>OX579642.1:6374387-7684783 GCA_951230915.1 Antitrichia curtipendula | reverse complement strand
GGAAGTTTACAAGTATTGTCCAAGTATATGCATTATAGTCCTTTCCCAATTGCGTCTCTTATCAAGATTTGTGGGCTAAAATGTTGAAAACATGTAGATAGGAGATGTGATTGAAAAAGAGGCGATTACTTATGGATATATTTTTGTTTTGTTTTGTTAATTTTTATTTATTTATTAATTTTTTATCTACCTTAGTTACCTAGAATTGCATGCTCTCATTGGAAGGACATACATAAAGATAGTATCCTTCAATTGGCTAAATAATTATATGAGCAAGCAATTTGGGCCTTTATTTTATAGAATGTTGGTTCCAACATTGTACATCTAGGTGTGGGCACTCAAGGCTATGGATGATTTCTTGTGATGGCACAATTCACATAAATTGATCAATTTTGTTGTTTGTTGTGAGTTCATTATTAACCCCTTCAAGACTAGATGTTCAATTTTAAAAAATGAATGAAAATAGACCTGTACCAAGCACACACAATTTTATTTTATTTTTCAATTAGTGTCCCTACCAACTTTTTGCTAAGTATCTCTAGAAATTGCACTAGAGACCATTGATCCACTCGTGATTGATGCTAAACAATCAAGGGCAATCATAATCCATATCCAAAAAATACTCCTAGGAAGATCTAACTTGACACAATAATCCAGTGATTCACTACTCCCACAAGGTATGTGGCTCAAAAAGCGACCCTCTTCTTCAAACAACCATATAGGGTGCTCTGAAATGGAAAGTAAATGGTTCTAAAATGGACTGCCAACAATGTGAGAGCATAATTAAAGAGTGTCAATGGATGGAATAAGAGCTAGGAAGGGGCCATTTCAAAGCCAAGGTGTATCCACTTAATTTTTCTAAATGGGAATTGATTGCCCAATGGCCTTCTTACAAACGTTAAAAGAATTTGGGTCCATTTAAGTTTAATAAGGGTTGCATTTCGGAACCTTGTGTATCACTTTTTGAATGCCATAGTGTTTGTTTTTGGTCAAGCCATATCGTTTATCAGACTTCATGCGTGTGGGTTTTGCAAGGTCTACAATCAAAAATAGGTGTCCATAGCATAATTCTTTAGAAATTCATAAGTAATGCATAAATGCTCCAAAATATATGAAACTACTTGTGTTAGATTTCGCATCAATTTTTCTTCAAGTGAAAAATAAGAGATAACACTTTCGGGCATTTGAAAAACACCACAAAGGCCCAACAACCCTTAACCCTACACCGCCTAAGGCCTAACCATGTCAAAAAACAACCTTGCTTTTCAAGTGTTACAAGTCTAAATGTGAGAGAGGTATGAAAATCTCAACCGTACAATCTTGTAGTGTGCATGTTTTAGATGGTGTAAATCAAATTTGGGGTCATTTGACCGTATAGATTGAAAGATTATAATGTTCTAGTGTTGAAAAAAGATGCTGAAATTTTCCTAAAAACACATTTGGAGGTGAAATTCGATTTCTAAACCTACTCAAATGAAAAAAAATTTAACTAAAAAATGATTCAAAACCACAAGACAAACACATTGGTGGAAAAAAAATCATTCAATTGACTCATTGCGTTTGCAAAATTGTTTTGAAATGTCAAAAAACAGTGAAAAAAGTAGCAAATAAAAACATCTATGACTGAACCTACCTCTGCTAAAATGCTTCTCAGTCAATCATAACTTCTTGGATTGATATGAAATTTTTACCACAAGAACTAGACTAGTATACGCAACTTTTCCAACAAAAATTATTGAAAACAAACCTTGTCTGAAGAAGTTATAAGCCGCCAAAGTTCACTGTAATGCAAAATTGTCTGGATTTTGAACTTTGAATTGCTTCCAAGCATTCAAAACAACTTGGATTGACATGAAAATTTTATCACAATAATTAAACTTAATAAGGAACAAAATCCAACAAGTTTTATTGAAAACTAACATCTTTCTGCTGAAAAAGATACAAGCCCCCGAAGTTGCAGCCATCTCAATGCAGTGTGGTGAACTCAAGTTGAACCTTCGAACTTATGGCTTTCAAAATCTCAGTACATCTTTGATAAATCTGAAAATTTTACCACAAAAATAGACTAAGGTAGGCACCCCCCAAATGGCACCTGACCTTAAAGTGCCATCTTCAGGTTGTGTACATTTCCAAAATCAGTTATGTAGCTATTTGGATGGAGCGCTTTCAGAAACAAACTTTGACCCTTAATAACTTTTGCATACGGTGTCCAAATACCATGTTCTCTGGTGCATTGGAACCTCCGTTCACTTGCCAACAAAAATATATGAAAATTTGACCAGTCTAATAGTAGTAACTAGGCTCAACATCAGAAAAGTTGGGCCAGATTGTTTAGATGCCATCCTGACACCAAAGGCTGCATTTCAGTCATTTTAGTGTCATTTTATTCACACTGAGTTGGTATGGAGGTTGGCACCAAATTAACTTAATAGCATCTGCATGCACCATCTTGACACCATATTCACATGCCTTGAATTTCCTGATGAGTAGCAAAAAGTGGCGGTTATGGGTGTACCCCCCTCAGTATGTGCAACTTCCCCAATAAGTTTGATTGAATTTGGACATTTTATGCAAAAGTTACAGCACTTTGAAGTTGACTGCCAGGTTGTGTGAGGACACTTTTGGTCCGCTTGGGCGGTGAAGGGTTAAAAGGTCGCTTTTAAAAAAGCCACCTACCTTATTTTGCTGTATTTTTCCATGAAGACTGATTCTTGAGCTGCACTGGGCATGAATGACTGTACGCTAGAACCAAAATCAGTGTACTTGATCGTATCGGACCGCAACAGACAACAATTTAACCTAAGGACTACGAGTGATTCCAAATTCGTTCCACTTTTGTACCATTGATAGCAGGTGCGAGAACTCGTCCTGGCCTAACTTGTCCAACGGCACAAATACAAATAAAAACTCAAAAGTCCGACATTCATCATAGAAGACACGCATGGCACTCAATGTGAGGTCAGTGTTAGCCCCTTAACGCCTCAATCCTTTTTCAAATTTTGGCACATTTTTGCTTATATCTTTGTACAGAAACATCGTTTATTACAATTTCATGAAATTGGACATTAAAGAAGGTTGTCTTCACAAGATTCAAGTGTTACATTGGATGAATGAGAAGTTAGTTGGATGAAACAATGCCTGCAAGCCCTCTATTCATCGTCCAAAAAGTGGGCGTCGACACAATTAAGGGTTAGTCCTTTTAGCTACAATAAGTTCTTGGTACATTCCATATGACATGAACTCAAGATTGTGCACCCAAAAGATATGGTAGAACCACCCGTTCCCAACCAAGGACCCATATCCAACCTGTAGGGTGCAACCATTTCCAACCAAGGCTGGGACAGATTTCCAATCTAAGCTTGGAATGTATTTTTTTACTCCTTTTCAAGGTTGGGCCTAATAAGGTCATGACACATGTCACCAAGTATGAGCAAGAAAGTAGGAAGTAGTGAGCGGGAAAGTAGTTCTTGAATGATAGGAATTGGAAGACTTTATACATTTGGATATGAATTGAAACCAACTTTTGGCTTCCAAAATTCATAGTAATTTCAATTTAAGGTATAAAATTCCCCCAAAAAATTGCAATTTCCGTAATTTCTATTTTCTACATGGCAAAAAAAATTACATTGCTTTATACTACTCCAAAAACATGGGTGCAATTGCTTAAGTGATCAGTTATAGGTGGTTCTACCATATTGGGACATTTGTTGGCCGGTTGCTTGTCAATAGTGGACTAGGTAATTGCAAAGGAGAGCAAGTTATCAAAAATAATCACTAGTTAGGACCCAACCATCCACAAGCAATGAGGTTAGTACAAACTTGCAATTATCTTTTATGACTTGGTCTCCTTTGCAGTTACTGGACATAAAATCAATGTAGGAGAATTGATCCATTTGACTCAAAACATGCCACAACGGCAAAAGTCTCTTGCATTTAGATTATATGAGGTGGATCTGCACTTACTATGTTTAATACTGGTTGGAAGTAGTAGATTTATGATCTTAGATTTGTCTCATTGCCAAAACAATTAAATTTTTACTTCATACGGACCTTGTAGAAAATTTGCACAAGGCAAGTAGTAGGCATTATCAATCTTAATTTGTCTCTCCTTACCAAATCAAAATATACCGTTATGGCAAAACTCTCCTGCATTGGCATACTGTTACAAGCTTACAACCATCCCATGTGCCATGTGTTGGCAATTGAAAGCCAAAATGTATTTGAGCATAAGGTGGACCCTCCAAGTGCACCACTCACTTTCAAACCCTCAAAGTGATGATGGTGGTTTTGGGTGAGTGGCACATTTTGGAGTGTCCACCTTAGCACTCTCTAGGGCTGCCACAATTGGAATAATGATATGTTGCAAATTATTTCAAGATTTTTTAAATTGGCCAATCCATAAAGTAGAATACAATAGTTGATATAAAAAGAGACACCCCCCTCCTTCCCCCATTGAATTAAAAATAAATTAATAAGACATCCAATTCACCTATGGTCTCTCCCCACCAAAAAATTAAAAACAAAACAAAGAACTTTGATATGCATATGATTTACGGAACACATATGAAATATATATGGTATGATATATATAATATTGATATAATAGAACATATGGATACAAATATGGGATATAAGATAAGGAATATGGAGTTATATGGATGTATTACACAAAATATTGATATGGTTTGACATATAGATACATGAATGGGATACATAATATGGGATTCAATTGCCATTAATCCCATATCAATTTCAATCTAGCATGTTTAGACAAAACTAGAGACGGAGTTATAAAAATACACATACAAAAGGGTTAAGCTTACATATTAACCCCTAAAGGACCAAACACTGTTTTTTGACAACATAGCGATTTTGGGCAGCTCACTATGACCGGAATTTTTCTTTGTTTTCTTTGAAATTTTCACATAAGATGTGCCCGAGGAGTAGCTTTAAGATCCAACAATTTTCGTAACTTTTGACTGCATGGTTAAAAATTTATTGCATGATATGTCATTTTCATTGTTCGGCGGGCAGCCTGGGCAGCAAAAAAAACTTCTTTAAAAATCACTTTTAAAATAAAATAAAATTTGAAATTGGTTCTTTAGATTTATATGTACGTGGGAGGCTTTGAATCATTCCATTACGATCAATGAGTCAAAAGTTATGAGGATTCTTAGTTTGAGGGTAGTTATGGAATCTCTACTCTAAAATAAAATTTGAAGTCCTTTATTTAACTCGATTTTCAGTATTTTTGAAAAAAAATAAAAACATTGGGTGTAGATTGTTTATTACAACATTACAATCGTTGGGATTGGCATTTTTCAATTTCATAAATAAATTCTTGACAATTTAGTGCTTTGAATCATTCTCTACCTCTTCCTACTTACTATTTTTTTCCTATATGTTGTACAATTCCAAATGATCTGAAATTTTTGAAACATGTAGCCAACTTGCCTTGAAGAATAAATCCAAAGAGTAACCATCATTTTGGACATTTTTTCATACAAATGTGACCTTGTGGAGGGCAGCTGCCCGTTTTTTCGCAGGGACAAAAAAAGGATTTTTGTCAATTCAAACGCTATTATCTTGCAATCCACTTGGTGGAAAATTCTGAAATTTTTTCCGCATCTTCTTAAACAAGTTTACTACAAGATCCTACGGCTACAAGTGTCCAAAAATGTTTTTTTTCTAAAATTTGGCACTAGTATTAGAAATGGCAGTTTTGGAGCGGTTTTGGTGAAAACATAGTCAAAAACCTTTAGGGGTTAAGTGAGTGGGTGACATTCCCTCACTATCCTCTGATAATAAGGTAACAATAAGGTAACATGTCTAGAAATTGTCCACCTAAGAGTTGAAACTGAATTTTGGGGAGGTGAAGCTTCTTGAAATAATTTTCAGTAAATTTTTCTCAAAAGACAAGTGAAATTGGCATCTAATCCAAGTCGTTTCATATTTTTGGGAGCTTTCTGAAATTAGTTATAAAAATTTGAAGTTGAAGTGGCATAGGGTTTTTAAATTGCCCACCTCCTAGAATGTACATTGCTTGTACATTACTGAAAGCTATAAAAAGAAAAATGCACACACAGTGTACATTTCAGGAGGTGGGCGATTTTAGAGCCTCTACGATTTCAGAGCCTGTTACCTTACCACAGAGTTCATAGTCAGGTGTTTAACACTATAATTTGAAAATGCCAATCCTCGTGTAAGGGGAGTGACAGCACTTGGAACGTGGATATTTAAAAACATGCACACCATTGCTCTCTTACGAAAGCAAGGAAAGCAGCTTGACAACAATATGCTGATGTTCAACAGAGTCCTGAGGTAACAACCAAATTTTATTTTTAAAAATCCCAACCTGCTCCGTCTGTGAGCGCTAAGGTAGGTACACCCCAAACCACCACTTTTTGCTACTGAGACTAATTACTAATATTAGACTGGTCAAATTTTCATATGTTCTTGTTGGCAAGTGAAAGGAGGTTCCAATGCACCAGAGAACATGGCATTTGGATAAGGTATGCAAAAGTTATTAAGGAACAAAATTTGATTCTAAAAACGTTTCTTCTACATAGGTACAAAACTGATTTTGGAGATGTATACATAGTGTAGATGGCGGTTTTAGGTCAATGGCACATTTGAGGGTACCTACCTTGTGCACATGCAATTGAAACAGTGGAATAATGTTTATGCATTTTTTTATAGATGTTTAGGCAGAAAAATGCAAGTACTTGCATGAATTTCATAAAGTAACACAATAAATTTAATCGTACCTCAGATAAGAGGGTAAATTTGTAATCCACCGGATGTACACAATGAGGAGATAAACATAGCATCAAAATATTGCCCAAGTAGTGTTTGGGAAGTTTTTGAGTTCTACCGGCTATTTTTCTTCAATTCCCAAATTAATCCATTTTCTCAAGTATGTAGTCCGGTTGTTCATCTAATTTTTTAATTCAAAATAAAATTTCATGCATTTTTTACCATTTTTTTTGCCAATATTTTCAAATTCAAACCTTTTTTTTCCCAATTTCACCAGCTAGCTTTGAACTAGCCATTGTTTCTTTCTGAACATAGTGCCCAAGCAAATATTTGAGTTAAATTATTTTTTAATAAAAAACAATGTTCCCTAATATAGGTGCCACCAAGACATAACCATAAATTATGGACCCTAATTATCACCTAAATTAATGGCTAACAAAATTGGCCATCAACTCCACATTGTTGTTGCCCTTATACTACTCCCTGTTTTGATATTTATCACTATACAAAAGTAACTTACCTCCACATGGTACAGATTAAGGTATGATGATTGAGTGGGAGTTTCAATACAATTAATTGTAATTCATTTTAATATTGTAGGATCTTTAATGAAAAATAGAAGAAATCTTAATATATATTTTTAATTAGCTAATAAAGACGATGATACCTACAATTCATTTAAATACATTTAAAACAATATGGACAACGACGCTAGCATGTGAGTCTACAAGTCTTGAGCCTAGGTGTAAATAGGTATTCTACAACTATAAAAGGTGTCTATAATATGCATACTTATAATATAAACATTCTATAACCATAGAAGTTGCTTATAACATAGGTACCTATAACATGGACACTTATAATATAAATATCCTATAACCATGAAAGGTACATATAATATAAATATCTATAATATAAACATCCTATAGCTATGGAAGGTGTTTATAATATTGGTACCTACAACATAGACACCTATAATATAATTATCCTATTACTATGGAAGATGCCTATATATAAGTATTTATAACATAGGAGCCTAGGCTTATGGGCTTAAGATCTTAAACTCACATACTAGCACTTGAAGTCCTCTCCATAGTCGGAAGGTATTATGCTTACCTAAATGCTTGGGAGGGATTTTTCAATTAGCCCTTTAGTGTTCTAGTGTCTAATTTCTAAATGATGAATAAATTCAAACTTACATTTCTTTCTTATTATTGCTTGGATGAAAATCATCCTAATGGAGATATTTTATCAAATTGTTGTCCTATATAATAGTTGGATTTATTTTTAATGAAATACATATTTTCTAAAATTACAAATGTGGAAGTATGTCAAGTGGTTGACGAAGTCAAAATTGCACAAATTATAGTTCAAAGCTAGATTTGCAAAAATGAGGTCACAGATTTAAAGAACACATAAATTTCAAAAAATCAATATGCCAAGAGAACCCCATTTCAAATCCATTCTAACAAATTTAACTCAAAAAATGATAGAATTTTGCTTGTGACCAAATTTAGAAGGAATTTAGAAATTTTGTTTTCAAAATTTATAAAAGAAATGATTGGTGATAGCACTAGTGTATCTCATTCTATACATGGAATCTACAATTCAAATCTACACCTATTTTTTGTATATCAATTCCAAAATATTCTTCCAAATAATACTTTATGATGGTTTTTTAAACCAAAAATCATCAATTTTGAAGAACATTAAAGTGGGTACACCTAAAATTGCACCATGGCTAAAACCACCATCATCACATTGTGCACACCTCCAAAATCAACATGTACCTATTTGGAAGAAACGGTCTTTGAACATGTACCCCAAAAAAGCTTTGACCCTTTATAACTTTTGCATGCAATATTCAAATGCAATGTTTTTTGGTGTGTTGGAACCTCCTTTCAATTGTTAACAAGAACATATAAAAGTTTGACCAGTCTAGTGGTAGTAACTAAGGTAGGTGTCTCTAAAAGCGACCTGGTTCTAAAAGCTATCTCTAACATAGAGGTACATCTTACTTTCTTCAATGTACCAACTATGTACATTTCAAGAGGGGGTCGCTTTTAGAAACCATTGCATTTCAACTTCAAAAATTTGTAACTAATTCCACAAAGGTCCAAAAAATATGAAACGACTTGGATTAGATGCCAATTCCATTTTTCTTCCTAGTGAAATTTACTGGAAATTGTTTCAAGGAGTTTAGCTTCCCTGAAAATGAAAAATCAGCTCTTGAAGGGTTGCTTTAAGAGCTTCCTACCTTAGGCACAATAGCTAAAAGTGATGGTTTTGGGGGGTACCCTCATGAGTTAATGCAAGGACCAGGGGGGGAGGAGGAGCCATGGAAGACAATTGTGTTTCCTGCCCTTTCCAAGTACGTACGCAAAAGCGACCCCTTCCGCCCTCATCGGTAAACAATGTCATGCTTATGAATGGTTCTCTCCATTTTTGTCCGGACATGCATGCATTCCGAAACCAGGGAGTGTCTTTATGGAACATGAAAACCAAAATAACTGGCTGAGGACACAGGCTTGAGTTGAATAACATTAAGAGGCATCTTCCTTACAACTTCAATCCAATAAAGTTACTGGAAATAATAGGATGCGACTACTTATGCAACGGAAGTCAGCTTTATCATTGGGAACGGGTCCCAGACAAGACCGGACAGGGAGAATTGACCCCCTTGTTGCCCCAACCAAGGATAAGTTTTAAAAAACTGCCTCCTATTTTGTACCGCGTTTGTTGATAATTCTTCACCTCTCCCATCCAATTTGGGGCCTCTAATTGCAAATATGAATTCAGAATTTCAAAATATAATTGTATATTGTAAATAGATAATTTTACTGTTTACCCTTGTGGGGCAATGAGGGGCCAAGAAAGATTGACACATCTATTGTTCCATCAGAGGATAAATGTAAAAATTGCCCTTTATTTTGTGCCGCTTAAATTTTGTATTTCTTCACATCTTTTAGCTAATTTAGAGCCTCTGATAGCAAATATGAATTCAATATTTGAAAATTCTATCAAATACGACAAGTAATTTTTTTTTAATATTTTCTACAAGATTAAAATACGGGGCAATAGAGGTGTCAATCCTCCTTGGCTGCAATGAGGGCTGGGGTAAATTGACCCCTTCGATCGTCTGCATACAATCATTCTAGGGGTGCAGGTAAAATAAAAGACTCCAATTTTGTGGTTGAATAATTTATCTTCTTGACCACCCCTAGCTAATTTGGGACCCTCTGATTGCAAATATAAATTCAGAGTTCGCAGATTTTATCATGCGTGAAAAATAGAAAAAATTCAGGGGCTTCCCAGGGGGACGAGCGAGGGGGTCAGTTCACCCTGGCCAGACCGGACCTCAGTAAGTTAACCTATGTGCATGCCTCTATTTTGAGTCCACAACTCCACATGCTGATAATTCACTGACGAAAAAATAATAAATAAAATTCAAACTTACTGTATAAACCCGACACGAAGCTACAGTACTTGCGTAAGTAGATCCACCCAAATGATGGGTTGACTGCATCCTCCCGCAGTCCCGCCACCGCCCTCTATATTATTTATTTACCTTCAAAAAATGACAGATGTTGAATCTTTTACTGAAGAGATTCTACCTTAAAGGCACCTGGACTGGGCAACCTGCCAACACTAGGCTCAGAATGTTCATGCCTATGACACTTGGCAAGTTGCATGCCCATGGCAGAATATTCACACCCTATAATGGTATGCCATGTGACAGGCTTTACCCTATTTTACTCTAATACAGCGGGTAAATTTTTGTTGAGTTCCTAAGGTAAACCAGCCTATGACCGGCAGAATGACTGATTTGGTATGTTGCCATTAGCAAAATAAAACCAGATTTTTTTCTAGCAGAGACAACTTTGAGAAATGAAAGAAGCAGTTAAAATTTTAGTTTTTTGGACAAAGTAGGAATTTGTTATGAATTTTTAAAGTATTTTTCCAAAACAGTCTCTAGACTATCTGAAATCAATAAAATATGTCTTCATGATGGTCATCTTACCACCTAATGCAGTCTTCAGATTTCCTAACACAACCACAAGAATTTTTAATGTGGCCATCACACAAAGGAATAAAAAAAAAACTCTTTATGATGAGTTTACACTCACAATGTGTAAGTGTCCTATGACAGTCATTACTAATTCTATCACAATCACCTAATGCACTAATGCGGGCTACTAACCAACCTAATTAAATTGTAGAAGCAAAAATCTGAAATGGACAATAATGGGGGGGTGTTATGTAGATGTATGCATTAGATAATTGGCCTGTCATAGGTTGGTTTACCTTATATAAGATCAGGGTGGATTGACCCCCTCGCTCGGCCTTACCACGGGTGCATGTAAAGAAAAAGCCCCTTATTTGGGCCGTCCCAAGTTATATTCTTGACTCCAGTTGTCAAATTGGGGGTCTTTGATCGCAAATACGAATTCAAAATTTGCAAAAAAAATCATGTGCAAAAAACAGGGTTTGCCCGCAGGGCTGAGCGAGGGGGTCAGTTTTCCCTGGCCCTATATCATAGCCAGGGGGAATTGCCCCCCTCATTGCCCCAGTGGGGCAAACATTGGAATTTTTTAATTTGCAATATATGATAATATTTTGAAATTCTGATTTTGTAAATGCAATTAGAGGCCCAAATTAGATGGGAGAGGTGAAGAATTATCAATAAACATGGCACAAAATAGATTTAAAAAAAATAATTATTATCCTTGGTTGGGGCAATGAGGGGGTCAATCTCCTTGGCCCTATATCACTCCACAACATTGTTTACTGTTGTGATTCTCTCCCCTCTTAACCCCTAAAAACCTGTTTGTCCCCTCGGGGGACAATTTGGGTCCGGGTAGGTTCCTATTGTCTCAATTTCAAGTGAATTTTTTTGAGATTTTTTAAAGTTGTGTAGCTTTGCAAGAGCTTTGTGGATATATAATTTTTTGTTTCAATCGGATGTTGGATGAAAAAATTATGGCACAATGAGTAAGAAATGGAGATTGGTGGGCAGCCCCCCCCAAATTACAAAAAGTCAAAAAAAAATTGAGTTTTTTTTTAAAAGATTATGTTTTTACCTATACGTGAAGCTTTGATTCATTCTATTTGGACTAAGGATGAGAAAGTTATGGACAATCTTAGTTTTTCGGACAATTTAAGCATCTTCTTGGAATTTTTTTTTTTCAACTTTGAATGCTAATATCTTTCAATCCGTAAGGTCAAATTTGATGAAATTTTTACTACATGATCTCAGACAAGTTAAGTACAAGATCCTACGGTTAAATTTCCAAAAAAAACCCAGAAAATTGGTTTCCTTAAGTGAATACAACAGAAGTGATAGTTTTGAGTGGTTTTTGGTAGAAAACACCCTCGGGGGTTTAGGGGTTAAGAGCCCGGGGTGAATTGACCCCCTCGCTTGTCTTCGAGGGAGAATCTTGAATTTTTTTATTTGTCACACATGATAAAATTTGCAAATTTTGAATTCATATTTGCAATTAGAGGCTCCAAATTAGCTTGGAGAGGTGTAGAAGATAATTAAAACAAGCACAAAATAGGGGGGACTTTTTTTTACATGCACCCCTGAGTAACTTAGGCAGGACGAGTGAGGGGTCAGTTCACCCTGAACTCCGGAGGAGATAATGCCTCCCTGGACTCCAAGGAGGTACTTAATTTATAATAAAATGAATAACATTGTCTACCATACTTGCAGTTTTTGCTCGGAGCTCATGTGAGCTAGTACCATACTATTGGCTATGGAAAATAAAGCACATAGATGAACAATGTTGAAGAGCATGACTAGCTACTCAGTTGAGTTCTCAACAATAAATTTGCAAATCTCAACGTTGGGGGCTCTCAAATTATGGGGAGCAAAAGAGAACTCCCAAGAGTTGGTTAACAATGTTATGTCATGTAGCATTAATCATTGCTGCAGACATTGCCAACAATTGGGACTCTCACATATAGTTGGCATGCAATTTCTTTAACTATATTCTTGAATTTAGTCATCCATTTGGATAGCATAATTTACTTTTATAAGAACGATTACACAAATGCATTTGTATATTTCATTTTATTTGAAAGTAAGTCAAGTCCTTGTTTTCAGTGGGAACATTGGTTTCTACATTGTTGGGGAAGGCAATGTGTGCCACAGGCTCAACCGGGCAGTCAAATACTGTATGGGGAAAAACATGCATGAGATCAAGGGAGGAAATCAGCTGCTTGGGAGTGCTCACTTCAACACAACATCGTTTCCCAATGAGACGGGGGCCCTTTGGCATACTTGTGAAATGGGGACCCCGCAGAGAAAAGAATCGATGTCTCATTGATGCGGACTTAGCCACCCCTGATCCTTGAAATAATTGGAGTGAGTCCTTCCTAGGCATCTAACAAAGCATAATATCTTCTCAACATGGTGAGAGGATCATTGCCTGGTTATACAATGTTATGACCAAGATATGTCCTTTGTACTTGTACATGGCTTCTCTAGTTAAAAATAATATACAAACTTGAATCCATGCTAGATCCAATCAAGTACCAGTTATAAGTTCTCCCCATGCATGGGACATAAAATCGAAAGTTGAAATAAAAATTCAAAGAACATGTTTGAAAATGTCAATTTTTTTTTTTCAACCCCTTGCTGAATTTTGTCAATAACTTTTGCATTGAGGCTCAAAATCTCAAAAAGGGTTTTAACCCCTAAAAGCCCAAGGGGTTTGGACAAAACACAAATGTGTTATAAAATATAAGTTTTACAACTTTTTTGAAGTTTGCATTAAAATAGATAATGTGAAGCACAAAAAGAAGAAAATATCCGTATGGTCAAAATTACAAAATTATTCTTAGATTCTCTTCAAATGAATTTTGCAGATATAACTTCAAAAATTCACCAAAAATACAATTTCTATCTTTAGCAATTGAATTTTTTTTTGATTGGTCAAAATTGTGGTTTCTATTGATTTGTGAAAAAATGCATAAGATCCAGTAATGAAAACACCAACACTTTCCCCAAATAGTAAGTTTTTCAACACTAGGCAATACTAGACTCTTTGTGCTATTTCTTTTATAGTTTTTGTTTGACCGTAGCGATCTTAGTTTTGAATATAAATATTGAAATACAATCCAATCTTTTAAAAAAAAAAAAAAAAAAAAAATTGAAAAAAGTTTTTTTCTGCCCGAAAAATCTGCCCGAAGTCGGGCAGCGACCATAAAATGGTCGTTTGAGCGCTTAGGGGTTAAGAGATGCAAGTCATCTTTATTTTCCAATTTTTCTCAGTTCAAAGTTATTTGAAAAAATTTATTCTACTATGCCTAAATGAGGTCTAAAATTTTACTTCAAACACAATTCTTACTTTTGACTTCAATATGAGCAATTGAACTCCTACTAATTCTAATTTACATATCCCATATGAGTTGTTCTACCTCCTACCCCCCCACATGTATAAAAAGAGCTTCTCTAGTCAATTGAAATTCCAATTGAGTTGGAAATGACTTGAAACTCTGTGAAGTGGTTGTTGGATTCATTGTTTTCAATTTATTAAAAGTTAAATTTCTATAATTTGATTTTTAAGCAACTAAACTACTTCACAATGCATATTGCAGTTGGGGCCCCTTGGCTTGTCTGTCGTGAGGCACATGAGGAGCAGTGAGGTCAGTGTCTCCAAAACCACATGCCAAATTGGCATTTGGTGCCCCTTTTTGGCACCTCTCAGTGTGGATGCCCTGACCCTTAAATGTGTGGGTAGCAACGCCTGGGTAGCAGAGTATGTAGATTATTTCGTACTGGAAATCGTAGTCCAATTCTGGCCGCTAACATCGTAAAGGAGTAAAGGGGTTAACCCAAGCTTGCTGATCCCCTTGAAAACAGCCATCTTAACATTGGTGGAAGTAATGCTGGCTTGAATTGCTGAGAGTATGACCTGGCATCTAAGACCCAGTCTCCACCATTTCAACATGTTTTTTGAGCATCAAGAAATTGCTCAAAAATGCTATTTTTATGGATCTTGAGCTATTCTATGAAATTTCTTTGATGTTCTAAAACAGGTTTTGATACTTTACTATTTTTAAAATCCAGTATCCACGTCATATAATTATCAGTCTCAACCAATCACACGACGACACGTGGAAGTTCTTAAAACAAAATGCTGAATCTGGCCTTCGCTAACGAGAAACGAGACGGAGTCATTCACGGAGGCTAACGTAACTCACCCGTACATTTCATTCTTCTCTTGGTTACCGGGGGCCAAGTCAGCAAGTCAGCATCACGAGGGGGAGCTTCCTGCTGTGATAAAATCCACCGCAGGCAGCGGCGACTTTGGTCACGGGGTCGGTGAAGCCGGTAACCCCAACCGCCTGGGAAAGGGAGTCGAAGAATCTTAAAAGATGGGATCCCGCATCCACTGAGAAGGACGTGAAAGTTATTTAACGGCCGGAAAGAAATAGAGAAAGGAAAAAAGAAAAAGATGAGAGAGAGCGTGAAACGAGGAAGGAGAGCCGCGCACTAGCGACTCTTGGGCTGCCTGCTCCTCCGAGCTCCACCTTGTGTTATTGCGAGAGCAATTCCGTACTCCATTCCGCAATTTTTTTGGTTGGGATTGATTTCTTCCACACTGATCGCGGATTCTCTTGCAATTTGTATTTCGTTGGCGTTTCTTTTTGAAGTTTTGGAGAAACCAACGTGGAGTATGAGCGCGGGTGTTGGCTGTGAAACTCTTTTCTCGCTCGCGGTAACTAACTGACTATCGTCGGAGAATTTTGAGCCTCTTTTTCTGTGTAGGTGTTTGAACTCGGGTGAGGAAGGAGCGTTACTTGCTTACGGTTTGTTTGTGTGAGGGTATGGATGAGAGGGGTAGCGGTCCTTCGGTTCAGATGAGAGTGTGTTGCGTCGCTTTAATTTTGGTATTAACGGAGAGGTTTGGTTAAGGATATATTCAGTGAATTACAGGGGCGATTTTCTTTTGCGCCTGTTCTTAGACTTTCGGAGCTTCGTCTTGGTTGGAGAATGATCAATTCTGTATGTTCGCAGAAAAGATGACGGTGCGATTCACTTTTTCGTATGCAGACGTTAGTCATTTATGAGTTCGTTGAGATTTTAAGCCTTTATTTGGTTGCGGTGTTGGAGCTTTTTGGTTAGGGCTTGTGCGAATTGCTGGAGCGACTTCATGTTGAGATCTTGGATCCTTTTAGCTTCGTCTTGTTTGGAGAAATGTCAACTTCTGTATTTCTGGACCAAGAATGACGTGGCGACTCAATTTTTCGTTAGGGATCATGAGTTTGTTGAGATTTATGGTCAGTATAGAACGAAGAGTGTCTTGTTTGTACTTTAGCACGTGGAATTTTAGAGACAATCGCAATTGTAGATGCAGCATTGCCCGTGTCGGAAGAAGTCACGCACAGTTTTGAACGCCTTGACCATCTGACGTACCGGTTCTTCCGTTCCAGTTTCTAGGTTAACATGCTGCGAGTCACGGAATCCTTGAGTTCCAGCTTCGTTTTCTCCATGCATGCACGATTTGAAGCTTTTCGTGTTGGACGATATGCACTTGCTATGCTCTCGGTATTCTGGTTCGAAGCTTGGTTTGAACTTTGAGAAGGTCCTTGTTTCTATGTTTTAGGTTGTCTAGAATGTTTACGTATTTTCCAGTGACATGAGGTGTTGCACATATCTGTGTCGAGGATTATTGTCAATATTATTGTCTTGCGTTAAAGTCGCATTCAATCTGGATGTGTGTTTTTATTTTGTCGATTTTTACAGTCATTTCGTCTACTTATTGCGCGATGTTCACTGGTCAATTCGGTGCTGGAAGTCTTCAGAGTGATCATGGTTTAAGTCAGGTGTGCGGATATGTCTGCGAAGGAGACGTATCCGCACCTTGATTCCCTACGAACAGGTAGAAATTCCTTTTGCCTGGATGTTTATAAATTGCACCGAAACCTAAAAGGGATGTTCGCTGGCTTGGGAAAGGTTTTGTCTTTAATTCCAGACTGAAAGCTTCTTGTGCGGTACGCGAAATAGTGCTCTTTCTATGCACGAAGAGGCTTTCAGTCGATCAACAGTTTTTGAGAGCTCTGATGCGTGATAGAAGGTGAGTGCAAACACTGAAGTCGTCTTAACAGACAACACGATTGCACGGGTACAAGTGTGAAAATCCATAGTTTTTTTTTTGTTTCTTCTTTGCTTTTCGTTGCTTCATAACTTTGTGTGGTGAAGTTTTGGTTCATTACTTTTGCAATAATAGAAGCGGAATTTTTAATCGGATTAGGATTAAATCTTTCTGGCTTCATTCGTGGCAATCTTCTGGAGTCGTCATGTGCCTCCTTGATATTAATATTCTGCGAAATTAGTCTATGCTATTTTGTCAATTTACACCCTCGATGGTATCCTATGATGTATTGCAGCCTAGACGATGACTCATGTCTCTCTGTTTATGCTGTGGCAAGAAATGTTTTGGCATTCTGGATTAATTGTCACTAATTAGTCTCTATTTTGCGTCTTTACAGCATCCGAACAGATTGGAGGGCAGTGCGGCTGTACAATTTGCGCGGAAGTCCAGAGATACGGTGTATTGAATGATAAGAAGCGACGACATACCTTGTAGACTGAGACCGGCGAAGCTGGGAGCATTCCTCGACTGGAGACGGTACATGTTGGCAAATTCAATTAACTACGTTCTGCTTCAGGGGCATGTGATTCTGTTCTTGGTCTTGAAATCATTCAAGTGTCCTGCAAACTTCGAAAGAGTGACTTCTGAGAGACGAAAATGAGTCATAGAGGAACTATTTAGCCTCTCATGTTTCTCTGCTCTGATCAAGAAGATGTAGCAGCGGATAAAAAGTCCTAAATTGCATGCCCCTTTCCGTCAGTGAATGAGCCTCCTAACTTATATACCTTGAATTATTGACAGAATTGGGAGCTAGAAGGTACAAATCTGGACGTGGGGAGCATATTTGTCCTGAGGCTCAAAACCCTGGAAACAAGAGCGCGAATGGCAGAGAGGCCTTCAATATGTGTGAGCTGAGAAGGGGTGAAACGCATGTGAAATGTCGGATTGGACTGTACAGTCATAGAATGCTCATGATTAGCTTCTCACTAGTACGGGAACAGCATTTATCTCGCCGGCTTCCTGGCGTACTCGACTCTACATGAAAGTGGTACTTGGATGGATATTAATGGCTCTTAGAGTGAAAATCTTGTAAATATGCTGGAGTTTGTTGTGATTGTAAGCGGTGGGTTGGGCTACATTCTTGTGACTGGATTCTTAATTTAGCAAGAAGAGAATATGCGAAATCTCTGAACAAAGTAAGCGAAGCATATGCCAGAGTACCAAGCAACTGATGAGAATCATGACAATGCAGGTAGTACGATTCATTTCTGTTTCATTGCAAGCAAGAGGGTCTTTATAGCTGTATCATTTCGGAAGCTACAAATTGTTTAGCTGGTGGGGTCGAGATCGAGATCGTAGAGCAGAACAAGAACCTTGACAAGGCTAGGCATACTGAGACAATAGTTTATCATTCCAGACGCTATGGCAGGATTAGAATTTAACTTTAGGCTTGAGATCTCTTCTTGGCCTTTGAAATTCTAATCACCTCGTTGTTTTATCCTTGGTCCACTCAGGAGAAACAACGTCTTTGCTCTGCGACCAATGTAGTCTAGGTATAAGATACCTTTGACGAATCACTAGGTAAGTCCTGCATCTTGAGCTTTTTATTTCTTGTCGGATTGGATCTTTTCTATGCATTCGCGAACCTGTCAACATGTAAAGCACAGCATAAGAATCAACGGTTTTTTCTACTCATTCTTCTCGTCAATTTTATGATTTATGATTCCTAAACCCTGACAGCTTAGTGGTTTACTTTCATTAAATCGGGTGCATTTTTGCTTTCGCGTTCGGTTGGCTTTTAACTTTAATGTTTTGACCTTATAATTGCCACATTTGTGAGCTGTGAATAGACATTAGAGTACATTGTATTCGAGGATGTGCAGAATCAGCTCTTTTGTTTTGTGAATCGTCCTTCAGTGAGTAGTTGGCAAATACGTTCAAGTAGCTTCGTAATCGCAATAATCAGTGGAATTCATTGGAGGGGATAGGTCCGACTCATTCCTGGAGCTTAGATCGAGAAGTTTTTACTTTTCATTCACGATGGCTTGCTTTGTATGCAGGTAATGCTTGGAGATATTATTGCTGTTTGTTGGAACATCTCGGATAAAACTATCTTCATTTTGCCTCATTTTGTGCCTAATGCTGTATTGTAAGCACTACAAGGGCGCATGCATGGATGATGCTCCAGATTGCTCTTACTTTTAAGAATTACGAGATCAAGATCATTAGGTCTGATTGGTTTTTATCTGCTCTGCCCTACAAAGTGAACATATATGAGAGTCGGCCTTAGCGAGCAGGTCAGCCGACCTGCTTTTTCGAACAGTCAGAAGGAGACTGTGTCTATTACTGCAAGATACACTTGAATTCTGCGCTCAAGGCGAGGTGATATGTGTTTGAGCCATTGCTTTGTACGAAGCAATGGTAAAGTTCGCAAAACAGTTGGAACTGACCTTGGTGCCGGAATGGAGAGGAGCATACTGCCAGTACAAACTCTTGAAGAAGAGATTGAAAAAGATTAAACAAAACCCTTTGGATATTCCAGATGGTCCTGGATTGAGCTCAGTTTCTGGAAGTCCCCTTGATCGTGGGCAGAGTCGTCGAAAGAGCTTCTGGTCGCATATTGATCTCATTCAGGTAACTTATCTAAACTACTTTCCCGTTCGATAAACTCACCAGCTGGTAGGTTCCACTGATAAATTAGAGTAGCTGGGACTTTCTCTGATTTTTTAAACTTAAGTTTTATTCTACATTGGCATGCTCTATTGGAGTCTCTTATTGAATTATGCCTATTTAATCTTGTGAAACATCATGAGATCTTGATTCTCATTGAATTTCCTTTCTGCTCATCAGGTACATAATAAGAAGTTGGAGACCGGAGATGACTACGTTTATGAAACAGAGTTACTAGGGCCAATCGCTCACTCTGTATACGATCAGGCATTTTTCGAAAGCTTAGATGCACAGCTTAATAAAGTGATTGCCTTTTATAAACGAAAGGAGGAGGAGTTTGTACAGCGAGGTTCCATTTTAGATAAACAGATATGTGCACTTACCGGTGTCAAGAAACTGCTGGAGCAGGACCGCATTAGGCAAGATGAATATAGTGAGAGCGGAAGGCAGTCCGAACTTGGTACGTTTAACCACACCCTTAAAAAGAATTTCGGATCGAACTTGGATAAGTTATTGGAGAATCTAAATTCGCGTAGTACATTTATGTTGTGTTTGATTTGAAAACACACGAATGTTTTTTTGCTGGTGAGATGGCACTTAATGTGAGTGACTTTGGTTTTACGTTATGGCCTCGTAGTTCCAATCTAATTGCTGCTTTCTGCATGAACAACTTTTCTGGAGTATTGAAACCATGATTTCTTTAGGGGAAGCTTTGGCGAGCATGGAGGCAGGCTTGTATGAACAGAACGACGAGCTGCTCGAGTCCATTGCCAAGGCCGCGTTTTCTGCAACTGGTGTGCCCAGCTTACCTATACGGCGAAGGACAACCGAACCAGCGGACTCTAGCTCGCTCGGGTCTACTTCAAGTTCAGCCTCAACAGAGGCTCCTGTAGGCAGTCTGTCAAGGAATGCAAGCACCAACCAAGTAAGACTAATTATTCCACGCACTACCCCTGCACATACAATTGCAGCACTCACACAAATGCTCTGGGACGACGTCTTCCGGCAGTCAAAAAGAGCTTCAACGGCTTACAGAGGGCGGGAGGACTATACCGTCAATCAGAAGAAGTTTCAAAGCGCTACACTCATGTTACGCGCGGCTTATATTGAGCATTATCGTGGGCTTGGTTTGCTGAAAAGTTTCAGGTATGCAAATTCTCATGTACATTTTTTGATTAGTGCTTCCTGTTGCATTCATCACCTTGATCACGCTGTAATTTATGTCTTCGGACGCTCCCTGGCTCTTCCCAATGTTGTTATAGCCATATTTCGACATTTCAAGCTCACATCACTCAATTTGTTGGATCTGTGACAGTTCGTTGAACTTGCTGGCATTCGCCAAAATCATGAAGAAATATGATAAGGTAGATTCAATTTACAGAAGTTGATATTCTGATTGTGTCACAGCACTTTAATGTTTGGTATAGTTGGTTGGTATAATTTGGTACATGGTTAATCTTCCTACTATAGATGACCTGCAGTTTGAATGGACACTTGACACTTACGTCTATGATTTTTCTCTCAAAAATCGTGCTGTCGCACGTTTTGAATAGTTTCAACTGTTGGTGTGAATGACTCTAGCTGCGAAGAAGGTCGTGGCCTCCCCTTAATAATTTTCAGTTGTTGCTCGCTAATGCGTGTCTCTTGCATGTCTTATTTGCTTCCTCTGGGGACTTGCGATAAGATGCATGACTATCGCTAGCTTTCTCGTTCGTGATAAGCAGGTGACCGGCTTGGACATAGCTGATAAGTACATGGAACATGTGGAGCGTACTTACATAAACAGCTCTGAGAAAGTAAGGATTCATTGTTCTTCTTGAAGGAATTGGTGAAGTCTTTTAATATCTACCGTTCAGACTCCCAAAAGGAAAATTGGTTCCTGTTGCTAAATTGGGGGTTAAATTTGCTCAAGTGAAGTAGGTTATTGCCCCTACCCACTGCTTGGGCCTTGGGCATTGAGGATTTGGGAATAATACAATCTGTAATTGCAGTCATTACTTTGAGAAGGCTACATCCGGGTTAGGCAGAGTTGCTGTTGTTAGAGCTATGAATTTTTTTGTATGACTCCATGTTTCCAAAGTTTTCTTCATTTCCCTAGCTGCTCTTTTTTGTATCTGTGTATTAATTTGTGATCTTGATTATCGAGTTAACCTCCTTCCCGACTATTCTTATCTATCGGATGCCAAGTTCAATGAAATAGAGGATGTGCGAGTCACTCTGGATTCAGAAAGTCCTAATTAAAATTATATTAATTGCCCTATTTTTTTCTGTACCTCAGGTTGCATTACTGATGGATAGAGTCGAGGAGATATTTACGGAACATTTAACAGGAGGCCATCGTCGACAAGCCATGGCGGCACTAAGGCCCCTGCAACAACCAGCGTCTCATCATGTGACATATTTCCTTGGTACATAAATCACTGAACGAACATAGTGTTGCCTTTTTGCATGAAACTCTAATAAAGCCAGTATATTGAATGAGCTGAAGTATAAATGACGTCTAGACTCCCTTAAAATTAGCTACGTCGACTGATTGAAATTTTTCTTGGAAATTTTCATGCAGTAACATTTGTATGAAGATATCTGTAGCTGCATCCCTAAATTTAGTTCAGGTGTCCATCTTCTGGATTTACAGCTCTCTGTGATTAAAGCTCTTGTTCACATATTCCTTTCAGCTGAAGTCTAGTCTATTAAATGCGGGAACAACTTTTGGGATAAATAAAGATAAGCAAGGAAGAGAAGTTCATATAAACTATGCCATGATTAACTTAATGAGTTAAAAATCATTTGATCAAAATCAGAAATCTTGGTTAACAGGCCTTTTGGTCAGGCTTCTTCACTGGATGTTCAGTGGCACTCATGGCGGCATTTGGGATTCTTCTCCGGTTAGATGGGGATTACAACGACAAAGGCAGAGTTAGTTATCTGCATACAATTTTTCCTACTTTCAGGTTTGGCCATCCATCTGGGTCGTCTCAGGTTACATATTTTTGCTATTTACAATAAAGCTTACGTTTAATTTAGTCTCATTTATTTGTTCATCTGCATTGACAACTGCAATCTGTTAAACTTTCAGCAGTATCTGAGCTATCTCAATTGAGTTCCAAGCATATCTTAAATGGATTGGTTTAGACTTTTTGGTTGCGGTTAGCTAACATTGTGTGATTATTGTACTATTTGTGTTTCTGATTTGGCATATATTCTGGTATTGATTAAATTTGGGAATTTGATGTTTGGGAATAAACAGCATGCTAGCACTCATCCTCTTTCACATGTATCTCTACGGATGGAATATCTTTTTGTGGAGGCGTGCTCGCATCAATTATGCCTTCATCTTCGAGTTTTCACCTGGTTCAGAGTTACGATACAGAGAAGTTCTTCTTGTGTGTACGGCATTGACCACAATACTGATTGGAGCCATGGTACTTCATCTGAGCATTCATTCTACGCTCATTCAAGGACAAGCGTCCCCGTATATTGACCTAATTCCTGTTTCTGTATTTCTGGTAAGTCCTTGGTTGCTTGCCTATTTGTCGTGGAGTCGATTCTTCAAAATGCGGATTTGCATAAGAAAAGAAAATTTTCGTTCCCAACAGATCTTTACAATTTGTTAAACCTTTGACTGTTCATGGGGCAGATGTTTTTGGCGATACTATTCAATCCTCTAAATGTGTGTTACCGCGCCAGCCGCTTCTTCTTTCTGAACGTGATGCTGCATATCATCTGTGCACCGCTTTACAAGGTGCTTATTCCTGGACTTTTCCTGGACTCGTGCATTTGGAATCGAGAGAAGATACAGCTCTTGGTGAAAGTGTATGGTACATTTGTTTTTTCGGAAACGACATGATGTCTGAGACTGTCATGATGTCGCGGGCTCTTGTTTAGCCCTTAAAAGTCCCTCTCTATTACCCGTATTTAGCCTTATATCTCTTCAATTGTGGTTTAATATATGAATTGTGATAAATTGTTATTTACTTACTATCGTGATCATTAATTTACTTTGTACTGAAAAGTATTTGGTCAATGTTTTTCTGATCAAATACCACTGAATTCATAATATACTATACAGCCGCAAAGGGCTTTCAGACCCTTCAAGGGTTAGGATGGTTATGCACTGGTATTTCTGTTTATTGATAAAATAATACATCTGTTAAATCTCAGGTGGTGCTGGCCGATTTTTTCGTCGGAGATCAGCTGACAAGCCAGGTTGAAATTCTGAACTCGCCATGAGCGTCAATCTTGTTCTAGTTTTTTTGTTCTAGTTTTTTTGCAGATTACCTGCATTCTAGATTTGTATACGAGGTATAGAACACTCTTTGAGGCATTCAAATTATATGAGACGAAGATCTAAGAAAGGCACTGATGTCAATATTCAAAGACTAACAAAAAACATGAACAGGTGTCGACATTGAGAAATTTAGAGTTTGTGATTTGCTACTACTGTGGCGGATATTTCCTAAGCAGAAATAGCGATGCCTGCAACAACAGCAAGCGTTTTGAGCATTGGACGTATGTTATAGCCTTGTTGCCCTATTGGTGGCGATTTTGGCAGGTATGAGACTGCCATTTTCTGATTTTCTATTCCTCCAAGATGATCATCGCTTCTACCCGTCCCTTCTGTGTGTCTGAGTATATGTGGTTGATTCGCACTCTTGCTGCATACTTATAATCTCTCCTTGGTGTCGGTATGATAATGTAGGGTACGATAATGTACCGTATGTTGATTTTACTCTTCCTTATATTGAACGTTGCATCATCTGTTTGGAGCAGTGTTTCAGACGCTGGATTGAGGAGAGGGACTCCGCACATATAGCAAACGCTGGCAAGTATTTGTCAGCAATGGCTGCAGTGGCATTAAAAATAGCCTACTCCAAGAACTCTGGGCCTGGTTGGCTAGCTTTGTTTTTCATTGCTTCAACAATTGCAACGATTTATCAAGTGTATTGGGACACAGTAGTCGACTGGGGTCTCCTTCGTCGGTATTCCAGGAATAAGTGGTTGAGGGACGACCTCTTATTGAAGCGCAAATGGGTGTATTTTGCATCTATGGTATCTCACTACCCTGTCTCCCCGCTTGAAATTTCGAAAATGTGCTGCATTTTATATTGCTCCGCGTTTTCCCTGTGATTGGTCTCATCCACAATTACGAATAGAGACCATGACAGGTCGACTGGTACTATCGATCACTTTATGAGCCTTATGTACGGTGTTGTTTTGGGTTTGGAGACTGAACTTGTCAATCACACTGAACGCATTTCTAACGAGTACGCTTCTGTATGTGTTCGTGCCTGTCCTCGCTTGCAGGTCCTGAATATTATACTAAGACTGGCGTGGATACAATCGATGACACATCTGACATTTGGATCACTAGACAGCTCTGTTATGGACTTCATCTTTGCAGCTCTTGAGATCCTGCGTCGAGGCCACTGGAATTTTTACAGGTTCTTTCGAACTTTCAATACCATCGCCCGTTTTAGGGAAAACATACTTATCAAAATTCCTTCGAGTTCACTTGTAACAACTCCAGTTGTATATCAGGATATGTGACTAGAGATCACTCGAATGGCCTCGCGGTTCTTAGGGTTGTTACTGCAATGCAGCAAATTTTCGCTTAGGTATAAAATTACTACATTCGTCAAATGATTTCGTTGTATGCTTGCAGGTTAGAAAACGAGCATTTAAACAACGTGGGCAAATATCGAGCTACTAAGCAAGTCCCTTTGCCCTTTGAGGATACCTCCCCAGAAAAGTAGCAGTTCAATATTTCCTTCCGCTTCAATTAAATGACTGTGGAAGTCCGACAAGCCTGGCTCATCCGAAGCTGACCTGCTGCTATGATCTAGCAAATATTCAACTTTTGATTCTGATGTGCATTGGCACTGGAACAGGTGCCGCTGCCAACCATCTGTAGGCCATATCAACCCCATAGCTCTATTCCATAAAATGCTCCCTTTGTGGGATACATTCACACACCTCCCCATTTACCCAATTCATGATCTTTAGTTTCAACCTATCATAGCACCATTGTGCTTATCAAATTGCCCCAATTCTTGCGTACACAATCACCAAATTTCTGCTCTCTACCTTGGACTGTGCACATTGATATGTGCAGGTCGACATGATCACGAGTCCTTGTGGGGTTCACTGATTATGATTGATGGGCTTTATGTGCACATCGTCAAGAGCTGCAAAATTCCCAGTTAAAAGTTTATGGTTAATCTCTTAGTAATGGTATTTCTTACCGTGCAGCTGATATGTTCGGAGAGAAGTGTTTCCTCGCGCATTTTGTGTTTATCAATGATTCTAGTTGGCTCGAACAGTGCCTAAAACGGACTTCTGCTCATGTAAGAGACACCAAGAATGTGTGTCAAGAAGGTTTTGTATGGAATCATTATTCCAACAACTCCCTTCGTCCCAAAATGATCTTCCTGTTTCACTTTGGCCTTAATTCTTTTTCTCACTATGATCTCCTTGTTGCACTTTGTGATGTTGCGAATTGGTCAAATTTGGCTTTTGATTGCTATTGTGTTGCATTTTGTGATGTTGCAAATTGGTCAAATTTGGCTTTTGATTGCTATTATGTTGCACTTCGAGATGTTGTAAATTGGTCAAATTTGGCTTTCAATTGCTACCTGGGACCAACAAAACAACTTGGAGTAGTAGTTCCCTGTCCATCCATGTAATCATCAATCAAAAGACAAATGGAATTATTGAAAGGGTCAATCAACATTGTTCATTCTTATTTTTTGCATCTCTTTGAGTGTTGCGTGATTGAAGGAAATGAAGCTTTAGAAGACAAAAGAAAGATCCACATATAGTCTTGGGCCTATACTAATTACCCACAAAATGACAACCTCACACTCAACAATTAAGTGCCCATTGGTGCTCCTTGGAAAAGCCTCCAAAATTCTATTTTCAATGCTCCAAAATTGCACTTTGAAAAAGGCTCTGAAAGTTTCTAAAAACTAAGAGTGCACCAAACTCTATTTACAGTTTACAACAAGTTTAAAATATGTTATTTTTAGCCTTAATCCTTAACATTTTGCCCAATAAGAAGATCATTTTAGGAGTACTTTATGCTTGAAGTTGTCAATTGGAATCAAAGTTTTGGGTTTCAAATCAAGCTTGAGTTCTTTAAATATATATGGTTTTGCTTGTAATTGGAGGTCTTACTCAGTTTTTGTTCCATAACTCTAGCCAACTTAACCTTAATTGATGTTGCTAAAGACTTAAAACGTCTTTTAGATGACTTCACCTAAGAACGTTCTTTCATTCAATATTTTTTTGGACGCTGTTTGAGTACATTTTTAATTATTAGTATCACAAACTTCCATACTATAGTCTTATCGACCTTTATAAAGAAGAAAAATGCTTAATCCACATATCCTCCTTGTATTATATTTTGACTATTTGTTACTATTTACTTTTGATGTGAATTTCAGCCATAAAAACAATTATTTTTTAATTTGAGTTCAACTAATGAAATGAGGCTTATTAAGTGCAATTTTATTCCAATTAGAAGCTTTCAAAAATTTATAAAATTTCAATATTTTATAGTAGTGAATGATGGGCCTGTAACTATGGTTTGTTGGTTTTCTAATTTTAGACTGATACAATAATTTTGTTTTACATCATGATATTATACACTATAATATACATCTGTAATGAAAATTTTAGATTTTTTGAACAAATATTGTATTTGATATGAATTTTCTTCATTATTTTCTCAAAAACTCCTAATAATTTCAAAAAAAATTCAAATTATTTGAAAATTATAAAGACATGACTTAATCTCTAAAAAATTAGTATAAATTTTTTCATTCATATCTAATTGTAGAATGGCAACAAATAGAGTGATGGAATATGAAGTTTGAAATCAATGGTCATAGGCCCTTCTCTCAAGTTTAACTACATCTAAAGTCTTCTAAATAAGCAAGTGGGCGTGGATTCTAGCATTATTTAATCCCTCAATGACTAGGCATTCAAATTTTGAATAATGGATGGATGCAAAAACATCCCAAGTACACACAAATGCATTTTTTCATCCATCAATTTTTGTAGATTTTGTATTAGTTCTTTAACATTTGTACAATATAGATTTTGAAGATTTCTCTTTGCAAATATTCCATAATTCAAAGGGAACTTATACATTTAGCTTCAAAAAATAATCTTTGCAATTTAGAAAATGTCCTTTCAAAAATGAATTGAATTTAAAGTAAATAAAAATAAAAATCTTCAACAATCACTTTGATTAAAATTTAAAAATTTCAACTTAAAGAAAAAAAATTCTTGTAAAATTTTTAAATTTTAAATTTTAAATCAATTTTAGAAGGAATTTTTGGCTTCAAATATTATTGAAAAAATATTAGTTTATATACTACTTTATCAAGCGATATGGATATAAACTATGAATCATCTTTTAAAACTATTGTTTGAGAATAATCATTAAATCATTATTCTAAGTTGCATTTTATAATACATATTCACAATTTTGGAAATCTAGACTACCCTTTGGTCCTTTAGGGATTAAACTATGCTTTCTAATTTTTGTTGAGTCCTATTGGAAGTGAAAAAGGATTCCGATTTCTATTAGTGTATATATTTGTGGCTTTGTTTGAATAAACTATGAATTTCAATGTGATGACAATAGGTGTTCTATATGTTTTTAAAATAAATTCTAAACTAGAGGTTGTACATTTCAACCTTGTAACACTACACCAACCAAAAAATGGTTGATAGATGACTTTTTAAATCACTTTAAAGATGAAGAATGCACCTATTGGTCTAGATCATATCAGTTTTGGCAAAGTACCTTGTTAATAGGTCTTGTCCTTTCAAAGTTAAGCAAAAAATGTAAGGGGTTGGTTTTGGAAACGGGTTGCATTTAGATACATTTATTACGTGGAATTACCTTACTAAAAAGAGATAGCAAAATTCAATCTTCAAGGTGGTTAATTTGATAGATAGTATTGCATTGTTGCATATCTCTCTCTTAAAGACATCTTTAGAAATGTGTAATACATATTCAGTAAGAAACAAAAAAAATAGCAATGTAAGAAACAATGAAATAACAATGCCAATAAGGCCTCTCTACTGAAAATTCTTGTCTTTATGCTTGCTTTTAAGGAATCATCATATTTCAGTTATCCAAAGTCCAAATCCGGAATTTTCTTTTGCTTGGTTTATATGATTTTTGAGGTACAAATGATAGTAATTTCAAGTTATGATTCTATTCAAATGGAAATTTGGTTCGCCTATATAGATTTGTGCATGCATTGAAGATGCCCTTGTGATAACATGTTCAACAAGTTTAATGCTCACCTCATATTATCACTTGCTTACCGAGTAGGTCAGTACTTATTGAGTATTTGGTAGCCACAAAAAATACTACCCACTCTAAATGTACACCTATAATTTAAAAGAGGATTCAGTAGTACATTTCAACATGCATTATTTGGACAATGTATGAATGAGTTATGAATTTTCAAAATATTGTCATGAGGTGTACCAAAAACCAACACTAGACTATTTTAGACCAATCATATATTGATATTGTACATCTTTTGTAGTCAATATCTAAATTTTTGTGACTCTTTTTGGTCCAAACCTAGGTGTGCCATTTTGAACAATGTCGATTATAGGTGCACATAATGGCATTCTTCGTCTCTATACAAGCTCTCAAAAGTAAAAGATTTTATTTGCATCTCAATATGATTATAGGAAATATGATTCATTCTAGGAAGATGCTTGATGCAATAGAGAGATCTTTGGGCACAAGTCCCATATCTATTGAAATCAAATTATTTTTATTACAAAGTATGAAATTCAAGGCCACTTCACACTATGGCAAAGGATCAAGAATCTATTGATTTCCACCAATCAGATTTCAAGAATTCACAAACTCTTGAAATCTTGGCCTCTCGACCCTTCACACAATCCAAAAGTTATTTGTTATTTATGGATAGAAATGGACTCTTGACCATAGTTTGGGCACAACTCTCGACTTGGACAGCCGTAGTGTGAAGTGACCTTGAATTTCTTATACAATGTCAAACTGGGGGGTCTTGACTACTGTAAATGACATTTCCTTTTTCCCATTCCCGTGCTCGTAAACCAGTAACTACAAGTAATTAGCCAAATCATGCTTACACCAAACTTGCTGAACCAAGTGCATGAAAAGACAGAGCTGCTGCCACTAGCAGGGATCAGTATACAAGACAAGATCAGGTCTATGATGGTTTAGTAACCTCTACCTCACTGAGTAAATAATAAACACAAAATTATGAACAATCATGTTAGGCAGATTATCCATGGCTCCAACACTAGACTGCTACACTGATATGATCCAAAAGTCCTGATTAATATAATCTGGACTCTCATCAGATCAATATCAGTCTCGCTGGTAACTTCCAATTCACAAAATGCGCCCCTCACTAATGTACAGAATGGACTAATGAAGCAATGGCATAATAATCATAACAGCATTAGTGGAGAATAATCACAACATTCTGAGCTTCAAGAGACAAGGGACCCTCTGCTTCCCCACGAATCCACACTCCAACGCTCTTGTCAACGTAGAAAATCTTCAATGCAAGCTTGCCATGAATTTGTAAGCCACTGTAACACGAAGTGTTCTTCACAAATTATTCTTGTCACCGTGACTCTTCAATGCAAGCTTGCCCATGAATTTGTAAACCACTGTAACACGAAGTGCTCTTGTCACAATGACACTGTTTTGTACGAGGATTCCCAAGCCTTGTTCCTCAAGAACGTTACGACATCACCCCTTCCAATCTCTCTCTCACAAATTGTTCTCCAAATTCATTGTGAGACTGCTGGCGCCAGCATCGGTTGGTCAAACGCCCCCACCAGTTTCCCTTTCCACTCCGGCTTCTCAAGAGGCACCGGTGCCAGTTGCGGTGACTCCAGCGCGCTTTCCAAGCTCTCCGCTTCCCCGAACAAGGCCGCTTGCAGAAACGCCACCACCATCCCCCCCGAAAACCTGCGCATGGGTTTCCTCTCCGGCCCGTTCTTACACACCACATAACTCAGCTTCCCGATGGCTCCCCCACAGTCGTCGTTCAGGAAGTCCATGTGCCCATGCTGGGAAGCCACCAAGTGGAAACTCGGAGCCGCGCTGTCATAGTAGAAGGCTCGGTGGCTCACTCCCTCGGGAGCACAGGGCGGAAACAGAAAGTTCCGTCTCTGGGGACCTAACCCTGTGCCGATCAGAAGCGTGGGCACGGCGAATTTTAGTGAGTCTTCCGAGAATTGCAGGATGGGAGGGTTGGTTTGGGCGCCGATACCGGTGCCGTCCACTGGGTCCAGACCTATGATTGCGGAGTATTTCAAGGCGCTGGTGATGAGACCGAGTGCAAGGCCGAAGACGACTTTGCCGCCGCGGCTGTGACCCACCAAGGCCACCTTGGAGAAGTTCGGGCGGTGACGGGAGAAAGGCAATGGGAGAGAGGGGATCAAACCTGTGGGCATCCAGGTCAGAATTGATGCGGCTTCTTCGATTTCGAGCATTGCATCGGAGCCTGAGACTGTGTACATCTGGTGGAAAAAGAAGGCAAGAATCAGGATTAAAAAACATTAGGGGTTCATAACATTTTTCAGTGGTCCAAAATCCAGGCAAGGATCAGGATACTAAATCGCTACTAGAACAGGCTCTCTACTAAACCTCTACTATGCTTTACAGGTCCTCTGCTAAACCTAAGAATTCCAAAATTCATCATTCTGATGTTATCCAATGTTTAGCTGAACTTTTTATGGTAGCTTTCTATCTTCCCATTAATAACATAGCAAAGCACCAATAGGAGTAACATTCTTCAGAAATTCTCTCACTGCTGCGCTCAAGAATATAAATCTATCATTCTGATATTATCAATACTCAGCTAAATTTGTACGCTAACTCGCTATGCTGCAATTAATAACATAGCAAAGAACCAATAGCAGTTGATACAGTAATAGAAAAGTGTTTCATGAAATTTAAGTTTAGAAAGTCGGCCAATCTTTGGACCACTTGAGTAATCACATTTTGGAGCTCTGGAATTCGCCAGTTTTATACAGATGACCGTAAATTCAGCACTCAATGACGTATATGAGAAAATCAGTAACGCTGTTTCTACGAGGAGAGCACTTACTTGAGGTGCAACAACGATGAAGCCATGGGAAGCGATGTGGGAGATGAGTTGCGTGTAGAAGGCGTTTTGGAGGGTGAAGCCATGATGGAACTGCACAACTGGATATTCCCCTTCCTCCTTGGGCAACGCGACTACGAGTGGCTTTGGTGCAAGCCCAGGTACTTTAGAACTAGTGTTCGTTGTTGCCACTCGGTTGCTCTTTGAGCAGCACTCTGATGAAGAGCGGACGCTCACGATTTCTACTTCGAAGGGTCCGTCTCTGTAAATGCCTCCATGTGTGCCTGGAATGGACTCATCAATTTTTTTTACGCCAGCCATCTGAGATAAAAGAAACATGAAAGGGAGATCAGAGTTCAAGTGGCTTGCGGACTGAGAATTTGAAATCCTTGGGTTAGTGTTTTGAGACAAGATTTTAGGGCTCAGGATCATGCAAGGTTGGATTTGGAAGCAAATGACAAGAATTGCACATGGATTTGACAACAATTGACAGAATTGGAGAGCTGAAATTGTGAAGTCTTAACACTTGAGAAATTCGGATGGTTTTATCGTTGTAAAGATGATGGTTCATTGCAAAACTTAGTTTGAAACCACAAGCGATTCCCTTGGGTTGAAAATTGCTCCAGGGTTTATCTCAATATTTCGTGAAAGGAAGGATCCAACAAAACCCTACGAGGCGCACACAAAATCAGGACTAGCAGAAACAAACGCACCTGAATTTTTCTGATATGTCGCCCAATAACTGAAACTGAGACTCACATCTTTGAAGCTGAATTCATACCCCTTCCCTCTTCAAAACCTCCAGATAGAGAATACATATAATTCCTGAATCCAAACCCGCAAGCCCTGTCAGTACCCAGCACAATGAACCTCAACAGCCATGATTCAATTCGCCACACCCGATTCCTAAACCCGAAAAAACATGCACAACCTGAATCTGAACCTTTACGGTACTAAGGATTCGTAATTTTTAATAAAAAAAACCAATTCGAATAATCGTCTTGTGAAAAAGCCACGAACTCAAATGGGACCAAATTGGCTCGATCACCCAAATCAATCAACATCGCATACGCTGTTCACAAACGAACCAAAATTGCACAAAAAGAAAGTCTTCAAATAACCTACTCCGAACCGCTAATCAAACATGAGACCCAATTAGGATCCAAATACTGCAAATCGAATTTCCAGATACAAGGAAACATCCCCACTCCAAGGTCGATCGAGAATTTTTCAACATGTTTTTGAAAATCAGAGAAACCCAATTGAATTTCCGTGAGTGGTACACGAACCTGGCTTTGTCACCAACTTCAAGTGGGAATCCGAAGAGCTTCAATCCAAAGCTGCTCCAGGTTCAAAAATTGGGCAGCGCACGGCAGGTGGGATGCTTGCAAGAGTTAGTAAAACGAGAAGGGTTAGAAACTGGGGACAGGCCGGCACACTGAGGAGAATGAAGGGGTGATGGGATTGACCCGGAATTGCTTCGGGTGGTGCTCTGGGGTTGCATCGGAGGGTGTGAAATTGCACAGCGTTATGGGAGTTGTCGGTGGACGGCGATGCGAAAGGTGTTTCAAGGCATGGAGGATTGGAGGCCAGGGCAGAGTGTCATCCATACTTTTTCATCCATGATTTTCGGTTGGATTGGATGACGTCCTCGATGCTTTCTGGCAAGTCGGTGTCTTGTTGCATAACTTTCGTACCCAAAACCCACTTAGGGCCTCCTTACATGCTCGCCCAATGGACAAGTTTACAACTAATCCAAGCAAGCAGACAAAAATGGCTCCACCGATTGTCTTGTCGGGGTGGGCAAGCGGGAAAGGAGGAGTTGAAGTTTCATCGATACCAGTGGACCTCCTCATTGGTGGAGACTAGTGAATCCAATACGTGTGATTATTTTAATTGTTTCCTCTCTCCACCCATTGGATCTACGTGAAAGTGTAATGCCTATTTTTTCTTCCGGCACTCGTTGGGCAATTCCATTTATGTCTATAAGGAGGCCCTTAACTTTTACACAAAATTTCAAAGATGAACACATGCAATTTGGTCATTCATCAAACTACCTTGGTGTGCAATCTCCTTATAGGATTAATGCATGTCAACCAAATCTTTACAAAAATACTATGAAATTCTTCTTTGTCATGACTTAGAGATGATAGTGAAAATGATCCATGACAACTTGTGACCAACGACCTTCAAAATGGTTTGTCTCAGCTCTTATAATATTGTATAACCAGACAATGGTCTTCCCTATGTTAGGAAGGTATTACAACTTTCCTAGATACCTAGGAATGATTTATCAATTAACACCTAAAGTCCCAAGAGTGTCCTCGGGGACTCTTGAAGATTTGGGCATCAATCTATGATCTAAATTTTTAACAAGATTTTTTGAAATTCTTTTTCAAGATAGTATAATTGATTAGTTTTCTAGGAATATAATTTTTCATTCCAATTGATGACTAAAAACAAAAGTTATACTACAAAACAAGAAAAGGCAAGCAACAAAAAAAAAATTGTAATTATTTTATACAAAAGTATTTTTATAGATTATATTTTTGTCTATATGGAATGATTTTATTCATTCTATTTGGATATCTAATGTAAAAGTTATGAAACTTTTTGTTTTGCTAGCAACTTAGCAAATTCTAGAGAAAATAATGTATTGGATCTATTTCTAAACTAAAATTTAACAATTTTTTCAAAAAGAAAGTTGCACAAGGTTTGGTTTGTTTTCTATAACAATATTGCCATTGGGATTAGTATATTGAATTCCATCTTGGAACTATCAACAATTTTAACTTTTCTTTCTATCTCATATCTACTTCAACTTAACAATTTTTTAAAGAATAAAAATAACAATTGGTTTTTTATTTTTTTTCCAAACTCTCAACTCACTAGAAGAACCCCATGTTTTTTTTGACGTCCAGTTTTTGGACGACAGAAAAAACACGGGGTTCTTCTAGTGACTCAATAATTTTTTTTTAAAATTCACAACCTATAGTATGAAAGTTTGGAGTTAAGAGGATTCAAAGCCATAAAATCTAGTTAGGCTAGGAACAAAAAAGACTTGTTTTTTTCACTTTAAATACTTACATCTTGCAATCGAAACAATCAAAATTTGTAGAATTTAGTTCAAATTTTTTTATATTAGTCTAGTGCAAGATATTGTAGTCGGATATGCAAAAATAAATAACTAAATAACTAAATTCAACTCTTTATTGCTTGCATTGAAAATGATAGATTTGATTGTTTTTTTAATAGGAAAATGGCTTTGAGATTGTAGGAGGTAATTCAAGGATTGAGGTTGATACAGGAATCATAGAATATGAATTTGTTCACTGTGGGGATTATCTTTTCAAAGATGCAAAACGGGACCCTACCTCCTTAGTAAGGTAGTCTACTCTTAAAGCGACCATTTAAGCCTACTTAACTCATCATTGATAGTAATAGATATTTCAAGCAACATGTCACCCATTCCTAAATGGGGGTCACATTTTAAACATTGTCACTTTTAGAACAGACTACCTTAAACAATGTTATGCTGGATTATAAGAAGGTAGTTGAAACTTGAAAGATATGGTCCAAAATGACCTTAAACTACCCTAGGTGATGACCAGATGGTAGGGACTTCTATTGAAATCTATAAGGTTCTCGGTTCCATTCCCCATGCTGACGTTGCTTGTATGGGGCTCTTTGTGCCAGTGCATGAGGAGTTGGTTTGTTCCTCCACTTAATCTTGACGGGAATTAGGTACATGGATTGTTATGGTTGTGTGAGGTTGTGGCCCTTGAAGGTCGTATGTTTAAAAAAAAACTAATTAAGGTAACTACATCTAAAATGGCACACTACCTGAAATCAAACACTAGAGATTCTTGCCTAAAATGTACTCCCACTGTTCATGAGAATCTATAATCGCTTTTAGGAATACCTATTTTTAGCACTTTGAAAATTCATAGTTTATTCATATGGGGTCCAAAAAATGCATTCCAAAATAATCTAAAATTCCTTTTTCACTACCAATACAACCCCACAAAAAGTTTTCTAATATAATAGTGGAAACCATGCGGAATTGCTTATTTGTGCGATTTTTAGGTGTAGTTATCTTATCTAACTTGAAAGACGAGGGGATTTAGCCTTGACAAACTCTTCTAAGGTAGAACCACCCATACCAATCAAATAAGCAACTACAGATATGATCTGTAGTAGTGCAAGGTACAAAAAATATTTTCAAAGGTGCATCAATAGAAATGACGGGGATTGCAAAAAAATTGAAAATTTTATCGCTTGATCTGAAATTACTATGAATTTTGGGAGGCAAAAAGTGCACCGGATCCATAGTCAATGTCTAGACTCTTCTAATTTTGATCATTCATGAACTAATTTTTTACTCATTATTTCCTACTTTTTTTCTCACTATTTTAGAACATCTGTCATGAACTTGTTAGTACCAACCTTGACTAGTTTAACCCCTAAAACCCCGAGGCCTTTTCTCCATCAAAACACACTCAAAACTGTCACTTCTATTGCAAAGAGCAAAAAACTATAAAAATTGTTTTTTTTTGCATATCTAACCGTAGGATCTTATACTAGACTAGTATGAGAATGTGTGCAAGAAATTTCAGAAACTTTGAACAAATAGATTGCAAGATATTTGCATTCAAAGTGAAGAAAACAAGTTTTTTTGCACCTTACTTGACTAGATTTTTGGGCTTTGAACCTATTTAACTAAAAAATTTTGTATTGTTGATTTTGATTTTCTAAGTTAATATGTTGAATACTTCAGTTGAGAATCTAGGGAAAAAAATTCAAGAAAAAAACACTAAATTTTTACTCATTAAAAAATTGTTAAGCAGAAGTAGGTTCAAGATTGAAGGAATAACTAAATCGTTAATAGCTCCAAGACAAAATTGAAATACCATAATCCCAACGGTGAGATTGTTCTAGAAAGCAAATTCAACCTTGTCTAAAAAAAAATTCTGAAAATTGTAAAAATTCATTAAAAAATTAATCCTAAAAGTTATTTTTTCAAGAAGATGCTTAGATTGCCCGAAAAACTAAGATTGTCCATAACTTTTTCATTATTAGTCCAAATAGAATGAATCAAAGCTTCAAATGTAGACAAAAAGACATAGATTTTGGAAAAAATATTTAAAAAATTTATTTTGACTTTCTGTGATTTTTTTGTGTTGCCCGCCAAACTCTATTTTTGGCATAACTTTTTCTCTCGGGCACCAATTGAAATAAAAATTATATATCCACAAAGCTCTCGCAAAACCGCACAACCTCAAAAAATCCCAAAAAATTTCTCTATAAATTGAAGTCACAGGAACCTACCCAGACCCAAATTGTCCCCTGAGGGGACAAACGGGGTTTTAGGGGTTAAATAAAAACATTCCAAACTTCAGAAAATGTGATATGAAATAACTGCATCTATAGGTTGGTCACTGATTAGAAATGGGTGACTCTATGGTAGAACCACCCATTACCAACCGGCCATCAATAACCAACCTGTAGGGTGTAGCTATTTCCATCCAAGGCTGGTACAAATACCAACTATAGTTTTGAATGTGATTTTTTTCTCTTTTGCACAGTTGGCACTATAAAGTCATGACACATGTCTTGATTTAGTGAGTAAGAAAGTATGAAGCAGTGAGTGAGAAAGCAATTATGGAATAGTCGAAATTGGAAGACTCTATATCTTGGGTGTAGGTTGAGGCCAACTTTTGGCTTCCAAAATTCACAGGGCTGTAATTTTACATTGCCTTCTACTGCTCCAAAACATATGTGGAATTGCTTTAAGTGGTCAACTATGGATGGCTCTACCATACCTTACATCTTCTCTACAAATGAACCTTCTCCAATGAATTTGCAAAAAAAAAAAATGATACTGTAAGTGGTACCTGCACATGCTCAGGCTATGGGTCTGACATGACTTTGGCCATTTGCCAGCTGCCCATCGACCAAGTAAGTTTACTAACCATAAGGATGTGGGTACGAAGCTCACACAGACAAAAGAAAAGAAGAAAAAATAAATAAAACCATGGCATGTGGGCATGCTTTTTCTCGAAGAAGGCGAGAAAACAAAACTAGGAAAGAATTCCTTATTTTTCAGGACACCTGACATAAGTTTTACCCTGAAACGTCCGGACTATGTCACCGTGAAAAATCATCCTTTGGGGGCACGTGTGAATTATTTGCTTACAAGAAATCCAAGAGCACTCATTAGAGGTCAAACTATTGTACAAGACTCCTTCTTTTCACACAAAATCTTGAGAGTGAACATCTGTACTTTTCTTTTTACATAGAAGGATTCTCTATCATCCGCTCTAGAGACACTTTAGGCCTCCGCGTCATTATAGGATTAAACTAGAGTCAATGGTGCAACCACTTGAGAAAAAAATTCAACCATTTGAATGGTTGGTCTACGGTAAGAGAGTGTACCTTGAATTGTTTGAAGTGAGCATTTGAGATTGGTTGCACTTATTAAGTAAGTTGTCTCAATTTTTGTCGGATCTTGTTAAAAGTCAAAAGGGACACAAATTTTTCTCAAGTATGTAACTATTTTGTTGACAATGTACAAACCTATGATTTTTTTAAGTAATGAAAATAAATGTACCTAGAATTGACCATAAGCTCTCATGTTCTAGAAGCTTACGTTTTAGACAAGAATCTAGATTCGAGTTTTTAATTTGGGAAGTTTTGATAATAAAACACAATTATGTTGTAATCTTCAATAGAGAGTCTATTTCATTAATCTTTCTTCAAGCCTATATTTTATCAAAAAATACTCTAAAATTGCCATTTCTAATGCAAAAAGTTATAATGGATTTTTTTTTCCATATCCAACTAAAGTAAACTATTCCATTACAGACAAAATGGGAGCAAGCCCAATGTGGGCTGAATTTAAATGGTGGTGTACGTTTCATAACTTGAATGTACACCACCATTAAAATTCAACTTACTATGGGCTTGCTCCTATTCTATTTGTAATGGGATAATTTACCTTATAGGATCTTATGTAAGGCTTGCATGAAGATGTGTGGACAAAAATTCATAAACTTTGACCACGTAGATTGTAAAATATTAGTATTCAAAGTATAAAAAAATCTTGAATCTTACAATCCTATATCTTCTAGAACTTAAATCTTTTTTAACTTAAATTGTTTGCATTACAAAGTTTTGAAGGTTAAATCTTTATGATGGACAATTGAGCTGAAAATTTAAGAAAAAAAATTGAAACATATCAATCCTAATGGTGAAATTGTTGTAACAAGTAATTTGCACGCAATAGACCTTTTTTGTTTTCAAAAATTGTAAAAATTAAGTTGAGAAACTAATCCTATTCAATTTTTTTCAAGAAATTGAATAAATAAATATTACATTTTAAAAAACGAGTACATTCTCTTACCTCTAAAAGAAGTTTCAAAAAATCATTATATAGATCAATACCATAGCAATTAACTTGCCCAAAATTCTTAAATATCTTTTCAAGGACTTTTAACAAGTAGGGATCAACTTTTGAATTATAAGTGCTAAAGTAAGAAGTTCTAAAAACACATAGGTTCTAAAACCGCCCACTTCCTCAAAAGTACAATATTTGTTCATGTTTCCTTTTTGTAGCCTTCAATAATGTACCAACAATGTATATTTTAGGAAGTGGACGATTTTAGAGCCCTATGCCATTTTAGCTTCAAAATTTCATAACTAATTCCACAAAGCTCAAAAAAAATATAAAACAATAGGTTAGATGACAATTCCACTTGTCTTTCAAAGAAAATTTACTAAAAAATATTTCAAAAACCTTCACCTCTCCAAAATTTAGTTTCAACCCTTAAGTGGGCAAATTATGGACCTCCTACCGCACATGTATGTAGCAATCATTCTATTCAAGCCAATTTTCATCAAATTAGAAATTGCTAAGAAGGTTGTATGGACATTGAACAAAGAAACAAACTCTCATAAAATATTGTTTGTTTTTTATGGACAACTATTACATTTAATTTAAACATAAAAATAAACCCAAAGTCTAGATTTTTTCTTTAAATAATATATATGATATACAAAAAAATTTAATGTTACAAAGACAACTATAAAAATAATGATGTTTATATTATGCCATATAGATAACTTTGTATAGTCATCCAATCATACCAAATTTCAAATGCTTCAAATAGAAAACATATTTCTTTGATGAAAGTTTGAAATTAGAAGCTTCTAATTGATCACATAAAGATACATATAAAAAATTCAATTTTGACTCTAAAGATAGTTTATGAAATTAATGTTTTTTCACCTCTTTTTTCAATTTGAACTTCAAAAAAGTTGAATATTAATATATTATAGCACATCCATATGTTGTCCCAAATCCTTATGCAATAGGATATACAATGAAGGTCCTATATAGTGAAATGTTTGAATAATTGGTAGTACAAAATTAGTATGACTAATTTAACAACCCTACATGCCACAAGTATTGCAACTGCTACACTACAACCAATGTTGAATAATTGATTTGAAAATGATTTCTTGATTTAATGAGTAAGATGTGATACATGTTAGGAGGGATCATGTGATATGGAAAGAATTTGGGTATTTTCTAGTTTACATTCATATAATAAAATGGATATTTTGTGGCTATATACTTAATATAAATGAGTGTTTGATATAGTTGATTTAGTTATCAATAGTTGATGTAAAATACTTGATAAGAATAAAGAATAAGTTGGTGCTTTTGAACATATAGTCACATATGTCACTCATATGCTCTAAATTGCCACTCAGAGATGATATTTTCAAACTATTAGGATTTCTTTAATTAATCCCTAAAGTAAATACCTTTTTTCATCAAAAACCACTCAAAAACTGCCATTTCTATAACAAAGAGCAAAAAAATAGTGTAATATTTTTTTCACATATTTAACCGTAGGATCTTAGATATTGAGAAGTTAAGCATGATTTGCCAAGGCCTCTATAATTTTTTGTCTTTCACATATCTTATTCACAATTGGGTCTATTTAGCATGTTTAAAGTCTAAAGTCCAAATATTATTGTGTCTATTTTAAACTGTTTATAAATTTACTTCCACTCATAGTACTTTCAAGTTCTATTTCCATACCAAACAAAAGTAAGTAATGTTTTATGTCAAAACCGATATGCCAAGTACATTCCCCATGCCCTAATACCACATATCCATTTCTTTATACTCACACTAGTTCTTTTTCTCTCACCAATACAAAAATCAATCTGAATCAACATTTAGAATATTTTTGAGTTTTACCAACTATTTTCCATTAATTCCCATATTGAACCAATTCTTACAACCACACAAGCTTTGCTGCACTATTCTACCCTAAACTACCCCACATGTATTATTATTATTATTATTATTATTATTATTATTATTATTATTATTATTTTATTACTCTGTCCCGGTATTTCTATTTTTTTGGAAGGGTCCCGGTATTTCAGTTCTACCACATTCAACTCCAATTTCAAATTAAAAAAAGAAAAAGAAAAAGAAAAAAAGAAAAAAAGAAAAAGCATCACCAGCAGCAAATCTCTGACAAATTTTCACAACGTGCTTTTCCACATTCTGACACTGTCAACGACAACGACAACCTAAACAGAAACTCCTCCTTGCTGACGGAGCTCCGCCCTTCAAGGCCCTCATTCCCTTCCCTTTCTTTTCCCCATTGCAACGTCCCAATCACACTCACCAAAGTCTCGCTGTTTTTGCAACTGAAACCGGCAACAAACCCAGCAGTCGAAGCTCTCAAATCTGCTCCCCAAAGTTCCGATCTCGCTCAGGGAGAAGGAGACAGACTTGGCATTGGAATGTAACTGAAGTTCGAGCTTGCAGTTATCTGTGTGGTGAGTGATGAAACCCTAACTGATGTGTTTGTTTGTTTGTTTGTTTTGAGTTGAGGAGGGCTTTGTAAGAAAAAAAGAGAGCAAGCTTGTTGCAAGTAGAAGAGCAGGGAATCAAAGAGTCTCTATCTTGGAGGTCGTTTTTACTACATTGCCGGATTGAAATGCCAGGTGTATCGCATCCCTGGAATTACTCGTGCCACACGATTGGTTCCACTGTTTGTTTTTTAGGCTATGTGGCTGGCAAGGCAAGCCAAGCGCCTCAAGCCAAGCCTAAGCCAAGTGGGGCGGTACAGCATTATGTTTGTGAGATTCCTTGTTTTATGGAGTTTCGTTTTGGTGGTGGTAGTGATTTTCGGTTAAGTTAGGGTTCGTTTTGGAAGGGTTATGGAATGTGCCGGCATCACTTGAGAGCTTTGGTAGGGAGTAAGTGTCTTTGGGTGAGCGCGTTAGGTTTCGTTCCGTTTCGTTTCGTTTCCGTTGGTTGTGTTTAGTGTACCATTTGAAGAATTTGTCAAGACTCGTTGGTATGTGCCACTCTTTTTTTTTATCACCACTGCAGTTCTTCTCGGCTTTCTTTATGCATTTCATTTGTGGATGCCGTTGTGGATTTCTACGTGGTGTAGACGTTGGAAGGAGAAAAACCCATTTTTTGCCGTACTGTCACTTATCAAAAGTTGAGTTGCTCGCCTTAGAGAAGGTGTGTGTAGCAGATGATGAAATGAATTGAAGCGTTTTTTTCATAAAACCTTTGGAACTGAGTAATGGCAATCATCTCTATTAGTGTGAGGTTTCATTGTCAAATTTGGCGGGTGTGGAATGTTTGATGTTGCTGTTTCGTTTTGAAACCCCAAAGTGAAGAGAATGAAACAACTAGAGTTTGTCTTCCTCTCTCTGCTGTCCTTCACATACAACCAATAAGCAGCGTGTGTGTGTTCGAAGTCTGTCTATTGACTGCACCAAAAGTGGTTTATGGAAAGCTCATTCCAGTACCAATAATTTGTAAAGAAAAAAGAAAAGAGATGGGCGCCACCCTTGAGAGCAAGTAGATCTAGAATGTTCTGCTGTTGATGGACAGTAGAGCTTTTGACTTCCACGTGCGGCGGTTTGTATGTTGCGACTTAGATTCGATTCCTTCACGACCCAATTTTCAAGAGGCCATAGGCACTTAACCTCATCCTGGGTACACCCAATTGAAGGCGGAGCACGTGTATTGGGATAGAATAGTTGTTGTCGGTAACACGGGTCAGTCAACAGGAGACGGACTTCAGTCTCTCTAGAGCAGTTTTAGTATCCTCTCCTTTATTTCTCTTTCTTGGTCTGTGTCTACCCATTTGCAAAAACTCAGCTGTGAATAGATTTTTGTAGCAAAGTCTTGGGTTGAAGAATTCTTTTTATCAGCGTTGTTCTTGCATGCTGCTTCAGGTCTGACTAGGGTTTGTGTGTGTTATTACTCTCACCTATCAATACCCGCTTGCTACTCCTGCTCGTATTTCTAGATAGTTCTGTTTGGCCTATTCGTCTCAAGTAGTACTTTTCTTTCCTTCTGTACCATCTGGTCAACCTCTAAAATGAAGAATAATGGGGGGTAAATAACCAGTTGGATTGAGAAGAATCTGATTCTAGTGGCATCAATCTTTTATTTCACAAGAAGTGAAGAGCATTGCAATTGTTGGTGAGGAAGTCAGTAAATTCGAATCAATGAAAGTCCCATATGACCTACTTAAAATTGCTGAGGAAATCATGAATACCAGTTTAAGCTTCCTGTTCATGTAGGGGTTAACAATGGTGGGTGTATTGTTACATTTTCTCTAACTCTTCAGGTTTTTTGGGTTGTCTGCAGCTGTTCATGGTGAGAGGGCAACTTGTTTCTAATGCTGATGCACTGAGCTTCTAGGGTTCAAGAGAATGATGTTGTCAATGGAGCTCATCAATTCAAATCTATAACCCATAAGCGCCTCAAACAGATGCAGCCAATTGGACACTTCCCACGGTGGTGATTGGAACACAGATGATCCTCATGCTGAATCATTTCAAAGTTGTGTGTGTTCAGAAACACAATGATACTCATCTTTGAGGCCACAAGCTTCGTGACAAACATGAGCTCTTTCTTGTGGCTTAACATTTAGTTGGAAAACCAAACCGTTTTCATTTGAAAGCAAGCCTCGAAGTGATCTGACTGAGCACGCAATGGGTGAAAGTTCTTCGCACTCTTTAGTGCAGAAGATTCTGGGGACAGTGAATGTGATCACCTCCCTGGGAGACTTCAAGATCCAGAAGAAGGAATGCTCCACGCTCACCAGGCGTGTGAAGCTGCTGGTCCCGCTGTTTGAGGAAGTCAGGGACTTGAGCATCGCTTTGTCGGAACAGGACTTCGAATGCTTCAAGGACTTGGAGGCAGCTCTCAACACAGCCAAAGGGTTACTTCTCTTGTGCAACAAGGGGAGCAAACTTTATCTGGTAAGATTGAGGTCCTTTTTCTTTCTTTGCAAGCAATCGTCAAGAAATGGGTATTGTGGGTGGTATTGAATTCGTGAAAAGTTTATCAAAGTTTGCATTAAGCGTTAGTTCTTGTAAAATCTTGTCATTTTTCGCTCAAGAATTATCATCAAAGTATTTGAGTGAAAAGGGTCTTCACCCTTATCTCTTTAATTTACCACTTTGAAAGCAAAATGGATGTTGTATTGAAGGTTTTCATTGTATTCTTTCTGTTCAGCATGTGTATGTGCTTGTTTCATGGGTGATCTGATTGTCTATTATTGGTGATTCAATAAGATGAACTTTGAAAGTTCATTCATCCCTCACTTTTTAGCCAAAATTTTCTACTTTCACTTTACAGTACCTTCTCTTTTAATTGCTAAAGAAATTCACATGATACCTTTATCCAAATTCCAGTCAATTTTTTGGCTCCTCTGCAATAAGTGAAGATTACGGGTATGCTACCTTAAGAAGCCAATGTTCACGCAGTCAGGAAGAAGCTTAACCTCTGATGTTGTACCCATCCTACTTGTGTTTTGCAGATAATTGCAAGCTACTTCATTATGCCTTGTGTTATTCAATGTATGGTTTTCCTTGTTATGCTAATAGTTATTTTTTATATGAGCCTTGTACCGTTTTTTTCCTCCCCAGGTCTTGGAGCAACAAAATGTGACAAAGCAATTCTTGTTGCTGAATACAGCATTGGGAAAAGCATTGGACAAGTCGCCCTTGCTTGACATCTCAGACGAAGTTCGGGAGCAGGTAAAGAGTTTTGATGACTACTCTGCTTTTTTCCTATTTGTGCGTGTGACACTAATTACCAAAGTCACACTATTTGAAATCAGTGGAGGCTGAAACATTATTGCGTTGTAATAAATTCCACTGCAAGAAAATTTTGTAGTGACACCAATTTTTGCAGCTGGTGACACTAGTATGCATAAAAATTATGAAGTATCGAGTGACAGACAAAAATAGATTAAAATTTTCTTTTTCAGTTTACTTGAATTTACTTCCTATTGTTTCTTATAACTCATATTGTTTCTTCAATATTTTTTCCCACTTCTGAAGCCTATTTTCTAACTCACGTCATGTTTTCCAGGTGGATCTCGTGCACCATCAGTTCCAAAGAGCCAAAGGAATATCAGACCCCCTCGACACCCAGCTCCACACCATTCTCTCTTCCTCCCTCGACACTCCCTACGGCCGTTCCGAGTCCGCCCTCAAGAACCTTGCCGAATCCTTCAAGTTCGACACCGCCCGAGCTCTCGTGAAGGAGTTGCAAGCTCTCCAAGGCATGAGAACCGAGAAGGAGCCTTCTCTGGACAGCATCTTCGGGAACGACCGTGGCTTCGAGCTCATGTTTGAGCTTCTGAATGACTTGAGGATTCTGTTCCCGCAAGAGGACTTGGATCAAGATGACCCGGAGTTGAAGAAACTGCAGGTAGCGCAGAGAGCCGGGGTGGAGAAAAGCTCCATGCAAGCTGACAATGTGGTTGGGGGGGATAGCAAAGGAACACCGAATGTGCCGGATGATTTCAAATGTCCGATTTCGTTGGATCTCATGAGGGATCCGGTGATTATTGCGACTGGGCAGGTTAGTGGAGGTCTTGTGCCTTTTGTTTTTTTGTATCCTTTTTGTGCCTGGATCTGTAGTAGGACACTAGTGGAGAGGTCACCAGCAGACGCTTGAGACACTTGTCGCCTGTCGGGCTCATGTCTAAATCCTGCTGTTCCTGAAGCTAGTACAGAATTCAGGTCCATACTTCCTTTCAAATTTTTGAAAAGTCCACATTCTAAGCTGGTTTGTGTGTGCAGACATACGAGCGTTCCTGCATTCAGAAATGGCTGGACAGTGGCAAGCGCACTTGCCCAAAGACTGGTTTAGTACTACCCCACTCCAATCTGACACCCAACCACGTTCTTCGGAGTGTGATCGCGGAGTGGTGTACGTTGCACAACATCGAACTTCCCAAGAAGCGAGGGAAAGGCTCCCAGTGCTCCCCCGAGGATAAGGCCGCTATCGACGAGCTCATTGCGAAACTCTCGAGTCCCATGGCAGAGGTGCAACGAAGTGCTGCCTATGATATCCGTCTGCGGGCGAAGAAGAATGTCGATCACCGGATCTGTATTGCCGAACAAGGAGCGATACCTCTGTTAGTTGTGCTGTTACTGTCGTCGAATCAAAAAACGCAGGAGCATGCTGTTACTGCACTGCTGAATTTGTCCATCAATGACAACAACAAAGGACGGATCGTGGTTGCAGGTATCAACAGAGTTACCTCATTTTTTTGTTGAATTTAGGGTTTAGGGTTTAGGGTTTACCAACTTCTGTGAAGTCGTCTTTGCAATATAAGGTAGCTACACCTATACCATCCGAATAAGCACTTGAGCATGGATCGTCTGGTTCAACTATCTTACGTTGTGTCAGATCTTCTTGGGAGGCACCAGAGGATTCCCGATTCTCTTTAGCAGATTCATTTTTCGGACACCGCATGAATAAAACATGAATTTCCGTAGTGCTGAAAATAGGTGTGCGCAAAATGGACCCCAGTCTCTCACAAATAGACACTAAACACGTTTGCTAGAATCTGTGCGTGTCCGTTTTAGGAATAGGTAGCAATAGATATCAATCTACCTTCTACTGTCTTCTTTTCCGTATTCTCAAGCATCGGATTCGCGTGTGCAGGTGCCATTGATCCCGTCGTTGAGGTCTTGCGCTCAGGTTGCATGGAAGCCCGCGAGAACGCTGCCGCCACTCTCTTCAGCCTCTCTTTGGTTGACGAGAACAAGATCACCATCGGAAACTCAGGTGCCATCCCCGCTCTCGTACAGCTCCTCCACGACGGCACAGCGCGAGGCAAAAAGGACGCCGCCACCGCTCTCTTCAACCTCTCCATCTACCAGGGCAACAAAGCGCGCGCCGTCCAAGCGGGAGTGGTTCCTCCTCTGATGAGCTTGATCGCCGAGCAGCCTGCCACCATGCTGGACGAAGCCTTGGCCATTCTTGCTATCTTGGCCACCCACCACGAGGGCCGGATTGCTATCGGTGAGGTTGGCCCCACGCCCATTTTGGTGAAGATTATCGTGTCCGAGTCGGCGAGGAATAAAGAGAATGCAGCTGCGATCTTGTTGGCCCTCTGCTCGCATGATTCTGGGTATATCAAGCAAGCGAGAGAGTCGAATGCGGTGGAGCCGTTGATGGTGTTGGCACATTCACGAGAGTCCACGATCAGGGCCAAGAGGAAAGCCTTGGCGTTGCTGGAGCTTCTGAAGAAACCCGAGGTGGAGGCTTTGAGTCATAGGATGGAGGCATTGGTAATGTAGTCACTCGCTCAGGTGCATTTTGAAACCTTTATGCACTATATTTGCAGCATTTGCAGCATTTGCAGCCTGCAAGTGTAGTCACAGGCTCTGTAAATGCTGCACGTTTTTGCAAGCTCTTTGGAGACTCTGCAATTGTAGTCACAGACTCGGGTGCATCTCGAAAGCCTTTGCAGCCTACACATGTAGTCGCAGGCTCTGCAAATGTCCAACATTTGGAAACAATTCCTCGTCCTTCAGCAGTCCGCAGTCCTTGTGTGTATATGAAGTTTAGGAGAGGGTGTAGTGCTCTTTGTGACTCAGCTAGGCACTCTTGGTTTGTGAATTTATGTGCCGAAATGAAAAGTAGCACGCTTTGGTGTGTTGATAGCTGAAAATCTTTCAAGATTGTAACTCAGTTGCAGGAAATGTTCCTGTGATCTCTTGTTCTGGGATTGAGAGATCGTTGGCTGTGTGAAAGTGACGACCCATTGTTAATCCAACTGTGATTGTGTTATTAGAGGAACGATTCCTTGTTTCCACCAAATTGTTTGAAATTTGACATTAAAATGTTTCTACTCAGGCTGCAACGTGGAATGTCAGAGAATTGGTATAGTGAGTTCTTTTTGTGATGTAAGCTTATCACCATTTGTTTTTTTGTTTTTATTCTTGAAACACATGGACTAGCCAAGGTTAACCAACTGTGATTGTGATATTAGTAGAGGAACGCTTCTCTGTTTTCACCAAATTGTTTGAAATTTGAAATGTGATGGTTTCAATTCAGTCCTTTAATGTGGAGTGTTACAGAACTGATGAGTTCTTTTTGAGATGTAACAACACTTATTTTAACCCCAAGGCCTTTTTTGAACTTCTAAAAATTTGAACAAAAAGTTAACTAGATATGGTTAAGTTGTAACAACTAGACATGGTAGAGAGCACATAGGAAAAAAAAACACAACAATATGACTTATTGTTTGAAAGATTATAATGTTTGATTATGAGGGTGTTAAAACTGTGACTAATTTGAAGCCTTTTAATCTTCTTTTCATATGTCAAATCTGAAATGTTGGTCACCAAAAAAATATGAGGATAAAGACCTAACATGCATTACCCCAATAAATTTATGGTTTCTCAAAATTTGCTCTATGATTTTTTTTCAAGATCTAGTGTATTTGAGGCTCATTTTTTAGAGCTTTGAACACTATGAAAAGTCAAGATTGCAAAGGACCTAGTGCACAACATCTTGAATAAAAAAAACTTAATCAGTCATTTTCAAGATCAGATTTTTGATGTTAAAAATAAACTTCTAAAAAAATCTTTCAAAAATATAAACTACTAAAAATAATAATTTGGTAAGGTTTTATTTAAATTCAAAGTTTCTTCGACACCACATTTTGGTGCTTCAGGCATTTAGGGGTTAAAATGCATATGCTTTGCTAAGCAAGGATTCTTAATTTGTATCTCTGATAATTTTGGAATGTGAACTTCAAGATTGAAAAATGCCAATATGTTAACCCTAAAAGAAAATTAAAGATACAAGTGTCTGATAGAGGACTTTCTTGCTAGAAATAGAGAATTCATCTATTGGTCCCAAAATTGAATTATTACTGAATGAATATCTATCACTGAGGTGGCATCCTAAGCTTAATCCTTAATCCATAAACGCTGCTAAGGATGTTTTCCGGTCGATGAATGACAAAGAATCTCTCCATGTAAGACAGAAGTGCAACTATTCATCCTCCAAATTTTGTATGAAAAGGGAAGGTCTTCTAAAATAGTTTGTTTTCCAATGAATGCTTTTGCATTTTTTTAATCCAACAGTTCATAGGGTGACAAAACAAGATGATTTCAATGTTGACTAGCTTGTCATTTAAGGATTAAAAGGATGTGGCACCATATAATTAAGGTAGGCACCAAAATGCTTAGATTATTGAACCAATAGGTGCATTTCTGTTCGTATGATGAACAATCTAATCATACACTGGCCACTTTTTAGCCTCGTTACTGTTCAATGGTTGAAAGAATCCGTATTTGTCTTCAGACCAATTAAATGGTGTAGAAATAGCTAAAACTAGATGCAAAAAGTATAGGTTCAATAGATATTAATTTGGAAAAAATTTCAAGTATCTTAACAATCTCTTGGTTGCATTTTATTCTTATAACATCTTTAGGATTTGCCCCACTAAATATAATGTCAACTTTTTGTCCCTTTGTAATAAAAACTTAAAATATTTATCATTTGAAGCACATTCAAAAGTACCTTGAATTGGTATAAGAAAATACAAATTTAAAATTTGGGCTAAGCAAATAAACCACTTCAAAAGCAATCTGAAAGTAAAAACAATTCAACTAAATTTGAGTTTTCTCATATCTATTCAAAACACTTTTGAATGTGCTTCAAATGAGAAAATTTTCAAGTTTTAATTATAGAAGAGTGAAAAGTTAGCCTTATAATTTGGTGGGAAATTTATATATGACCATTGAAGATGCCCTAAGGATTTGCAAGTTTCATTTAACTAGTAATCATGGCCTTTATTTTTGGCTCTTAAGTGCCATTTTGCAGTCAAAATTGTCCCTTGGCAAAGGCCCCATTAAAAAAACCAGATAGGAAATGGGGGATTTCGCCCCTATGCACCTGAATACATACCCCGGTAGCCACAAGGGCACCAACGTTGGGGGGTATCAAGGGGTTGGTCGCCTAGTATACTTGTCTCTGACGGTTTTAGGGCAACGGGTATTGCCCGAGTTTAGGGCTTGCGGCACTCCCTTCTTCTCTGACGTCACCTGTATGCGACCATTCTTCAATACGCCATCACCACTCCTGTTGCACTTACTTCTTGCTTGTCGCCACCTCCGCTACAACTACTGTCTGCTGATCGCCACTCTACGCAATGTTATGGCAATTGTGTTTGCTACTCCGTGTGCTAGCACTATAAGAAACTAGAGCTTTTTGATGTCTAAGTTGACAGATTTTAAATGATATCAAACGTAACAACTTGTGTTTTTATGTCAACAATAATGTCCAACAGAACATCTTGATGTTATGTTGGACATTATTGTTGACATAAAAATACAGGTTGTTACATTTGACATCACCTAAAATCCGTCAACTAAAATACATGTTTCTTATAGTGTAGGTTCCTGGCCTATTTGCCAATAAGGCCATATTCGTTATATTGAAACTTTTCACAATCTCATTTTTATCTTTGATTCAAGGATAAACCGTTTTATTTCTTTACTAGTATATTTTTATAAATAGGTAACAACATCAACTTTTAGAATTTCATTATAGAATCACTATTTTAGCATTATTTATTTTTGGTTTCAGTTACTATTTTTTTAAATGAATTTTCAAATAACTAGCATTCTGTCTCAAAATCTGCAAAAAATCTCAATATAATGAATATGGTCTCCAATCATGTCTCGAGGGTTATGGTTTTTCAATGTCGGCATGCGGTCCTAGTGTGCATTTGTTACCACTACATTCTTTGTTCGTTTGTCTTATTGCAAGGTTGCACGAATTGTTGGTAGGACAAAAGAAGGAGCGGCACCAATAATTGCAGTGCATTCTTCTTCAATTCGGTAAAGTGTTTGAAAGTTCTTGTTTTGGGATTGGTCTTACAGTGTTTCAGTTTTGCTTTGTGCATTTGCTTCATCGTTTGTAAAACTAACAAATTCTTCTTTATGGATTCCAATGACGATCGCTCTGTTGACTCCTTGGCAAGATCGGCGGCAGGATTAGTGGCATGGGCTGCCGAATTGGAGAAAAAGAATGCCGAATTGAAGGAATCAACAACTCGATGGGAGAAAGAAGTGAAGCGCTTGACGTTGGCTGACGCGCATCGCAAAGCTTCGAGGAAGGTGACCGTCCAAACATATTTTACAAGTACTCATGGATCGCAATCGGGGTAGCCTCTCTCCATGGTCCTTGACAATCACTTCTTTGACGTCCCTGGAGCAGAGTCTGACACCAAAGTCAATTATCCCAGCAACGATTTCCAATCGGCTAGTGACAAAAGTGGGTCCATTGACAAAACACCTCTTTCGTCCACTGGCTCTGGAGGTACTTGCATTATCAGTTCAAAGTCTCCTTTGATTGCATTATCTGATTCCTCACAAGACGATTCCGGTTTGAAAGAAGTACCTACTGGATCGGAGGGGGAAGATGATGAAGTGGACTCCTTGCCATAGAAGAAAGGGGCCACTGTGCGAGGACAAGTCAAAAATGCAAAAAGTAAGGTGTAGCAACGATATGATGTACATCGAAAGTTTCAAATGGAGTGGGCCGCAAAATTGCCCTAAGCCGAGGGTGTTTTTGCAACTGACGATGTTTTACATATGGTGAAGTGCAAGGTTTGCAGTGAGTTCGATTGAAAAGTATGTATCATGGCCCCAAAATTGGACACCCTGTGGAAACACGACAGGAAACGAACTGTGAAGAAAGATCTGCCTCAACATGACGTCAAAAAGGGAGAACACTACATTGCAGCTCAGTACAAATACATGAAAAATATGAGACTCTTTGTTGCTCGTGCACCATCGTCAATCTTGGAGCAAGTTAACTACTACACAACAGTGGAGTCCCAACGGAAAAGGGTTCAATTTGCCACGTTGTTCCAAGTTTTGCAGAGTGGTCATCCTATAGTTGAATTTGAGGCACGTCAGAGTCTTTACAAATTACTTGGTGTTCCTGATTTACCTAGTGCTCATTGGTGTGATAACAGTGGGTGGGTTATGGCTTCTTTCATGTACAAGATTGTGGTCCATGAGATTCAAAGGCTTATTCAGAATACCAACTTCTTAGCAGTCACGATAGATGAGGTCACCGCTCTAGATAACACCTTCTACTTGTCGGTCCATTGTTATGTGGTTTCCGATTGGATGAGAGTTCCATTGCTAGTGACATTGCAACGAGTTGATCGTCCATCAAATGCTGAGAACTTGACTAAACTAATACTTGACAATGTGACAACTAGCGGTGGTCTAGATACTACCGGTGTAGCTAAGAAACTCATCAGCTTCGGTTGCGACGAGGCCTCTACACTCTCAAGTTTACGAAATGGTGTCATCATGCAAATTAAGGAGAAATTTGCACCATTTTGCCATGGTGTTTACTATATAGACTACAGATGTAACCTTGCGTTTAAGACTTTGGAGAGTTTTGGGATCTTTGAATCAATTGGCAAGGTGATGTAGGTCAGTCATACGTACTTCAGTCGAAGCCCCAAATGCTTCACCCAGTTCAAAGCATTGGCTATTTTAACTAAAACAAAAGGGTTGAAGATGTTGAAACAAGTTGAAACATGGTGGGTGTCCTTCATAGAGCCTCTTCGTCGCCTCTTCTCAGAGTACCGCACTCTCATTTACACAATGACGGTAGACCTGAACCAAAACGACAAGGCAAAGGTGAACCCTTCTTTTTGCCTTTGTATTTTTGTTTCTCTTTTAGTCTGTTATTGCTTTGCTTTGATGCTTTGCTGAAATTTGTAACTAGCTTCTTTACGTTGATGTTGTTAGCTTTTACCATAATTACTTCTGAGTTGTGGTATATTGTCTTTTGGTGCTTGCTGTTGTTTGTTTCTTTCTTAGGTGATTAATTGAATTTCGTCGTTTAGGAGGGGCTCACTCTGAGGCATAGTTAGTTGGATGTATTTACTTACCTTATGACTTTGATAACGTCTTTGCTTGCTGATTTTCAGTTTGACTCATTTTTGTTGTTGTTGTCATGTGTTCAGGCCTACTTGTTACTCTTATTGGACCTGTATACTTTGTTTGGCATGGTAGCATTGTTGCCACTTCTGGATGTAGTGGACAATCTCGTGCAGTTTGCACAGAAACGCAATGTCTTCATATGCGATTTCATAGCGGCCATGAAGATTTGCCAGGCATCTTTGCAGAGCATATATGAGGATCCGGTAACTAGTTTCTGCATTGACGAGTTCTGGTCCTTCCAGAATCTACTCGACTATCATCATGAAGAGATTCACCTGAAATGGATTGTGGCCCCCAATGATGCATCAGCAATACTTGTCTTTGTTTGTCACGGGGAACAAATACACGCAGAGCACAAACTTGCTCTTGTTGATCAGATTGTGTGGGCTTCTATACTTGCAAAAGTTAAGCAAGAATGCACTAGTGAGAGGAAATTACTATTGGCCTTCTCTTCACTTTACTTGCACTGTAGAGAAGCCCACACAATCCTTCACAAAATTCAATATATTTTTCAGCTTCTATGTGAATTTGAGATGCGGTTGTAGATTTGTTTAAACAGTGGAGTCAGCTGGCTTGTTCTAGCATTTGTACTAGGTTGCCTTTTTCATGATTTTCTTCTTGTGGGCTTGTACTGCCATTGTGGCTCAGTTTTTAATAGTGCTTCTTAATAAGCCTTGTTTGTATTGTGGCAGGGCTACAACGAAGTTGATCGTAGAGATGGACAACCGATTTCCGTTTCAAAATGTGATGAGTGCAATGGATATTCTATACCCCCAGTTTTGGTGCGACAACAACTCCGAGGAACAATTTGATGCACATTTGAGGATTCTAATGAATGCTTTTGGACATGGGAAGTCACTTAGGGAAAGCACTAGCAAGCTATTGCTGAAGCCCCTTATTGACCGTGACTTGCTAATGTCCCAGCGGGACTTGTTTAAGTTGTGTATGAAATCCAATGCCCGAGCAGTGATGCTTCCCCTGTTTGATTTGAACCCACTCACCAAGGTTTGGAGAGTGCTTCATGCCAACAATAGCCTCACCTAGAGTTTCTCCAAGTTTATCAAACTAGCAGAGATTGTTGTCACACATGTTATAGGGTCCGTGGAGGATGAGAGGACCTTTTCTTCACTGTCTTTCCTCAAATCAAAGTTGAGAGCAAACCTTGTTGATAACTTGGAGGTGGCAATTGGGATGTACTCCCAAAAAGTATTATCATTGGAGAATTTTCCTTATCACAAGGTTTTTGAGGAGTGGTTCAAAATGGGAGAGAGAGGGCGGTACTTGTCCTACACCTAATTGCAACTTTTGCATTTGGTTTGAATTCTAGCTTGGTTTGTCCAAAAGGCAGGTTAGCCTCGTCGGTTTTCATGTCTCTGGCAGATAGCGTGATACAGGCAGGTAGGCATGCACTACAGTCTTAGGCAGCATTTTTTCAAGAGTTTAGGTTTTCAGGAGTTGATATTCAGTTTGGCCACATACAGGCTTCATCTTGTGACCTTGATCCTGTGGGATCTTCTTGTAGGATTGGAGCAATAGCTGTGTGCATTGAGTGCCCTAATTCTACATATTTTTTTGTCCATGCTTATGAAGTTGTTGTTTGCTGCCTTATTTCCACTGTTTGCTTGTTGATTTTCAGTTTGAATGTAGTACTTGTTGCTTATTGCAATATTTAGTTGAATTATAACTGTCAATTTAATTATTTGTTACAATTTATTTGATTTACTGTCTTGTGGATGTTTGCTGCCTTTGAACGTCCATCTTACTTGGGCATTGGAGTTTTTATTTCTTGTGTGCAGGTATTGTCTGTTTGGCAGCATGTGCCTTATTACTTCTCCTTTTGAATTTGGTTTTCAATGTTTAGACACATTCTCATTGAGGCATTGGAGTGTGTGTTTGTGTGTGCAAATCCTGCGTGGTAGATAAGTTAATAATTTGGTTTTCTATGTTTAGGCACAAACTTATTGAGGCATGGGAGTTTGTGTGTCTGCAGGTCCTACGTGGGAGATAAATGAGAGAACATTTAGCTTGTCTTTTTTAGTTCATGCACACACACAATATATGTATTGTTTTGTAATGTGAATCACTACAAGAAAACGAGGGGGTTTGCAACTACACTGTGCAACTCATTTTATAGTTGCATAGGTCGTTTGCAACTAGGTGATAATTTGGAGCCCGCAGTTGCAGTGGACAAGCTGCATGAATTGCAAAGCAGTTGCATGAATTGCAAAGCAGTTGTATGAATTGCAAAGCAGTTGTATGAATTGCAAAGCAGTTGCATGAATTTCAAAGCAGTTGCATGAATTGCAAAGCAGTTGCATGAATTGCAAAGCAGTTGCATGAATTGCAAAGCAGTTGCATGAATTGCAAAGCAGTTGCAAAAAATTCAAAGTTGTTTATCATTTGATAGTATACTTGAAAGTTCATCGATGAACTTTTTTGACGTGGTTGCTTACGTGGAAGTCATTTGTGTGCAATTTGTTTGCAACTACTGTGCAACTAGTTTGCAACTGGTGTGCAACTAGTTTGCGATTGATGTGCAACGAGTTTGCGTTTTTGTGACTTGTAGATTTGAAATTTGAATTTCAAAGATGTGTGGATTCTAAATTTCATATCTATCTTTTTTTTTAGATCGCCAAATCTAGAAATATCTTAAACTTTAAATATTTATAGATTTTTGTAGATTATAAAAATCTACAACTTGTAGAAATCTACAAAATATATAAATATTAGAATTTCATTATCAAAATTCATTACACATTACTGCTATAACTTACAATTCTTATATGTTCAACCTAATGGTATTCTTGACAATTGATGTGGGACAATTAATAAAAGACTTAATAGTAGTTGCATTTTAGTTGTTTTCTAGTTGCATGCTAGTTTTTTCAAGTTAAAGTCTAGTTGTTTTTAAGTCAAACACTAGCCGAATTGTAATTGCAATGTAGTTGTAGTCTAGTTGCACTATAGTTGCAATCCAATTGCAGTCTAGTTGCAATCTAGTTGCATTCTAGTTAAATTGCTATCAAATTTAAATTACATGCAACTGTAGATAGACACATTGGATTCTACAGAACGTAAAATTGTCCACATTGACAATTGTGAAGAAGGTTGGATGTAAAGTACCTCACATCAACTCTTTTGTTACATTCCCGTATGCGTAACTACATGTTGCGACTACTTTGCAATTATTTTGCAACTACAATGTAACTATGTCAAAGTTGGTGCAAATATAGAGGATTGTAGTTGCAAGGCAGTTGCATAGGACATGTAGTTGCATTTTAGTCGGTTGTAGCGGACACGTTTTTCTTCTAGTGAATGTTTTTGAAAGATTTCACCAAAAATGCTATGATTTGATGGCTACAATTCGCCATGTTTGCACCAGACTTATGTTTTTTGTTGCCTTTTTGCATTAAGCTATGGGATGATATTGCCATTGGAAGGATGTCATGAAAGTGTCTATCGCCATAAATTGAAGTACTCAAAAATCTGAATGTCACCAGAACAATTATCCCACGAAAGCTACTCTGTCACCATCCACACTACAAAAATTCACAGCATTTCACCCTAAAGGCGATATCCAAAATATGAAAATAAAAGCCTTGGTTGTGCTCAAGTGCTACTTCGCTAACATCAATCAACAAATGGCATCTTCAAATGAACTTGAGTTTGAAACAAGCACAAGTATGCTTGGGGAGAGGTGCCTCGGCTAGCGTGCACAAGGCAAAGTGGTTAGGAGGTGAAGTAGCCAAGAAGACCTTTTGTGGACCTAAGAATGGAGATTTCTTACAAGAGGTGTCAATTTTGGAAGGATTGAACCACCCAAATATTGTCTCCTTACTTTGGTATACAACAGACGAGAAGAGATGTCATCTTGTGATGGAGTTGATGGATGGGGATTTGCACAGTCTAATGCAAGAAAGAATGGAAGAGAATGGAGATGAAAGTCCACCTTTATGTATTGCGGAAGCTTTGGACCTCATGCTCCAAGTAGGAGAAGGAATGTTTTTCCTCCATGAGAAGAGAATAGTCCATAGAGACTTGAAGTCACAGAACATTTTGATTGAATATGGACATGCGACTAAAGCAAACATGAAATATTTCGCATGTGAAGGTGGCGGATTTTGGGTTGTCAAAGACAAAAGAACACACTACATATGCCAATATGACTTTGAATGTGGGTACTACCAGATGGATGGCTCCGGAAGTGATGTAAATTGCGAATGATGATGATCAAGCAAGGAAGGTGGAATTGAAGTATCCATTCAAAAGCGATGTCTATAGCTTTGCAATGGTGTGTTATGAGATGTTTTGACTGGAGCATGTGCCTTTCTCAGGCTTGAGCCTTATTGGTGAAGTGAAGAGCTTGGTATTACGTGGTGGACGCCCTCAGTTACCTCATGAATGTCCAGACCGGTTGAGGACTTTGATCGAAGCAAGTTGGAGCGCAGAGGCTGTCACACGACCTAGTTTTGGCGACATTTGTGAAGAGCTGAGGAATGCAAAGTATGGGAATTTAATGACCTGTAAGTGGGTTTCATCACCAATTAAAATCTGTTACCTGTTTTCATTCATGTAAACACTTAGTTTTTGTTTGAACTTCTTGTAGACTGGATCAAGAACATCCCCCATTGCTCAGGAGCTTTTGGAGCAGCCACAGCCAGACTTGTTGCTAACTTATCAAACTCCAGAGGAGATGTGCAACAGATCGCTGCCTACGGAATCTGTTTGCGAGCAAGAAAGAGTGTTGGTCACCGGACCTGCATTGCCAATCAGAAGGGGCAATACCTCTCTTAGTCGCGTTGTTACCTTCTCCAGATCAAAGGACTCAGGAGAATGCTTTTTCAGCACTGCTGGAATTGTCAATCGATGACTGCAACAAACGACGGATCATATCTGCAGGTATCAGCATACTGATTTACTTGATTTTGATGTATTTACCTCCCTTCCTGTAGAATAATGTTGATCATTGTGAGGCCTTGCTTGTAATGTGCTCTGTCTTCTGTTCCGAACTTGTAAGCATAGGATTGGTGTGTGCACACTACTAGAAGAAGGGGTGGTTTGCAACGTTTTTTAGTCACGTGTGGTGTGTTAATAAGAAAATGAGCAACGTTTTGGCAGTAAGCGTGGCAAATCTGGAGTTTAGAATATCAAAGCAACGTTCAAGCAACGTTTGAGTTGAGAACACTTATTGTATGCCGTTCCCTTAGCGTTTCCATCGTGGGTCCAGTGCGCTTTCTTTTGGAAGTTCTGTTAATAGCATCGTCAAGATGCTCTACAGTGATTTCGAGCTATTATCCTCCGATTCAGTAACTGTGTTTTCTGTATATAGTCTGAGGTAAGTGTCAGGCAAGTGGATCAAATTGTTGTAGCTCCGTAATCTGCTGAAAACGAGGAAGGCACATTTAATTCCAAGTTTGCAAACTCCCTCCACTTTTGCCTGGTTTCCTTTTTGTATTTACGGTCTATTTGCTGGCTTCAGTGTATTGGATACGTTTCGGAGGGAACTGCCGTGATAGGCCATAATTTGGCGGGTTTTTCAAAATTTAATTGGAAATGTAAACCTTGACTTTCAGTAGAGTTCAAGGGACTTTGTTTACTTTAAATCTTTCCTTTACAACAGGAATTGAGGTACAATATGAAATTTGGATATGATTCAGACCTTTATAAGAAATTAAAAAAACAGAGAAATAACATCAAATGTATCCAAATAATGAAATAAAATGAATTATGAATATTATAATTAGAAATCCATGTTCAATATTATATCGTAATTTTGCATGAATTAAAGCATTTAGTTAAATTTTATTAATGAAGTATGATGTATCACATTCATAAAATAATTCCTTACAAAAAAAAAATTGTGATTTATCATTATAAATAATAGTATAAAACAAGTAATGTGGTCATTCCCGTTTGGTAGGCAAAATTTATAGGAAAGCAGGACTCATTTTTTTCCTACTATTATTTTCAACAGTATCATATACAATTGACATTAATAAATGAAGAGCACAATGGAAATTTCAAATGAATTAGTTTTTTAAATAAGAATAAAAAAAGAATTCAAAAAACTTTTAAGACTTTTTTTTACTTAAACTAATTATTGAGGTTAGATGAATTTCTTTTATTGTGGTCACTAATTCTACTCTGAGTATTCATTTTTTTTTTTAATTTGTTGGTGTTTACATTAATAGGTATTGGCAATTTTAACTATTAAAGACAATTTACTAATTATTATTTAGAATTACAATGTTTTCAAATAAAATGAACAAGATAAATTCAAACACTTCTATATTCACATGAAGTTTGACAGTTTTACTTTGGGGTTCATTCAACACAAAATTAGCAACCTATGAACTATATAAATAAATAGGTATAGTACTTTTGGATTAATTAAGGAGGTTACAACAAGATGAAAATTCTATTTGCTAATTGATGAGAACCTATTGTAGAAGCGTTTCATAAAAAGAGTGGGATAACCGACTTCTCTAGAGTTACTACATTACTAATTCAATGTCTGCAATGATTGCCAAATTAAGAATCAGTTTGTAATCATTACAAAAAATGTGATAGTGAAAACTACAATAGAATCCGGATTTACAATTCAATACTACTACAATACCTACTAAAACTACATGAGATTGAACAAAACATATATGGTTTCAAAAATGATATATGGTTTACAGAAAAAGGCCACAAACAAGACCATAGAGTCTTCATTCTCTATCACTCCCTGAAAATCCCAGGACATCGGGCATTGCATCTACATCTTCTAATTCGGAAGATGATAAGTTACTCTCTCCTATTAAGTGTTCTCCAATATACCTTTGAAATGTTCGTCTTTGACGCAAGCGTGCTATTGGAGCCATTTCTATTGTTTGCCTGTCTAAGTCAATGCTATCTACATCCATCAAATCCAAGTACTCAGAGGACTCCAATGGATTTAATTCATGTTCTGTTTGGTCTTCTTCACCATCATCATCAGTAAACTCTTCTTGTTCTTCATCACTGAACTCAATGGACACAAGGTCACCCCTATTTCCTATATGCCTCAATTGGGATGTTTGAACACTTCGACTACTGGTATCATCTTGTATCATTATGTGATCTTCATCTTCTTCGCCAACTGTGTTTGTTTTTGTTTTATAAAGAACTTTTTTTGATCTAGCTTCATATTTCACTACCAGATGCCACCCTGTATTAAGTCTATCTTCAATAAAAAAACACCTGGTCTACATCCAAAGGATACACAAACGGTTCATGTGTACCCAAGTGAGATGGCATGAAATTGCTTGTACGTACACGCATGAATTTGCATTCATCTTCCAGCACTCGAGGATTTCCACGAGGTGTTGCTTTACTGTCATACCAATCTCCTTTCAATAATATTATAGTCAAAGAAGTGAATTTCACTTCAATGATATTACGGATTCTTCCATAATACTCCACGGTGCATGGCTCTCCATTTTCATCCACGTCATGGAATGAACATGCTATGCCTGCATATGAACAACTCATTATGTACGAAAATAATGTAAGAATAGGGTAATATTACATATATAGAATCAAATATATAATATACAACATATTTCCTGATATATAATTTTTTTTAATTCAAATATTATATCTGCTTAAACTTTCTACATGGTACTATGCATGGAAGGCAATCACTACAATATCTTCACAATTGTGATTTTGAACTCTTACCTGAATCTTGAGTTTTTTTCCCAGCATCTCTAGCAAAAATTCTTAGGTAACTTCCTGCAGCCCACATGTTTGCATAGAACTTAACTTTGGGATGTGGGCCCAAAAGGATATTATATTCCCGGTCAGATATGGATTCACCCAAACTAATTTTGGTTCTCATTATTTGCAGGGCCCATTCACAGAAATCCACATCACTACTGGGAACTTCTAACGCATACCGTCTTCTCCACTTCAACATACAAGGTTCATTTTTCAAAACAAAGTTATGTACTTGTTCCATAAAAATCCTTCCACTCGAATCTCTATCCAAACGTTGCATTTTATAAGATTTAGGCAACACCGTCTCCAATAAACAAGGATCTTCTTCAAGCCTCCACATTTGAGGTGTGTTTGGTGCCAATCGAGTTGTGTACTCAGTGGTATAGTGCATTGCCTCAGACAAAATATATCCCTCAGCCATAGAACCTTCTGGACGAGCCTTCTGTCTAACCCAACTTTTGAGATCCTTCATATAACGTTCCAAAAAGTACATCCACCGAGAAGATACCGGGCCACACAATTCTACTTCTTCCACCAAATGCCAGATTAAGTGCACTTGAATGTCAAAAAAACTTGGAGGAAGATTTCTCTCCATATCGCACATGAGCTCCGCTGCTGTTCTCTTCATCCCTTGAATTTCAGAATTTTTAATTTCTTTGGCACATATCCATCGAAAAACTTCCCCTAACCGGTACACAATGCTTCGTAATTTTTCGTTTAAGGCATCTCTAATTGCAATAGGAAACAAGTCATGCAATAGATTATGGTAATCGTGGGTCTTCATGCCTACAATTTTGTTATCCACAAATTTGTTTTCAAAAGAAGAACCATAATTTTTGGGAGTCCTTGTTTTTGTCAATACGTCGACCACTTGTGCAAATTCAGCCTTTGAAAAAATCCAAGGTGCCGTTGGTGCTCCACTGTCCGATTCAATCCACATATCCTTCATAATACCCATGTTCTTCATTTCTTGTCTTTGAGATTCAGAATCGGCTTTTGTTCCTTTTGCATTCGTTAAAGTCTTGAAAAGAGACGAACACACATTCTTTTCAATATGCATTGGATCAAGTAAATGCCGTATTTCGAGGTCCTACACATGAACAACAAAACAATGGATTGAACTCACTCATTGCTCCAAAAAAATATTTCATACACGGCTCCAATTCAAAATGTTTAAGTTCTTTCAAAAAATTTCCTTACCGCCCAATATTCAAGATCGTAAAGCTTCGACAACCCGGTCATCCCACTTTTCTGGAGCTGCAACTGTCCAGTTTCAACTTTTTCCCATTGAGCTAACCAGTCCCAACCATCCATTCTTTCAGGAGGCTTCATAGAAGGCTCTACCTCTCCATTGAACGATGTAGCAAATTCAGGTGATCTCCATGGATGGCCCTCGGGTAGAAACCTACGATATCCATGGTATATGATCTTGTCTAATTCCTTCACTGAGTAAGAATTCACGTGGTGTGGACCGCACACTGGACATGCAAAAAAACCTTGGGTTTGCAATGAAGATGCTACACTATATCCTGGATAATCATGCATTGTCCATAATAATATGGCTTTCATGACAAATGACTTTTTACTGTTTGCATCAAAAGACTCTTCTCCAACTGTCCATAAATGATTTAGTTCATCAACAATAGGTGCCACATATACGTACATGTCTTTCACTTTTTTCTTCCCTGCACAATTTTAGAACCCTCATGTTCAGCATATTTATACACACTGTATATAGAATACTTACATAAACTTAAGAGTAACATAAACATTATGGAAGTACGCAATAGGCACAATATTAATTTTTTTTTTGGGTACTTTGTTTTTGTTTAGTTCTCTAGAATCAGTAGCACATGTGAATTATATTATAACATACGAAAACATAACACCGTATAATGTTGACATTTTTTGGAAATAATGTCATGGACCACGGTAGATTAGTTGAAGTAAGTGAATAACAAGATTATTCAAAATAAAACTAAATTGGAACTCACCTGGAATAATTGCAGCAAGTATCAAAAATGAGGCTTTGATGGAAAGCCATGGAGGAAGGTTGTAACATGTGAGGACAATAGGCCATATAGAGTAAGCACTGGAGTTGTTGCCAAAAGGATTCACTCCATCCATAGCCATTCCTAGGAAAACACTGCGGGGATTCTCAAGAAAATTCCATCGCTGAATAGCATGCTTCCAAGCGGGTGAGTCTGACGGTCCTCTCATGGTGTCATCAACACTTCTTTTATCATGGTGCCAAGTCATGAGTTTTGAAATACTTGGGCAACGAAACATAGCTTGTAGGCGAGGAGTAATTGGGAAGTAATGCATTTTCTGTTGCCATTCATTTTGAACAAAAATAAAATTAAAATCAAAGTACATGTGCACGTAATTTGAAGGGGAAGAAGGGATTCCATTTGCTAAAAATAAATAAGATAAGAATTAATTACCTTCCGCAGAACAGTTCGGCTAAGTGTGTCTTCGCGATAACGAGAAAGGTTACACTTTGGGCACACTTGGAGGTCTTCATTTTCTTTGTAATACAAAATACCGTCATATGGACATGAATGTATTGTCTTGTAATCAAGACCTAGCTTTGTTATGACTTTCCTTGCTTCAACTTTTGATCTTGGCATTCTTGATTCCAACTTCGGATCTATGATATGGTCTGCAATAATCCCAAATATTTCGTCCATGCATACATTGCTCACTGTATGTCGAGCTTGTACTTTTAAAAATTGAAGAATGATAGACAAACGATTAGAACGACAACCTATGTATAATGGCGTGGAGGCTTCTTGTGCCAAATAGTTTGTACCGTCCTCTTCTGTATTTGGTACTTCATCGTCCAATGGTTGAACTTCCATCCCATACCTGTCCAATAAAAAATCTGCCACAACAACATCTGGATGTTCTCCAATGTCTTCATAATTCACTTGATCTTCTTGCAAATTGCCCACTTCAGGAACAGGCAATGCACTTTCTGGATTTGGAAGCGGTATAGTGTTAGGCCTTTCAAATAGTCCAGCACGATATAGAGACTGCAATCCAAAGTTGTATTAATTTAATGGAAAAATGCATTCCATTTGAAATGAAACAAAAACATAGTGATGAATCCAATAAGAATAAATTAAAATGTATGACAAATCTTAAGAGAAAGGGTACATAGAATAGTACAATAACGAAGAGCATTTTTTCACACAAATTCATTCCAGAAACCTCTAAATATGAAATGATTTGATTTACAAGTATAGACATTACATTTATAATATCAAACCAAAGAAATACCTCGTATCGAGCACTCATATTATTTTTCGCAATGTGACGTTCAATCACGGAAGAGGACCGCACCGTTGGCTTTTGTTTTGTTGCACATTTCGTGCATGGACATATGTTATACGATAGACCTTCATTTTCTGTTGCTGAAGAATGTTCTTCTCCTGAATGTCTCTTTTGTCTTTTTCTACGAGGTCTTGATGTGAATCCCTCTTCATTATTCACTTCTTCCACAATATTAGACCTCCTCAAAGTGGAGTAGTCCTTCGACTTCCGCGGCATTCTACACCCAATACCATATTGCACCATTTTTTTATATTAATTTGTATGGTTAGCTAATAAAAGGCATGTCATATAATTGACATATTATGTACAAATTCAAATATAGTAATATATAATTAAATTATATATGACTTACAAACAATGAATACGTATATGTTTTTAGTTAGTAAAGGAAATTTATATATTACAGAAAATGTAGGTAGTGGTCTAATTTGTAAGTGCTTGTATTCTAATCAATTTTTTTTAATGTAACCAAAATTTGAAAGTACTCAAGTATTGCGTACTTGAATTGATATTTAACCAACCGTATATAAATAATGAATTGTGTATTAAAATGTACAAAGCATTATTTCAAGAGTATTCATAGATTATGGACTATGTACATGTTTAATTAAATTTTGAAGACTTCCATATTAAAAATGGCCTCAATCAATGTGCATATATTACCGTAATGTGAGAATTTCTAAATCAAATAACCTTTCACTGTGATTGCGATATTCTGTAACGTATAGGTACTCAAATACATTTACTTGAATTGATGTTTTATACCGGAATACGTGTAATTAGATTAAATTTGTTTATTTTTTACTATTTATTTAATTAAAGAACATGTGTACTTGGTGAAGTGAGTTATATACATTGTCATGTTGAAAATGACCACATTCACTAGCAATTTTTTAAACCAATTGAAAAGACCCTAATTACCCTTAAAAAGTAATGATTGTCATTTACCAAATTTTAACACTACAAATTACATTTGTATTGGAAATTACAAGTCATGCCCTAATATACATAATTATTAAAAATAATCAAAACTTCTAGTCTTTCTCCCAAACAATTACTCGGGCACATCCGTCACTTAACTTAATTTCAAGAATAAATTAAATTAAAAATTAGTTGTACATTATTTTATTTTATTTTATTTTAGAATTAAATTGGTTGATTTATATCTTGATGATGGCCTCAATTAATGTCAGTATTTTCGTACAAGAAGAAAGATTTTTCTTAATAACAACATATCCAATCATTGCGATGTACCACTTTTGCTTCATAGAATTAATGGCTTGTAATTCACATCCTTGGGTGAAGTATGTGTTCCTATAGGTTCATATCTTAAACCAGTACATGTGCATCCCAGTTTCTAATTTTCGTGGCTAACATAAAATTCAAAAGAGGGGCACGAACATGAAAATTAACACTAAAAAATGAATGCATGTGAAATAAAAACTTCAGTCCCCATACCTGTAGAAACTTCGTAAAAAAAGGTATGTGAAGTTCGTATTTTTTCTTTTCTTCTGCCTCCCAGAACAGCAGTGGATGATATATGTGCACTACAAATCAGAATTCATCCAAATAGCGTGAATACCATCCAAATAGCTTGATTTCATCCGAATAGCCTGAATTTCATCCAAGAAAATCGGGACCACCAAGTCTGAAGTTGTCGTTCAGACCTCCGTGGCGCCAAATTCAAAATACTTCATTTCTGCAAGCAGTTCCCGTGGCGGGAGGTGACCCCAGAAGGTTTGTTGCCGGATTCGTGTCTCGAATCTGTAGAAATCACCAAATACGTGATAGAGCACTCGATGGAAAATCAGTTGCACTTGGCAATGAGTTTGAAGATCGGATTTGCAGGACGTGATAGCCTACGTCATCCGAGGCTTGATGCAGCCATTGCTCCTGTGTGCCTCATTACTTAAGAATGGCACTTCCATTTTTGTTGTTCTTGTCTTGTGAAACCGCTACCACTTTGTTGTATACTTTCGGTTTGGAGCTGTCTTTCCTCTCTCTGGCGCCGGTGTATTCTGCATTTTGTATCTGAGAAGGAGGGGTCGTCGTTAGTGGAGGAGTCGCTTGAACGAGGAGGTGCTTGCCCTGTGAAAGGAGGAGGGAGTTGGCGGCGGATTCGTGGACAACTGACTTGGAATTGTTCGGAGCGGTTCGAAATCAGCAAGCTCTGTTTCAGGAGCACAAGGTAGTGAGCGCCTGAATCCATTTCAAATTTGTTGTTTTTTGATTTCGAATTACTGCGTTTAGTTCAAAAAAGCTTAAACCCTAAGTGGATACTCTTCTGCTGCTGAAAAAAGGAACAGTACCGAAAATCCTGACGCATTTGGGTTAGAGCGCTGTGTGCTTGACTTCGTGCTTCAGAAGTAAGCGTGAAGTGGAACTCACCTGTGGATTCGTCCTGTGAGTGCGGTGTATGTGCGATTCACCAGTTTTTCGGAAGTAGGTGTGTCTGTGGGGTCGTTCTTGTCTAGCACAAGTACAGTCGAAATCCAGGGATTAAGGTCCACAATGCGATGAAATTGAACAGTAGAAAGGAGAGTGACGTAGATTACAGAAGGTGAAATATCATCACCGTAAGGCAGGATGTTGTGCACAACTGCTCATATTAAAATGTAGTAGTATAGGTGGATGAACCTGATGGCTGTCCCCAATGGATTTTGTGGTCTATGTTTTTCCGAATGCTCTTGTATGTGTAATAGCGCCGAAAGTTGTCTTCTCTTCTCTGTGAGAAACAAACAGTGAGAGTTCAGAAATTCGTAAGGATTTTCCAGAAGAAGTCACCATACCTTCCGCAGGTTCTGTGAGAAACAAACAGTAGAGTTCAGAAATTAGATTATATAGTAAGAACCTTAGAAGCCTCTGCACTGATGGTGTAAGGCAATTTTATTTGCAGACTAAACGAAATTACTGACAATAAATAGTTGTTCACACCGTAAGTAAACTTGGAGCCATTGAAGCCGTGAAGTACTGGCTTATTACTATGTAGTTATGCAAAAATTTAAGAAGCTTGTCGTTTGGGAATTGGTCTTGTTATTATTGCAATTGTGTTGTGAAACGAGAAGCTCCAAATCACCTGAAGTAATAGGAACCGCTGGTTTTGATGTAGACTTTGTTGTTGCAGGTACCAAAATATGGCAAAGAAGAAGACAAACAAATGTGACAAGGTTGGAGGTCCTGAAGACCCGCCTGAGCAGCAAGTTCAAGGCATGAATAGGAAAAGAGTTTGTGCAAGTGGAAGTGGAGGAGGGCACCCTTGTCCTGGCGCAAGTCCAACTAGGAAGAAGAAGTCACTGTCTCAGTTCAACTCTCCTTCGTCGAATTCAAAAAACCGAATGCAGGCAGCCATCGCAGCAGCACGGGAGACTACAAGACCAATGAAGAAATCTCGTGCTTTTGAGCACGATGTTGCAGTAGGTGCGGCTATCCGGGCAGTTGGAGAAGGTATGGTGACTTCTGGAGCAAATTCGCCTACGCCGCTGACACAAACACATGCCTTGCCGGAACCAGCGTCTCCACTTCAGTCAACCACAACACAGCGTGTACTCCAAGAGGGTACGCAAGGCTCGGGAGGGGGAGTTCACGTTCACATTTATGTGACCCCTACCCAAACACAAAGGGAGACCCAAGCAGAGGGAGTTCCAGTTCACCCTTTGCTCAGAGCTCGCCGAACTCTGGATTTCCCTGCCAGTGCAGTGCTGCCGGAGGTTGACTGCAATGGTCGGAGTAGATCCCCACAAAGGTCTCCAGTTCCTGTGGCACCTTCGTCTCGTGAAACTAAATTGGCGAATTTGGAAGTGCTGAATCCACCAGCAGTCCGAACTTCAGTTCATGGAGGTCAGGGAACCCCAAACCAGGCGTTGCCGCATGTGGCCGGAGAAGGTGTGCATCCCTACCCGAGAGTTTTGGCAGAGAAGGTGGACGGTGAGGTAATCGCAGGTACCGAACCACTGAACTGCGAAGACGAAGCAGTAGAACCGCCTGCTCTTCAAACTGCCCCAGAGAACCAGTTGAATTGCACAAGATACGGGGAGGAGGAAGGACCTGGGCGTGGGGCTCCTGGGCGTGGGGCTCCTGCTCCCGCAACAGCGAATTATCCGCGGGAGTATGTGGAGAGACTCCTGTCACTATTGCCGAGTCATGAGCGTGAGGAGTTTTTGCGTTCACATCCGATGCCAGGAGCAGCCAACATGGAAGCTGAATTGCAAACACATACGACGCCACCACCAGTCAGTTTGCTTCCCGAATTCCACCCTCAGACTGCAGTTCTAGAATTTGCAAATGAAGAGGTGGCGGAGCCTTTGAATTCATCGCATGCACGTCTTCCAGAGTCTCCTCTTCAGCCGCAAACAATTGTACTATCTTCAACGCGCTCGAGTGAGGTAAACAAGGACAACGACATCACAGAGGAGCAATTTCAGAAGACCATGCGAGACCTAAGGCGAGACGAAAAGAAGTACAAGAAGAAGCAAGCGAAAAAACTCGCAAGGCAAGAGAAAGGCAAAGGACCTGTGCAGGCTGCGAAGCAACCACTGGCTGGCAAGGCTCTGGCAACTCCTAGTCCTCCGGTAAACACCAGCCGTAGAATTCCAAGTCCCGTGGGTCCTAGCATTAGAAGACGCCCGCATGGAAGAAAAGATGCGACCCCTTCTAGTGGAGGTTCATCTGGCACGCCATCCTCGTCGGGTTTCAGGGCTTCAGCTGAACCGGCGGATTCAGTGGCAGCTCTCAGTAGCTGGGATGCAATTCAAGGGGTCCCACCCTTCGAAGTTAACTCCCTGACGGCCCCCACTGGTGAATTTTGGGAGCATATGCGGCGTTTTGCTTTGGAACAAGCACCATTCGAGTTTCCTTGGCACTTAGACTGGAACAAACAGTGCCCAGAGCTAAAGGCTAGGTTCACGTTAAAGTTGAGGAAGATTTACGCTGGACCGTGGGATCCCAAAAGTATTCTAAGGGCGGTTGGAGCGAACCTGCGAGAGCGAATGACCCGGCTCAAGCGAAAATTTGAGAAGTGCAGGAAAGTTGGTCATGTTTCACGTCCTGCAGGTTGTTCAAAGGGTTCGTGGATGCTAATCTATGAGTCTACGAAGGACGCTAAGAAGCAGAGGAAGTCAAAGTTGTGCAAGGAGGCTGCTGACAAGCGTTTCCAGGTCCAAGGTCCCACACACCGTTGTGGACCGCGAGGCATAAAAGGCTTGCACGATCGCTTTGTGAGTAAATTTTGCCTTTTTTTATTTTCAGTTTGGTCAAATTCCATCTTCTAGTTCACATCTTTGTATCGTTGTGTATTTTTTTATGTCATTTGAACATGTGACTTGTGCTATGGTTTTCATCTCGGAATTGAGAAAGACTGTTGTTTTTCAGAACCTATCCTAATTTTGGAAATCGCATGTGACCCAATGAATAATAAGATGGTAGAATTCGATTTGCAATGTAGTCCCATGTCCCTGTAAAGCTTCAGTTTGGAAGTATGATGTGGGTTTATATTGCCAATAGGGAATTCAAAGGGACTGTCTTGGGCATGTTTGTATTGTCTGTACTTTGTCAATCTTGTATTTGTGGGTCTGAAGTTATGGTGTTTTCTCTAAGTTGCTTTGTTGAACAAGTTCAGTATAGAACCGGTGGGTTGATTTAAGTTGTGGTTCTTTTCAGTTTTATTAAGCCCTGAACCCTATTCCCAGTTCTTTGTAATGCTAATCAAGGGTCATTCTGAACCTCCATTTTCTGTAACCAGAAAAGCCATTTGTCAAATAACTGGGTAATTTGTTGAGAATTCCAAGCCTAAACTGTTATTTCGAATTCAATAACAATGATTTCATTATTGTAATTACTATATGATTTACAACTGTAAGTTGATTCATTTTGTGCCTTTTTCTTTTACCTAAACTTGAATTACCTTTGTTTTCATTTGTAGCATACAATGATATGTATTTGGGTGAATATATGTGAGGAGGATATGAGAGTTTTGGGTTATTATAAGCTTCAAATTTACATGTGCAAGATGTGAATTCATTTCCATGCTGTCTTCAAGTGTTTGCAATGCTTTGAAAGTAGGAATGTACTGGAAGTTTGGTACATCTTTTTGGATTTATTTCTCATAATGTGTTCATCATTCTTCTAGGTTGACTACTTCAACAGGCCACCTACAGATGAGGAGCTGGAATATGGAAAAATAAATGGCTGGAATGATCTAAAGGCTAAACTAGAGAAAGATCATGAGGTCTTGCATTTGGGCCGAGGTACAAGAAGCAGCAGTGGAGGAAGTCCTTCAAATGATGAGGAAGCTGCTGATCCACTTGATATAGAGTTGAAACTAACCTCGAACTCGAATACCAGTAGCTCGGGAACAAGTGGAAGTTCTAGCAGCGACGGTGGATCTACAACATCAGAATCCGAGAATGACTAGCGGCCACCTCAAAATAGAAATCTGGTATGATTTTTGTTGTGGTTTTGGACTTTTCTGTAATTCCAACGGTGCCTTTGTTTATAGTGTAAGTAGCCTTCCGGATTTGCAGGCCTCTAGGATACACATCATTATAAATAGTTTATGCATATCATATAGAGCATCCGAATCCTACAAACTCAAACTAGGGAACTTGAAGTTTTAGGTGGGGACTGGATTTTTGAAAAGATAAGTATTGGAAGGTGTAATTTGACACTTTCATTTACAGTTTCATGTGAACTGGGAATATGATTTTCATATGTGGGAGTATTAGTATTTAGAATTTTTCTTATTTCTATGTTTGTTCTTAATGTGTAATTAGTAGGCTTGTTCTTAGTACTTGGATGTTGACCCTAAACATATACTGTGAGTATTGTTGTTGCACCCTAAACCCAATGACTTTACAGTTGAACTTTGGATATTGGCATTGCTGATTTCTCCTAGTAATACTGTCCATGAGGGAAACTGAAAGAACCTTAGCTCTGAACTGTGTCTTCAATCATTCATTCCTTGTGATTTAGTGAATAGCAATACATTGAATTCCTTGATCACTTGTAGTGATTTTTAGTGAATAGCAATACATTGAATTGCTTGATGACTTTGTAGTGATTAGCAGTGTTCAGTACTTTTGGGCATTGAAAAACTCTATCAAATTATAATCACATATTCACCATTGAATTTTCTACATTCACCATTGAATTTTGGAAAAACAAATTGGCATCTTAAACCTGAAAATAACCCCATTTGGAGTATAATCCACTACAATTCAGCTAAATCCTGTTGAATTATAATGTGACACGTGCCAAGAATTTAGAATTTTATCATTCGCCAACCAACCTGCACACCCGGATCCTTCTGAACACAGTAAAATTAAAATTACACCGACATTATTTTAAAAATCAATATAATCCCTAATCAATCCTGAAGAGAAAATTCTCATTGGTCAATCATTGTTATGCATGCACATACCCTTGGACAATACTCAAAATAGAGTATACTGGAGCATAAAGTGTACTAAAAATATCCAAATAGAATTTATGAAGGATGGAAAGGTGTGCACAGTAAATGGATACAGTTCTGAAATTAGTCCGTGACATGCTGTGTCTGTAAAAAAAGTATGCAGACGTGCCAGTTACTCGACATCCCATGAACTAAATAAAGCCTACTGGGGTCCAGCTACCATCGTGGGAACCAAATTGTAGCCGTTCCCACTAACACCACCAAACGTCGGATAATGCAGGTACCAAAACGTTGAATCACCGAAGTAACGTTTGTAACCTCGAAAATAGCATGGTTTCCAGGCCATCACTTTAAACATTGTCCCCTGTATAATGCAACGTATTCGGTGATGCAAAGGGGGGGAGATTCTAGTAGTGGCAGGTGCCGTTGATCCCATCGTGGAGGTCTTGATGTCAGGATCTGTAGCGGCTCAGGACAATGCTGCAGAAATGCTATTTATTCTCTCTTTGGTTGAAGAAAACAAGATCACAATTGGAAACTCGGGTGCTATTCGTGCTCTGGTGCAGTTGGAAGCCTGCCAGGCTGCTCGAACTAAATTTGACGCTGCAATTGCGATTTTGAGTCTCTGCATTTTCCAGGGGAACAAAGCGCGCGCAGTGGAGGCAAAGGTGAGCCCTCTTCTTTTGAGTGTAATTGAAGCGGATCCTGCCATCTTGGTGGAAAGGGCTTTGATGAACATTCTTGGCGATCAAAGCACACCGCAGATTCAGGAGCAAAATGAGTTCGCAACTTCATTCTTGCTTACGTTTTGCTCACATGATCCTGGCTACATCAAGCAAGTGAAAGAGTCCAATGCCATGGAGCCTTTGACTGGTTTGACCCATTCACGGAACTTCTCCGCTCGTGCCAAGTGGAAAGCCTCTGCACTTGTTGAGCTTCTAAAGAAGCCAGAGGTGGACGTTCTGGTGGAGGGTCTGCAAATGTAGCGCTATTGACGATGCAGGCTCGTGTGCATCCTGCAAGAGCTTCCAGCAATCCTTCTCCTGGTGGAAGTTAGGAATCCTTGCCTTATCAATAGTCATTGTAAGTCATATAAAGTTTACATCTGAAGGAGAGGATTTAGTGCTATTTGTGACTCAGCTAACACGCTTTGGTTGCGAATTCATGTGACGAAATGAGAAGGAGCACGCGCTGGTGTGTTGATAGATGAAAATCTATCAAGCTCGACTCAATTGCTGCAAATGTTACTGTGATGTCTTGTTTGAGGGTTGAAAGCTTCGGCATTGTCAGTGAAAGTGAGACATGAAAGAGTCTCTGGGAGTTTGCAATGAACAGGAGTTGGTTAATTCAGTGCCTGACGTAACTCTATGGAATTTGAATGCTGGTCTAAGGATCTGTGCTGCACTCACTAACCTGAGGTTCCCTGCATAGCCGAGGAGGTTATGAGCTCTAATTTGCCATCACAAATCAGCAATCAACAAAAGAGAATTCTATTTATGATAGTCTTAGGGGCTATATCACTCTTCCTCTAGGTTCCATGTCCAAGTACAACACTTTGCACGAGGATGATGACCACTTGTTTTGTGACTAGAGCAGACTACCCATTTCCAACCACTTAAGCAATTACACATATTTAAAGAGCAGGTTTTGATAGTGCCAAATTTTTCCCACGTATAGAAATAGAATTTGGAAGGATCGCATATTTTTCCAGAATTTTATAACACAAAAAGTTATTACTATAAATTTTTTAGGAAGATTCTCTTTCACCTATAATGGTCAAGTAGACCTTTCTATTTCTGATCATAGGTTGATTGCAAAATCAACCAAGGGTTGGTTGCAATATTGACAACCCTGCAACCGATCATAATGCCCCACAATGACTCCTTGAACTATGCCACAACTTCACTAAAATAGAGTAGTCCTATAGATTGGAAATGGGATGGTGGTTGGAAATGGATCGGCTACTAAACTACAATAAATTCATGATTAGAGACCATTAGAGAAAAAATGGGGCTTCTACAAGGCTGCCAAAGCTGAACCATCAATCCAAATAAATAAAAATTCCTTTTTTTTTTCCTTTAAAATATTAAAATCTGATGAAGCACCTCAGATTTCATTTTTATTTTTTTAAATACTAATTTTTTTTTATTTGGACTTTGAGGGGAACTGGTCAAGAGTGTGCCGGCTCTCTTGAGGTCCCAAATTTTATGTAATGCAAATAAACCTCCCCCAAGGTACTGAAAGTGTGTAATGAATGCCTTTCAAGAAAATTGACCCCATTCACCTACGAATCTTATCATTTTTGGGCTTTGGTGATTGGGTTGCGTCCTTCCAGGGCTATAAATTAGACATTTGAGAACTTTGACTTTTTGTCGAGACGGACAATTTCCAGGTCCTCAACTCGGCCCACAAATTGTTGAAAGTCAACCACCGCTGCACTGACTGCAGTAACTTGGTTGTCCATAAATTGCTATAAATAGTAAATTTCAAAACCAACTGTAGATCCAGTTTGAAAGTTCGCTTTTTCCAACCAGTGACCTCGGTGGATGACAACTGGAACTTGAATTTTGGCACCCGCGGAAGGCCACAATTGAATGTTGTCATTTGTCAAATATTCCATCCTGAAGGAAAGGACCCGGGGTGTTCGTTTGTTCAAGACAAAAATTGATAAAATAAAAAAATGAGTAATGTATTGCCAATTTACTTTACTTTCTTGATCGCATGGTGTTATAGAGTAAGGTAGGCCCTTTATTTGTTTCTTGAAATTTTGTGTGAGTGTACCTAAGAAGATATAGTACTTGATGGTGCAGAGTCTCATTTTTGCGTAGAGTAAAAAATTTATTCCAAGAGGGCTTGGAGATTGCTCACTATGTTTTGTAGGAATGACAAGAAGTTTTTGGGTTTTTTTCTCACTTCTAACATTATAATGTTTCAATTCAATCATGTGGACAAATGGGCTGAAAAGTTTTTCTCCGCATTTTTGCATTCTACTACACTCTCACATAGATGAAGTTCAAAAAATCCAACGTGTTTTCAATTTTAGCCAATGTACTAGTTGCTCTAGCAAAATTATTGGAGCATCTAGTAGAAAAAATTGTTTCAAAACTAAAAGCAATGAAAACTAAGACAAACATATGAAATGTGTAGAATTTTTTTGAGAGTTTTGAGAATACAAATTCTAAGATAATAGCCTCTGTAGTTAGACAAAAATGATTTCTTTAAACTTGCCTAGCAAGGTTAGTAGAGTTTTCATTCCTCTTTCTATGAGATTTTTGCACTAAAAGTAGTTGTTTCTATAATTGCATGTTATATCATGTTTGTTATATACATGCCAAATTTCAAAAGTAGATAAGGAATTTAACAAAAAAATGCCAAAATTGCCAAAATTGCCTAGATTATTTTAAGCAATATAACTTTGAAAATAAACATGATTGTGCTCGGAATTTCTTTACACCAAGGAGGTGAATGTCTTGGTCTTTTAAGAAATTAATTCAATTCCCTCCACACCTCCACATGCTATACAAAACTGACTTTTTTTATGTTGAACATCTTAACAACATAGAAATAAAATTTAGTCAAATCACTTTCTTCCAACAATTTTTTAAAAAACAAACAACTATAATACAAGAGGCTCTATCCCTGAAAATTTAAATAGAGTTCAAAATATTATTGCACTCACTTGCTTTCCAAGTAGCATCCTATTCACACCTTCTTTAACCTTGGATGGTCAAGCTAGTCGTCATATGAACCATTTGATTAAAAAGAATCCAAGAGCATTGATTAGATGTCAAACCACCATGCAAGACCTCTCCTTTTCACACAAAATTTCAAGGATGAACATATGCACTTCTAACCTACATAGAAAGATTCTTTGTCATCTAGCAGACACCTTTAACCCCTAAAGTTCCGTGACTATGTTTTCACTGAAAACGCTCAAGAACTGCCATTTTTAGTACAAGTACCAAATTTTTGAATTTTTTTTTCTTGATTCATGTAACCATAGGACCTTGTAGTATGCTGACTTGAGAACATGTGGTAAAAATTTCAGAAATTTTCACCACGTGGATTGCAAGATATAAGCATTCAAAATCACTGAAATCGTTTTTTGACCCCTGCAAAAAACCGGGCAGCTGCACTTCAAAAGCTCAATTTTCTATGAAAAAATGTCCAAAATGGTGGTGCTTCTTTGGATTCTTTTTCCTAAACAAGTTGGCTACATGCTTGAAAAATTTCACATCATTTGGAATTGTACAACATATAGGAAAAAAATAGTAAGTAGAATGAAGTAGAGAATGATTCAAAATACTAAATTGTTAAGAATTTAGATATGAAATTGAAAAATGCCAATCCCAATGGTTTAAATGTTGTATTAAACAATCTACATCCTATGATTTTATTTTTTTCAAAAAATATTGAAAATTGAGTAAGATAAAAGACTTCAAAGTTTATTTTAGAATAGAGATTCCAAAACTGCCTGCAAAATAAAACTCCTCATAAATTTTGACTCATTGGTCAAAATGGAATGATTAAAAGCTTTCCACGTATATATAGCTCTGGAAAACCAGTTTTAAATTTTTGTTTCTGAAAAAAGTGAATTTTTCTGATCTACCCTAACTGCCCGGCTGAGAAAAAAAGTAACATATTAGGCTATAACTTTTGACTTGTATTTCCAAATGTCATAAAATTTAGTTCAAATGAAAGATACTCCTCGTCCACAACTTCTATTAAAATTTCAGCCTCAAAATTGTAAATCTCTGGCCACATGTACCTGCCGAATTTTTTTTATGTTGCCAAATTCTGCAGGCTGGTCCTTTAGGGGTTAAGCAACAACATCATTACATGGTTAGATACAAGTCGAGAGACCATAGGGAAGCCCACACAATCCATAGGTTGTCTTTGAAAGCCAATTTTTAGAGGTCATATTCTTTAGAGGTAGTGTAAAGTGAGACATGCTACAAAAAAATGGATTTCCTACATTTTTTAACATATTTCCAAAAATACGTCAAATATTGCGACGATGGCAATGAGCATTTCAACCTAGATGTCACAAGAATTCCCATTAAGCCCCCAACCACTACTCTCCACCATTCAAAAGGTAGTGTAACTTTTGTCAATGCAAGACAAACTCCACTTCAATCCCAAGCCTATGCCCCCAACCACTACTTTTCACCATTCAAAAAGTAGTGTAATTTTTGTCAATGCAAGACCAACTCCACTTCAATCCCAAGCCTATCACCCTATGCACATGCGGGGGGTCCTCCCACCCACCCGCCAATCTGCCTGGCCAGGTGGCGTGGGCTGAGTGGGGGGGCCGGACTGGAGTGGGGGGATTGCATTGCCGGTCCGCACATGCATCCCCTCCACGCCCTGCTGCGCCAGGCCCCGCAGGTTAAAACTGCGGGGTGAAGTCTGAGAGGGGGGTTTAAAATTGGCCCCTCCTGTCCGCTTTGAAATCAAGGAGGGGGGGGGGAGATAAAACTGGCTGCTCCGCCAGCCCTGGCGGTGGTTAAGTCCGTCAGGGCTCCCCACGCCGGTCCGCCAGGCGGATCCTGGCGGACTCCGCCACACCCCGCCACCAAAAGGGGGCATGTGCATGAGGTGTATGTCCCCAACCACTACTCTCCACCATTCAAAAAGTAGTGTAACTTTTGTCAATGCAAGCCCAACTCCACTTCAAATGCCCCCAACCACTACTCTCCACCATTCAAAAGATAGTGTAACTTCTGTCAATGCAAGCCCAACTGCACGTCAATCCCACGCCTACGGAAATGGAAATGGAAAAAAAATAAAAAACAGAAAAAATTTAAAAAAATAAAAAATAAAAAATAAAAAATCACTCACTCAATCCCACCGTCCGCGATGAATAGCTTTTATCTGCACCATGTGGACTCTTACGGCCACCACTGCCGGAGTGTACGTTGACGCAATAAGACACTGTGGCCGAGAACTAACTTACCTTCCATTCCTGAAGCCTTTCTCCATAAGCTTACTGACTCCATCCCAGACGCATGCAAGCAGGCAGCTCTTACTACCGTAATGGCCCTGCAGCAAACAGAAACAGCTGGAAAATACCATTCATAAGGTGCAGCGTAACCTTACTCATCAAGGGTGGGTGTCCATGTGGAGTCAGGGGCCCGGTGGAGCCTGCCGATCATTGGTCAAATGGGCGTTCCAGAAAAACACAGGATGCCCTGATTTGAGCGATGATCACAATAGTCAGTCAAATGGGCATTCCAGAAAAGTGGGATGCCCATTTGAGCGATGATGATGATCAACACGCGGGCTCCACCGACCCTGACTCCACATGGAAGCCAGCCCTAAGTTCTTGGCTCATTGGGTGGGTCGGTCAGTCATTCATTGGACAAGTTTGACAAAATGATGAGCCAGGTGCTCAGGTTTTGATTCTTTCCATCAGGTGGAACTGTTGCTGTTGGGAACCAGATTCAGGGACGGGGGTATGACTCGGTGGGGTGTTGTTTTTCTCCCGAGGTTCTGATGAGCGAGTAAGGGTAACAGGTCCAGAAATCGCCCACCTCAGAGCTGATACTTAACCCATAAACGTCGAGGCGGACGTTTTGCTGCCTATGAATGACAAGAGAATCTCTTGTGTAGGACAGAAGTGCAACTATTCATCCACCAAATTTTGTGAGAAAAGGAAAGATCATCTACAATAGTTTGTCTTCCAATGAGTACTTTTGCATTATTTTAATCCAACAATTCACACGATGACAAAATAGATGATTTCCACGGTTACGAGTCTGTCGTTTAAGGGTTAATTTTGGAAACGCGAAACTTCTTGAAAATATTTTTCAATAAATGTTCCTTGAAAGAGAAGTGGGTTCGGCATCTAATCCAAGTCGTTTCATATTTTTTTGGAGCTTTTTAAAATTAGTTGTGAAATTTTGAAGTTGAATTGGCGTTGGCCTCCACAATCGTCCACCCCCTAAGATGTACATTGTTTGTACATCAGTGAAGGCTATGAAAAAACACCATGTACAAACCGTGTACATTTTACAGGTGGGCGGTTCTTAATGCCCGAACTATTCTCAAGCCTTCCAACCTTAGATTGGGGAAAGAGCCTTTGAGCTGCCATAGTAACAGGAACGAATGGTTGGGCGGTCAAGTCATAGCAGTACCGATATTTGGTGAAATTATTAGTATGCTGTTGTTGCTTTTTGGACAAGAAAGTGTTTGTATACCATGAAGATAATATATGTACAGTACAGTGGTAGTGTTTCAGACGAGCAAATAGCTATTTCAGCTGAGATGCCTCCTCAAATTATTCAGCTCACTGGAGGCCAAAGACTCCCCTGAATATCAGTGCACTAAGGTAAAGGGCTGAAAAAGCGACCCTTTACCAGCTGATTTGCATTTTGGGGAAGCTAAACTCCTTAAAAAAATTTCAGTAAATTTTCATGGTAAGAAAAATGGAATTGGCATCCAACCCAAGTGGTTTCATATGTTTTGGACCTTCATGGAATTAGTTATGAATTTTTGAAGTTGAAAAACAGTGGTTTCTAAAAGCGACCCCCTCCTGAAATGTACACTTCTGGTACATGCTAGAGGAAAAATCTACCAGATCGCTTTTAGAGACAGGTTGCTTTTACAGCCCCTTACCTTAAGGGTAGCAGGTCCAGAAATTGCCCACCTAAGAGTTGAAACTGAATTTTGGGGAGGCGAAGCTTCTTGAAATAATTTTCAGTTAATTTTCTGTGGACAACAAGTGGAATTGACATCTAACCCAAGTGGTTTCATGTTTTTTGGAGCTTTGTGGAATTAGTTATAAAATTCTGAAATTGAAATGGCACAGGGCTCTAAAATCGCCCACCTCCTCAAAATGAACATTGTTTGTACATTGCTGAAGGCTGTGAAAAAACAACATGGACACACAATGTACATTTGTTAAGGTGGACGATTTTCGAGCCTGTGTGATTTTCAAGCCTTTTACCTTATAGCTTGCAAAAACATTTACAAGAGGGTATTAAAATTAGTATTGTGTTCCATGCAGATATATCTACAGTGCCTGACATGAGACGTGTGAACAGCTAAGCTGAGATGCTTTGAAGATGAGATCAACTTGGAATTAAGAGCTCTTGATCACGCACTCTGTGGCTCACTGCCTACCACGAAAATATGACTTTCTTTGGAATTAGATTAGGTTTTGTTTTAAACAATCAATATAAGCTGATGCACTCATAACCGACCAGGTAAGGTAGCATGACCTAAATCTAACACCAATAGTTTATTGGCATCTAAAAATGACCTAAATCCAAGCGCAATTGGACCCAAACTAGACAGGTGGGGACCCAAACTAGACAATTCCAAGAAGTTGTCAAGGGGTTTTGCATTGGCCAATCAATATTTTGAAAAATATAAAATCAACTATACAATCTATAGTTATTTGCATTGTGCAAGGATCAAAAAATCCTCTTTCAATTATAAACAAGGTTCAATAATAAAATAAAATAGTTTGATAATAGGAAAGATGTAGATGTTCCTTCAATTGCTTTTAAGTGTATTGAAGGTAGGGGCACCCAAATTTGAGCATATTTTCAAGACGGAAGTTTTAGAAATCTAAAGAAAATGTAAATGATTGATGCACTATTTTCAAGGTGTGAACATTGAACAAGATTTTAGAAATTTACCAATTCAACTTTGACCTCTATAACTTTTGTGTGCATAATACTCAAATATATTTCTTGGATTTCATCCAACTTTTATTGCAACTTGTCTTCATAGAAAATTGCTTGACACTCAATAATACTCTTCATAGAAAATTGGTTGATTTAAGGTGATCCTACCTTAGCACAATTGGTTCCCCTAAATGATGAAATTGTCATAAGTGGTACCTTGATCCATTGTAGGCCTACAAAGGTGTCCACTCTACACATGAATGGCAACTCATACATTTAAAAATTTGAATGGTCTGTGGTTAGCAAAGCATGAGTCATGCCTCAAAGCATGACTCAAAAAATGCAATTGAAAAGTGTATTGTTTTTTCTATTGTCTACAATACAAAGCTAGATTTTTTTTACATTGAGTTTGCTCAATTTTTATTATAAATATTCTTCAATTTATTGTTCCACTCCCAAGGAAGGAAGCAACTATACTATAAGAGACTTGGCCCTCTAGCATTAGCTTGCTTTTCAAGTAAGGTAATTACTCATCAAACTTACTTAGCTATGTAACTTTTGTCAAGACAAAGCCTCCTCCCCCCTTCAGTCCAAAGCCAATATCAAATCCTTGTGATGGATCTAAATATGCACAATTTTCAAAATGACAACAATGGTTTATTCTACCTCATGTGAATCAAATGAGATAGACAACACGGCCATCTTGAGAAAACAAAACAGGAGAAGTTAAGTACTAGGTACGAGTACTACACATGCATTTGTCCTTGGCTTACAATAAGAACCTCATCCAATGCCTATAATGATGTTATGCATGTTATCTTTTGAGTGGATAGTGAAAGAATGTGAATTTCAAAGAAAAACATTGAAAGGGGTACATGTGGTATTCAACCATTGACCATTGAACTTTCCCAAAAAATTTGAAAGGGGATACACGTGTCACTTTGTCATTGGCTGAAAATTTGACATGGGTGCTTGTGAAATATACAAAGAGGTCAACCTCCCCCCCATCCATACTTGTATTTATGTGACATGAGCTTCACCTACAAACAATAGGGGACAATGTATGACCGTACATGTACCATATCTATATGATCATATATATTTATATCTTATATATATTTCATATGTATTTCACATACTATATATATTCTACATTCCATATTCATCTTGTGTACCTATATCCCAAAATATATATATCTATATTATTTATTTTTCAAGATCAACGGCGTTGGAGAGAAAGGGTGTGATTTTTGTTTACAAGATCAACAGCTCTCAATTTTTACAAAGAGCCGGGTGTACATTAATTGCAACCTGAACCTGGATGCATCATCACATCACACAGATAGTCAGGTGCCTCACATTCCATGATCATATCCATTTTACGCCCTTGAGGCTTGAGCCTGCATCTCCGTCCATGGCAAGGAGTGGTTGAAGAGACAACAACGAAAAAACAACCACATACAATTAAAAATCTCATGCATTGACGCACACACTCATATTCACAATCTGCTCAAATGTACAATCTTTTCTGTGCACTGATTTAAACCGACAGCTATCATAACAGTTTTGTCGCTGAGGTATGGAACTGCATATGAAGGCAAAACGTACTCTCACAAGCCTTCGCCTGTGTGCATGTTGCCAATAAGAGCATGTCCACTCAAACTCCTCAAAAATGTAGAAAGAATCTTCTTATTCATGTGGAATTAGATCTTGAAACATAATAATATTAAACGATGTTTTGGGGGGTCCCTTTTGCTCCCTCCAAGAGCGGGAACTTCTAACATTGCAACTTTTCAGCCAACCAATGATTATCTATAGTTTTCCATTGAGACGATGGCATTAGTGTTGCAACTTCCTAACCAACCATGACTTTCTATAGATTAAACTAAATTTACTTCCAAGGATTCAAGGAGAGAATAGTTACCGCAATTTTCCAAGGGATAATGGTTTGGGTTAGTTAATAATGTTATGAAGTATTGTCACATAAGAGTGATATATTAAATTATATAAAATAGGCACTAAAAAAACTAGATTGTGACATTGGGAGATTCAAACAACTCTAAACGACTTTCTTGCAAGGTAAAAATATATAAATAGTCTCCACTTCAAAATTTGCTAATGACTTGGAAAATTGTGTAAATTTTGTCACCAACAAATTTCAACAAATTTTAAAGTGGAGAACTTTTTTTTACCACTATATTTTGTCTTTGCAACAAAGGAGTTTAGGATATTTTAGATTGTCCAATTTCCAAATCTACATTCTCTTGTGTCTATTTTATGTAATTGTTTTTATACATTTCCAAAAGAAAGTCTTCTAAAGTTCTCTTGCATAAATCATTATCTCAATATGAACACCAATTTGTTTTATAGTTATTGGATATTCAAGTGGAGATTTTTTATCCCCTAAGAATCCTAACGAAGAAGGTGGATGTAGATTTTGAGATTTTGGGGCAAAATAAATTATGGAATGAAAAGAATTTTAGACATCAAATCTTTGTTTACGTAAGTTTTACTTATTATTTTATCCCTACATGAACTCATTTAGAACCTTGCACAATAATCATGAAGCACCTAATGACCATGAGCTAGTTGCATCGTCGAAGAATGTACAAAAATTAGTTGCATTTTTGACAAACTTAGATGTATCTCATCCATTTCATGTAACTTTGACAATAATCTTTTAAAAACATTTATAATCAATTATTTCCAAGATTGGAGTTGGCTAAGGAAACAACAACAAGACAATTTTGTTCAGTGTAGGGTGTTACAATTTTCAAGGATGCAAAAGGATCCCCAGTCTCATTGGAAAACAATGTTCTTATAGATTATGAGTCCAACTTAAGGTAACTACACCTAAAATTGTATGCTTCCTAGAATTGCAGACTACAGATTCTTGCCTAAAATATACCCCCATTGTTCATGAGATCTATGATTGTTTTTAGAAACACCTATTTTTAGCACTTTGAAAATTTGTAGTTTATTCATATGGTGTCCAAAATATGCATTCTAAGAAAATCTAAAATCCCCCTGTCACTACCACTAAAAAACCATAAAAAAAAATTCTCAATATAATAGTGGGAACCATTCTGAATTGCTTATTTGTGCAATTTTAGGTGTAGTTACCTTATTGGCCATGATACTACCTCCATGATTATCGCTTTATGAATCCAGGAAGTGATCCAAAAACGCTCCTCCCAAGTGCAATAAATCTATTGAGCTTTTGTGGATGCAAAATGTACACATACAGTACAGTCTGTAGTCCATATCATCATAAATGGCCCTTGCTTCTAAGAATGGTTGAAAAGTCAGTCACACAGTCATGTCTGTGGGCCTTAAATATGACACCCAAAATGAATGGTAAGTTGGTTCTTTGTACTGTTTCTTTTGTCAATGGAAACCATCCATGTGTTTCAAGAAGGAAAAAAAAATGAATGGTAAGGTAACTAAGTTACACTTAAAATGGCATGCTACCTAAAATTGCACACTACAAATTCTTGCTTTAAAATGTACTCTCATTGTTCATGAGAGTCTACAATCACTTTTAGGAATACTTATATTGAGCACTTTGAAAATTTGTAGTTTATTCATACGGTGTCCAAAAAATGCATTCTAAGAGAATCTAAATCCCCCTTTTCACTACCAACAGGACCCCACAAAAAAAATTCCAACATAATAATGGGAACCCTGCTCAATTGTTTATTTGTGTGATTTTAGGTGTAGTTACCTTGTGATGAAAATTTGGAACATGTGGTTGGCAGGGGTCCTGACCCTGTCGGAATGTGTTGTACTGTACATGATAGCAAAACAATCATAGTATTATTCCATCCCACCATTCTCAATAGAAAATTAATTTTCATCTATGGATATGTAATTTGTTCATTCAATTCTGATTATTTTATTTATCCATATTTTGATGATGAACTAATATTCATTGTTTGGAAACATAAAATCATTTCAAAAGAAAATGAAAATTTAATTGACTAAATCTATTTTAGAGTTTGCCTTCCTGACTTAAAATATCTACTAAATTGTGTGGTCAAATAGTCTAATTTTTTTAAGGTGCTCACTCTTACTACGAACTACAAGATCCTATGGTTGTATTCTATCCGATCTCAAGAAAAAAATGAGCAAAAAAAATGAGTTGAAAGTACACTCCCTTGGGCCATTACGGGTTAACCCATAAACGACGCCGAGGACGTTCTTTGGCCAATGAATGACAAAGAATCTCTCCATGTAGGAGAGAAGTGCAACTATTCATCCTCCAAATTTTGTGTGAAAAGGGAAGGTCTTCAACAATAGTTTGTCTTCCAATGAATACTTTTTCATTTTTTTTAAGCCAACAATTCACACGGTACTCCAACAAATGATTTCTATGGTGACTAGCTTGTCCTTTAAGTGTTGACAATGTTATGCACCCATGAAGAAAATTTTAAAACATTGATGGACGAATTGCACTTGAAAGTGTCTTTTCACTTCCCTGGAAAGGATAGGGCTAATTTGGGCCATTGTGAAAAAAGTCTTCATCCAGTTGTTTGGCAAATATTTTATTACCAAATTTGGAAGAAGTTGCTCAGTGATGGGACAAGCATCCCTACAATATTTTTACCCCTGATCTGAAAATGTGGAGTCAACAGAAAATTTTCACCTGCAAATCTTTCGAACTCTCATTATCCAAAAAGGATTAAAACCGCTTTTTGACAAGTTGCACAATGGGCTTGCCTAATTGACACTCACTCCATTCTCTTTCTGTAAGGTAGGAAGCTGTTAAAGCAAACCTTTAAGAGCTGATTGCATTTTCAGGGAAGCTAAGCTCCTTGAAATAATTTTCAGTAAATTTTACTAGGAAGAAAAATGGAATTGGCATCTAATTCAAGTCGTTTCATATTTTTTGGACCTTTGTGGAATTAGTTACAAATTTTTGAAGTTGAAATGCAATGGTTTCTAAAAGCGACCCCCTCCTGAAATGTACAACATCGGTACATTGAAGAAAGTAAAATGTACCTCTGTGTTAGAGGTCGCCTTTACTGACCCCTACCTTATTCAATTGATAAACCTCTTTCACTTGTGAAATGCTCCCTCCAACCCTGATTAAGCCTGTAGTTTGAAAATGTTTGATACCACTTTCTTTGATCATATTGTGGAAAGTATCAATTTTAAAAGGGTGCAAATTTTATTTCATCAAAATCAATGAAGAAAATTGCATGCATTTATGGCAACCTAAATAAAATTGGATAGAAAAGAATTCTTCTCATGACTTGCTCAAAACAATCTTTAAAAACTTAAAGTTCACTTAGGACACTTACTTGGAGATGGATAGAGTACTTAGTTAATTAAAAATACATCTATGAGAATCATAATAGATCCCAAAACAATTATATCAACTCCCCAAAGAAATATTTTCTAGCGTTTGAAGTCAAGATAGTGAAAATCAAAGATAAAATAATAATGATATCAATTGAAGCATGATTCATATTCCATTGAACCAAAATTTCACTAGTATGATTAACATGAAGATCGTGATATGATCATCCAACCACCTTAATAAAGATGGTAAATTTTGCATTCATCACTTACATAGGGATAATTGGTAGATTGTGTTTAATCTATATGTACTATTTAGATTAAACACAACAATTTAGTCAACAGTTTCCTACATTCTACTTGTAAGTGGTCAATTTATTATTTATGGGACAAATTTGTGAATTGGAGAGAGCAAGAAGAAATTTAAAAAAATTTGATAATTTCTTTTGTCAATCTGTTATTTACGGAACATATTGGATGAGTTGGAATGGTTAACAATTTTTTTTTTTTTTTGGTAAGGTTGGGCCAATTTTGTGTGGATGGACAATAGTTCTAAGGATATTGCCACCCCAACACAACCAAGTCAACTAGTTGTAATTTCATATCAGAGAAGGCCTTGTGAAAAGCCAAAGAGGAAGTCTTTGATTTTTGGGAAATTATTTTTGACAATGGACTCAAATATTTTTGGTTGTTTTTTGTTCAACAAAAGACCAAAATACTCCCAATGAAATGTAGTTTCTTCCTCTTTCCAAAACTCAGAAATTCAATGCTCATGCCAATCCAAGAAACTGACTTTTAGTTACTCCGTATTCAGTTATATTTGTAATTCAATTTTTTTTTTTTTCCAAATTCCCAAGAAAAGAAAAACATGATTCACTTTCCGAAAGTCCAAGTATCAAGCCAACTTTATTGCAAGAGTGAAGAATGAAGTCACAAAGAGAGCCAAAAAAATTAGACTCAGGACACGTGCACAACCAGCAAGCCAGCACGCAGACTGACCCCTTGGAAAGAAAACGAATGTTCAAAAAGATAAAGATGGACGGCGGCATCCACGAGGCCCACCGATAGTGGCCGTGGATTTGAACTTGAATTATTGGAACCCGCTCATCACTCATCAGCAAATGGATTCCCCCCGTCTTGGGGAGGGGGAACCGGGCTCTTCCTCTTTTGCCCTTGGCTTGAGTGCAAGGGGCCGGCCTGTCCAAGGCAAGGCTTCCTCAGTCCCTTCAATTCCTTCTCCTTGACGAGCAAGCTCCAGATCTGTGTTCTCGATTACGCAACAACCTTCCAAACGCTTCCCAAATTCTTATTACAAGGTCTTGTGCTACTCATTTCTCCGTACAATCCTAGCTCTTCTTCTGTTGTCACCAATTTCAAAGCTCTCGATGGTGAAACACGGTTTCTATATCCCCACCCGCGCGAATTTAATAATCAATGAATGCGAGTGACGCGGAAGCGAATTTCGAATAATTTCGGATAATTCAGCGTTTTCGTTTGGGGGAAGACGAAAGTCGGGCGAAGTTTTCCATTGTGTGGATATTTTTTTAAGAAGGTTGTGGTTGTGGAGAAGAGCGTGTTGGAGAAGAGCGTGTTTGGGACTTTGATGTAGAGGAGCTTTTTAATTCTGTTTCTGGCTTGGAAGTTTGGAGAGGGATCTTGACGTGTGTGCGTTAGTTTTGACTAGGTGTTGGACATTCAATTGGTTGAAGATTTCAAGCATACGAATGTGCGAAGAGCTTGCTGGTTACGCTAGGTCAGAGTTTCGTTCGCACTATCGTGTGATGATTGATTATTGTAGTGTCCATATGGCCGTGTATTTTTCCACAATTGGAGGCTTTGTGTGATGTTCGATTTTGGTGCGTTTTCTCTGTTGTTCGTCAATTGGCGCCTCTGATTATTTGGGAAACACTTTCTAGGTCTTTAATTCACCGTGTACACCAAAACTTCTCTGTGAAAGAATCAAGGACGAGGGGAAAGAATCTATGAGTCGCTGTAACTTCCTGTTCAGTTTCAATTCGAGACACGCTTCAAGTATTGACAGGGTTTGCACTGTTGAGCTACAGGGAACACAGATTCAGCAACGGGTCATCTGAAGATGAGTAGTGAGCTCGTTACTAGAAGGTTTCCGAGAATGCAGAAGATGGAATTGGCGCTTCAGGGGTCACTCCGATTGCGTGCATTGGCTCCAACAAGTTGCATATCTAGTGTGTGAAAGTGAGCGCAAGAAGTGGGGGGGATTTTATTTTAGAATCTGGAGCTTTTGCACGGTTCTTGAATAGGGTACCGTTGTGCTCCGAATACGGAGAGTTTACGTTATCTGGGAGGTTTCGTATGAGCGACGATTGGGTGACAGGAAGCTCATGCAACAAGGATCTGGATCGACCAGCTTTTGAGAATGCGAAGGGTGTCGGTGATGCTCACTCTAAAGAGACTAGCATTTTTGTTGCCATTATCATTATTCTCCCTGCTTCGATGAGCTCGAAGAGGCATTGCTTATTGCAATTCAGAGATGAGGAGAAGAGGAGATTAGAGGTTACTGTTACACTCGTTACTCACTCAGGTATGGTTTCCGTGTACGTAATGTGAAGGCCGATTTTGCTGAAGTTGCAGGGTTGTTGAGAAAGAGGAGATTCTTTGTCATGGTGGAGTGGTTTTGATGAAGTACTTAGTAGGGCATGGGTATGCTCCATGTGAATTCATTCTATTTGTACCAGGTGGAGTGCTGCTCAGGAGCACCCCGTGTATGTTCTATGGAGAGAATGTACCCGATGTGTACATTAGGAGAGGTGGTGTCACTCGTCTCGAAGTGAAATAGGATGCGTAACCAAAAAAAATATGGAAAAAATGAAGGACACTTAATGTAGCATTGGAGTGATTCCTGTACTTATTTTAGTGTCTTAGCATGTTTTTTGGGGGGAGTGGTGTGCGCAGACTATAGGACGGTTGGTCACATCGTTCTTTCTTTAGTAAATATATTATATTAAAACTTTGCTTTGTCACATATAGGATGAATTCATGTGTATCTTTGGTGATGCATAATGGTGCAATTATTGGTGCGTAGAGTTTTGACTCTTTGAATTGATAAGGAGCTTCCTACTTATCTACTTATGTTTGATTTGCGGGCAGGGATATCCTCAAGAGAACGTGAATGCTATAAATATATACATTGCTGTGAATTCTGTACCTGTGACCATCACCACGATGTGTAGCCCCATTTCTGGATCCGAATCGGTACGTGCAGAACTGAACCCTCCAGGCTTACTTTTTGAACTGGTTGATCAAAACACATTCGATACGAGTTCGCCTCACTTTATTCGATAAGCAATTGACATTCCTACACGCTTTTGGCTTCAGGTAGGGGAGGGAGAAGAGAAAAGAAAACATAGTAGACAGAGCAGTACAACGAAAGAGACAATGCTAGCAGAGGAGGATAAAGGCAGGATGGACATCTGGGTGACCCATTTAACCCATTCCGAGATGAACGGCCAGAAGGACGCCATCCAGGGTTTGCGTACCCTCACAAAAAAAAGCTCCATCAACCGCGACTACATCGCTGAACAAGGAGTCATTCCAGTCGTAGTGGAAATTTTGAGCCACTCCGAGGACACAGAACTGAAGAAGCACGCCGTCACGCTCCTCTTCAACCTCTCCATCACCGCCACTCTCAAAAGCAGCATCATATCCGCCGGTGGCGTGGAGCCCATAGTGGAGGTTCTCAAAACTGGAGACAACGAAGCCCGAGCGAATGCAGCTGCATGTTTGTTCAACCTTTCAGCAAAAGGCTCAAATGCTGATCTCATAGGATCCACAGATGCCATCCCTGCACTTGTGGAGCTCCTCGCCGACGGCACCCGAAATGGGAAGCTGGACGCCATGAACGCAATCTTCGACCTCTGCATGTGCAAGGAGAATAAGGCCAAGGCAGTGGAAGCTGGAGTGGTGCCGAATCTAGTGTGCCTATTGACAGATAAGAGCCTTGGCTTGATTGATCATGCGCTCTCAACGCTTGCGTTGCTGGCTTTGCATTACCAAGGCCAGGCTGAGATCAATAGGGTGGACGTCTTGCCCATTCTTGTCGACCTGGTTGCAGAGAGTAACCCTCAGAATAGGGAAAACGCGGCCTGCATCCTGCTGGAGTTGTGCTCGAATGATCCCAACAATGTGTACAACGCGACAAAGCTCGGGTTGTGTGGAGCCTTGGGGGAGCTAGCTAGTACTGGAACTGCAAAAGCACGACGAAAGGCGAAGAAGTTGCTGGAAATTCTCAGACATGCGCAGCACAGGACTGGACCACCTGGAGCCAGGTCCATTTGATGTATGAATAGCCTCGCCTTCACTGTCTGCAGAGTTCACATAAAAAATGACTTAAGATTTCATGGCAGGAACGATACTATGGCTCCTATCAATGCAGGCATAGTGGACTGTGTGCAGCAGCAAAGCCAACAAGGGCTTGACAGAGGTGGGTGCACCTACGGCTTGTAAAATTATGATAAAAATTATGATAAAATTATGTAAATGAGTAGATTTAGGTTACAATCAACCGGGCAGTCTGTAGTGAGACAGTGAATCAGGTGATGACTTGTCGGGCGCAGATACGTTTTCTCTTGTATCAGCTTCCGACTTGTCACCTCCTTGTGAAATCACGTAATGAGCAACTTTTTCTTAAGAGTTCCTTAGAGAGAAAATTCCTGTGCTGTATGATTATCCAATTTTGTAATAGGGCCAGGATCACAAATAGATCCCTAGTACCTCGTATGGTGCCAAAGCAGGGGAGAATAGGAAATGATGCAGGAGATTTCTGTTTCCATATCAGTGTGGTGCCCCTTCACTTTACTAGTACAGTTGGCTGAATGTAATGCCTAATATGACTTGTATTTCTACCGCTCAATTTAATCATCAATGCCGATTTTCTGTAGTTTGTGTATTTTTTTTACACGATGGTAAAGGTTATCAAACCTCAATTGTGTCGCAACATTTCTGTAAATCAGCACCCTCTGTAATAGTATGATGAGAAACCCTTGCCTCCTTGTTTTGCAAAGTTAAAAGAGTGAACAAGTAAGAGCTCCTCAAACCAGGTACACTGATTTGTCCAATTAGTGCATGTGACACTACTTTACCAAAGTCACAGTATTTGTAAAATAATAAAATTACTGTAGGTTGAAATATTACTATATTATATCAATTTTCACAAAAATAAAATTCAATTTATGTCTTTGATAATCTCTAATCTCTAATGTAAGGTATGAACACCCTACTAAAGTCCAAGTAAAACTCCGAATAAACATCTGTCAGGGTTCTTATTAAACTTCCCCATCTTTTTTTGAATTTTTTTTTTGATTATGGGTGTAACCATGTTTTAGGGGTGTACGTTTCATGCAAAAATGGGTCGGTTACAGTATAAGGACTGGTTCAAAATTAGGTGTATTTACCTTACTGATCTGCTACGTTGGAAAAGCTGAGCAGCAAGTTGGTTATTCAAGCTCCGTCTGACCTTGCTGTACGTGAGGTTTGCAGCAAGGGTGAAGAGTCTCCAGATGATGTCAATAAGTTCATGAAACCTTCATGGCTTACAATTTCTACTATAGTACTGTACAGTGCAGCACAGTACAATCCACCAGTTTGTCCTGGACGAACTGCTTACAAATCTATTGAGGTTATCTTGCAGTTCTGGTCATCACAGTATAATCAACAATCATTGTTACTCTTCAGCATAACTATACCCTGTACCAAGAGTAGCGGTTTTACAGATTGGCACGGGCAGTCCGAGTGCTTCACACACGAAGCAGCTGGAGGATTGATTGATTTTGTACTGAGTAATGATACTTCTGTTGATAAATCATCAACGTCCCCAAATCTAAGTTCTTTGAAAGAATAATCCTACATGTTTCCCTGAAACACGATACAAGTGTCTTTGGTTGAGATCAATGAAGATGAAAAACTGATATAAGAATCTTGGTTGAGATTCATGCTTTTCCCGATGCTCAATGCGATCCAATCCGATTGAAGTTTGTGTGAACAAGAAATTTCTCATGAGTGAGAACGACTGCTCCTGGATCTGCAGACTCGTCCTCTCAACCCTCTCTAATTGCTCATTCTCTGTAATCTGTCATCTGGAATACACATTAGAAGGGACAACTTCCACATGTCAAGTTGTGAAAACATGAGAGAGAGCGTTCAGAAGCCCAAACGGTTGAGTGTATTTGTCACCTTTACATGCCACCACAACGGTGAGAATTACATCTACATATAGTACATTGGAACTGTTGGATTGCAAGCCTCAAAACTCCTGACATTGCAGAACTAACAATCATTTAAAAAATCATTTTGTGCCTATGCCTGCGTTAGATTATGTTTGCTCCCTTGCTACAGCAGCATTTTTCAAGGTAGCCGCAATCCGCTCGCAATCATATTCCATAGTCTTCACCCAATTCTCGAAGTCTCCAATCTCCTGCGAGCCGAATCCCGTTAAATGCAGAGTTTAACCCTTACATATCTGAATGAAATTCTTACTAACCAGACGGTCAAAGAAGGTCGGCAATGCCTCCCTCAAGGACTTGACCCACTCCACATCCTCTAATTGCACATTCCCTGTATATTCTAAAGACCTCTCTTGTTATTGTGCACATATCTGATGGAACAGCTTCAATAATTCAAGTTGTGAAAACATGTCGATCAGAGTGACTTCCATAACCGTATGTAAGTTCATTTCATAACACGCACGCACTAATAGGACAGATCAGTGTAAGATAGCAAAACTGTAGAGATGAAACTGACCTTCAGTGCTGTGTCAAAAGTGTGCACAACAGTGAGCCACTGCGAAGTTTGTTTCACGAACTTCTGAATCGTGACTCCCAGTGCTCGGGCCTCCATCTCAATCCGCTTCTCATTGATGAAAGCTTGTTGCACACCTCCGTTCACGCTCTCTACCAAGAGATCCGACACTATCGCCGCTGAAGCTAGCGCATCCTTCTTAGCCATCTCTGTTCAAGGCAGTTCATCAAAATCTCAAAATTCAATCTCCTGTTTGGCCAAGGAATCAACATTCAATACAGACAAACCATATAAGTTCTGTAACAATTCCAGTTGGTACCTTAAAACCATACATCGGCAATCTCACCGAAGTAGCTAAGTTAAACTAATGAGCACTAACACATGTGATTTAACCTTCTCCTGCATCAGTTGGAAAGGTCGGAATAAACGTAGTTTAATGCACGTGTTTGAGAAAGGCACCAAAACGACATTGAAAGTCCGTAAATAATTCAATAAAATTCCAAAAATTATGAAACAACTTATGTTGGGTTCTATTTTTTCTGTCATCGTGAGCGCATAAGTTAGATCCTTACTATCACGGTTCAAGGGATCTTACCTTATTGCTAGCTAAGAAACTTTAAAGTCGCAATCACAAATCATAAGGTATGTGAACCCAATCACCACTACATTTGGACGAAAAAAAGACACTAAAACGTAGAATTTGATGATACAAGAATGTTCACAACCGAGACATGATAGTCTAGGAAAACCTACTGTCCTAGCGTCTGGGAGAGTCGGAGAGTTTAGGAGTGTCCAGAAGACAATACTTTGAGACATCAATACCTTATTTTTTCATACAGTGTCCAATAATGCATGCTACAGTGAGTTGAAGTCCTCTTTCACTTGCCAATAAGATGCAATTTGAACAATTCATGTTTACAATTCGGTAGCAAGTATGTTCAATTGCTATTAAAGTCGATAATGCATGCACTTACCTTACAGACCAACTAAAACCCTAATCCTAAAACACATAGAGAAGCAATAACAACCTTCCCGATTCCGAAAGATACCCAAACCCTATACCCTACAAAATCCACGAATGCGCCTACACACACGCCCTCATCGCCGATTGATCGCAAGCACAACGACCCCAGATGCGAAAAAATTACCCACACGCTCTCGATGCTGTGCAGACTCGTAGGCGTGCTTCTGCATCATGTGCGCCACCCAGACATCCAAACTCCCCATGACTCCGCTGCGAATCGAAAACCTCTGTAAAAATCCTGTGACGAACAAACGAAGGAACCAGTATCGTCTTCGTCAATTCTCTTCAGCCATAAACCCTGTAGCAGCAGAAACTCATTCCATTACGGTATCGAAGTTTCACCATAGCAAGAGCTTCGAGACCAGGTGTTACAGCAACTCAACGAAACTTTCAAACAAATTCGCGATTCGAAACTGAGAAACAGCGAATTGTCCGATCTCCAAGCGAGTACGCAAAACTGATGAAGCTACAGTAATATTCATTCCATCCAACAAATGGATGAGCTACTTAGTGATGAAATGTTTTGGATGAAGGTGAACCTTGTTAACTGAATCTACAACTTAAGAGAGGTTGTTTTGTCTCGGGGGGGTGTCACTGAGTGTATTCTTTGGACATCACATGCAAACAAGTAAATTTTCTATCCCTATTTATTTTTTAATAAATTTTGATTTAGCTCCAAATTTTTGAATGTTGTTACATAATCAATATATCTTTTATTTAAAAAAAATTTGGATTCAATTGAATTCAACAAGATATCCAAATGCACAATTGAAGATTGCACTAAAATGGTTGTGTTTTCACTTCAAATGTTTATCAAGATTGCATTTGAATGACAATTGTATCCAACTTTCGTATGCATAAACTTTAACCAAATCTTCATTTATTGGAAACTTAAAAAATGATTTTTAAAATATTATTTATCATATAAAATAGGGGTCCAATTTTCTTTTCCATCTATACATTGTATTTATTTTCTTACAAAATTTGTAAGTAATTATTTCAAGTAAATAAAATTCTCAAAAATTCACAATATAAACTTCCAACATAGTAAAACGTGCTATAATTTTTTCAAACTATTTAAATAATTTTTTACCATATAAGATAGGAGGTCAAAGATTTTGTTTACACGTGATGTCCGAAGAATACATTAAGTGACCCCCCCGAGTGTTTTGTTTTGTTTTGTTTGATATATTGAGATCCAACAAGCCGTGAGGTGTCCAATGGTGGTCTTGGCACTGCTCAAAAGCTCTTGGCAAAGACTTTGTTTCGTGGCATTTGGACCTATGGTGTGAAAGTTTTGAATTTTTTAAATAAAAAAATTCAATTCAATTATCTTTTATTTAGGAAAAAAACATAACTTTTGTATTTTCATGTCCAAATGACACAAAACAAAGCCTTTGCACTCTTTTGTGCATAAATCAAACTCTCACACTATCTTCTGCTATCTTTTGAAAAAAGACAAGCATCCCTACTTTGAACCCCTACTTGAAAAATCAACATCTGTGCACTTCAAAAAAACCCAGTACCCTCCTTCTTAAAAATCAACATCCATGCGCTTCGAAAAGAAAAAAATACCACCCCTCTAAAAAATCAACATCCGTGCGCTTTGAAAAAAAACCAATAAGTTATTTCTGAAAAATCAACAGTTGTGCAATTTGAAAAGAAAACAAGAACAATTGGTGCCGTGCAATTTGACTTGAAAAAGCCATTAATATAGGTTCTCCATCTTCTCAAATCATCTCCCTGCCTTTCAAAATTGCAAACCTGCCCATGTCGTGAGGACATTGTTGGAGAAGATAATCAACAACTATGACACTATTAGATCAAGTGCGGCAATGTGGAATAATTGAAGCTGATTTTGGTATTCTTTATGAAGAGCTTGAAATTTGGCAAATTGCAGTTACCTTGATGTAGATGCAAAGTCACTTGATAGTTACCTTGACAAGATGCTTCTTGTTTGGATATCCACACTCTATGACTTGTATAATTATAGCAACTTATCACTTACATTATCAATATTTGAAAGAAATTCTTAGAGATACATTAGTTAATGACAACCAATTGAAAAGTTAATAGTGGAGCTGCTTCAATTAATCTTCCTATCCTATTAATATTAAATCAATAGCAACATGTGTAGACTAAGGGTTTTGCAAGCAAAAGTTATAAGATCACAAACAAATGTCCGAATTGATGCAGATACGATCAAACACTATTTTCCATTGTGCAAAATTCTCAACAAGTAGAATGCCTACTTGGGTGCACAACTAAAAGTTGTTGCAATTTTAAAATAGAACATCAACCACACTCTTTAAGGAATTCTCTGTGGACAAAATTTGATACTTGATAGACAAACCTACCTCAAAGAAGACACTTGCATTTGAAAAAACACAAAGAAGTATGATTAACAACTTGCATTTAAAAAACAACACTTGCACTTTGAAGATGGAAGTGTTGGCTACATGTTTGTTGTGCTTTGATTGAAGTAGTGTAGTAGGGTGTCCAAAGCGGTGACTGCGGGACTATGAAGAGTAAATTAAAATCTTTTATTATATTTTTTTATTTTTTATTTTTGAAAATTAGAATTTTAATGAAATTTATGATTTGTTGCAAGAAGAAAGGAATTGAAGAGGAAGGAAGTAAATTCAGAAATTGAGAGTTTCAATGTAGGGAATTAAAAATGATTTTTGTCCAATGGCTACATGCCACATGTACAAAAATTGTTCCCTCACTACCTTACTATTAGGCTTGTACATAGTTTTGTACTATCACTATCACTATCACTATCACTATCACTATTACTACGATGTTAAAGTTATTGAATTTAAAAATTCGAATGAATTAAAAAATTAAAAAATTATTTTTAATTTTTTAAATTGTGGCAACTGCATAGGACACACTAGTCTATACCTTAAGATAGTTTGTTTTGTTTTATTTGATGCGTTGAGATCTAACAAATTGTGAGGTGTCTGGTGGCATTCATGGTACCGCTCAAAAGCTCTTGACAAGGAACGGTGCACGGACTTTGTTTCGTGCGTTTGGACAGACAGTGTGAAAGTTATTGAATTTCAAAGTCTTTTATGAATTGAAATAAAGTCCTTACACTCCTTTGTGCATAGAGCTTTCTATTCATACAAAGAAGGTAACCTCTCAACACTACAATGTGAAAGTTATTAAGTTTCAAAGTTTGAATGAATTAAAAGAATAAAAAATTATTTTCACTTTTGTTTTGGCTGTGGATATGGCATAAGGCACACTAGTCTATACCTTAAATTAATTGTTTTGTTTTGTTTTGTTTTTTGTTTTAATATGCAAAGATCTAACAAACCGTAAAGCATCCGACAATGTTCTTGATCCTGCTTGAAAGCTCAAGTGGTGGATATAGTGTAGCCGTCTAGTCAGGGAGTCACGCAGGGAGTGTTCTTGGTCCGTGGATTTTGTTTTGTGGTTTTGAACAAATGATGTGAAAATTATTGCCAATTTCAAAGTTTTTATAAATTCAAAAATTGATTTAAATTATCTTTTATTTTGAAAAATTTGTTACTTTTGTGATCCTTTATATAGAAAGCTTTCTTTTTTGTGTCAATTTGGACTTACGGTGTGAAAGTTATGATTTTCTTTAAATAAAAAAATTGAATTAAATTATCTTTTATTTTGGAAAAAACATAACCTTTACATAGCATGACCAAACGCCACAAACAAAGCCCTTGCACACTTTTGTACATAAAGTTTTCTATTCATGCCAATTTTATGGCATTTAAACCTACGGTGTGAAAGCTATGATTTTTTTTATTTTAATTAAAAATTTAATTTATTACTTTTAATTTAATTTAATTATAATGTGCAATGTCACAAGGCACACTAGTATTTATAGAAGTTATGTGCCCAAAATACAAAAGATAATATGGAATTCTGTAACATTGAGATATATTAATATATATTGTTGCATATACAAGTGACATTGTGGAATTATTTAGATTTTTTAGATTTGGAAGAAGGTGGTCTAAAACGGCCTTATTAAGCTTTTATTTTCCTTTGAATTCACAATTCTCAAACTCTTTAGTACCATATTTTTATGCAATTTCTTATGATATTATTCAATTATATTAAAGGAAAAGGTTCAAATGGTATAAATATGAAACAACTAAATCCTTGGAAGACATTCAATTTTGTATGTGGATGATCACTTATTCAAATTAGTTTTTTACGTATGCTAAAAATCAAAAGGTCATCAAACTACCTTAGCATTTTAAATTTTGAATTCATGTACAAAATTTATTAGAAAAGACAAAAAATCATGAAAGTTGAAAAATCAAGAAATGAAGCTTCTACCTTATCATACTTCCCCAACTATGAGATATGACATGTAAAGTTGAGGATAAAACATTCGTTGTAAATTAAGTGTGTCCATTTTCTATAGCTTAGTGAAAGAATATTTTAATACTTGAGGGCTACGAAGTGCCAAAATTGAATTTCCACTTCAAATTCTGAAAGGTCCATGTCACCCTAAACCAATCACAACATGACATATGACTAAAATTTTAACAACAGTGACTTAATTTATGCCAAATCTGACCTTCACCTTTGGGTAAATGTGATATTACAGAAAGTGATATTACAGAAGCCCGAGTGATTTGAATTAATAAAGAAATATCTTTCGATGGTTTTGAGATGAAATAAATTGGATGAATAATTTCGTCAGTGCCGTGCTTCTCTTCTTCTCCATCGTCTCTTCCCTTTCGCAAAGCTTTGGTGAATGTGTCCCCGTTTTGTAGAGTTTGACGAAGCTTTTGTTGCTTGGATTCGACAACTTCTTCAATCGTCTTCGTGCTGAAATTCGGAAGCGACAGACACCATGTCGTGGCGAGGGAAGCTGTCGCAAGTGGTGCAGGAGCTTCGGATCCACTGTTGCCAGTACTCGCCTGCGTCCACTGTCACTCGGTACTACCATAAATTTACTCAATGCGCATCTTTCTTCTTGTTTTGAGACTCTCTATTTGATTATCCTTGATTCTTTTGAAATTTTACGGCTTGTGGAGAGGATCCGTCATCTCTTTGTTTGGAATTCGAATTCACGGCTTGGCTATGGAAGCACTGTACATGCGGTCGTTAGGGTTGTGATGTTCTTTCGAGTTTAGTGTTTATTTTTGGATTTTGGATTCCTTACGAGATTAATCTGGATTTACGGGATGTTTTGGTTGTGGAGAGTCTCTCTCATACTTTATTGTTCTGAATGTGAATTTAGGGTTTGTCGTTCTGATGGCTATTGAAACCATGTAGGGTTCGGTGCCTAAGGGTTATGAGGTGGTTTAGGCTTTAGGTTTATTGAGATTTCTGTTTTTTCTTGGCAGGAATTTTATTCAGCGGAATTATGCTGACTTGAAAGCTCTGAATCCGACGCTGCCTATTCTGATCCGTGAGTGCAGCGGTGTGCAGCCTCGCATTTGGGCTCGTTATGGTCAGTGCCAACTCCAATTCTTTCTTCAGAGATGAGTTTGTAGGAGCTACTTTTTAATGTTGGAAATTGAGATCATTGTTGGAGATTTTATCTGCTCTAGAAAGCCTCAAACGCGCCTGTTTTTTTTGTAAGCTTTGATTAGTTCTTGTGACAACACTGTAAATGTGAACAGATAATGGCGTGGAGAGAAGTGTAGAGCTGAATGGTTTGACTGAGCAACAAATCGATGCTCTGCTGGAGAAGCTCGTCAAACAAGGCAATTAAGTCAAGCTGATGAGGTAGAGTGCCTCCAAAAATTCAAAACATTCTCTTGAACCCTTCTTGAGCGCTCTTTGAATTAGCATGAAAAGTAATCCCTGACACCTTGTTTTGCAACGTTGAGGTCAATTTGAGCAAGTAAGAGCTCCTCAAGCCGATGAGTCATTTTCTTCAAATGTGACTGTGTGACAGTATGTCTGCTTAAATTTTGCTTGATTGCTCTGATTTAGCATGACTTCTCTTTAAATGTTTTAGTTCGCGCTGTTGCAAAGTGTACCATGCCACTGATACGGTAGTGCTCAATATCAACCAAAATAGCTTGTGGCAGTATTGCAATATTTCATGTTCTTAGCTCCTCGATTTGATTCTGTTCGGTATCAAAGAATTAACCAAGGAACATTCATTCTTGTCTTCCTGTGTTCAGGTAGTGCAATTGAACTAGATAGAGAAACTAGGAGATCCATGGGCCTTCTCGAATACGGCTCATTAAGAACTCAAGGAAGTGAGATTTTTAGTCACTTTGCCTTAGCTGCCTTACTCTCTGTCTATCTTTGAGAATTTATTTGAAAATTAAAAAAATTATCTGTCAAAGCAAGCGTCATGTTTCAAGTGCAATAAAGTCTGCGTCTCTGTAGGATGTAAATGCTTTCTTTGGTTCTATGATTGCTGAACCCTCAGCTGTTGCGAATGACCTGCATGTTCGACTTCAAGTGTTCCCTTGTGTCTTTTGTTATTTTTTTCGTGAAGGCGCCGGCTCTTTCAATTGTAGATGCTGCGATTTCGGAAGTTCAATCCTCTCGACGCTCCATTTTGGCTTTTCAAACAGGGAACTACGATGGGTTGATACTTTGTCTGCTGTGCTTATTTAATAATAGAAATCGCAAACATTTTGAGCTAACTTGTGAGGTACATGTCCAGGTTCTTCTTCCCCGACAAGGTGCTCATTTCCTCTCCACACGACACAGTCTCTCTATTCTGTTACTTCGATTTCCTATTGCCCTTTGATGTCTGCGTCTTTGTACTTTGCATTGAAGGAAGTCACATAGGGTGCTTGTCCTTTTCCTAGTCTAATGAGCAATTCGCAATTGCGCCAAGATTCTACTTCCGATGTCTGACGCAATCCATATTGGTAGGAAAGTCAATGTGCATTGTCTTGCAGTTTACCAGTAGAGGAAATGTAGATAATGAACAAAATAATGTATGGGTGCGTCTTACTGATGAATAGGGGGTATTAGACTAGGTTAATGGGAGATTCCCTTACCCACGCTTGTTATCCCAGAATTTTAAGCCAGCGTTGTGACCAACTCTTTCATTGGTGTAAACATCGAGGTGGAGTTTAGACACTAGCAATCTCCAAACTTTTTTAGATCCTTGACGACATTTACGCCAATGGGAGACTGGTACTACAAAACTGGCGAGGGGGGATTGACCCCCTTATTGCCCAGTGTTTTACCCCTGGAGAAAACACTGGAATTTTTCAATGGATCATCAATTTTTCAATTGAAAACAATGGATCATATCATGCACATAAAATTGACAAACCCCAAGATTTTCCAGAAATTCGCGGGAGAGCGCTCAATACACTCTGTGATTCATTGTTTAGGTAGACCACTCCGAGCATGCTTCCCATCGAAAGTAGGTGGAGCCCATAGGGAGTAGATACTCAAGGTATAAATAGTAACTCAATACTGTAGCTGCCCAGATTCCAGGCGTTTTCCTCCATCAATCCATCTGTTTGTCATCTTCTCCTGTGGGAATCCTCCAAAGCTCAACAGGGTTCACAACCCTACGGCCGTGTCTACGTGGAATTGGCTCCTCGGCATTGTCTGTATGGCTCTTTCTTCCTCTGTGTTCCAGTTTGTGCCTGTTTTACTAGTTTTGGGTGAGAGTGGGAGTAGGAATCAGTATGTTGAAATGGAAGGAACCTGTCAAGCGCCTCTTGTTGTTGTTCATTTTGGGTTTTCACGGTTTGATGCGACCAAAATGAGAGGTCACCACGTCAAGGCGCAGGTCTAGGTCTCTCTTACCGACAATTAGCCCTCAGTGCAGGGTTCTGCTTTTACCTTGTGTACTTAGCGTTGCGGCGTGATTGTAAGGCTACCATGAAGTTCATGATACGAGGAATGAGAGCGTGTGAAGACGAGACAGGTTCGCTGCAACGGCTGGATCGAAATTGCTGAGTGCCTCTTGGTATAGGGTTGTAGCCTCCGACTGTTGGTGCAATCTTGGACGAAGTCACTATGGCCCGTTTATATTATTGGACTAGGACCTGGAGCAGCTGCTTGCGATGAGTTTCGAATCATCTGGAAGCATTCGAGGCAGATCGCGGTATGTTGCTATTCTTGCGTCTTGCAATGTCTAATTTACCATTGATCACATCTTGTTGAAGTTCTGCCTTGTGATGATTTTAGCGTGAAGCAGTGTCTCTAAAGTGCTTTTCATTTCTGTGTACCAGTTCTTGGCACTTTGCGCCTTCTAGTTCAGCTGGTATTAGGAGTTATAAATTTTGATTCAGGATGTTGGAATGGTAGGATACTGTCACTTGTGCCTTTACTCTTCATACAACAATTTTTTATGTGTTTTGCACATGATGGCAATACCGACAGAGTGAGAGTGCAGCACCTCAGGATGTAGATCTTGGGGTTCCTTACCGACTGTTCGTCATGTTTTTTGGACAGACTTGGAGTAGAAAACAGTTGATGAATGTCTTTCCACGGGTGAGAATCGTTATTTGCTTGACTTAGGAACGCAGTTTGGGTTTGGTTGGGCTTGTGAGTCAACGCTACTTTCTGTAAGCGATACACTTCTCATCGTAAGTAATACATTTACTATTGTGATTGTGACGCTAACAATACGAGGATGAGATCCTGTGAAGGTGATATTGCTTGTTGGCAGTGATTGAAGTGAATTTGTAGGTCTGCAGCTGGGGCTTTTTAAATATCAGTTCTTGTCTACAGAAGTAATTTGCTGGCTCCCTAGTGTGCAAGAGAATGGAAATGCTCGAGTTGATGCAATATAGAGGCGCAGTTTTTAGTGTCTCAGCTCCATGGCTTTATCATGGAAGGTTGAGTGCACCTGTACTATGGTTTTGGTGGTTCAACGCGGCGTTCCTTTCTTGTGATCTGAGGTCTGTTTTCCATTTTGCATGTCGTCATTTGTGAGCACATCAGAGTTGCAAGAAGCCCGTTAGTATTGGATGCAGTTCAAAGACTTTTGTGAATCATGGAGCGAATCTGGAAGGCAACTTCGTCGATGTGTTTCAAGACAGTCCCCCCTGACGCTGGTAATCTTCTGACCACCTGAAAGTTGTCCAACGTTTCAATTTTGTTTTCGTACTTGTGATATTTCTTTGCTTTTTGACCAAGTTTATATTTTGTTTGGTTACTTTGTCTTTGCAACTATCTCTTGCTCGATGTTGGTCCATTGAACCAAAATACTTTTTTCGATTGTGCAGATGTTGCTGTTGAGACGCCGGATAATTACTTGATGCATGCAACAAAATGTATGGAACGACTTTCATTGCTTTCTTCATCTGCAGCAAAATTTAACCAAGAACAGTGCAAATATCTAGCCGCCAAGTTAGATATTGCTTTGCAAAGCGCACAGTCAATCATAAAACTAATCAACACGTGGTACTTCTCGTCAGCTTCACCTAAAGATAAGATAGGGTGTCTTGAGATTTTCGAGTTGCTCCTTTTGATGGGATTGGAAGCAGAGGGTTTCATCCAAGGCTGTTACAAAGATGAGTGGATTCAAAACGCCATGATGTTGACAAATGTGTCGGAGCATGTTGCATCAATGGGTTTCAATTTGGAGTTATGCACGATTATCTTTTCGAACAGGAAGTCAGGTATACTAAGAACCTTGACGCCATCTGAAGTTACAAATCCTCGCCAAGCTGAAGCAGAAATTGTGAAAGAGAAGAGTGACCTAGATGAGATGAAGCTATGTGTGGCTTTGAGTGATGTGACTCGGCTGCGCATGTCAAGTAGTACAGAATGGCAGTTGGCGACATTTCTACTTGGAAGACTAAAAAGTGGAAGGCTGGAACCTGGTGTTGGTTCTATCTTCAGCATGATGAGCTTAAAACGAATGGAGAGCTTGGGCACAGGTGCGTCAGGTATTGTGCATAGATCAATTTGGCTAGGAACTGAAGTAGCCCAGAAGACTTTCCACGGACCGAGTAATCCAGATTTCTTGCAGGAGGTGTCAATCCTCACAGGGCTGAGTCATCCAAATATTGTATCGTTACTTTGGTACACAACTGATAAGAACAAAAGTCACCTGATCATGGAGTTGATGGATGGAGATTTGTCCACTTTGATGGAAAAAAGGATGGAGGAGTATAGAGATCGTGGCTCTCCTTTTAGCATTTTGGAGACTTTCGTCCTCCTGTTACAAATAGCAGAAGGTATGCTTTACTTGCATGAGAAGAGAATAGTGCACAGGGATTTAAAGTCGGGTAACATTTTGGTGAAATCTGGGAAGGCAAGAGAATTAGAAAAGCAAGTGCAAGTCAAGGTGGCAGACTTTGGATTCTCAAGAACAAAGGAAAAGAGCATGACGCATTCCCAGCAATCTCAAAACGTGGGCACTACCAGATGGATGGCTCCGGAAGTGATGAAAATTGCTAATAATGATGATCAAGCAAGGAAGGTGGAATTGAAGTATCCATTCAAAAGCGATGTCTATAGTTTTGGAATGGTGTGTTTTGAGATTTTGACTGGGGACGTGCCTTTCCCAGCCTTGAGCAATCGTGAAGTAAGGAAGGTGGTATTAGGTGGTGGACGTCCACCATTACCAGCTCTATACCCTTCCAGATTGAGGACTTTGATCGAGGCATGCTGGAGCGCAGAGGCTAGCACACGACCACATTTCGGTGATATTTGTTCAGAATTGAGTCATTTGAAGTGTGGACATTTAATGACTTGTAAGTTTGGGCCTATTTTCATCTGGAATCTAATTGCGTGAACTTCATTTCATATTTCAAGTTGAGCTTATGTTTAATGTTTTAAATCTCTTGTGGATTAGATATCGTTCAACAAATTTATTGTTCTGGCATTGTAGTGAATGTTTAGAGCTAGACTCATTATTAATGCATGAAACGAATGGAATTATAAATTGATGGCTCCTCTATGCTACGGTGATATGCAGCTGTGTGGGGCAAAGGTCATCGTTCCTTCACTTTGAATGAGATCAGGAAGATGACAAATAATTTTAGTGAAGGCAACAGGTTTGGATTGGATAAGGTGTGTCCCATTTCTTTCTGGAGGTGGTTGTTTTTCACATGGAAGTTTGTACGTGGCCCATTTTGGTGATTCAAATTGTTAAGGAATTGATATGTTAAATGTTTGGGCACTTTGATCATGACTGGTAATGTGTGGCTTGAGCAGGTATACAAGGGTGTAATGGCTGACTTGGGGAAAGTGGTTTTAGTGGAGAGGGTACAATATAATTGGGATATATTGTCACCCGGCATGTGGTTGAAAGTATTGCCAGAACTTCACCACAAAAATTTGATGGGGTATGTGGGATATTGCTACGAGAATGGCGAGCGGATACTTGTGTTTGAGTACATGCCAAATTATACTTTGGCAGGATGGCTTTTGGGTGAGCATGAGACCTCGGATGGAACTTTTGTAAACTGACGAAGTCTGATCTTCAAACTTAATGTTCAAGAACTTTTTTTCGTAATTTAGTGTATGTATGTATTATTTATGGCGTGATACGATGAACTGATTTTAATTTTTGCTTTCCCAAAATCTTTGAACACTGTGTTCTAGGTAACGGAGGGCCGTTCCATCATTGGGCAGTTCGGAGAAACATTTGCCTGGGAGTAGCCAATGGAATTCGTTACTTGCATACTGAATCCCTGGCAAAGATTACTCGTCGTTCCATCAACCTGGGTACCATCTTTTTGGACACCGACTTGGAGCCGAAGATTGGAGGGTTTTGGAGGGAATGTTCAGTGCCCGAACTTGGTAGTGAGAAAGAGAATGTCTACCACTATGGCGTTGTGCTTCTTGAGATTGTGAGCAGAAGAGTTGTAAGGAAATTGGACTGGGTAAGTTTGTTCGCATCAACAAGCGCATGCTTTGCAATCTCACTGATAGCTTCTAGGACTTCACTCATTTACTAACCAGGGAGAACCGCTGTCCTATTCCAGGCTCAGATGTTATCGTCCTCGGGAAACATCGAAAAGATCATCGACCCGGATCTGTATCTCCAACCAACCGAAAAGATTGAGGCAATCAGGATCATCAGGATTGCGTTTCTCTGCATCCACTGCGTCGCAGCGACACGACCTGACATGGCTAGTGTAATTGCCATGCTCCAAGGAAACCTGGATGAAGAGATCGAAAGCTTGGGCCTCAAGCATGAGATGGAAACCAAAAATTTCGGCCTCAAGCACGAGAGGGGAACCAAAAGCTTGGCCCCCGTGTGTTTGATTGTATCCCGTTGGTCACGAGGAGGAATTGTGCCTTCACGTTGAAGCAGCTGGTTGTGGTGGTTCGTAGTAGTTCTTTCTGGAGTAAGATTCTTGAGCAGCAGCGGCATGGCAATGTTTGGGACAAATGCCTAATAACGTATGCAATTCGGCACTCATAATCCACACTAACTCCAATTCAGCAAAACCTGTTTGAATTTGGATGAAGGGATCATTTGTGTTCTTTAGCAATTAGATGAGTGCTGAAGTGGAGGTGGAGAATTTTGATCCAAAATTTGAGAGACATTCACTTCCAAAGTCCACTTTGTAGAGTACTAGTAATTGGTAGGGGGATCACCAATAAATCAAGCACGTATACATGCCAACATGAATATACGAAGCACCCAATTGGTGGATCCATGTAATGACATGTGTTCAATGACTTCTCTGAATGGCTTCCTTTCCACCGTGCCTTCTTTCCCCAATCGTGCTCATTGTTTTGATATTATATTCAGGTAGAGTTATTTAGTGCAATGTCTTGTCAAATCAAAGGAAATCAAGCAAATTAAAGCTTTGATACATTCACAAGCTTTAATGGTGCTGTACTGTATATTCTCATGATCAATATGTAACCTTGGTCCAAGATTTGAGGGTGATTGAATTACAACGCTGTTGGAATTGGGTTCTTCAGCCAGGAGGTATTTCATGGCATCTGATATTCTGCTGCACTGAGAGAAACCTCCAGTTGAGATCATTTCAATGTGACTCCACGAAAATGGATTCTTCTTCCATGCATGTTGCTGCTGCTGCGTTCAACTACATTTATGTAAGTTGAATAGACGTCTTTGTCTAAAGGTTCCCTTCCAGTTAATAAGCACCCGCCCTGGAATTGAATTGCAGAGTGCTTCAGCTCGACATTGCGTATATGCAACGGGTTCCGTTTTGTGCCGCAGTGGACATAAAAATCTGCTATTGTCAAAACTGGCTTTTATAAGAAGTGGGCTCTGCAAAAGAGGCAGAGTGGCCTGCCCTTCACTGTCACCAAAAGGGTGAGTAAAGTGTCCATTGGGCCTAAAACTGTAGCATTGTCAGCTGCTTTCTGTCATTAAGATGCGAGACTCAACTCCGACTGTTCTAAGTTATTCAATCTAGTCATTTCTGAAATTCAATGTATTATGAATTCTGACAATACCGGAAATCGCACTGACTCTAGCAACAGTAGTGCGTTTACAGAGAATGGTGCTCTTCACTTTTCCAAATTCTGAAAGCAGATAGCATGGCCCTAGCCTGCTGGCCAGCCAGGATCCCTGATTTCAACAGTTCTCCCTCCCAGTAGACTTAAGTTAAAAAGTATTGACCTCTCCATGTTCCAATTTCTCTGAACCTGTGACGCCTCCTCGAAGTTTAAACAACAACTGATTTACTCCCAATTGAGGTTCTTGATCTCATCGTCAATTTTGATCCCCATCGCCGGATGCTTGGAGTAATATTCGTCAACTGTTACTGTGGCCAATTCTTCCTGAAATCAAACGTAGTGCTTCAACATTTCAGTCCCTCATTCATTTCAAAAGCGGGGACCAAAAGAGCGTTTTCCACATTTCTCAGAATATGCCACAAATGACTGTCCAAAGCTGCTTCATGCCATTTAAATTGCGGAGTGTCAAGGTCCTAAGTGCTTACTCCAGTTTTGCTCTTCCTAAAAATCTAACGCGACTGAATCTAACGCGACTGAAGGTCATTGCCTTGTACAAGCCATCATGGTAAACATGACCGGATAAACATGAAGTTCTCTAACGCTTCCAACAAGGTGGCCTAATTTACGTACCTTCTCCTCACCGATTCTCGCAAGTTCCTTGTCAATAGCAAAGATTTTTCTCTTGGAATCCGCTTCCTTCTCTTCAGCCAAGGCCAACTGGTCGTAAAGAAACCAAATTCAATCATATCCTCTGGTCTTCACTACGAGGGTAGCTAAATCTGACAACGCAAAGACATGATTTCTGGAAACGCATAATGACAAAAGAATCCACTAATGTCACCGAAGAATTATAAAAAGAAAGAGAATTCAAGAACAAACAAATATTGAAGCAAGATTTTGTTGGAAAAGCATTGGAATAAGAGGCCTTAATCTCTCTCATATCGCACAGGGCTAAGCACGCAAGCTATCCAACCAATCTCAGGATCAAGAGCACAACTGTACCAAAGACCGGTGCTTGGCCTTGTAGTGACACTAGACATCGTGATTCTCTGAACATGTCAGCTCAATTGCACTTGCGCATGAACAACGACCATGAAACACTTAAATTTTCAACCAAACACAAACTCTAAACAGATGGGAAATGCTGGAATCAGTTTTAATCCGCGATACATTGGCAGATGTAAGGGAGGCCTACGATGGGGAGGGAACAAGCAAGTAAGGGCAATCGTATCAGACTCACAGTTGACCGATTTTTCAAAAATATCCACAATTTTCGGTCCCAGCTTGTCCTGGATTAGATGCTTTGAGGTCTCTGCATTTGCAAAAGGTTCCACATCAATAACCGAAATCGAACACACACACACACACCACCCCCTATTCATCTGAATGGCGAAGGTTCGATTTTCAAACCTTCAGTTTGGAACATGTGCTTAGATGGAAAGGCACAGAAGAACATTCAGTTTCAGACATTTCAAACCTTCATTCCGCCAAGTTCTTATTTCCGCATTAATTTCTTTTTAAAAGAACCTACTCATCAAAAGTCGCATAAGAGTCATTGACAAGGTTAGAAATTCTGCTCTTGGAAAAGCATACTAAGTCCGGATTTCATTTCAATAACCAGCGCACAGAAGCTTGATCAACTCCAGATAATGACACTGGACTCGCAGCTAAGACTACTGAAACCAAGATTTTTCGAAAAAAAAAGGACCTAAAATCAGCAGATTACATGTGATTTACATCAAGCTTCATTTATCACAACATGTGCCTGGAACCGGCTTTAGAATATTGCTAAAGATCTCCAAGAATCGGTCAACAATTTTTTTTAAACAGAAACTGGAATCCAGCCTAAGACATTGCTCAAGATTTCATACAATGGTGAACTTCTCCTGGATCTTGATCAAAGTCAATCCAATGACATTGACACAGCAGCTAGGACTGCCTAAACCATGATTTCTTTCAAGTACCACTTTAAAGACCAAGCATTAGCGAACTTCATGTCTCGCACATCAGGCTTTATCTTCTAACACGGACTAGGAATCAATGTGTCAGCATATTACCAGTTCCAGTGAATATTGCGAAATGTCTTCAAGAAGAATTACACAATTCTTGAAACCAAATCTGAATTTCAACCAAGACATCTTGATCTTTGAAAATCTCTTAAAAGAATTCGCAGTATTTTTTAAGCGAAGAATCTCACAGTAATTCTCGAAACGAGAAACTAAATCCAACCAATACATTACTAAAAATAGTCGTTAGCACAATGGCGAAACTCTCCTGGATCTTGATTAACTCCCTCCATTGACATCGACTACTACACCAAGATTTATTTGCAAAACACCGTTTCGAAGACCTAACATTAACAAATTATACATCGCACACATCAGGCTTCATAAAACAGACTAAGAAAGGCGTCGGGAACGAACTCCAGTGAAAATTGATAATTGTCTCCAACTCTTGAATGAACCATATTTGTCTTGAAAATGAATAAAAAACCATGCGTCTTAGAAAAAGGAAAGAATTCTTACAATGGTGAACCTCTCTTGGATAGTGCCGGAAACGTCATCGTAAGCTCGACGCAGCGCCTGCAGCTTCGACTTCCCCTCCGCCGAAGTCACCACTTTATTCAGCTTCTCCCAGTCGATGGCCTTGCCCACTTTCGACGAGGCCTTGCTCATTTTTTAATGAATTTTTCGACAAATGTACTCAGGTATGAATTTTCATTTTCTGATCCGATCCGAATAAATTGTGCAACACGGAGGTACCTTAAAACAAAAATGTTGGAGACGCTGGCTTTCTGCTTCGGTGGCTGCACTTCGTCTCTCTCCTTAGGCAACGAAGCAGAGTCGGATGAACTATGGATGCACAAGGATGGATGTGATCATCCGATTAGGATGAAAGGCCGCGTTGCTACACTAAAATTGATAAATAGTGTTGGCAACACTAATTGTTCCATGTAACACTAATTGTGATTTGCAAGGTTAGTGTTAGAACATTATTTACTCATTCTAACACTATTTTAGCTCTATGGTGAATTGCTGAACTGCTGAAGTGAATTGTTGAAATTAATGCTGAAATGTTGAACTGAGCTGCTGAAGTTAATGCTGAAATGCTGAATTATTGAAATTAATGTTGAAATGCTGAACTGAACTGCTAAAACTAATGTTGAAATGCTGAATTACTGAAATTAATGGTGAAATGCTGAACTGAGCTGTTGGAATTAATGCTGAACTGAACTGGTGAAATGCTAAACTGAAATGCTGACCAAAATGTACCAGAGTTTGATGGCGGGAGTTAAGTGTCCAACACTATATACACATAAGTTGGAAAATAGTGTTGGGGTAAAAATCAGGGACCAACACTATTTACCAATTTTAGTATAGTGGTTCCGATGGTTTCTGTTGAGAGAATGAGGTTGTGGAAAAGGCAGGTCGGTAGGATTTGCCACGTGCCCATAGCACTTGAAAGTTGGATGTAGCAGAACTTGAACGGATGAGCTCGCCAATGGATGAAAATTTGGAAGTGTTTCTAACTTTGAAGCTGAATTCGATAAACACAAGTACTCCGTAATTTAATACTATATAGGTAAATGTCAAAAAAATGTCAAAAACAACTTATACATAATTTTTCATAAATAGTAAATAGTCATAACTTGTAGGAATCATTTCTAACGTCAATTTGTACAGATTTTTTTTTAAAGTTTCACAAGCTTAAGATCTCTTGCTAGCTAGAACAATCTCATTGTTGAAATTAGTGTATTTCATTTCATTCTTAAAGCTATTAATAATTTAAAATTTTCTTCAATCTTCAACCTACTTCTACTTAACAATTTTTTAATGAGTAAAAAATACATGTGTTTTTTGAAGGAGGGGGGGGGGGGTAGACTTTTAACTCAATTCTTTATCTTACAAAATTAGAAATTCAATATCAGTAAAGCAAAAATTATAAGTTATGAAGGTTCAAAGCCAAAAAATGAAGTTTTGCAAGGTGCAAGAAAATTTGTTACTTTCACTTTAAATGCAAAAATCTTGCAATCTACACGGTCAATGTTTATGAAATTTCTTTCATACATTTTAATAATAGTTTAGTATAAGATCTTGCAGTAAAATATGCAAAAAAAAATATTTTTAAATTTATTTCGCTCTTTGCTATAGAAATGGCAGTTTTTTGTCGGTTTTGATGGAAAAGAGGCCTTGGAACTTTAGGAGTTAAATATAAGTTATTAAGATGTTTATTAGATGTTGGATGGTTAGATTTTAAATTCATCATTATAAAACTTGCATATTTTCTTGATATTAAACTAATTCAAATTCAAATTCAAATTTGTGTAGTGATGTGGAAGATTACATCCTATAGATCATATGCAATTAAGTAGTTATTGAAAAGCTTAGAATACAAAATTCTACTAGTAAACTTGAAATTTTTCTTGCTTCTACCTCCAAGCTCTTAAGTAAACTTTGATTCAACTTTGTGTCATGTCTTCACATTTTGGCTAGTCATTTCAATATTAAAGTCTACAATATCATCCATGTTTCTTAAGTAAACTTATATTATGTGAATGCAAATTTGAAATTTGACACATTTGGTGTTACAAAAAGCTAGTAAAAATCCAAATCAACAATTATGAAAAAGATCTCAAAATAAATTTGCAACAACTTTACCTTATCTATTTTTATTTATTTTTAAATAGATCATTAGAAGAAAAACAAGGCCAGGGGAAGATTGTTTCAGGGCTGTTTTACAAGGTATGAACCAGAGCTCTGGTAATCAGAATATCAAATGATTTTAAATAATTAAAAAATAATTTAAACAATATTATCTAATGTAGCAGTTTCTCAACCACATTCAAGAACTTACAGTCTTCTTCATGCCTAAAATCCCATCTAATGATATTCAAATATAATTAGAGAAGAAGTTTTTATTTTTTCAAGATTTATAATATCTCATTCCACGGCTACAACACCAAGAACACCGAATTAGACATTCTTGCACTTGAGGGGTGCAACATTGCACTTGCCTCGTACGATAGTCAATATAGTCATCTTCAAATGTTGGGGGGGGGGGGGGCTAATGAAACTCACCATTTTCTCTTTGTAAGAAAAAAAAATTAGTGCAAATTTTTCAAATGTTGCTTATTTTATAATTACTTCATGAAAATCTTGTACACTTTTCACTCCATACTACTTTAAAAGCATGCTACTCTAAACTCCACACTGAAGTACATCTATATCTGAATCCTACAATTAGAAGTTCAATAGTATATTACATAGGATAATAACCCACTAATACAAATTTAAATCATTCTGCAAGCGTTCGTCATCCAGGTCCTCTATCTGCATGGCTAGGTATTCTATAAGGTGGGGATTAGCCTCAGGCGGGATGATAATGGTCTTCTCTGTTTGCACACCATACAAAGTAATGTTCGAATTTAAAACGTGACCACCTCTATCTCGACGTGGAACATCCACCCAAGAATATATAGCAGCTTCCTTCTCAATCCATGCAAACCTCTCACCAGATGGTTCCCATGTAGATTCCATGCAGTTCCTATACCTCACTCTATTACCACCTGCTTCCATTTCTGCTTCAGGTCTCATTGTAGGCCAATACCACAAAATCTTCATCTTTGATGCCCACGTCCTCTGACCAAATTCAAGCACCTTCCCTATGAAAAAAGGTACCCCTTCTCTTACTTCCGTTAGCTCAACTGTAAGAGCTACATATTAACCCACAACAATATCGTTATCTGGATTGAATGGCGGAAATGCATCTTCGTTTGCACCTTCTGTTACTTCTGGTAAAACTGCATTTCTTCTGGCTCTTCTCCTCCCCCCAGTCACTCTCCGTGATGCTTGTTGTGGGGGTCTGTCTCTACGGGGTCCGAAGTAACCCCTCCTCTCAGGATTTGGCATTGTTGCCATAATCACATCCACGGTTGTACTCCCCACTTCTGTCCCATTTGCATTGTCTGTTCCATTTGAAACTGTATCTACTTCTTGCACATTCGATGCAGTACCACCACTCTCATTTTGGTTTACAACATCGCTCGGCCAAAACGGTAAATTACGGAAGCCTTCTCTACTTTCTCCTGAAAAATTCTTCAAATACTCCTTGAATTGATTTATTTCATCCACTACTTCCATATCCCTGATGCGGTTATTACCTCTCAACACCATCTTCTCCTTGTATGCAACAAACTCGTCCAATGCTTTCAATTCTCTCTGATCAGCAGCAAAGACCTCTGCAAGGTCTGGTTTCTCTACTACGCTTGGTAGTGAATTCAAACATGAATGTCCTCCTGCTGGGCCCCATTCATCTGAGCAAAAATGTTTATATTGCACACGGACCAAACCATTCTCCATGTAAAACCTCATATGGTGCGGGAATGTTAGGCCCGTCAACTGCTCTCCCCCTCTTAACAAATGAGGTGTGATAAATGCCTTTCAATCGCGGATGTGCTCAAGCTTGCGAGCACTCACAAAAGCCTCCGTATACGATGTGCCTTTCTCCACTAGTTTCAACATCTCCTCCAATGTATCTATATCTTTTCTCTTCAATACATTGGAGATGACACTGAACCTCTGATCGATGTCCTCGTGGGTGTGGCCCACTATCAAAAAACAAAGGTGCACCTCCTTGAAGAAACCCAACCCAGGGTTGTCTTGTCGGACGGGTTTTCGGGTTTCGGTGACGTATTAGACGTGTCGTGTCGCGTGTCGTATATGACATGTGTCGAATATAGGCGACAAATGTGTCGCAAAAAAATTTAGGGTTTTGAAGTTTTTTACCCCATGGTAAATGGATTTGTCCTACGTGTCTGGTTGTCCGCAGTGACGTAGAAAGACAGAACCACGTCAGCTTGGGCGACTGCGTGTTAGGGCGCGTGCGGGTCGAGGTAGGGCGACCGCGGGTCCAAGAACCAGGGCAACTGCGGCTTTTGGAAGTGGGGCGACTTCGGGTCTACATGGGCGACTTCGGATCCATAGTCTATGGGCGACCGCGGGTGGAGGATGGAATGGGTGACTTCGGGTATCGAGTGTGTGGGCCACTGCGACTACGTGTCAGGGGCGATTGTAGGTCCAAGGGCGACCTCGCCTTGGGCGACCGCGGGTAGGGAGAGTCCCTTTCTGCCCAGATGAAGGAATGGAAGAGACTTCGGGTCTTGGACAACCTCGGGTAGTCCCACCACCATCCGAGGTCGCCCAAGACAAGAGTTCTCTTACCCGAAGTCGCCTAGACCCGAAATCGCTCGTTAAATACAAAATTTGACCAATTTTGAGACAAAGACAAATGAATGGCTCCCACACCACCCGAGGTCGCCCAAGACAAGAGGTCGCCTACCCGCAGTCGCCTAGACCCGAAATCGCTCCTTAAACACAAAATTTGACCAATTTTGAGACAAAGACAAAAGAAGGGCTCCCACCACCACCCGAGGTCGCCCAAGACGAGAGGTCGCCTTAAGAGGTCGCCCAAGACAAGAGGTCGCCTACCCGAAGTCGCCTAGACCCAAAATCGCTCCTTAAACACAGGATTTGACCAATTTTGAGACTGCGGGTAGGAAGAGAGGGTCTATCCCCACCCACGGTCGCCTAAGACCCGAAGTCTCCAGTATCTCTCCGTTTGGGCAGAAAGAGAAAGTCTCTCCATCTCTTGGCTTGACCTTTTGTACTATGTTTGTATTCATTGTTTAAATCTAATTTCCGTGTCTATAAATTCTTCTATGGAAGATTGGTCATTTACTTTCTTCTACATGAATACCAACTACTTGAAGTAAAAACCACTTCGCATTTATTTCTAGAAAAAATGTTCAATATAAGTTGGCTCAAGATTAAATTTAAATCAAAATGGATAATAGCTCAAAGATGAAATCAAAATACAATAATCCAATTGTAAAATAATTGTAACAACAAAATTAAATCCTTCGACAAGTCAATTTGTTGAAATTGCATTCCAAAATGATAGCATAAATCCCTAAAGGACAATTGTCCATTGAACATCTAACTGAAAGGCCTAAGGCATGTACAAGTGAATAGCAAAGTAATACAATGCCAATAGTGAATTATAATTTGGTGCAATGTAAAAGGTCTTCCCAAACCCTAGACCCTAAACCCTAAACCCTAATATCAAGTTCATTAATTTTGTATGCCATGCCTAGACTTATCTAATCCCACTTTTTTTGCTTCTTTATGAAGAAGTCACCTAAATATATAGAAGTGACATCCATATTTTATTTTTCATTGTGAATTTTTTTGAATTCAACGGCCTTTCTCCTTATATGTCATTTTGAATAAAATGAAGCAAATGGTACATGACTAAAATGAATGGTGGAGGAGAAAGTAATAAAATGAGGAATGGATTCACTAAACCTCCATCCATTAGACCCCACATGGCCTATCTTCCACATTTTGGTGAAGAAAAATCTTAGTGGTCTTGTAGAACCTTACTAAACTCTTAATTGTGGTAGTTGACATGTTTTTCTCAAAATTCATTTCAAAGTGTATCATGAGCATCCAAAATCAGATTTAGGAAGTGAAAGATTTTGATCTCTCTACCCGTGGTCACCATGCCTTGGATTCCATGAATTTCAAGCTTGTATTTCCCTCCTTCCTGGACCCGAGGTCACCCCACCCGCAGTCGCCCTTGCCTTGGATTCCATGAATTTCAAACTTGAATTTCCCTCCTTCCTGGACCCGAGGTCGCCCCACCCGCGATCACCCCTACTGTCGATTATGGGAATTTGAAACTTGAATTTTGTGTTTAAAGAGCGATTTCGGGTCTAGGCGACTGCGGGTAGGCGACCTCTTGTCTTAGGCAACCTCGGGTGGTGGTGGGAGCCATTCATTTGTCTTTGTCTCAAAATTGGTCAAATTTTGTGTTTAAGGAGCGATTTCGGGTCTAGGCGACTGCGGGTAGGTGACCTCTTATCTTGGGCGACCTCTTAAGGCAACCTCTTGTCTTGGGCGACCTCGGGTAGTGGTGGGAGCCCTTCTTTTGTCTTTGTCTCAAAATTGGTCAAATTTTGTGTTTAAGGAGCGATTTCGGGTCTAGGCGACTGCGGGTAGGCGACCTCTTATCTTGGGCGACCTCTTGTCTTGGGCGACCTCGGGTGGTGGTGGGAGCCCTTCTTTTGTCTTTGTCTCAAAATTGGTCAAATTTTGTGTTTAAGGAGCGATTTCGGGTCTAGGCGACTTCGGGTAGGCGACCTCTTAAGGCGACCTCTCGTCTTGAGCGACCTCGGGTGGTGGTGGGAGCTCTTCATTTGTCTTTGTCTCAAAATTGGTCAAATTTTGTGTTTAAGGAGCGATTTCGGGTCTAGGCGACTACGGGTAGGCGACCTCTTATCTTAGGCGACCTCTTAGGGTGACCTCTTGTCTTGGGAGACCTCGGGTGGTGGTGGGAGCTTTTCTTTTGTCTTTGTCTCAAGATTCGTTAAATTTTGTTTTTAAGGAGCGATTTCGGTTCTAGGCGACTGCGGGTAGGCGACCTCTTATCTTGGGCGACCTCTTAAGGCGACCTCTTGTCTTGGGCGACCTCGGGTGGTGGTGGGAGCCCTTCTTTTGTCTTTGTCTCAAAATTGGTCAAATTTTGTGTTTAAAGAGCGATTTCGGGTCTAGGCGACTTCGGGTAGGAGAACTCTTGTCTTGGGCGACCTCTTTGGGCGACCTCGGGTGGTGGTGGGAGCCCTTCTTTTGTCTTTGTCTCAAGATTAGTCAAGTTTTGTTTTTAAGGAGCGATTTCGGATCTAGGCGACTGCGGATAGGCGACCTCTTGCCTTGGGCGACCTCGGATCCAGCTTGGGCGACCGCGGGTCCAAAAGTCTACCCGAAGTCGCCTCAGCCGCGGTCTCCCTTATCCGCATTCTCCCATACCCATGTTCTTCTACCCGCGGTCGCCTGCACCCGTGTTCTCCTATTCGCGCTCGCCCCAACCCGAGGTCGCCCTTACACGAAGTCGCCCCTACCCGCGGTCGTTGTGTACCCGAAGTCGCCCGTCCACGTCACACCCGCATGCGCCCCTAAAATGTGCCACGCGGACGCCACATGGCATCCACGTGGCTTAGGTAAAAGGGGGGTAATTTATTAAAAAGTCAAAGGTAAATTTGACTTTATGTGACGTCACGGAGGGTCTACTAGATGTCGCGTGACGTCTGTCTGTCGCGATGTCGCCAGGTCGCGCAGAACAACCCTGACCCAACCCAACCAGTGCAACGCACATGGCAAACATGTAAATGTTCTTGTTTTCCCTCGTGGTGTTATCCGCTTGAATCCTCAACGTCGGTGGCAAACATCCCTTCCTTCGCTTGACGTCGCATATTACATTCATCACTGATGTTATGACTTGATTGCTATTGTGATTGTGGTGAGCATCTATCCACACATCTGCGTACAAGCCAATACCATGCACAAATACACCATACAAATGAGTCTTCACGAATCGAGATTCGATATTCTTCACTGTCTGCCTCATCTTCGGTATCATGGTCGTATTTTGATCCATACCATCTACAATCAAACACATAAAAAAATCCGGAGTGATCATTGCAGATCTCTTGAATATCCAATAATCTCGCCTCCCCTCCATCTGATATTGGATGTGCAACATGTACAACTCTTTTATCTTCACCTTCACTAATGCATTTGTTGTAGATTCCATTCCGCACTTGTACTCCCAACAGTGATAGCACTTGGAGAATCTGGAGAACGGTAGATTTTGCACGTGCGGAATCTCCTTCCGCCAAAGTCGATGGAACGAGCTCATAGACAATTCCGATCCGTCCACTAGTTTCTTCACTTCTTCATTCACATATCGGAAAACATCCAGCTTGCTCATATTCATTGGCAAGAGAATCAACAGTAACACCGCATTGTCTGTTTTCCTGCGTACCGATCGATGCGGTTGTTGACATCCAGCTTCATTCACAAAAACGTCAAGGCTTTCTCTAGCTGTTGACATTTTAGCACTTTCCCTTCCTTTACAAGTATTTCCATGAACGGCTGCCACTCTGCCGTATACAACGTGTGTTGTCTTCAATTGTTTCAAACGCCTTTGAGAATAATCCAACGCTGCAGCGTAACATGCATTACAAACAACTGCACCATCTAATTTTGTCACGTACTTGTCTCTTATTGGACCATTGGTGCGAGTATAGAAGGCATTCAGCATTTGCATTATCCAAGTTGCCCGCGCTTTGTACTTTTGCCCCCATGCCATATACCGTTGATCCAATATGTATTTCGCATCTACATCACGCAAACAATTCCGTTTACATGCTCCTTTCTCCTTTGCACACATAATACTGTCAAGGATAACTTTATGACTCACTGACTCCCCCCTTTCTCTGGGGCTTCTCACCCTAGCCCTTCGATTTTCCATTGAATAATTCTTCCTTTGAGTATGCTGTGCTAATCCTCCTCCTCTACTGAAATTTGCAGTGCTACCTTCAGAGCCTTGCGTACAAGCAGAACTTCTCTCTGGTGTGTTTCTTCCACTAGTACTCAGCGGTGTCACCTGTGAAGTGCTCGGGATGTCCTCTACATCATTAAAATCAAATTGAGGTGCACTGACCGGAGGAAAAGAAAAATTATTTCCCTCTCTTGAAGTCGTGCTTGTTGTTCGCACTTCTGAGGGAAGTGGCCAACGAACAATAGCACAACGCCATCGTATAACTTTCTTTAGACAGTCTCCCATATACTTCCTTACCAATTCCCAACCTATTCTGTTCTTCGCACAACATGTGTAATATGAATCGCAATTTCAAAAGGGCGTAATTTCATTGTGTGCAGTTCATCACCACATGTGAAGTTAGAATCCACCATACCGAATGCCACAACACTGCCATCATTTCCAATAAATTTAACCATGCCATCGGTAGATTGCGGTTGCTCAACAACAACTGTATTGTCTTCATCTTGGAATAGTTTGCCCCGCACCACACATGCCAATCTTTGCCCTTTGATTCTTCGCTCTGTGGCAACCAACATCGCTCCTACCGCATTAAATACCACTGGACTTCCAAACGCTTCTGCTGCCATTTCCTTCAGTTGTTGCTTCTTCACTAGTACCATTTTTGGTACAAAACTTTGTGCATACACTTTTTGGGGAAACAACTGACCTGTACGCCGTACATTACTTGAAAAAATTAATATTCAAAATGTTCTCTTCTTTCCTTAAAAAACTTTAAGACATTAAAAAACTAACACATGCAGAACAGTAGAAACACTATTAACTTTTTGAATCTCACATTCCCTTGTGTACGCAACAATCTCTATGGCGTTTTATTGTGTCAGTATTCTATGTTACAAAAAACAAGTATAGTTCCTTTGCTCCCACAAAAAGGAATTAAATAAGGGAACTACAAAGTAAAATCGACAACTTTGTAGTGTTTACATAGTACACCACAAACATTACATACCTCTATTGCTTCTAAAAGTACATTTAACACCTTCTTTATATAAACTATCAATGCCATTTTCCCTACATGTACCTCACTTCATGTTCATGTCCAACAATTTTTTATAACAAACAGAATTGAAAGTGTAAGCGTTCCATAGACATAGTACCATTCAATTACAGAATGAAATCTAAAATGCGTGCCCACATGATTCAAAAATATTTTTGCAGATGTGTGTAAGCATTACATCAGTACGCTTAACTGCAACTATAAAAATTAAGTGCATCTACTGTTCTTTATTACTTTTGGAAGTACAAATACAAAATTCCTTTGAAAATGTATGACAAAAAACAAAAAACAAAATATTCAATTTTAATTCATTACGGAATGAAATAGTACAAAAAGTTTTATGATTGAAGAAATAACTAAGCCATAAGTAGCTCTACGTTTTGAATTCAAACATTAGAATCCCAATTATGATGTCTTTTTAGTAAGCAAATGAAACATTCCAAAAAACATTAAGGGGACTACAAGTGAAATCTGCATAAAAAATTAAATTTTATATGGTATTTTCCCTAAAATATGATTGGTTTGTCCAATAACTAAGATTGTTTATAAGTTTCTCATCACTACTTCAAATAGAATGAGCTAAACCTTCAAATGTATGCAAAAATACAATATTTGAGTATAAAAGTTAAAATAGAAAAAATTAAACTTCTTGTTCTTAGAGTTCGCATGCCCCTCAAGTTTCTGGTTGTACTCACAGTGGCATAACTTCTACTCTGAAGCACGTGTTTAAATTAAAATTATATTCACATAAACCTATTCTTATTTCCTATCTTCAAAAATAGTTCAAAGAATTGAAGCAAAAAACTTAAATCATTGAGGCTTGTCCCAAACCCCATAAGTCCCTCTAGGAACTTCGAGAGTGAAAGAATTTGTTCAAGTGGTTCCAGAAGGCGTCATTTTCTAATTTGAGAATGTTCCCTTATGATGTTGGATCTACTAACACCATATGTCATGTTAAATATTTGCAAAGTACATTTGTCATATTCTATACCATACAAATATTTTAAGAAATAATCAGAAATAAATGTTTGTTGGAAGCAATGGATACTGTTATGTTTGGGATAGGATTCATTTGTTTAATTGTTTGATACATACACACACCGTCCTATAAGGGCTACACACTTGAACATAGACACATTTAAATTTCTTCAATGTGCACGTACGGAATATTTCAAAACATAGACCTTCTCTTTGACCACAACGTCCCTATTTCAAAACTTAGTAAAAAAGTCCGTGACTGAAGTTCCTTGCCAATTCAATTATATTCCTGTGAATATTGAGCTAAAATTAGTATAACAGTGTTTCAGCTCTGACAAAATGGTATTGAATTCGTTTATGGTCTATTGAAACTTGAAGCATAGTACAAACAAACAACCAATACATATCAGTGTAGCGGACATATACATTTTTTTTTCTTCAATGTACCAATGCTGTTCATTTATGGAGTTGGAGAATTAAACTAACCATTGCGTGTCATCTTCTCAAATGGCAAAACGAATTCCACAAACTTTGTGTATCATATGATTCTATTTCTTCATCATTATATTCAAAATTTACTTAAATCAATGTTTCCAAAGTTCATGGAAGTGTATGAAATTCATAAATGCAAACAAAATGGAACACATCATAACTTTTGTCTACTAAATTGAAATGAAATTATAGGAGAAGCTTTCTATGTATATACTAATCTATATAAGCAATTTTATAATTTTTTTTTTCATGAAATTTAATTTAAAACAAAAATTCAGGTTCGCTCTTTGACCAATGAAAAAAATGAATCACACAACAATTTTTGGAACATGCAATCAAAAGCCACGAGAATTTATGGGTTTGAAAACCACTCCTATGACGCAAGTTGGGTGAAATTTCTAAGATTCACAAAGTAACATTCCTTCCGTGAAGTGATGTCATAAATTAAGATGTTTTAAAAAATGCTATTTTGTCTTACAAGAGTTAAATGGTCGCTTCAAATTTCAGCATACTAAATATTTTGCTATAAAAGCTACTAACCGATAGAAGCAACTTGTTCACAGTAAGACAATACGCTAGTTTACATTCTGCTTGCTTCAATGTACTCATCATTCAATATACCAATGCGATACATTCTAAGAGATGCTTTGTTGAACTACCATTGCATTTCAACTTTTAAAATTTGTAACTAATTGAACGAAGGCTTAAAAAAATATAACACCTTCGATTTTTGGTTAAATACTATTTTAATTTCTCCTCCTACAAAAAGTTATGAAAAATGCTCCAACAACTTTTGGTTTTTTTATTACACCTACATATTTTTATATAGTCGCTCTAATAAAAGATTACCAAAATTCAATACTTTGGACATTAAAACAACCCCCTCTTGAATATATTGAAGACAAGTACAATATCCAGTTGGAGACAACTCGAATGATTTCTAAACGTGGATGGATTAACCCCTGAAGGACCAGCATGTGATTTTTGGCAGTATAAAAAATTTGGACAGGTACTTGTGATTGGAGTTTTTCATATTTTGGACTGAAATTTTAATAGAAGGTGGGTGCAAGGAGTACCTTTCATATGCACTAAATTTCATGACATTTGGAAATAGGAGTCAAAAGTTATGGCCAAATATGTTCCTTTTTTCTATAACTGCGCAGTCCAAGCAGATTAAAGAAATCACTTTTTTCTTAAATAAAAATTTGAAATTGGTTTTCTAGATTTATATGTACGTGGAATGCTTTGATTCATTCCATTCCAACCAATTAATCAAAAGTTAAGAGGATTTTCAGTGTCCTGACAATTATAGATTCTATACTTTGAAATAAACTTTGAAGTTGTGTATTGAACTCAATATTTAATATTTTTTGAAATTCTTTTTTCTTAGAATGTAGGTTGTTTAAAACAACATTACAACCATTGGGATTTACATTTTTCAATTCCACAATTAGATTCTAAACATTTTGGTATTTTGGATCATTCTCTACTTCTTGCAACTTACTATTTTTTGGGAATATGTTGTACGATATCAAATGATTCGAAAAATTTTAAGCATGTAGAGAACTCGTTTAGGAAAAAGAATTCAAAGATGCACCACCATTTTGGACATTTTCTCATACAAATGTGACCTTGTGAATGGCAGCTGCCCTGTTTTTCGCATGGAACATACTTTTATTTTTTCTAATACAAATGCTAATATCTTCCAATCCGTGTGGTGGAGAATTCTGAAATTTTTTCAACATCTTCTAAAACTAGTTTACTATAAGATCCTAAGGTTACATGTTTCAAAAATGTGTTTTCTTCCAGAATTTTATATTTGTAATAAAAATGACAACTTCGGAGTGTTTTTTGTGAAAACAAAGTCATAGCACTCTAGGGGTTAAGATAAAAGGCTTGCAAACGTTGTGGGCATAAAACCCCGTCCACCTGTAAAATGTGCACAATTTCTACATGCTATTTTTTCTAAGCTTCATTGTTCTACAAACACTGTATATCATACGAGTGGACGATTTTGGAGATCTATGCTAGTGCAACTTCAAAAAAATTTAACTAATTTCAGAAAATGTATAATAATATTAATCACCTTAACGGATATTTCGTTAAATTGGTGTTATGCTTTCGCATCACACGATCTAGGGCCCATATAGATTACAGCCATCTAGAAAAATTTTGATTCAGAAATCTAGGAGATTTATAGATTTCACAGTGCACAGTATAAACAATCTAGGAATGATATGGATTTCAGTTATCTAAGACATACTATACATTCCAAAAATCTAAAAGCGATGCAGATCTCACACAGTTAATAGCGCCCGGTCTAAACACTGTGAGAGCGACAAAGTACCGGAATAACGCCAAAGTAACGACATATCCGTTCCTTTATTTACATTTCTGAATCAACTTTTCTTCCAAGAAAACCTTACTGAAAAATATTTCAATTCTTGTTTAGTCCTCCCAAAATTCATTTTCAGCTCTTCACTGATCGATTGAAGGACATGTTACTTGGCAATCTAAAAGATGAATTCAAAATAGCCTTAAATAATATTTTGCAGAAATCTAGGATTTGCCCGCAGGGCCAAGCAAGTGGGTAAGTCCACCGCGGCCAATCGGAGAACCTGCGAGGACGAGATGCACACAAGTGCCCGTTGCCGAACCCGGACTGTTACTGGTAGTCTGCCTGGTGCGAATTACTAGACTGACGGCTCATTCGCATTTGGAGATTCACGGCAACTGTCTGTGGCTTTCGATTAACGTTGTTTAGGTAGAGAGTTCACTGACTTCCGTGGTTTTTATTATTTTTGAAAATGTATGCAATAAATCTGTGAAGACATCGTCAGGGAACCCTAGTTAGACCGCTTTTTTCGTGCAGGCATTCCGTCATCTGCTGTACTCGTAACTCGTTGCATTGCACTACAGGCTGCACCAGCCTGAAGAGCGTGACAACTTTGGAGGAGCTGTGGACGATGTCACCGGCGAAGTGAGAAAGCGATTAATTCGTGAGTTTCCCGCCCGAACGGACCCTACACGCACTCAGTCGATCGACCGCACGGACCCTACTCGCACGCACCCACTCATGACACCGGTCGACATCGCTACTGTGAATTCCGCAAGCAGTAGCTGCATCGACCATGACCACGGTAGGGAAATATTGTTTTCTTATGTGGTCGATGTCTAACGACCGACTCAGGTACTTCAAAATACCGTGGTACAGTGCGTGTGCTTCATTTTCTTTGATTCAACAAATTACTGTTCACCAATGAATAGTAATTGCAGTCAGACCCTGCGCGCGCGGAGGGTTTGTTTGCAATTACTGTTCACCAATTTCTCATATACTTTCACCTTTCCGGAGCAGGGAGAAACCTTTTCATGCGCGGTAGAAAAGTTGTCAGAGATCCCTAGTCTTCCGGAAATCAGCAGGAACGTGGAAGGGGGGATCGAAATCTTACCTTACTGGACCTTTCTTTCCAATAATCTCGGAGATGTGCTGTCCACCTTCAGCGTCGTTTGTGCTGGTCAAAGCAGCTCTCCGTCGTGTCTGCTGCCGCTTCCGCTTCTGGAAGGCACACCATGCTCCATACGCTCCACTCCTCCGGCGCTCCTCGTCTGCACCGTAAGCACATGAACTGTCCACTCTTGCGCGGATCGAAGTCTGCACTCCACGCTCAGTCCTCACAGCTCGTCGCCTGCACCCCAAGCTCCTGCGCCGCTCCTTGCCTGTGCGGAGTTGCTTCTGCTCACCGCGGTTGCAAGCTCAATTCAAGACTGCAGAAGAATTCAGATAAGAGTTGCGCCCTTTTTTTTTCCTGTGATTCCACGATTGCGGTTTGAGACAGTTTTCAATTTGATGTTGCTGTCCGCTTTAGTAGCTGTCGAGGCTGAATTACAGGAAATCCTCCGGGATCACTGCAAGCAAAAAACAAGTTAACGTACATCGATAACTTTTACGAAGTCATGCTAAAAGTCAGCAAGGTCTTGAGATTCTACGAGCCTAGACAATTACCTGCTACCCTGCCACTTCCAATGTCGTGAATTCTGTGAAGATGAACATGTCGACTAGCTCGGCAGTGTAAGACTACTGTGAATCCTAACTTCAACGTTGCACTGGTCCTGCGCTGGTCTAGTCAAGTAGTGCTCCTACGAACTTCCTCTCTTGCCGATTTTCTGAGTGCACAACTTTGAATTTGGAAGTTGGGGTTTTGAAGACAATAAGATACCGTCCTAGTGTCAACCAGAAACGATGCCGACTACGGATTGGCAGGTGTTGATTTGATGACCCCGACAGCACCTTCTGAGAAATTAACGTTCTTGGCTTCGGAAGGGAGTATGTTAGCAACGCTGGAACTTAAAGGAATTGACGGAATGGCACCACCAAGAGTGGAGTCTGCGACTTAATTTGACTCAAGACCGGGAAACTTAAAGTGTCCTGACATAGCAAGGATTCAAAAATTGAGAGCTCTTTCTTCATTCTGTGGGTGTAAGTGCATGGCAGTTTTTCGTTGGTGGAGTGATTTGTCTTTTTTATTTCGTTAACGAACTAGACCTTAGCCTGCTAACTAGTTGAGGGAAGGATTATATGTGAATCCCTAGTCTGAAAATACTACATTACGACTGGGGAACAAAAAAAAAGAAAACCCTGATTTAATACCACGCGGTCGTGATTACGACTTCAACGATCCAGCAATTAGAAATGAATAATGAAAACCAGCAGTAAAGTAATCTGCTCTTAAAGCGACCATTTAAGAGCTGTTTGCCTTTTCGGGGAACCTAAACTCCTTGAAACAATTTTCACTTCATTTTAGAGGAAGAAAAATGAAATTGGCATCTAACCCAAGTCGTTTCATATTTTTTGGACCTTCGTGGAATTAGTTACAAATTTTTAAAGTTAAAACGCAGTGGTCACTAAAACCGACCACCTCCTGAAATGTACACCGTTGGTACATTGAAGAAAGCAAAATGTACCTTTGTGCCATGTTCGATTTTAGAGCCCGCTCGTTTTTAGAGCAGACTACCTTAGGAGCAGAAAGGGGCTAGAAGAAGGCCCCTTCCCTTTGATAAATTGGAACCATATAATTATAGCAAGCAATTGAATAAAATAGAACAGGAAGCACTGTTTTCGAACCAGCTGTATGATGTGAGCAGTTCGAGCAATCCGACGTGGCCGATCATCGTCCACGTCGGATTTTTTTTTAGTTTTTTAATTTTTTTTCAAAAAATTTATTTAAACTCAATTTTAACGATATGTGGTCGTACGTGTCTTATACGCATATGTTTTTTTTTTAATTTAAATATTTTTTTAATTTTTATTCAGCTACACGGGCTGTCACATAAGTTGGGGACTTTTTGACACCTCGTTCTTCTCCTAATTTTCCTGACAAAGCGCTTGAAGTTAGAAATGAGTAAAGAATACGAAGTTCTTCACAAATTGCTTGGCATTCCATTCTGACAGAGAAAGAATCTGTTGTGTAGAAGCGTACCAGGTTGTTTAATTATCTATGAATTTGTAGTTCTCCACTTTCTCCTAATTGCCATAGAAATGTTGTATAACAAAGCGGCCTTGCTTTCCTCTTGCATCAATGTCATCAAAAAACACTATTTGGTTGAGAGATTATTGGACATAACAGAATTTAAGTTAGATCTACCCAAAAGCGTTGCTTTAGTATTTGGAGGTTGTTGTTGGTAATCACAATAATGACTTTGATTCCAAATGTAACAGAAGTGGTTTTGCATTATTTAGTGCGTTATTGAATTACTAATGAATTCCTAAAGAATTGTGCTGTGGACACATATTTATGAGTTTAGGACTTTTAAGAATCCTTCACATGCACTTTGAAAAAAGATAAGGCTTCACCAAAACATAAAATAGCTGCATGCCGAAGAGTAATATCCCGTTTTCTTAAATGCAACCTTCAGTAAACTTATACAAAATCTATATTTTGTAGCATTTATGATAAGGCAATTGGATGGTTAATTTAAAAAAAAAAAAATTAAAGTTGGTACATCTTCACTTTCGAATGCATTCATCATGGCTCATTTTCCAATCATTGAAGAAGTATCAATAAACTTATTCTGCTTTGACATAGTAAACGTTCTCACAATTGCTAAATATTGATTTTGCAACCACCTACAAGGTCGACTTGTAGAAGAGGGTTGGAATTCCATTCTCTTACTGTAAAGGGGTTTGGATCTTAGAAAAAGAGTAGAAAAATATGGAACAAAATTGACCTTATAAAGGTTACATAAGACTAGAAAGGTGGTTGATTAATGTAGTGTGAAATACAAAATCATATTACACCAAGTAATTTCCGGACATTCATGAATATATAAATTGAAAGTTTGATCAAGTTGACAATTATGACACGTGTTTTTGAGTGAAGCACTATTGAAGATTTTGACATTCATTTTCGATATATTCTGTTTTTCATACAGAATCACATGTGCCGTACTCCAAAATCAAAGGGAGTGAGCTTCAGAAGAATGCAAGTACTATAGATTTTTAGAGAGAAGAGCAACATCGGCATTTGCATCAGGTATTCGTCCAAAACTCCTTTTTTTTTTTTTTAACATTGATTTCTAAAATTTATTTAAAAAAAAGTCTGAATGCAAGTTCTTAATAATGAAATATGCATTTGCCAAATCCAATTTTTTTGTAGTAATTAAACAGAAACATTTCATATTTAAAATGTATTACTACTTGTTCTGACAGAATGGAGTCTATAAAGGACACAATCATTATGGATAATTGAAGAGTTGCAACATTTCATACCAATGCATTTCGTATGTAGAATAGACTATTCAATCACGATGTTTTCGTTTAAAATACAAATGTGTATTATAATTTTGAATGTGATGTTCATCATATGCACTTGGTGTAGCTCAGATTCACGAAGTAGAAATTCAATGCAATTGTCCATTAATGTATTCATGTACGTATGTTGAACTGAAACACGGTGTTGCATTGGTGACTGTATAGTGCTTCAAATTGAACATCTACAAGTTTTAATATTAGTTATGTAATAGGAGTATTGTTGTTGAAATGTCGATAGATGATTATTTTGAAGTGAACGTTTACTTTAGCTTGTTCAATTTTGAATTTTTTTTACTTTATATGATAAAAAAAAATAGAATATTAAGAGAATAGTGAGAAAATTTATGTTTTGTTCTATTGAAAAGAGATATATTATGTTTTCAAATACATTGAAGGTTGAGGGTTGAGGATTGAAAGTATACTGAATTTGCTCAAGTACTAGTTGTACATATTTTTGTATACATGTATATAACATTTGTTGTTTAAAATATAGTTGCATGTACTTGTATAAATTGTGTTGGTGTGCAAATTAAATATTTTGTGATAATAATTATCATCTGTCATTCAAAAACATTTAGTTTAGTCATGTTCTTCCATTTTTTGTAAAACAACTTCAAACTTCATTGAAATGGTATTGTGTCTTCTTTGTATTTAGTATGTTGAAAGACAGAAAGAGATAATCTTGAACTTTTGTATAGAACTTTGAGAACATTAAAAAACATCCTCAAATATTGAACTATTGTTGTTATATTCTGTGTAGGTCACCATGGCACCAAAGGTTCATTCGAAGTGGTTAGAGCATGGATGGTGGATCGTAGCGGAGGGTGTGGAGAAATCTTTTTTGTGGGTCACGGATTTTCCAATTGAAGAAGGGCGTTACTGGGCTGCATTGGATATTTCTTTTGGAGTTGTTGAGGGCCTTACATGCACTGCAAATGGAGGGCTAACTATATCAGTGAGTAATACTGAAATGGCACTGGAAAAATACAAACTGAAGAAGTCGCTCATGATGGCTACAATTCCACCGGAGCTCCTTTTAGTATTGTCACCAATCCATAGCTTGAAGACTTTGGCAAAGTCTTGGAAGAATGTGCCTGAAGAACTACGAGTACGTAGAGAAGCATCGGTTCAGAAGTTCAAGGATATGAATCCTCAGCAGTTGCACGCCACACGCACTCGATATAGAGAGATTCGGAGTCATGAAGAACTATCGAGAGAGAATCCTAACGTTGCCAATGAGCGTCCTATTTCTAGAGATTCTGAAGACACGAATGAAGTTCATCGAGATGCAGCTGTTCCGGTGAATGAGATTTGGGTTTCTTCGAACGAACGAAACCGGAAGCGAGCTGCTGTTGAGGAGGGATTAGCAAGCCTTGCAGAGGAGGAGGAAGTTCCAGCAAGGCAAAGAACTGAACGTCAGCGTCTGCAGTCTGCAACATCCAATGTTGTTGTGGAGCCCACGGGAGGTACTGAAGTTGAGAGGCATGAAGAGGTAGTACTACAAGGGAACGCCCCAATTATGCCAACGTCAGTGGAGGTGGAAGTTGGAGGGGAATTGTTTCAACCTATGGAGGCTACATCTGGACCCCCCATATTAGATCCAGCAGTAGTGTTTAAGAGCCAGAAAATGAAGGTGAAGTTGGAGCTCCTATAACAGTCACAGAAGTTGAATCAGGGTCGAGACGTCCAATAGTGGCCTTAGGTAAACAAATATATAGGTCATGTGTTGTACTGGCCAATATGGAAGCTCAAGGATCCGGCGTTGCAAAAAGACGGGGTGCTAGTAGAGGACGTGGGAGAACTCAAGTGTAATGTCATCTAGAACAGGAAGTGTTCTCAGAAGGCCAGGAACACCATCGCACTCTTGGAACGGGGCCAACAAAGGAGATAAGGGTTCCAAGGCGAACTGTTGCTCAAACGCGTCGCCAAATAGCTGAGACAAGAACGTCCTCCATAAGGAAATGATGGGCACGAAGAAGTTTCCGAAGATGATTCTTCAGAGGAGGAGCCTGAGCACATACCTACCCGGAGATTGTTACAAAATGTTCCAAGAGCATCTGTAGTATTTCCAACGGAGAGTGAATACAAAGCGGGGTACATATGGGGGCACAATGAGTTCTTCGATGCAGACATCAGTAGTATTCGGGACGTGAAGAATGTTGAGACGAATCATAGAGTGCTAATGGAGTGGTGAGTGAATGAAATGTATGAGCGCCTCAGGGGATCAAAAGCTCACGAAGTTAGTGCAATAACACTTCATCCCATTACGTATTTCTATAGAAATGCAGATGAACAGGACAAGATGGAGATGGTGGAGGTTCCCTTTAGTCAAGAGGGTGCGGCACGAGAATTTGAAGCTGCTTTTTTGAAGCATTGTCAAGCTGATCCATCTATATCGAATGCTGCGGTTAGGAAGCGATGGCTGGAGAACAATATTGTGTGGGAGCCAATAGATGGACAACACATTGTTGATGCATGTAAACGAGCACAACGGGAAAGAAGAGAGGGTAACATGTCCGAGACGGAGTATTATGCACAATTTCAAAGACGAAGAGCGAAGTTCGTGGTGTACAACAACCCACAGTTCTACATTGAAGCATTTGTCAGAATAAATGCGAGGGAGTTTGATCGCAAGTTCTTCACAACGCATTACGAGAATTTAATCAAGCTGCGTGACATTTGGAAAACATGTGGAAGTCCAAGTGTAAAAACTTGATCTGATGATGCTCTCAGAGCGAAGGCATTGACAATGGCAGCAAGTGCATTATATTGGAGCCAAGATCTGCCGAAGCACATATCGCTAGGAAGTTTGTCCAAAAAAATGATTGACTTCACACGCCATGCTTGGAACAAAGATGAAGAATCGTACAATGCTATTTTGCAGGTGTGCAAAGACTATGAGGAGGGAAAATTATTTTTTAGCAAGAAGGCGGAGAAGAGGTGGAAGAAGATGGCAAGGGAGCAAAATCTTGATGTCACTGTGGATGGAAGCTCGAAGAGGAAGAGGATGGAAAAGACTTGGTTCAGACCTTTGAGCAGGATTTCAACAAAGAATTATTTATGTGTGGTCAAGCAAATGGCTGCCAAAGATGTGATAGGAGGGAAGCGACAATCGCAACGTTACTATTTCGATAGTATTGCTTCTCTAAACCCACCAAAAGGCACGGTAGCATATGCGGTGGATCGATTGCAATGGAAAGATGCTGTTAGAAATCAAGTCCGTTTCTTGATGGTGCAAGCAGGAGAAGAAAATCCATCATCTTTACAAAAAAATTTCGCCATAAATGCAAGCAAGTACGGAGATTCGCGTGGGAGGCAATTCATTCTAATGGAGAAGACATTGGATAATGACGCAAAGACTTTATGGTGCTCGCCTGCAGTGAAAATGGTGCAAATGTTGAACAGTTTTGAGAAACTCATTTCAGCATTTGTTCGACATCACTTTTTGGATATCCGAGCGGGTCGCAAAGGATATGCGGGCTATGGTCAAGACGTGGAGGATGTATCAAATGCTCGATGGAATTGGCAAGTTTTCCTCTCTAGAGTTCAACTTGAAAATGGTGAAGCGGTACTGCATGTCAGGTGTCGTGAAGGGTTCTTCAAGGATGAATATATTGAACTCGGAAAATCGTGTTTATGGATTTTTGATTGTAGACGGGGAGGTTCGGAAGGGGAGGAAGTAGAATGGTCAAATGTAGACTACAGCAAGGTTATGCAACAATTTCAGAATTGGATGTCTTTAATATTACGGTGGAATGTTGTGTTCCTTTTTTCGGCAGGCGTGTACTTTGATGAGGAAATGCAATCCATGATGGCACTGCCACAGGATTGTCACGTTTTAAAGGGTTCTTGGATATTTAAGCGACAGACTGTGTCTTCATATGTGCATGATCTACGTCATGGGGAAGAACGAAAGCGTGGAGTTCAACCTGTGGGCGATGTTGTCATCATCATGCAATATCCTGAAGAGAGTGGGCCCATAGAGAACCTTCCCAACAGTGTAGACGATTTGGATGTGGTATTTCAAGACTCTTGGAGTGTAGAAGTCATGCCTCGAGCGGAGGATAAGTTGGAGAGGACTCCAACAGAGTTGAAGATAATGGTGCAGATGTACCTACCACGAAATTGGGGACTGGTGACATTGGGCATCACCATGGCAGTGCCGGGGATTCTGGAGACTAGATTTGTCGGCAATGAAATTATAATTATGGAAGGAGCAACGGCTCGAACACAATTTGTATATAACACATTGCAGTTGATGTATGGGAAAAAAATGGCAATGGTGAATACTATGAGTGAAGCAGCGGAACGGAGGTTTTCACAAGCGTTGAATACAACTAACGAATCACCTAATCGAAGTTCTCCTGAAGCGAATGTGAGACAGCCACATGGTAGTTCAAGAAGGGTCCTGCAACCATTGAGGGAGTCATCGGAGGAACGAACGAGATTTCAAGTGTCTGTACGGGACAAGCAGAAGGGCAAGCAGACTGCAATTGATTTGGGAGCCTCATCAGGTGATACAGAGTCCGAGAGAACGCACTCAGACGATTTACCTAGTGGTGGTCGAAGTCTAGATTCTGCAGACACCAATGCCATGGATGTAGTGCGCGGGGATGGAGCGGACTCGATGGAAATGGAAGAAGATCCTGATTATGTTCCAACAAAAAAATATTGATGATGTGGAGAATGTCGAAGTGGATGATGTTGGAGTTGGATTGAGAAAAATTGAAGGTACACCAGCATCAGTGGAACCCATGTCAGCGTTATCTACATTCAGCATGTTTGACTCTATGAATTTGGTACCTGGTGAAGACGGATATTTCTTTGATAGAGAACATGTATGATACGCTCGGACTGGTGAAGAAGGACAATACGTGTTCCACCGCCAAGTTTCTATCTTAGAAGGTCCTACCTTATCGCCAACTTTATCGGAAGGAGTGTCAACACCTGTTCCGAGTGCTATGGTGGATAGGACGCTGCAGTACACAACTTCGGTCTTAGTGAGTGAAGTTGGTGGACGAAGTTTGGTTGAAGAAGGGGAGGCAGTTGATGGAAGGGAAAAAGAAGAATTGACACAATCATCTGTACAAGTATTGGAGACACCGAATGAAGCAGTACCAGAACAAGCGTAGTGCAGTTCTTGCAATGGTAATGTAGGGTGTGTGAGAATGCACTTAGTGTGTGAGAATGCACGTAGTGTGTGTTATTTTATAAAATGTTTGTGGATGTTGTAGTGAACGCTTTTTGATTGGTGAGAATCTGTATTTCTGGAATGTGAAGGTAGTTGTCAAACCTTCAATGTCAAATTTGGTTTTTTAAATAAATGTTTAATCACTTGTAATGAATAATGGTGTACATGTGATGTTGCTATGAAAATGGTATAAAAAAAAATGTAATTGTAGGATACATTGTTAGAAGACTGGAACATGAAAGATAAAAAAGTTTTTGAGATGACATAAACATCTGTTTGCAATTGGTTGAACTCAAAAAAATAAATTTAAATGCACCTCTGTAGAAGAAACCTATGCCAAATTGAAATATTGCATGATGTAACATAAAATAGGTGTTCTTGAAAATATGGGGGGTACCCAATTTTTGAAAAATCACTTTTTAGTGAATAGTTTTGCGTACGGTCATTGCACTTGGTCAAGTGCAAGAATGTCTAATTCGGTGTTCAAGGTCACTATTTGGGTTTCAACCACTTTCAAGCAAAAATAAAAATTCAATTTTTTTTTCAATTAATTATAAAATTGATATTTAATAGATTGATTTTATCCATAAAATAGATTGGCATGGTGAATAATGTTATTATAGGAGGAGGGGGGGAAGGGGGGGGGGAGAGGGGGGAGGGGATAATTCAAATTTTTTATTGCATTCAACATGTATAAAAAAGTTGCACATATAGTCCTCAATTTTATTGTAGCATTTAGAAACTATAAAATAAATAATGTGATGTTTAACTTCAAAAAAAATGATTAAAATTTCTCAAATTGAATATACAATTATCCACGTTGAATTTTTTTTGTTATTTAACCCCTAAACATCGGAGACTATGTTTTCACCAAAAACAGTTCAAAATTGCCATTTCTAATACAAGCACCAAATTTTAGATAAAAAAATATTTTTGGACCTAATAACCGTAGGATCTTGTAGTAAACTAGTTTGGAAATGTGTGAAAAAAATTTCAGAATTTTTCACCATGTAGATTGCAAGATTTTAACATTTGAAGTGACAAAACTCATTTTTTTAGCCCTGTAAAAATACGGGCAGCTGCACTTCACAAGGTCACATTTGTATGAAAAAATCTCCAAAATGATTGTGCTTCTTTGGATTCATTCTTCAAGGCAAGTTGGCTACATGCTTAAAAAAATTTAGATCATTTGAAATTATACAACATAGAAAAAGTATAGCAAGTAGAAAGAAGTAGAGAATGATTCAAAACACTAAATTGTTAAGAATTTAATTATAAAATTGAAAAATTCTAATCCCAACGGTGGTAATATAGTAATAAACAATTTACATTATATGCTTCTTTTTTCTCAAAAAATACTTAAAATTGAGTTAAATTAAGGACTCCAAAGTTTATTTTTGAGTAGGGAATCCATAACTATCCGCAAACTAGAGCACCTCGTAACTTTCAACTCATAAATCAAAATGGAATGATTCAAAGCTTTCCAAGTATATATAAATCTAAAGAGCCAATTTCAAATTTTTATTTTTGAAAAAAGTTTTTTTTGAGATTTTTGAGATTTTTTTTGGGCTGCCCGTCGAGCATTGTAAATTACAGATCATGCAGTAACTTTTGAACAATGAAGTCAAAAGTTATGAAAATTGTTGGGCCTTAAAGATAAACCTCGTCCCCGTATTGTGTGAGAATTTCAGCAAAAAAAAATAAAAACTCCATTTGCAATAGAGTTATTCGTAAAGTCATCCCTAGTTTGGTACCCAGTTTTAAACAAGATCTTATACAAATTGGTGAAAGGAGGTAAAGCAACCCATATGGGATATGTAAATGGTTGGAGTTGTAAGTAACTTGTAAGAGCTTGGAGGAGCCCAAAATCGCTATGTTGCCAAAAAAAAGGCAGTTTGGACGTTTATGGGTTAATTGTAGAGATAATTTAGTGACCTCAAATCCACAATTACATTTTTAGAGAACCTTCAAAAAGGTTTGAAAGTCTCACATATCATTGCATGTAAAGTTATGGCCATTATAGTCCCCATCCTTACCAAATTCTGGCCCCCACCACCACCCAAAAAAAAAAAAAAATCTTTCAATACAGTATGTGCCCACCCATAATCAACTCTGCCCCATACTCTACTGTCCACTGCCCATAAACTTGGTACTAAAATCACACGTTCCATCAGACAAAGGAGGCGTTTCTACAGACTTTGCGACGATCCCAAAGCCTCTAACGATTTTGCTTTTGCATGGAATGTCAGCAAACAGGACCAACTTGTGAGACCAAAAAAACCTGAACTAAGCTTTAGGAGCATGCCCTCCACACTCCTCGTCCTGCAGGAGTCCTGCAACTCCAACTGAATCCCCAAATGTAAGGTATGTCCACAGAAGGCTTTGACGACTTTCAGCGGAAATGACACTGTCCTGGACCCTGTCATTGAAATTCTAGAAATCTCCATTGGAACCTGTTCCCAACAAGATTAGAGCGGGTAAGAAATGGATTCGATCAACTGAACAACAACAATGCAGACAGTTACAGTTACAGTTACATTCAGGTAGGAGGTCCTTAGAATCGTCCATTGAAGAGCCCCAAACTGAATTTTGAGGGGGTGAAACTTCTTTGAAATTTTTTTCAGTAAATTTTCCCTGGAAGACAAGTGGAATTGGCATCTAATCCAAGTCGTTTCGTATTTTTTGGAGCTTTGTGGAATTAGTTATGAAATTTTGAAGTTGAAATGGCATAAGGCTCTAAAATGGTCCACCTCCTCAAGTGTACATTTGTTTGTACATTTATTTGTACATTGTTAAAGGATACGAAAAAGAAACATGTACAAATAATGTACATTTGAGGAGGTGGGCGATTGTAGAGCCTGTGTGCACATGCAATGTTTTACTTCAATTGAGTTCAAGTAAGGAAACAGGGTTTTAACAGAACTTGGGTTGTATGGGAACATGAAGATCAGGGGAGCCAATCACGTCATTCTAACTCTGCAATAATACCAGAAGAGGAGGTCAGATTCAGCAGAGAGATGAAAATGGAATGTATACATCAGATTTTGACTAGTCCGTGTCGCTTTGCACCAATCACTAGATGCCATGTGGCACTCTTTGACAAAAAACAATAATAATTTATGTTGAATCTGACCTTTACGTTACATATATAATCTCAACATTCCTCACCATGCAGCTTTCTTCCACTCTTGTGTAATAGAGGTTGTAGTCTTCCTGTTTTTTTACTCTTAAATGCTTTTAATCACTAAAGACCGAGTATTTTTTGGTAATATAGCAATTTTGGGCAACTTACTACAGATGGAATTTAATTTTCTTACAAAATATGTGGACAAGTTTTTTCTATAATGCTCAACAATTCTCATAACTTTTGACTACATGGTTAAAAAGTTATAGTAAGAAATGTAGTTTCTTTTTCAACTCGGATAGTTTGGGCAAATTTTAAAAAAAAACTTTTTTCAAAAATAAAAATTCGAAATTGGTTTTCTAGATTTTGTAGGTAGTTATAGAATTTGTATTCTAAAATCAAATTTGAAGTCCTTTATTGAACTCCAATTTCAATATTTTTGAAAATAAAATAAAAACATAGGATATATATTGTTTATTAAAACATTATGATCATTGGGATTGGCATTTTTCAAGTCCATAACTAAATTATTAATAATTTATTATTTTGAATCATTTTCTTTCTGCTTCTTTCTACTTACTATTTTTTTCCTATATGTTGTATAATTTCAAATGATCTAAAAAATTTCAAGCATGTAGCCAACTTGCTTTAAAGAATGAATCCAAAGAAGCACCACCATTTTAAACATTTTTTAATGCAAATGTGACCTTGTGAGGTGCAACTACTTGGATTTTCATAGGGTCAAAACAAGATTATTTATCAATTCAAATGCAATTTTTTTGCAATTTGCATGGTGGAAAATTCTGAATTTTTTTTTTACATCTTTTCAAACTAGTGTATTGTAAGATCCTGTAGTTACATATGTCCAAAAATGTTTTTCTTCTAAAATTTGGTGCTTCTACTAGAAATGGCAGTTTGGGAGCAGTTTTAGTAAATACATAGTCAAGGAACTTTAGGGATTAATGCATTTGTTGGTTTTAATCCATAAACGCCATAGAGGATGTTTTTTGGCTGATGAATGACAAAGAATCTCTCCATGTAGGACAAAAGTGCAACTATTCATCTTCCAAAGTTTGTGTAAAAAGGGAGTGTCTTCAATAATAGTTTGTCTTCCAATGAGTGCTATTTCATTTTTTAAGCCAACAATTCACACAATAGCCAAAAAAATGATTTCCACGCTGTCTAACTTGTTGTTCAAGGCTTAATTCCTACATGCCCGAGGCACCAAATTGTGGTGTTGATAATACTTTGAAGTTAAGTAAAACCTAACCAAATTGCTATTTTTTGTAGTATATGGTTTTGAAAATTTCTTTTTGAAATCTAATTTTAGCATCAAAATTTTGAGTTTGCAAGTAATTGGTTATGATTTTTCTATTCAAGATTGCGTGCAAGGGTGTCCATTGCAATCTTGACTTTCCATAGTGCTGAGGGCTTTTGGGAATGAGCCTCAAATACACTGAATCTTGGAGAAAAAATCACTTAAAAAATTCATTTAATATGTTTTTAGAGTAGATTTTTATAAGCCATAAATTGATTGGGGTTATGCATATTAGGCCCTTTATCCTCGTATGTTTTTGGTGACCAACACTTTTTAGATTTGACATGAGAAAAGAGGATTGAAAGACTTCAAATTACTTTTGTAGTTTTAACACCCTTATGATCAAATATTATAATCTTTCAATCCATAAGTGATATTGTTGTGGGTTTTTTTCCTATGTGATCTCTAACATGCCTAGTTTGAATTTATATGGTTACAAATTTAAAAAAATTGATACAACTTATAAAAATGTTGTCTTTTTGTTGATTTTTGAGCATATTTTTGGAAGCTCTAAAAAGGCCTTGGGCTTTTAGAGGTTAACCCCTAAAGGACCATTGTCCCCTCGGGGGACAAATGGGTTTTCGGGCAGGTACCTACGAGCTGAAATTTTCTCCTGATTTTTTGAAACTTTTTTTGAAGGTAGAAAATCTGATTAGCTTTATGGGAATATAATTTTTTTCACAATCGGTGCCCAGGAAAAAAAGTTATGCCCAAATAAGCTCAAAACAGGGGTCGAGGGGCAGCAAAAAAAATTTGCAATTTTTTTTTTTTTTTTTTTCTAATTTTTTTTTCTTGTAGATTATATTTTTGTCTATCTGAAAAGCTTTGATTCATTTCATTTGGATTTTTTATGAGAATGTTATGGACAAGCTTGTTTTTCGGGCACTTAGAGCATCTTCCTGAAAAAATAACTTGTAGGATTCATTTCTGAATGTAATTTTTATAATTTTTCAAAAAAAAAAGTTCCACAAGGTTTAGTTTTTTTGCTAGAACAATCTCACCATTGGGATTAGTGATTTTTAATTCCATATAAAAGATATTAATATTTTAAATTTTCTTTCTATCTTGTACCTACTTCTACTTAACAATTTCTTTAATAATGAAAATTAAGTTTTTTTGGATTTTCTTTTTTTCCCTAGACTCTCAACTCAGTTCTCCACTATAATGATTAAAAGCTCAAAACTCTGTAGTGCAAAATATTTAAGTTAAAAATGTTCAAAGTCATAAAATCTAGTCCCGCAATGTGCTGAAAAACTTGTTTTTTTCACTTTAAACGCAGATATCTTGCAATCTGTGCGGTCAAAAATTCTGAAATTTTTTCCATACATTTTCATACTAGTTAGGTATAAGATCCTACGGTTAGATGAGAAAAAAAAACAATTTTCAATTTTTTTTACTCTTTGCTATAGAAATGGCAGTTTTGAGTGTTTTTTGGCAGAAAAATGGCCTTGGGCTTTTAGAGGTTAAAGAGGAAGAAACTTTGCATTGACAAAAGCTACAAGTGACAGGGATAATGCTTCTTAAGGTAGGTACACTCAAAATCGCCACTTTTTGCTATTGAGCCTAGTTATTATTATTAGACTAGTCAAATTTTCATATGTTCTTGTAGGCAAGTGAAAGGAGATTCCAACGCACCAGAGAACATGGCATTTGGATACTGTATGCAAACTTATTAACCCCTAAAGTTCTATGACTATGTTTTCACCAAAAACACTCCAAAACTGCGATTTTTAGTACAAGTACCAAATTTTTGAAAAAAACACTTTTTTGACACATTTAACCATAGGATTTTATAGTAAAATTGTTTTAGAAGATGTCGAAAAAATTTCAGAATCTTCCACCATGCGGATTGGAAGATATTAGCATTTGAATTGGCAAAAATCTTTTTTTTGTCCCTGCGAAAAACAAGGCAGCTGCACTTCACAAGGTCACATTTGTATGAAAAAATGTCCAAAATGGTGGTGCATCTTTGAATTCTTTTTCCTAAACAAGTTCTCTACATGTTTAAAATTTTTCAAATCATTTGATATTGTACAACATATACAAAAAAAATAGTAAGTAGAAAGAAGTAGAGAATGATCCAAAATACTAAATTGTTAAGAATTTAATTATGGAATTGAAAAATATAAATCCCAATGGTTGTAATGTTGTAATAAACAACCTACATCCTATGAATTTTTTTTTTCAAAAAATATTAAAAATTGAGTTAAATAAACAACTTCAAAGTTTATTTCAGAGTAGAGAATCTATAACTGCCTGCAAACTAAAAATCCTCATAACTTTTGATTCATTGGTCAAAATGGAATGATTAAAAGCTTCCCACATATATATAACTCTAGAAAACCAATTTCAAATTTGTATTTTTGAAAAAAGTGATTTTTTCTTATCTGCCCGGACTGCCCAGTTACAAAAAAAAGTAACATATTTGGCCATAACTTTTGACTCCTATTTCCAAATGTCATGAAATTTAGTGCATATGAAAGGTACTCCTCACGCCCACCTTCTATTAAAATTTCATCCAAAAATATGAAAATCTCCAGTCACAAGTACTTGCCCAAATTTTTTATACTGTCCAAAACCGCATGCTGGTCCTTTAGGGGTTAAGGAGCAAAGTTTGATTCTAACAGCATTTCTTCCACATAGGTACATAACTGATTTTGGAGATATACACATAGTATAGATGGCGATTTAAGGTCAATGGCACATTTGGGTGTACCTACCTTATACCATAGCTGCCAGCTGTTTTCTTTACTCCAACCATATTGAAAACCATGTTGTGGGTTGGTGAATTTTGGTTTCTGAAATGAATAATTTGCTCAATTTTTTTGAGCTGTACGGAACCTACCTGGAGCAGGTTGCCACATCCCAACAGCCAAAAAGGAGTAAAGGGAACATCTATTAATGATGATTTGCTTCGCACAACTCCTTTTTGAAGTTGCTTTCAGAATAGGGGTGCAACTTAATGGTAGAAAAATTTGATGGCCATCATCATGGATGGGTGAAAAGGGAGCCTGGAGACTAATCAAAAGGGAGGTAAGGTAAGAGTGTGAGGGCTTGCACCGAGCGTGTGGTCCACTGTGGCCACCCCAAGCCCAGCTTGGACTGTGTAAAATTTACTAAACTTGACACCATGGATTCGTGGCACCAGATTTTTGAATTACACGTGCTCCCTTGAACCCCAAACTGGCTGGACAGGATTTTAAAATTCCAACTGAGTTTTTTTCCTGATACATAACATTGTTAGCCAGTTCAATGGCCACCCCCAAGGTGGAGGTATAATTCCCTCCTAGATACCTTGAGGAGAAAATTAAGTTATAATCTACAAAAGTTGATTGGTCGTCTTGCAAGATGTATAGTGCAAGCCCATCCCTTGTCCCATCCCCTCCCTCCACATGTACTCTCTTGGAAATTTCTTTGCAGGGGGGCTCCCACTTTTTGTGCAAGCAAAAGGGACCCCCCAGGCTTGGTGAACAATGTTATGTATAATTGTAGAAGTTTGATGTATACACTGACTAGTGAAACTAGGTTGCCCCTTGCTAATTTCTTGACATTTAACATATTTACTGGTACAATAGAAGGATGTGAGTGATTTTCATAAACCCAAAATCATGTGTATTGCATACGTTGATGCACCAGTTTAGGGCCTGAATAGAGAGTCACATGCACCTCCATGTGGAAAAGCGGTGAGTCATGAGGTAATTTTTGTGGATAAGGCAACCTAATTGTTAAGATAACCTAATTTCGCTATTCTGTGTAGTGCAAATGTAGAAGAACTCGCACATGGCGGGGAGCTTTCTAAAATTTAAAGGAGAATAAATTGAATGATGATTTGAAGAATATTTCACAAGAAATGTTTTTTTCAATAACAATAGCAATAACAATTTCATTTGGAAAACACAACAACAAAAGACTCTACAATGTCATTTAGCTTGTAATATTTTCAGAAATTGGAAACCATGCTTAATTGAGGTAACTGCACACCCTAAATTTACTTTGGGAGTCTAGGGAGCAACTTTTGGAAGCAGTAGTTTTTTTGTGCTAGGGATATGTAAGGATGAGTAAAGATATCATTTAATAGACCATTGACTGCTTCTATTTAAATTTAAATTTTTTTTTGCTATAGCTTCACAAATCACAATGTTATATTCATACACAATCCATTGTTGGAATAAAAAGAGGACTTAGATTTTGGTGAAAAATTTGGTACTATAGAGTTTTTTATACATTCATCACAAAGTTTAGAACTCATGGTTTGTCAATAGTTATCATGTGGTTATCGTTGTTTCATGGGTTCACAAGTTAACATACAATTTATCGCATCATTACAATGCATTACTTTACAATTTATTGCATAATTGTTACGATGCATTACTGTACAATTTATTGCATAATTGTTACGATGCATTACTGTACAATTTATTGCATCATTACAATGCATTACTTGCAACTGAAAGTAATGCATCATATCAATGCAATAAATTGTAAAGTAATGCATCGTAATGATGCAATAAAATGTATATTAACGTGCGAACCCATGAAACAACAATAACCAAATGATAATTATTGACAACCCGCAAGTTTTAAACTTTGTGATGTTGTCCATTGTAGGACCATGGTGTTGTATAAGGTGAATCATTCTTTTACAAAGTATGTAAAATTTTGATAATTGATAATTAGTTTCATATGTACATGTTTAGTAGTTTCCAAAACAATTAGATAACTAGTATTTTCTTTGTCTCAAAATAAATTTGTGGTTTCTAGTGGGAAACTAGTTAGAATACCAGAGATTTATTATAAACAAAAGGAATATATGCACTAGTAGATAGAGCTCTTGCATCAACTATCAAACTCTCCTACTATAGTTTAGTGTCTCGAGACCTATTTCTTACTCAATCTTTGTATATTCAATTCAAAAACTACATTGATACTAAATGTCTTCGTTTGAACTTCATATTAACCATGATGTTAACTAAAAATGAATCTACAAATACCTTGGGACTAGATTCACTTCATTCACACTACACCTTATAATAATTAGGGATAGTCAAACCTTCTCCAAAACACAAACTTCTACAAAGAATGAGAAGTTGGTGAGACAGAGGAACAAATGGAGAGTTAGTTTACATGAAGACGGTGTGATCCTCCTTTGATGTTTTTCTAAGAATGAGAATAAAAACTTGGGAGAACTTTTCACCTACTGAAAAAGTCATTGCAGTAATTTTTCATAGGTGAGTGTCAATCTAGTGGCTGATGTAGTAGTTGACTTCTCAGAGCTCTGAAGCACCGCCGATACAAATGCAACATCAAATTCAATGGAACATCGATGTAGATGCAATTTCAATGCAACTGAACAATTTTTTCTGAGTGGCTGGGGTGAAAGTGCACGTGGAAACCAACAAGCATGATGAAATTTTTTATGAATAAATCTTCTTCATGTTCATTATTCACATCCAGAAAAGAATAATTATCATTCTCAATCTTCAAAAAATGGGACCTCCACAAGCCATAGAAAACAAAAACAAAAACAAAAACAAAAACAAAAAGTGTCACATCTTCATTCTTTGAAGATTGGGAGTAGGTGACAAAGGTGTGATTATCCCTTATTGCAAATCAAATCAAAGATAGAAAATGTCGAAGAAACTAAAATTAAAGTCACCCAATCCACCATAAATAAATAGAACAAGCGGCGGAAAAAAGTCAATGAATTTTGAATTAATGGCTGAAAAAGAATGTAATAAAATCCGAAAGAAAACCCGTTTCATTTGTGAAAAAAAAAAAAAAAAAAAAAAAAAAAAATCCAAAAGAAAACTATGATTGAAAGGAGTTCCCACTTGGTGGGATACTGTACCGACCAGACCCGTTCCGGCTGGCCTACCCAGTACCCACCGACCCACTCCCGTTTCTGCCAGCTCAGCCCCATGACGTCCACTCATCCACCCATCCACTGCCATGCTGTCACCCACTACTTCCACCCTGGCCAGCCTTTCTGATGACGTGGAAATCAACAGAGCAAGTTACTGGGGAGAGCCACTGTTCTGGAAAGAGCTCATTAGGGCCGGGGTGAACTGCCCCCCCTCGCTCATCCCCCTGGGAAAACCCTGAATTTTTTTCCCCATGCATCAATTTCTTTGCAAATTATGAATTTACATTTGCAATCAGAGGCCCCAAATTTAGCTAGGGAGTATGTAGAAAATAGATTTTACACGGCACAAAATAGGAGGCTTTTTTCTATATGCACCCCTGGATGGACTTTGGCAGGAAGAGCGAGGGGGATAGTTCACCCCGGCCCTCATTAGTAACTCATTGATAGAGGGCTCTTTAACTTATATCATGACCAGGCTTTTCTTTCAATCCGGTCAGTGTTCCACCGGCCAGGATGAATTCACCCCCTAATTGCCCTACAAGGGTAAACATTAAAATAATTTATTTCCAACATATGCTAATATTTTGAAATTCTGAATTTGTATTTGCAATTAGAGGCCCCAAATTAGGTGGGAGAGGGTGGAAGATTATCAATAAAAACAACACAGAATAGGGGGAAATAAAAACAACACAGAATAGGGGGAAATAAAAACAACACAGAATAGGGGGAAATTTTTTAAATTATCCTTGGTGGGAGCAACAAGGGGGGCAATTCTCCCTGGCCGTGTTCCACCCCAGGTCATCAACTAATGCTTCCCAAAAGCCCGTGATGCATCTCGGGCCCCAGGGTCAGGATGAGGGTACTCGAGTGGAGACAGGCAGAACGGTAAATAAAGAGGTCCACTGGGAATTTATGGGGAAAAGGCTTTTGGGGGAGAGTAGGGTGCAATTCTTTGGGACCAATGCCGAGGCTGTCCTGGATTGGGTTAGCTATCCCGCCTGATGGTCTTGGGATGAGCCAGGTGGCTACAAGTTATAACTGAACCGAAGGGTTTTGCATGGCCAGGGTGGATGGGGAATTGGGGATGGGCATTTGGCATGGGTCCCCCCTTCTGGAACTTAACCCCTTTTGCAGTTTGGACTTCAGAATACAGGCAGATCCGAGACCGTATTTTGAAGCCAATTTGTATTCAAAGCAGTATTTCATGCTTTATGAAGCTGCTTTTTGAGCCAAGTTTTTTTTTTTCTTGAGTTCCTAGGAGAGGCTAGTACAGGGTAGAAAAATTTAGGGACATACTCTAATGGCCAAAAATTTGTAAAAAATATAAGTATGGATCATGTTGGGCAAGGTATTATGCCGAGGTTCCTGGACTTGCCAATTGGTACTCCTCCTATCTGATGATTGAGCAGGACTGTTGTGTCAGAACAAAGCGGGGCGATTTGAAGGCGTTGTACATGTTACATGGTTTGTAATCACCTGCGGTTCAGGTATAACCTTCATGTGACAAGGGAGTCCAACTGCCTAATTATAACTTGCAGGGAAATAACTGCCTGGTTACAAGGAAATAATATAGTTTTGCCTCAAGATAATGAGCGTAGTAGGACTCTCAGAGAGTACCGTCACCGGCTTGGCCAGTCACCATGCACTACACTCGAGTTGCACAGAAGACTACTAGTACCCCTTTGCCTCTGTTTGATGTATGCATAGAAATACAAGAAAACCACCTTTTGCACAGGCATAGAGTTTTTATGTTGAGTCAGATCAATCCCTAAAAAAAATTATAAATTTTTTTCATGATTATACCCACAAGACAACCGTTCCAAATTTGTCAAATACAGTCATTTGCATGCCCAAAATCCCCTAAACCCTAATCTGTAGGCCACTGTGGGCCACAACCTCTTTTAAGTGTTATTGAATGGCACTCATCCACCATTCTGAGTTTTGCTCAGAGATTGAAATGAACCCCAAGTCCGAATGCGACGAGCTTCAGTAGCTCGCCCTGGATGGAGCACAAGGTCAAAACAGTTCTCTGGGAAGCATTCTCAGACCATGCCAGAGTTGCCTGCCTCAAGACGTCCAAGCTATGTGAACTTTTAAGGTAACTACAACTAAAATTGCACAAATAAGCAATTCAGCATGGTTCCCATTATTATATTGGTAAACTTTTTTGGTAAGGTTCTCTTGGTAGTGAAAAGGGGATTCTTCGTTCTCTTAGAATGCATTTTGGGGACAATGTATGAATAAACTATGAACTTTCAAAGTGCTGAAATTAGTTGTTCCTAAAAGCAATTATAGACTCTCATGAACAGTAGGAATACATTGTAGGCAAGAATATGTAATGTGCGACTTTAGGTAGCTAGCCCACCTAAGTGTAGTTACCTAGGTGGAGGTGTTTGACAATACATGGTTATAGTCAGTTAGTTAGTTGGGTTTGTTTTTTTCAGGGGTGGTTGGGGTGTGATCTCACCTTCAGATCAGCCGGAGAATGGTTCCGCCCAAGTTGGAAAAATTTGTGTCAAGGTCATAAGGGCTCTTGGCCCCTGCTGCATTTTACGGGTCCAGGGTGCTCAAGTGGTTAGTTTTCTGAAAAAAGGTAAATATGGTTGCCAAGGTCTTTTCCTCTGATCCTATGTATTGTTTCCCTTGCATTGGAAATTGTCCATGTGTTTTAAATACCAAAATTTGTTATTTACCACTTACAGAAGTTTTTTTGCTCATCTTTGAAATGACATAATATTCAATTAACCAGCCTAAACCATTCCCCCTTGGAAATTGGCATAGTCCCTCTATGGATCTCTAAGAGTTAATTTAGTTTAATCCTTGAAGGAGTTTTTTGACTATGGTATCATCAAAAATGCTCCAAAATTGCCATTTCCAGTACCAATATCAAATTTTAGGAAACAAAAACAAAAAAACATTTTAGGACACATGTAATTGTAGGATCTTTTATTATGCTGATTTGAGGAGATGTGGAAAATTTCAGAAAGTTCCACCATGTAGAGTGCAAGATATTAGCGTTTGAAGTGACAAAAAAACTTTTTTGGATCCTATAGTCACAAGGCAGCTGCACTGCACAAGATCACAATTGTATGAAAAAATGTCTAAAATGGTGGTGGTTCTTTGGATTTATTTTCCAAGGCAAGTTAGCTATGTGCTTGAAAATTTTCAAATCATTTGGAATTGTACAACATCCAGGGAAAAGAAATAGAAAGAGACATAGAAAATGATTCAAAATACTAAATTGTTAAGAATTTAATTATGGACTTGAAAAATGACAATTCCAATTGTTGTAATCATGTTGTAATAAACAATCTACGTCCTAGGGTTTTATTTTATTTTCAAAAATATTGAAAATTGAGTTCAACAAAGGATTTCAAAGTTTATTTTAGAGTAAAAAATCTATAACTGCCCGCAAATTTAAACTCCTCATAAACTCTTCATTGTCTCATTAATCAAAAGGGAATAATCCAAAGCTTTATATGTAGATATAAATCTAAATAACCAATTCCAAATTTTTATTTCTTAAAAAAGTGATTTAAAGAAAAAAAAATTAGCTACATAAGTTGCCCGCCAAGCAATGAAAACTACATATCATACAATAACTTTTTAACTATGTAGTCAAAAGTTATGAAAAATGTTGGACCACAAAGTTATTTCTTGAGCACATGTTGTGTGAAAATTTCAAATAAAAAATAAAGATTCCATTCATAGTGAGCTGCCCAAAATCACCATGTTGCCAAAAAACACAATTCGATGCTTTAGGGATTAATTTGGAAAGAGTCATTGGTTAGTTGGGAAGATGCAATTGTCATTGGATGATTGGAAAGTTGCTAAAATCATTGGTTGACTAGGAAGTTGCAACAATGGGAATCCTACTTCAAGTGGGAACAAACATTGGCTACTAGTGTTATGTGGAGACCCCCAATGAGACAAGAGAGGTTACATAATTTACAAAGTTCATCATGTACAAAATAAAAGACAAGTTTATACTAGGAAATAGTAGCGGGTCATGAATTGTACACAAAGTGTATGGACTGGTTCATCCAAACTATCTAAATCGCACCTTGGTAGTCAGTGCAAGGGCAAGGCTAATTCCCAATACCAAAAAAATCATCTTTCAATATAAATGTAAATAAAAAAATCTTGGCCTTTATTTTTTTAATAATTTTGTATTTCTATACCTTCTCAACATGATTTGGGATTTGGGATTTTGAATTTTCATTTTTATTTGTCAAATTTAATCATCTGGTTGTAAATAATTAAAAGAATTCTTTTTCTCCCATGGTGAAATTCTTAGTGAGACCCAGCCTTATATAAAAATAAAGCTAGAGAGTGATATAGAAACTCAGGGAAAAGAACTACCCTTCAACACTCTAATTGGTAATTTTATTTTATTCTACTTCTGTTGGAATATATGCCGTCTTTTTCTCACTATAAAAAAAACAAAAACTTTCATCTATTTTTCTTGCATGATAATAAATTGTCCACTTCAACAAAATCATTCAAAATAAAAGCTACAATTCAATAGGCTTTCTTCTTTCGAAACATTGTATTGAGACTAGTGTGTATCATTTTTCCCATGTGAAAAATAATTTGAAGGCTGCTAAAGCATGTCACAAGATTTGCTTCAATGCTAACGGTATCTTGTAGTGTGCAATACAAGATGTTATACATTTTGAATTCATTGATGATTCCATGATATTTTTTAGTACCACTTAATCTATTAAATTAATTTTGCTCCCAAAACACATTCTCCATACAAGGACTCTATCCCATCTGAGCTTGTTTTTTTTTTTTCTGGCTGGCATTTTTTTTGCCAAGTGCGACAGATTTGGTTGCGCCTACGCAGCCACATCCCTCCAAATATTCTTATGTGCATTGACGACTACGAAGGGCTCATTTGTTCCCCCCCAAACTGCTAGTCCCAACAAATTTGACGGCATGGTAAGGTGTGGAATTTGCCGACCCACCTGACTCATACGTGTGGATTTCCAAGGCACGAAGGTTCATGAATTGCGCCGTCCAACATGGCATCAAAATTTCTCGTGTTTGCTTGTATGTGTTCCAGCTTGAAGGAAGGCTCATGAACTTAAAAACACAGTCATGCCGAGGTCCGTAGCAGACGTTTCAGTATAGGGCAATGCCCGAGGAGGAGGGGATTGCGTGAAAAAATGGACCGACGAGGAGGGCGGAGCCCGACGAGGAGGTGCATTTTTTCACGCAATCCCCGCCGACGAGGAGCCATTGCCCGACGTAAACCACGAGACGTAAACCACGAACAGATGGATGAAAATTGGGGATGAAAAATCAAAGCCGGATGAGAAATCCGTAATGCCCGATTACGCAGGAAAACCCGCGTAATCGGGCATTACGCTGCAGAACCACCCCGCAAAATGAACGGGAGGAATCCTGGGAGTGGTTTACGTATAGGGCAATGCCCGACGATGAGAGGCCATTGTCCGACGTAAAACACGAGCAGAACTGGATGAATATCGGGGAATATCGGGAATGACAAATCGAATTCGGATGAGGAATCCGTAATGCTCGATTACGCAGGAAATCCCGCGCAATCGGGCATTACGCCTCAGAACCCTCCCCGCAAATGTACGGGGAAATTCCTGTGAGTGGTTTACGTCTCCAAGGGTGTGGTGGCCTTTGTCCATTCAGTGCATACAATTCTTGAGCTCTTCAGCAGCCTTGAAAGTACTGAGAATGCGAAGGACTGTGTGTGGCACACTCTACCATTGGGACTTTTTATTTCTTCCAAGAAACTCAGCCCACTTTGGAGTTCAAAAGTTCAAGCGCTATTGGATTACATTGGTTTTGAATCACGTCTAGTGGTGTACAAGATTCAAAACTATGACTATGAATTTTGTGAGCGTTCCACTGTTTTGAAGATTCAAATGGAATATGAACTATTAAATGAACCCTAAAATGTTGTTGAATGCGGACATTAAGTGTTTGATGGATGACAGAGAATCCTTTTGTGAAATACAGAAGTGCAAACTGTGTTCATCCTCGGAACTTTGCGTGAAAAAGGAAGGTCTTGCAGAGTAGTTTGACCTCCAACGAGTGGTTTTGGGTTTGTTTTCTATGCAAATGATTCACATGGTACCCAAAAGGATGATTTCTATGGTAACCAACCCAACATTCCAAAGTGAAAACACACATTGATCCTATTTCCGGATCCTATTTCCCACATAACACGTGTGTGATACACGCAATGCACACCCCTAGAAAACATTTGGTACCCTCAAATTTGTCATGGGCACTAAGCGGTGCAAGGCACAACTACTTCCGCAATTGCCTTCCTGTAGTTGACGGTGGTGGTATTCCAGAGACCCGGATCAGTCCCGTGACAGCTTCTTGTTGTCTTAGAGAGGACTCAGAGGAGTACTGTGACACAAATTTAATGAGCGCAATTTCATGGGCGTACATGCGATGAGTCCATATTATTTCTCCTGACACACTCCAAGTGATGTGAATAATATGGACTTCGTAATGTGAAAGTAAGGTGGAAGCACCCAAAACCATCACTTTAAGGAATTCAGCATACTTGGAGGCATCATTTCAAAAAAATAAAAAAATTCTGATGTTAGCGAGAGTAAATCATGAATTTTCCAAAAAAAAATTAGATTTTTCGAATGTCATATGTAATTTCTATGATTTTTCAAAGTTGTGGGTCTCTAGATCACTGGAACCATCATGTAGGTGCACCCCAAACTGAACCCTGCGGAAATCAGCTCTTAAGCCAGTCAGATATTGGTAAGTGTCCTTCAAATATGTCAGCCAATTAAAGCCAAGCATTTGGCTGACGGATTAACTAAAGTCTAGGGACATAATTGGGTGAGTCTAGGGTCCATGGCAAGGTACAGGGACGGGAATGGGTGTTTTCACCTTAAAGCTCAGAGCCTCGTTGTGGTCATGGTAAGAACTCATACTAAGGTAGACAAGCCTATTACCACCCTGATTCGCGATCTGACTATGTTGGAGTCAACTTCAATGGGGTCACCTATTTTTCAAAGGTGTATGCATGTTTCACAAATCAAACCCAAGTGGAATTATAATTTTCTAATGAAAATTGAAATTTCTATGAATTGTTGAAGTTGACTGCCCTAAAATTACAAATCCACCCATGGATTAATTTATAAAAGTCAGATCAACAACCCATTACCGTCATAGATTGTATCTATGAGTACTTTGATATCCACCAATCAATGGTAGACACGTTACCCAAGCTGCAATTAATGAACTGATTTTGTCAGAAAAATAGATGGACTTAAGATATAAGACTTTAGTTGTTGCATGAGCTCTTTGCATGGGCGAGAAAAGACCTTGAAAATGGTGTGGACGGAGCCTTGTAGCATTACCCCTGAAAACTAGAAAGCATTTGGCACTGATGTGGTGGGGCCCAAAACTGTTGCGTTTCCGTCTGCAGTCACATTTCCGTTTGCGTTTCCGTTTGCATTTTCATCTGCGGTGGCGATGCTCTTACTCGATATAGATTTAGCATTTGGATCCTATTTATTAGTCACACTCAACCAATAGTCTTAAAAACAAGGAGCCCATAACATTAGAGTAAGGTAGGGGTCTGTAAAAGCGACCTGTCTCTAAAAACGACCTCTAACACAGAGGTACATTTTACTTTCTTCAATGTACCAATGTTGTACATTTTAAGAGGGATCGCTTTTAGAAACCACTTCGTTTCAACTTCAAAAATTTGTAATTAATTCCATGAAGGTCCAAAAAATATGAAACAACTTGGATTAGATGCCAATTCCATTTTTCTTCCTAATAAAATTTACTGAAAATTGATTCAAGGAGTTTAGCTTCCCTGAAAATGCAATCAGCTCTTAAAGGGTTGCTTTAACAGCCACCTACCTTAACCCCAAATTACAAAAAATAAAAAGGGCTCTCCTTATCCACTGAATGAGTCTGTGATTCTGAGTGCTGTCTGAGAAAACTGAATCCCAGTGAGGTGATGGAAAATTGTGAAGACAAGGCTCAAATATCCACAACATGATATTTATCAATTTTTGTTACATTCATGCAAATCGTTTGTTGAGTCTGAAGATTTGTTTTTTGGCATGAGTTTCTTTGATTCATAATGTTAATTTTTCTTTGGAACATTTTGATTTCCAACTGCAACTAATCAAAGCTTGGATTAGGGCCACTTCACACTAGGTAACATAGTCAAGAGTCCATCGCCCTCGTGGTACCCTACTTGGCAGCAAATGCGAACATGGCAATGGCCTCGCAACGGACTCTTGACCATAGTTTGGGTCGGCCAAAAATGGCAATCCAAACTATAGTCGAGAGTCCAACGAATTTTTTTCAAAAAAAATGTCAGAAATGACAAGATCATAGTTGTTAGATTAGGTTGGATTTGTAGTAGGTAGGTAGTATACCCCTTTTAATTATTTTTTATTTTTTATCTGTCGCCATTGGGGTTTGAAACCTAGTCTCCACCATTACAATGGAGAGTCTTTGCATTCAATGAACCTAGATCCCTTACCCTACTTCCTTTCAATGGCCAATGCCACCCTTTTATTCCACTTATACCCTTCATATTCTTTGTCTGATGATAAGAGCATGTGCTGTGATTTTTTTTCCAAGGCCATTTGGGACTCCTTTCTCATGTTTTTTAATCTTTTTGCTTGAAAAAATTGACACATGGGTGAGGTTTGGACTTTGGGCTTGGCATTTGGAGGCTTCACACTATGGCCGGCCAAAGGCTCTAATTTCCTAAATTTTAGGGCCTATTTATTGCCCATTTCTTTGGACTCTCACCAAAGTTTGGACTCTCACTTCCACAGCCTCTTGACTTGGTCAGCCATAGTGTGAAGTAGCCCTTAATAACCATCTTCCACCTTCAAACAATTTTGATTATCTTTCCCTCTTACTACATAGGTACATATTGCACTCATTAGTGCACCATCAATTGACAAACGGTGTACATGTTAACCCCTAAAGCCCCGAGGGTGTTTTCTGCCAATATCCACTCAAAACTACCACTTCTGTTGTAATCACTTAAGGAAACCAATTTATTTTTATTTTTTTTGGAATTTAATCATAGGATCTTGTACTTAACTTGTCTAAGATCATGTAGTAGAAATTTCATCAAATTTGACCGTACGGATTGGATGATATTAGCATTCAAAGTTGAACAAAAAGTTTTTTTTCAAGAAGATGCTTAAATTGCCCAAAAAACTAAGATTGTTCATAAGTTTCTCATCCCTAGTCCAAATAGAATGAATCAAAGCTTCATGTATAGGTAAAAACATAATATTTTAAGAAAAAAATTCAAAAAAATTATTTTGACTTTTTGTAATTTTTGGGGGCTGCCCACCAATCTCCATTTCTTGCTTATTGTGCCATAACTTTTTTATCCGGCATCTAATTGAAACAAAAATTGTATATCCACAAAGCTCTTGCAAAGTTAAACAACCTCAAAAAATCTCAAAAATATTCACTTCAAATTGAGACAATAGGAACCTACCCGGACCCAAATTGTCCCCCGAGGGGACAAGCATGGCTTTAGGGGTTAAGAAGGGGATTTGCTTTACGTGACCACTCCATTTCTACTTCAAAAACTTGTAACTAATTCTATAAAGTTTCAATAATTATGAAACAACTCGGATTAAATTTCAATATCATTTTTCTTTCACTATGAATTTACTGAAAGATATCTCAAGAAGCCAAACTCCTAATTATGAATCAGTTCTTAAAAGGTTGCTTTTAGAGCACCCTACCTTACATATTCTTTAGAATTTGAAGGTTGACATACCAATTGGAAAGTATGATTACCAGTACTATAAAATAAGGTGGGAATACCATAAACAATTAATGGACCTTAAACAATTAGAATGTCAGTGCTCTTGTGATTTCAAGGCACAAATGTAGTTCTAAAGTACATGCCTTATTTTATGGATTTTGAGAAATACGACATGTATTTTAGAGCTACATTTATGCCTTGAAACTAATAAATAGGTTTAGCCGGTAATCCATTGCTTGAAACTTGTACCATGCATAATAGAGACATTTGAGAGACTAACTTGATTTTTTGGTAGCAGATTTCATCCTTGAATTTGCTTAAGGTATGTTCCCACTTGGTGTTAGAGGTGATGTTTGGAATGTAAATCTAGTACAAAGGTAGGTCTAAATTTATTATTAATACCTTCAATAACAACACCTTTAACACCAAATGAGAACATACCTTTAGAGTGATGGCAAAGCAAGAAGGCCATTGAAGAAATAAATACTAGGAGAGTGTGTGATTGGTTCCAAAAAGATAAAGTCAAAAAGATAAAGTCAAGCGAGAAATGGACATGGAGACAAACACTTTGAAATGGGAGAACAACGATCAGTAAAAGTCTCTATCTACAATGAGTTTTTGATAGCAAGCACCCCAAGTAACACCCATTGTATTCCATGTCATTCCAAATATGCACTCAATAGACCCATTGGAAGTAAACAACACGCATCCCTGCACTTGTGGGGACTAAAAACAACAAGTTAGTGAGCAATTTTACTTGTTTGGAATTGTCGTATACGAATGTGAATGGTGTGAATATTGCTCCAATTCATGAGGTTGTCAACATCCCTCTAATATTGTTATTTTAGACATATTACCTTTGTTGAAGTAATGACCAAATGGAAGCATTGGATTTTGTTTCTTCATTATCTTTGCAATGAGAGGAACAAATAGGATTGATAAGGCTCGATGAAATTTGTTTACTCGAAGTCTCTTACATTGTTTTGGCAAGCTTGTAATGAAAATTTAGAATATACACTCTTGATGTGTACCATCTTTATGTATTATAGACAACATTGTTATAATGTACACTAGAAGGCAAATTACTTCTAAAATGTAGTTTATGAATATTTCCTTATTTAGATTGAATGAAAGCATCATGAAACTTGATAAAGGCATTATTGACATCTAATAATCTTGGAATATTACTTTTGATTCCAACATTACATCGAGGTTTGCTCACATTTTCAAGGAATGGATCTAAGAGAATTTCAATGCACCAAAGAATGTATTGTTTGCATACAATTTAAAGTAGTGAGCTAGGAAACCAATCTTAGACTCGATTTTGTCACTAAAAGTGAATTACTAAATTGTGTACATTCATTATAAATGGAATGTCAATGTAGTATTGGCAAAGATATCACTTGTTGTTGGAGTGCCCGATAAGAGATTTTGAACAATATTTCATTGACACTAGTGTCTCATGTGTTGTTGCCACAATAATTGCCAAAGTAAAAGTAATTTAATTCAATTTTTCAACTCATAGAAACTTTGAAGTTCCATAATTTTTTTATTATACATACAAATGCAACAAATCAAAGCCCATGCATCCTTCCTTGCCAAGGGCTTTCCGATGGTACCAAACATGCAATTGGAGGATGCACAGTCTAGGTGATCTCAACATGACAAACAAACAAACAAATTTGAATGGGGGGCATGCTTTTGAACAATAGTGATATAGATAGTTTAACCCAGAAACATTGCCACATACATTTTGATGAATGATAGAGAATCATTCTATGTAGGACAAAAATACAACTATTCATCTTCATAATTTTGTTGTGAAAAGGGGAGGTCTTCCATAGTAGTTTAACTTCCAATGAGTGCTTTTGCATTTTTTAGGCCAATGATTCCCACGGTATTCAAAATAATGGTTTTCATAATCACTAGTCTATCCTTTAAAGGTTAAAGTGCAATCAATTTCTTTTTCATGTTCCATTTTGATATTATTGTGTAGGATAAGCCATTCAATTAGCATAGAATTGTCAAGAATTATGGAACTATTGCACCTCGTGGCACTCAAGGCTTGGCTTACACTAGCCTTAAATGCATATGAAATCAATTCAACATGTTTCCAACCAAGCCCCCATTTGCCCAAGATATGATGACCTATTTTCATGAATGAGGGAAATATGATGTCAACCAAGGTGTTCATTATTGTGTGATGAATGAACACATTGACACCTAATGAAGTTGTCAACAAAAACCGGTTTCTAGTTTTGTGCTTCTCAAAAATGGATTTGCCTATACATTGAGAATAATTTAGACTTTAATCTACACTCCCATAAATTTTTATTAACTCCAAACTTGATGAAAAATTAGTGAAAAGAAATATTGCAATCTTCATTATTTATGTTCCTTGACCGGAGAAAATTATCCCCCCCGACCATGGCTCAATCAAGCATGCTAAAACGCTTAACCCTTAAAACACCAAATTGCATTTTTGACAACATAACAATTTGGCCAGCTCACTATAAATGTAGTTTTTATTTTTCTTCTTTGAAATTTTCATACAGCACGTGTCTAAGGAGTAGCTTTAAGGTCTAACAATTTTCATAAATTTTGACTATATGGTTAGAAAGTTATTGTATGATATGTAATTTTCATTGTTTAGCAAGCACCCTAGGTAGCTAAAAACAATCTTTAAAAATAATTTTCTTAAAAATTAAAAATTTGAAATTGATTTCTAGATTTATATATACATGAAAAGCTTTGAATCATTCCATTTTGAGTAATGATGGATGAAAGTTATGAAGAATTTTAGTTTGCGAGCAATTATGGAATTTTTACTTTAAAATAAACTTTGAAGTCCTGTAGATGTGCTATTTGGGAGTAAAGTTTTTTATTTTTGATGGTTCATTGGATGTAATTTTGCTTCTTTTGTTGTGTGCATTTGATGTTTGTGTTCCAATTTGATGGTTGTGTGAAGTAATTGTCAAATTGAATGTTCGTTTTTGAATCCTTGTTTTGGAATTAGATTAGTTCGTAATACCATTTGGATGAAGTTGGTTGTCTAAGGATGAATGTCTATTTTCAAGTCCAATTTGGTTTTGCTTTGGGTAGTCAGATGATAGGGTTATCAATCCAAGTTGGGCTGGTTATCAAAGGAGTTGCGATAGTTTTGCAAAAGAGTCCAATTTGGCAGTTGAACTGTGTTTCGAGTCTCATTCCAAATCGGTTAGGAAACTGTTAGATTTTGGGGATTTTAAGGAGGTGTTTTCCAATTTGGTTTTCACCCACTGTTTGAGAGAGTCCAGTGCAAGTCCCAATCGAAATTGGCTGCGTATTTTATGTTTCTATTTGTTTTTTGTGTGTATGTGTGATCTAAGAGGACGGGTGGTCCTAGTTGGATTGTTTGTGTTTTCTATTTGGTGATGTTTGATTGTGTGTGTATGAGTCCAGTCGGAGAATTAAGCCTGTCAACGTGGATGTTGGGCTGTTAGTTCCAAGTTGGGAAGTATGGCAGATCAATGGAGATGATAACTGGGAAAAATCAATTTTTCTAATCGGAGTGTATGAAGGATGGTGAAATCGCTGTAAAGAGCTAATTTTTCTATTCGAAGAAATACAGTGATAGTTTGCAAATTGATTAGTAATGGAAATTGGATTCAATTCGGGAAGCTGAAGAGTTCAATTTGGAGTGGCGGAATGAAGTTCAATTTGGAAGAAAGCAGTAATTGGAAATGGGAATTTTAGATTCCAATTAGAGTTAATGCTAATGATGTTAAATCTGTAAATGGTGATTTGTCACCAATTTGAATTAATAAAATGAAAGTGTATTAGCAAATTGGTGGCATGTGTGTGAGTCAAACAAATTGGGAGTATTTGTTGTATGACTGAAGTCCCAGTTGGTTAACAATGGTTTACGGAGATGTGAATATGTCCGAATGGGAGATATTTTGATGAAATACATCTTGGGTTGATTTAATTCGGAATTTGATTTGGAAGTTCTGTATGACCTTGCGGTGATTTGAAATATCTTTCCAAGTCGGGTATGTATGGAGTCTTTGATTTATAACAGTCCGAATTGGAGTTTGAATAAAGTCTGAATGTTGTCAATAGAATTTCCAATTGGATTTGTTTGTAAATGCATGTCATTGTCAAATCAAAGTGATGCTGATTGAGAAGAAAAGAATAAGTAGCAGTTTGATGGAGTTATGCTAGAAATCCCAGTAGGAGACAAGATGGTGATGCCCAGCAATTAGTACGATTTGAAAGTTGAAGAGCCTTGGTTGGCTTAGTTAGTGACCATTCCCAGTTGGAGATAAAGACTTGGCTTGAAGGCTGTACCAGTACGTTCCGATTTGGAGTAAAGAGCAAAGGAACCTCATTGGCTGTGAAGTGAAGATCAACATACAATTTGGGAGATTTCCTTTTAACTTGATAATTTTTAAGAATGGAGTGAAATAAATTCAGTAATTAATTGAAATATGGTGAAGAACTAAATTAATACTAGTTGGAAGTATGCCTTTCTTGGGTGTTTTATTCCCTAATTAGTTGTTCTTTTGTTGTTGTAGAAGTAAGCCCATTTAAAAGACCTCCCTAGGAACGAACTTTACTATTGATTTAGGAATTCTCAAATAGGATCTAAATCTATCTACAAGTCCTCTATTTAACTCAATTTTCAATAATTTTGAAAACAAAAACAAACATTGGGTGTAAATTATTTATTACAACATTTCAACCATTTGGAGATTGACATTTTTCAATTCTATAACAAAATTCTTAACAACTTAGTATTTGAATCAGTTTCTATTTCTTTCAACTTATTATTTTTTTCGTATATGTTGTACAATTTTGAATGATCTAAATTTTTCAAATATGTAGACAATTTGCTTTGGAAATTGAAACTAAAGAAGCCTCACCATTTTGGATATTTTTTCATACAAATGTGACCTTGTGAAGTGCAGTTGCCAACTTTTTTTGCAAGGCCCCCAAAGGATTTTTGTCAGTTCAAACGCTAATATTTTGCAATTTATACTGTGGAAATTTTTGAAATTTTTTCTACATCTTCTCAAACTAGTATACTACAAAATCCTATGGTTACATGTGTCCAAATTCATTTGTTTTTTCTAAAATTTGATACTTGTAGTAGAAATGACAATTTTGGAGCGTTTTTAGTGAAAACATAGTTACAAACCTGTAGGGGTTATCATTGTTGGAAACAAGTCGTAATTTATACCTCGGTGGCTTCTATTTCTACTTACATAGTCTCAACGTTGGTTCCCATGTCCTCGATGCTGGTTCCCATCAATGTTCAGGAAGAACCGGAGGCTAATACAAAGTTAGCTGGTGAAAATGGCCAAATAACTGATTGGTTTTGAAAGTAAAGGATCAAAAACTAGAGGAAGAAATGATAAGATAGGAAATCAACTGGTAAAAGAAAAAATTTAGGGAAAATTTTACTTGCCGCAAATTATAATAGGAAGAATTGAACCGATTTTCTTTGGCAAAAGGAGGATTTTAGCTACTATACATATTTTCTATGTGGCACATATCCGAGTATTGAGGAGCGGATATCAATCCGGATTGTGAAGGGTGGGTATTTGGATAAAGAGGGGTAGCTAGTGCAGAGTGCATATTGTTGAAAAATGTAGCTCTCGTCCAAGTACCTAATGTCCCAGGCAGTCAAGGCCTTCCAATAGCTCCCAGCCATCAGGTCGGGCCAGACCAATGGCAGCCCAGCTTGCCCATCGAGATAGGCCATGGCAACCAGTCCAACCTGCCCATTGGATCTTTAGGATTTAGGGTCTAGAAAGTTTAGATGTTTATTTACTAATCGTGAGAGGTATTTAATAGGGGCAACAGAGGATTCTTTTGAAGAAGGTGAAAATTTTGAACTCTTAATTTTGATTTTTGCAACCTTTTCATAATCATCCTTAACTCCATATTTCATGGGTTGGGAGGATTCTTGGCTTTCAGTCGGTGAAAGACTATGCCAGGTTCAAATCCTACCAAGAATATAAATTTTTATTTTAGATTGTAAACCGGCAATTTTTTGACATTAGAGGATTCTAACTTTTGAAATTTTCAATTTGAAAGAAACATGCCGGTCACAAATTGATATGGGGGACAAAAAACCGAAAAATTTCAAAATTAAAAGGATGAAACCGGTGACCTCTGGAAAAAAACCCGGACCATTCTTGTGGAAGGAGGATATAGCTCCAAAATCTTCCCAAACGCCGGTTCCCATGTTGTGGCATTACAAAAAATTTCAGCCCTCAACAATGCTGTTTAGAAAGTTTTTTCGGCCCCCCCCCCCCCCGTGGTGCAGTTATAGAAAAATAAAATTTTAAAAATTTTAAATTTTAAAAAACTTAAATTTTAAAATAAAATTTTAAATTTTAAAATAAAATTTTAAATTTTAAAATACTTAGAAATTATCTAGTCTGACGTGGCACAAGTAGTACCACGTCAGATTCCCCCCCCAAAAAAAAATTTAAAAAAAATTATTAAAAAAATCAGTTGTTTCCCTAATTGCACCACAGCCCTGCAAAACTCGCGGCACTCCCGAGGGCTTGTAATGTTTTGATGAGGACATCTAGGGCACATGCCAGACTCAGCCCTCCTGCACAAAAAGCCCATAAACTCACCAGATCTCAACCTTCCCCTTCCCCTGACCTACCCAGTAGTCCAGTACCGACCGACCCACTCCCCTTAGTGCCAGCTCAGTCCTTTCCGTCCACGCATGCATGACAACGCTGTCACCTACTACTTCCACGGTGGCCAGCCTTTCTGGTGACGTGGAAATCATAAGAGTACAGGAGACAGTGGGGACTAGCTTTTTTTTTAATTTTCTAAGAAAGTGCCACGATGGCGATCACTTAAAATTTGGTAAAGCATTTGTATTTCTACATTTATCCATCTTTTGAACCAAAAAAATACTTCAATTTTCAATCATATTCATGCACTTTTTATCCACTTCTGACAACTTCATCTTCATTTTGAATAGAAAATAACTTTTTTGGCAAGGAAAGAATAATTTTATACTTGAAACCTGGAATTATTCCACAGAAAAAGATCGAGAACAAATGGGCGAGGTCAAAGCTATGGATACAGAAAATTAGAACCGACACCCGACACAAAATACAAGACCTATTTTACAAAAAAAGATTACTTTTTATAGAACCAAAAATAGACATTTATTTTGAAAATTGGTCAGTCAGCCCTTCATCATTAGTACTGATAGTCTTTGCTCTTTTTTTTTTATCATGACCGGGCTTGCTCCGCGGCCTCCGCCCTTCCTTTCAACGGGGTCATCAACCATCGCTTTCCCAAAGTCCGTCGGGCCGCAGGGTCAGGATGAGGGTACTTGAGAAGTCAGAGTGGTAATAAAGAGGTCCACTGGGGAATTATGGGGGGAAAGGGACTTTGGGGGGAGAATTGGGTGGAATTCTTTGGGACCAATGCCAAGGCTGCCCTGGGGTTGGGTTTGTTATCCTGATGGGTTTGGGATTGGAGGTGGGCCGGACAAAATTACCGGTTACAACTGAACTGCATGGGTTGGGGAGAGGTGGCCATGGCATGGGGCCCCCCTTCTTGAATGGCACTCAGCCGCCATTTTGAGTTTCGCTCAGGAAGAATTGACCAACTCTACCTTAATCCATAAACGTCAAGACGGACGTTTTGTGGCTGATGAATGACAAAAGATCATGTACAATAGTTTGTCTTCTAGCGAGCGCTTTTGTATTATTTTAATCCAATAATTCACATAGCGTCAAAACATATGATTTCCATGGTTATGAACCCGTCGTTTAAGAGTTAATCTATAAATGCCACGGAAGACATTTTACGGCCGATGAATGACAAAGAATCTCTCCATGTAGGATAGAAGTGCAACTATTCATCTTCTAAATTTTGTGTGAAAAAAAGAAGGTCGTCTACAACAACTTGACTTCCAATGAGCGCTTTTACATCTTTTTTAAACTAAAAATTTACATGGTACCGATACAGATGATTTTTACGATGATCAATCCATTGTTTAAGGTCAGATGGATACCCCCTAAAATCGCATGTTGGCTAAATTGTCATCATCACTCTATGTATACATCTCCAAAATCAACATGTACATATGTGGAAGAAATGATTTTGGAAACATCCATGGAAAAAAAAATTGACCCTTCGTCACTTTTGCATAATTACGGGATCCAAATGTTGCGTTGTTGGGTATGTTGGAACCTCATTTCTCTTTCCAATAAGAAAATCAATGAAAATTTGACCAACCTAATCATACTAATTGGCCACAATAGTAGCAAAAAATGATAGTTTGGAGGGTACTATACCCACTTCACAGAAACACAACACATTCACTAGCTTAAACTCTTGATGACATTGGTTATTTACCATCACTACAACAAAACCAGTGTTTTAAGACTGCAAAATATGATTGCAATGAGTCGTAAAATCGAAAAATATGACTGGCTGCAAAAATCATTGTAGATGACTGCAACATGACTGACATGAGTCATTACCGATGAGTCGCTTCGGACATCAGTCATATTGGCAGTCGTATTTTTTGAGGGGTATAATTATCCATAATTAGCCGTATTTTGCCAACAAAGCGTATACTTTGACTATCTTTGAGGGCTTGATTTTTTTTTGAGTTGCCCGGGCAAACAAAAATTAATCCTACGTGGCATGTGACTCCATGTAGTCATTTTTTTGGTTGACGTGGAATATGACTACGGTCAGTCATATTTTGGCTGACGTGGAATATGACTGCGGTCAGTCATATTTTGGCTAATGTGGCATATGAATGTGGTCAGTCATATTTTGGCTGACGTGGAATATGACTGCGGTTAGTCATATTTTGGATAATGTAACATATGACTTTGTACAGTCATATTTTTTGTAGATGTAGAATATGACTCTTGTGAGTCATATTTTGGTTGATGTGATAGTTCATATGGATGTCATTGGTAGTTTATGACTATTTACAGTCATGTTTTGGAAAATACAAAGTTATATTTTAGAAAAAACTCCATGTAGTTAAAAATGAACATATATGATTTTAGAGATATACAAAAGATAATCATATTGAAAAGAGAGAATGTAAGAAGGAAAGCAACTCTCTTCATTGACATTTATTAGTCACCAATACAAAACATATATACCACAATGAATCATTTCACAAAATCTAATAAGGCATATATTTCTTACAATAATGTGAAGATGGCTCTATTGGGTTGCAAGTAGCCTCCAATGATTTTGTTTCAACTTTTGGTGCCTGCATAAACAATTAAAGAAATGGGAGGTTAATTTTTAGTGAATGAACAACAAAGCTCAGCCTTCAAAGGCTTACAACAACACAAAATATGTAGCTCAAGTTTAGGGTAAGAAAAATAAGAATGATGATGGAGAAAACAAGAAGAAAAATAAACAAGTACTAGGAGAAAACAACAAGCAAGAGTTAAAATGCAACAAGAAACAAGAAACAATAACTAAGACACAATAAGAAATAAGAAGCAACAACTAGAACACAACAAAAAACAAGAAGCAACAACTAAGACACAACAAGAAACAAGAAGCAACAACTAAGACACAACAAGAAACAACTAAGACACAACAAGAAACAACTAAGACACAACAAGAAACAACTAAGACATAACAAGAAACAACTAAGACATAACAAGAAACAAGAAGCAACAACTAAGACACAACAAGAAACAAAAGTTAAGATGCAACAACAAGAAACAAGAAGCATCAACTAAGACACAACAAGAAACAAGAGTTAAGATGCAACAAAAAGAAACAAGATGCAACAACTAAGACACAATAAGAAACAACAAGAAACAAGAGTTAAGATGCAACAAAAAAGCAACAAGAAGAAACAAAAAACAAGAACTAAAAAGAAGAAAGAGTTAAAATGTTAGAGAAAAAGAGAGTTTAGATGCAACAACAAGAAATAAGAAGCATGATTAGAGCTAAGAAGCAACAAGAAATAAGAGTTTAGATGCAACAAAAGACAACAACTAAGAAACAAAAAATAAGAAACAATAACAAGTATGAACTAAGAGACAATAAAAGGCAAGGAAGAAGTGGCGGCTAGGATTTCAAAACCCTAAAAAAGTGGCGGCTAGGATTTCAAAACCCTAAAAAGTGGCAGCTAGGGTTTCAAAACCCTAAAAAAGTGGTGACTAGATTTTTTAATCCTAAAAAATAGGTGAGTAGGATTTCAAAATCTTAAACAATGGCTTGTCTAATTTTTTTTTGAATTGCCCGTATTTTTCTTGGGTTGCCCAAAACCAAAAAAATGACACTACCATGGAAATATGACTGATAATATGACTTAGCGTTCCTCAAACATGTTCCCTACGTTCCCTATGAAGTACTTTGGTATTTCTTATGGTCGTATAGTGTATACTTGTGAAGTATAAGGCCCAAAAATGACTGACAGTCATATTTTGCAGTCATATTTTTCCTCAAGGTGTTGGCCTTCAAGAATATGACTGCAACTAGTCGTCAGTCATCCTCAGTCATATTTTTGCAGTCATAAAATACCCGTTTTCTTGTAGTGCATGGATGGAGATTTTATGCTCATCTTTGAACCTAGAGACCACCACCGAATAAGGAGAGCTTATGAAACACAAAGTTAATCATTTACAAAATAAGGAAAAAGTTTTTACTAGGAATCAATGGATTGTCATGGCCCATCACGAAGGCAAAGTATATGAGCTGGTTCATTCAAATCATTTGGTGGGACTCTGCCAAAGGATTGCATTGGCAAGTTGACGAGATTCAGAGTCCAGTTTGGGATAAATATCACCTTAGGATTTACTACAAGTGCAAGGCTAACTCTCTATACCAAAAAATCACCTTGTAATATAAATATAAATTAAATATTTGATCTTTTTATGTTTGTTAGTTTTGTAATTCTATAACTTTTCTACATGATTTGGGATTTTCTATTCCAATTTTGTGTTTGTATTCCCTATAGCTAATCATATGATGGTAAATAATAAATTCTTTCATTGTTTCCTTGAGTGAAAACTTTGAGTGAGTCCCACCCCTACAATTAGTCAAGCTAGAGAGCAATATAGAACTGGGGAAAATAACTATCCTTCAACAACTCTAATTGATAATTTTCTTTTCTTACACTTTCCTTATAGTATATACCATCTTTGTTCACTATAAAAAATTAAAAAATGTCTTCATTTTTTTTATCACATTATAATAAAATGTCCACTTCAACCAAAAAAACATCATTTAGAATAAAAGCTACATTTCAGTAGGCTTTGTTCCTAATACTTTCTTTGGCATTTAATGTTTGTATTGAAACTAGTGAGTATCATCTTTCCTACGTGAAATAATTATAGGTTACAAAATGTGTGACAAGATTTGCTTCAATTCCATCACGGGTTGTTGTATTTTTTACATTCATTGATGATTGGTGTGGTTCTATGGGTTTTTTTAGTACCACTTAATCTTCAACACTATTTCTCTCCCCAAAAAACATTCTCCACACAAGGGCTCTATCCCATGCATCTCTAAGAATTTGTTTTGTTTCTTTCCGTCAGTGTTTTGCCAAGTGCGACAGATTTGGTTGGGCCAATGCAGCCACATCCCTCCAAATATTCTTATGTGCATTGACGACTACGAAAGGCTCATTGTTCCCCCCCCCCCTCCCCTTAAACCGCTTGTCCCAACAAATTTGACGGCATGGTAAGGTGTGGAGTTTGCCGACCCACCTGGCTCTCATACATGTGGATTTTCAAGGTACGCAAAGGTTCACGAATTGTGCGCCGCCCCAAATTGTATCAAAGTTTCTCTTGTTTTGCTTGTACATGTTTCAGCTCAAAGTAAGCTCCATCACTAACACACATGCCGAAAGTGGTGAAGCACGAGGTAGCAGATGTTTCAGTCTCCGCCAGTGGGGCCTTGTCCATTTCCCTAACGGTAGCATGCGGTTCTTGAGCTCCTCGGTCACCCTAAATAGTACCAAGAATGCGACGGACTGTGTGCGGCACACTCTGCCATTGGAACTTTTTTTTCTTCCAAGAAAACAGTGCACTTTGGAACTCAAAGTTCAAGCTCTGTTGAATAATATAGGGGTTTGAATTGTATCTAGTGGTGGTGTACAAGATTCAAGACTTCGAATCTTGTGAACATTCCATTTGAAGATTCAAATTGAACATGAACTATTTGAGTTTTCTAGATTTAACGCTTAAACGACTAGTCGATCACCGTGGACTTCATTTTGTTTGGGTACCGTGTGAATTGTTGACTTAAAAAAATGAAAAAGCACTCATCGGAAGAGAAGCTATTGTAGAAGATCTTTCCCTCACACACAAAATTGGGAGGATGAATAGTTGCACTTCTGTCCTACAAGAAGAGATTATTTGTCATTCATCGGTTAGTAAATGTCCTCCGTGCCGTTTGTGGGTTACTACACACGTTAATCCTGTTTTCAAACTGTATTTCCCGCAGAATAACGCGTGTATCGCATAGTATGATACACGCAATGCACACCCTCGAAAAATATCTGGTGGCCCACACTCAGCAGTGGTGCAAGTCACACTCCCAGTCACACTACTTCCATTTGAAGTCGATGTGGGTGGTAACTTATTTCCAGAGAACCCAGATCAGTCCCGTGACAGCTTGTTGTTTTTGAGAGGAGTACTAACCATAACCATGACGCTAATTTCATGAGCTCGCTCAATTCACGTGTGTACATGCAATGAGTCCATATTATTTCCACGGACACCGTCACACTCCAAGTGATATGGACTACGTAATGTGATGAAAGCAAGGTAGAGCCTTGTCATAAGAACTCATACCGAGTCACGGGAGTAGTGGTGATCGAGGGGTCTGTGTTATTTTCATAACAAGATTCAATCTACTTTCATTTTAATTTTTTTTAATTTTTAGTTTTTAATTTTTAGTTTTGGGGGGGGGGGGGGGGGGGCAGGGGGAAGAAGGGGAGACAATCTACTTTCATTTTACGGCACACTCTGTCAGTTGTGTGAAGGATTCAGGTCGGTTCCCTGGAATCTGAAAGTTGATGCACCAACTCCAAAAGCATGACTGATTACCAGCTTCTGTACAGTCCCACTAACTACAAAATACTGCTCTCCTGTTCCACTGCATCCTGCACTCTACAGTACAGTACTGTACAGTTCAGTTGGTCTCCCAGCAGTGAGTCCCACAATTTTATCATACTTTTGTTACTTTCCAAGAGCTTTTCTGTAACCCCTGAGCGGCCAACGCATGTTTACCGAAATCCAGACCCTTCTAAACTCATTCTAATCTAAAAGTCACCCAAAACAAGATCCACACAAAAATCGACTTTAGAAGTTGGTAGTAGAGTTAGGCCTACAATTGTGGGCCAAAAGACAAATCCTTCGACCATATCGTTGAAGAGATTTTATTAGTCAAATAAATAGGACAATCTTTCAATATTGGAAGGTCAAATTTGAGGCGCTAGGGCACTCAAGGATCAACTTAATGGTATGTTTGCACTTGATGTTAAAGAGTGTTATTACTGAGGGTCTTAGGAATGAATTTAGACCTACTTCTGGACCAGATTCACATTGCAAACATCATCCCTAACACCAAGTGCAATCATAAGTTTACTGCTGTTACTTCCATTGTCATTACAGCACGCAGATTACGCCATCCACAACCAACCCACCCACCCAGAACCAATGTCATGAAGTGACGGAGTTCTCATGATTCTGTTAACCCACCCAGTAAGCACGATAATAAAAAGGTAGTTGTGGTGTTTGAAATTATTATTATTACTAAAATGATACAGTAAAAAGCTGACCGGATTCATGCTTTATTTATTGTATGCAGTACTGTCCATGGAGGATCCAAGGAGGGAACAGTTCGAGAGAACGAGAGAGAACGCTTGGAAGTGGCGGAGTGGCAGATCCGACTCAGCAAAGTCCCAGGAGATCGAAGGAGAACCTATTGTGAGAACCAAGGGAACAAACACGGGAACGGCTCGAAGGGGCGACAACAACGAAGGACGCTTTGTGACTTCTGTCCACAAACATGGGACAAACTTTACAATTAACTCTAAGGTAAACCTGCCTATGATAGGCAAAATAACTGATTTGTCATGTTGCCATTACCAAAAAAAACTTGATTTTTTTTCATACAAAGACAAATCTGAAAAATGAAAGAAGCAACTGGAAATTTATTTTTTGGACAAAGTATGAATTAGTTATGAATTTTTGAAGTGTTCTGCCCAATTGGTCTAAAAGAATCTGTAGACTACCCCAAATCAGCAAAAAGTGTTTCTATAATGGTCACCTTACCACCTAAAGCAATCACTAGATTTTCTAACATGGCCATGACATGAAGGAATAAAAAAAATAACTTTCTATGACAAGTTTACACTAAAAAGGTGTAAGTGTCCTATGAATAACTCCATGGCCATCTCCCAAGGCATTGATTTTGGCCACTAACCAACCTAATGAAGTCATAATCTCATTTATTGACAAAAATCTGAAATGGGTTGATGTTAGGTTGTAATGGGTGGTTTTGTAGATGTCTGCATTAGGTGGTCTGCCTATCATAGGCAGGTTTACCTTAATATCTACAGTAGATCAAAGTTTTTTATGTTTTTGAAAATTTGGAATGGGAATCTTTAAACTCTAAAGTAAGTGACAAGGTTCACACACCTATAATCACTATTATTCAATATGGAACATTTACAGCATAGCTTTTTTTTCTTTTCCATTTTTTATGAAGTGCCAAAGTGGAGATATAAAATGTTATAGTGATACTCCAAATTTCAACATTCATCCACATTTTAGATAGAAAATATCACATTAACATATATCACATATCTATAATTATGTTTTCTTCTACAATCTAGTAATTTAATCTAAGATTTCTTTAATTTGAAGTTTTTTGGCAAAAACTTCATGTTTTTTAATCATTTTTTTAGCCTATTTTTTTCTTGGTGCAATATGGCACTATAAAGCCCAAAAAAGCTTTGGTTTATATTTTAGACCAACAAGCGACAATGCAACCTAGATGTTGACTACAAAAAATGTACATAAAAGTGCAACTTGAGAGCCTATGACAATCTTTGAATGAGAGCCTATGCTGATTATTGGTGTTCTTCTAAATGTAATTTTTTGGAAATTTATAACTTGTTGATTACAATGTTGAAAATAATGCATATTAAAGTGCATTGGAATGAATCGTTGTTCACTTGCCAACAAGATCCAATAAAAATAATTTAAGTTTGACAACTCCCCTCTTAAATCTATTGCTATTAGTACCTTCAAAAAACATGCATTGGAACATTATTATTATTATTATTGTTGATTCTTTTGTTATGACCCAACATTCGTTAAAGTTTTTTGCATTTTTTTCTTCTAGGTAGGCTTTTACTAGAATGGACATAATTATATGTTCACTTATCCAATGTCTATGGAATTTGGCTAGCATTTGATCTTTATGTACATCCATGAGAAAGATTTAAACCTTGTAGTCAAAAACTAGCGTTGCAATTGTCTACCTAATATTGTTCTAATCCCTAATAGTCCCAGTGTCCATTGAATCTACGTAAGAAATTTTGGGTAGGTTCCTACAAAGTCAATTATGGTTGAATATTCATAAAATTTTGACACAAAATGGGAGCATTCACCCCCTTCATGAGAATTAAGAAAATTCCAGTTAGATGCTCAGATAAAAAGTTATGTTGCCCAATTTTTTTTTTGGCAATTTGGACATCTTTCGGTCATCTTTTGCTAAAAAACTCATTGATTTTTGAAATTTGGCATGTATGTACCTAATAAAACATGGCATAAAATCATAAAAAATAAAAAATAAAAAAAGTTTGCAAATTACTAACATTCCAAGAAGAATTAAACTTTGATAGCTACATTGGGGTAGTTTCAAGAAAAAATATTTTATTATAATTTTAAGCCCTTATGATCTTGCAATTGATGAAGTCAAAGTTTTGAAAACCTTTCAACATATTCCAAATGTTTGTTTCTAACATTTTGACATTTCGATTTCAAATTTTTTAAATTATGATTGCACAAGAAATCATCAAAAAATGTCTAGTGTATTGCCAATTCACTTAACCTCCTTGTATTAGAAAGAGGTTTAGAGTAAGCTAGACTCTATATTTGGTTCTCAAATTTTTCTTGGAGGTACCTGAAAAGATTTAAAATTCAATGGTAGAGAGACTGAAATTCATCAAGAACCAAAAATATTCTCCAAGAGGACTTCAAGTCTATCGATTCAATTTTTCAAGAATGAAAAAAAATTATTTTTCTCATTTCAAGTGTTATAATTTTTTTAATATAGATAATCGAATGGACTAAAAAATTTCCAACATATTTTATAGTAGTCCACTAAACTTTTGTATGGTTGAAGCTCAAAAAAAGATTTTCATTTTCAATTTTAAACAATGCACTTAAAATGACAATTTTTGACAATGTCTCTTGAAAAATACCCATGTTCCTTTAGGGATTAAACCTACAAAATATCCTTCATTATCCTCAATTTTTAGGTGATTTAGTGTGACCAAAAATATATATATTTTAAATTAAAATAAGAATGGTGTGACCATGAGGCTATGTCCTAAGTAAACAACAATAATAGTTATTTGGTTTTGGATAGTGGAGAAATTAAACAAAGAAAAAAATGAATCAATGATACTCAAGCAAAATTAAAAATTAAAAATTAAAAATATTGAAATTCTTTAAAAGTAAAAATTTAAATTCCCCCCCCCCCCCCAAAAAAAAAAAAAATCAAATATGAAGGGGATTTTCATCTAGTTGAGTTGTGCAGTGAGAATGTGGTTGTAGAGAAGATTTGAAAACTTAAATTTAGAAACCATAGTTGACGTGAGAGTCAATGCCATAGTTTGTGTTCAAAAGACAAATTCAACAAACTAAAACAAAGTCGCAGGGTATCATTGTGAAATTGTTTGAATGTCAATAATATTTAATACCATGAATGAATGCATGAAAATGGTACAAATGAAAAAAACACCCAAAACATGATGGATGAAATCATAACATAATTTGCATTTACTTCAAGAAGGTTGAAGAATGTTAAATCAACAAAAATTAATTAATTAAGATATTAAAATACTCAAATGGATGAAAAACATTGGATGTAGATTTTCATAAAGAATACAGATGGGCAAAAGCAGTACTGCAACCTGTCTGGCTATTCATTCCCAGACAAACGACTGACAAACGATCCTTGAAAGTCCGCCTGTCCGCCAGTCCACCAGGGAACCCAACGAACGAACCGGGACCCCCCATTGAGAACGTAGGGAACACGGAAGCCAGCCGCGGCGGACGCACCGCCACGGCAAGGGCCGGCGCGGCTTAGGGCGGCGGTTGGTGTCCTCGAAGCCAGAAGACGCCCCTCGACGCCCGCCTGTGAAACATCGTGAGGAAATCTGGTCTCCCGGGTCCAAATTGCCGCTCGACGACTCGCACCCACCTCTTTCCCAATCGATCACAGTGTTGCAATCCAAAATTTCAGCAGTATTATAACCGAAATTTCCTACGAATTTTGTCTTGTTTTTAGGGTTGTTTCCAGCGCAGTTCACAACATCCTGCCTTGCTCACCACCAATAACAAGGTCAGTTACCTCCCTCACAACACTTTGTTGCTGCGTAATCTGTCCTGGTAATTTGTGATTCCCTCTGGGTCCCATGTGGAATAGCGAAACGTGGGAGATTCAGTACACAGAGCTTTACTTTCAGTAGAGCCGCGCAGGCAGACTCGGCTAGGGTAGCAGCCCTACTTATGCTCAGATTGGGATTCATTTTGTTGCAGTCCCTGGAGAGCGAGTTTGTTGGAAGATTAGCGCCTGCTTGATTGATTTGTATGTGAACAGATTTTTTCTCTTGGCTTTTGCGCATCAAGCAAGGGTAAGTATGGTGTTGTTACATGGCGCCGCTTCATGGGGTTACTTAACTTCAGGGTGTTAATCTTTCGTTTCTTGCTAATACCGTCTTTTTGTCCTTACAGTTCGGGTGTTTGGGATACAAGGTTTGTAGCTGAGGTGAAGCTGAGATTTGAGAACGATGTAGTATGTGTTGCTTTGTGAAGGCTGCGTTCTTTTCATAACCGGTGTTTTTTTCACTTTGGTTTTGTCGCTGTGTGACTCGCCACCGTTGCGCTATATTTTTTCAGCGCGCTTTGGATTTAGTTTCGTCACAACACGTGGTTTGGTAAATAGTCGTGGGGTGATTTAGCCGTTTGCATTAAACCCTGCGGGATTTCTCTTCTTGCTTGCGTCCCTTCTTCCTTGCATCCCTGCTGTCTCAGCCAGAGTGTTGTCACAGTTTCCTTTGATAAGAGGAGTGTTAGATTGTTGAAGACGAGTGTTGTATTGTGAGGAGAGGCGAGAGTAAGAGACTGCAGTTGCACGTCGAGTGTTGAATTCGTAATTGCTTACAAAGGTGTGTGTGACCTTGGTTTTCATCACTCCAGGTTTGGGTTTGCACTTCTTTTTATTGAACTCTTTACTCCAGCACTCCGTGCGGTGTTTCGTAATCCACTTCGATTTTATTGAAGGTCAAGGTTGCGGTAGTAGACTGTTAGGTTCTTTTGGTAAGTAGAGATTGTACGAGGTTTTGTGTCATTTGAAGTCTTCGTAATGTGCATGCTTGCATCAACGTCGTTGGCTCTCGTGGTAGTTAGTTTAGAGTTTCCCTGGACTTGCATTACGTTTCTAGTGGTCTCTGTTCGAGGTTCTGGAATCCAGGAACATATACCAGATTCGGCGTTATCTTGACGTACATTATCCCTTTGTTCTATCCGGCAACAGGCTTTAGGGTTTGCATTGTTCTATGAGTGGCCAACTTACTTTCCTAGTGAAGCAGACTGTGTTCGGTGTAAAGTCAGGTGCCAAACGAGCTACAAGAGGGTTTTATGTGAATGCACAGAAGTGTTCTCCTGTCGTCTTTAGCTGTCAGAGTATACCTTGAAACTTGTTAGCTGCTGCTCAGTGCTGTAGCGCTTGACTCCCCTTACTTCCATTTTTTCAGGTTACCATTTCGAATTCAGTCGCCGAAGGTAGAGGTCACCGGGCTCTGCAGCTACAAGAGATGGCCACGAAGGCTGCAGCTCTGCTGGTGACTGATGTGGCCACTCTTCCAGAAACGGCCGAACAGTGGGTCAACAAGACTTATGAGGGAGCCGAAGTGCAAATCTTGACCGACTTTCAAGCAGGTGGTAAGCATAAATCTGGTGTTCGTCTGTCAATGCTGGCATTGTCTGGTGTGGTAGTTCCAGATAGGATTTAACATGGACTGATACTCTTCTGCAATCGTTCTGTGTGAATTAAGGGGGCAAGCTTGAATTTCCTACGTCAACTTTCGACACTGTGATCTCTTTGATGCAAACACCAGGTCGACACTCCTCGGACTTTCTAAAAGAGTCTGCTCGAGTGCTCAAGCCTGGTGGTAACTTTTTGGCGCAAGAGCCTCTTCTTGCTGACGCCCAAGAACTTAAGGTAGTTTCTGTCACTCAAGGTAGTTTCTATCCTTGAGTTTTTGAAATGCAGGGTCGGTTTACAAAGTTTCTAGTGCTCTGCGGTATACTTTGTATAATGCCTTGTCTCCTTAATAAGGATGATGTTGATTGCAACCGACTGTCTTTTGGTACCGTCTGACTGGAATACGAATGTTTGCAGTGCTCTAGTGCGCAATCGAGAGCTGCATTGGAGCGGAACTTGTTGCTTGCCGGCTTCGTGAATGCTGAAGCTGTTGAGTCCGTGCCAGGAGTGGAAATCGCTAAAGCTTGTACGACAAGCTCTGTCGCCTTGAATCTGGTTGCGGTAAGACACTCATCATTTAGCTTTCTGCGTTGTGGATCAGGTTTCAGGTATTGTAGATCAAACAGCATGTTCCGACAGAAAACATTTGGTATATCAGAGTTTGTAGATCTTGTGAAAGCGTGTGCTTTTGATTTTTTTGGAGGATTCTGACTCATGTGAATTTGATGGTATAGTTTGGATGTATTTAGTGACGCGGATTACTGATGTGTGTACTTTCCTGGATTTTCAGTTGAAAGTTAAGAAGCCTTCTTGGGACTCGACATCTGTATTTCAGATTAAGAAGAAGATCTCAAGCCAGAACGGTAAGCTCCTGCTCTTTTTAGTTATTCTGATCACTTCTTTTAGCGAGGCTATAAGTTGTATGGGCACTTTTGAAAATAAATTTCTGTCAATCTGGGCAATGACATTCGTTTCCTTCTGATATGGAGTAATTGTTATAGATGATAGATTGCTCTTGACTGACTTATTTCTGATGTTGCCAAAACTGATCAAGTCAAGACTGTCTGCTTGAGCAGGAAGCGCTAGACCAGTTGGGCGAGCTGTGAAACTCTCCCTTGGGGATGTGACAGACGATGTTCTGCCAATTAGGAAGCCAACAATGAAATTGGATTTTTCTAGTGATTTTAAGAACGACGACGAGGACCTTATAAATGAAGACGATCTCCTTACGGAGGAAGATTTGAAGGCTCCTGAGGTTCCCAGTAAGTATACTGTCCGTAGAACTGTGTGCCGGCCACATGCCCTCTTGTCCTTTCCCACTTCGCACTGACTTCTGTACTGGGCTACTTTAGATTGCACAGGTCGAAGGAACAAGTGTCCTTTCCCACTTTGCATTGACTTCTGTACTAGGGCACTTTAGATTGCACAGGTCGAAGGAACAAAGCTGAGATAAATATTTTAAAATTGAACCAACGTCTTGTGCAACTAGGGTGAGATAACTAAAAGAAAATGAATTGCTTTTATGCCACCTCGTGACGCTTTTGAAGTGTCCAGGCCACCTCAATAGAGGTAGCTTGAAACCTTGTTTTCTGAATAATTTCAGCATGGGACTCGTAACACTTACACTAGTTGACGTTGAACAAAGTAGGTTAACAGAAATAAAAAATGATTTTGGCACCAATCAAGGTATAAGATTTCTTAATACCTCCAGCTTGTTCCTTCGATGTGTTCAATCTCAAGTGTCATTGATTTTCTTAGATAGGAAGGACCTGGGGCGATTACACTTCAAACGATTTACTGATGGAAAGCGTGTGTGTCTCAGAGGCAGAGAGCTGTGCTCCAACCAAAAAGGCGTGCAAAAACTGCTCGTGCGGGCGTGCAGAGATTGAAGCAAAGGAAGTGGAGACTAAACTTACAGTTGCACAAATCAACAATCCCAAGTCCTCTTGTGGAAGCGTAAGTGCCTGACGAGCTTTGCCTGCATTAAAGTCTGATTCTTCCAACTCTCTTAAGTTGCCTGGGAATAATATTGTGGCCGTGTGAATTGTTGAAAACTGACATGGGATTTTAGGATAATGTTAATGAACAAAATAAATTCACTTCATTAAATGTAGCTAGATTTACGAATCTTCAATCTTTGGATTCAAGTAATTTAGTATCATGTTTACTCTGTGAGGTTCAGATCCGTGTACAGGCTCACATGAATTTGTCATTGTTAGCACTGGAATACCGGTAGTGAACTTTTGGATCTGATTATCTTGTGTGGGTGTTCGCAGTGTGGACTAGGCGATGCATTCCGTTGCTCTGGATGTCCTTACAGGGGCTTGCCTACTTTCAAGCTTGGAGAGAAGGTGATTCTTTCTTTTCCTTTTGTTGAATTGGAAAGAAAATAATGATTTGCATGCTGGCCAACCTGAACCAGAATTTTAAAACCCACTGTAGAAGCTTCTTTTTAATTCTAGTCTATTTCACAACACATAGTACCATGACCCAAAATGTGCATGGTTTTTTCACTACTGATATATTTTGCTACCAACTATTTGAATTTTACCCATTAGTGTTTGAGCTAAAATAAAGAAATGAGCTTGGATCTCCTCACGTGTAATAGAGACTTTCAAAGCACTTCTTCTGGGTATATTTTGCTACCGTCCTACTGATTCATTTTTCTTTCTGCAATTATGAAACCTGTCACTTTTGGTCACTTCGGCACTTCTTAGTTAGACTGAGTTTTATTTATTTATTTCTCATCTTTTCCTCATGTCCTTTGTTTTCCATTCCTCATGTGCAGATTACGCTTGGGGGTTCACTCTTGGTGGCTGATGCGTAAGCGAAATTATCCCAAGTTGCAAACGAGTGCAGTGAAGCAAGGTTAGGTTAGGCTTGAATCAGTCCTGGAGAAAAGAGAAGCCCTTAATTTTGCCTTCGGCGATTTTTGAACCTGGAGGTTTGACCATTGTCAGATTCTCACGATGCTGTTACATTTGATAAGTTTACCTCATTTTTACCTGCAGACATGGACCTTCACTCAAACAGATGACTGCTGCTTCATGTTTAGGATTAACTTGGCCCACACACACTGCTGAGTGAGTTGTTAATGGTATGGCGTTCATGTTGATATATCTCAGCTGTGGGAGTCATTGATCTTCATTGAATAGGAACAGGTTGCACGTGGAATGACAGTGTATAAACTTATGATTCTAATAAAGCATCCAACTTCAATTCTTTTGTACTGTTGTTTTTGTTGAATCGCTGTTTTTTTTTTTCATTTCAGTCTAGGAAGTAGTGGACCAAGGCAATGAGTGCAAAAGTCCATGACAAGGTTTCATCACATGTGAACCTGTGACAAGAATTCATTGTGGGTCAATTGGAGAACTCACTACTGTACTGTATGTTGAGAAAATATGAAATGTGAGTTTCATGGGAAAGAGGGCTATCTTCAATGTTTTCTTACAATTAAACCCTGCAAGGAGGGTGGGGACTGAAAGTGTCCAGTGAATGTCTTGCTAGGGTGACTTGGTGAGGAAAAGGTGAACGACTTGCAAGGAAATGACAAATGCCTTCCAAGGAAACTTTAGAAGTTACTAAGAAAAATTGATTTTCAAGAAAAATTCCAAGGAAATGACTTTCAAGAAAAATTGAATGAATAAAAAATGAACCTATTTGTCCAAGAGTCTAAAATTTTGTTGACTTTTGTGGGTGATATGGTTGCATCTTTCCATGATTAATCCCTAAATGTCGCAGGCACCAAATTTTGATGTCTTTAAAAATTCTTTTTGGAGTCTAACCCATAAACGATGTTGAGGAGGTTGATGAATGACAAAGAATCTCTCTATGCAGTACATAAATGCAACTATTCATCTTCCAAATTTTGTGTGAAAAGGGAAGGTCCTCTATAGTAGTTTGACTTCTAACGAGTACTTTTACACTTTTTTAAGTCAACAATTCACATGATTTCAAAATAGATGATTTTCACGGTGACAAGCTTGTTAATTAAAGGCTAACTTGAGCATCAAAAGTCTTGATTTTGAAAATGAATGACTATGATTTTTTTTTATTAAATGTTTTGTGCAAGGATGTCCATTGCAAATCTTGACTTTCTAATGTTGATGATTCTTAGAAATGAGCCTCAAATACACTAGGTCTTGGAGAAAAAATGAAATTATAAATTCATTTAAAAAAATTATAGAGTAGATTTTGAGAAGTTGAAAATTGATTGGGGTTGTGCATGTTATCCTATATGAAGGTCAAATTTGAGAGAAATTAAGTCATTTTTGAATAAATGCAACATGTGTCATCTTGTGAATGGTCTGAGGTGATGTTGGACCTTTGAGAATCTAATGTGGAAATTTAATTTCAGCACTTAGGTATTGAATTAGACTTTCACGTACAATATATCATTTAACCTTATATTTTTTTGGTGACCAATTTTTTAGATTTGATTTGTGAAAAGAAGATTGCAAGACTTCAAGTTACTTTCATTGTTTTAAAACCCTTGTGATCAAATATTATAATCTTTTAACCCATCAATGATATTGTTGTATTTGCTTTTTCTACGTAATCTCTAATATGTCTAGTTTGAATTTGTAGGTTACAATTAAAAAATAATTGATAAATCATATCAAAATCTTGACTTTTTGTTTAATTTAGAATAAATGCCAAGAAGCTCAAAAAAGATCTTGGGCAATTAGGGATTAATTGTATGACTCACAATGGGTTTTTTGGATGATATAACCTATGGAAAAGTCACTGTTAAGAAAACCAAATAATTAATGAATAAACTTGTTCATCCAAAAGTTTAAAATTTTGTTGACTACCGTGGGCAACATAGATGCATCTTTCCATGATTAATTGTATAATTTGCGATAATTTTTTTGGGGGGTGATACAACCTAGCTATAGGAAAACCATTGTGTAGCACTCCCTCTAATATAGTGGAATGTGAGTGGTTCTCTTGTAGGTTGTATTGCCCCAAATAAAAAAATTAATTCATGATTTGATATCAATTTGATTAGTCGGATGCAAAGTGATATTAGTTTGACAATTGGTTGTATATATGTGTGTGTATAGGGCCTAGTGGAATACTAGAGAACTTATACATTGCTATTGCAACTTCATAGTATAATTTAGAATTGTCACCAAAAAAATGTCATTGACAATTATGGTTTTGTATCAATTAGGTCTAATTTTTATCTCAAACATAGTCAAATTGTGGCTAAACTTAGTAGAATTCTAAGAATGACATTTAGATATTGTTACTAAAAGTTAAATATGTGCCTTTATTTCAATGCCTTGGTGTCAAACATTCTCCAATGAATGTTTATTTTTATTTTTTAGATATTTTATTGTACTATTTTAGACACATGTTAACCCCTAAAGCCCTGCTTGTCCTCTTGGAGGACAATTTTGGTCCGGGTAGATTCCTATTGTCTCAATTTGAAGTGAATTTTTTTGAGATTTTTTGAGGTTGTGTAGCTTTGCAAGAGCTTTGTGGATATATAATTTTTGTTTCAATTGGATGCCAGATGAAAAAGTTATGGCACAATGAACAAGAAATGGAGATTGGTGGGCAGCCCCCCCAAAATTACAAAAAGTCAAAATAATTTTTTCTGAATATTTTTCCAAAAATATTATGTTTCTACCTATACGTGAAGATTTGATTCATTCTATTTGGACTAGGGATGAGAAGGTTGTGGACAATCTTAGTTTTTTGGGCAATTTAAGCACCTTCTTGAAAAAACGCTTTTTGTTCAATTTTGAATGCTAATATCTTCCAATCCGTATGGTGAAATTTAATGAAATTTTACTATATGATCTCAGACAAGTGAAGTACAACATCCTACGGTTAAATTAAATTAAAATAATTTTTTTTGGTTTCCTTAAGTGAATACAACAGAAGTGGTAGTTTTGAGTGGTTTTGGGCAGAAAACACCCTTGGGGCTTTAGGGGTCAAGGTTTAGGAGATCCTATCACTAATTGAAAAGAGATTTAAAACACCAAGCTACAATATCAAAGCTCATTACATTTTCATCCCATAGGATTTTGAATCCCACCTTGGGTACATGTAAGAAATAATATAATTCCTTCTTGGTACCTTGGAAGGTTTAAAGTTAAGATGAACTTCATTTGGGCCACCCATCATATTGTTAAGTAGGCCCCCCTTAAGATGTAACCCTTCAAATTTTTACGAGTTGAACCTCGACTTTCTAGGTAGAGGTATAATTCCTCCCTAGATACTAGGGGGGAATTTGATTATAATACAAAGCTTGTGATTGGCGCTTAGGAGGGGGAAGGTTTTTAGTGCTGGTCCATCCCCTCCCCATGATGATTTGTACAACTGTTTTAGAAACTTTCAACGTTAGTGGGCTCCTCCTTTCTACATATTAAGCAAAAGGGCCCTCTCCAAGCTTAGTTAACAATGTTATGGTGCGAAAGAAGGCAAAGAGACCCTTTCTAATGAAGGTCAAGAATGTTATACTTGTTGCCAAAGGCCCACATCGATTCTGCATATGGGCTTTGGGCATCCAGTTTTGACATTGGACTTTGGTACTCGTGAGCCTCTTTTCTATTATTAAGTGTACCTTTTTAAACAAGCAGTTACGCTATGAGAAGCTCTATCTTTGTAAAATAAACAAGTAGCTACACTATGAGAGGCTCTATCTTTATAACATAGGTTTGCTTTTTCGAGTAAAATAGCTACTCAAACTTCATAAGGGTAGAGCTCATCAGGGAAGTCTGCAAAAGCCTCTCTTCCTTCAGTCCAGATTCCAGAAGGAAAAAGGAAAATAATTACACCAACTCCAGCTCTGCAGTAAGTATTTCCCCAAATCGCATCCCTTATCTACACAGGGGTGACATTTCAGCCCAGAAATCTTGGACAATTATAGACACGGAGCCCAAAGGGCTTCTTCGTTGTCTGCAAAGGAGGGTCTGGTCTTACTTCGCCCAACAGAGCTTTTTCTTCGCTGGTTCTGTCACCGAGTTGCAGGGAGTTTTCACTTCCCTTGCAGACAGATATCCATGCAACTCCGTCTCTCTCTCTCCTCCTCCTCCTCCGTCTGCAACACGGAGTCTTTTTTTCTTCTTTGCCTTTTACGGCACCTCAAGACTCCCTCCCTCCCTTAAAAAACCTCATCTCCTGAAGCCGCTTAAGGTAGGTAACGTTTCGGCAAAGAAGTTGGAAGGGCTGCGTGTGTCGGTACAGAGGATCTTAAAAAGTTGAAGCTTCCGCTGTTGTTGTTGTTGGTGCAAACAACGTGACTTTTTAGTTGTTGTTTGGTGGTGGGTTTTCAGTGGCAGAACCTGTAAATCATTAACTAGGTTGCTTGGATTTCTGCACTCGTTTCTTTAAAATGTTGGCGATCCTCATTTTGTACTAGACTGTTGGTTTTTGGAATCATCTATCTTTCTTTCTTTTCAAACTGTCGTGAAATTTTTTGGTGTGCTATGTTTTGAAAGGGGAAGAGTTTTTGCTATTGGAATTGCGACGTTGTGGCGAGAATTTTGGGAAGGTTTTTGGTTTCTAGGGTTTTGAAGTTGCGAAGGCAGAGGGAGAGTTGAGATTTAGGTCATTCTTTTTTAGGATATTGTGGGGTCTTGTTTTTATTGAAATGATGCTAATTCTGGTGTTTTTCAGGGTTCCCCAGTGTTGGTGTAGCAGCTTTGGTGGGGGTTTAGCGATAGTGATTTTTTTTCAACATGGTGAAGGATACGGAGTATTATGAGGTTCTGGGAGTGCAACCTGATGCTACTCCTTCCGATATCAAGAAGGCTTATTACACTAGGGTCAGTTGTGAATCTCTTTCCATTTTTTCATATGCTGTCTGTCTCCTTATAAATTTTAAAGGCTTTCCTGAGAAATAGTCTTGGTGTTTTTTGGATTTAGAAGTGATTTTCTGTGAATTTTCAAATGTACGAATGCCCAGTTCTATCATCTAGACAAGGCTGTTTCTGTATTCGAAGCATCCCCTGTTAATGAGTTCTGAGTTACGATTGATGGAGATCCCTTTGCAAGGGGGGTTTAACATCACTTTTCTCACATACTTCTCATTTTTTTTTTAAGGGCTGGATTCAGGTAGAGTGATGGAAATGGGCGTCCCCACCTTATATCTTACAAAGCAAGTGTAATAAGTTGTTATTAATATGAATTATCCTCTGAAGTTTTGTTTCTTTGGATTGACGTAGGCAAGAGTGGTGCACCCGGATAAGAATCCCAACAATCCTGAAGCTGCTCAAAACTTCCAGGTATTGACCTAAGGAGACGTTGTTGAATTGTAGGATATGTATGTGCCACTTATCTTTCAAGGAAAATTTACTGAAAAATATTTCAAGAAGCTTCACCTCCCCAAAATTTGCCACTGAAAAGATTTGAATGTTATCAAAGTTGCAACACCAAGTATTCCGTTTTGAGCCATGAGGTTGTTGAGGTTAATAGCAGAATGTGCACACAAGGAACTTGTTTCAATTGCAGTTTATAAGGTAGGGACATTCATTATCTTCTTTGACCCAAATCGTCATTGACCCAAAATTGTCACCCTAAAATCTTAGACAATGGTTAAAAGGATGTAGACCACCTAAAACTTTGGTTAAATTTTTTGCTTAAGTGTCGGTTTTAGATCGTCTACCATTAAGATTTTGAATTTTTCATAGCATCTGATTACCCTAAACCGACTAACGCATTCTTCGGTGCATTGGAATCCTCCTTCATTCGCGAACTAGAATGTATACAAGTCAGACCAATCTTATAGCTATGCTCATTGCCCAAAGTGACAATCTTTGGGTGTCTATACTATGAATTTTGTCTGTTAAGAGATATGGGCTTGTAACAGGTCTTGGGGGAGGCTTACCAAATTCTCAGTGAACCGGCGAAAAGAGAGGCCTATGATAGGCTTGGGAAACCAGGCGTGTCTCAGTACGTACATTTCCTTGTGCTCAAATAGATTGGCTTAAAATTAGAATGTATATTTGACCTAGAATTTGATACGTGCACCTGATGGCAATACTCTGGACCACTTAATGTTTGGAAGTCTGTGAATACAAAGCAACAAAGACTTGCTGTGGTGCAGAGAAGCGATGGTAGACCCAGCTGCTGTTTTCGGGATGCTGTTTGGAAGTGATGCCTTCGAGGAGTATATCGGTCAGGTATCGTTCTACTTGCACCGTACATGCTTACTTTTTCTTAAATTTTTTTCATAGATATGCTAAATTCATCTACAGATTTCCTTTAAGTTCATCCCTATCTTTCATCTTGTGTTTTTGACTTTGACTTTGAATTTGTAAGGTTGCAATTAGTTTTGTGGGATATATTTCAGTTTGTGTCCTAAGCAACTTTGAAAGCAAGACGAACTTATTATCAACTTCCAATCTTTGACACCCTTATTGTATATCTTCAAAATCCATTCTGATTCTTGTGTTGGCAGTTGGCAATGGCTTCAATGACTGGAATTGACACTGGTGGTGATAATCAACCTACCGACTTAGTGCAAATACGGATGAAAATGAAGGTAATCATGCATTCCAATTTTGCTTTTATCCGCATGCCTGAGCAGTCCGGACAAAGTTCGTATCCTTTTTTACCTGACTTGATGAATGGCTGATTTGATATGCTGGCACTCATGCCTAGATTGCAGCTTTACTTCAACGTTACCTTGGTGGCAGCAATATTATTATGCTTGAATTTTAACCAACTTGAAACAAATTCTCTAAGAAACATTCAATTGACTCATCTATTTTTTCAGGAGGTTCAAAATGAGAGGGAGCAAAAGCTTGTCCAGCTTCTGCTTAAGCGAATTGAGCCGTATGTTAGTGAGGATAAGCTTGCGTTTGTTGCCTGGGCCAGAAAAGAAAGGGAGAGCCTAAAGGACAATGGTAAGTACCACTCTTTTCCTCTCTAGGCTGGTATTACTCTTGGATTTGCTTATGCATTATATTGAATCAGAATGGGAAGTAGGGACACCCTTTTCCGTCACTTAATTGAATCCTTCCACTGAAAAAAAAAGAGAATCTGTAATTGAAACTATCACTTTCCACTAATTACAACTGAGCAGAATTACTAATATTAAACATAAATTATTTTTATGGAATCTTATTGGCAACTGAATGAATGAGACTTTCAATGTACTTTTAGCATGTGTTATTCAGACATTATGAATAAGTTATGAATTTTCAAACTACTGTCTCTAGGCGTACCCAAAACCAACAATAGGCTCTCATAGACTTTCACGTTTTGATTTTGTACATCTTGTGTAATCACTATCTAGTTTTGTTTGACGTTTTCTGGTCCAAACAAATGTAGGTGTCGCATTCTGGGTAGTGTTGATTATGGCAATGTTTGCATACCTTAATGAATGTTGAAAGCCAGCGATGGAGCACATTATTTTTTGGATAGCTGAAACCCACCCTTCTCATTCCATTGAGAGCTCTTGCTTTTTGTCCAAAAAGATTTATGATCTGGAACTTCTTACCATCAATGTCAGATGTTGCAGCTTTTGGAGAACCGATGCTGCACACCATTGGCTACGTGTACGAGAGACAAGCTGCGAAAGAGCTGGGCAAGAAGATTTATCTCCTGGGAGTGCCGTTTGTGACGGAGTGGTTGCGCAGCAAAGGCCATTTCATCAAATCTCAAGTCACGGCTGCTTCAGGTAATACAATGAATGAATGAATGAAGCCTCAACTCAGGGAGATTAGTGTGTGTTGGAATTGAAGTCCCTTTGTACACAAGGTTCCAGAGATTCTTAGCTATGCCTTGTTTGAAATACCTGGAAGGTAAGAAACCCTATTTGTGCTGCCACTTTGTAGCCACTACGTATCAGAAGACTACATTGAAAGCTTTATAATGTACACTTCTGATACACTTCTGATACATAGTGGCACAAACAGGATGGCTTCTGAGTTGTGGTTTTGGCACAAGTAGGGTCTCTTACCTTACCTTACTGACTGTGCATGGGATTTAGAATTTCAAAACATTTCCATTATATAAGTAACAGGAAAAAACAAAACGTGGGATTTGATGGGCAACAATCAGGCCATGGATGCTTGGTGCAGCAGCCATAACAGAAGTCATGTTATGAAAGAATTTTTGTTACGGATTGGGTGCAGGTGCCATCCAACTAATGCAGATGCAAGAAGACTTGAGAAAACAAATCGAGGGGGGTCAAATGCAAGAACAGGGGGTGGAGGCCTATCTTGCGTCGAAACAGGACCTGATGATTGGAAATTTATGGAAGCTCAACGTAGCTGACATTGAGAACACGCTTACTAATGTCTGCCAAAAGGTATCTCACAAACGTCTCAACATGAGTTTTATTGCCCCAGTTTTTTAAAAGTTGAATTAATGTACTTCTATTCTAAAGCATGCTCTTGTAAATCAAAGCAATTTTCAATTTTTATTTTATTGTATAAATTATCTGAACTCAGCTCCATGAGTCTCCTCATCTCATAAGATCTATCAATCTGACCCTTTTCCAAGACAGATGGAGAATTCATGTTTGGTTGGTTGATGTGCGCAGGTTTTATTCGAGCCGAAGGTGCCCAAGTCTGAGCTCATGAAACGAGCCAAGGCACTGAAGAAGCTAGGTCAAATTTTCCAGGTTGAGGAAAACAGTCCTATTTCCTAATTTTGAATTTTGGTGAATTATTCCTTCGGGGTAGTCAATTTGGGGAAACTCTAGGAGTCCTGATTAGGAAAAACGTGGCTAATTACACATGAGCTTTACATTCCATTCTAGATGTTCTCTTATCACAAACATATCACCCCAGAAATCTAGGTTCGTGCCCATTCAAATTTTGATAGAGTGTTTTGTGGTCAAGAACCACTTTCATTTGTTCAACTTCTCATGAATTTTTTTGGTAGTTTGTGTAATTCAAGTGGAAAAGCTAAAAGGAAAGAGGCCTGTGGAAGTTCTAGTCTTTCAGTTGAGTAGTTTTTGAAAACATATTTTGACATTTCTAAATTATAGGGTATGTTTTGATACAATTTGTTACCTTCAATGGAATGTCCTACACCTAAAATCACATAAAATCACATGCTTCCTAAAATCGCACACTAAAGATTCTTGCCTAAAATATACTCCCACTATTCATGAGAGTCTATGATTGCTAAATAGGACACCTATTTTCAGCACTTTGAAAATTTGTAGTTCTATTCATACGGTGTTCAAAAAATACATTCTAAGAGAATCTAGAATCCCCTTTTTACTACCAAGAGGACCCTGCAAAAAGTTTTCCAATATAATAATGTAAACCATGCTGAATTGCTTATTTGTGTGATTTTAGGTGTAGTTACTTTAATGGAGTGAACTTCTATGGATGTGTGAGTACCACGTTGGGCCATTTGGGCACATAGGGCTTTAGGGTTTGGGGCTTTAGGGTTTGGGGTTTAGGAGAAATCACGCTTTGGGGTCTTGCTCCTTGACCTATTATGGAATTCATGTTCATCTTCTGATTGATTTGATGTTCTTTCTTGTCAGGAAACGAAGGTTGCTAAAATTGCAAATGAAATGGGATCTCTCAAAACTCCCAAAATCCATGGCGACAATTCAAAATCTTCGTCCTGCTTCCGTCCCAGTTCTCCAAGTCCTACTTCTGTGAGCATTTTATCCTGAGCCCTTCAACTGCTGGAACTCAATTTTGCATTCAATTTTTTTTGTTAACCTGTAAGGTCTGTGCACCCATAGTCAGTCAACACTGTCTAGAATGCGATGCCTACATTTACAAAAACCTAGATGTTGATTATGCAAGATGTACACAATCAAAACATGAGAGTCTTATGAGAGCTTAGTGTTGGTTTTTTAGTACAACTAGAGACAATCAACTTTGAAAATTGATAACTCTTCCTTCATACACTAGAGTTAATCATAAAGTGAACACCAGTTTGTAAGAGGAAGGCTTAACTAAGAATGTTACAAAAGAAACACAGCACCAAACTCCATTAGACCAAGTTTGGGTGCTTCAAGGAGTTTCGTCTTGTGTTTTTCTCAAACTTTGGCTTTTGGTTCCTCATTACACACTTCACCATTAACTCTAGTGTGCAAATAATGCATGTTAATGTGCATTGGATTCCTCTTTCATTTGCCAATAAGATCTAATAAAAACGATTTATGTTTAATTATAATAAATATGCTCAGTTGTAATTGTAATTAGTGTTGATTATTGGTGTGCATACCTTATGCGTATTTAGCAAACCTCTTTTGGTCGTTTCAACCTCTTTTTTGTTTATTTATTTTTGTAAGTAGGGTGCAAAGCTGTGAGTTAGAGGATAACACCAATGTTCATTTGTTTGTTGTGTGTGTGACCAGCCTCCAAGAAAGTAGAGATTTCCACATCGTCTGGAGTAGAAGGTACACATTGGGAAGTAGTTTTTTATTTTTTTTTTAATTTTTAATTTGATTGATTGCACTATCCGTGTTTTCCAAAGTTCTGTGAATAATCACAAGGTCCACCATTTCTAGACCATGCGTGAATGTACTATAGCATCAGCATTTTGTTTAGTGTAAACAAATACAGTGATTGAACCGGTTCTATTCTGTGTTGTGCCGGTGTATCAATACCAGACTGATAGAAAAAAATTCCGGTGTCAAAAAAATACCAGACCCAATGGGTATGAAGCTTTTAATTTTACCTCAAGAGCATTCTTCATATTGTGCAGCTGTATGTCGAAACTCAAAATGTTCTGAGCTTGATACAGACAGAGTCGTGTTGTGACAATGCCAAATTAGTTTACTTCTGAGGGTGTTCCCTGGCTTGTTTGCTAAAAAAAATCTAAGTAATCGATAGAACAATGTGCAGCATAGGGACATTGTAAGTAGGGTACTGTTTAGAAATCTACCGATTGGACTTTGGTTTCTATATATGAGAAGCTCCAATTCTTTGCTACTTTGTACAACTCATGTAATGCTTAGGCACTAAGGGATTTAATAGCCTTACAATTGACATGTCATTTTGTTAGTGAGGTTAGATTTTATTCCTACTTTAACCCTATTTAGGGTTGCGTACACTAATTACAATAAGTATTTTGTGGATGATAGCGAATCTTTCTATGTAAGATACAAGTGCAATGTTTGTTCTTAGAATTTTGGGGAAAAAAGGAGGTCTTGTAGAGTAGATTGAATTTTTTTAAGCAAATGGTTTTTTAGTATCAAAAAAGATGATTTCTATGGTTACTAGTTTATCCTTTTGAGGCCAAGGGTAGAAAAGGTTTGATATAATTTTTCAAGTAGAAAGTGCTATACATTTTATGAAATGGTGCAAAAATGTATTTTATTTAGAATACTCATTATTTTGATGTGCTAATTTGGAAGAATGTTATCATGTCATTGAGGATGGGAGCTAAATAAAATTCCTTAAAGGATATTAATAGATATATTTTTAATGATGACAAATGAAGCACTTGCCTTGTATATTCAATTAATTAATATTTTAGACCTTGATACAGAAGATGACTAGAATCTTAAATAAATAAACTCTTGATTTAACTAATTTCACAAAAGAATGAAAGTTCATAAATCTACACATTGTGTATTGAAATAGTTGAAGAAAAATTCTATATCCATTAAATTTGACTTGGGTTCTAGAATTCCAAAGCAAATTCAAATTTTTGAAAAGGTCCTATGGCCTTGGATTCCATGGGAGAGTTCTACCCAAAACAAATTTGAAGAGGCAAAATCAATGAAAATGGTCTATTTTAAAATTGCCACTTTCTACTCTAATATGGACAATTTTACTCCCAACATGTTGCATGCATTTGTATCCCTTACACTTTTGACTATATTTTGATGCAAAAAGTGCTAATAAAACTTGCAATACATCTTGCATTTGGAAGGGTAACAAAAATGGGTTACTCAACCTTAATGCTTTGGTTTTGATCCATTGATCCATCTTGTCTTTTGGCAATGCAACAATTTGTCGGTGCCCCATTTGCCACTTTCAGTATCATCAATGTGTGCTTTCCAGTGCAAAACTTTGGCAAGTTCTTGTAGTGGGAGTAGCACCTCTTTGTGATCACGAAACAAAACAAATCCACCTGGTCGTAGAAGGCGGTCAATTTCTAGCAAGATCACTTGCGATGAACACCTATTGACAAAATGTGTCTAAATTTAGCAAAATTTTTACTCCAAATTTCTAGATACTAAAAATGTATACTAGAATGTCAAATTTAAATTTATAGTACTTCAATTATTTCTAAAGTTCAATGTCCCTATACTCCATAAAGTATTTTTATTAGCCCTTCACAAAGATGAAGGTTTGTTTTTCAACATTTCTAGAAAAAATTTATGTCCTATAACTTGTGCATTTGATTAAATTTAGAATACATAGAAAAAAATTCAACCCAAATTTTTTTCATATTCATCTTTAAGAAGATTATAAAATAAGAGATTCTAGATGAAAGAAAAAAAGAAACGGCTAATAACTTTTACAAGAAATTGAGAATGATCAAACCCAATGGCGAGAATGTTTTTGGTACTAAACAATAAATATCCTTTATTTTTATTTTTATTTTAAATTTTTTCAAGAATTGAGTTCAAAAAATGACTTGATACATTGTTGTACCCACTTGTGTTGAATGGCAAAAAATCTCGAGGCATGAACTAAGTCAAATGTCCGTGCATATGAATCTAAGGGCTCACACCTGCAAGTCCACCTATCATATCATTCAAGAGATGTTTAATAACAATCCTTGATGCAAAACTCTAAACAAAACAAAACAACCTTGCTGCAAACACTCAACTCATGTTTTGATTGTGTACATCTTTTATCATCAATATCTAGGTTTCTCAGACATTTTTCGTTCCAAATGTAGGTGTCACATTTTGGACAATGTTGATTATTATGGGTGTACATACCTTGAAGTTTTGTTTTTTTAAGACGTTAGATTAAAGAAGTTCTTTTGATTAACAAAAAGATGTAATCTCCTTCCTAAGTAGTTGACCATAAGTATCAACAACAAGGAAAAAAACACCGATTAGCTCATAAGTTTTGAAAGTGTAGACTACTAATTACATACCAGTCATGGTAAATCCCAAGAAGACCGCGGTCAAAAAGAATAGAGAGACGGTCTGGCTCATCAACTGGAACCACGTTCAACACCCACCAAGGAATCGGAGGAGTCCTCACTGCCAAGGCTGCTGCAAAACTATACCTCCAAAAAATTGTGAATGTCAATAAAGCAAGCCTAAGCAAATCATTGAGAAATATTTCCAAAAGAGTCCTCATATTACATTTTTAAACCCATAAACAACACGGAGGTTGCTTTCTAGTCAATGAATGACAAAGAATCTCTCCATGTAGTGCAACTATTCATCTTCCAAATTTTGTGTGAAAAAGGGAAGGTCTTCTACAGTAGTTTGTCTTCCCAATGAGTGTCTTTTCATATTTTTAAGCCAACAATTCACATGGTACCCAAACAGATGATTTCCATGGTGACCGGCTCATCATTTAAAGATTGAGAACTCGCTGGATTCTAAATTGCATCTCTGTGCTCTTGCCCTTTCATAATGCCAAGTCCAATTTTCAAGGCAGATATTTGTCACCATTCCATTGGATAAATCAGAAAAACATTGTCACTCATAATGCAAACCCTCTTTCTACACCCTTCGGTTTGCGAAAAGTCCAAATACAGAAATTTGTGATGAACTATTAGACTTGGCATTATGTCCCATAATAATACTCTCAAGCCTCCACTGACACATCTTTGGCAGTACCTTCCGAAGCCCGCGTTGATATCGAGAACGTTGCGAATGTCAGCCACTCTGGATGAGCCCAAGGAGCGAATGTAGAAATCGGTCATGTACACCCAGTAGTTGAAATCTGATACGAAGACTTCCTGTTTGGCTCTTTGGAGGCCACCTGCAGCGACGGTCTTCAAGCGTTTTGGTGGCAGCGTGAGGCGTGATGTCCAGTTGGAATCCACTGGGAAGACGTCGGTGCTTTCAAGACATGGCTTCATCCCAACTTTCCTACGTCCATAGTCAGGGCGTAAGCTGACGATCATAACATTCTTTAGCAGTCTTGACATTGTAACTTCACGTAGGGTTCAGGGTTTAGAAGTACGAGGGATTTTGTGTACTAACAAAATGAACTACGTAATTGCAAAGCTGGCCAAGTTATCAAGAATAATCAACGGTGGGTGGCAAGGTTGGTACTAACCTGCGATTGTTCTCGATGGCTTGATCTACTTTGCAATTACCGGACACAGTTTGCATTATCTCAATGTTATGATAATTGCATTGTTAAGAATCAAACGAAGAACATGTATGCAAGACCGTGTAGAAGAGACTGAGGTGGGCACTCTCACCACTTGGACTTGGACTGTGGAGCTGGTGCGCACAATGGCACGTGTGTGTGATTACTGCAAATTGCAGCAGTCATGTAGGCCAGTTTTTGCCACACGACCAGTTGGTGATTTTGAATTACCAGCTTCCAGCACAACTTCTCAGCTTGGTTCATCATGTCTGCAACAACACGAAGAAACTCTGCAAGTCAACAGAAGAAAAGATGGTGATTGATGGCCCTAAGACCATCGTGAATAATAAAGAGATTTTGGTAGGAAATCTCGTAGCTCCGCCGCATTGACATGGACTAGATAATGCTCGACGAGAGCCGGGAGTGTCAAACAGGATTCTTGGACGTTTTCTTCTTCGAATTTTCCCAAATAAAACACTTTTAAGCATAGATTAAAAATACGGGTGTGTGACAAGTAAGCATTGTAGGTCCTGATGTCTGTCAAGGAAGACAACCTTGCAAATGTTCAAAACATCAGGTTACAATTACGAACCTGACACTACAACGCCTTGATTTGACACATCCATAAGCCACACAAAAAATCCACCGTTGCGCAGGATGCGATCAGCCTCAAACAGCAGTGTTCCATCTGCAATCGCATCCATCAATTGCAGACAATTCATCATCAAACTGCTTGAGTATTCCATTCCATTCCAACCAATTCTCAACTTGTGAAGTGTGTTGTGATTTATGGAAAAGCATGTAAGTATTGTAACTCTCTATTAATATGAACAATGAGTATCTATGCACATGGCCAACCGAATCCACTATGTGCCTACATGGTCGAGTTTGGTTAAAATATAACTCCTTGAAGACCCCGGGGTAGTTGAGATTTCTAATATTGTGAATATGTATTTATAAAATGCAATCTAGAAGAAAAATTTAATGATGACTCTTAAACAATTGTTGTAAAATATGATCCATACACTATATCCATATGATAAGATCAATTATTACTGGATTTTTTGGAACAAATGTTAAAGAACTAACACAAGAATCTTCCAAAAAATCAATGGATGAAAAAATGCATTCTTGTGTGCTTGTGATGTGTTTGTGTTCATTTGTTGTTCAAAATTTAACTGCCTGGTCCTTTAAGGGGGTTAAAGCAATAAATCCCTTTGCATGCAAATGTGATGTTTTCATGAATATATTATTGTGTTTGCACATTGTGTCAATGTAACTATTTTTTGTCACAATGCACTAACAAGGACTAGGTCAAAATTGTGAAAATTCGCGTTGGTATGTGAAAATTGAACTTGGGGTGGGTTTTTTTCATAAATGTTGGTACTTCAGGTATACTAGTGTGCCCTCTGCCATTGCCATTGCCACAATCAAAATCAAAATCAAAACAATTTTCTAATTTTTGAATTCATAAAAATTTCAAAACTCCATAACTTTCACACCGTAGGTCCAAATGCCACCAAAACAAAGCCCATGCATCCCTCCTTGCCAAGGACTTTCCGACGGTACCAAGCAGGCCACCGGGGATCCCCGGTCCAGGAGATCTCACCATATCAAACAAACAAACAAAACAAAACAAAACAAAACAACCTATCTTAATAGTTGGATAGCTTGTGCAATAAATTTTACACCACAACCATCTTCAATTCCCACATACCAAGGTGGGTATTCTAAAGGTTTTGAACTCAATTGCACACACCGGTGCACCATGACCCAAAAATCAATACATCGTAGCGTGTGAACACCTTGTTATGAGTGGAACTAACCTTTGGAGGTCCAGGAGATGTTGCAGGCAGCGCAATGAAGCAAGTCAAAAGCTTGGCTGGGAAAGGGAAGACGCAGCATTGAAGAGCCAGAGTCCAAACTGTGAGTGAGCAAGCCCGGGAACCCGCGCTCCATCACCAGCTGCACCCCATTCTCCGGAGAGTCATACGCAGACAGACACAGAGTGGTCACTTTTCTCATTCCCAATACGCGGCTCAAGCTCCCGGTGCCGCACTCCAAATCCAATGCCACTCGGGTGGTGGTCCCAATTCCCAGCTCTGGAACGAGCTGACAAGAAAGCAATCCGCATATCAGTCCTCGATCACTCCTCAATGAACATTCCACTTTAAAAAAACACTTGTGTTTTTCGATGTCTAAGCAAACGGATTTTGTTGGACATTCAGTGTAACAACCCATGTTTTTGTGTCGACAGTGATGTTCAATACAGTACAAAGATGTTACATTGGATGTCATTGTTGACAAAACAACATAGGTTGCTACATTGGATGTTCAACAAAATCTATCTGCTTAGACACGGGTTTTTTTGTAGTGAATTCACTGCCTGAAAGGTAACAAACCACACGTCAATTACAGAATGTGCAATTAGAGAGGGTTGATTGTATGCTGGTTATTCTGAAGGAGATGAAGGAGACCGCACCTGCATTAGATGGTTGAGATATGATTCTGCCCCTCTTGGATACATTGGTCCCCCCGGTAGGAAGACAATTGTGGAGGCATTAATTTGCACCCATTCCCGAGATCGCCTTGACTTCAGCAGGGGAGAGTGTGGAACATTCTGCACTCGTGCCTGAGGACAATTTAAAAACAAAACAACCCATCGTCTTAGAATGAAATGCCCAGAACACCAAAAGAATAATTTTTTCCCAAGAACAATTGAACAGGTTGGGCGGAGTTTCATGATATTCAGCTTGCAATTTGTGATCCAATTCATGTAACATGTTCATGATATTAACCTTTGTAAACATGCACTACTTTGAGAACTAATCCACTACAGTATCTGACATGACTGGCCCAAGATTGGTTGGCTTTCTAAACCTGATTTTAATTAAGCAATCTTGTACATACCTGCAATTAGCTCCTATGGTTTTAATGACAAGATAGCAACATACAAACGTCGTATTAACATTTGATAGAATTAGCATGACGGAGCAAAATGTTTCACTGAAAAGCAAAAACTTGCACAAACAATCACATTCTTGGACAGCATGACGAATTCAAAGATATGGGCATAAGAAAATAGGAAACAAATTGACGAAAAGTAAAAACATGGAGATGGAATTGCCATTGCACCTTGAGCTGTGACAGAGGCCACTTATACTGGCGAGCATAGTGCGAAGGCACCGTTACCAAGCAAGGCTCCCTCCCTTGCCTGGGTGGAAGACCATCCTGCACGCTCTCTTTACATGGTTCGACATCCTTGAGCTTCTCCTGCCGGGATTGTTTTCTAAAAAAATTTGGATTGTGGCCATAGCACAAACCAATAAAATCATTTTGTAGTTCAAAGTAAAGGGCAGGTTCACGACTAAATCGTTACCAAATAATCAAAATGAAATGAAGTTTTGACAATAGGAAAATGAGTATTTTCAAATGTAACAATTTTGGGAATATAGTATAGCCACCTGTGTAGTCAAAATTAGGAAGGAACTGGCAAAATAGTAAAAATTAGAATAGAATTCTCTCTTTGAGTATCACAAACCTGAAAGTGGAATCAACAGTTGTGTTTTCCACCTCTGGAGGCAGAATTAGCTCCGCCCCACCACCATGTTTGGATTCATTCAAGTGGGTGTAAAACCTGTGTTTATCTTCATTAAAGAAAGTTTCATCGATGAAACCATTTTCGCCCAAAAATTTGATGTCCATCACTATTCCCACTATGGCCTGACTCATGGCATCCCGCCAGTTGGCTTCCTCTGTTGAAGGAAGCTTGCTCATAAAAGCCCTCCAATTGGACTCCTCCGTGTGGCGGGGAACCCATTCCTGTGAACCCATCCCATGGCTACATATCGATTAAAACATCTGATTAAATGTCAGTTGAAGATAATTTAAAAGTAAGACTTGGAACCTTCATGACTTGTGAATGTGGTATCCAAGTAATCGTGCATCAGAAAGCTCTTTCATTAGTTAACAAGAGCATAGATAATCTTATGATAGGAAATCTGCTCATTGCCAACAGTGATGATTTTGGATTTTCCTATCCTGAGTCATAGTGAAGCAAATGTGACTGGAAAGTTAGGATTCACTGAAATTGACGGTGCATAACGACTGAAGAATCAAAAGCAACGCATAGTTTCGAGGGCTTATGGACCATAACTGATATCGTATCTAAATAACTGCATTGGAATCCCTTTTGAATTAAACAACTGGACGTGAAAGGAATGGGTTTCTTCGTTCCTACCTTCGAAGTTTGCAAAAGCTTGGAGTGATATATCGTGCCATTTTGATACGAGCAGCAGGATTGATCTAGGTTAGCAGCAACGGCATGCGGCTGTTTGGCCATGGCAGTAACGAACAATAGCAACAGCTTGACTTTGAAACACCTTGACCGCCGAAATGGATCTAAACAACCTGGGCTTTCCAGCATTTTGCCAATGTCGTTGAGAAACCTGAAGTTGAAAAGAGGCATAACATTATTATAAGCAAGTGCAAAGGTTACTCTCAGGAAATGGTTTGAAAAAGAAAATATTTTACAGCTGTCAAACTTATTGACTATATTTTAACCTTTAAGCCAAACTTTTATCACTAAATGCACTCCCAGTGGAGTTAGTTAAAAATGATATAGGATTTCAATAAACTTGACAATTTTCAGTTAAAATCGCAAAAATTTGTGCAGCTGTACAAAACTGAAATCGAAGTCAATCCTAGAGTAGAGAGAGAAAGGAAGAAGCACTTGCGCACCTGATTTTGACAATTGGAAACTTGCCAGTTTAATGATTGCGTTCGAATCTTCAGCGAAAATACAAACCACAAGCTCAAAGAAGGTCTTGGGAGCTGGAGCCCTGAAAACTGTGATATGGACTCATGGGGATAAGTCATTCGCTTCATATTGAACGCATCGATCCACCAACAAAACTTGCAGTGACAGGATCTGAATAGTGCTGTGAAAAGCTGGAGTCCATCCACTGCATTGTACCATACATTCCACTTGAATGTCCTCCTGTCTGGATCATCAGCATGGTCCAGTGATTGTTTTAAGGGCGGAAAAGAAGCATTTACGTTTAAATTTAGTTTTGTTTCATGGTTTTTAGTGGCCAGTCGCCAATTACTTACGACTTTCTGGACATTTCACGCCCCTAAAAAATCGCTGCCATGGTCGTTAGGACATTCCTAAAGGTGCAAGAACAGAGCCAAACAAAAAGACAACAATAATAGGGTTCAGAGTATTCTCATGAAATGGATAGACCTTAAACACTAGCATTCTTCAGCAACTTTTTCAACATTAGAAGTTGTTACCAACCTCAAGGAGGTGGCAGGTAACAGTTTTCAACATGATAAACTAATCCTCACGCTTCCAACAGTGGAGACTCGTCATTCCCTACTTTCAGAATTGAGAAGAAGTCGATAACAATTTTCAAACTCATCTTCATTCACGCTCTCTGATTATTCATCTCCATGCTGCAATGGTGGAGATTGATTCATGTTCCTCTCATTACAAAACTCAGTTTCAGATGGTGTTTCAGAGTAGTCTCTCCTTCTCGTATCAGTCGTTCAATCCGACATTCCAAGCACTCACAGTCAAATATTATTTGCCTCCTAAAACTACTCTGAAACTCACTCATGTTTCTCACTCAAAAAAGGACGATTTTACCACAGCCCATTGGACCTCCCATTCCAAGCACTCACCGTCCAACATTATTCGCCTCCGAAACTACTCCGAAAAAAACCCAATGCTGTATTACACAAAGGGAATGAAAAATGAGGGGTTTTAGGGTTTTCTTGGGAGAGCGAGCAATTTTCACGTAATCCGCGCATTCGGAATTCCATTGATACAGAAGCAATAAGAGCAATCTGAGAGAGAATATTTAGGGCGATCAAAGCAACATCCAAGACAAAGAAAGTGTTGTCGCAGCGACTCTACATTTAAAGACGATCCACGGAGCTCAAAACGCAAATCTTAAAGAAATTGGAAAGGGAGTACTGTAGTGGCAAGAGATTTGGAAACCGTACCTCAAACCATTTTTTTTTAAGGCAACTCAGAGCACTGACCGCGGCAGAAGTTCAAAGAGAGCTCCCTTCCAAGCTCCACGTGAAGCTTAACGGCTCTACGGACAACCCTGTGGCTGGCACCTCCCAAAGATCTCTTTGCAAGGTCATTTTTTGAGCTCTTCATTCTCCCCTCAATCGGTCATGAATCGCCTTGCATGTGCCAAGTCTACCCGTACATAACTGCCATGAACCTAAAGCCTAGCCCTAAGCCTAAGCCAACCCCCACAGTTTGTAGCATTCACTCATGTTTTTCTGCCTACTCAGGGGACTGAGGTTCTTGCTCTCGATCAACTTGCAGCTTCAATAATGAAACATTCATTCAGGGCGGTGTCCAGGGTAGCAAAAGAGAAGACCTATTCTGTAGTGGAGAATTTGTAGGGCTTTAGAATCGCTCAAGCATCCAAGAAGACCTGCCACAAAGTTTTAACAGACATAAGGTGAACTGGATGTGTGCCCATATTCGTACATGATTTGCACGTGATGTCCAGTGTCGTCTAGATACATACCCAGGCAAGAGTTTTTAGCACTTGAACTAGAAGAAGACACAACAGATCCCAGAATCATACAATGATGTCATGCATCCACATTCAAGGGTTGGTGTTTGGAACGGTTGATCTGAATATTCATTCCATGAAAGAATATACAATGATATATGCCTACAAGCTCGAAGAAGACGCTGTTTTACATTCTCGGTACTAAAAAAATAGGACCAAGGAGACTACGATTGAAGACGGCTAGGTAGTTCACTACAAGGTGTTGTTCAAGTAAACGAATGTCCCTGCGATGATAAGAAGGCCAAGCGCAATGCCAACAGGAAGTGCGCTTCTGCACAACAAACACAGAAAATTCTGTCAGCAACAATTCGGAATAGGTCGACGGAACATATGGCTTGCAACAAGTCTTCAACTCATTGTGTAACCTCAATGAAACCCAAATGTTTCTGCGGAGGTGGCAACCAAGCATAAGGATATGGAGAGCATGATTGTGCATCGTAATCTCGTCCTTATTTATGGTGCCCTTCTCTTGAGACTCTTGATTGAGCATGATCCAACAAGATCCTAACCATTAAGGTTACCTCCAGTTACGTGAGGGTACAGCCTTGTTATGAAAATAACATAATTCCTGTGGCTGGGCCACTAGACATAATATTTCTCATAACGAAGTTCTACTTTCTAATTGCCTAAACCATATTCCCAGGCGCCCAGATCAATCAATCAAATGGCTTCAAAATGAAGCACAAAACAAGAATAAAAAAATTCAATCGAGATTCCGGAATACCAGTTCAATAGGAGATGCTTACCCAGCTGCTGCATTAGCACTCTTCAAATCTTGCTTCCGGGCCTTTCGAACAGCAGCATCATTAGAGTTCCTGGAAACCGGAGCGTCATAGACCTTGAATCTCCTCTTCGGTGCAGAACACACTAATTTCCAAAGCCAAGGACACCATGGTGTAAGTCCAAGCTTTCAATGTCTCGAGAATCATCGATATCCATCCAGACAATATAAAAGACCGAGATTCTAAACGTAATGCATTGGAATGTTCAATCACCAATCAAAATCTCAATGGAACCCATTTCTGTAGAGATGGCAACTCAGCATCGGAAATGGAGAGCAAGGTTATTTCTCATTATCCACTGCATTACGGAGTCCTTTCCAGACTATGATTGAGCATGACTGCCTAAGATCCAACCATTGAGGTTATATCTTGTTACATGAATGTAGAAACTTGTTATGAGAGATAACAAGCCACGAGAGTGGCAAGGGATGTTAATTCCACAACAAAGCTCTCTGTCTTCAATCCAAAACCTCTTCAAAAGAAGAATATGACCGCTAGTATAAAGACCAGCATGAATTAAGTGTCTGTGCAAAACCTCTTCAAAAGAATGACGACACAGAAATCAGATTCTAATCACTGGTAATCCACAGCACATGAATTCAAAAATCTCATCCCAAATGGAGTGACCAAATAAGAATGTGGAAACTCTTAGTACCAAACAGAAGATTTCAAGCAAGTTACGTAGTTCAGTAAAGTACCAGGGCAGGAGTAGTCCGAAGACAATGATTCGAAAGGCTTTCTGTCATTGTAGATGTACCTGTGATGAAACAGAAATCAGAAATGCGTATACACATCGTTATGAACCAAGAAACTTAGGGCATTAATCTTCGTCTTTCCAAAGAACTAAAAATGGCAGTATTTCAAACCAACTTTTTATGAGCGTTCAAAAGATCCCTTACCCAGTACTGTCCAACTCTTTGGTTGAAATCCAAACCCTAACTAACCACTCTGCTCACATTTGTCTAGGTCAATTAAATCACTGAGCTATTCAGAAATCTAATCACTAAATTAGCCACTCTATTAACCAATGTCTCAATCAACTGCAAACGCCACAGAAGGAAGCACATCAAATTCCAAAGTGCCTAATTCTCATTTCGCTGAATATTACTGCTCGACGCGACTCACATTTACCAAAAATTCGGAAACCCTCACAAGAATTGAATCATTAAAAATCTTCCAAAACAAAGTTTATCAAGTGTGCATCAAGTGTCACGTAATCAAAGACTGGTGCTCCAACCAGAGATTGTAGAAAAGCAATTAAGTAGTTGAGTAAGTAAGGACAAAGTAATCTCCTGCACTTAATGCCAAAATCCACTAAATTCAAATTCCAAGCACATTCCAATCCTAATCCGAATACTCGATAACGAATTCCACCAACAAACGCACCCTTACGAAACACAAGACCCTCGGAACCCAAATCTTTCACTACAACATAGTTAGAATGTGTTATAAATAATCAACGAGTATCAGCAGAAGCTTCTAGAATGTCGGGACTCAGTTCTTTCACTACGATATGGTTCGAATGTGTACCAGAAATTCAATGAGAGTATCACTAGGATCCAATTCTTTCACTACCACATAGATAAATTATGTACAAAACATCGTTAAATTGTGTGCAAAAAATTCAATGAGAGTATCCCGAGGATCCAATTCCTTCACTACGACACACTTAGAATGAGTGCTACAAATTCAGTGAGAGTATCAGCAGGACCCCATTCTTCCAGCATAGTTGAATTGTGTCCTAAAAATCCAATGAGAGCATCAGAAGGAGCTTCTAAGTATAGTGTTACCGAGGGTGATAATAACAAGGTCTGAGACTACACAGAATTCCATGAGAGTGTCAGCAGGGACCCAATTCTTTCACTACGAAGCACTTGGAATGAGTGTTACAAATTCAGAGAGAGTATCAGCAGGACACCATTCTTCACTCCACCATAGTTACATTCTATTGTAAAAACCCAATGCGAGCATCAGCAGGAGCTTCTTGTAAAAGAGGGTGACATTCAAGAGGTCTCGGAGTACACAGAATTCACTGCAATTGAGGGAACGGCATAACATACCCGCAATCTTTGCAGATGTACGACGTCTTCGCCGCAGCTCGCATGGAAATCCTGGGCGGGACGGCCCCAGCGGCTGTCTCCGGCATCACCACAGCCGCGGAGAATCCATTTCCGCCGTTGTTGAAGGCACTCTTGAGCGCCATGCGGTTCGAGGGCGCCCGCAGCCCCGATCTCCCCTCAATCAACGTCAACTTCGGGCCATGATTTCCAGCGCTCGCTAAGCTTCCCACCACTGCTTGCGTCGACAATCTAGCAGCTGCCATCGCCACCCAAAAAATCAAATACGAACCCAAGAATGTGTGTGTGTGTGAGAATTGTTGGGCCACAAATTCTAGACGGAATTGCGAAGGATTGTGGAGGAAATGCGAAGGAGAGACGAGGCTGCGGGAGTGTGGCCTGTGAGAGGAGAGGATGAGGTGATGGTGGTGAAGTCACGGGATTCGGTGACCGTGGGTTCGCAAGTTTGAGGTTTGGGACGGGTTTGGGAGGGGTTTGGGGAGAGGGGCGTGAGGTGGATGTGTGCCCTTTGGGTTTGGTGGGCTCCACCTAATCTTATTGGACCACTCATGGTCTCTGTTTTTTTTCCTTGAATTAATTTTTTTGATTTCTGCTCAATTCCAGGTCCAGTTCTGACTCGGAACATTGTGAGTGCCAGATCGGTTTTGATTTGGGTCCACATTTTGCCACGTCGACACCGCCAAAAGGAGTTCTTATCCACAGCTCAGGCTTTCCGTTCCACCCAACTAACCCCTGGTAAGGCCTAAAGTAGAAACATCCATTCCCATTCACTTAAGTTGATGTGCATAAATGAAGTCAAAATCATAATTAGGTGTTATTTTTGCCTTGTAGACAATTGGGAATCATTAGTATTAAATAATAAATAATAAATAATAAATATTTTTTTGTGAATTTTCAAAGTTAAGATAGAAAAAAACCTCAAAGTGTTCAATAGGTGCATGTTTGAAGCTCCTTGAGAAAGACCCCAAACCATTATTGAGAAACTTGATAATTTACAATCATAAAGCACCATTTCTTAAGTAAGAACCATTCAAAGCGAGTGATTCAAAGTCATGTTGGTGTCTCATGTATGATTTGCAAGGTTACTACTGAAATGAAGAATGCAGTGATTGGTCCAATAATCAAATCATTTTTTGGCAAAATAGCTTAATGACAGGTTTCATCCTTTCAAGACTAATGTGTTGAATTAATAATGGAACCACTTGGTTGTACTATACCATGAGGACTAAAAGTGTCTAATTGATGATTTTCACCGTTATTGTAGAAACAAAATATGCACCTATTGGTTCAAAAACTAGAGATTGCAGTGGAGGGCACTACACCAATAATGCGTAATGTTGTTAAGGATAGTCACAAAATCATCAAAGCTAACTTTTATAGCAAATTTAGTATTGGAGTTGGAATTTTTAGAGGAAGTAACATAAATTCTTAACATACGTCTACATGTGCTAGTATTAACATTGTCATTGCAATGTGCTCACATACAAAATAAATGTTGCATATTAAGAAACATTAAAATATGAATTAGGCCCCAGAAATCACTAGAAGACCCCCGTGTTTTTCTTGACACATTTTTTGTGACATTATGTTGTATTTGGTGTTACAACTAACACCAAACATTGACATTAGACACAGCGTAAGGTGTTAGTTGTAACATCAAATACAACATAATGTCACAAAAAATGTGTCAAGAAAAACACGGGGGTCTTCTAGTGAATGATCCTAAAAAAGTGGTTGACATAGATCTATTTGGCCCAAGAGCAACAAAGATTCCTCAAAAGATGATAGGAGTGTCAAATCTAATTCTATTACTAGAGTTTTGGGAGTTGCAAATCTCCAACTTTATTAGATTTGCTTTAGAATATTTCATATTGTATAACATTTTCCACATATGAAATGGGTAATGAGACTTAAAAGGTACCACACTTCATTTCATTTCCATTTAAAAAAAAATTGTCCTTGCTATGCTCTTAAACAATTTATTTGTTCCTATTCACATCTTAGGTTTTCATATATATATATATATAATATGCCAAACTTAAATATTGACTTTACAAAGTTGGTTCATGGTTTTAGAAATTTGACTTGTTGTTCAAAATTTAAATCTTTGGTTACACGTCACTTCACCCAAATTTCTCAACCACCTAAAACCATATCAGAGGCTCCTAGACTTTAGACTTACTAATCTAGACTCACAAATTAGCAAATTTATATATAGGTCAATACCATGTTACAACAAGTTTTTTGAAGTACACAATTATTGATATTTACTCTAGGTCCATATAACTCTCAAAGTTTCAAGTAGACTTTGATCAAGGAGACATCCAATCATAGTTTCCAAAGAACAAATCAATTAAGAACACAAGCACAAATAAGAGTATTTTGTACTGCAACTCAATTGTTCTCCCATAATAAATAAGGACTAAGGTAAAAACACCCATTGAGGTCATTGGCAAGGATGTTTTGGTGTGTAAAATAAATAAATTAATAAATCTTCTTACCAACTTCCATCGTTGCTTGTATTTCTTGAAAAAAACCCTCAAGTTAATTGGAATTTTTGTTATGTTTATTAATCTATTTTCACTTTTTGCTAAAAAAAAACATTACAACAATGATAATTTTTCACAAAAGGAATTGAATTTTTTTACAACAGTAGACAATCCATAATTTCAAGTATCAAAAAAATATAAAATTTACATTTGAACACAATTTAAGACCTAAATTTAGCTCAAATATGATGCTTGACCATTTCACTATAGAAGATTGACATTTGAACACAATTTAACCCCTAAAGGACCAAACAACGTTTTTTGGAAACATAGCGTTTTTGGTTAGGTCACCAGCTGTAGAGAAATGCATATTTTAGGTTCAAATTTTCAGAGCACATGTGGAAGAGGAGTACCTTTCACATTACAAAAAATATGAGGCCTCAACAAGGCCGTGAGTGCTGATTTTCGGGACCCGCGGGTGATATTACGGAAAAAAATAATAATAATAATAATCTTTTTTTTTTTTTTTTTAAATAACTTTTTTTTTTTTTTTTTTTCCCGAAAAAAAAAATTGAAAAGTGACGTCACGCTGATGTGGCGCTGACGTCAGCGCTGGCGTGGAACTTCGACCACGTCAGAATTTCAGTTTCTGAATTTTTTTTTGGAAAAAGAACTCCGTAGTATCACTACGGGGTCCAGGCTTAACGGCCTTCCGGAGGCCTCATATTTTTTGTAATGAGAGCAATGATTTTCAAGCCTTTGTGATTTATAGAAAAAAAGTTATGGCATGAAAAGTAGTTTCTGTTGCTCGAAGGGCAGCACGGGCAGCTCCATTTACACTAAGGCACAAATTTTGAGCTTTTGGGCAGAGCTCAGGGCAGGGGGGATCCAATCTGCAGGGTTTCCAGCTTGGAGCTAGCATTGAAGAGCTGCCCCAAAGTCTGAAGCATGCACTAAAGACTGGGGCTCTATTTTTTTTCCCACATTTTGAGATCTCGATATTTTTAAAAAAGAAAAATTTCTTACAATGAATTAGGCACATATGATTGTCCCCACCGTTCAAATTTTTGATTGGAGCACATTTCTATTCAAAATTCAGTCATGGAAAAAATGGTAGTGTAAACTAATTTTGCCAAACCTTTGTCTAAAATCATGCAATTTTGGTTATGTTCTACAAGTGCAATGACTTTCAAATTTTTTAGGCATGTTCCTAACTTGTATTAGAACCCAAATTCATGGAGTAACCACCAAAATGGAATTGTATACATGTAGAATTTAGCAATCAAAGTGCAGCTGCCCGGAATTTTAGGAGCCCAAAAATATGCAAACACCAACTTTGGACCCTTAGATCTCACTCACCTCAAAGAATTTACTTTTGAAAATTTGTAGGTGGCTAAACACTGAAGACAAGTGTTAGATCCTACGGTTGAAAACTAAAAAAAATTTGTCATTCACCGCTTACTCTTCACATTCCACAAACACCCCTTCTTTGACTACTTTCTTCAAAATTGCATCCAAAACATTTAGGGGTTAAAGAGCTAAATTTAGCTCAAACATGATGTTGGACCATTTCATAATAGCTCTAGTTTACATTCATGATTTTCAATTACCAATGTGTTAAAAATAATCTCTTGTGTTAATTCCACCCCAAAGTATGTGGAATTGTTGAAAGTGTCGGTTACATGTCACCTTCTACTTTAAAGTGCACAAGTCCTATAACATCCACAAATCTAACCATATAGAAAAGGAGGAACTTGTGTAGAAAACAAGATACAATAAACATTGACACTCAATATAAATAGATGCAGATGCACTTCATAATGCCAAGTCTGATTTTCAAGGCAGATTTGTCACCATTCCATTGGTTAGTTAGAAAAGTGTTATGACTCATAATGCAGCCCCTCTTTCTACGCCCTTGGATTTGCTTGCAAAAAGTACATATATGGATGTTTGTGATGAACTATTAGACTTGGCATCATGTCCCATAATGCTCAAGAGCATTATGAAACTTAGTCCATATAGCTGGCATTGATAATGAATGATAACAAATGGGGACATTCTCTGGACACCCACCATCATTTCCAAGAGTCTGTTTTTTGTTCAATGCTTCTCTGCGAGGCCAACCATCCATTGTAAGGTCCAAATGTGAACAACCAACCAACCAATGAACCGACCAACCAACCATTCATTCAAGCGGAATGAAAAAGCATATTCAAAACGTTTTGTCCATGCCGTAGTCCACGAGCTCCTGGAGCCCTTTGTTTAACCTACTGGCCGCCATGCGACATCGATCCTCCGTCAGTCCCCCATACGAAATGCGGATGAACCCACGTCCTCCACTGGCACTCCCTGGAATGACACTCACGCCATGTTTCTTCACCAGCCATCTGACAACTGCGACGTCATCCGGTACGTCGTCGTCGGTGGCGTGTTTGGGCAGTTGCGCCCAGAGGTAGATGGCGCCCTCTCCTCCCTTCACAGCTCCTTTCCCCAGCGGCGACAAAGCTTGTAGCAGGACCTTGCGATTCTCCCCGAGCTTCTTCACCTTCTGCGACACCCACTCAGGTCCCACTTGCAAGGCGGCCAGCGCTAGTTTCTGCCCAATTATGGAGGCGCAAATCGGGATGTTGTCTTGCACTTTGAGCAACTGAGCGCTCATCCCTGTCACTCCTTTGGGATACGCAATCTGCACAGGAAAAAGGGGAGATCAATTCCACAACTGATCAATTCCAAAACTGGTTAAGTTCCACACTTGAGAGCATTGAGTTTTGACGAAGACATACTGCACAGTGACTATTTGCTCCACCTCAAGTAATAGAGGACATAAAACCCCTCAAATCCTCCAACTAGGACGTTCAACAAACTGGCGGAAGTCCAGTTTTGTCAAGCATTAGAAGTGAAGAATTTTTCTTGGAAAAGTTTCACGAATTAGAGTTTGTCACCATTCTCTTTGTCTAGAGAATAGGAATGCAGTGCAAGGAACATGGACAACTGGCCAATTAGAATTCAACGAGTTTGGGGAAATCTACTGCAACTCCCAATATTTCATGTGAATGGAATGCACTGAAGAGTTATGGCTGAACCTACGGAAAAAATCAACAAGAGACGAAGAGTTTCTTACATAGCCAACCCTCCATCCCATCATGCCGTATGCTTTTGAAAATGAGAAGATGTTGAGTATGTGGTCGCCTTCCAAGCATACGTGTTTACAGTCATCATACATGAAGTACCTGGTCACGTGAACATCCCTGCTATTAAGGATAGTGATCTGAAACTATTTGCTATATAATAATGCAGACTTCCTAGAGAATACAGGAGAGGGAAGTAGACAGAGGACAAACTTGCATCAACGAGTCAGGAATCCACAATTCAGAGTTTAGAAAAAAGATTAAAAAGGGAGAGAAAGTGCATACTCATATGTATTATCGACAATGAGCCAACATCCAGCTTGCCGGCACATCTCTGATATTCTCTGCGATAGCATTAGACACAGAACTATTAGTAAAATTTCCAAATCTGCATTTCAATTCTTAACCCTTAGAGTCTGAATTACACGTCGGAAGTTCACTTTGAAGAATTCCTTACCGTTAGTTTCTAAACATATTTGTAACATCAAATGTTATAGGCCATCTATTCTTCACTTGTTCAATGGTATATCTACCCAACAATCCTCAACCCCTTCAACTCTATAGATATAAACAGAGCCACTTTTGCCCATTACGCAGTTAGGAGTTACAGTACCCAAAAATCAAGTAAACTTAGAGCTGAAGCCAGAGATGTATCCCCAAAACATATAGCATCGCAAACAACCCCTATAATATGCCTCAACAACTGACAATCCCAAATTCAGATCGTCATTACCTTCAAGAGTGTCTCAGGAACATACGTCCCTGAGGGGTTGCCAGGATTGACAATAGACACCACCTTCGGTGTACGCTTTGAATCTCCACTCTTCAGTAATTCTTCCAACCAATCTTCCAAAGAAGACACCCAATATCACATGAAAGTCAGATCGTCTTGCCATATCCGTAGAAAAAAGATTAAAATGAATGAAGGAGATTACAAGAGATTACCAACCTGCATCTGGATGCAAAGCACTATCACTGGGACCCAAAACAATGTCAGTTACCCCTGTCATTTGATAGGCCATGAAGGCGTTGAAGTAATAGGGCACAAACAAAACCACCTTGTCACCAGGATCGCAGAGCGTGAGGACCACATTCACATAGGCCTGTACACACACAGTCCGCCCCACAATCTTGTAAACTTCAAATGACATGGAAAAGTAGAAAAAAACAAAGAATTGCTTGGCTCTGGACCTAAAGAGAGAAGGCTAATTGCAAGAACACAAAGCTACATCTACAGTGAAGTGAGAAAGTTTAAATATAGGTCTTATGTACAATGTTTGTTGATACTCGATAACCAAGCTTCTCGTGACATTTAAGGTGCACATGAAAGGGACAGAGCCTCTCATAGCATAGCTCCTTGTATACATAGATACTCGAGACAATGCTAACTACAAAGAAAGTATTAAGACACTACAAATACAACAATGATGTAATCAATGGTGGAGGACTTTCATTTTTTTAAATAAGACAGTCCGAATAAACCTGTACTGGCCATATCAAGACTCACGAAGTACTAAAACATAGAAGAAGATCAACAAATGACCAGTGCGAAAGCAGTCATCAAGACAGAGAACTCTAAATACTAAGCATTCTACGAAACAATGTGAATTGTCAAGACGTAGTTTATAACCTAACTGTGTCTTGCTAAAGAACGATGAATGGAGAAGACAAAGAGACTTAAGATTATAAGACATGCTAACCTGGTTAGCACCGGCAGTGACCATGACCGACGAATTGCAGAGCTTATTCTCCCGCCTTAGCTGTGGCATACAAACATGATGCTTTTGTCAAATTGGGAAAATGTCAACAAACTTACTTCCCTAGAGTAGATGTGATACTGTCTCTGGTCCCAAGACTTTATAGATTTAATGAAGAATGCCAAATTTCACTTGGAATATAAAGATGAGGCGAGACTTGTTTTGAAGTCAGAAGAAGAACACCTTTTCTAAAAGAGCCTCTCGGAGTTCTGGCAGACCCTCGTCCGCACCATAATGGCTTGTTGTAGGCTCGTCCACAAGACTCTTTATTTTCGTTAATGCTTCTTCCGGTGGTTGCCAATGCACTACACCCTGCCTTCCCCCACCCTCCTTCCAGGTTAGCAATGCATATACATATGTATGGGAATGGATCATCAAAATATGTAAATAAAAAATAAAAAATGGAAAACATTCACAAAATGACAATTCGAAGCGTCAAACAGGGTGAATCAACAAGAGAGCTGCACCTGTGCCAATGATATTACATCCGTTGCTCCTCGTAACAACTCCTGCATCTGCGGATAGATACAGAGCATTCGACTGGATGAAAACTTCAGAAATCCACGCACAATAATGAAACAAAATTGCAACAGTCTCTATGCAACACTACTTGGTTTAATTAATTCAGCACTACTTGCTTTTAATTACTTGGTTTTAGGGGTTCAAACACAAACTGCAAGAATAATCTCAAAATTCTCTCAAACTGGTCTTGAGGCAGAGGTAAAACACATAAAGCATCATTGTCTGATCAAGGAATGATGTCAACGTTGGTGAAAGTAGAGGCTCCATAAACCATACAGCACATTAGATGCTCCACTGACCACACATGTGAACTTTGATTTGCGTTAAGTGTGTAAAACATTCATCTATTGACATTTATTTTTTCGCTATTGATTTTTAACTTCACACAGACTAAATGTGCAAAATTTGAGATTACACAAGTCTCTAGATTGTTGCAGGCAAAGGCTCAAAGTTCATCGGTGTGGTGAATGGAACCTCTCCCTTGCTGTATGGTGAATGTAGATTTTACATTCCATTTACAAACAAGCTCCTTATCAAAGTCAACGATCATTAAATTCATTAAATTCATCCTGTTTGCCATGAATCTCGAGATTTTAGCTGTCGTTGAGAAATTCATCAAATAATTCTTAGTCCACGACAATACCTGAACCATGACAGGAGTCTCCGTGCCCAGCACTCGCCTTGCCAATTTCGGACCCAATGTCGCCATCGCCAACCAAATCGTCCACAAACACAAGAACAAAACGCTTCCTTCAAATCCTCGAGTACACGAAGTTTATACCATTAATACCGGTTTTGCTGTTGCAGTAGGGTAACAACTTCGAGGATATTCAAACTGTTCAGTTAGAACCTAATCCCGTATCCTGTACTGATCCCTGTTAAAAAGCAAAGCAGCAACTCAGTTGTAAGCATGATCACTGATCTTTGTATGGACACAGGGTTGGCCATTGCCACTTCCGATGGTCTACAACAATGGCACACTTTGAAGGATTGCATAAGAATTTCAAATATAATGGTCTAAAACAAATTTGGTTCTTGCACCAAAGCTCTACAGATCTCCCAAAATCAATCACACAGATACTAAGAAGTGCTTAATTGATGTAAGGCAAATCGTATTCAATACCTTATTCATCTTGGTCAGAACGCACCTCGTGATCGTGATTCTCCCAAATTCCCAAACCACAAGAACAATGTCGGAGAACGTAAAATCTCGTACACTCTCCGATTTCTGCAATTCAAATCACCGAAAAACAGAGTTCACGAATTTCGCTACAGTCCTGACCAAGTCAAACGCGAATTGCAAATTCGATCTACCTAGGATCGAAGCAAAACATAAAAACAAAAAGAAACGCATAAGAGAACACAAAATCAGCGCTCCAACTACAAAACACCAACCCTAGCAACAAAACTACCCGACGAAAACGGCAGGCTGTAAGATTACAGTACTAACAACACGACGTGGCTACCCAAACATGTCCGGTCACAACAAACTCTCTGCCAACACACAGTGCAAGATGTACAAGAAAGATTACTACTCACTTCAAAAGCTCCTGAAAAAACACTTACAAATGGAATACAAGAAGAAGCTACCAATGTAAAAGACACGCCCCGTTTGCGGATTTGGGAGAGAAAGACGAAGGATGAGAAAACATAAACTGGGGAAGACGAAGAAGAAGAAGGAGAAGACAAACTCAGAGGTGGAGCTTGGGAAAAACCTCAAAGAGCAATTCTTTTTGTTTGTTTGTTTCCACAAATTGAAACAAAGTCCAATCCTCTTTTTTTCCCCTTTTTTTTTTCTGGTAGGCTGGAATCTTTCGTGTGAAAATGCTTGATCGACAGGCCGTGGTCGGGGGAGCCCATCATGAATGCTGGTTTCCGCTTTGACTCTCGTGACAGACCTTGTCGCAGTAGGGTCATCAGCCCAGGTAACCCAATTTAAAGGTAGTGTGGGCACTAAATTAGTGTGTCCCATGAGATTTCTGTAGCGGACGAGCATGGCGGAATCTTCCGAAAGGTAGATTTCGGGGATACTGGGTTATTTTTGTGGTTTCAACTGACATACGTGTCAGAGGTTGTCTCCCTCCGAGCGTGTTGCCAGGGTTCCGCAATTACTGGGAAGACTAATAAATTATTAGTGTGGCGCAGGAAATTACTGTTGATTGGGAATACTGTGTTTTTTTTGTGTGTTTTTATCTTAAACAAATGACTTGGAATAGTTTCACTTCCTGAATTGGTTTGAAATCTTCTAAAAGGGAGATTTGGTCGTGCTGATTTTTTTCCACTTTGACTGACACTCAGGGAACTCAGGGCTTGTCTCACTCATTCCAAGCGTGTATGGCGCCAGCGTAATTTACTGTGGAGGTTAACTTACATTAGAGTGGGCTGGAAATTACTGTGTACGGACACCTCTGGGAATGATGGATTCTTCGAGTGAAAATGTGGGGTACCTTCCAAAAGGTAGATTTGGTATTTCATAAATAAAAAAGGTAAAAATAAAAGGTAGATTGGTCATGCTGCTTTTTACCGCTTTGACTCGGAGTGTCAGAGATTGTCCCCCTCAGGCACTTGAGGCTGGCTGGGTGACGTGAACACTGTAATTACTGTGGGTGTGAATTACTGTGGTTTAAAATAAGAATGAACTGAATGATTCTGCCCACAAGGTTGTAGCCAGAGCCATTGAGAATTTGAGGTGCTTACCACTCTTAGCTAGCAATATATCACCAGATGGGAAATTGGGAATACTAAGGTAGCCGGCCAATGTCCTATCACTTAACCCCTAAAGTCCAAAGGCTTTTATTCCATGAAAATCCACTCAAAATTGCCATTTCTATTGTAAAGAGAGAAAAAAAATTAAAATTACTATTTCTACATATTTAATTGTAGGATCTTGTACTAAACTAGTATAAGAATGCATGAAAAAAAATTCAAAAACTTTGACCATGTAGATTGCAAGAACTTTGCATTTGAAGTGAAGAAAACAAGTTTTTTATACACCTTTATTGACTTAAAATTTTGACTTTGAATCTTCTTAACTTAAAATTTTTGTTCTATTGATTTTGACGTTCTAATTTCTTATATTGAAGAATTAAGTTGAGAATCTAGGAAAAAAATTCAACAAAATAACACTTAATTTTCACTCATTAAAAAATTGTTAAGTAGAAGTAGGTTTAAGACTAAAAGGGATAACTAAACCGATAATAGCTCTAAGGTGGAATTGAAACACAATAATACCAATGGTGAGATTGTTCTAGTATGCAAACTTAACCATGCATAACAATTATTTCTGAAAAAACGTAAAAATTGCGTTCAAAAATGGATTCTATAAATTCTTTTTTCAAGAAGATGCTTAGATTGCCCAAAGAATAAGATTGTCCGTAACTTTCTCATTACTAGTCCAAATAGAATGAATTAAAGCTTTAAATGTAGACAAAAATATAATCTTTGAGGAAAAAAATTCAAAATTCAAAAAATTCAACTTTTTGTGATTTTCTTTGGATTGCCCCTTGAGTTGCTTTTTGGAATGAGGGTAGCATGATTTTTATTCATGGGCATCAATTGAAATAAAAATTATATTCCCCAGAAGCTAATCCAATTTTCTATCTTCAAAAAAAGTTTCAAAAAATAATGTCAAAAATTGAGATCACATGAGTCTATCCAAAATCATAAGAGTCCCCCATAGGGACTTTGGGACTTTAGGAGTTAAGCAATTTAGCATATCTGCAATACGAGTATAGTGACGGGAAAATTTTATCCGTTGAGAAAAATAGATTTTAGAAGGATTTTATATTTTTTACATTTTTTTCCTAAAAAATGTTCTATCTTGAATTATTTTCGTGAATTTTTTGTTCAATCTATCTTGTTATATAGGTCAACTTATTTCCAACCATAGGTTGATTATAAAATTGACAATGTTTCAATGTAAGTGATAATTATATGCTTCTAATGTACACCTTGTGATCCTGATATGCTTTCAGTGTATACCTCTTGGACATTTTTTGTTACTCATGCCCTGCAACCTATACCACAACTGATTGGAAACTTAATAGCCTAACTAACAAAAATGGGGGCTGATCAAAAATGAGTCGGCTACCTTATCTTCAGAAATGTTGAATTTGGTTTGAACTTTGGCTTCTTTTTTGTTACCAAAATTTTCATCTATTTTGAACATTCTTCATCCATTTGAAAAAATATTTTGTCCCATTCACTATTTTTCATCTATTGTGATCTATTTAATTATTATCCTAAATTAAATTAAACTAAACTAAACTAAACTAAACTAAACTAAATTAAATTAAATTATTGATTTTCTTTCCTCCCACCTCAATTTTACAACATTATAAAGAAATCAAATCTCTAAATTGCAAAAAAATTAAGCCAAGAGAATTCAAAAATTTGTTGACTCAGTTTGAGAGTTTGTAAAAACATCTCTTTTCTTCACTTCAAATGCTATAACCTTGCAATCTATTAAGGTCATTGTTATTGGATATTTTACCACACATTCACCTATTAATGTAAGACAAAAATCTTGCAATTAAATCCCAAAACTAACTCTCTATCTTCTTATTTTCTCAATTTGTTGTTTGCAATGGAGATTTTGGAGCGATTGTTGGTGAAACATAATCATGACCTGAAGAACCTCTAGGGTTAATAAACAATGTTTCAGTGAGCCAATAGAATTCACCTATTTTCTTCACTTCAAATGCTATAATCTTGCAATCTATTAAGTCACCGTTATTGAATATTTTACCACACATACACCTATTAATGTAAGGCAAAAATCCTATAGTTAAACCCCAAAACTAATTTTTTTTTTCCCCTCTCTATTTGTTGTTTGCAATGGAAATGACAGTTTAGTTTTGGAGTGATTGTTGGTGGAACATGATCATGACCTGAGGAACCTGTGGGGTTAATAAATAACGTTTTAGTGAGCCCATAGAATTCAATAGTTTATTGAACGAATTTGAGAGTTTGCGAAAACATCTATTTTCTTCACTTCAAATGCTATAATCTTGCAATCTATTAAGTCACCTGTTATTGAATATTTCACCACACATACACCTATTAATGTAAGACAAAAATCCTACAATTAAACCCCCAAAACCTAACTCTTTTTTTTTTCCCCTCTCAATTTGTTGTTTGCAATGGAAATGGCAGTTCAGTTTTGGAGTGATTGTTGGTGAAACATAATCATAACCTGAAGAACCTCTGTGGTCAGTTAATAAATCATGTTTTTCAGTGTATTGTCGAGAACGGTGGATTTCGTTTCAATGAAACAGTGACGTGGTTGAATTACTGTGACTCTCAAGTGCCCAGCACTGCCAGATGATTTGCCTGCTCCTTTTTTTCGTACTGACTGTATTACTGCACCCATCCATGAAATCATTTTTCCTCTTTCTTTTTTTCTTTTTTTTTTCTTCTTATAAATTATTTGAAGCCACTGAGAATATTTCTATTTCGAGCCTGTCAGTGGAGTAAGTAAGCCCCCTATTTTTATTTGGTTTTTATCTGAATCTGTACATTATCAATTCAGATGCCCGCCTGTCCGTCAGTCAGTTGGAGCCAGCTCCAGTCAGTTTGTGGAGAGGTCCGGCGTCAGGTCATAACTTAACATACTGTGAGTCAGCTCCATCGTGCTGTGGGTTTTTTTTTTTTTGTAACTTACTTAAGCTTACTGCAGAGCTGGTCTCCTCTGCCATTCCAAATACTCGCAGAAAAACAGGCATGCTTCAACTCTGGAGTCTGAACTGGACTGGAGTCACTGGAGAAAGGACGGTACATTTTCAATTCAGTTATTTTGAAAAAAGAAGTAGGGGAAGTATTAACAATGGAAGTGCTTTGGGATGTGCTTCCAATGACAGCAATTTCAAGTTCTAATTATACACCAGTCAAAAGTTAGTATTGTTGGTTCTGACATAAGGGAACAGGTCCAGGAATTGCCCACCGAAGAGCTGAAACTGAATTTTGGGAAGGCGAAGCTTCTTGAAATATTTTTCAGTAACTTTTCCTTGAAAGAGAAGTGGATTTGACATCTAACCTAAGTCGTTTCATATTTTTTTGGAGCTTTTTAGAAATTAGTTATGAAATTTTGAAGTAGAATTGGTATAGGGTTCCAAAATTTTCCACCCTTGAGATGTACATTGTTTGTACATCAGTGAAGGCTATTAAAAAATAGCATGTTCAAATTGTGTATATTTTATAGGTGGGTGGTTCTTAATGCCCGAACTATTCTCGAGCCTTCTATCTTAACATTGTTAATTGTGGCATTGTGTACCTTTGAGGTGGAAGAATAATTCCTCCTAAGATACCTTGGGGGAAATTTAGTTATAATATGAGGATAATTATTGGATGGGTTCTAAGACTTGTAAGTACATGAGATAATTTTATTGGGTGGCCATCCCAGCCCATGCCCTCCCCTCTACCTGGAATTGCAAAGAGGGGGGGGGCTTTTTGCGGAAGCATAAGGATCCCCCCCTCCCCCCTCTCTCCCGCTTGTTTAATAATGTTTTGAAGGGAGGCAACCCATTTCTAACCATTTATACATATACATGTATTTGCAAGGCAAGTTTCAATAGCCAGGATATTTTTCCATGTACAAAAATAGAGTTCATAAGGTTTTCATAATTTTTCAGATTTTTTTGTCTCAAAAACATAAATATTATGAATTTTTTAGTCGAAGATTATGTTCCACCTATACTTGTCATATAGACCTTCCTATTTCCGATTAAAAGTTGGTTGCAAAATCCAACAAGGGTCAGTTGCAATTATATTGAGAGTCTTGTAGCCAATTATAATGCACCACAACTGTGCTAGGAATTGTGCCATAATTAACGACTGTTAATCACCTCCTACATGGAATTACCCTACCCTACGTTGCCAGAACGGGGTGCTGATCATGAATGGGTTGCTTCCCATATTGTGGATGCCCTATTGGTGGAAATTAAGAGTTTATTCATATTGGTAATATTGTTTACCAGTAAAGTACAGGTCTTTTGCATTTTTGAAAAGGAGATCCTTACAATGAACAAAATTGTCCTATATGGCTCCTCAACCAACACCAATCTTTGAATTAACTAATAAACCCCTCCTATGTATCTAGTGAAGCATGATACCTTTCCAAGATGGGGAAGATCATTGCTTGGTTACACAATGTTATGTTGAATACCACGATTAGTTATATGTAGACATTTGAGTGACATTGATACTACAAACTTTGGTTAATTCCTTAAAACCAAGGCCATTTTTCTATCAAAACTACTCAAAATTGTCATTTCTATTGCGTTCACCCAAGAAAAAAAAAACTTTTCTAGAATCTAAGTGTAGTATCTTTTATTTTACTTGTCTGATCATGTGGTAAAAATTTCATGAAGTTTGACCGTACAAATTGAAAGATATTAGCATCCAAAGTTGAAAGAAAAAAAGTTTTTCTTAAACATTGATCTGCAATTTCAGATGACTTTGACCGCCATTTGTAGAATTTTTTTGCACTATGGACTTTGAATTTTTTTGCACTATGGACTTTGAATTTTTTTTTTTAAAATTGTGTTGAATAATTGATTTAAAAGTCTAGTAAAAAAATTTCAAAAAAACAATTGATTATCATTCTTTAAAAAATTGTTAAGTAGAAGTAGGTCCAAGATTGAAAGCCCAAAACTAATTTGTTAATAGCTCTTAGATGGAATTGAAACATAATAATTCCAACGGTGAGATTGTAATAGAAAGAAAACTTAACCTTTTTAATTAGTTTTTTTAATTATAAAAATTGCATTCAAAAATGAATTCTATAAGTTAATATTTCAAGAAGATTACCTAAAAAACAAGATTGTTCATAACTTTTGAATCACTAATCCAAATGGAATGAATTACATGTAGACAAAAATATGATCTATAAGAAAAAAAAATGAAAAATTTTAATTTCAATTTTTGCGTATTTTTTTCCTACTTGATTGCGTGAAAATTACATTTAGGATGGCATAATTTTTTCTTTGGGGCACATTTTGAGATAAAAATTACACTCCCATGAAGCTAATAAGTTTTTCTACCCTATGAGAAAGTTTCAAAAAGTTTCACTAAAGATTGAGTTCATAGAACCCTACCCAAAATTCATTTTGTCCCTTAAGGAGACAATGGTCCTTTAGGGGGGTAAAAAGAAGGCTCTGTTTTGTATCCCAAGTAAAGTTATATTGAATTAGTATTAATTTGATTATATTTGATTTGATATACCATAACTTTACAGAAACTTGGTCAAAAAATAAATAAATAAATTGGTGCCTAAATTTTTGAGAAACTACTAACCCCATTTGCCCTCCTAAAATAAAAATATATTAAAGGATTGCCTAATCCATAGAATTCAACTTACTCCACACAATCTTGCATCTCTTCTTTGTCAACAATTGTAAATATACATTACAAATTTGTTTGCCTCAACATTTTGACCATTTTAAAGCACAACCTCTCACAAACAATGCATCTCTCGCATGCAGCAGATCTTGACACTTTACAAAACCTTGATACATAAAGGTAGAGAATTCAAGATTTGAAGGTCAAGACAAGGTTTTTAATAAATGTGGTCACCTCAAATGAAAATAGCAACAAACATCCAAAAGTTCTAAGAACAACTTGGATGAATGCTTAATTAATCTAAATTATATTTTAAAACTATTTGATTTTAATATATTAGTTTTTGATTGCCTAACTATTTTTTGCACTTCAATTAATAATCATGTACAAATTTATCCAAGATACTAGGATGCTATGGTGTTTAGTACAGATATGAATAAAAATTTGTTTTTAACAAGCATTGATGTGCATTTTTCTTAAACCCTTACATTTTGACACCCCCCTTAAATTTGGACGTTTTACCTTACTGGTGCTAATCCATCCCAACAATGACAATGAGCTTAAAAGAGGCAAACATGATGTTTTAGGGGCAATTTCTCCCTCCCCCTCCCCGAAAGATCAATAGTTGTTGATTTGCATTTAGAAAAAATTCCCCACCCCTCCCAATGCCATCAATCTTTTAGAAAAATCAAAGCCATGGATGTTGAACAAACAATTTTGGACATCCAAGTGTGGATACACATACAGATACAGAATAGAGATGAAGATACAAATAGATAATATTGATATGAATATGGATATACAATATGGATATAGATATGAGTTTAAGTATGGATATGGATACAGATACAAAATTCAAATACGGATAATTATATCCCATATTGATTGCATTGGAATTACTTTCTAAGAAATACAAGTACAGATGGAGGTGGAGGTGGAGGGGGGGGGGGGCAAAATTTAAAAAAATAATAATTTAAATTTAAATGAAAACTTGTGACAATTGGGTTGATTAAAATACATAATAAATAATGAAAACTTGTTTGAGCTCATTGTGTTAGTTTGTCACAATGACAATGAGTTCAAAAGAGGTAGTAATTGCCTTAATACAATTTGGATGTTTTCACTCTTCTAGTGTTTATCCATCCTAACAATGCCCCAATCTACAAAAACCTTCCCAAGTATTTGACTAACCTTTAAAAGGACAAACTAGTGACTGTAGAAATCATCCATTTGGGTATTGTGTGAATCATTGGTATAAAAAAATCCAAGTGTACTCATTAGAAGTCAAACTACTATAGAAGATCTCCCCTTTTTACACAAAATTTGGAAGATAAATAGTTGCATTTTTGTCCACCATAGAAAGATTCTTTGTCATTCATTGGCCAAAAAACAACTACAGTGTTGTTTAGGGGCTAAATAAGAAATGGTATAAACCTTTCAAATAATTGTATCTATAATCACTTCAAATAACAATTATATTACTATATTAAATATGATTTTTTATAAGTGAATCTTATTTGAAAACTAAAAGAAGACTACAATGCACTTCAACATGCATTGTTTACACATCATGTGAATATATTTTTTTGAATTTTCAAAATATTCCCTCTCGATATACCAAAATTGGCCCTAGATTCTAATAGGATCTTATATTCTCACACTATACATCTTAGGTAATCATTATTTAGTTTTTTGTCACATTTTGGTCTAAATGTAGGTGTTGGTTATGGAGCAATAGTGATTTATCCCTAATGACTCAATTGACCATTTTTTGGTCATTGCCACTCTTTTTTGAGCTTTCTGTTTTCAAAATTTGATTTTTTTTTAAAATTAAAATAATTTCAAATAAACAATCTATGTTATAAATCCAATGGCGGTAGTTTCATCAAATTCAAAATAAAACTCCATTTTGTGGAATTTTTCAAAGTTAAAATGGTATAGTGTAGTTTATAGCTCATTTTTGGAGATTTGGTTTTGGCATAGACTAAAAAGTCAACCAACCAATATGATTCTTGTCCACCTCAAAAAGGTGAAATCTACCTCAAGAAGGTGAAATCCACCTCAAAAAGGGAAGATCCAAGGATTTCAAGGAGAAGACTAGTGTCCCATTCTCTTTTTTTTCTTACCATTTCCCATTGTGCATTGCAAGCTCCACATAAATTGAAAAATTTCTTGGAATGTTGTGAAATTTTACATGTACATTCTCGACTCTCTTATCTTTCACTGAGCACAAAAAGGGAATCATTTCAAAATATTCTCCCGTGAGTTTGCTCCTTCAAAATGAGTTGCTTTGTATTTCCATTAACCCAAATAGAACTTCAAACTTAAATATCTCTTGAATCGTGCGGTCAAATAGTTTTACGGGAGTAAGACTAGAAAAAATGTCTCTTTTAGGTGCTGCGACCTAAGTTAATCCTCGGATGACGCTTTCAGGAGAAGAAGGTTTTGTTTGTTGGTAGAACTTTGTTCCACTTTGAAAGAGAGAGGTGGTTGTAACCAATGAAAGTCCTTTGATGGTGTCGTTACAGCAGAAAATAGAGTCTGGAATTGCTGTTGAAAAGAAGGTTATCAATTCGGCATTCATGTATAAATAAATGCTTTCAGTTGAATTAAAACCTGTGCATCTCAATATCGTAAATGTAGGGCAGGTTCGAAAGGAAAATAATTCTAAAAATAGATGACAACATTTTTGGGGAGATTATTTTTTCTAAAAGAACCCATTGAATAAAATTTATATTTTTAGCATATTATGAACCTTATTTTAATGAAACAATTTAATACTTGACAAAGATGTGTTGTTCTTGCCCTTCAAGTACGGTGCATGTGTAAAGACGGAATCTCTATTTGAAGATATTCTTGCATTGGTAGTTGTGTGACCAATAGTGAATAATAAACATGTGTTCATTGCCATTTACCCTAAAATCAATGGATTAATCCCTAACTACTTAAAGTATAGATAGTAAGATCATTTAAAAAAAATCATACTAAATAATTGTAATTCATCCTAAATATCTATAGTAGAGGGCCTGCATTTGGTTCCCCTTTCCTATTCCATTTGCAATCCCAAATCCAAATGCATTAACCAACAAGATTCATTTTAACACATCCCACATGGTTGGTTGAAAATGTTGTTTGTTATAGGTATAAACTCAACTTTGTTGTTTGTGAATTTTTATGAAATTGTTTACAATGAACTCTTGAATTTTTTCCTAGTGAAAGTCAACCAGTATAACTTCCTTACATTCTTAACTTCCTATATTGAATAAATTTTTTAGATTATTTATACTAGTTTTCATGCCCAAAATTCCTCGGCCTTGGAAAGGTACCAACTTACAAACAAAGTAGTCACTAAAAATTGATCTGATTTTTAACCAATAGGTGCATTTCTTCATTCATTTGAAAAGTCATCCATTGGTCATTTTTTGGCTGCATCATTCTTACAGGGTCAAAGGGTTGGAATTAGGTCTTCTAACCCATGGGTGCTATTATATGAACCTAGAATCATGAGCACATGAGCCTAGAAGACTATTGTATACTATTGTATATTGTAGGTGTTTATATTATAGAAACTTTCTATGAGTATAGGATACACATGTTCCATTGTCCCTATAAGATATAAAATGAATTTTTGAGCAAGTTTCCAGGGGCTCAATTTTTAGTGAAACTTTTTGAATTTTTTTTATGAGATAGAGAAACTCATTAGCTTTCAAGAAATATAATTTTTATTTCAATCATTGCACGAGAGCAAAAGTTATACAACAATAAGTTCAAATTTCAATTTAGCAAGCAAAAAAACATCCACAAAAACTTAGAATATACATTTAAAAAAAAATCCCTCATAGATTGTATTTTTTTTCTACATAGGCTTTGATTCATTATGTTTGGATTTGTAATGTGAATGTTTTAGAGCATTTTGTTTTGTGGGCAATCAAATCATCTTTAAAAAATAATAATGTATTAGATTTTTTTTTTACCTCGATTTTTACATTTTTCCAAAACTAGAAGTTCCACATGGTTAATTTTGATTGTTAGAACAATCTCACCATTGGGATCATGTGCTTTAATTCCATTTTAAAGCTATAAATGATTTAATTTTTTCCCTCCGTTATATACCTTCTTCTACATAAATTTTTACAAAATGAATATCATGTTATTATTTTGATATTTTTTTCCTATATTCTCAATTCAATTCTTCATGATAAAAAATATTTAATTCAAAAATTTAATTCAAAATTTAAGTTAAGAAGATTCTAAGTCTCATAAACTTAGTTTGTCATGGTGCCTCAAACCATGATATCTTTATTTATCTTACAATCTATTTGGTCAAATTTTTTGAAATTTTTTCCACACATTCTCAAACTAGTCTACTGCAATATCATGTGGTTAGATATGCAAAAAATACCATTTTTAATTTGATTTTGCTCCTTGCATTAAAAATTGAAAATTAAAATTTTTTTTGACAAAAGAAAGGCCTTGGGACTTCAAGTATTAACCCTTTAGTGACCGTGGTTGATTTGGGGGGTGGGCGTAGTTTTTCAAGAAAGTGAACTTTGTGTCCACTCTAAAGATGTAGTCTTAGATCAAACCGTATAAGGTGTTTCCATAAGGGAGATTCTTCAACCTAACAAAAAATCAAACTCATCCAACGGTACAAATCTCTATAAATAAGATAGAAGGTCCATAAATTAACCTTTTAAGGGCTAAAATTGAATTTTGGGGAGGTGAAACATCTTTTAATATTTTTTAGTAAATTTTCCACAAAAGACAAGTAGAATAGACATCTAACCCAAGTCATTTCATATTTTTTCAAGCTTTGTGAAATTAGTTACAAATTTTTGAAGTTCACAAAAAATGGTCATCTGTGGTTATCAATGCGAATACCCTTCTAAAATGTGCAGATTTGGTACATTGAAGAAAGTGAAATATACCTCTACATCGTGTTTGCTTCTAGAGCCTTGTTGGAGTTTGAGTTGCTTTCCTTAATTCTCAAAAATCAATGATTTGAATGACCCTTTTGAATTTGCGCTACATAAATACCAATGCATAAGTTTACTTTGGGCATTCATGAGATTACAAAGAAACACGTATGCCTTGTCAAGACATCAAGCTACAAAAAAATCTCACAATTTGGTTGACATTTTTTTGTATTTTTGTTGAACACTTTCCATTTGAAGGTCCAGGCCATTTGAGTTTGCAACCTCATAGCTAATTCATCAATGCTCCAACTCCCTTAAAATTGGTTTTGTTTGAAGCGCATGAAGACACTCTAATTGCGTTACTCTTTGAGTTTTTTGTGATCAAATGTATTTTGAATAGCATCAGACCAAGAGTCCCAAAATCGACCACAAAGTGGTCGACCGGTCACTAAAGGGTTAAGCACCAAAAAATCATACATATCAAATGGAGTGAATTCATTACCAAATATTCCCTTTAATTTATATTGCAAGCTTTAAGCTAAATTCCTGGGAATCAATGTATCTGCCTACCAACCATGGTCGAGGACATATTCATATCCATGGACAAAAACAACAACCCATTATCTTATTAATCTTTTGCAAAAGAATTGGCAGAATTTTATGACTTTTGGTCCAACTCAACTCATGCCTATCACAAGAGATAGATTGTTGTCGGGGGACTCCATCTCCATTTCCATGGAAAAAGTTTCAATCAGCCCTTTCAGAAAGAAAAAGGAACAAAAAAAAGGAATCAACTTAGTTACTTCATATATATTCTTTGGCACCCCTGCTTTCCGAATCTCACAATTGTGGGGGATCTAAACAACAATACATGTTTCGGTAGATGAAAACAGAATGGACCCCTACAACAATCATCACTTAGCTAGGGAGTAGGTGTACCCTAAATGGTCCCATTTTTCTCAAGTGCTTTGCGCAAAATGATCAAAGTCTAAGATTTATAGATTGATATGTTGTGCGTATGAAGATGGGGGGCGTGTTTGAGAAAGAGGCAATTTTGGGTATATATACCTTACGAAATCCATATTTCATTTTTTTTGAATTAAGAGTGCTAAATTTCAGATTCTTGCCTAAAATTGTACAACATGTATTCATGAGGGTTTTAAGTTGTTGTTGGGTATATAAATTATCATTAGCACTTTGACAATTCGTACGCATTCAAGTGGTGTTCATGAAATGTATGCTTTGTAAATTGTTTTCTACCTTGCAACAATATGCTTAATTGAACAAATTTAGGTGCGGTAGCTTTAGAGTAAGTTGCACTTCAGTCTGCAATCTTTACTGGAATGATGAAGCTATTAACTTCCATTAATACAATCGTGAATAAAACATCACTTTCTTCATCAAAATGTACATTCATTCAAATATGGTTATGTCATTTAACATTGTCTTGTTGATTGTTGGCAATTTCATCCATTCTAAAATGAAAGATACCTTGGATGATATTCCAAACAATTATAGTCTTACAATTGTGTGATGATTGCTACAGATAAAACCAACAATTGGATCCATAATGTTCTTAAATTTAAATACCAAGTAGTGATGGTGATGGTTACCATTACCCCAAACTTTTTGCAAAAACTTGTTCCTTCCCTAACTTGTTTGCAATTGTTTGGAGCCTCCACTTTTGGCCAACCATTGCAAATTAACCATGGATCTTAATAAATTCACCATGTCGAGGTTAATGCGATTTAAAGGGGCAAAACAATATTGCAAGTTCTATTTGAGAGGTGAGTTAGGAAGATGATTACACCATTTTGCATGAGAGAGTCCTAGTGAATCTGCATGGAGAAAATGCATCCAACGTTTGATGAAAAATAACTTGAGCTCATTAAACATTTGTCACACCAAGAACCCACAATACCAAAGTATGAAGATCACAAATCAATTAAGTTACTAACTGATTCTTACAACACTCAACTCACAAATTAAAGATTAAACTGAGAAATTATGCCAAGAAGAACTACAGAAAACAATACCAAACACCCAAAAATTTGTTGTAAGATCATGCTAATAACATCCAAACACACTAAGGTAAACCAACCTATTCCCGCCAGCTTCCTATTTTCGACATCTTACTTTTGGCCCCATTACCACCCTGAAACTCATCTAAGTCCATCTATTTTTCTAACAAAATTAGTTCATTAATTTCAGCTTGGGTAACGTATCTACCATTGATTGGTAGATATCCAAGTACTCATAGATACAATCTATGGCGATAATGGGTTGTTGATATGACTTTTATAAATTAATCCATGGGCGGATTTGTAATTTCAGGGCAGTCAACTTCAACAATTCATAAAAATTTCAATTTTCATTAGAAAATTATAATTCCACTTGGGTTTGATTTGTGAAACATGCATACACCTTTGAAAAATAGGTGACCCCATTGAAGTTGACTCCAACATAGCCAGATCGCGAATCAGGGTGGTAATAGGCTTGTCTACCTTTACCCATACTCTGATAACCATGATTCATGCAAACATTAGGGGTAGTCACACCTTCTTCACCAAGCACTTGGAGAATGGGGCCGTGGTGGCTTAGGGTTAGCTTCATATTGGCCCTCCGTTGTAGAATATTCTTAGCTTGTTATATCTTGGGCACCCCCAATCTTCACCTCTAAAGGTGAAGATTGGGAGTGCCCAAGATATAACAAGCTAAGAATATTCTTTTGTGCTCTACAATTTTACCCTAGCGTTGCCAATTTTAGCTCTTCCTTATGTCAAGATCTACTACAAGAACTACAACTTGTGGCTCATTGGCTCCACAAGCCAAGGAAACATACATCCAAGTAAACCTTTTCCATTATTTCATTCTCCAACTATCAACACATCTTTCAGGGGTGTCACACCTTCTTCACCCACTGCAACTTCCCATTGGTTCCTCCAAACCCACACCAACTTCTCTTTCTCCATGTGCTTGGTGAGGAATGAGTGACTACCCGTATTAGCAAATGCATGTTTTAATTGAGTTACATTAGACACTTACAGGGAGGATCACAAGGTAAAATACCATACATAATGATAAAAATGTCGCAAGAATTGTCACAATGATTCCAAGCAACACAAAACCTCAAACGGCACTTAACAGATAATTTTTAGGAGGAGAAACAACAGGAGAAATCCAGTTGTTCACTGCAAACAGAACGAAATAAATTACGACCGGTAAACATCATAAATCACGCTGACCGAGAACACTGCTATAGTATGGAGGCAATCCTACAACGAGTAAGCAGAGGACTCGTAACATAACTTATTGGGTTTCAGACCTTAAAGAGAGCGTGTTCAGAGAGAATGTCGTTAAACTTGCTTCTAATCACAACAGATAATCTTTGATGAGCCCACGCAGTTCAATCAACAAGAGAATTAGTTACGTTAGTCACAATGAACATGCGACATGATGCACACATCCTTTACCCAATTCAATACAGTGCCTATACAAGTTTAATGTTGCAAACTATTATAGCGTCCACCCCCAAGTTGCCAATTCGACATAAGCATTTGAAAGCATTCACAATGAACTGCATCACATTCAACGAAGTCCGAAACCCAACAATATCAAAAGGATCCAATGAAACCATGATCCAATTACCCGAGAAACTCATGCAAAGGCAAAATCTGATCAGTTCTCTTAACCAGAGCATTCTAAGAACGCCCATCAGTAAGCCCTACGCAACAATGTGAAGTTCAAGTATTTAAAGACTAACACAATGCTTGATAATCCTTGTCAACGCCAAAATCATTCCATGAGAAGTGAAGTTTCAACAATCTTACGCAAGAGCTTCCAAATGCACAGTTTCCACTTCCAGGACTATCTCTTCTAGAACCTCTCTTCATCTTCCAATCTCAAAATGCTATGAGAAACCCTAATCGTGATGCCACATAAATTCTTCATGCCAATGTCAACATGACCCAATCAACCGAGAAACCAATGCACAGGCAAAATCTGATCAGTTCTCTTAACCAGAGCATTCTAGGAACACCCACCAGTAAGCCTTAAGCAACAATGTGACGTTCAAGTATTCTAAGACTCCCACAATGTTTGATAATCCTTGCAAAACGCCAAAATCATTCCATGAGAAGTGAAGTATCAACAATCTCATGCAAGAGATTCCAAATGCATAGTTCCCACTCTCCAGAACCCCTCTTCATCTCCCAAAGCTATGAGAAACCCTAATCATGATGCCACAATCATTCTCCATCTTCGCAGATCCCGCCCTCCCGCCATTACTTTCTCCTTCGCCGCTTCCTCCTCATTGCTGTTGTCACGAAGACGACGGCGGTCACTCATTCATCACAGGCTTGTTCTCGTTGGCCTTCGGCGCCCGCTGCTGGTTGCCCGGCTTCTGGTCCTCCGTCTTGCGCTTGTCCCCGGCGCCCTTCTGGCTCAAAAAGGACCGGAACAACGCCGAGTTCACGTCGTAAATCATCGCTCCTGCAGATGGTATCGCAAATTCACAAAGATTCGATGCAAACACACGCAAGGAATCGAAGTGCAGACAAAGAACTGAAAGCTTTCGTTTGAAAACCTCGGAAATTAGGGCTAGGGTGTCGGGCATTGCCAGCGCTACGAACACTCTTTCATATCACCTTGTTTAATATCACATCTTCTGCCTTCTCCCCAAGAGCGGACCAACAAAAATCGGCCAAAATTTTCCAAAAGTAACAAAAAATTAAAAACAAAATAAATACTGAAATTCTACCACACAGGGAAATGTGCAACATTTGCAAGAAGAATTTTTTTTAAATTCTACATTAGAACTGTTGGTTGGGAATTTTTTTAGATAGAGGCTTACAAAAAGAAAGGTGGCAACTTTTCAGCTTCCAAAAACCTATTTTTAATGTTGGACTTGAACTTTTTGGTTGCTTTTTAGTTTGGCAGTAAGCCAAGTTATTCCTAAAATGTAGTTTTTCCCTACTCACATGGAAGTGAAAGCTTTATAAAACTAAGCAAAAGCAATTAAGACTCTAGAAAACTCAAAAATTCTTTTCAATTCCAACAAAGCATAGAAGTTCACTCTAAGCAAACATGCGTATTCAAAATAGAAGAAATTATCGTGGTCACAAGGGCCCTATATCCCTAAAGTGATCAAAGTAAAGTTAAGGTAGTAACACTTTAAATTGCCAAAATATGCGTTTTTAGTGTCTTTTATGAGGCCACGTTGTCAAATTAAGTTGATCCAATCTTTGGCAAATTATAATTAAGATATTGCAAGTATAGTCTAAATTTTATTTTGCTTAGAAAATATGCTATAAATTTTTGAAAACACTATGTTAAAGACTCCTACAATTGGTCATAAACTTTGTAGAAAAAAATCCATTTAAAATCTTGAAGCAATAGAAAATGATGCCTACATGGCAACACCCTTGATTGATAACTTTAATCACCTAATTAGGTTCTAAATAGAAGATTTATGATTTTGTGTGCAAATTTGATTTTCTATTAGGTAAAATAAAAAAGCTCAAAATAGATACAAGGTGGTTTAAGGTACCACTAATTTAGTAAAATTACTTTCAAAATTTACAACAAATAATTAAAACTTGTCTATTACTAGAATAAAAGATTATGTAGATCAGAAAATGACTATTTGACTTACATGTAGTCAAATTAGTCATGTGGATCCTCTTAAGGGTTATTTCCATGTCTACATTGCCCATATTTCTACTACTATACTACAATGTATCCACGAACATATCACTAGAAGAAAAATGTGTCCGGCACAACTGACTACTATGCAACTATTGTCCTATACAACTATCCTGCAACTATAATCCTCTCTATATGCACCAAATCTAATGTAATTGTTTTATGTCGTTGTTTTACAACATTGATACATTATTTTAGTCGCAAAGCAATCAATCTATAGTTGCAAAAAACAACTAGGAAACAACTAGGAAACAATTAGGAACAGATAGCAACTGTAAAATGACCATAGTTGTTTCCTAGTTGCTTTCTAGTCACTTTCTAGTCGTACACAAGTTGTTTTTTAGTCATTTCCTATAGTATTAAAAAATTCAACTTTTTCGATGATTTGGTTGCATAGATTTGATGCACTTTTCTATTGATTTGGAAGGTAATTTGTTGATTTGGATTAAAAAAAACTAAACTAAATTTTCTAGTAGTGAAGCTAGTCATTTTCTAGTTGCTCTTAAGTTGTACACTAGTTGTTTCGTAGTCAATTTCTAATGGTTTCCTAGTTGCTTCCAAAATTCATTTCCATTTGTCTTATATCAATTGTCCCATATCAATTGTAAGGAGTACCATTAGGTTGGACATATAAAAGTTGTAAGTTGTTGTAGTCTTATGCAATGAATTTTGTTAATAGAATTCTAAGACTTCAACAATTTATAGATTTCTATAATCTATGGAAATAAAAAAATATTTAAAATCCAAGAAGTTTTAAAATCTATGAAATTTTAAGGTATCCTAAATCAATGAAATCTATTAAATATCAGTATTTGAATTTTTGAAATTTAGAAAAAGGTAGTTTTGAAATTCAAAAATCTAGACAAAGGTAGATATGAAATTTTGAAATCTACAAATCATTGAAACTAATATTTAAAATCTACAAAGCTACAAGTTGTAAACAAGTCGCAAATGAGTCACATATGAGGCGTGACTTTTGCAATTGCTATACCTTTTTCCTAGATTTTAGGGTGCCCACTGCAACTACAAGTCTCCAAAATATCACCAAATGCAAACCAATCGCAAGTGTCCTACGCAACTAAAAAACTAGTTGCATAGTATAGTTGCAAAATCCCTCATTAATTTTTCTTCTAGTATATCCATGTCATTGGATCATATAAATCTTTATCTTTTTTTTCATCCATACGCTATTTTCATGTTTATTTTTTTAAAGCTTACTTAAAGAATATTAATTGGCTAAAGTGCACTTTTTATAACATTCATCATTCACCCAATGGATAGTTGAGTGCTTAGAGGTTAAAGGTTTAGGAAGCTTGATTGTGGTCACAACATGGGGGAGTTCATTTGATATATAAGGTTTATGAATTGAGGTGTTCAAAAATAACAGAAATTGATTATAATTATATGGTTAAATAAAAATTATAAATAATTTATTTAATAGGAATTCTTTTTACATAAAAATAGCAATTTATGGGAAAGGTGGGATTATTTAAATCAATAACAAGTTGCAATATTTCTATTACTTTAGCAAAACATGAAAAACAAGTTTTACAAATTGCATATAATTGTAAACATGATAGTCTTGACAACACTCCAACACAAAAATCCATTGCCCAAGCTTGTCTTCAGTTCTTACAAGCAAATGACAATGCTAAAAAAAAAAAACCTCTACAGCCCGAGTATCCTCTCATTACTCACATCTCCCCAAAAAACCATAACTTCCAAGAAACTCATAATCAAGATTCACAAGTAAAAAGTCTTATTCATAAAAAATGACTTAAACCATGGCTATCACACTTTGGCTTTAAGCGATAAAAAGATGGGATAATAGGCCCTTGCCTTCCCTTATATCTTCCCTTTACCAAGCTCTATTTCTTTATCTACTCTCACTATTCCCACTTTTAGTAATTTTGCTACCAACTTATAGGATCCTAACAACTTAGTATCTTTTATGAGACCCCTTATCATTAGGCAATGAAGCCACTAGAATCCTAACCTCTTGGCATTGCTAGTTACCCTATTTATTTGGTAAAATTCTACATTCATTATTACTTTTATTCTTATAGGATTTTTAATACCAATAATTATTGATACTTTAAAATTAAAATATTATCACCATAAGGATCATATTGAATCACATCCAACGACACAAAGCTCTCCCGATTTGAATCATTATTACACCTCCTATACGTTTTAGAAATCAATCAATTTTTATATTCTATTATTCTTTGTTGGATTTATAATTAAGTGCTCCATGATTGTCTTAAGTTAATATGATTTGGTTGATTAATGTAGCTACCACCATTTGATATATCTTAAGTTAGCAAGGTTTATGCGAATGAGATCTTAAGCAGTTGTCCTCATTTTTTGCCATCTTTGCATGAATTTCATTTTCCTTTATGTCTTTTACAATTAATTACCTTGTACAAACTACTTGAAGATTTTAGTTGTAATAAACAAATTTTCAGAAAATTGACACAAATTGTTGATTTTCAAACATTTGACCATAAGAAATATTCTATTTAAAACTAGGACTAATATGAGTCTATGTTTTAGGCCAAGTGCCTTGAAAGTACATACCAAGTCATGCAATGATGCCAATTTAATAGTACTAATGTTAAAAATTCCGCTAATATAAACAAAATCAAACATTATAAACCCCTAAGGTGTCTATTAAAGAACATTTTCAAAAGAAGTTATACAATATGGTTCCTTTTAATATGATGGTTGTATAGATCTATATGTACTCATTCTTTATTGTATTACTTTATGAGGTTTTATTTATTTTTATGTTTTGACAATGCATATAGACAAATTGATGAGATTTTCATTTTTCAATGTCCATGGGTCAATCTCTTTATATTGTCAATATGCTAAAGAAAATTAGAGTCTTCTTGAGCATACACTACCATCTCCATCCAATTTGATTCATGCTTGATGCAAGTGGTATTGTAGGTGAAATAAATATATATATGTTAATAAACTATAAGAGTAGTATGCAAACAAATAAACAATGACAACAAACACAACAAAACTAATGAACCTAATTATAATTTAGATATGAAAATAAATGTTTTATTGTATTTTGAAAGTAATGTCAATAATATTTTTTACCTAGTAAAAAAACTTAGTTATCATTAGCAATAGTGTCAATTGATCACTCTCATCACTCTATGCTCCTCCATAATAATACTTCTGCTTATTATTCATGTACAAAATCAAATAAATGATTTGCTAACTTAAAATTTATAAAGTTGATAAATCAAACTCTTAGGCAATAAACAATGGCTTCAATTTTCTAACTAGAAATAGGAGAATTTATTCATGACCAAAAATAGGAAAAGAAGAGAGAAGAAGAGATTTAGAAAAGATGTCAAAAACAAGAGAAAGAAGAATAAACAAAAGCAAAATTCAATTTCTGCAATTCCCACAGCGTTACCGCGTTTTAGAAAAATAAACCTATCTCAAGTGTATGTGAGATTGAAATTTTACAATATCCTCTGTTGATTTATTCTTTTTTTTTCTTAACCAAAAGTATTATTTTATTTACAATTATTTATTCATAATTAAATGTATTATATATAATAATAATAATAATTAAAAAAAATACTCCCATCTAGATGCAACAACTTAAGGTTGGTTTTCAAGGATTCTAAACTTAGTTTTATTTACAGTTTGTCTTGGTGATTATCTTAACCCCTAAAGGACCAAACACCGTTTTTTGACAACATAGCGATTTTGGACAGCTCATTATGAACGTAATGTTTTCTTTTAGATTTTCACACAAGATGTGTATGAGGAGTAGCTTCAAGGCCCAACAATTTTCATAGCTTTTGACTATGTGGTTAAAAAGTTATTGCATGATATGTCATTTTCATTGGTTAGCAGGCAACCTGGGCAGCTGAAAAAAAGTTCTTTAAAAATCACTTTTTTTAGAAATAAAAATTTGAAATTGGTTCTTTAGATTTCTATATACATGGGAAGCTTTTAATCATTCAATTTTAATTAATGAGGTGAAAGTTATGAGGAGTTTTAGTTTGAGGGTAGTTATGCAATTTCTACTCTAAAATAATTTATTGGTACTGAAGTAGTAATTTGTGAATTTCACAAATGCTTATAATGGAAATAGTCTATTTCAACAAAACTTTAACAAACTATCATCTATATTGATGAAACTGCAGTATAAATTTTGTGTTGATAAAAGTTCAAGTTTCTATCTTTGATGTAATATTATTGAGTTTTCGTATAAGATTCATTCTATTGATATTTTGATCACCCAATTGACGTTTCTATGAGAATAATTTTGGTGATTTCTATTCTTTAATTTGTTGAAATTCAATAATGTAAATCTATTTTAATTTCACTTGTTTTGTGTAGAAATGTAGATTTTAATCAACTTGACCAACCAATAGATCTCCAAGATTGGAACAGCACTAAAGCTCTTTTCTTGTAAGATTCTTCTTTACTACAACATTGTACCATTTGAACACATTGTTTCTATTTGTTGTTGTTACTCTATGATAGGATTCATATAAAATTTGCTTCAAATGTAGTTGAAGCTCAATGTTTTAATCTTATTAGTACTTCCAACTATGAGATTTTAATTGAGGATGTTTAGGGATTTTAGCAATAACCATTTTGGAGGGATGTTCTCCATCAGTCCTCATTCTGAGTCTCGGTACTTAGATTTGTCAATTATCATACAATGACTTCACTAGTATCCAGTTTGCAAATTACATTGGATTCAATTATGTCAATAGCTTGGGTGCTAAATACATGACATCTTTACATGGCTTGTGAGTTTATCTAACCTATTCAAACATTTCTATGTGCATGCATCCCCACCACAATGGTATTTCACTGGTGAGTAATTGCAAAATATGCAAGTTGTACATTTTGTGCTTGTTGTCTTAATTCTTAAAAAGGTGTGTTTTCTTGGCCATATTTATTGCATTATTCTACCAAGAGGACGTAATATAATTAAGGTTAATAAGACTATTCTACACCTTGCTTAGTTTTTTTTCACATCTTTCCAAATCATTTTAATTGTTATGATCAATCTTTAATTATAGGTCTATCTTGGAGTTTTGTTTTGTTTTCAAACATTTGAAAGGTAAAATTTAGAAATTTGAGATTGTCTATTATAATTAGATTATTATACAAAATTATAAATTTTTTATAATAATAAAATCAAGATTTGTCTTGCATCTATTTTGATTTATTTTTTTGTTAATTTGTACCTAAATTTTGAAGTTTTTTGTCTGTTTGTTTAAAAGCCAAGACAATAGAATTTATTATTCTTGAAATATAATTGTTAAGTCAAAATCCTAAAATAAAAATCTCCATTTGTAACAATTCTATGAAGATGATCATTCACTAAAAGAATAACAAAAGTAAAAAATTTTATTTTTCAAAATTCATGTAGACATTACAAAAAATATGAGGCCTCCGGAAGGCCGTTAAGCCTGGACCCCCGTAGTGATACTACGGAGTTTTTTTTCAGAAAAAAAAATTCAGAAACTGAAATTCTGACGTGGTCGAAGTTCCACGCCAGCGCTGACGTCAGCGCCACATCAGCGTGACGTCACTTTTCAATTTTTTTTTCATAATATCACCCGCGGGTCCCGAAAATCAGCACTCACGGCCTTGTTGAGGCCTCATATTTTTTGTAATGAAGAAACTTAATTTTGTTGGCTTTTATGCAACATTGAATTAATTATTTTTAAAATTCCTTCATATAGTAGTTGCTAATCTACTAGAAGGCCATCTTATCCAGAGTTCGTCTGCAAAGTCATTTTGGGGGGTCAAAAATAGTACTAAAAATTAACAAAGTGTGACACTGGCAAAACAAATTGGCATGTGTAACATTCAATTGGGGATTATTTATAAATAGTAAAAAAAATTTGAAGATTAAAAAAAAAAATTGACTAAACATTGCATCTATTACCATACTAACATTAATTAAGTCACTACTATCTTATACCTTCACCTTGTAAATTTTTGTTGATGCAAGGATATTTCTAACAACAATTTTATTGGACCATTTCTTGAAGAATTTTTTCAATTTCCATATTTATCAAATTTGTCAGTCTTGTTTTTCTATCCATAAGATTATAGATTATTTTGTTTTAGTTGTGCCTATCAAAATATGAAAATAACTTAAAGGGTGATTCTAGATCTAATGTTAGATTTTTCATTTCTAAGCTAAAATGTATACTATAATATATTGAAAGATAGGATCAGCACATTTTTGCCAAATTTTTTTCCTTAAAAGTTTTTGTAGGTTTTAAGAAATATTCTGAAATAAAATTTTCTATATAAAATCATTTTTAATCAAAAAAATTGGCATCTATTTTTAGAATTCAATTCCATCCAATCTGCCCTGTAGCACACCTTGCCTTATTAGGCTAATAATTGTAGTAGAGATTTGATGTAGTAATATTAATTACACATGCAAAATTTGTAATCAATATCTATAAAAGCAACAAATTCAATGATTTACTAAAATTTGAAAAGCTAATAGAACTTTGTAAAAAACCTCTATTGTGTGCAAGAAATTGTATAATAATTTTCAATTGTAACCAGATTGATTTGAATTTTTTATATATCTCTAAATGATTACAATGCTGATTTCAAAAACTAAATGTTATAACAAAATTCTAAATATAAATATGTTCACTATAAATAGTTTTTTAATTAAATTTTTTATTTCATTTTTATTTATTAAAAGACAAAGAATTTATGGTATTAGATGTTGGATGTGCAAGGATTTGAGTATGAACCACTTTGGAGGGTCAATTGATTTTGGAAGCTTGAATGAGACTTCAAGGCTAGATTATTTGTAAGGAAATTGCTAATATTATTTATCCCCTATTGATATGAATTTAAATGATATCTTTTCAATTGTCTATAGAGAGCTTATATTCTTAGATGGTATATTGTTTTTTATTTCAAGCATTGCAATTTTTCAGTACTTTCTTTGATTTGCACTTCAATTTTTTAATTTGATCTCTAGAAGACTAAAAGTATATTCACTTAGAAGCCCACTTCTCCAAATGCAATTCAATTATTTAAATTTTGCAAAAAATAGACTTTTGTCTTTCTACTTGGTGAGACTATGCCTTATTAATGAATGAATGTTATTTAATGATTTAAGAAAATACTATAATTATGTAAACTTTAGATTCATATACATAAAGATAAATCAATTGTAATTTTTGTAAATCTTTCTAACTTGAATAATTTTATTTTCTGCAAATAGTAATAAAATTTTAGGTTAATCCTCTAAAATTCTTTTGGCTATGATTTTCAAATAAACTTCACTTGGAACATCACTAGCTTTAACATGCAAAGCTTGCAATTGCAATCTTAAACTCAAATTTTGAAACTTTTTGATTTTGTAAACAGATAAGCATTTGTTCCTACAAAGCATTCATTAAATTATTTTTTTATTGAACACATGGAGAGCTTGGTGCCAAAAATATGACCAATCATGAGGGAACTTGAAGCAACCATTTGAAGTTTGTCATTTTAAATGTATAATTCAAAGTAATCAAATAACTTTGTTAACAAATATATAATTATTCTAAATTTTCATAATATTTAGATAGATGAAAATAATGAAAACTTCATAATTCTATCAACAACACACATGTAGATTCTTAAGCATGCACAAATTCATCAATAAAGTAGATATTAATGTATAAAATTGGTAATACCAGATTTTTAGATTACATTTGCTTAATAGAAGAATGTTATAAAGCAATTAAAGTTCATAGTTGTTTCATCTTCAACCTCCACTTATAATATTTTGGTTTGGATTCTCATTAATATCAGCAATAATAATTTCAATGAGACATTCTTTACGGATGCTTACCTCAATTCCAGTAGGATGGCTTTATCCAACAATCAATTCAATGATATCACATTTTATGCATACAACAAAACTACACCTTCAAATGGGAGCATCTTTTTACCATCACTTGAAAAAAATGTAAGATTCAAATAATTGCTTTTAAAATTTTGAGATTGGATCAAATGTTTGACTACACTCATGATGCTTATTGACATTTTGATTTGTATTGATCTATATTTAGATATTCTAAAAAAACAATTTCAATGGGCAATTTCTAGCTCAAATTTTAATTGCACCAAATTTGCATATTTTGTGAGTTTATCAAAGTCATATCTACAATTATAAATTTTATGGTATATTTTAGTTTTTAGTCTTTATTTATGAATTTTACTAACATTATTGTGTTTTCTAAAATGTGTTGAAGATACACAACCAAACAAAATTACAAATTCAATTGTATAGGAAGTCTTTGTGGTGTTATCTGTAACTTGTCTTTATCTTTTAAGGTTTTGAATGGGGTCTAAAATGAATAGATTTTTAGTTTATAAAAGCTAAAATAATAATCTAGGTTTATTTATTTTTTTATCTCTCTCCAATAGATGGAAATACAATCTTTTTACTTTTCAAAATTCAAATGAATTTTGCAATTCATCCTTCTTGAACTATAATTTCTTGGAATTTTATTTGTAAGATGCTTACTATCCATGTTGATTTTTCATGGACGCTAGTGAAAATCAATATCAGACTTTGCAACTTCCAATTCTTCAGTTAGATAATTTCACCTTAAAACAAGTTTTCATAACAAATAATAAACTTGGTGTGGTACAATACCCAAAGAACGGACAATTGTCAACCTATAACCTTCAATTGTCAAATTTAATTTTATAAGTACTTTTGATTTTATTTGTTTCATGATCTCTTAAATAATTTAATATTTAGTTGTCCTTTGAATGATTTGAAGTTGAATTTTTAATATCTAATTCTACTAATCATTGAGAAGTCTAAATAATGCCTTGATTACATTTTCATATTAACAACCTTGTAGGCAATCCTATATGCAACAAAATTGAAAATACAATTTTATCAAGCATATGTCGTATGAATCAAATAGATGAATTGTTGCCTAGTATGATATCTATTACATTTATTTTATATATGTCATGCAAATTAATTGAATTTAAATTTAAAATATTAGATGAAATATATAATAATATTTCATAAGAATATAAAATCATTCATGAATTAAAGCCATGCTCATTTTTAAAAATGCTGGTAGAAATCTATTCAAAATTAAAGAAATTTGTTAGAAAGCAACAACATTTTTTGACGAGCATTTTTTTTTGTTGGTATGTGAATTTAGACTTTTGTATTAATATGAAAAGTACAAAACCAATTTATGTATTTTGTATGTTGAAAAGCTTGCATAAATCTAAGTTCATTTCAAATTTGAAACGAGTATAGAATTTGAATGTTGCATCTCAAGCAAGTTAAGAAAACAACCTTCATTTTATTCATAAGAGTTGAAAATTTAGTCAACATCAAAGGATTAAGATTAAAATGCATTCTTTTAACCAATTGTGTACAACTTGGCACTTTCAATGGATGAAAATTTGAATAAGAAGTTTTTTAATACATTAAATATAAAAGGCATTAGTAAAAAGTTATGTTCTTCTAGGTTGAAATTAATCATTTATAGGGAATCTATATAATCATCTTTACCATCTATTTGGTAAAGCATTTCAAAAATAATATTAGCACATTGTAAAATGGGAATGCATTTGGAAATGAAGAAATTGTTAACATGAAATTCCCATCTTTCATTCATAAATTCAATTTCAAGTTTAAATTTTTACAATTTAATCAAATTTGATATTTTGAATAGTATCTCACAATTACCATGACATATGTATTTCTATTAAATTTTGGTTGAGCTTGTAATGTCATGATTACACACTTCATGTGGGGCATGGTTCTATGCACAAATTTCAATCAAGTAAAATTTTCATGGATTGTTGTTGACACTTTATTGTTGAAATAGTTTTTCCAAAGTCTAATGCAAAGATGAAGATTATGATTGCGATATCAACACCATTAACTTTTATATTAATATTTTTGATAAGGGTTGTATATATATGGCACATAATGGGTAAAATCAAAGCTCTTCATATCATTCTAGAAGGTGAGATAGCCTTGGCCTTTCTCAAATCTATTTTCTTGAAAAAAGCTAGTATAATTAAGAAAATTTTAAATGCCAACACTGCCAACGTCGAAAAGTAATTATTATCAATTTGAATAATTGAAAAATTCATTCACCACATTTGCATATATTGTTTTATTATAGAATAATAATTTATTTAACTTTTTAATTTGCAATTAGTTAATCCTTGCCTTCATATGGTTGTCAAATTTTTGAAGGCCTTGATAAATATTTATATGCCTATGTGTGTGTCCAATATTCAAAAATTCATGAAAGGTGTTTATGTTGATATATATTTGAATTGGTGATATCAAAATTTGACAACAAAGAAGTGAAATCCAATTTATACTCTTATAGAGAGGTGAAATTGGCTACAAACAACTTTGACAAGGACAACAAACTTGGTGAAGGATGTTTTGGTGTAGTATATAAGGTACAATATATGTTTGAATGCCAATGTTTTTATGCTATGATATTTTAGGAAAACATATTTGCTTTAGAATCATCTTTCCCAAAGACTTTGATGACTTTGTAGAGTTTATTTGTTTTATAAATAGCAAAGCAAATTCTAAAAATGGGCATTCTATATTTTACAAGTATTTTATTTTATTTCAAACTAAGTTCAAGCATTCAAAGATATAATGAATTAATCCCTAAAGTTCCATGATTATGTTTTCACCGAAAGCGCTCAAGAACTGCCATTTTTAGTACAAGTACCAAATTTTTGAAAAAAAACATTTTTTGACACATGTAACCATAGGATCTTGTAGTATGTGGTAAAAATTTCAGAAACTTCCACCGCGTGGATTGCAAGATATAAGAATTCAAAATCACTGAAATTGTTTTTTTGACCCTGCGAAAAACCGGGCAGCTGCACTTCAGAAGCTCACTTTTCTATGAAAAAATGTCCAAATTGGTGGTGCTTCTTTGGATTATTTTTCCTAGACAAGTTGGCTACATGCTTAAAAAATTTCACATCATTTGGAATCATACAACATATAGGAAAAAAATAGTAAGTAGAACAAAGTAGAGAATGATTCAAAATACAAAATTGTTAAGAATTTAGGTACAGAATTGGAAAATGCCAATCCTAATGGTCGAAATGTTGTAAGAAACAATCTACATCCTATGATTTTATTTTTTTCAAAAAAAATTGAAAATTGAGTAAGATAAAGGACTTCAAAGTTTATTCAGAGTAGAAATTTCATAATTGTCTACAAACTAAAACTCCTCATTACTTTTGACTCATTGGTCAAAATGGAATGATTAAAAGCTTTTCACGTATATATAACTCTAGAAAACCAATTTCAAATTTTTGTTTCTGAAAAAAGTGATTTTTTTTTATTCTGCTCGGATTGCCTGGCCGAGAAAAAAAGTAACATATTAGGCCATACCTTTTGACTCATATTTCCAAATGTCATAAAATTTAGTGCATATGAAAGATATTGCTTGCGCACAACTCCTATTAAAATTTCAGCCAAAAATATGAAAATCTCCAGTTACAGGTACTTGCCCAAAATTTCTATACTATCAAAAAATGCATGTTGGTCCTTTAGGGATTAATAAAATGATTCAATATTAGATTTATAATTGAACCTCAAAAAACATTTACATCTTTTGATAAGCATGGACTTTCTTGTTCATAGCAATTGCTTTCTTTTGTATGAAATATATTTATGTTATATTTATGAAACTAATGATCTTTACTATGCCAAATGCATTCTATTAGAGTCTTGATTTGATTAAGCCTCTAAAACTCTTTCAAAGTTGATATTTGTTTAGGCCTTTAGATCTTTTAAACTGCAGAATTAGATATATTTCAATTTCTCCTTGTTTTCTCTGAGAGTTGAAAATAATTTTTTTAGGAAATAACTTTATTAAATTTTAAGAATGGATAAAATAATTATATTTTTTTGGTTGCCTAAAATCCCTACTAGAGGATGAATGAACTTCAAATTTGAGCAAAGCCTCAAATTAAGAAGAAGTTTGCAAATTTTCAGCACAAAATATGTTTTTTTTTTGCTCTAAATTATAATATTAGTCAACAATAGGGTTCAACAATTCGAAATTCTAAAATATAAATTATGTTTTTTATAGTCCATTTTTAGAAAAAAAATTGATTTAAAACCGTTTCATAAACAATATCTAATTTTGACACAAGAAGCTTTAGGGGTTAATCTAAAATTGATCATTGTGCTTTTTAGAGAGAGCTTTTTGATGGGACACAAGCAACCGTGAAGAAATTGACAATGTCATCAAATCAAGGGCTTTCAGAGTTTTTGAATGAAGTCATCGTCATTTTTAGCTTAAAACATCGGAACTTGGTGAAGTTGAAAGGTTGTTGTTTTGGAAATGAAGATCTACGCATTTTGGTGTTTAAATATGTGGAAAACAACAATCTTGCAAAAGCATTGTGGATGCATGGTATAATCCCTTTAAATTCCCTTGGTTTGTTTGGTTTTAAATCTATCAATTTTACATATGTCTTCCATAAGAAGATGTTGTTGCAGGTGATGTGCACAACAACACTTAACTTCCAAGTTTGAATTGGAAAACAAGGTTCAATATCATTGTGGGTATGCAAGAGGGCTTGCATACCTTCATGAGGAGTTGCAACCACCAATCATTCATAGAGACATTAAAGCAACCAACATCCTTTTGGACAAAAATTACAATGCAAAAATTGTAGATTTTGGTTTGGCTTATCTATTTCCGTCTCTTGATAATGAAGCTTTGCACTTGACTTCGATGCAAGTTGCGGATACAAGGTGAATGAACTCACCTCTTAGAGAAATTTTAAAGTGTAAAAATTATTGAAATATGTAATGATGCTCTTGTGAATTGCAAATTTTCAAACAATTTGGGTTTGTTGTAAGCATATGGACTAATTAACTATGTGGAATAAGTTGTTTGCTTCATCATATATAGCTACTCTAAATACATTGTAGATGCCATAGATTTGTGAAAACACTTGGATGCTAAGCTGACAAGTTTTTTTTATGCTTTGATATGTAGAAGGTATTGCTCCCCTGAGTATGTGCTTTATGGTCATGTGTCAATAGTCCTTGATGTATATAATTTTGGGATTGTTGTACCTGAGATTGTGAATGGAAGAAAAGACATCGATCTTCAAAAACCAAGTGAAGAAATTTATTTGGCAAGAATGGGTGAGAAGTTTTGATGAAAACTTGTATTCAATCATCAATAATATGAATTCCATTTCATTGATAGTCTACAATTATTGTAAAAATCCATGTTCATCACTTTATTTAGGTTTGCACTTGTGTGTGTGAACAAATTTTTGTGTATTTCGGTAGTTGCAAGAAACACTTGTCCTATTCTTTGTCCCCTTGTCCTTGGACGGGTACTTTTTGGCTCATAACTTTTGCATGATTTGTCCGGTTGGCATGAAATTTGGAGTGAAGGTAGTTACAAAAGTTTTAAACATTTTGTAATTTTTGTAATTTAAAAAAAATTAGTTTATTATTTTTAAGCTGTCCCCGATTGGGTGTCTATCTTGTGCATTTTGGAGGGGTTTAGTCCTATTTTCGACCCAAAAATGCGAATTGGAAGCCACCAATTGGACATGAGGGAGGTTTAGGGTCCATACAAGGATTGACGAGGAGATTTTGTGAAAAAAAGAATACTAGAGTTGCTCACAGGGGCTCAATGTGACCATCCTTTGCGAAGAAGTCCTAGAGAGGGAAAAAAAATTCCTAAGGAATTTTTGATGCAATGAGAGGCTTTTGTTGTCAATAAAAATGGCTTCTTTTTTGGAATTTTTTGGAATTTTTTTCCCATTTTTTAAAAATGAAAAGGGACAGAGATCCTTTTTTTGCTATTTTTGGACAACAGTGCCTTTGGTAGTACCCCGCAATAGTCCACAATACTACTGAGTACTCGTTAGTGCTCCGCAGCGGAACCTCATTCTCATATGCCACCTTGCTTTAATGCACTTACTGTTGTACCCGCCACCTATTAGAATCGCACCCCAACTGAAATTCGAAATCGATGGTGGAGATTGCCGCTGCAGCGCAGTACTTGTAGTATCAATAGCACTTGCATGTATGGATTATAAGGCTACAAGACATCCCAAAATGCATGATGTTATACCTATGCTTTTTGGAAAAATGTCAATTAACCAATTTCAAACAAACTTTGAAGATGGAGATGAGATTGCCAAAGTGAGTGCTAAATTCGTATTCCGTTGGGTACAACATCTTCCTTTTGGAGCAATGAAAACCTCCATGTGGATGATTGTGTTCTATTGAACAACATTAGTGACCTTGAAATGAATTCAACGATAGTTGGATAAGGTGGCTCAAGATGTGCCTAAATTATTGCAATTGGCATGCAAGGGATGGCAATTGAATAAGGATGTGATGGATGATTTTTTAATCCACAATTGCCTAATCACGTTGATGTCTCTTTTAGCTTCAATGACCTTTTTCAAAGGCATATTTGATGATTTAGTTTTAGATTGTTTGTGACCACCAAATGACATTTTGATTGTGTTGCTTGATATGAATATACATATTTGAGCTTGGAATGTCACATAAAAACCATTAGTGACATGGTCTTGACATTTTTTTAAATAAAAGATAAACTTTTTAGGTAGCTATTACATATTTCAAGTTCTTTTCATAATACATGGTATTATTAAGTATGAAGAGTTTTTCAAAGATTAGATTAATGATATTTTTAAGTTCTAAATAATTTTGAATGAATTATTGTTACAAGACTTAATGATGAAGTATTAAATCCAAGGTTTTATGCATCAAACAATATTTTGGAATGGATACGAGATAACAAATTTTGTATGCTCGTCTATTGGGCCTTTATTTGGGAGAACTCCATGGTTGTTCCTATGTTTGATTTGTTTTTGTATGCACAATTACTTCTACATTAGTTTGGTTTAGTAGTTGGTTATCTTGGTAATTTGTAATGTATGTATAGAAAAGTTTGTAATGATTTTCATGTTGCATATGTGAATGCAAATCTCACAATGAGACATTTTTTTGCCCTCCAACCTTTGTTTCCTTTAAAAAAAAAACCAACACTCTTTCATTGTGCTATAGACCTATGCATGTGATTTCCTCTATATGAAACACAAAATAATCAATAATGTGCAAAAAAAGCTTAGAAATTTAATTTGGCTAAATAGACTATGTACTTGGCTAATTTCAAAGATTATGAATGATTTCATCAAGTGATAGTCATTACTTTTATCATGCGCATTTTAGTTGGTTTAACTTAAAGACACAACAAAAGGCAACTATTTGGAGATGAAGAAAAAGAAGTAAGAAAGTTTAGAAGCCTAATTGGATAAAATGGACTACGCACTTGGCTAATTTCAAAGACTGAGAAAGATTTTTTCACGTTGATAATCTTCAATTTTAAAATTCGGATTTTTATCGACCTGGCTTAAAGAAATGACAAAAGATGATGACTTAGAGATGTCCAATTGAAAGGGAAAAAAGTGGTTAGGGTTGAGTTGTGCAATAGGCTGTGAGTCCAAATTACCTGTTTCCCCTTAGGTTATAGTAAGATTTGTAGTTCATTAAATTGGATGTGTGTTGATTGTGATTTATTGATTGATAATTGCCACCAAGTCTTTGGTCTAAATTTTATGGGTCTTAGAATAAAATAAAATTCTATTTATTTATAATTAGTAGATATGTCAAAGAAACTAGGAAGAAATCACCTAGAGTCTAATCCTTCACTAGAATTTCTCGTAGACTTGTTTTGCAATGTAGTTGAGCTTCACATATTTGCCTTATTCTACAAATTTTTCTTAAAGAGCTTGTTTAGTGAGGAATGTTCTATCTAGTGATATTATTAATGACATAGAAGACTCTAGGTATGAATTTAGACCTCTATTTATAATATCTAGAGGAAGCACTTAGACCAAAGAAAATGTATTAATTATGTGCGAGCAAAGGTTATTTAATGGAGGGCTATAAAATAATTTGTATATTTTAAGAATATTTTATAAAATTGAAATGATTTATAATTTTTGCTAAGAATATTTTATTGGGTATTCTCTATAGTAGACTTTTAGGAGCTATTTTGAAACTACTATTTGATTATTTCACATTTTTTTGAATAAAAGGAATCCTACCCTTGCTATCATGTGGTTTCCAAAATCTTGCATTGTGAACTCTTCTAGTTAGCATGGCATCAATACAAGTGCATTTATGATAAAGTACCTTATTTTGTAAATTCCTTAGATTTGTTTTTATGCTGGACGTTTTGCCTAGTGTTTCCATTAGTGGTAAAGATGACTCTATGAGTCCAGAGTTCAACTTATAAAAGGTTGGTATAGATACAAGTGCATGTTCATGAGCCCCTAAAGGACAACAATATAGAAATTTTGGGCAAGTACCTGTGACTGGAGGTTTTCATATTTCAAGCTAAAATTTTAATAGAAGTTGTGAGCAAGGAATATCTTTCATATGCACTAAGTTTCATGACATTTGGAAATACAAGTCAAAAGTTATGGCCTAATATGTTACTTTTTTCCCCGGCTGGGCTATTTGGGGCTCTGGGCAGATCAGAGAAAATCACTTCTTCCAAAAAAAAAATTTGAAATTGATTTTCTAGAGTTATATATATGTGGAAAGCTTTGAATCATTCTATTTTGACCAATAAGGCAAAAGTTATGAGGAATTTTAGTTTGCGGTTAGTTATGGATTCTCTACTCTAAAATAAACTTTGAAGTCCTTTATCTTATTCAATTTTCAATAATTTAAAAATAAAATAAAATCATAGGATGTAGATTATTTATTAAAACATTTCAACCATTGGAATTGTCATTTTTCAATTCCATAACCAAATTATTAACAATTTTGAATTTTGAATCATTATCTACTTCTTTCTATTTACTAATTTTTTCCTATATGTTGTACAACTCCAAATGATGTGAAAATTTTCATGCATGTATAAAATTTCTCTAGGAAAGTGAATCCAAAGAAGCACCACCATTTTGGACAATTTTTTCATGGAAAAATGAGCTTGTGAAGTGTAGTTGCCCAATTTTTTGCAGGGCCAAGAAAATGATTTTAACAAATTTGAATGCTTATATCTTGCAATCCACGTGGTGGAAATTCTGAATTTTTTACCACATGTTCTCAAGTTAACATACTAAAAGACCATAAGGTTCCATATGTCAAATTTTATTTTTTTAGAAATTTGGTACTTGTACTAAAAATGACAGTTCTTGAGTGTTTTCGGTGAAAACAAAGTCATGGAACTTTAGGGTTAACTAGCTTTATTATGAAACAATGCAAGTTGGAATTGAGGTAACATAATGGCCCTTAGTATAGTACCTAGATTTGATGTATTCATAAATTGAAAGTTTGAATTGTAACAAAGAGCTCAAACTTCAAAAGAAATTATGGACCAGAGAGGCTATCTAAATTTGGATTTCAAAATCTTTATGACATAGGCATCATGAAGCCTTCTCAAAGGTCAATCAATAATGAGCTTTTGCCCTCCTAAAAGCAATGGACAAATTCAAAACTACTATGCAAAATGTATAACAAGCTTTCCAATGCAAGATTTACGCATTCAAATTTTGATTTGAAACTCCAAAATTAGAATGATAGATGCATCTTTTGGAAATGAAAAGAATGATATTAAAAAATTGGTATGTAGTTAAATATTAGAAATGTTGTTGTAAAGATTATGTGAACCAAGACCCTTAGGTTGGATCCATCTTTTATGGGTTAAAGCATACCAAAGGTGTTAGTGAACTAATTTTGATTTTTTGAAACAATTCATTCCAATCTTCTTGTTACAAATACTAACAAAACAAAATATGAAATAGACAAGAGATCACCATATAATATTGATTGAAGTGTAGAGTTGAAGGGAAGCCCTAAAATGCTATGAGTTGATATGAACACCTACTGGGGTAAATGATCAGGTACTAAATTGACTAGCACTAGATAGAAATCAAAGTAGAACAAAGATCACAAGAATATTGTTGTTTTGCAAGCTTGGTAAGAAGGATCAAAGTTGTAAATAGAAGTGTGGAGAGTTGAATAGTGAATGTTAGTGCTAGGAAGGAACAAATCTATTGTGCTTGTAGCCCTATTCCAAAAATGATGAATTAGGGAGCTAAGGCAAAGATTTTAACTCTATTGAGATTTTTTCTCTATGTTTTTTAGAGAATATAACTAGATAAATGGATTGTTTATGGTATAAGCTTAGAGAGAGAGACTAACAACATGAGATGACTACTCAAGAAAGAATTTAGATCACACAATGAGAGAGGCTAAATTGGACAATTATTTTTGCCAAGCCCACAATTGTTTCTTCATCCCTAGGTCTCCAACAATAATCTATGAGCCACCTTGCATCCCCATGCTATTGGTACAAAGAGCTAGCGTTGCAGTTGAAACAACTTCCAAAACTTGCAATCTTAGTTTAGGTAGTCACATTTCTCACAAGTGGTAGCTCTTTCTTTAGTATCAATTGCTTTGTGGATAGTCAATTTTTGGCAATTGCCATAATAATTAATCTCTTTTCTCAAGGTTTGAATGATATTCTCTTGACCAACAATTGTCTAGAGTTACTCATTCGGGATTATATGTATTTCCTCACAATCTCGCTTGGCTATAGTGATTTGCTCATTCGGTCTCGCTACTTGGTCCAACAACCAATTGATTTCTTGCTCCTTGATAGATGTCCCCTCCATCCTCAAAGAACTTTAAGTTGTCACTTTCTCCATGTGCTTTATGAGCATGTTGATGAAGTTCTCGTTAGTCTTTACATTGTTCTCTTTAGACCTCTGTAAGTTTGATTGTCAAAGTTAAAAATTTGATTACAATCTTTTAGCATGACCTCTTCCGTTTTTTAGGTGAACAACCATCATGTCTTTATCTTTTGTAGATTCCTTTGACAACTCTATTTTTCATTCCTATTACACTTCTTCTCCATCTTTTGTTGCGGCAATTTTTTCTTATGGTCTCTGAATGTTGAACTGTGACCAAATTGAGTAGTTGATGAATCAATGTCTATGCACGTTAATTGTGCTTTGATGGCTACTGATCAATACTTTCTCATGCTTTTAGGTGTCTTCTTATGCACTTCAAATTTTTTGCTTGAGTGAAAATGTGCAGCCTCATTAGAGAGTCTACATAATTTGGCATCACATCTTCTTCGAAGACATGAATAAGCATTGATTGCGTATGCTTTGACAAGATATTCTTGCCTTTTGCTTGTTGGACTTTTAAAAAAAAATTCAACTTCACCACTAATGTCCAATTAATTTGATCCCCATTCTACAAGACAATCGCCTTATGAACCTTGGTCATCCTTATAGTGGAGCAATGATCCGTAAAGAAAACTTCATTTATAAATGCCAATTATTTGTTCAAATGATCCAACGCTACTTCAAATTTCTATTGTTCAATTTTTGTATCATAACAAATCTTTTTGCCTTTGCAAAAAAATTGTACACAAACTCTAATCCATAATAGTACCCAAATAAACTAATTTGGCCACATTCACCTCCTCTAGGATTAAATAAAAAAGATATTGGAGCAATTCCTTAGTAAATATAGCTTCTATCTTTGGACCTCCTGTTTTTGGACCAAATAGAAATCTACCATCTTAGAACTGGTGTACTCCACAAATTAAACAACAATTTCTTCTTTAAGACCAAGTGAAGGGATAGCTCACATTGTTGACCATAAAGTTGCTCGTATTAAATTCTTTTCATTATGCTTTCATTAGATTGCAAAACCCTATTTTCTTCAAGCCCAAAGTTGTTTTTTCCTACCTTAGACCTCTTTTAGGTGTTTTAGCTGCTTCATTTTCCTTTCTAGACATCCTATAGTTTAATAATTATTTGTGGCTTAATTTCTAGATATATTTTTATTCACTTTGTATGATTGTTATCCAATTTGGGATAGTTTGGTGGTAAAAATAAGTATTTATAGATTAAAAATTAATTAATCAAATTTTTTATTGATATATTCATAGCTAAAATTCTATGGTCAATTTAATTAAGTTTGAAAAAGGATTATAAATATTCAAAATAGCCATAGATTTTTTTTTAAATGCTACAAAAAATAATTGTAATAAAACATTTTACTTTTCTTTACTTTCTAATATCTAAGAAGATTCAATTATAAGAGAACTCAAATGCTAAAACTTTAAAAAATAATTTATCTATGCAATGACCATGTTTTAACCCTTTTATGTTTTGGTGCCTAATTTTTAGACAACAAATAGATTTAAATTTATGTTTTTTTTTCTATTGTTGCTTGGATGTAAATAATCCTAATTTATGAAGATACTTTATTAAGATGTCCTATTTAATGGTTGGATTTGGTGTTATTAGAGTGCATACTTTTCTAAAATTACAAGTGTGGAAGTATGTCAAGTAGTTGACCAAACCAAAACTAGATTGATTCTAGTGCAAAATTGAATTTGGTCATAGATTTAAAGAACAAAAAAAATTCAAAAAAGCTCTATGTCAAAAGAACCTCATTTCAAATGCATTCCAACAAATTTAACTCAAAAAATGATAATATTTTGCTTATAATCAAATTTTAAATGAATTTTGAAATTTTCCATTCAAAATTTATAAAAAATATTGGTGATGGCATTGGTGAATCTAATCATACGGATAAAAACTAAAACTCATAATCTACAACTTTTATATACATATCACTGAATCCAAAATATTCTTCCCAAAACTACTTTATGATAATTTTTCTCAAATTGTCAATTTTGGAGAACACTATGTATGCTAAAGAGTTAAAAGTGTCTAAATTAACATCTAGACATGTTTACTAATATTATAATATAATGATTTTATAAGACATTGAAAAAAATTCAATTCACCATTCTTAGGATTTCCACAAGACGTCACCTTAGCTCAATGCCTCTGCATTCGGCACAAGTCAATGTAGTGATGGATAGTGATTCTCACGTGAAATTCATGAATTGCTACTACAAGCTGCCAGTTCTATAACTTTGAGATTTTCTTTTCATTCTTCAAAATTCATTGCCTTCACATAACAAAGGCCTTTATATCCATTGCACAATCAAAACTCTTATTTACTCTAAAAATACATAATCAAACTAAAATCATGAAAAAAACAATTTTTATTGATTGCATACTAAACATAAATGCAACCCACTCAATTTGTAAATAAAACAAACACTAGCGATTCCTTGAACTAATTAATAGCTTTATAGCCCTATTTTCAAGTATGAATGAACACCCTATGTACAAAAGAAGACAACAATGACTGCAACCAATTCAATATCTATTCTTGGTATACCCTCTTTGCATTATTTATTGATGTTGTTTATAATTGCAAAAAATTATGTGTATTAATTAGAATAAATTAAAGTCTCACTTCTTAATAGAAAAAAATTGTATATCAAGGTCATGTAAGAACTAAAACCTCATTATACAACATTGATTAGTATAGATAAACTTATTGCAACATCATGTAATAAATCATGTTCAAAGCTATATGAGTGAAAGTTGTAGCATTTTTTTAGCTATTTGATTATAGTTATTAATATAAAATACATTTCACAAATCGTTATCATACTTTCATTTTTCCATAATTGTAATCTTTCCTATATTTGTTCATGATGGTAAGGTTGCCAAGTTGTTAGAAACAAGTAATCATGGTGCTATTTTGTGTTAATTTACTATTCAACAAATTTCTCCAATTCTTTTTGGTACTTTGGCAACTAATTCTTTGACCACCAAGCTCATTGTTATCTTTTTCATGCATTGAACAATCCTTCAACTTAGCAAAATTTGATCAAATTCTAGTTTTTGCTACTTCTCATTTCTAAATGTTGCTGTTTCTTTTGTGGCACACACAACATGACAAACAACATTTTCTTGAGGAATTGCCAAATGATTGTAAAATCTTTAGTAACAATAGTGGCGTAAAAAGTTGTAGTTATAGACTAATGATCTTAGTGCAAAAAAACAAGTGGTGCAAATATAGTCGATCCCATCTTTTTGCAAGGATGGGATCATAAATTCCATTTAGCAAGAAGCCAACCAAATGTGATCTAACATTGCCTTCCTAAAACCATGTTGAATGAGAATTCAAATGCAATCTAGAGTAGGAATCATATTAGGGACAAAATAGAGGGTAACATTTTATGATTTTTATGGTTATTTTAGTGTTAAAAGAATATTTTTATACAAAAAGAAGGTCTCTCATGGGGTTTAAGAATGTGAGTATCTAAAATAAAATCATTCAAAACCATACATCTTTTCATAAATTTAAAAAATACATAATTGCTCTTTGCTCTATGTTCAACACAAAGACATTATATTTGTAGCACAAGTTTAAAAAATCTACCAATATAACTTTTATCTCTTATAATATTCAAATGCCATTTTTGAACTTCATTCAAACTTAGTTGCCATTTGTTGTTATCACCATTTGACTATAATTAAAAAATAATACCATTCTAACACAATTGTGGCCTTCACAAACACATGTTCAATTTTAGAAATATATAAGGCGTCCTGTTGAATTTCTATCTGAAATTTGAATGGATTATGAATTTTTTCCCTTACATTTTTTTTTTCCTTCATAATTTGTCCCTCGGTGGAAGGGAATTTTTCAAAAAGTCTTCATGAAGCATTTTCCACCTAGAATTTGTCGTCTCCCTCCAATCGATTCCAGAAATCAAACCCTAATTTCGATCTTCACCGTCATCGCCATTTCTCAGATCTTCCATCTTCCGCTTTCTTCTAATCTTTATCGATTTTCTTCCGATTTTCCTAGTCATAGTCATGGTGTGTGATTCCGCCGTTCTCTTGGCTATTTTATGTTTGTTTTTTCAGTTCTCTTAGGGCGTTCGATTAAGATGACGATTTCGAGAAATAAGTTCTGGTTCAATTGTTGGAAGTCCTTATTCGGACTTTGGTTGTTGATGTAGGATTGATCTTGTGTGCGATGGTTTCTCTGTTGCAGGACGGTATTCAATTGCCTCATGAGGTGTTCGGTTCTCACGATACGCTTCGACACGGTCTGCCTGCGTTCAAGAATGACGTGCTGGTTGTTCACCCTGTGGAGGTCATCCAGCGAACTGTAAGCTTCTGAAACCTCAATTTGGCTAATTGTTTGCTTCGGTGGAGGAGAAGGAGAGCGTTACCGTGCACTTCTCTTCGTCTGACCCGGGGATAGGGTTTGAAGAGCACTTCTAGTGTGCATGCTCTTGAACTTAGTATAGGACTGTTGGGAAAGGAGATGTTTGTGAGTTTGCAAAGTCAATTTGTTGCTAGATCACTTCACGAGCAAGATTAGGGCACCGGGTGCATTGTGAGGACTGCATGTTGCCTGGAACAATTGGTGAAATTCAGTTGTATTCTGTCGCTTGTAGATTTTGTCCCTGACTCTTGCAGTTGATATTGTTCGAGTTTCGTGATGAATTTCGCAAGTTTTCTGCGTAAATTTTATCAGTGCCTGAGTTGTAAGGGTTCCATTAAATCCAGAGGACTAGGTTTTGTTTGTGTATCGAAGTTTGGCTGATTCTGTTTGTGCTGCATTTGTGAAGTCCAAAGCTATGCAGGCTCAAACGAAGCGGACATTGCTGGAAAGGGCTTATGGTTCAGCGTTTCCTATGAAAATGGATATTGAGCGTCAAATTTTGACACGGTAAGTGAGAAATGAAATTTCGATCGTATTTTTTCACCTTACAGGCCATCTTCAGGATACTGGCATTTGTCAGTCAAGTTTTGGTCTCATTTTGTGTTCAACCTTCTAATTGGGATGACCTTTACAGATTCCAGCGCCCCACTGGCCTCATCCCTTCATCAATGCTTGGTCTCGAATCATTGACCGGAGAATTAGACGAATTTGGATTCGAAGATTTCTTGAATGGTTAGTTGGACTGGGAAATAACACTTTCGATGCCCAGAGATAGTTATCAGCTTTCTGTAGCCTTTCTAAGAATAATATGAAGCTGGTCTCCAGATTAAACTGGAATTGCCTTCTGGAATATGGTATGCCCATTGTTCTAACTGGAAGTCTTTTTTCTGCAGATTCAAGGGACTCGGATACGTTTGTACCCCTGGATTTACATGAAGGCATGGAAGTTCGTCTTGGTCTTTCAAAGGGACCCGTTTCACGCTCGTTCTTTTGATTCTTAATGGAGCTGCTTATGACGATTTTAGATCTTCGGAATTGTTGCAAATTATTGAATCTAATTGCTCGAGCAGCTTTATTAAGCTACATTTATGTACATACGATTAGATGTTAATCGTCTTCTTTTCCGTTTTCCCTGCCTACTCTGTTGTAAACCATCTGTCGTTTTAACTTTTAGCAGGTGACTGAAATGCTTGTTTCACGAGGATTGTTTTTGGAGAATTATAATGTGATGATTGGTTTGTATGTGACGATGTTTAAGTAAGGCATTTCAATGATGGTTTTATGTGTGCAATTGCTTAGAATTGTGACATTTCTACTCCTGGATTGGTTTCAGACCGTCTAGATCTGATAATCGCGAGATTCTAATCAATTATAGTTCAGTCTCCGATGTTTTTGAGGTCATTGTCTTGGCCAACTGAGTCGAATCACTGCTGCATTTGCCCTTAGATCGTGGTGGAAATTTCCCTCGAATTTACAAGATTCTTGTTAAGGCTCAATTAGTAAAGTAGTCCTGCCATTCAACAGGATGAGGCAAAGGAAATAACTAGTAGCCTAATCGTATCATAGTTTATGAATTGAGGCAGGTCCTGGTCTTTCAATTGTGCACAAAATCTGATTCTAAGGAGACACAATTATTAGCTAGGCTTCGAAATTGAATTTATGCCAGTCGGTTAGAAGTAATGAAGTTTAGCCCCGGTTTCTCGTTGGTTTACCAAGCGCTGAACAACCTGTCCAAGTCCCACATTATCTGATATTGAAGTGAGCAGAACACATTGAAACAGCAAAGCATGCGTGCAGTTTGTTACTCTGAAAAAGTCGTAAGCGCCGAAATCAGCGTTTCGTAATTGAATCTAAAGAAACAATTTCCTGTCTGATGAGCTCTACAGGCAAGATTACGGTAATTCAAAGCTGAATGAATGCACCTGGTGCGCAAAATGAAATCAATTTCAAAGGCAGCAGAACGATTCTCATGGGCTGTCCAGTTTACAATCAACTATCAAAACCGCCTCTATTTGCTTTCATTACTGGGGCTCTTTCAATGAATGAACACACGGAATTGTACGTCCAATGTTGTCACCAACAAGTTCGGAAATACAATTCTGTGCAGACATTTCTTTCAGGCACTCCCTCTCATTTTGAGTAGACTGCTAGTGAGCCAGCAAGGAGGCAGCACACCTCTGCTACGTCTGGATAAGGAAAACACCCATTCAGAGTCTACATCATTCTTAGCTTGTTTAAGCTTTAGCTTGATTTCACAGTGATCCTCGTCGTCTCCCTCAATGTCGACAATCTCGTATCCATTATGGCAAATCAGTTCCGGATACCTGACATCGGTGACACGAGCATCAGTGTTGATTATATGAAAGAATAGAAAGATCTAAGATGATAGCAAGAACTGAGTGTTACCTGGACTTGAATTTTAGTGCAAAGTGGCCAAAGTGGTAAAGATCCGAGGGGAATCCAAAATACTCTGACAATGAGCCTCCATTTAGTGCTCCCTCAGAATCTGCGAAGTGGTACAAAACCTAGAAGATCATGTTTTCAAAATCAGTGGTCAGATAGATTACAAGTAATACCAAAGAAGCTACAACAACATGGTGCTCATACCGAAGGGTTTTCATAAAACAAAACGATATATGGGGTATAAACCGAAGGAAATCCTGGCAATAGTTATTAGAATCTAGAACAAGAATGCACCTCAAGACCATGGTCAGGTCGAGGACGATCGTTGTGCGCAAGCGCACTCATCTGTGCCACTACGGCCTCCTCAGCCGTAAGCTTCATGTAAAAAATTGCTCGATATCAGTGTAAAGAGTTGCCAATGAGGTTCAAGGCAAAGAGAAATACAGTCAAAAAAACGCTATCCAAAATTTTACAGCAAGTGGAACCAGACACTGCATTTTCTGATTAGTGCGCAGTGAAAGTACCTTCGCCTCAGGCTTCACTGAAGGTCCTGTAGCGCTAGCATCGTTCCTCTCTACGCTGCCAAGAACTAGGAGAAGCACGTGTCACAAAGGAAAGTCACGTTCACAACATTCCCAACCTTGCGGTAAAATTTCCTCACAGACGAAGACTTGGTTAATTATCAGAAAAACGAGAAGAAAAAGAAAAAACGACATTTAGCGTCCACATTTCGTAAATTGTAATCGCCTGACATCCTCAAATCAAGCTATTCATCCATAAGTGATTCTCGTCTCTGTGACACACAAGAACGACGGGTATAAAATTCTTGCTCGCGTCATCTGGAAATTTGAAATCCTACGCAGCAAACTTCAATCGGTTGCTGTGATCTCAATAGTCCAAGCATGTTTTAGGTCATTAGAAGAGCATTTTTGGCAACTTTTCAAGAAGATATAGTTGGCATAGCTTAATCCAGAAATGAGAAAAAATCACAAAAAATTAATTTCTCTATGTATTGTGTTGTCATATTTGTTGCTACACCTTGACCTGCTTGTTGTGATCTCGATAAATCGAATTAGGTGCTTCATAATAGCTTCATAGAATCTCATTTTTCCTGGTAGCTTTCCAACCAGATATCACTCAATTTGAGTGCAATCATTGCTTGCAGCATCTCTTATTAGCACAGTCTTTTCAGAAACGGCGTTCCGGTTAAATTCGAAACCAATCGAGTGGGAACAAAAAGCCAAGAAGTCAATTACTGTCTAATCCCCGAGAAAACAGCAGAAATTGAAATAAAGGAGAACAAAATTCACCTTCCACCACTAACGTGCTGTGACGCTCCCAACCTGCGCAGGTTTTCGACGCGAATTCCTCCGGTGGCAATCACCAAACGAGAACGACACCAGGTGGCACGGTACAGAGGTCGAGAAATGGACGAAGAGGCCAGTGGACAACATTGCGAGAAGCGACTAGGGTAAGGATAGGCTTGGGAGGAAAAAGCACAAGGGGAGGACGAGGAGCGCAGCTGAAGAATGTCCGCCATGGCAGCCATAGACAGCAGAATAAGGAAAGGAGCAAACTGACGAAGCCAAAAATCCAGCCGATCGTGTTACTGTATCTCTATGACCGCGGAATCCCAAGACCGAGGTAACTCTGCAATCACGGGTCACACAAGTCAGTTCAGCAACACATGCTCATCAGATCATTCCGCTTCCCGCGTCGTTGGTCATGAATCTGCGCTTCCTTGCTCCGAACTTGAAAATCTTTGCCAAATTTGCAGACATTTAAGAATTTCTTCGGATTTCGAGGGTATTAATCCACACAGGTATGCCATTACGATATTGCTGATCTGTGATTTTCAATATGAGAATGCTACTCATGCCAGTGGTGATCACCGTGTTTCTCATTTTGATTTTTTAATTCGTCGCGTGCTGCATCATCTTCTGGCATGGAGTTTGTCTGAGAGTTTAATATTGAAGCTGCTCTTAACCCGTAAAGGACCGAGGGGGGTCTCCAGGGAGACGTTCCAAAAACTGCAAGTTTTGGGTATGTTATTAAAAAAGAAAATCTATAATTTTTTAAAGTTCAACCATACAAAACTAAAGTAAATTATTTTACCAAAGTGTGGAAAAAATTTCAGCCCTTTTCACCACGCAGATTGAAAGATTATAGCATTTAAAGTGAGAAAAAAAACTTTTTCCAATCCTACAAAACAGGGTCATGGTGCCTTCGCACCAGTGGTTACAGGGTTCATAAAGGCGTAGAAGTACGCAGCAATAGCGAAGGTGGTTCGCACCAATGAGGGTTTGTAAGCCCGAGCCAAGGCGGAGGAGGTTCGGCACCTCTCAAGCACCGGTGTTTGGTTCTGTATGAGGGCAGTGTACTTTGGAAGGACGGCCGTGGCCGCCGGTTTCAGCGTAACATCAAGATCTTGGGTTTTTCTAGAGTTTAGGCCCTTGGGAGCGGTGTTACGTTAATGCAGTTTTGAAGAGCGAATACGCTAAGTGTGCGATAAATTTTTATAAAAGTGGCGTAACTATATTTTATCTAGAAACAAGTCTAGAAAAATCACAGCAATGAATTCACGTCGGCCAGGCCATGCCATGCAACGATTGCGTGCTTGCGTTTGTAGAACGCGAATTGAAGGAAAGCGTACTTCCACGATGCACTGGAACTCTTACAAATCGCTTCCATGGAACTTCAACAGCATAGTGCAAGCAGTATCGACTGGAGTTGTGCAAAGATCGTTATTTGGCATTTCTCAGTGGTTATCACGCACAGTAGAGCTTGGACAAGGTCAAGTTCTTCGTTGACTACACGATCCGCTTGTTAGTTTAGAAAGTCAGTCCAGGACGTCGTGTGGGAGTATGACAAGTTCCAGCATATCAAATTGTCAGCAACGGAAGCCTACTTCTGGACGAAGTTTTGCCAGACTTCCAGCAAAAGCATGTAAGACCAAACTCCCACTTAGTCGTCGTTTTGAATTACCATTGTCACTACATGTGTCGAATTTCAGAAAATTAATGTCGTAGAGGTTCAGTTTCAATCCCATTGGCAAGTCCATCAGTGGTCCTGTGGTCTATGCACTCTCAGTTCATATGCGCTCGTCCAATGGGGACATTCTGTGTTGAAGTTGTATTGTTCTATACATGACCGTTACGTACCAGTTCAAACGTTCATTGCATATGCATTGCAACATTGCTGTTTCCAATTTAGAGGAGATACTACATGTCCTACCCACTCTATTGTTTCCGACTCCGATCAGCACATGTGCATGGCGGATGTGACACACATGACGGCACAGTCATTGATAGCAATCCTTCATTTTTTTCATGTGCAAAATGCGCATTGAAGCTGCCTCCCACCAACGTTGTCGTTCCATCGCACGATGTGCTCGGACTGACAGCTCATGTCGGCTCTCCTCCGAAGAATTTAGAAGCCCCTGCAAAGAAAAAACAAAGGAAAGAACGAGGTCCCAACTGGGAAGCTCCCGAGATTTTTGCTTTGGTGGAAACAAAACGCAAATTGTCTTACGAAGAAACATCCTGCAAGGACTCGTGCGAACTAATGCTGCCTGATTCCACGAAGTGGCAACGCATCAATGAGGAAGTCATGTGCGCTGGAGGCTTGCCTTGTCATCGAGACGGTGCTGCCTGCAAGTCAAAATGGAATCTTCTCATTCCACAGTACAAACGTCTTGTTGATTTTTTTTCACGCAATGGAACTAATGAAATTACTTACTGGATTCTCACTCGGAGTGACAGAAAAGCTGAAGGCTTGCCACGTTCTTTCTCACAGGAGACATTTTTCCAGATCTATGACTGGTATGGAAGCAGACCTACTATGCAGCCGCCCCATTCACGAGACCTAATGTTCGTGGATGACAACAACTATAAGACATCAGTGGCTTTGAGTGACAACTTGGACACGGACCGAGAAAATATCATGCACGACAGTGACGACGTAGAAGAAACTCATGAAACTAGTGATACAGATGACTTTAGCGTGTCCATGCATTTAGCAGATCCTGAAGTTCGCATCCACCAGCTGTCGTTCTCCCCTGTTGTGCCGCCATCCAAACCAACGCACTTCGTCGTCCCTGCTGGCAAGTCCTTCATGCCTCCCGGTGTGCCCAATGTGGTAATCAGTTCATCTGACACTGGAGATGCTCCCTGCACACACGCTCATGGGAGCACCGGCGTACGGCGTATGAGTGTGAGTGGACACTCTCTCATTGCGGAAGCCACCCATGCCACGGGCAATGCCATGTCAACACAAATGCGAGACATTGCTAATGCTGGTTGGGACTTGGAGAAGTGCAAAATGGACATGCAGCTCACTCTGTTCACAAAACAAATGGACTACCAATTGGAATGCGACTGCAGACTTTACGAAAATGCAAGAGCCGCCAATGATAATGTGAAATTGGTGATCCAAAAACAAGGTCAAGTTGTTTAGTGTCTTTCCAACCTCTCCCACGTGCTCAGTTCGGATTTTCACAACCGTCCTCCTGTATCACCTTCTCCGCCCATAACAGCATTAGCCCTTCAGTGTTATCCACAGCCTGAGAAAAACGCAATAGACTCTGCCAACGATGACACTCCAGGGACGCATGACATGGACCGCTGCTTTGGACCTCGTTTAGAGCCACTTGCTTAGCTGCACGTGCTATTCTCATAGCTGCATTGTACGTAGACTTCAATTTTTGTTGAAATGCGAAAGTGTTTCACTGTACATAGCATGCTTACTTGACAAATACTACATAGCTCAGTAAGGCAGCCCAGACATGCTACCCTCTGCTTTTATAGGAATAGAGCAGGGCGGAGACTTAGCCAGAGACAGTGTAGCTCAGATGCAGTAAGTACACATACTATATTTTGAAGAGTACATATCATCACTAAAGCGGTTTTATAAAAAACGTTAATGTACATACATACCTATGCGGTGTACTCTAATTGTCTGCACATGCACCACAGTTCTCCACCGTATAAACACTACAATCCTACATTGCTTACAAGTCAACCACCCTGCCAGCGTTCCTCCATACTCATGTAGTTACGAGCACTGGGAAAACACCTTGTCACTAGTGAACGGAAAAAGGGCACGTACAATCGACTGCACCTTGCGTTGTAAGGACGTGCCGAAGTAGTTGTCGCTGCAAGAAAAAGAGCCGTCTTCTTCAATGAAGGCGTTGATGACAACGTTATTGCCTGGACGTCGGCACTGCAGTACAGCTCCGACCGCAATGTTGTCTCCGACGACACACCAACAACGTTGACTATGTACACATGCAGACGGAGCCTCCATGAAGTTGTTCTCCGTGAAAGTTAGCACGACACAAGTAAATGAGTTGCTGCCACCCATGGACTGAAGCCTCTGCGTTCCACATAAATGTGAGTATAGTGAAATAGGAAAGAGACGTTGAACAGAACGTGCTCAAGAATCCAAAAGTGACATCCAGAAAAAAAACCCCAGCAAGGACCTCTGCCTTGTCCGACAGTACTAGGAGGACAATGTCCTTGCATAATACAGATGCACTGCCTATCTCTGGATGTTGTGCATAAACACTAATATGAACAACGACATGTTCAGATTTCAGAAGAGATGCGGCAGCCGATGCTACGCCGTTGAAGCACAACTGAAGAAAAAAAGGGACTGAGGGTACTAGCGATTAGGATGTCACTTAGACAGCGGGTCGCAAGTTATTGAAAAGTACAAGCATTTCTCCGAAGCTGGGCAACCGACTTTTAGCAACGACGTTGGGACACATACCTTAATCATTGTGGAGCAATTTGTTGTAGTGTCAAAAAAAACTCCTAGTTCAGTTCTCTTTTGTACTACAACGTCCACTTCAAATTCTTGAACTTTGGGTAAGCCTTCTGCAGCGGGAGCTTGATTTGCATTTTGTCTTTGTTGAGTGGCGTCCTGTATGCGTACTATATGGAGTAGGCAGTGAATGTCTTCACCCGACTAATTCATCAAGACGTTGTGTAAAATAGCACAACAAGTGACAACGTCAGGAATGATGGTGACATCCAAGTCGCATTACCGTGCAATTCACGAAAGGTCAACTTCAGAATTCCGAACGCGTTCTCAACCACAATGCGTCCCCTGCTCAACCTCCGGTTGTAAAGGCGTTCAGAAATAGACAACTAATTGTCATGTCTGTGTGGTACCATCATCCAAAGTAGTAGAGGGTAACCACTGTCTTCTAACAAGTACGGGACAAATTTGTTGAAAGATAAGGAATTGTTTCAGAGTCTTTGATGCTGAGCACAATGGAACAAGGTTGACCTCCTCAAAGCTCTGGAGTCGTTTGTTGATCCTGGCATGCCCACGTACAAATCCAAGAATTGTTTTGAGGTGTCCACTACCGCTTGGCATTGTATACTGTAAGCACCGGATTTGAAGTAATAGTAGTCACGGGCTCCAACACGTGGTTTAGAAATGTGAAAGTGCGTCCCGTCAATAGCACCACAGACACCGGGAAGTCCACACAGTTGCTGAAATTGTGTGGCTGTGTTCTGCACATGTTCTCCCCAAGGCCAACTAATCTCGTTCCGGAGGGAGACATTGATCGCGTTCACAACTTCCCGCAACTTCCCGCAACATGATAGACACGGTGCTCCTTCCCACTGCAAACATCTCACTGTAGATGAGGAAGCTAGCACCATGACTCAATTTGAAAAGTGTGCAAGCCAAGCGCACGGGAATTGGAATGGCTTGTCTGTAATTAGTATCTTGCTTCCGGATAGCAGGAGCAATCATACTTGCTAATTAAAAACTGAATGTTTACTGAAATGGAACATCTCTATCCAACATCTATCATCATATTCATGGAAGAGAAACTTGGAAAACCACGTTGTCGACTGTGGTTTCAACCAGTATCCTAAATCTTCATCCAAAAAAGTGAAACTAGTCCACAGACGAAAGTGATTCAAACGCTGTGTTAAAGAGCGATTCCGCATTGACAATTTGAGTGTCTATGAAAATGAAATCCGTTTGCAGGTCTTCGCCGGTCTCCTCTTCTTGGTCATTTTGTGCAGCGTTTACTAGAGCGTGATTTGAATTTAGTAGCATCAGCAACATTAATCTCACAGCGGACATTACTTCAACTGGAAATTTAGAAGGTTCCATTTTTGTTTTCAGACACACGTTTGGTGAGTACGAGCAGCAAGGACGAAAGAATACTGTCATGAGGAACTCATTTCCAATCCTCCGACTGATAACATCTTCGAAATTGGCTGTGAAACACTAAAAACAACGGCATCACAACGCACACGCACACTGTCAGTGCGCCCTTGTCACGCACAAGCGGTCTTCAATCACATTATTGATGAGAAGATGAAAATTGATAGGAAACCCTAAAAAAATAAATTGAGAATCGAGTTGCTTTTCTCTTTGTGAAAACTGCAATTCACAGGAGTGGGCAATGAATTTTTGTAGGGGAAGCGATTACTAACCTCCCGAAGTGTATGACGTCTGCGTAGGTGCACAATCTTTGAGAGAGGACCATAACACCAACTCTGAACTGTGTACGCTTCTGATTCTCCGACGACTAAAAGAACACACTATAGGCACTGCCGATTCTAGCAATGACTATGAAGCTCATGCGACGTGAAGCAGTACAACGTCGATCCACCATACCTTGCCTTGTACATGCGCTGCTGAAATTCACTAGGACAACGTCTCTGTGTGACGTTGTGACTGCACCACAAAAACAGAGACTCTGTTCCACCAAACTAATCACGACAAACTGAAATGCACTACTCCGCTCAAACAGTCGCTCTTCAAGTGAAAAATCGCACGGACTTCAAGAGCATTTCAAAAAACCACAGCGGTGTGCAATGTACAAACATGGTGTTACGCGAAAACGCAATTTCGTGATCGGACACTTCCCAAAACTGCTGCTATGTGAACACTGCTGTACTTCGTATTGGACTTAATCATTGCCTCGACCACGAGTCATCTCCGACCCTACAAGATGCCGACTGCTGCCAAAATCAGCGTCCTTTGACTGCAAAACTACTCTAGCACCGCTCCTTCGTTAGAGCGGGTGCAAAGGCACCATTAGCTTTCCACCTGAACATCCAAACAACTTAACATCCAAACAATTCAGACCTCAAGAATTAAGCTTAATCCCAATTGCAAGACCTCTTACCCTAAACCTTACTCACTCCACAAAGGCCCTTCACAGAAATCAGCAGTGCAAACTGAAGGTCATTCAAAACTAAGTTGAGATCACTTGAGAACTGGATGGACCAATCAAGTTCATATATTAGAAAATAAAACGGGATAATGCAGACATAATTAAAGGGACGTCAAGCCAAAACGCCAAGCGACTGGAATTTGGCACCTGTTTCACTCAATCTTCTTAGTCTTAGCCTGCAGGTATTGCTGCGCCTGAGTTTAGTACATCTCATAAAAAATCTAAAGTGAGGAGAATGTGTTGGAAGCAGACATACCAAATTACCAATCGGTGTGAAAGAGTCAAATCCTTGTGCTAGTGTCCACAGAAGCCCCTGTTTCCTGCAAACACAGACCCCTCATATGGAGTATAATGTACAGTCGGGTACAGAAACCTTACGAATTTTTTGCATTCCCAGTGAAAGAAGTTCCACTGCTGCCAACTTTGACACCCTCCCGAGGGTTGAAATTTATTTATTTTGCCTTGAATTTTTTTTTACAAGTTCATCTCTATGTTAATAACATATGTGCAAAATTTCATGGCCAAAAGATTTACAGAAAAAAAGATATTCAAAGTCTACCAACATGTGTAGTTGCAAGAAAAATTTCACTACTACCAACTTTGCCACCCTCCCAAGGGCTGAAAAATTGTTTATTTACCATGAAATTTCTGTCATGAGATCATCTCTAAGTTGGTGATATCTGTGACAAATTTCAAGTCCAAAACTTATACCAAGAAAAGGATATTTGAAATCTACCAAGAGGTGTAGTTGTGAGAATGATGTTATACATCCGTGTCAAACTTTAACCCACAAAATGACACTATAACGAGGGCTGAAAAAATCACTCTTCCAACTCCCTATGTTGGTAGATTTCAAATATCTTTTTTTGTGTGAGTCTTTTGAACTTGAGATTTGGCACGCATATTATCAACATGGAGATGCTTCCATGACAATAAGTTTCATGCCAAAAAAAAAAATTTCAATCCTTGGAAGGGTGGCAAAGTTGGCAGTAGTGAAATTGTCCCTTCCAACTCCCTATGTTGGTAGATTTCAAATATCTTTTTTTGTGTAAATCTTTTGGTTTTGAAATTTGGTACACATATTATCAACATAGACATGATATCATTTAAAAGAATTCTTGGCAAAAAAATAAATTCTCAAGCCTTGGGAGGGTGGCAAAGTTGGTAGTAGTGAAATTTTTCTCGCAACTACACATGTTGGTAGACTTTGAATATCTTTTTTTCTGTAAATCTTTTGGCCATGAAATTTTGCACACATGTTATTAACATAGAGATGAACTTGTAAAAAAAATTCAAGGCAAAAAAGAAATTTCAACCCTCAGGAGGGTGTCAAAGTTGGCAGCAGTGGAACTTCTTTCATTGGGAATGCAAAAAATTCATAAGGTTTCTGTACCCGATTGTACAGTAGCTCTGTTTAATATTGTAAATAAGCATTCTCCAATGTAAACCACAACCAGGAATTGTCTTGTTCATTTGCAGGGTAGGTTCTATGTCGCAACGAAGTTGCAATGCTTGATTATGCAGGCAAAACCCCGTAATCGGACATTATGCATTTTTCATCCAAATTGTTAATTCCCGCCTGCATTTTCACCCAAATTGTTCAAATTTTTTCATTCCCACCTGTGGTTTACGTTGGACAATTGCCACTCGTTTTGGGGGATTGAGGTAAACAAACAACCTCCTTGTCAAGCTCCACCAACCTCATCGGCCTTTTGTTTACCGCAATCCCCTCTTCCTCGGGCATTGCCCTATATGTAACATTTATACCATTTGGATACAAGAAAGCAAATTCACATGGAAGCAAACACATAATCAAAACCCATGAGTAATATCCTCCACAGGAGAGGACAACTAAGCTTACCTCGGGGATAACAGCTTGTAGTTCATGTCCAGCGCTAAGCAAGGCATAACATGCAGCAGGGCTCATACACAATGGTCACAGGGCTCATCGATTCGGTAGACGGCCCAGTATGGACACATTTCTATTGTAGCCATCTACTGCAGGGTCTCATTTTGGCATGCAATTCAAAACATCACTCTTCAATAAAGAAGATTTGGGGACACACAGGTGTGAATGCAGCTCAGGTCAAAGTCTCAAATGATAGGAAAGGGGTGACTTATTGGCCACAATAGACCCCCCTATGCTTTGAGTAGGGCCATACAGTAGTGTGGTAAAAAATATTGACAAAGAACAATAAGGTCTGCACATTATGTTGATGTTTGCTAAATTCTACTGGAGCCATGATATTTGAGTGAGAAGACCTGGCCAGCATGGATGGAATTTCCACCAATTTTAATGATTTGTAACAAAATCCACACTTCACTGAAAGAACATGATTCAAATTCCATTCTTTATCAGTTTCATTGCCTTTGCTAGAAAAATGATTCACGGCTTCCTGAAGCAACACTATGACTATGAAGTCAGATCACTCATGATTGACAGCCATATTAGGTATACCAAGTGAACCCTTATTTCTGTAGAAACTCAAACAGGGAATGACCAACTCTCATACCAGAAACATGGGTGCTGCACATTTTAGTGGGGAGATAAGTTAGAACTGCTCATGACCATATACATTTGGTATCTGGGTACTTTGGAGAAGCTATTTGTTAGCTCCCATATTTTTCAGAGATTAATTCTTAAAGGTTTTTGACTATGTTTTTATCAAAAACACTTCAAACTGCCATTTCTAATACAAGTACCAAATTTTAGAAAAAACAACATTTTGGGACTCGTGAAACCGTATGATCTTGTAGTACACTCTTTTTAGAAGACGTGAAAAAAAATTCAGAAAATTCCACCATGTAGATTGCAAGATATTAGCGTTTGAAGTGACAAAAATCCTTTTTTTGCCCCTGCAAAAGATCGGGCAGTTGCACTTTACAAGGTCAGATCTTTATGAAAAAAATTCCAAAATGGTTGTAACTCTTTGGATTCATTCTTCAAGGCAAGTTGGCTACATGCTTGAAATTTTTTTAAGACCATTTGGAATTGTACAACATATAGGAAAAAATTAGTAAGTATAAAGAAGTAGAGAATGATTCAAAATACTAAATTGTTAACCATTTATTTATGGAATTGAAAAATGCCAATCCAATGGTTGTAACATTGTTGTAAAAAATCTACATCTATTGTTTTTATTTTTATTTTCAAAAATATTAAAAATTAAGTAAAATAAAGGGTTACAAAACTTATTTTAGAATAGAGATTTCATAATTACTTGTAAACCACACACAACTAAAACTCCTTATAACTTTCATCTCATTAACCAAAATGGAATGATTCAAAGTTTTCCATGTATATAGAAATCTAGAAAATCAATATCAAAATTTTAATTTTTTTAAAAGTGATTTTTAAAGAATTTTTTTTTGCTGCCTGGGCTGCCCACTAAGCAATGAAAACTACATATCATTCGATAACTTTTTGACAATGTAGTCAAAAGTTATGAATTCACTTTGGGTTGATAGAACCTTCTTTTTTCCTTTGAAAATCACTAACTAACTTTCATTCTATAGATTAATTAGGCATCCATTAAAACACTTGAGATCTACTATATGTGCAATTATTCATTTAAATTATGTATTAAAAAAAATCTCTTGAAAAAATCTCAATGCAATGCAAACCTTTAGTATTCAACCAAAATAGATCAAACACATTGCACATGTGTTGTGTAACTTCAAACCTCTTTGTTATTACCTTCTCTAATATCACATTTGTTGTTCACTCAACCTTAGCATGTAGTCTATCACTATTCAAAATTGACATTGCCAAGTGCTATAATTGTCACAAAGTGTAATGATGAGGAGTTTGAAATGTACAAAAAGGAATTTTAGATTACCTTCAAGACATACATGTTCAATAATATCCCACAATATCTCCCCTTCAAAATTTCACCCAAGTTTTCTTACTTAAAAATTGCCAAAATAAAAATTTGTAACAATCTCAATATCCTATTACACATTTATCACCAATCCATTGATATTGAGTACATGTGTGACAATGATTTTTAATGTTCTATTATGACATGCTAACATATTTTGTATTCAATTGGCACTCCCAAAACAATCAAAACAGCCAAAAGCTTGTGCATTAATAGATATAGCTATATTTTTAGAAATTCCAAAAAGTCAGCCCTCCCACCTATTTTTTTCACCTCCTGAGGGCATTTTACTTCAGATCACAGTAACTTTCACGCAATTATCCACAATCAAATTTGAACCCCTTACTGATGTGGCATTTCATGTTTTACATATTTTTTGAGATGTTAGAAGAAAACATCATTATGTTCTAAGTGATGTCCTACAAAACATCATCATTACCACTATCATCACCACATTTTTCTTCTAATATTTCCTTGTTTAATGTAACATTCTACAAAATCCTCCCTCCCACGGAGTCAGCTTCTTTGCCAGAAGACATTTAAAAAAACATGCATGTTTTCAACTAGTGTGACAATAAACGGTAGGTGCTAGTATGTGAGCATAGAATCTATGAGCCCATGAGCCTAAAAGTTTATAGTATAAACACCTTCTCTGATTATAAGTGTTTATGTTATACATACTTATGTTTTAGACTCTTTCCATGTATTCATGTATTTATGTTATAGGTACACATGTTATACACACCTTCAAATGGTTGTTGATACATACTTACAATTAGGTTCAAGGCTTGTAGGCTCACGATTCTGTGCTCATGCGCTAACGTTGTTGATATAAAAACGTGGAGTTCTAGTGTTCCAAGACCAAGATTTTGCATATTATGCATTAGTTTCAATCTATATTGTAGTTTGAAAAAATAGTAAGGTATTGATATGAAGCCTTGGGGCCTTTTCAAGGCTAGCTCGATAGATTAGTGTGGAGAGTGCTTGTACCCTGAATTGAACCAATTGGCTTAGCCCTTAAAATGCGATTTAGCAAGTCACTCCTTTGGACCTAGGATCATGTCGTGGTGAAAAATATTTAAGAGATGAAGTGAAAAGCACCAAAATCTTCTAAATTCTATATGACTAAATATCAAAATAGATTTTGCAAAAAAAAATGTTTTAAAACACTACAAGAAAAATGGGTGTCTTAAGTGCGTTTTAAAGTATGGTCCTAGAGATAAGATATTAAGTACTGACCTTTATGGGGATTTTCAATAAAAATTTACATGTATTTCTAGTAAATTTTTATTAGAAACCTCCATAAAGATCATTACTTAATATCTTATCTCTAGGACCATACTTTAAAACACACTTAAAACACCCTTTCTCTTGTAGTGAAAGTTCAAGAAATAGACAAACATATGAACTTTTTGTATGCAAAAATCCAATCTTTGATTTCAATCCTAGTTTCCAATATGTAAATTTATGGTGAAAATTTCACTTGTATATGGGTGCCACCAAATGAGCACTCCATCTTTACATATGACAAACTCACTTTTGGTTGAGGTTTGTGGATGAATTGACATGTTGTGCAACTCATTTGGGAGACATTCTTACACTTGGCAGCTTTAAATTTCTAAATTTCTCTCTCTCAGCCTCACATCGCGCTACAAATCCCATTCCCTCATATATGTATTAGATAACCGATGAGCTGCACTAGCGGTGAATAGATTATTGTACATAACTGGTTGTACATTTTTCAATCACAACCTTCCATCTTCATGATCCAAATGGTGTAGGAAGCTTGCTAAATGGAAAGAAGGTTATGAATTGCAACTTGTAATGGCAAATAGTGTTAGGTTGCCAATGGGACAGTGCCATGTTAACGTTGAAAAATCAACAATCGGTTATAATATAATTGAGCTATATGCAAGTAGTATGCACAAGTATTTGTGCACTTTAATTTGGTGACTTGGTGACTAGCTAAGAAAGATCAGTTCTCCCAAATGTGTACAAATCCTGGCTATTATGCAATCTACAGATTCATTTGGTGTAGCTCAATGTTGCCACTCAGATTTGTATACTTCCAGCATAGGTGCATTCTTTGTGAGTTCACCACAATGACCTCATAAGGATTTGTTTTGTTGTCCACATTGATTAGTTTTTGTATGTACCATTGTCTTGTGAAGGAGGTACACTTGTGACGATAAACAACTTCTTTTCTACGAGTGCATAACCGAGTAATTTTGAGGAATGTAAAACAGTTGCCCCGAAGAGTAAGAAATTGATAGAAGCAACGATGAATGAATCATATAACAATTGTAATTGCGTTTTAGGGTCTAATTAAAGTGATAAGAGCATTGTATAGTGATTAGATAGCTGATGCTTCCATGTGATTGATGGTGTCAGTTGACCCTAAACCAAGCCAGAGACCAAAATTGGACCCCAAAGTATATATTAACACTTCGGATTGGGTCACAATTTTGTTCAATTTTTTTTTTGCATCTGTAATGATCAAAACATAAACTCTGAAGATATTTGAAGCTTACAAGATTTTGGCTCTGCTTGATTTCACAAAAAATCAATCAAATTGGCAACTTCACATCCATGAAGAGTGACGCCAATAGCTGTCAATGAAGTCAGGATCAGTAGCATCATAGAGATTCTGGACTTCGGGTCTCGTTCGATGTTTAGTGGTTACGCTTGGTTGTTTGTGCATGCTTCAGTGGTGGACAAGGTCGAGGAAGTGTGAACCATGGCAGAGGCAGGGGGAGCTTTCGTGACGCGGTCGTTTGAGCGCATGCTGAAAGAAGTGTCTGGGAAGAAGTACATCAATCTTCAAAATGCTCTCAAAGCTTATCTGGGTACGTGAATTAATGCAAATACAATTCAGTTGTGTGCTCTACCAGATCCTGGAGTCCGGTGGTTTTTGTACGCATTCTTGCGGTTTACGTTGCAATTCTTCAGCAAACTTTGAGAATCATGTGTTTCTCGTCCGACTGGACGGTTGCAGATAGGCGACCCACTGCTACAGCAGTTCCACCAACTGGTCAGACGGAGGAGTCCGTTTCATCACATGACAAGTATGAAATCACATCGTTCTTCAACCCTAATCTGAAATATTGCGTAAGCTAGAGACGCCTATCCGTTTCTCTTATGCGAATGATCACCATTTGCGGTTTCCATTTTCCTCCTCGACTCAGAATTTGTGAGGAATAGAGTTGCGATTCGGAATGGCCTTGTTATTATGCATTTAACTTTTGCGCCAAATATAGAAACGACAGCGGCGGATTATGAATAACTCAAGCAATTTTTAGGGTAACTAAACCGTAGCTGCGGGCCGGATTTGACAGTGAATTTTTTTGCTGATCTTGTTTATTATCCGTCTATCTTGGTATTTAAAATTTTTCTGAAGGTATTGCTGCGCTTTGGTAGTTGCGTTGACAATTTTTCAGTCTTTTGTTCGTTGAATGTCCCCCATAGATTGGGTGTTCAAGGCGTCAAAGCTGGAGAAGACATAGGCGAGACAAAGGCTCATGTTCAAACGAGCAACGCAATAGTGCCAAGGCAAGGCACTGGCCAAGCAGCTGCTGCCACAATGACTGAAGCTGGTAAAACTCTTGAAGGTTCAGAAGCTGAAGTAGTGCTGCTACCATTGCGTCTTGCATTTGAGACGAAGCAAGCAAAAATCATAGAGCCTGCTCTTGATTGTTTACATGTCAGTGCACGTAATCTAACAACTATATTAGTCTTTACTTGCTTGTAACCCGTCATATTTTCTTGGAGTGCCTCGCCTGGTGTTGATTTGTCACGTACCTTTTACACTGTACCGGGAAAGTTTATCTGCTCATAGCATCATGATGATTTGCAGAAGCTGATTTCTTATGGACACTTGGAGGGAGAAGCTGGTCTAACCGGGGGCAAAAACGAAGTCATGCTCACGGAGCTTTTCAACATGGTTTGCAGGTCATCTGAAGATGGCACAACTGGCACTAATGAGAAGTAATATTTCCTTATCTCACAAGGAGTCACTTCTTTAGATTTCATGAACTAGACACCATCTCTCAGCGTATGAACAGTTCAGTTTGTGGCTCATATTTTTATTATCTTCGCATTTTTGTATATGAGGATGACTTTCATACTCTCAATCCATCTTATTTTTTTCTTCATATGTTCATATTTCCGATGCTTTTCTCGTTGGGCTTCGGACTTGCCAGTGTGGTGCTCCAAGTGATCAAGGTTCTTCTCACAGCAGTTGCTTCACCTTCCTATCATGGTATTTTAAGCTTCCTGTTCTCTGCTTTGAGCATCAGTATGAATTAGATTTCGTATTTATATTTCAACAGTACTTACAGGCTCCCCATTGTTGATCATGCGCTTGGAAAGTTCTCGTCAGTGCAGGACCTTTAGTGTTGTCTTTGATAATCTTTCTGTTGCTTCTGAATATGTGCAGTTCACAGAGAATGCCTCCTAACAGCCGTAAGGACATGCTACAATATTGTATTAAACAGGTAAGAGAACGAGGAATATCTTGTGAATGATCTTCTGGATGGCTCATTGTCCAACTACGAGTTTACAAGGAATATCTAAATTCTTCCTCTCTTGGGTCTGGATTATCTTTCACTCTTGACATGCTTTTCTATTGCAGTAAAAGCTCTGTGAATCAAGCTGCTGCCAAGGCGACTCTGATGCAAATGATGTCTACAGTCTTCAAAAGGATGGAAAGTGACACGGAGGTGTGAGTCGCCATCAGAACGCTAGAACATCAGAATGCCCTAATTTTTTATGCTTCTCCTTTATTAGCTTTATATTACAATGATACTTAATTATTGCCGCTTTAATCCATATGCCATGTAATGTCAAATCTTACTTCTTGGTTGTTTTGCACTTGAAGAGGGTAGAAGCCAGGAAGGTCGACCAGGGTGATTCGTCAAGCTTGGCACAGCCATCAGGGCCTGCCTCTGACCAAATGTCGGAGGAGGATCTGAAACATCTCAGTGGCCTTGCCGATATTAAGGTTTGGAAGTTTTTTAGCATAGACCAATGTAATCTATGAAAATGAAACTATGTTGACGTTGGTTCCATATCCCATCAAATATGGAATTAAACCTGAAAATAAATTGTTTGTACTTCAAGTGACAAGAATAGTTTTGGTACGCCTTCAGGGTTTCGAAGCGGCATTGAACAAAGTAGTCCAAGCAGGCGGTGAACCAGACAGTACTGGGTAAGACAATTGTTTAATATTTTTTTCACACTTTGAGAGTACACTTTGAGTGTCTTTTCGTTGTGTTAGCTCTCACAGGTTGATAAAGTCTTTTTCTTTTGTCCAAGTTGATTAAAAGGTTACAGCTAAAATAAGTTGCTCTTATATTGAGTTGTCTCTCTTCAGACTTATGAACCTGCAATCGCTTACAGTGGGCCAGCAAGATGGGGTACTGGTGCTACGAACAATATGCAAGGTGTTATTCTCTACCTGCGCAGGTGATTTACTGATTAGCAGTTGAGCCTCCATATTCTTCAATGGGCACGTGAGTGCCATATTTTACTATTTGTGCGTTTGTTAATGTGGAGTCCAGCTAATATCCTTGGTGGGCCAACAACCATAAGTGGTAATGCTTCGTAATAGTCTTCCAAGTTCAATTTCAGTGAAGAACCTTTCTTCATTGCCAGTAATGGTGGGCTATGAGGGATCTACGCACATGCTAGGAAGAGTCTCGGCACACTTTTTGTTTTTATTTTTTATATTAGCTTGTGTGCATCTGAATGTCTGCCAAGCTCGTTTCTTTCCGAGTAGGGCTGCTGTGATTCAAGCCTGATCGAGTTAAATTTGATAGTTTTTGTCTGTGAAACACTGATTAGTCTAAGTGGTGCATATCAGCTGCAAAGAACTCTGGGATTCTCATCACCTGTAACACGATCATAAAATGCTTCAGTGTTTTGCACATGCAGTTGGCCACGAAGGAAGAAACAGATGACCTCAGTAGTAGGACCAAGATTTTGTCTCTTGATCTTCTACAGGTACGCCTGCCTATTATCATGTGACTTGTAGTAACAGAGAGTTTGATGAATAGAGAATTTTGTTCTTGATAGAGTTTTCCATGTGCAGGAACTGCTGGAAGGCGTGGGCGATGCTTTCACTGTCAACTATACCTTCATTGATTCAGCGAAAGCTTATCTCTGTTATGCATTGCTGAGATCTTTCTTGTCACCCACTGGATCCGTCTTCCAGGTTTTTCCAGAAGTCTCTACGCATCTCTATCGCTTTGACCTTTTCATTTTTTTTTGGTCTCAATTTGTGGAGATTTGGTTGTCTTAGAAGCTGCGGAGTTTCAGTAAATTGACAGTTGCTCAGTTAGAGCGTCAGTTTCTAGTTCCTTGAAAGCTGTCTAAGCTGTTAACGTATATAAGACATTATGTTTTGAAATTTTATGCCTATGTAAAGTGAAAAGAAGCAATTTTAAAATGAGTGGTCTTATTGAAGACGATTCTTCTTTGTACCACAAGGCTTACGATTCTGGGTAATGTGTGATAAATTGTAGCTATCCGCAAACATCTATTCAATTCTCCTGCTGCGATTTCGAGAAAGTCTCAAGGTATTTTCTGAAACAGGCATCCTACTTCGTATAGTGTTCATATTTGAAGATATCAATTCAATTGTTCAATTGTTTTTCCTCATCTATTCCATGAAATATGTAACAACGCCTGTGCAGGCTGAGGTTGGGGTGTTTTTCTCTCTTGTAGTGCTTCGCTCATTGGACAACCCTGAAACACCTCCCTCACATTGCACCTCGGTCCTTAAGTATGTCTCTGTCACTATGACATCATCTTCTTTCTCCTCTATAAGCCTCAAAGTGTGAGCAAACTTAAAATAGGTCATACTCCTAATATGCATTATCCTCCATCAGTTTTTTACACCAAAGTACTTGGGCCAAAATATGCTATATGCTTTGACGAACAATATTGGGATCTGGTTTCATTTGTTTTGGAAGCTTCTAATTTGTCGCACCTGATTCTTTAGAGAGAGTTCAGTGAGTAGATTTAAAATGACTCTATGGGGTGTGACTGCACGAAGCATGTATAGTTTATCGTAGATCACAAAATCAAAAGTAAAAATTTCTTTCATCTTCTTGAGAGAAGGAAGTTCAACTGCAGGGTTGATCAGTTTTGCACTTGGTCTGAGCTCCAGAATAGACCTCAACGGTGTCAATGTTGGGCCTTGTTTGGTAATGAAACACTGGTTGCTGATAGAATTCAATATCTATCCAATTGCTTTGGATTCATTGAAAAATTCATGCTCTTTACTCATTTCCAGTTTGATCGTTGGTATCCTGGTGTATCAGGATGCTGGAGAAGCTTTGCAACAATCCACAGCTGCTGGTTGATATATTCGTGAATTATGATTGTGATTTGGAATCAATCAACTTGTTTGAACATTTGGTACGAGCTCTTTATGCCTAATCTGAGCTCAACAGTTGGTGGTTTCAAACAGAAGGAAATGCACTGCTATTCTTTAGTTGTAAAAATGGCAAGGTGTGCAGACGATTGACATATATATTGTTGTTTAGCGAAGATAACCTCGCTGTCACGTATGGCACAAATACCCCCGCCTATCGAGCCTAATGCAAACCCGGCTGTCGTCGCTCAATACTGGTTCCTAACTGGTTTGTGTATGCATGTAAGTTGCTCTTCTAGTTCAACATCTCTTTGAGCATTCCGTTTTTCTAATAGAAGTAGCATTAAGTCAGCAAGAAACGGAGATTGTTTTGTGTACCCTAAAAGAATGCTTTCCTACTTGTGATATGGTACTTGGACTGCCCCACTTGGGACTAGTGCTTTGCAAATTGGCAAGTACTAGATGAGGGTCCCTTTTTCTTTTACTGTGTAATACATGTTGACTGGTTGGCATAGAATCTGTGGTCATGCCAATGAATGCTTGGATTGCAGTGTCTATCGAATGTATTACAGTCGTTGGAAGCATGGACCAAAAAAGGTGGCTATGGACCAACGGGAATTGCAATGTCAGAGTCAAATACCTCTAAACGAGCCTCCAAGTTCGACATGATCGTTAATGTTGTTAAAGTCGACGACTCTGAACCTACGGATGATGCAAAAGTTGCAACCCAAGCTGATGACTTTGAAAAAGCTAAGGCTCGCAAGGTTTCAATAGAGACTGCTGTGATTGAGGTGAGTTCCTGGTGAATATTGATCATCTCAGAAGCAAGCAAATGAGAGTATGCAAGAACATTGTCCTTAATTTAACAAGTGATTATTGTTTGTCATTGGACGTGATTTAATTTGTCTTCTCATCAATTCCAAATTGTGGTTCAGTTTAATCGAAAGCCAGCTGACGGGATCAAATTTCTTGTGACGGAAAATCTCCTTCCTCATGAACCAAAAGTGATCGCTCAATTTCTTCACGACACGCCAGGCTTGGATAAGGTATTGCCATTACGTTCCTTATTCCTGCCTCTGATCCATTTCGTTGCTCGAGAAAAGCCGATGGTATTTATTTCTGCACAAGCTTCTGATTTCATAAGGAAAAAATTCTTGTTGATTTAATAAATTTTCAAGGCTATGACAGCTCAATGACCAGATGTAGCAGAAAAAGTTTTCCAGAAGTGATTCATGGATAGCATGTTGTGCCACGTGCAGAAACAAATAGGTGACTATTTAGGGCAACATGAAGAATTTCAATTGGCTGTAATGCATGCATATGTAGACAGTATGAATTTCGTTGGCATGAAGTTTGACAAGGCTCTACGAACGTTCTTGAACGGTTTTCGCCTTCCTGGAGAAGCGCAGAAGATTGACCGGATAATGGAGAAATTTGCAGAAAGGTAAGCCACCCAATTATCAGATTTTGCTTGTGTGAACATTGGATGTGGGACGTGCTCAGAGTGACTTTAAGAAACCAGAATCCTCAAGTACTTCTTTCAGTACTTGTGCGATGGTATCTTGTCGTGGGTTCCCAGTTTCCTAAACTTCATGCTAGTGTTGGACAATTGATCGTAGGTACTGTCGAGATAATGGAAACCTCTTCAAAAATGCAGACACAGCGTATGTGCTGGCCTATGCAGTTATTATGCTCAATACGGATGCTCATAATCCCATGGTTGTGACGAAGATGACGAAAGCAGATTTTGTGCGTATTAATTCCTCAACCGATGCTGAAGAACATGCTCCTCAGGTATGTTGTATTTTTTCTTAAAAAATTTACCACTAGCGGACAAAGCAGAGCCGCCTCCGAGTATAATTTCTGGTACCAATATTTGAAGTTATCTGGTTGATGACTTGTGTGGGCTGAGATTTAAGACACTATCACTTAACCTTTGAAATACAACTACATTAAGCCGTGGATGGACTGCTTTGTTTGACATGTGGCACCGGTCAATAAAGTGTTTGCCTTGTCTTAAATCTTGTCTTAGGAACTTCTGGAAGAGATATATGAATCAATTGTCAACAACGAAATCAAACTCAAGGATGAAAATGCCCGTGCAACAAAACCTGGGGAAAAGAGTGTCTTACTCGATGTGCTTGATGTTCTCAAACTTGGTGGGACATTACGTAAAGCAGCAGATACAAAGCAAGAGAGCGAAAACATCATTAAACGCGCGCAGGCTGTATTTCGTAAGAGTGGAGAGAAAAAGGGTGTTTTTCACAAAGCAGAGCACGCCGAACTTGCACGGCCGATGCTTGAGGTCGGTGGGGCAGCCTTGCTCGCAGCTTTCGAAGCTACATTAATGAAAACAGAAGATAACAAATGGATCCTTTTATGTCTCCAAGGCTTCTACGGGGGAGCTCAATTGACAACGTCTTTGGGCATGCAAAGCCTTCGCAAGTCATTTGTAACTGCACTAATAAGGTGAGAGCAAAAGCTATAAGACCTATATGCTTTGCTTCGAACGTCTTCAAGATACGTCCTACAATTGAATTCGAGGCAGTAAATGAAGCGTACTTGTTGACTTTCCCTGGATTAGGATTGCCTTGACTAGGAGAGATTCTCTCTCTGTTATTATTTTCATCCATAATGGCACACATAGCGGGGAACTCTGAACCGGAATTAGTGGCTCACTGTCTGCTTACTCGGTACACCAAATTTGCAGACTACTGAAATGTCCATGTCAAATTGCTGCAGATTCACGTCATTACATGCGCCGATGAATATGCAAACCAAAAATGTTGAAGCTTTGAAGGCTCTCTTTGACTTGTGCCAGAACAGAATCGACGCCTTAGAAAATGTATGGAAATGGATGCTAGAATGTGTGTCAAGACTGGAATATCTTACCTCAACTTCGTTCTTTACAGTTCCATTGGAGCCAAACCAGTCCCTCAGGGATGCGCTTGCGCTTTCCTTGTTGGAGCTAACGGAAAACCAAACAGAGCAGGTGTTCGCCAACACCGTGAAGTTACCTGGTGATGTGATAGTGGAATTTTTCTCGGCTTTGTGTGAAGCGTCTGCTAATGAATTAAATGAAGTCCCGCCACGGGTTTTCAGTCTCACCAAGCTAGTGGAGATTAGCTATTACAACATAACACGGATTCGTATGGTAACTAGACATACTTTGTTCCTACAATTTTGACTTGTAAGCAAGTAGTTTTTGGCTTAAAATTGAATTAACATCTCATCCTGAGATGTGTAAGATTCCATTTTTTCAGCAGGTGAACTTGATTTTGGTATGTTCTAAGGCTGTTGGGTAGGCAACTACAGGTGTGGGCCAATATATGGGTCGTACTCTCGTTGCATTTTGTTGCGGCAGGAAGCCATGACGATGAAAAGATTGCAATGTATGCCATAGATTCTCTAAGGCAGTTGGCACACAAATACCTTGCCCGCTCTGAGCTGGCGAAGTTCACCTTCCAGAATGACATTCTGAAGCCTTTTGTTATCCTCGTGCGGAGTAGCAAGAATCGGGTCATTCGTGAACTTATCGTGGATTGCATGATCCAGGTGAGCGTGCTCCTCGTTCCCTCTCGAATACATCTTTTGAAAAGATCCTTCAGTCTTATTCTTACAGTATGCTGTCAGTTCCTGAATTATGTTTCCAGGATATTTGAGCAGGGGAAGGGGACTTGTATCTAGAAAACAATGTGGTTTAGATCTATGATTTCTCCGTCGTTTTAAATGAGTGTTCTGTTTCAGCTTTCATAGGTGCATAACTTTTGTTGGAACAAAAAGTTTGTTTCTAAACCCAGGAGAAGATCAACTTAGATCTCTTTCTTAGTAACTTTAATGGTGATGTAGCTAATAACTTGCAATGATAGGCAGTGTGAATCTCACAGACCTTTCGATTTTGATCATCTGGCAGATGATCAAGTCAAAGGTCACAAGCATTAAGTCAGGTTGGAAGAGCGTATTTAAAGTGTTCACCTCGGCTGCCTTCGATAATCCTGAAATGTCTGCCAATGCATTTGAAAATGTGGAACAAGGTTCGTCAAAATCTGAAACCCTCTGTGTGATTGTGTCCTCAAGTATCTTGTGCGTGGGCCGTGGTATTACAGAACCCATGTCAATCAACTATAGTAAGTGCAGGAGACAGCGCCGACACGTTTGTCCTTATAACTAACAACGTGGTTGAAGACAGGGTGTCGTTGATGATTGCAGTTGTTTTGGAGCATTTTGAGCAAGTAATGGCAGACAGTTTTATGGATTGTGTGAACTGCCTTATGGCATTTGCAAATAATAAAAGTCAAAGTGCACCCCGTACCAGTTTGAAGGCAATTGCTCTGCTCCGAATTTGTGAGGAACGTCTAGCAGAGGTACGGTGTATGCTACAGCACTAGTAGATCCGAGCAGTTGACTTTCTAGGCAATTATTCACGATTTGATTCCAAGAAACAGAAAAGCTTGATTCGACTGGGTTTGTGAGCCAATTTTCTCAATCAAACAAAGACAAATCATTTAATGCTTGATTGAGGTTCTTATGTAGAACTGTTGGATCATTCAAGCTTGATCCGACTGGGTTTGTGAGCCAATATTAATAAATTTAGGATCATCAAACAAAGACAAATAATTTAATGCATGATATTGGTTCTTATGTACTACTGTTGGATCATTCAAGCTGGTAACTGATGGTCATGTTCGTATTTTAGCATGACTGTCTCAAGCCCATCTCAAAACTTTTCTTCCGAGGTTTTGGATGCAAACATAGAAAGTATCAAGAGCATCAAAGCTCATACATGCTACACGCAATCTATCTTTTTTTCTTTGATAACATGAAAGACGAATGATGACTAATTCTTTCGCGGTGGTGATTTTAGGGGCACATTCCTGGAGGTATCTCCCGAGTGATTGAAGAAGGAAGGGGAAGGGATCAAGAAGTAGCTGAGAACTACTGGTTTCCTATGCTTTCGGGTCTGTCTGAACTCATATCTGATCCCCGTATGGAAGTTCGAAACTGTGCCTTAGACGTCCTTTTCGACCTTCTCAAGGAGCGCGGTCATAATTTCTCAGGATCATTCTGGGAGAGCGTGTTTCATCGCATACTCTTCCCAATTTTTGAGGATGTTCGTAGTGATTTCTATGTAAAGAAAGTGGAGTCCAAGTACCAATGGTTGCGAGAAACTTGCATAGTCTCACTTCGACTGATTTGCGACCTCTTTAGCTATTATTACAAGGTCTGTGGGCATAATCTGGTTCCATCTTGTATAATGATCTACGTATTAACTGTTTCTATGCAAAAGTTGCGGATTAATTTCATTGTCGATGCTCTCGTGGATGTTGAATGCAGGAGGTTTCATTTCTGCTGCCAGATTTGTTGGCTCTACTTTTGGACTGTGCTTCTCAGTCTGATCAGACGTTGGCCTCTATGTCCATGCGTGCTTTGATTAGACTTACTGAAGTAGGGGGAGATCAATTCAAAGGAAAGGACTGGACAACCTTACTGGAACACATTCGGTACGATTGAAGACCCCAGGCTGAGTCTTTCTGTTCGTACCTGTACTATCTATACTGTCTGCGCTCTAACGTGTGTGCAAAATTATACGAACATAAGTCTTGTGCATAGCTTATCTTTTAGCCGTACTAAAGTATTGGTGTGTACCAAGACTACGCTATTCTAAATTACATGCTACAGTTTATTGCTAGCAAGGAGTCTATGTTCCTCATTAGATGTAAATAATGTATTTTATTTATTTTATTTATAATGAAATAATGTATTTTATTTAGATTAACAACTAGTGTTCTAAATTGGAAGATTGTGTCTATTGGTAGCAGTGGGAAGCTATTATTCCTACTCTAAAAACTCTTTTTGTAGGGACGCGTGCTACTCCACCCAACCCAAAGAACTTCTCAATCCAGAGGCGATTCTGACTTGTGAATCTAACTACTCATCTGATTTCAAGAATTCTAGCGCATCTACTCCCTCTTCTAAAAGTGAACGAATCTCGATGGAGGAGTTGGTTTTGAAGGACAATGGAGAACAAGCTTTTGGAGCGGAGGAATTAGTCCAATTCAGTGGTGGCAATCAAACTGCTGGACGAGGATTCATGGGTGGAGTCATGGACACTATTTTTTACTTCAAGAGGAGAAGTTTAACTTCCGAATCGCTGTCAGCTTCCTCTGAGGTTTGTGACTCCTACTTGAACCATGAGTGAAAACATCTACCCCCCAAAATGTGCGCATGTCATAAAATAGACTTCATTTGGTGTCTTATCAGCGATGTGGAACCTCGAGCAGTCAGCATGTGGACACATCTGGAATATTTTTTCTCAACTGAAACACTCTATCATGCAAAGTGTGCATACTTGTAGTATTCAGTTTTCTGGTTGTTGGTGGCATTGCAGGAAATTGATGATGATGATAGCCAAGATGGTACAGAGGAGAATTCACTTCTTCAAAAAATAAGAGCTAAATGCGTGATTCAGCTTTTGCTGTTGAGTGCTATTGAAAGCCTCCAGGTGCTTGATCCACTAACCCTTGACAATTCAGGCTAGTTGAATATGTATGGAAAGTATTACAAACGAATTGGGGTCCACTGACAGAGTCTGAACTACATGATCTTGCAGAAACATCACTGGCAAAGGTTTGAGCCATCACAAAAACTATTGGTAATGGACACTCTATTTTCATTGGTGAAGTTCGCAGCATCGTACAACAGTGATATCAATCTTCGTCAGCGCATGCAAGAAATTACAGGAGATAGGTACGAGAATTTTCAGATTGTGTTTCTTTCTTCCCTGAGGCGTTTAAATAATGCGTTTCAGGGTCAAAATCTGAATTCGTCCACAATAAGATTTCCAATCCGAGGAGAATAATTGCAGACTACCTTCTTGTGTTGCTTAAACTACAGGCCACCTCCAAGCTTACTTCGACAAGAAGCGGAAGGTACCCAATTGTATCTCGCAATCCTTACACTGTCAACAATGGAAAACGAAGCTGACGCTATCAACAAAGAATCCGAGCGAAATTGGAAAATGGGACAACAATCACATCCCTCTGGTGCAGAAAACGAAACGTTAAGGGAAGGGGCCGAACGACGGCTGGTGGCTTTCTATGAACACGTTTTGAGAGAAATTATCAGTTTGCAGTCTCGGCCTGGGGAAACCACGCCCACAGATGTGTACATGTCGCTTTCGTTACGCGCCCCCGTCACCGTGAAGGTGGATTCGCTCAACAATTTTGGGTTTACTCCCTCCTCGGTTTACATATCTTTATGACGTCTTTTAGAAGCTAATGCCATTCATAATGCATAAAACTAGTGAGCCTCCTACCTCTTGCATTCGCAAGTCTTGCTTGCGCAGATCATGCTCGTAAAACAGTGAAAATTAGATTGTTTCTAGAACCTTCGACAAAATCATAAAGTGAATCTTCCCCATTCAACATGGGGTGGAGTCTATACAATCACTGGGATCATAGAGAAACCTCTCCATGAATCAAGGAGAAGATTTCTTTTACAATGTTGCAGTCTGATAGTTCTAGAAACAATCTCACTTTACTGGAAATCTAGCTTGTTTCTACGTGGGGATACCAATTTGTTAAGTGATGACTCCTCATTTGTTTTCAATTATACAGGTTCTGAAGGCTATGACGAGCATGGAAAAGTGCGTTTTCAAGAAGCATTTGCCAGAGTTTTATCCTTATCTAACAAGACTCATTTGCAGTGACCAGGTAACAAATGAGCCCTGTTGAGATTTTTGCAATTTTGGTCGAGCCATAACTCCTTTATAATACATATTAAATCAAAACCTGCCCAAACTTGAATGAGCTTGTCGTGGCTACAGTTGGATGTTCGTAAGGCACTTGGAGATTTGTTTCGTAGGCGGCTGATGACTCTTCTTCTTGAAGATTGAAATTGGAAAGAATAATGGCGCTGAGCTTTGCTTCTACTGATACTAATAGCAAACTAGTTGACACTGGATTCCGAGTTCCAGCTTGTCCAAAGAATCTAAATCCGGCTCCATGTCATGTTCATTGGAGGTTTAGGGTCTAGCCTGTCTTTGCAAAATTCCTCTGCCCGAAACCCACTCCATGTCTAGACTTGAGAAATTCTTTGTTATGGACTGTGGAGGTTTCTATCAGTAAGTTAGCTCTCGTACTACAAATACAATTGGGACACAAACCGACATTTTCTAGAAGTTTTTTACATTCAATTTTATTCCTATTCTGATTCAATCAACAGTTTATGAAGTAATAAAGTCAAATCCATGTTCATCATGGAAATTGCTTGCTTTGTAGAGATTTTGAATTCCCAAGTAAATCCGACTTTTCATCTTCTATGTGGTGGGTATCATAGTCACAAAAAGGAGGTTGGTTGTTTTCACTATTTTCTAACATTTTTCCATAGCCAAGCAGTTCAAAAGGGATGATTATTTCATTTGTTAGATTTACTATGATTCCCTAGAAAGGGACATACGCAGATCTTATCAATTAATTAACCACCTCCACAAATAAAAAATAAATAAACAAAGCACTTGGTTTGCCCACCAACTTTCCAAAATCAAAATCAAAAAGAACTTTGATATGGGTGTGATTGCCCACCAATTCTCCAAAATCAAAACCAAAAAGAACTTTGATATGGGTGTGATATATGGAATATATATGGAATACATATGGATATGATATATGGATGTACTTGTTAAATGGAACATACAATAGATGGATATGGACAAAATGGTTGTTAATCCTACATCAATTGTAATCTAGCATGTTCAAAAAAATTTACATATGGGGATAAATAATTAATGAAAAAAATATTATACTTTTATCACTTATTAAGTGAGGGGTTAGTGAATGAATTTGCTAATTATCTTCTTAGAAAGGACAACTCCATAACTAATTAGTGACCATTTCATTCCTGTTGAGTTTCTTTTCCACTTCTTATTTTTTGAATGTTCACATTGACTAGTGAAGTGTCTTATTATGGAATATGCAATTGATTTATTATTGTAAAACTAAGGACTTAATGGTCAATGAAAAAATGACACCTGCAAGCTAACAATTGGGATTTTTATGGTTTTGTTGCTAAAATGGGGAAACTAAAACCTATCCTCGAGAACCTGTCTAGGGACCTCTAGGGACCTCTAGGGACCAATTGAGTCACTACAGCCGTGTGCCACGTGGATTTAAGCTATTTTGGATAAGAACCCTCAAAACTAGCAATTCTCACTAATTTCGTGGATCTAACCTATGTACAAGTGGGATTTAGGGTTATTATAAGGGAAATACTCTATTATAGACCAAATACTAGATTGGTATGTGGCACACCCGATTTGGTTTTACACTCTTTTTAGGGGTTTTTATATATAATTGTGACTTAAACTACAAAGTTTGGAAGACAACCCTGTATGTAACGTACCAATATAGTATTTGGTCATGTTTTGTGTGTTTTTATCCAGTTAGGTCATAATCCTGCATGTAAATAGGTTAGAAATCACCCAACCATGCAAACTATTTACTTTGAGTAGAATTATCCAAAATAGCCCAATCTATCCTATTTGTGACAAAGACAGGCTAAATTGGTCTAAGAAAACTTGGTGAGAATCCTAAAGTTTAGTTCCACGGATAGGTTTCAAGTTTCCATTTGAATCCTATTTTTTGTAGAAATCCCAATTGTTAGCCTACAGGTTAGAAAAATGCACAACAAGCCTAAAAAGGGCATCTACGGCCGAAAAAAGGTATTCTAGGATTAAAATCATGCCAAGAACTCAATAGTGAAATCACTTTGCCAAGAGTCTTTTCCGTGTGAAAGATTTTCTAGAATTCGATTATTAAAGGAGGTAGCAAGATTTTATTTACCTTCGACAATCATATAGAGTTCGGAGATAGGCTTGCACATTTTTTGTGAGATTCTTTGGGAGGTTCTATAAGAAAATTCGTAATTTTCTAGATTGCAAAAATATTATTTCCGGACAGTCAATCGTGAAAACCTATGATGTAAATTTTTTAGAAATTATGCTGGTTGCGGTAAAATTTCACTATAATTTTAAATTAACTTTTTATATGTTAATAAAATGCTCCAAAAAATTTCAAGACATTCTGATAGTCAAAAGTGCATGAATTGGCGAGATCCTCCAAGTACTAGCAAAATAAAAGTTATGATGGAGTTTGACCGGCATTTCGAGGGCATAAAATTTTGGAATGAGGTCAAAGTTAGGTCTTTTTTTACTCCCTCGCACCTTTCAAAGAATCTAGGCTAGTTACTTTTTCTAGGAAAGATAAACTCCAGAAGTTGGATTTTTACCTATTTCTAGTTTTTAAAATATGATAGCTTTCGATGTTTTTTTCTTGCGGAAAAAAGGAGGATAAGGAGACCTTCAAACAAAAAATGGCCTTCTGAAGCCAATGGCTCAATCTTTTTATAATTTGGAGTTAATCTCCAAAAGTTAGAAAATAGACCATTGTAGAAAGTAAAAAAACAAGAAATTAAGTTTAAAATCTTAAATGATAAGATTACCTTAGGAAAATGAGACGGGGGTGGTGCCCTTGGAAGAGTATATAAAGGCACCTCTTCCTCTCTCAAAAACACCCATTTGTAGCCATTTTTTGTCACTTGTTTCTTGGTGGATCCATTTATTTGGATTTTGGCCATTTTTGAGCCAAATTACTTAAATGATGATTTTAGGAGCCTTTTGTGCTCCAATTTTTTTTTTGGATCTCTCTTTGAAGGACTTGGGGTCCCTTCAACATTTTCTAGTAATTGCAAATGTTGCAAGTGGTTGTTCTAACTTGTATTGAGTTTTGTAAGTTGTGTTTGAGTTTTATTTTTGTTGTACTAATCCTAGAGCTTACCCCCCATAGTACCTTGGGGATGTCATTCTGGGAGGCCTCTAATGCATGTTTTTAATAAATTTGTACTACTAACTTCTTTGTGCACTAACTTATATGTGTGGTCTTTAGTTTGTACTAATAATTTGTGTACTAACATGTGTAATGTTTTGTTATGTTCTACTAACTTTGGTTTGAGAACTTGTGCTTTTGGCCTTGAGTTTAATCCCCATGGCAAAGCTTTGAATCTGTGGAAATAGAGTTGGAGAGAATTTAGTGTGTTTTTAAAACCACGGCAAAATTTTGGCTTCATGGGAAAAGATTTGGAGAGAATTTAGTGTATTTTAAAACCGTAGCAAAGCTTTTAACCTCTAGGTTCTAGAAAGTCTACAAAACATTCACACAAAATTTCCATCAAGTTTAGTTTCCAAAAGATTGTTTGAAAAACTTCAAGTTCATTCTCCAAAAGATTGTAGCAAAATTTCCAAGAGATAAGAGAATTTAGACTCTTCAAGAAACCCTAATACCAAAACCCACATACAACTTAGAATTTGCATAAAATCCGTACAATGGCGAGTTTGAAGTTTACAGTTTAGAAATAGTCACTTACTGCTTATACAACAAGACCCGTTGAGGCAATTACATCTATAAAAATTCAAATTCTCCAAGGTGATTAAATCCCTAGAGAAGAACTAACCATGGGCAGCCAAATCCTAGAACCAACCCTAGATAGTCAAACCCCAAGGCGCCCCAAGGGCAGCTAGTTCCCTTAGGGAGACCCCGTCGGCAAGGCCAGGCTCCCCACTAGCTGGGATGTTGGACTCCTACCAAATAGGGCCGGGGCTCCCCGTCCAAATAGGGTTGTAGGTTCCCTATCCAAAAGCTATATAGCTAGGGGCTCCCGTTGGGGGAAGCCTTTGTAGGCTGTAAGCTCCCCTTGCCTTGGGTTGGAGCTCCCTGCCACAAGCATCTCTCTTATGCGAGAATGACAAACTACAAATTAATAAATATTTTTGCAAAAATTTGCACAACATATAGTTGAATTTTTCCTAGAATTTGGTAGAGAAATGCTTCAATAGTTTAGTCTAAAGGAGATAGAATTGTAATTAGAAAAGAAGAGGAAAATTAGAGAAACTAGAAGTGTTGTTTAGAAGCAGAAAACTCTCAATTAGCACTAACTAGATTATCAATTTCTCTCAAAACTCTCTCATATACCAAACTCTCAAAGCAAGAAGAATAAGAATGAGAGATTAGTGAAGGAGGCTTGAAGTTTAGAAGGAGAGAAAAGGGTTGGAGGTACATCAAGACAATTAGATACGTTTTGTTGACAAAAGGGAGATGCCCAAACTGTCAAAATAGGTAACAAAAAATTTAGTTTATAGAAGTCAACGATTAGAAAATACAAAAGAAGAGTAGAATAAGTGTGGAAGTCAATAGAGAAAGAATATAGAAAGGAAAAGAATCCTCCCGCTTGTAATTTCTCAAAACTTATAAAAAACCATCCAAAAACAATTTGACAACAACTAGAGATTGAAGCTACAACATACAATGGCAAACAAGGAGTTTGAAATATTTGAGCATCTCATAGACGACACACAGAATGAGGTAAGTCTTAAACTTTCAATCTTTAATTAATTTGCCTAAATTAGTAGAAACACAATCAAGAGCCGAGAGCAAGAGTTGTAGAAACAAGAATTAGATTGAAATTGAAAGTAGAATCATAGAGAAGAAGTCTAGAGCTTTTCGAAAGGATAAAATAGGCCAAAATTGGAGTTAAAACAAAAAGATATAGGAGGATGAAGTTTAGGAGCAAATTTGAATGAAAGGTAGTGAAAATCATTAACTTAGAACAAGAATAGGTAGTTAAGAACTAGTAAACAATTAGAAAATAAAAGTTAAAGTCAGTTTTAAGTTGAACATTGATAGAAAATAGTAGATGAAGTTTAAAAGACCAATTAGCAATAGAACTTCATCCATTCATAACTTCTAGTAGAAAGGTCCAATCAACAAGTGTTACAACAATCAAGAAAGCTAGAATTGGCTTCTACAAGGAAAAAATATCAAAACTCTAAAATAGTAAACTAACTGAAGTTGGTCCAAGACCTAGAATTAAAAGAACCTTAATCAAGAACTTAGAAGATAGTTTAGAAAAAGAATTTAGGATCATAAACACTTAGAACTAATCAAGAGGATTCCATAGGTACCTTACTTTTAAGAAAAGACCAAAAAATGAAGAGGATAGAACTAGACAAAAATCAGATGAAGTAAAGTAAAAATCATCCATCTAAAGTCAAACTTGGAATTTAGGTAGAAGTTAAAAACTAAAAGATAGGATTAAAATCTTGAAGTAAAATCAAATAGGAAAAAGTGTTAAACAAGTGGATGAAGTTTAAATAGCCTCTTAAAGGCTAAACTTCATCCGTTCATATCTTTTGCTAGAAAGGTCGAATTATTTATTATTTTATATTTTTCAAGTTGGAATAAAATTTTCTATCACTTTATGTTGCTAAATTTAATGTGTAGCCATTTCACTCAAAAACCACAGTGGCCTAGTTCATTTGAATTGGTTAGGGGAATTGTTGCAATTTGGTTTAGTTTTCTTGGGGTTCTTGTAAGCTTGTGTGTGTTTAAAAATTAAATAAGATTCATTGCTTGAAAGGTACAATGGAATGACGTTAGGCATCCATGAGGACAAAATCACTCATGAACTTAAGAACGTGGTTGTGCTCGTCTATTTACTAGGGGTGGATAAATAAACGCTCACACAAACCAATTGCATCCAAATTGCAATAAAGCTACAAACAAGTCGCAACTTAGTCATAAGTTGCAAATGAATCAAAAATAAGTCATGCATTACTCACCATATAATTGCAAAGAAGTGAAGTGCGTTACCGACCTGACGCGGTAGTGAATATCATATAAGCAACCACGTTATAAAGCACATTGATGAAGTTCTAAGTAAATTGTTGAATAAAAAATATTGTTTTGCCTTGCAACTACAATACAACTAAAAACTTGTCCACAACAACTAGGAGCCTCTAGATTCTCACTAGTCACAAATATCTGATGCAACCTAAAGATCAATTGCTCTTTGTAGTCGCAAAACCCCTCATGTAGTTAGAAAATTAATATAGGCCAAGCCACCAAGTCAATGCAAGCCAAGTCTAATTGAACAAATATTAAAAGTGCCCAATAAGATTACAAAAGCAAGAAATTTGTTTACTTAGGTACATTGTAACTTATCTAAAAGAAGTTGAGAAATTTAAAAGAAGTTGAAAAATTTATCCCTGTTAGTGATTTACATCATGCTCAATGAAATAGAAAGTGTGATGACATCAATAAAGCTCAAATATTCCATTAACCCTTAAAAGACGGACTGGTGACCATGGAAATCAATCCTTTGCCTACCGTGTGAATTATTTGCTTAAAAAATTGCAAAAGTACTCATTTGAAGTCAAACTAATGTAGAAGACCTCTCCTTTTCACAACAAAATTCCAAAGACGAATAGTTGCATTTCCGTCCTACTAGAAGGATTCTCTGTCATCTATCGGATGCCAAACGTCTTCTTCAACGTTTAAGGATTAATCTCTCCTTTTAGGTTAGATGGTCAATTTCATTAAAATAATGGTATTAATGAACTTTGGTGCTTTTACAATTTAGATTGGCCGTTATAGAATCTATATCAATCCTAGATGTTTCAGAATGCCCATTCTAAACTCTATACCTATCATAGATGGTTAGAATGTCACACTATCAAAATGGCGCAATAATACCACCATTTTAATGAAATTCACCATTTAGCTAGATTGTTTGTTTTGTTTTGTTTTGTTTATATAATACAATAATATCTAAAAAAGCATGGGATATCTGGTGGCGTTTCTAATATCGTTGGAAAGTTCTTTTCAAGAAGGGATGCACAGACTTTATTTTGTGACATTTGGACCTATGGTGTGAAAGTTATGGAATTTCAAAGTTTTTATGAATTCAAAAGCTGAATTAAATTATCTTTTATTTTGGAAAATTCATAACTTTCACATCGCATGTCCAAACTTCACAAAACAAAGCCCTTGCGCTCCTTTATACATAGAGCTTTCTATTTGTGTCAATTTTCATAGCATTTTGGGACCTATGGTGTAAAAGTAATGGATTTTTTTTGCTTTCCTGTAAACTTAAGGTAATAGCATAAAAAAGTGACACTTTTTCTAGTCCTACTACCTCAAAGGTCAAATGACTACAAAGATTCAATGAGATTGTTAGTGAACTCCAAAGAAATGCAATCCAAGTGATTCTATAATTTTCTGATGTTCTAATAATATTTTATGAATTTTCAAAATTGAGAACATAGGATAGCCGATAGATAATGTTCACTAAACTAACCTTGAATGGACACTGTTGAAGCACTAAATGTCTCAACTCTCCTTGATTGCTTCTAAAACTCCTTATCTCTCATTGGTTGCCTTTTGAAAAGTTGTGGTGATTTTGAGTCATGGATGTGATAAATTCAAGGTCATTTTTAGGTGTTGGAGAACAAAAAATGTTCCAATTAGGTGCTTCTACTTGAACAACAGATTAAGGAGAGCTGCTGGGAGAGGGCCAGAACACAACAAAACTCACAGGCAAACTCTTGATTGACCTAATCTGGGTATCCTCATGAGAATTGACAAGAGAAAATAACGAACAAGGGCAGGTCATTGACACCCTTTAGTCACCCTGACAAAAACACACTAAGCAAATTGCGTCATGCCAAGAATCTCGATTTTCCATTGTGAACAAATAAAGAATGATAATGTTATTGAAGCATTGAGAAATACAGAATGTACGTTTTCCAAAAAGATGCAATTGAACTGGGTTTGCACAGGAACGGATGTCATTAGTTTCAGTTCCGGCAACAAACAGCAGATCATGTTCCTTGATGTTATACACAAGCCGTCAACCCTCAAAAGAACTAACAAAGGTAGCTCCTATGGATTCAGATCAACGTGAAAGGGTGGTGCTCACTGATGTTTTTAAGCAGTGTACAGTACAACCAAGCGGTTCCCTTATCAAATCAACACATTAGTTTGTGACACGTCCAGAATACCTGCGTTCCATCCCGAGACAATCTACTTCTGGCATGCACCCACATATGCTTCTACTTGCCACTTGTTCACGAAGCTATAATTTGGTGCAGGTTGAGAACTAAGTCATTCCCATTTTGATTAGGAGCTTGCCATGCAGAACTTAGTGTGAAGTGTCAACACCATCACCATCATCGTCCTTCACGTACTTCTCTTGAATCGCCATCGTCGTGGAAGGCAAACCAACGTTAAGGCAGATCACGTCTTGTGTCCAGCATAAGCAATTGCATAAACCACGCTTATACAAGACAATTTACTCAGAAATGGTCTTCTAAAAATGAATCTTTGAACTTTGTTAGTAGCCAAAAAACACACAAAATGAAAGGATATCTATCATAATCCCAACTGGTGGGGGCCGCAGCAAGTTTGTTGAACTCGTTGATATTGCCCTCAATCCCTCTGAACACATAGCCGTTGCTCTTGTCAATGATCTTCAAAAGCTCCATCACACTTTCCTTATCCTGAACATAAATCACAAGGGATGTATCAAATAAAGCTTTGCGTCAAAAGAACTTCAAGAAAGAAACAAAGAAAACAAAAGGCACAACTAGACTCCTGACATGCACGGTAATTGACAGCATTATTAGTGCATTAACCTTTCACTCATTGCAACATGAGCACAACTTATTAGATTTTCACATCAATTAAAAGTAGCTTACGCTGAAGAAAGACAGCTTCAAGTGAAACCCGAATCTAGATTCCAACAAATGAACGGCACATTAGATGTTCAAAAACGTCATGGAGAATGTTTACAGACCTGGATGTTTAACGTTGTGAAGCTTACAAGACCATAGTCTTCTACAACTTCACACAACTCCTTCGTCAACTTCCTGCAATGCCAACAGATGACGTCACTTGTGATAACCTTCAAAATATCAGGAGTTGTTCAAGTCAAACATACAATCGGCATCCTTCAGAAACCTACAGAAACAAAGAATTTTGGATCCATCGCAGAAAACAGAGATTGATGACAGCCATTGCAGCCCCAGGACACACCCACCACCAAACGACCAAAGAGTTACCTATACTTGGCAGACCTAAGATCTTTATCCAAATATTCTTGAAGATAAGAGAGGTCTTGAACATCAGTGTAAAATTCCAGATTAAAGTCTGCCAAACACAGTCCCACCTCATGAATGACAACAAATCACATTGACGATTGAAAAATCTACACCACTCAAAACCTAGATACTAAATCTCCTGCAATTCAGTCGCAAAAAGACAAGAAACAACTGAAGTAACTAAGTCATGAAATCCGTAACTCGGCTGTCCAATTAAGAAAAATCATGAATGACAAAAGGGGATCTAATGTCTGCTGCGAATTTGAGCGTACTTCCAAATTCGACGGGATTGCCAAAGATTAACGAACACTAACAAAAATGTACAAAGATAACAAATGCCGGAATCATGCAGTTAACAATTGAGCGGTAAAGATACCAAGTTTGCCGTATTGCTCTATCAAATCAATCTTTGACAACACGTTGATGTGTGGAAGCTCTAAGTGGAGCATAGTTGACAACGATACTAAAAGAGCAGACACATACTTCCCAGGATCGCTGCATAAGTGGGCATCTACCAGATGTACGGCTGTGAGCTGCAATCCAGATATTGGAGGCAACGTAAGTAAAGAACAATACCGTGAAGAATCATCGCTTGTATGTGTGGAAACTTGTATATAACGGTGACACAGTCATGACCGCCAGAATTATTATAAACCATAGAGAAAGACATTTCTAATAATGTACAGGACGAGAAACGTACACGATAATCCCACTTGTTTGCCATTTCTAAAATCACGTTCTTTGCATTCGAGTGTAGCGTAAAGAGCTCCACTTGCCCAGGGAAGTCGAATAGTAGGTAATGGTCTGCAACCAGTCCACAACTAGGACGTTACAATCGATAGCGCCAAGTACACATCACAAGGCGAAACTCTTACTAAAACTTCTGTTGTAAAGCACAACAAGAACTCACATGCGAAATGAAAACTAATCAGGGCCTTCATAAGTTCCCACACATACAAACGTGCCTCAGAATCAGTTACAAAAACAACTGAGATCAAAGGGATAGAATACCATTGATCAGTGGGCGAAGTTTATCCTGCAGCCAATCTATGTTCTTCTCCAGGTAGTCCATACAATAAACAAGCCCTGCATTAAGACACAGTAGATGCTTAATTACTCACGATCTATTTCATTTAAAAATATCCTGTTTAATGCCACCAGGGGAAAAAAATGTCCTATGTTTGATCCTCATCTAACTGAACTACTCAGTATGGGTTTTGAGTAGGACTACCTCCATTTGGTCCAAGATCATACTGAGACATCACATCTTCCAGCTTAACAAGGTCTTCAATGTTGACAGCACACTCATATCTACGTTGGTCAAAGAGTTTAACTGAATATCGACTACTATCGTAATGAATGACAGAGAGAGAGGGACTCCAGCCATGTGAATATGGCTGGCGTACTTGAAGAGTCTGTCCACCCAAGTTCCCACGCCTAAGTCCAAACAGTTAAGACGACTGAAACATATGCTATGACACTTGAAGGTAGCGAGGGAACCAGTGCTGGACTTCCAAAAAGGTTCGTAGTATTTCTAACACATTTTTCGATACTGTACAGGATAGTTCATTCTCAGACTTCCTCACAATAAGCTGCTAAATAAGGCATTGGACAAATCTCAGCCTGGTTAACCGTTAATAAAGGATACGGGAGGTTGTCATTTGCTGGGTCCAGATTGATTACTGCAGTTTTTCTGCCAAAAGCGCAGTTCAACAAAATTAGCACACCAAACGTTGCATGCAAAACTACATACAGAACCCTAAACCCTAAACCCAAAGCGCGAACAAGTCAATGAAAATCTCAAACCTATCATTCAATTTTAACTTCAATAAGGCTATGGATGTTTTCCACGCAGATAAGGTACCCCAAAGCACTTGATTAAAACAAGAATATAAAGCAGTAAGAAGCTAACCTGCCGATCAGATTAAGAAACTGGGACATGCCATTGCAGTACGTGGTCTTCCCGGAGCCCGCAGGCCCGATCACAATCTGACCGAATGTCATGGCCCCGATCACAATCTGACCGAAGAGTTCTTATTCCTTTTATGCCAGATCACATTGATAAAGCCGTATATGCCATAAGCGCTACACAAGACATTCGAAAACACGGTTTCAAATTGGGAAAAAAAATGAACAGTCCAACAATTGAAGACAACTCTCAATTGTGGAATCTAATTCCTCCATAAATCAGGGTTCACCGAAGTACTCTCTAAAGAATCATTTTCTACAATCATAACTACAACTCTAATTCCTCATAACAGAGAAAATGCCCTAGCATTCTTTCCTTCTCAAATCAGGACCTCGCACGTATCCGACGGGTACACTTCCCACAACTCCAAACCCTAATCCCATCCACGACTACGCTTCCAACACGCTCCACACACGACCTCAATGTAAAGAACTAAACACAATCCGTCGAGCATGCAATAGGGAACTAGCACGAGCTCTGCGTTGCGACGTACCGAATAATAACCAGGCGCACGAATTTTGTGATGGTTTGCGAAATCGCGGCTCTGTAGTTCGAGATCGCGGATTGATGATTTGTGATGCGCAGATGATTGCTCGCGGGGATTGCGTGAGAATGTTGCCTAAGACTGAAAAAGCGATGGCGCACAAACGAGGAAGATCCGTGGCACTAAACCCCGACGTTTCCGCAGAACGCCGGGGACCCACCTGCTGCCCGCCTCCCGACGCTGCCCGAGCTTGTGGCCTACGCCCGGCTTGAGGCCCGCTCAGCCCGACCGGTTCTCAAACGGGCGGCCTCCCTCCCTCCCTCCCTCCCTCGTCGCACGACCTCCGACGATCGCCAGGCTAACTCACTTCCCGCGACCTGCACTGTGGCCATATACGTTTGCTTCGTTTCCGATGAGCACATGGGCCTCGACGCATATCATCACAGAAAATTTGTGGAACATACAGACGCCCTTGTGTCCTCTTATATCGACAGTAGTGCTTTACCAAGTAAGGCATATCCATCACTTTTAACAGCGCCAACATCGATCTTCATTGAGCACTGAAACTCCTTGTAATTATGCAGGAAACTTGATGCATGGACGTGGAACAGGACGAGCTTATGATGTTCGGATCACCTCTCTTCTCCAGGCATCAAGGACATGCCTGAGCCTGAGACTGTGTACTTAGTCTGGCCCTCTGAATTTACAATTAGGATTTTGACCTGAGCTTCCTCTTGCGCTTCAGGCTCCAAGCTTAACATTGAGCTAGAGAAAGCTTTTTTTTTTTTTTTAATGTGGTAGACTTCGTTTTTCTGTTTGACGTCGACGTACACACAATGGAAGGGTTCTTGTTGGCAATGCAGGTTCGTACAGAGCAACCATCGGCAGACACTGTAGTCACTTTGGTCTTAGGACCAGTGAGAGTAATATATTACTCATCTTCAGATCTTGATATCTGGACATGAGAGTATTAATTCATGAATAAGACAAGCATATTGAGTGAAATTGTTTCCTTACCAGCATCGCGAATCTTGAGTCTCTTGTATCTGCATCCATTTCATCATGTCACTGATCGACTTGTTCCAACCTCAGTCTCAAATCTCTCTAACATCACGTCCCTAATGCAAAACATCTTGATAGTTTGTCATGCTGTGTAAGCATCTCAATAGACAACTTCCACATTTGAAATTTGGAAACACGTACGACTAGATCCCATTTATCCTCTCATTGGAGACGGTTGAGTTGCTGGCTATGGAGGATAATTGATGTTGCATTTTACATCGATATTGGCCAGGGAAATGGCAAATTCAAATGTATTTCAGTTCACCTCGTTCACATCCGAAGCACTCTGACTTTCAAGGTGATGCCGTAAGGTGCTTCTCATGCTCATGAATGGCATTTCTGATGCGGGAAAAATGGGATTTCCACGTGGTATTCCATAAGATTGTACGTCACCAATGTCATAACGACACATATACATCGACTTTGAGGGAGGGAGGGAGGGAGGGAGGCGTTTGAGAACCGGTCGGGCTGTCCGGGCCTCAAGCCGGGCGGAAGGCCTCAAGCTCGGGCAGCGTCGGGTGGCGGGCAGCAGGTGGGACCTCATGTGGCTGCTGAAATTTTTCAATTTTTTTCCCGCAGTAGTACAAGTGTGAGAAATAGTGAGAGCAATTGATACTATGTTTTTTAGACAAAGTATGAATTTGTTATGAATTTTTGAAGTGTCCAGTGCATCACAACCCAAAAGAGTTTGTAGACTACTTTAGAACCAACAAAACCTGAATCCATCATGCTCATTTTTTTCAACTAAAGCAATCATTGAAGGCCTACAAAGTCAATTCTTACAATTAATTCACACTTAAAAGTTGGAAGTTCCTAATGAAGTCACTAATCACTCCATTTTTGTCATATAAAACATGCATTGAAGCCATAATGGAGTCATTCCCTAGGTGTCCACTATAGGCCATCTGACCAAAATGGACTGTTCTACCTTAGTTGCGGAGGGGAGGAGATTGTTTGGCTTCACTTCGCATCAAAGAGAAGGAAGACCTACAAAGAAAAGGTAACCAGATACCAACTGTTTCCGGTAGTACTGGATAAGCTACAACATTCATGTATGTTGATGCAGGGCAATAAAACTATCTCACCAAGTGGGACTGGCACAATGAAAATGCAAAAAAATTATCTTGAAATAAAATGAAAAAAATTTATAAATATATATATTCTTTTTAAATTTGCAAATTTTAAATTCATATTTGCAATCAAAGACTCCAAATTAGTAAAGAGTGGTCAAGAACAAACCCTAGCTAGACAGAGCACAAAATGGAATGTGAGATTTTACTTTTATCCCCCAAAACTTGCATTTTCACCCTGTTGGTGCTCTACTTCATGGGACAGATTTAACGTCTTGCCTTGTTGATGCAAATGCCTGGCGGAAAAGGTTTTGATCGCTTCTTGCTTTTAGGTCATTTTCTTCACTTGGTCAAAATCCAGGGAAAATGAAAATGTGACCTAGAGACAAGGATTTTATTTGATAATTAATTTGGAGAAGTTTGACTTCTTCAAATGTTTCTATGAAATCCATTCATTAAATTAAGTTTTTTATTTTTATTTTATTTTATGTTGAGATCTAAAGGACCATGCATCCCTTGGTTGTGTGTTTGGTACTGTTAGAAAGCCCTTGGCAAGGAAGGGTGCACAACTGTGAAAGTTATGGATTTTTGAGTAATTTTGGATCTTAAATTATAGAAAAGTACTTTTACTTTTATTTTGATTGTACCAGCGACACAAGACATACTGGTAAACCTGAAAAAAAAAACAAATGGAATTGGCATCTAATCCAAGTTGTTTCATATTTTTAACCCTAGGTGTTGGCTGACTAGGCAAGTTGGTTAGTCAAATAAGCAAATTGTGGGCAAAGGTCCAAAAACTCTAGCGGATAGGGCAATTTCCAATGGCGGATTACAGGTGAAACCCTCAATTGTCCTGGGACGAGAGGTGTGTGCTATAGCTAAAGCAAAGTTGCAATAGAAATGTCCAAAAGCACACAACCTTGAGACACTTTAGTATTTTTCAAAGTGAAAAGTAGGGCATCTTTAACCTACACAACAAAATGGCATAGCAACTAAAAATATTTTTTGATGATTGGTGTGGGACTAGAGTTTAGGATTAGGGAATGATAGGAACATTGCCTAATTGCTTATTTGAATGCAATTAAATGTAGCTACCTTGGTTATTCTATAGTTTAAGTAGCAATTGAAGTTGAACATATGATAACTACACTAAAAAAGGTGTTGAGCATGGTTCTTATTATTGAGTAGTAAAGTTTTTTTGTTTGACCTTACTAGGGTCAAAAAAAAATTACAGATTTTTAAACATCATATGTGTAAATTATGAGTTTTCAAAGTGTTCAAAACTGGTATAAACAAAATTGACCCTTGGCTATCATGATTAGATGTTGCACATTTTAGACAAAAATTTATAGAAACAACCTCAACAATTCTCTGAAGATTACTTCTTGAAATGCTCAAAATAAATTAAAGTAATGAAAACCAACAACAGGTGATTGGTTGTTGGTAACCATAAACAAGGGATTTTATTTGAGGCAATGTTTTGTGGAGTGACAATTTTGAAAAGAGATAATGGAATTTTTGTAAAACACTTTCCAAATTTGAATAATTGACATTGCTAACCACCTAATATCTTTTCCAAAGTGAGATGATTTTACTACATTTTGATGAATGTACACAAGATTTCTAATTACTAATGGTGTTTAATCCACAATCTACATATCTATTGGTGTAAATTACTTCATGAATTGCTCTACTCAAGATTGCAAATTACAATGTCTTTGGAAAATTGATAAAAATGAAATTCTTGCCGTGAACAAACACAATAGCAAAAAAGAAATATGAAATTCGAGTTGGAACATACATTTCACCACCATTTGGAATATTTTTGGGATTTTATTGACTATTTTCCTTCAATTCCTATATTGAACCGTTTTTTAATTTTTAATTTTAATTTTTCTCCAAATGAAAATTTTGTAGATTTCTTTACCAATTTTTTTCCAATATTTTCAAATTGCAACTGAGTTTCTTTCCAATTCCATCATCTAATAATGAATGTCGCAGCACAGGATAGATAAATTTCCCATTATACTCACAAAAATCACCCTAGAGTATAACTAAGTGACTCTAAAGATCGAACCCACGAGATTCTGTGAAGTATCTAGCCTTATTAACAAACTAAGCAAAGTCAGTAGCAAAACTCCTTCCTTCCCGGTTCTACTTCCTAAACCGGAAACACAAACACCAAGAAAACTAATGATCGGATTCTCTTAATCTTCCGATTCCAACTAGTCTTCCGGTTGTTGAATCCAACACAATCCCAGAATCATATCCTTTCCGGTCTTGGTATCCGTCTAGACCAATCCGCTCTAGACAACTCACAACTATTTTCTCTCCTATCCGGTTTGGTTTTACCTCTGTTTAGCCATCAGAGGGGTTGGCGTTTGCTTTTGAGAGTGGTAGGCCCACCACACCTTCCGTGACTTATAGTGGCTGAAGATCCACTTTCCTAATCTCTGCTCCCCTAGACTAATACGGATCCGGTTTGGTCCTTCACAGCAGTCCAGATAGCAATCCGGTTTGCAGGTCACGCAAAGACCCCCCATACGATCCTCTCGATACTACAACGACCTTGGTGTAATCCAAATCCGTATGAAGCTAAGGCGGTTACAAGTGCACCCGTCCGTTCTAACAACAACTAGAGTCCTTCCGTTTATCGCTAAGATGGCGAGACCTTACAAGAGATCGGACACTCGACCGGATTTCTCACCCAGGAGTTCTAGCGCGATTAAGGAATCCCTCCCTATCTGCCTAGCCTAACAATGGCTTTCTCACCCAGAATCTCAAACTCTAGATGCGCTGAGGTACTGAAGTTCACTCCCAACTCTATCCTATCCGCTCACATGCACTTAGAATCAAGAAAACACACCAAGGGGAGAAATTCCCAACACATCCACTCGCGCCTTCCGAACTCCCTCACGTACAACCCTGCCAAAACATGGGAGAACGTACAACAAGAAAGCACAAAGAGAAACACAAAAAAAATGTAGAAGAAAAGACTCCCAGTCCCCAGCTCAAGGACTGACTTATATACACTTTGAGAACTTCAAAAAATACAAAAAGGCAAAAGTGCCTTTAAAAGTCAACCTAATTCCGGATCCTAACTTCCGCTCCGTCCTAACACTACCGGATCGGAATACTAATCCGGATCCGTTCTTGTCCAAAAACTAACTTAGTTTACATCGCAATTCCACGTCCCAACGAGGGACTCTTGGGCTCCGCTTCACACTGGTCAAAGACGTCCTCCAAGTTCTTATTCCGCTCCCCGGCTATCGGATTTGGCAGATCGGAACCGGGAGAGGAATCTATGTTGATCGGCGCGGTCTGGGAGGGCTGCCTCGGCTTTGACTGCGGAGTCTGATCCTTTCCTTCCCTCGGCTCCGGCATGTCCGGAAACGATTCCGGCATGGAGATGTCCGACAGGTGGACCCTCATCGATCCGGTCAGCTTCTGCGCGCACTCCTCCATCCGGTTTGTAGCTCCTTGCGCTTGGACCAAATTCTTCTCCACCTGCTCGGAGAAGTCTGTCAGGATCCGAACTATCCGGGAACCGGATAGCTTCTTCTCCTCCAAGACCTTCTCATCGAAGAGTCTTGCCTTTACTGCCGCACTTCCGGCCTCACCAAAAGTCGCCTTCACCGCTTCCGCAACCTTCTGCGTTTCGTCCGCCATCATCCGGGTAGCGGCCATATCTTCCTTGAAGGTGGTCGCTTCCGCCTTCAGCATGTCGACCTCCTCCTAAAGTCGACGGATCTCTACCTCCTGTTTCCGGATCTCGGCCGGATTCGTGATGCAATCCGCTACCTTCCCCGGCAACCTGCTGTCCAGTGCTGCATGCACCAACTTTCCGATCTGGGTCAGGGCGATTCTCTTCGCCTCCTAATCTGCGCGGATGTCGCAGAGGGTCTTAACCAGCTTCTTGAATGGATCAACAGGTTCCTTCTTCGAGGTGCTTGCCTTCTCCGCTTCTGGTGTCTTTTCCTTTCCGGTCTTGTCCCCAAGCGGCGATCCTCTTCCGGTCGGAGATGTCGTCTTATGTCGTTTGTGCAACCTCTCCGCCTCTTTTTCATCTTCTTTGTCTTCTTCCTCGGTCTTGGATCCAGTCTCTTCCTCCTCGTCATCCGATTCCGACTCTCCGTACTTCAGGAGATTCTCCTGAGCCTTCCACTCCTTCTCTTCCGAGTCCAACAGGAGTTGGTAATGCTCGTAAAGGTGGAAGAGGTAGGGACAAACGGGTGTCGGCCTACTCCTTCCGACCCTTGTCGCTAGCTGGGCCACCAAATCGAACATGATCCGGGCCAGTCCGCCTTCCGGTCTCCGCTCAGAGCACCGAAAATTGTGTTGTCGAGGGTGATCGTTACCCTCGTCGGCTTCTCCGGATGCAGAATCGGGATGAGAAATTGCAACAACTTCTGGTATTGGTCATTGATGCAGTCTTCCACCGCATATCCGTCCTTGGGGTTGACCGCTCCCCAGAACTTGCCCCGGATGTACTCGTCCTTCCGGTTTGCCATCCCATGACCTCCTGCCCGGAACTTGTACACCTCCCTCCAGATCTCTTCCGTCGACTCCGCCAGAACACAACGGAGCGTATTGTCAAATTGGTTCGTCCACTTCCCCTGGATCTCCTTTACCATCCGCTCGTCTTTAAACCCCCAAGGTTTGTCGAGCAAACCCTGACACTCCATCCGGTTGAGATCCAACCGAAGCATCTCTTTCTCTTCCTCTGTTGAAGGGAGAACCGGAACGATCTTCCGGAGTTTAACCGGAGCCAACGATGTGGATGCCCCTGGTCTATTCCTCCTAAGCTGCGGCATGGACACAGACTAGATGGAGACAGTCCCTTTCCGATTCTACCTCACCCAGTCCTAGCCGCACGTCCTGTTCTCACTGTCTCTCTCCGATCTCAACCGGAAACCTGCACAGCGAGCGGTACGCAACCGGAAACCTACCCTGCAGCACACTTCTAACTCGCAAACACTCTCACACACACACAATGCTGAAAAACGAGGAGCACGACGAAACAACTCTCACCAAACAGCGTTTGGAAAAGGAGTGCGATTGAGGAGGTCCTCGCCTTTTATAGTCTCTCTTGACCTAGAAGTGGTCATGATGACTTTTACCGGTCCGGTCCCACCAATCCGGTCCAACCCTAATCCGATCCTCATCTTTTCGGATACGGTTCCAATTCCATTTTGGTCCCTAAGTATCACTGCTAGGACCAGATTCTTTCCAATTGTTCCACTACTTTAATGTCTTTCTTAATTTTCCGTTCTCTTCTGTTTCTAAACGGAACCTGGATACTAACTAATAGTTTCCGATCCATTTTCTAGATAAACAAATGAAAACCAAAAATTCTGGTTGCGACAATGAACTAGAGAAACCACCTGCTCTCAAACAATTCCCCCTAATAACACACGGCAATGCCCCAAACCCTCCTTTCTATTAAAAAAAGTGAAAGGAGAAACCCATCAATTTAGAAAGTTTCAAATGTATTCAATCAATGCTTGATGAAGTTGAGTAGTTGAGGTGCTTCAGAGGCTCATAACATAACCCTTTTAAGAACCCCGATTGCGCCCCCATCAAATTTTTTAAGCAGTTTGTATGGGGATTTCTTGTGGCTCAAATAATTACTATTTTGAACTCCTACACAAGCAATGTGTTTCACTCAATTTAATAATATGAAGAATTTCTTCATTTAGGTTATACTTTCCAAAACATAATCACTAAAAAAAAATCACTTAAAATAGACAAAATCAATCACCTTTGTCCACATTTTTAATGCAATTCCAACCCCCAAAATCCTAACTAATTACAAGTATTTCTACATAAGTAAATATGTGTCATTTTTGTTCATCCCTTTTCATAAATACAATCTTTAGTGCAGTCTTCTATTTGATTTTTACCTATGTGACAATCTTAGAACGCTACTACTATACTCCTAGTAAAACATCCATATGGCACAATTATGCTAGATTTAAGAATTGCGTTCTTAAGAATGATGGGACTTAGCATGTCACTATTGCTTTTAACACATGCCTTATTTTCATTTTGTTGCATAACATTTGAACTTTTGAACCAAACATTCAAAAGAACTTAGATTGACATGAAAATTTTACCCACAATAATTGAACTTTAAGGAAAACATAACCCAACAATTTTTATTGAAAATGAACATTGGATGAAGGAAATACAAGCCCCCACAATTGCAGCCATCAAAATGAAGTTTGGTAAACTCAAATTGACCCCATGAACTTTGAATGGCTTCCAAAAAATTTGTATATCTTGGATTTGTTTGAAAATTTTACCACCTAAACTAGAAGAAAGAACGCATATTTTCCAACAAAATTTATTGAATTCGGATATTGGATGCAAGAATTACAACACTTCAAATTGGACTTCTAGACTATGTGAGGACACTTCTAGGTCCCTTGGGGCGCTTAAGGATTAAGGTGAGAAAAACACTAACTACCCTTGTATCCATTTTTGACAAGTAAACTTTCATTGAAAGTGTCCCCACAAGAGCCATTCAGATTTTTTCCTCACTTACTTGTGATTGGTTCATTGTTCATTCTCTAAATTTTGGTTTCATGACCAAGCTATGTGCCAGTTTCAAAGGCCTAAGAAGCTTCTACTTTGAAAAATTCATAATAATTACATGTCTTATCCAAAAAATTATTTTTCTTTTGAAAAATTCATGGTTTCCAAATACTAGTACCACCAAAATATATTTTTTTCTTGAAAAGGGTGTCTCCAACCAAATATGACGAATTTCTTATTTTCTTATTTTAACAGGTTTGGGTGTTTCCACCTCTCACACACACCATTGCTAAATCTCTCCCTATGGATAGAGATCATAAAAAATGGAAAAAAAACAGCAACTGCACTCTCGCTTCGTCAGGTGTCTGGCAACTCATACGTGCAGCGATTTGCTTTTCAGTTGCCAGAGCTCCAGCAGCTCCTGAATCTTGTTCTCTGCAATTTCAACTCTGCAAAAACAGTCTGCACTCTCCGGGTGCCAGTGGCAGAATTCAAGTGAACGCCCATCAAGTCGTCGGTGCCTGCACAGAAAGTTTGGTAACTGATCAACAAGTAAGTAAGATTTGGGTGCATGCATGACCGTTGCAGACAACAACTCAAGCGACTGAACAGACAGACAGACAGACAGACAGACAGACAGTAGTGTTGTTGAGCTTCCAGAAGGTCAATGCACATCTCACAAGCTCCATCTCCATCTCATTGTGGCTCGCTCAATCTCTCAGAAGCTTTGCAATTTGGCTGAGTAAGTTCGCAATTTTGCTTTTTCTGGTGTAATTCGAGATCGAGTTTTTGAGGATGTTGGCGCAGTTGGGTTGTGCGGAGGAGGATGCGGAAGTGGACCTTGAGCTCGGCTACCCGCCGGTGTACGCCAAGCTGTGTCGACATGAGGACGCAGCAGGGTTGCCCATTCCGTTCACAGAAGCTCCACCACAACGTTTTCTGCCTTACGCTCCTCACGCCGAAGATGTAAGAAACTCAAAGGGATTGTATGCTTTGGTTTCTGCGTATGTTTTGGCGTTGACAATGTTTTATTCAGTTTTGGTGGAATACGAGGTGGAGCAGAATGTAATGCACTTGGAATGGAATGAATCAATGGATTTGGAGTCCGAATGAATGTGTTACGAGGTTTTCGAGCTCGCCGCCATAGCCATGGATTAGATCTTGCTCCCAGTTTTAAATTGTTAATTGTATTGAGCTTTGTGCATCAATTTGGGACTGGGTATTTCAGCTGTTACCTAACATGTTTGGATCTACGTATACCCTGATCTCTGTAACCGTGGGTTGTAACGAAATGACTATGACAGAGTTGGAATGTGTGTCGAGTATCGGATGCAGCTCTCATCGTGTTAGTACAAGCGACAAATCTAATACCACTCGTGGTAGATCAGCCTACGGAACATTTTTAGAGCAACGGCTCTTTTCAAGCTAGCATTGTAACTTAATTAGTCGTTTGTTGGAGGTTTGAGATTTGGAGTGTTGACAGAAACATTTCCCTTGTTGTGGAGCTGCTGCAGTTTCTGCACTTGAAAGACTGGGATAGCCTGTTTCCAGTCGTGGCCGAGAAAGAGAGAGACTCTTCGAACTTACGAAAATATGCTGAAGAGCTGTGGCAGCAACTGGACCACCTAGGGTACGTAGTTGCTGCTCCTATTAATATAATTAGGGCTCACTTAGCAAAATTAGTAAAACGACGCCACCGGACTCTTCTACCATGACAATGCAGTTTTGAAAGCTTACTTTTCTGAGAAGCTCGAGGATTTTACTCCAGTACTTGACATGGTAATGGCGTTGCTAATGGGTTAGTATGGTTCAAAAGAGTAGACTCTATTTGCTGCCTCTTGGATTACCATGCCCTTCTGGGTTAATTCCCTAAGATAGAGAGTACAATTTGCATCATTTTAGGCTTTTTTTTTTTACCCAATATGTAGGAGTATACTTTCATTGGGAGATCAAGCAATAGAACTCACTGGAGAGATAGATCACTTGAAGTACAACAGCCAAAGTCACGCGTGAACTTCTGAATGCATTCATTCAAAGTCAAGTTGTAGACCATTAATGAAACTAGTTAAGGACAAAAGTCAACCCCGTTTTCCATTCAGAGATGAGTGCCAGAACTGATGAACCATGTATTAGTGCAGGAACGCAGGGTTCGATCCATCAAAATTCAGAGTGGATCCCTATGGAAACGTGGTATACTGGAATGCCGACCCCTCTTCTCCACTGGCGTGGGATATTGATCACTGGTTCCCTTCTTCTCGTGAGCTTCTTCAACTTATTTATTCTTTGGATGACTGGGACATTACTCACAGATAGAGAGTTATGCATGTTGCAAAGTCACTCAGAGAAGCCTGTTCATAACTTGAAACTAGTTGTGTTCTGTATTGATGGTTGTTTTTGATTTGCTATTAGAAAGCTCAGTTATAAACAAAAGATTCTACGTTCATTTTCGTAACATCAGCTTTCTCAAAAGCTTTCTAGGCAGGAGCTTTGCACTCCTATCGAAGTATTAGTTTCAACACGACTGGGAGATGTAACGAAGTGCAATAGTAGACATGTGAAATTGTTTGGAGTTGTGCTGAATAATTGAAATTTGGAAGAGAGTTGCAGTGTATGATACTTAGTAAATCCCTGTAACTCTCTTCCAAAAATGAAATTGAATTCCCTGGTACGTAATATACTTTGGAGTAAACATTTGAGTGACTGAAGAAGTTGGCTCCAATTTTGGGGGGATCTTCAGGAGGAGGGATGTCAGAACTGCCAAACCTACGGATAGTTCAATGGCAAGCCTTGTTACGAAAAAGAAACCGCCTGGAGTTTTTAGTGCCATGGTGGGATTTGCAACACGGGTGTTCCATCAACCAATTCCTATCTGCCTTCGCTGCAAAGAACGCAGATTTCAGGTACACTCAGATCTCTTAAATGTCACACCCTAAATGCAGGTGGTTGTCAATGCAGCTTTGGAACACTGACAATTAGAAGTGCTATTGCGTGAGAAAATAGGCATTTTAAGAAGTATAAATTTGGGATTGCATGAGTGACAAAGATAGTGTAAAATCCTTTTCACACATGTTGAATTCTTTATTACTATCGTAAATGCATTTATATTTAGCTTCCTGAGATATAATAGTGAGAGCATGAAGTAAGTTTTGAATTGGGTTTGTCCATTCTTTAGAGTTAGGATGAGTTAGGAAATGAGAAGAGATGATGTTACCGGTATGAAAGCGAAGGTGATATTAAAGAGATTCGGGGTATACTAACTTGCACACAAAGCTACTGCATCTAGTGGCTTACATTGTTCTTATTATCTTTTGTCATCCTCAATTTAATTTGACACAGAATTTTGTGCCATAGACATAAAAATTTTAGTTACATAACATTTTTAAACCAGTGAAGCATAGATCCCCAATACTTTGTTGAAGCACCCAAGAATATAGACTCAAAGAAAGAATCATCCTTAATGTGAGTCAAGGAAGTGTGGCCACCTCAGCCTTCTGAAAGCGAATTCTCCTAGATACCTGGAAATTTTTTTTCGTGTAAATGGGAGGCCTTGGCTTGGTTTAATAGAATGTACCGACTTGGGACAACCTTCAAGAAACTATTGTATTGAGTGCCTAGTCACTCAATCAACAATTGAGCAGTTAACAAGTGACCAACACAAGATCCAGAACTTTTTTAAGGATACTGATCAGTACGTCTGTCACTAATATGTGATGATTGAATTAGCCTCTAACCTATGAAACACTAAAATTAAACAATGCAAACAATGTAATTCTGTCAAAAAAATTTAATATATTTATAAGCTAGAGTGATTAATTGTGTTAAAGCGCTGCAGGAAGAGATCGTTTGCGTTGTTCTTTGTAGGCGGAGAGGACGAGGCCGTGGCTAAAGAGCACGTTGGGGAATGCCGTCCCTGGCCCCAGCACTTCCGTGAGCAGAAGGCTCTCTGTGGATTAGCTGCAGCTGCCATTGTCAATGCAACTCCCAAGGACAATATGGGAGCCCATCCTCTTACATTTTTAGGTACTAACCATCTTGCATTTTTCCGTAACTCCGTCGTTACAATCATCAGATGAAGAACTCCAAAAATTGTGTGTTTCTGAGTGTATTTTGAGTGACGTGTACTAGGCATAACTACTACCCTCATAGGAGTGCCAAAATATAGTGCCTTAATCAACCCATTTTGTTGCTTTGGACCGCTTGATTTTGGACGTGAAATAACAGAGTTGTGTTGATTTGGACGTGTTTTGTTGCTTCAGACGGCTTGGTTCGGACACAATCTTCTACTACTGGTAAGTTCAACTGTAAACAGTTTTGAGCTTTTGCAGATGAAACTAGTGGAAATAATCATAACATTATTAACGCAATCCGTGAAGATGGCGTGTCTTTGGTGAACTATGTAGTTGAGATACCTAGATAGGGTGTATCTTATTTTTCTCCACTTGCTTATGATTCAGAGTATGACTCTCATTCAACCACAAAATTAATACTCTACCTGTTGGCATTTACTGCAGGGAATGTTTTGACTTTGCTTAATAACGGTATGAAGCTTTTACACTTTCTTTTTCCAATTTGCTTTCATTCTTTCAATGTAGGATAAACCACTCGAATGCATCTCATTTACTGTTTGGTTTACTTCAGAAACTTCATCCAAACGACATTGGACTCTGGAAGAAGAGGAGGCTGTCAGGAACGGGGTTAGGAAGTTTGGAGCTGGCAGCTGGAAAGAAATCAAAGCTGATGATTCTGCTCTTGCCAATCGATCTACGGCTCAGATAAAGCAGAAGGTATGAATCTCTCTTTGCTAAGAATTTCACTACCAGAAAAAAAGTCCGAGTCCACAAGTTTAGATTGACTAAAATGTCCGAATTAGCAAGAAAATGTCAGTTCAGACCCCTCAATTTGAACAATATTTGCTGATTCGGACACTGTTTTCTACTAGTGGAAATACTTCACTTGAATTAAACTGCGGTCCAACATTACTACTGTTCTTCATAGATCTATTAATACTATGTGAAAGCTCTGGAAACCTTTGCGCTATATATTGTGTACTAGGTACTTGAAATATGGAGCTCGTTGAGGGAAAAAAAATAGCTCCTTTACTTAAAAATGAGTTTCTTACATTTTTCTCTGGTTCTAAAACTACTGCTTTCTGTTCTAAAGCTACATGGTCTTTGATTCCTTTTCTTCTTGTTTTTGTTTTCTTCTGTTTTTGGACGAACAAGGTCGTTCTTGTTACTCCGTAACAATAAAAAAAATCCGTGCAAGCAATGAAGGATATACCTTTTCCCGCTACCAGGCCACAAATTTGAGTTCCCTAGTATAACCTCAATGAGAATGCTATGATCTTGGAAAATTGAGTGATCAAATAAAAGTGGAGAAGGTGAGAGTGGTTGCACCAGCTCCTCCTCTTGAATGGCTGTCTGTCAATTGTAGATTATAAAAGCCTCATTGAGATTACGACAACATTGAGGAGACTGATCAATAGTTACCTTATCATTTCAAGCCTATCAACTAATTGCAGCTCCTTTGAAATAATTCTTGCAGTTCCAGTTAATGAGAGGGGTCACTCGGAACAATGGTACTTCTTCAACAAGCACCAGCCGAAGTGACGTGGGGGGACGTCAGTCTGCAGCTACAACGGCCCTTCAGAAGGTATTATTCGACGCACTAATCCACAGTCCAAAGCTGCTAATTGGCTTTGAATGCATTTAATGAATAGAATGCTAGTGAAACCATGCAATGAACTTAACACCAGTAACATTGGTAATAACATTATATCGTCAATTTGGTTAATTTGGTGTGCTTATGGGCGCCAAATATTGTGACATTAATCTGCAGAAATATCTAAAAACTAGGGCTCGTATTGGTTTACGTTCAAAGCCAACTAGGTAGTACATTAATCATTTGAAGGCACAAATTTGACCTGGCTTGCTTTGCTACCTCAGGATTGGTTCTTGGGGTTCTTCACAAAAATACAAGTGTTTCAGTGATATAATGACCTGTTTCAACAAGTTACATAAAACACTACAAGGTCGTCCATAGTTACACGAAACAAAACAGTACAAATGTTCATGATTTCACCCACAATTGCTTTGTTTTGTTCTCATTCACTCTTTTAGTAAGATTTGGGTATATTTGAGAAGCATATTTGTGTACTCCACTTATAAAAGGAATGATCTAGTATGTAATTGCTTAATGTAATGTTCGATTCTTCCAGGAGCTCCGAGTGAAAATAGGGCGAGAAGAAGAGAGAAGGGAGAGGGAGGAGGAGCTCACCCAGTTGGAGGACACGGTGATGAAGCTGAAGCTTGAAAATGAGAAAGACAGAACGAAGGCTCTGCAGTTGGAGAGCTTGCTCAAGAAGCGCAAGCACCGTGTGGAGAAGCATCGCAAGTTGGCCGAGAGCCAGGCCTCGTACAGGCTCTGCCTAGAACGAGTGCTGCGGGACACCATGCACCAGTATGCATCCTCCTTGCACCCTCGCTTGCTTGCTTGGTCATTCCCTCGTCTACGCAGATAAATAAATTCTTATTTATATTCTTCGTGGTTTTAAAATCATGCTACAGTAGAAGAGGTGCAAACCCAACACTACTCTCAAGAGTGTTATGTTATTGGTATTCTTCTTATCATTGTAGGGCCATGACATACAAGGAGCAGGCGCTGTTAACCCAAGAAGCCTGCAATGTGCTCATTGCCCGACTCGACAGCGAGAAATCTTTGTGTGAAGTCATGGAGAGTGAGCTTTTGCAGCGACACTCCACACAAGAAACACTGGCAGCCGCAGCCGCAGCCGGAGCCGGCAACACCAGTAGAAAGGGTGCAAGTCCAACACGCCTCAAGAAGGCGGTGACGAAGGGGCGGGATCTTGTGGATGTCAGTAGCTGTGTCTCGCTCCGCACCATGGAGGCAAACAACAACAATGAGGAGGACGACGACGATGACGACAATGTGCTGTCTGCATTGAGCCATGATGAAGACGAGGTTCTCCTTCTTCAACGTGAGCATCAACGAAAGGCCCTCGTTCGCCATGCCATCAAAGGTAAACCATTTAACCAACGACGAAAGTGCGGTTTCAAGGGGTAACACGATGTTCAATAATTGGGAAAATTGTAAGTCATTTCGAAGCTCCAATTGTGGTTGTGGACCACAAGAACCGTCAATGTCCCAGTTTGTTGAATAGGGGTGTTAATTTGTTATTCCAGTTACAATGCTGGTTGAAGATACTGTACAAATTGAAGAAGCAGTGGACAGGAAGGTACCAATGAAATGCTAAGCCTTCATGTGCAATATCATCTTCAGAGTATATGCAACAACCCAGAACAAGAGCTAGAAGTAGTGAGGAAACTGCCAAATTACAACAATACGACGCGGACAGTGAAACTCCAGGTACATTCTACCCCCCTCATAATGCAGTCATATTACGGGTCCAATAGTTTGAATCTGCTTCAGAGGGATGCTTGGGGCACAATCTTGAAAGCGAAGCATTAGCCAAAGTTAGATCAAAAGTCTTAGTGTACTCAGAATTCCAAATCTAGAGGCAAGAGAATGAGAGATTCCTACAAACATTTGTATATACTGTAAGTAGTATCTATCTGAACAAAATTCGTAAGATCACCTCGAATAATTTAAGGTAAGCCATCCTATTTTGTGCCACGACTCAGTTGCGACTTATTCATGTCAGTATGTACCTCAAACTTGAAACGGACACTTGTGATGGAAAGTGGCACTAATATTATTAAGCTCACTTGAATTGTGGCACACACAGGAATGATGGCTACCTTATAATATTAAATTTTCATTTGCAAGAATCGCATGTCCGTGTTATGCATGTGAGTGACTTAATTACTTGCCAGAAAGCTCCAGCGACAGTGACTTCGCCGATGACGAAATGAGCCCCCCACTTCACATCTCCCAAAACACCACCTGCAACAACAGTGATGACAACCAAGTGGTCAGTGAGCTGTCCAAGCTCCATGACGAATCTAAATCTGGGTTGCGAGATTTTTGCATTCGAAACTCGAAACCAGGTGAGTCACGTAGTGATTTCTCACTAAGAGCCCCAACTCGATCATATTTTTTAGAATTCACACCTCTTAAAGGTTTACGTGTCATATGATATGTAAAATCTTTAAAAATAAACCGCATGCTATCCAAACTCTTGCACTAATTGGATTGGGTGATCATACTTGATTAGTTATTAGCGCTGAAGGGCTCCATCTACAGATAATAAGATGACTTTCGGAAATTTATTATACATAATTGAACTCCTCCGACATATCTAAATCATAAATTCATTCATGTTGATCATTCCTTCTTCTTTCCAATGATTCGTTGCATAATTTTTCTTGAAGCTTCTTGCAAAATGAATACTTAATTGTAGGAAGTTTACATTTCACCACATTCATCATCCTCCACACAGTGGATGGTTGAGTGCTTTGGGGTTCAATTTTTCCTTTCATGTTTTGTTTTGACGAGTGAGAAAGACTTTTTGTGTGTTGTTAAATCACTGACCTGTGCAGGTGAGAAGGATTGTGGAACTCCGGACACTCCCATCCCCAGTGCAGGCGAAACCTCGAGGTCGGATTCCAAACGAGAAGTGCAGAAAGATGTCATCTCAGAGAGCACCACCAAGTTTGAAAGCAAGGATACGGGTGCCAACACGTTCAAGCAAGCCTGCTTAGACGAGCTTCTGCAACACATCCGCTTCCAGATTCCCACGCCAGAAGTCAAGGGGCAGTCCATACAAGCCCATGTGGATGAACTTCTGGAGCAGGTTGGGTTCATTTACAAGCTACTTTGCTTTCGAGGAACTCCGTTCTGTGTGTGCCTCTAGCTAGGTGCCCCAGTATGGCAAACGTTGCTTCCTACAAGGCTAATGTCCATTTTGTTACATTGTTGGACGTCCTAGTCACTTCTAGGCCAAAGAGGATGTGCAGCTAGTAACATAAATCCTGAACCCTGAACATCACACTAAACCCTAAAACCTTGTCCTAGTTCTTAGACAATTTTTTGTCAATAAATGACACAATTGATACCAAAAATCATGCCAATTAATTTACTACTACGCCCTAAGTACTAAACATCACTTTGAACTTTTTATTTACTGCCGGTATTTAAGTTTTCTACCGGAAAAACTTTGAACCCTCGGAATACTTGTATGCTTTTGCATACAATATCCATATAACGGAATCTTTGCTGCACTGAAAACCGCTTAAGTTTGATGTGCTAAAACGTATGGAAATGAACCTGCAGGTATTGACGACTCATCTGGAAAACATGCGGAGAACAGGTGCCAGAAAACAGAGTCCCAACCCTGACAAGGACAGCGATGAGCCAGTGACACAAACTAGCACGTCCAATTTGGACAAATGGCTGCAAACTCTGCTGGTGAAGGGTGCCGTGTCTGCAGCTTCCTCACCTGGCCGTGACTCGACTCGTCTTCACATCCTCTCCCCGGCAAGGTCTCAAAGTAGTGTGGCTGCCATGCGAGAGAGCCTGGAGCGTGCAAGACCACAGGTTAGGACTTCACTTCACCCCTTTCTCAAGTCGCAAAACTCAAAGTTAAGAGTCACATATTAAGGGAGCTACCTGTAATCTCGTTTGAATAAGCAATGGAGCATGGCTCCTATTGCCTAATTTTGGGTTGGGTCTTGTTGGGAGTCAAAAGAGAGGTGTAGATTTTCTTCTTGTTCATTTTTTGGACACTGTAGGCATAGACTATGGATTTTGAGATAGCTGAAAACAGGTGTAACCAACAGTGACTCTAGACTCTCTTGACTAGAGAATTACACATTTTAGGTGAGAATTTATTGGGGTTGGTTGTAGAAAGGGGTTAGAATGAGGTGCAGCTACCTCAATGGCAATCTCATATAGTAGATTTGGAGATTCGGGATTCCCTATTAATTATAAGTGTGTTGCCTTTGGAGCAAAGAGGTGGAGGTTTTGCATTTGACAGAAGCTACATGTGAGGAAGTTCGAGTCTGTAGGACTTCACTTGAGACCCTGCCGGGGAGAGGATGCACACTGAGCCTCTTGTAGATTAGTTGCTTGTTTTCTCATTCATTGAAATGATTGTCCAATCATAAAGTCACATAGTCTGCCTTCTTCCGGAGGCAGTAAAGGTTATTAAAAACAAATCTAAGTTCTATCCCAAATCAGTTTAAAGGGTTGAGGCAGCCCAAATCCAAGAGAGGAAAGATTCGGCTTGCAAATACTGATAAAAGAAAGCTCCACTAATTTGGTTCAGGAGCTCATTGCCAGAGATGCCGAGAAACCAAGGAGCTTGAGAGGCACTTTGCTTCGGAAGCTGAGCGTGAAGCACCAAGCGGAGCTTGAAAGCGATAGTTTCAACGGTGAGAAAAATAGAGCAATTGCAGCGGGTTTTGGACTTTGATGTGTTTCCTTTTTTTGAGAGAGGAAGTGATTGTGAGACAAGTGATTATGTGTATTAGTGAGAAAATGTCCACTTAGCAGGACATTGATGTATATTCGATTTTCATCTCCCTCATTTGAATAATGGCACCCAATTGAATTAATTGATCACTCTAGAGCTAGTTTCACCACTTGATGGGTCTCCAAAGCTTACACAATTTATTTTCCATCCCTGTATTATGAGTAATGACATTGTATTGAATTGGTTGTTGCTAGTTTCACCTTGTATTGAATAAGCATTGTCGAGTCCTCTCTTGTTCATGATAACCGCCGCAAGGGATTCTCAATTGAAAGATTCTTTTTTGGTGAAATCAATGTTGTCTTTGATCACTCGTAAATACTAAAGCATCTGAAACTAACGTATACTTACAGTATGAAGTGATGTTGTATACGGCAGAGCTAGGGAGGCGCTCGGGTGAGGAAGAAGCGTCATGCCCGGCGTTGTCAGGGTGGCCTGGAGGAATCCCACTAGGAGGCATGGCATCTGATTATTGGCCCAGAGACCAAGTTGCAAGGTGACACGAGAAAGTCATGCTCACAATTGGAAAAAAAGTTGAATTTGTAGATTATTAACTTATCATATGATCACGGTTGATAGCTCATCATACTCTTGGCCCCATCATGGATGACAAGAAGCATAGGTGCTGACAATAGATTAGAAGTCACGAAATTCTAGAATAATTTTGAGTTTTTCCTGTCTTGCAGGTGAATGTATGGATGTCAATTTTGGGGGAGACAGTCTGATTAATTAAAGCTTCTCTTCTGTCAACAACTCACAGTCTCACACACTCATGTGTCATAATCTCTTACAATGAGAGATGGAATTGTCAGAGTTTTGACTTTTGAGTTGTGCAAGTATTAATTAAAGAGCCGTTTTTGACTAAAATTTTTAAGAGCTTGTTGGAATTAGGCTCGTCTGCCGTACATTCTGCCAACATCAGTGTACCCAAGCTGAGTTTAAGCTTAGGTGCTTGCAGTTAAAACATCCAATCAAAATCAATCTCCAGATGCACAAACTAGTGATGAGGAAAAACAAATACTGTAAGATAATCTGATCTTAAAGCAACCATTTAACCCCTAAAGGACTGAGGCCTTTCCTCTATCAAATCACACTCCAAACTCCCACTTTTATTGCAAAGAGCAAAAAACTTTAAAAAAATGTTTTCTTTTGCATATCTAACCATAGGATCTTATAAAAGACTAGTAGAAGAATATATGCAAGAAATTTCAGAAACTTTGACTGCATAGATTGCAAGATATTTGCATCCAAAGTGAAGAAAACAAGTTTTTTTGCACCTTGGGTGAATAGAATTTTTTGCTTTGAGTCTTCTTAACTTAAATTTTTTGTACTATCGATTTTGATTTTTGAAAGTTTTTATGTTGAATACTTAAGTTGAGAATCTAGGGAAAAAAAATTCAAGAAAAAAATTCTTGATATTTACTCATTAAAAAATTGTTATTATAGGTAGAAGTAGGTTCAAGATTGAGGGAAAAAATAAACTATTAATAGCTCTAAGATGAAATTGAAATACAATAATTCCAACAGTGAGATTGTTCTATCAAAAAATAAAACCCTACCTAATAATTTTTTTGGAAAAGTGTAAAAATTGCATTAAAAAATGAATCCTACAAGTCATTTTTTCAAGCAGATGCTTAGATTGTTTGAAAAACTAAGATTGTCCATAACTTCCTCATCACTACTTCAAATAGAATGAATCAAAGCTTCAAGTGTAATAAAAAAATATATAGGTTTAGAAAAAAAATTATTATTATTTATTTTGACATTTTGTGATTTTTTTGTGTTGCCCGCCAACTTCCATTTTTGGCTTATTATATCATAATTTTTTCTCCCGAGCACCGATTGAAATAAAAATTATACATCCACAAAACCACACATCCTCAAAAAAATTCAAAAAAATTTAGTAAAAATTGAGGTCATAAAAACCTACCCGGGCCCAAATTGTCCCTCGAAGAGACAAATGGTCATCTAGGGGTTAAGAGTTGATTGCCTTCTGGGGGAAGCTAAACTCTTTGAAATAGTTTTCATTCAATTTTTGTAGGAAGAAAAATAAAGTTGGCATCTAACCCAAGTCATTTCATATTTTTAGGACCTTTGTGCAATTAGTTACAATTTTTTTGAAGTTGAAATATAGTGGTCACTAAAAGCGACTACTTCCGCAATAATGTTTGTACATTGAAGAAAGATAAATGTAACATTATATCATGATAGCTTATAGAGCATGGGCACTTTTAGAGTAGACTACCTTAAAGAATGTAAGGAAGATTAGGTATCAGTGCAGAAATCAAAGGAATATCTCAAAAATAATGACTTGTTGAAAGTTGAAAGTGGACAAGTTTACAATAGAGAATTTAGCTGAAATCAATCACTCATTTTCTTTTGTGTCAAACATCAGAAGATTTTGATAAATTTTTGGAATCTAACTCTAAGTCAACAAATTTTAAGAAAATAAATGCAATTTTTTTACCACATTTCAATAAAAACTAATGCGCCTTGTGTTGTTGCTACAATAAAAATAAAAATAAACAAATATCATAATTTTTTTAATTCATGAAAACTTTAAAATTCAATATTTTTTCTACTATGAGTCAGAAACAAAGCTTGAATGTGCACCCCTCTTCATTGAGGACTTTCTAATGATACTAAGAATGTGACTAGGGGACGTACGGTTTGGAAGATCTCACCGTAACAACCAAAACAAATAGCCTAACTTAAGGTATATAGTGTACCTTGTGCCATTGACACAATCAAGAGAGAAGAAAAAGTAATTTTCTATAATTTAAGATTCAAAATAACTCAAAAATCCATAGCTTTTACACCGTCGGTCAGAACGTCACAAAACAAAGCATGTACATCCTTCCCTGTTCGTGCATTCCTCCCCGCCGAGGGCTTTCCGATAGTACCAGGAATGCAACTAGAAAACACACTATTGAAAAGATCTCAACGTGTCAAACAAAGTAAACAAAACAAAACAAACAAAAAAACAAACATCCTAACTTAATGGATGGATAACGTGCCATGTGCCATTGCACAATCAAAATCAAAATCAATGTAATTTTCTAGTTTTCAATATCTTTTCAACCGTAGGTCCAAACGAAACAAAGCCTGTGCACCCCTCTCACTGAGGGCTTTCCAACGGTACCAAGCATGCAATCAAGGGACACACAATCCAAGAGATTTCAACGTAACAAACAAAACAAAAAGTCTAACTTAATGGATGGATAAAAATAAATAAAATTAATTTTCTAATTTTCTTACTCATAAAAACTTCAAAATTCAATATCTTTCATATTATAGATCCAAACATCATGAACCAAAGTCCATGCACCTTGGGGGACATAGTACCAAGAACGTGATTGGGGGACACATGGTTTAGGAGATCTCAATATAATAAACTAAACAAACTAACTAACTAACTAACTAACTTAATGGACAGATATTAGTGCATCATTTGCCGTTGCCACAATCAAAATAGAAGTAAATAATTCATAAATAATTTGAAATTCAATATCTTTTTTTGTTATAAGTCAATACCAAGAATATAACAATACTAAGAATATGACCGGGGAGTAAGGTCCAAAAGATCTTACTATAACAAACAAAACAAACATCCTAACTTAAGGTACGGATTAGTATAAAATCACAAGAAATTATATTGATGCTACCAAGTCAAAAACAAATTTATGTAAAAACAATAATATGGAGTACTAGAATTGGTTGCCTCAACCCAAGTCTTAAAACCACTCCAACAAAAAAAAACCCATTAAGTTGGTCAAGAGATTGGGATGTGCATGAATAATTGTGCCTAAAATATACTACCTTCATTTGCATAAAAAATGAACACTAAAACAAAATGTAACACCTTCATTTGGACCAAAAATCAATACTAAAACTAGGTATTGACTATGAAATATGATTACAATATAAACAAGCTAGAGCATAAGAAAATCTATGAATGATTTTTTGTACACCTATTAGGAGATAATACTTTAACACTTAAAACTCTTTAGGAAATCCTACACATGGTACCAAATTTGACTCCTAGACTACAATGTGTGGCACACACTCATCCAAATCAACATCACCTCAAGAGAAAACAACCTCAATTCTACAAGTTGTTTTGTAGTTTCAAGACACTAACACAATATTCAAAGTCCAAAGAAAGCTTGTGGTGATTTTGGGTGAATGTAGGATACCATGAAGGCACAAATACAGGTGGCACAAAACGGGGATGGTGCTTCTGGGTGGGTGCACGTTAGTTAGTGTGACAGAGTGGATTGGCTTTGATTTCTGGAGACCTGAAAAGTGGCGGTCCCAGGCATAATTTTCATTGCTATTCCATGTCAATAAAAACACTACCCGAAGTTGTCATAATTTCAAATTTAACAACGCTATTCACATTTAATGTGGCAATAAAATGATTTTCGATAGAGTTTTGCTAAATTTAGAGGAATGCTGGATGTCTTGAACGGGGCAAGAGAGTAAATGTTTAGGTCAAGGTGCCATGAAATTTGCAGATGCACGAGGATGTGACGCTGCCGCTCATATGGCGTGGGCTATATTCGCAAGTCGCTTTAGAAATGTTCATTTCCGAGTTTATCACGTTGTAGGATGAAGGGTAATTTCATTTAAAAACTTACTCCATTGAGGAGGAAGAATCAGATCTGCAAATAATAAAGATGCAAAAAAATAACGGTAAGAGAACCTCTGTAAGCAAAGAAAGATACACCCATTTGTTTGGCACTTTGAATGGCTGGTCTTCACTCCAAAAGCATCTGTAGCTATTTACAAATCTTCTAGTTGGTCACTGGAGGAAAACATAAAAAAGCGTCACACTACAAGTTCATCCTCAAGATAGCAATACTCAAATGTGAACTCCGTCTTGATCCGTTGACACCTGAAAGGAAACAATGACAGATTGATGATCAGAGACTAGCCTGGCAAGACACAAGTTGTAATCAACATATGCAGAGAAAATAGCTTTGCCATGTACACTGACATACAACTCCTAAGTACACAAACATCCAAAAGTCGTCGCTTCTAGGAGTTGAAATGAACCTTTTGGGAAACTTCAAGGTAATAAAATGAAACAGTATAACGAACTACTCATACCCTAAACCGAAAAATAGAAATAAACTTCGCAAGTTACAATAATCGACTATTACGCCTGAAGTGAGCTTCTCTTTTTCTAACTTGGGTATTGGGGGTTAAGCAAGAAGTACTGGGCAGAGGCAAATTAGAGGAACAGCATACCAGCCTTGTTGGTAGTCATTGTGGACGACGTGAAAATCAAAATACACGTAAGTTCCAGTTTCATACTCATCCGTCGTGACCTTCGGCTCTTCGTGACGTTGGAACCACGTGTTGTATTTTTTGTGATATCGCCATGACTGCTTTTTCAACTCCCGAGCTGCCAAATATTGCTGGTAAGTCCCCTGTAATCAAACCCCATACGATAAGTGAAACTTACAAGATTGAGAGTTACACAAGAAACACGATGATAAGAGTGTCCTACCACCTCGTAAGGCAATATGAAGGAACAAAAAGTGGATAACACTTAATGCTTTCCTAAGATACGCTGACGTTGAAACATAACAATCTGCAACATACCTGCTGATAATAGAAGGCATAGAAAAGCACATCCTTGTCTAGTCGTTCCCAAAGGACTGGATTATCAATAATCGGGGCTTGCACTTGCGGATAGGAAGCAGGAGTGATGGTCGGATGCCTCTGCAAAACGACACCAGGTTGGTATCTGAAAACTTGCGATGAATCATTTACGAAGCTTCAATGCAGATAATGAAATATACTAATAGAAATCAGGACCCTCATTCTGGAACAATATAAACATGATTTGCAAGTTACTATTCTAGGCAATTAGATCCAAAGTGAAATTTCTGTTTTTAGTTTGGGCACTTCGTAGAAAAGGCAAAAGGGTAGGACAACTCAAGGTTCTCGAGCATAAACTACATGCAAGTCATTATTACCGGAGTGTAACTCTTTGGCCTTTCTGAGTCCTTGGGAAGTGGTAGGTTCCTGTATGCGTGTTCCAAAGCTTCATGTTGTGCCACAAAGTGTTCACGTCCCAAAGCTGGTGATAAATTATCCCCAATTGCGCCAAGGTCTGTCACACTCCGTCGTCCAATCACACCTGGATTCATTGAAGATTGCAGATGATGACTCTGCTGCCCCGGTGCAAGATCTGCATCCCGAGATTGCTGACTGTAGTCCGCAAGTGAGCCCGGAGTCCCGACCTGCAGGGTAGATTTGCCAGACCAACTGTCACCTTCTTTGCGTCCCTGCATCACACAACAGAGGTTTTTCGTTTCTTTGTTGGCTCAAATTCGTTTATTTTCTTGGGAGAGTCTCCGTCCTTATCACCATGTAAAGACTAACTTGCAATCATGCTACACTGGACCAAGATGCTATCTTCCGAATTCCTTGACAACTCCAGTCTTTTCAAGGAAATCCATTATAGAGTTTCAAGTACCAGTCACATAATGAGTTCACTTTTAAATTTTAGCTCATACTTTTGCTTAATCTTTTCAGGCTCTTCGATAATTGTTCATTAGTCAATTAGTTCCTCAAGAGGAGAATATTAACTGATCCCTAGGCTTGGTTTGAGTTCTTTGTGGCTTCTCTATTGTATTACTCCACTATCTAGTCCAGTTCATCTGCAAAATCAACGAGGACATCACTAGCAATCGCACTAGCAGAGATTAACAAGAGAATCTTACTATCATGACCATCTGTGTTGGGAACTGTTACATTAAGATACTTCCATGCCAAGACCACAACGACCGACATTTTAGTATTTCTCAAGCAATGCATTCTTCATGAGTTCCTAATTATTCCTGGAAGACACTAGGCTCTAAATAGTGTTCCTCACTATTCCTGATTCCCAAAAGGTAACTGTTCTGAAAGAATCAGTTAAAAAAAATTGACAACATTGCCTGTATTAACGCACCATCACTAAAACTGTCAAGCTAAGTAACAGAACAAACAACTATCACAGCAAGAAAGGGAAGAGGCATTACGGAGACGTCAAAGGTGTCAGAATTTTTCAGATCATCCTCGCTGAATGTCATGCCACGATTGAAGGCGGAACCCAGAGAGGTAATCTCAGCAGCAGGATCTTCTGACGATTTAAGCAGCTGCGCAGGTATCTGTTGCTGAGCTGATTCCATTCTTCTACTGCTTGAATCTACTGACCACAAAATCAATCGTCCATAGGGCCGTCATTATTCTAAATTCAAGCTGCACATAGAAGAAAACTCGCAGGCGCCTATTCAACGAGGAAGAACGAAACGCAAGCAAGCATCTGGCGAAATCAAACTCGGATGATTTCACAAACCTCAAAAAGCAAAATAGTCGTATTCTGGTAAACCAAATTCAACGCACCAAAAACAAAAATAAGTTATTCTTCTGTGAACCCTAGAAATATTTCCAAATTTGAAGAGAAAAAATAGGAACGAACCGTGTTCGGTTGGAGAAGTAGCAGAGGATAAAGACACTTGTGTTAATTGTTGTGGGGAAGACGCAGACAATCCCTGCGATTGGTTTGTTGGAACAGGTGTGGATGAAGGAGAAGGTGACTGAGGGCTTGTGACTAAACCAAGAGACGATTGCCTCTGCATTGAGGTAGTTTGAGATCCTCCCAGCATCGGATTCTGCAAATTCTGCTGCTGCTGCTGTTGCTGCTGCAGTATATGAAGCTGAGCCTGCAATACAACGAAACGAACAGGCATTTCCATACATTATGAACGAAAAAAATAACGTACTCGAACCAGCATGTTCTGATATTAAACAATAGATTGCTCCTGGTGCATCAGTTTTAGCAACTACACTAAATAAGTTGTGCTGCACAAAAATTTGAAGAATTCGCCCCAGCCAAGCGATCTTAAAAAAAAAAAAACCCGGAAATACTACGAGTAGCTAAAGCACCTGCTGAAGAAGGTTTGCCTGTGGGGCAGAAAGACCAGGAGGTTGTTTCAGTGAGGAGCTTGAAAGCTGAGAAATTTGAGACCCGCCTGTAAGCAGGGAGGCAGCAGAGTGACCTTGTTGTGTCTGCTGGTACCGTTGTAAGAACTTCTGTTTCTGGTCCGGCATAATTTCAGAGCGATGGTATGGTCCCTACGGAGAGAAAAAAGAAAGAACACAGAGAAACTGCAAAGTGTTAGAAAAGCATTTCCTATTCCTCCTGACAAATATGTCAGCACCAAAAAAAAGGTAAGCAATAAAAGTCAAATCAAACTCATATAGAGACTTACGTGTCACCAGTCCACGTGTCTGACGCCAAACCACGGTACACTATCAATTTTTTTTAAATCAAAGCAAAGCAGTGCCTTCTGACGGTCTACGCCTAGAAAGTACCACGCAAAATATATCAAGTCATATATCTCACCGTTTCTTGTGTGTTTGCAGAATGTGGCCGCCACTGGCCACCCGCAACAGCTGGCATACTACCACCTGCGATATGAACACTAGTCCATTTCAGCATGCGAGCAGTACCCCATTGAGTTATTAAAACAAGAAAACAATTATTTATTACAGAAGGCACAAACATGGACAAGAATGGATATTGACAGTTTACTTAAGACTGCTAACCTGTAAACAAACGTGTACCCGGGAGCCCAGTATCTGATCCCCCTAAGCCACTGTCAGTCAAGCTTCCGGATCCATATGCCCGGCTTCCACTACCTAAAAAAGAGGAAGTTTCTCCTGAGCACAACAACGGTATGCATTCGCAAGGCAAATGCAAAATAATGATACATCCCACACAGGAAGAGCCAAGTAGTATCATGAATCTCTCAAACAAAAAACACTATCCAGATCAACATACCATCAAATACGCAAGTGTGAGACGTAAGAAATGTGGGACATGGAGTACCTAATGTTCCAGCAAACTGCTGAGACAAACCGCCACCTGATGGAGGTCTCTCATCACCACCAGTAAGAACGAGTCTCTTGCTTAAATCCAGCACGGGAGGCACTAAGGGGCTTCCATTTAGAGGTGTCGTGGCAGGAGGAGGAGACTGTCCCCTGATGGAATTTTCACCCAATCCTGGTCCTACCCGCCGCCCTGTCAGCGCACTTGCATCTTCCTCTTTCGTTCGGCCTTGTAAAAGGGTAGGTTGCAGAGCAGGAGTTGTAGGTAACGATTTTATTGCCACAGGTCTTGCAGGTGAGATCCCAGTTGGAGTACCTGAAGTACACGAACCCGAATATATTTAGAGGCATCACAGGAAAAGAAAAGCATCGAAAAATCCTGTATGTATTGAATAAATGAGCACACGGCAAGAGTTTTCAAATCGACTAGCCCAAATAAAACTTGAAAAGCTATTTGCACAGACTGCTACTCACTATGGCTTACCTGTAGCACTTAAACCTCCAAGTTGGCGCGACAAGGATCCCGCTCCAGTTGAAGGTGAAGGAACCCCTGCACTTGCCACTGGGCTAACACTAAGTACAACTGCCGGAGAGCTTGAGTTTGGAATACTACGTGTGGGAGAGATTGGTAACATAGATGCACCTCGTGTCCGACCTCCAGGAGATTCAGCGGATAATTCTGAATAAGGCACAGTGTCATCAGTCGCAAGTGGTTGTGACGATGGAGAGACAAGGGGGGATATTCCAAGTGAAGCTGTGACCTGCATGAAACAGTTTAAAGTAATTCTATGAATAATCGCAAAGAATAAACTCAAAATCAAAGAGTTGCTCAGAACTTCCAATCGTTAATAGAAAGCAAGTTGATATTATTCTCCTCCAGCTACAGTGGTGAAAAGCATGCTCCATTTCTGAACTGACAAAGAAAAGAAGAAAGACCCTAAAGATTTAAGTCAATTTCAATCCACAAAGAAGATAATTTTCTTACATGAACAATCACAAGCGATCTTTGTAAGGTCAAGGCAACAGAAAACGAACCAACTAATGGTCCATGGTAATCTAAAAAATTATGTAATCAGACTAAAATATTTCCCAGGCTGGACCAAAATAAACACAAGCAGAGTGATAAGTTCTCATGGAACAAAGTCAACTAGATTATCCTCTTACACAAACCAGCACTTACGAATGGGGGTGAAGGATAGGCAGGGCGGCAACTAATTAAAGTAAGATTGGAAAAACAGATATTAGATGTGATCTTAAGATGAAGAAAGCCCACTTACAGCTTGCACAGCAGTTAGAGAAATGGTTGGTTTCAAGACGGAACCAACAGGAGACACACCAACTCCAGAGCCTGTCGCAAGTGCGGCCTGATTGTCACCAAAAAAATCACTTAGCTCACAATTATACATACCCTTTCAGATAACGAAAGTATTCTTGACTCGACTGATTCCGGGAGGTGAGACAGAGTCAGCAGGTTGTTACTAAACTTAGAAAATCAAATGCAAAACTCTCGCAAATGTCGTTGAGAGCCTAGTGTATACCCCAGTCTCATCAGCACTTAAGAGTGAATCAATAGATATTGCACTATTATAATATTATAATAATTTAAACCAATCCAACAATACATAACAATCAAAGTAACTACAATTTTAGTTCTACATAAGGGAGTGCGCACCACATTATTGAGAGCAAACTATATTCTTTGAAAAATTATTTAAGATTTCAGGTATAATTATTATGGGCTCCTCTAACTAAGCATCACAATACTTGATAACCCACGCTTGTCGAATTAAAAGTGTAAACAACGAAAAAGAGAACCCAGAACCCCGTGACGAATCCTCACGACGATGTTTGCGTCTCGCTTTGCTCGAGACATCCTCTGTGCGTATCGCTTTGCTGTTGCCTATTTTCATATGATGGGATGATTAAAATACTCTGAATTTCATAAACTCTTGCTAATGGAACAGACTCCTTGCACCCTAGGACCATCCTTGGCTTTACAAGGGTACCTTGTGTGCCCCCGATGGCACATTTTGACTATCTTGCTATTTTCCGAAATTTCCAATAATTTCTACTGACAAATTCTAAGAAATTCTATATCTCAAGCCCAGTCGGTCCAAATTCTATGAAATGCTCACCGAAGGAATTTCCAACAGGACAAAGAACGCATCGGGAACCCCACGGTCTCCACCTGGCTTTCTAAATCATAAAATCTATACTTTTTAATCATAAATCTATAAATCTATAAATCTGTAATAAATCTCAATGGCATCCGATTAGCAGAGAACCTAAAACCAACGAAATTGCAATATGCTAAAATTCCATGTGTGGAAAAGCCTTGGAGTTAGGAAGGTCAGAATAAACATCGCCTAGATGGGATCTAGGAAATCAATGATGCCAGGAAAACATCCTAAAAGGCAACAAGTTTTCTGATCCCATTAATGCGTTAGCAAATGCAAGAAAATTATAAAGCAAGTCCGTCGCATGCTTCTGATACTCCGGTAGTATTCTGGGGAGTTTCAATAGTATCATAGGGAACCCAATGGTGACATTAGACTATTCCTTGACATAAGATGCTTCAACTCCCATTAGTTGCTTCAGAAAACTCTTCAATTTCCGATGAATACTACTGAAAGCTTGTGACAATTTTGGAGACCACCCGTATGTGCTTCTCTTTCAGTGCTAAATCTAGGTTCTGTATTTCGGATGTTCTCTGTCATTTTAGTCACAAACAAACAAAACTTATGGACCTTCATTTCTTAAGAATGTAACTGAGGACATGATCCAGAAGTACTGACCTTCTCTTTGACGACAATGGAAGGCGCAACATTCGGTATAGCCTCCAGATTTTCCAGAGCTTCGATCTTATCAAGAGGTAAAGATTGATATATGTCGTCTACATCCTCAAAATTATCGAAGTCGTCCTGTTACAAGGAAGCACCCAATCACTTCGTTACTACCGAGAATGTACATGGCAGGTCATTGAGGGTATGCTAAGGTGAGCCATCTGAACTTTCTATATGCCAATGTTTCACAAGCTCTTTGGACAGAATTGTAAGAATATTCCGAATGTCCAACAGAGAGAGCGTCGTAATTGTCTGCCTGCTGAGCAGAGTAAACGTCAACTTCACAGACACTATCATGCGTGGAATAAAAACAAACAATAGTTCTTTTCATCAGAAAGTTCATGCCTCAAATTCACTACACTAGAACACATACGTATCAATGAAGGATAACAGAATCACATACCTGGTTACGTTCAACATAATCCTCGACCAGATCTCTCACATCCGTCACTTCCTCGGGGGAGATTTCGTCATTGTCCAATAGACGCAATATTAATTCCAACTTTATGATGTGCAATTTATGCCGATTGATTGACTCCTCGAGGTGGGTCTGTTCATAATAACGGTGTCAAACAGAAGTCGAAGCTTGCATAATCTTAGAGCATTCCAATAAGCACATTGAACGATATGGAGAAGTGCATCTTAACAACCAAGATTGCAAGAAACTCTTCATTGATTCGAACACATCTAGTTTAGGGAAAATAGACGCAATACCAGACGGGCAGGACGAGCCTTTCCCTTTTTGACTTGAAGACCCTCCATCTCTGCTTCAAATGAATCGATTTGAGATTCCAACTCACTAACCTGCCAACACAAATATCGAAATCAAGATACATTACAGCTGCGGAAAGACGCCAAGAACAACAGAAGCTGTAAAGAACCTGGCCAAAGGGAAATTCCCTCCTTAAACCAATACACAGAACCTGGAGAGACTGATGTGGCAAAAATTAACAGACCATATTGTTTAGCCAGTCTCGTGAATCTCCTTTTGCTTTATCTCGTGGATCCTGCTAACAAGCAAACACATCCACCACCAACTTAAGTGTAAGTGTTAAGCTGACTACAGTACCGTATTTCCATAAATCCAAACACGCTGACGTCAAACCAGTGTAAAACAGATAACCCCGCTAAAAATGTACCTCCATCATTAACTTCGTATGAATATGTCACAACGAAGCAACACATTGGATATCTTCTTACATGCATGGTGCGCGATGGACTTCAAGGGCACAAAATATGTGAAAGTATAACACAAAGTAGGGACAAACCGTTTTCGGTTGCTGGCCCAAGCCTTCTTTAGAAAAAGCTTTCGTTTTAGTCTCTTTCTCACACACTTTAAATCGTTCCATTTCTCGCTCTATCTGCTTTCGAGCCTCAAGGAGAGCCTGTAGCGCATAACAAAACAATAGCACTACATATAACCACATTGTACCTCAATATTCCAGCATCTATACATATGTAGCAGTGCTCAAACTTATCATGAGAAACGAGTAATGATCAGCAACAATCGCTATCAGCAAGGATTGCCTTCCAATGAGATTTTCATACCTTTTTGTCCTTGATCTCACTAGATTGAATCCACATCTTGATTTGGTCACGATAACGCTGTAGCTTCTTTATCTCCTTCTTTAGATCTGCCTCAAACTTCTCTTTCTGATTTGCATTCTCGGTGTCGTACACCTGCGATGCCCCCAACATAACATTATTAACCACATCCACAGGTAAAGAGCTAGTGCAAATCAGTGTCGTAAGAACCAAAATCAACATTCAATTTCCTAAAACAAACTAGTTGTCACAATTCTTTAAACGAATAAAAACAATATAGCCCGCTCAAGGAAACGAGTACGACCACCTTCACCGAATTCTTGCTTGTTTGATAAAAGCAAATAGCAAGCAAATCGGAACTAAGAAAATAGCAATAAAAGTATGTCCCATGAATAACACAATTTCAACTCCATTGACAGGGAAATTGATTGAGCTTATTCACCTTGTTCCAGATGCTGTCAAAAACATCGACACCTTCCTGAACTTTCTTCAGTACTTTGTCGATTTCTCCTTGTAGTTTTCGCGTGGCCCCCATGATGTATCCCTAGGATTGCCACCAGATGACCAAGTGTATTATACACAGTGCTCGAAACAACCGGTAATTAACTGCGAAAGCTGTAACCACCTGGTCATCTGTCGTTTACATTGAATAATTTGAAGTTGGTCCTGTTCAATCAAAGTGCGGCAAATTTCAGTAAGACTAATTTAAAAACTCCAGAAGCAATCCGCAAGGAATAAAGCCCGAGAACAAACTCAATTTCAATCGCAATAAACGCTCGTCGGCATTGGCTTATGCCAAAATTTGTGATCAACCTTAATAATGGAACTTAACACATCCAGAAATTACAAAATGAACTCAATAAAATTACGGAAAACATTTTTAAAATATCCACGGAATCTCTTCAATCCGCACTTCCGCGGAGTATCTTCAATCCACGATACTTACCATCAAACCCTACAAAGAAACTCATCACATCCGACGCAATGAAAAAATCGCACATTATATCCTAAGCGCTAGAAAAACTGCACAATAATACGAACTGTAACCAAAAAGAAAAGACTCATTGCAGTCGTGAAACGAAACGAAAAGAAATGAAACGCACACGATGCATCACCTTCAAGACGAAATTAGGGTTTGACATAAACGCCAATAATGAATGCGATACGCAGTCAATTCGAGCGCGAAAGGGATCGTTCGAATGCTCGCGATGCGTCAAAGAGATTGAAGATGAAATACACGATCATAAAACTCAAGCTCGATACGCAATCGAGTCGCGAAGATGCGTCGACGCTCCAAGTTGCAGGTGGATGATTTTCTCAAACTCGGTTGTTGCGGTTTCAATGTCCTCGTCTTCTCCACCAAAGGAGAGCGTTCCCTCCAGGTCACTTACGGTCCCATTCCTCGAACGGCGATGGGAACGGTCGTCATTATCCAGTTTTCCGATTTTGTCCACATTGGTCAAACGTAGGTGGTTTTGATGAGTTGGCATTGGGACGTGCAGAACTGACCCCGGATTGTTCCTTTTCTCACCCTGGGGAAAATGTGGGAACATATTATTTACCACGAATGACCAAATTGCAGAAATTTAAAGAAAAAAAACTCGACCTTATTTGAGGTTCATGTGACTAAGAGTCTATTCCTCTTATGCTCCACATTAAAGTTTTCGTCATTTATTGTCTTTGCACACCGTCAAATATCTAAGATAAACATCTTGAATTCATAGGACTCTGGTCTAATTAGTGTCAAATTTGGGATGAAACTTGGATGACAATTACACTATTCCAAATAGTTTGAACTTGGTATATAACATATTGTGAGATACATTGGTAAGCCTTGAAATTTGCATAATTCTCCAAATAGTGCCAAAGGGTGTTACACTATTAGAAGTGTTATTACTATTAGACATGCTATTTGAATTTAATTGGACTATTGAGCTATGTACATTAGTATAAATAACTTTAAATCCCAAAGCAATCAAAAGTGGTCACTTCAAGCATGTACTCCACCTATCCTTTTAAAAACCAATAAATGAGGCACAATTCTTGTTCTACTAAAAAGCTTCTTTTTTTAAATTTTGACTGTTGAATAAGCATTGGCCGTATTGAATGACCTTATAGAGGCAAGTGGCAAGTGATCAAGGAGCTTGAACTTACCCATATGAAGCCCTTTGTATTTTTTCTCTTCCTCAAATATTTGTGTTGAAAATGGATTTGGTGACCACTTAGGTGCTCAGAAGATTTGTTCATGAAGGGGGTCAAGTTACCTTGTTGCAAATATTTAAGCTGGAAGCAAATATTGCTAGAATTCCATTATGGCCACCAACCTTTAAATCATCAAGAATGATGAGCTGGCAGAATTTGCAAATGATGCTAAAATATGATACTTTTTGCATGGATTTGGGATGCCTAAATGACCATGCCTAAGTTTAAGATTTAGCTTGGATGTAGGGATGAAGTATTGGTTCTTGAATGCATATATCACTTCTGCAAAGACTAAAATACAATTAATCCCTTATGGGGAAGATTTTGAGGGGTTTTAGAAGGATAGAGGTAGTAACTTTGAATTTTATATGTAACCATTGGTCAAGATTTATGAATATTGCATTGTATTAAACAATACAATAATTGTTGCATTACAAATTCTAAAAGATCTTCAAATACCATAGTATATAACAATAGTAAGTTAATAATGTACTAGAATATATTGATATATGTCAAAATCTAGCAATATTTTGTTGTAAATTTAGGATATATACTATGAAATTTCCATACATTATTTCGGAGATCTTGAATTTGATGTTCTGATATTAGAATTGACCTTCTATTCTTATAATAAATACATTAGTTAGTACTAGAAGTATATATGCCTACATCCTCAATTATATTATAGATATCATTTTTTAACTTTGAAATTCAACAAAAAATTGAAAAAATTATAGGTATACTTGCAATATGTTGTACAAAAGTTTGAAATATTTAGTTTTATGTCTATATTTGATTCACTACAAAAATTCTTTAAAAAATTTGTGGTCAAGAACATAAAAAAATCCTTTTACCAATCTACAAGAATTTCAGCCCTCATACAAAAAAATCCCAATCTCAATATAATTTGTAATATTCAAAATCTATTACAAAATGGTTAGTTGGAAAGTGCACGCCTATTTTAAGAAAATATAGAAGAAAGTTGAAACCTATATGTAGACTTCCATGTTATCATAAACAACATTGTTTTACAAACAAATACTCAATAATTATTTTGTTTTTCAAAAGAATGGTCTACATTTGAAATGATAACCTTTGATTCAATATCATTTAGATATAGAAGATTATTTTTTCTTGACCCCTTAAAGACCACACCCTTGACTTTGTCAAAAAAAAAACTCAAACTGCCACTTCTAATGTAAAGAGCAAAAAACTTTGAAAATCAATTTTTATTTGCATATCTATCCTTTGGATCTTGCACAGGAATTATGTGAAAATAAATGGGAGAAATTTCAAAAACTTTCATGGCATAGATTGCAAGATGTTTGCATTTAAAGTGATGAAAATAAGTTTCTTTGCACCTTGCTTGACTAGATCATTTAACTTAGAACCTTCTTAACTTAATATTTTTGCACTATAAAGTTTGAATTTAAAAAAATTATCATGAAAAATTGACTTCAAAGTCTCGATTCAAACATTAAAATAAGAAAACACTTAATTTACTTTCTTAAGAAAATTATTAAGTAGAAGAAAGTATGAAATAGAGGAAAAAACTAAAGTGTTAATATCTCTACATTGGAATTGAAATGGTGAGAATACATTAATTCTAATGGTGAGATTGTCTTAGCCTTGTTTTAGCCTTGTTTTTAGCAAGCAATTGAAACTAAATCTCGTGGAATTTATTTATTTTAAATTGTAAAAATTGAGTTCAAAAACAAATTCAATATTTTATTTTTTCAAGAAGATGCTATGATTACCTCCAAAACATGATACTCTATAACTTTCACAATACTAATCTAAATGGAATGAATCAGAGCTTTCCATATAAACAAACAATGATTGATAAGAAAGAAAAAAAAATTTAATTATTTCAAGGTTTTGAGAACTTCTTTTGTTGCCCGATGAGGTGATAATTGTGCTTAAGATGTCATAAATTTTCTTCCATGGGTATTAATTTGAAATAAAATTATATTCTCCAAAAGCTAATAAATTTTTTTATTTTAAGAAAAAAATTCAAAAAATATCGACAAGTATTGAACTCATAGGAGCTTGCCCAAAAAATCCGTTTTATCCTAGAGGGGACAATGTTTCTGTAGGAGTTAAGTAGATGGTTTGATTTTGAAGTATTATCTTTCTATTCAAAATCAAACTCATCTAGTATTGAATAAAATGAAATTGGCCCATTGGAGCTATCATTGGTATGTTCAAAAGATCCTCAAAGGAATTACTAAATATTATTCTAAGAACTTTGTGTGAATCCAAAGATAATATTCATTAAAATTTTGGAACAAACAAATTTTTATTATTTTGAACATAGGGTGTAAATCTCGGAATTAGATGGATTAGAGGATTAGATAGAATATAGGTGTCACCTTTTCAACCGAGAATGGCCTCAAAAAAACAAATTGGCTCAACATCACATTTGCACAAGATCTACAATTATTCCTACATGTCAAAGAAGTTTCATCTACAAGTTTTAATGACCATGCATCTATTTTGAGCTTAGGGTATTGGAGCATGTAGTATAAAAAAATTTAATTAGAAATCCTACTTTAGTTTGTTTTTTAGAATAGTAAGAGACATTTAACACTTTAAATTACAGATAAAAATAGATAATAACTTTAAAATTAGCCAAACAAATTTATAAGGAGCTAGGCTAAGGGAATTACTATAAGGATTAGAAGTAAAATAATTAAAATTAACTAAAACATTAAAAAACTAAAAAAAAAACCCACAATAATCCTTGAGAAGGGTTGTGACCTTCCCAAGAGAGAGAGTATGTAAGGTAGAGAGAAAATTGAAAATAGGGGCATTTTATAAATGTTCATTTCTGCATTTGTGTTTGTATATATACACACATATATTTATTTATTTGTGAGCATTTTATGTTATTGTTGTTTGTGTATTCTTGTTGGCGATTTTGCTTCCATACTTGTCTTGAATATTTAGACACCAAGATTGTTTCATGTGTATTGAGCTATTTGTGCATTATTTTGTATAATTGAAAAAGGGAAAGGAAAAGGAGTCAAAGGACTATAACTGAGTCTTATTTCACATACTTGGTGAGTGTGTGTATTTGGAGTTAGGGTTGTGGAATTTTCGGCAAAGTTGAGTTTGTTTGTATCAATGCTTGGTGATTCACGGCTGATTGTTGTTTTGGATTGTGTAATGGTCAGGCCGCGAGTGGAAATTGCTGAGAAAATGATTTGTGAGATTCTTATTGTTCCTGAAGACGAACACAGAGTGCACAAAATGTGCACATTCACGGATCAAGTTCTTGTTTGTTGGAAAAGTGCAAAAGGTGCTTGTCTCATGTGATTTGCAAGCCGGTTTGCAAGCCACTCTTTGGCTTGTAAAAGAGTCTGGTTTTGCAAGCTACCGGAGGCTTTTGGTTGGGCCTCTTAACAAGTTCATCCATTATGCAAGATGGGTGGGACAATTTTGCAAGCCAGTGCCAACAAATCATCCATTTTACAAGACGGGTGGGGATGCTCTTAGCGGTGCCATAGAGATGTCGAGGCCTCATTTTATAAGTGTGATTGCTTCATGGTGGTGAATTTTTAAAATTTGATTGCATAGATTTGTAAGAAACATCTATACGCACATCTTTCCTTCAACAAGCATTGTAGCTAGGTTTTTGGAATCCAATTCCAAATACTACCGAGTTCGAATGCTAGGGAATGTTCTATGTAAGGTCAGTGTTGCATATTCAAAATGTCACTTATGTACTTGTGTTTTGAAAATTAGAATGAAAATTCACTTTTATTCCCACTAAATACCCCAAGAAACACTCAACCGTCCATTATAAGATAAAAGACTCAGCATGCATGTCCCTGTCCTGTCTAGTGTCCTAGGGCTCATGGCAATATGTTTGGGCCAATATGTCAAGGTGGACTGACTTGTTTATGTATGCAATGCAGGACTTGACCTCAGTACAGCCCACTATAGTATTTTGAAACTAGTACAAATATACATATTTAATATTTCAAAAGATTTAGAATTTAAGGGTTTAGGATATACTTACAAAAAGTCACCCCCAAAGCTCTAGGACAATATGGCCAATATCAAGGATTAGCAACCACCGGTACAGCAACTCGGTGCTGCTTTGCCTCGTCGAGATGCTTCCGACCCCTTTGACCTCTGACTGGCCTTGGCTCTTGTTCAATCTCCTCACAATCTCGCCACCCCCATCCACCGAAGCTTCTCCAAACTCTCACCGAATTCACACACTCAAATTCTCAAGTCAACCAGCAACCACTCAAACTTTACAGTCAAACTCAACATTGAATCACAATTTACAACAGAAGACATACACAATTGAATTTTTTATTATAAATTATCGCGCAAAGAAAACGCACAGATACAGCACTATAGAGTCGAAAAGAATGAATAGCATGGGGCCAAATTGAGAGAGAAGGGAGGGATTAAATCAGAAATCCGGGGGTGATCAGGGGAGTCGCAAAACGCTTCGCAATCGGTGTGTCGTTCTTCTCGCACCTCTGTAACTCTAGTTCTTTTTCTTTTTCTCCTGATTTTTCTTTATCTTTCTTCTTTTCTTTAACTTTTTGACTTTTTCTTTTAACTATTGTTTCTACTATAAACCAAAGTATCTTTTGACTTTTTGGAACTTTTAGTGTACTCTGGACTATTTTAACACTAAATACTCAAAATATATAAAAATAATATAGGAAATGTCATAGAAAATCGAAAAAGTTCTATATAAAAAAAATAAGCTAAACTACAAGCATCTCCAAAAAAAGCTTCAAAATCCATTTGTAGAGATTTCAATGTTAGGGTGATCCTATCCAAATTTTGTTATATAGAAATCTCTTTATTGTAATTAGATTTTTCTATTTGCACCTCAAATGATAACTAATTTAATACATTTGAGTATGATGGTACAATTACTTTGCCCAAATCAAGTTAAAATATAGAGATATCCATTTCTTCAAAATTTGGTCAAATGACACTTTTCATTGAATTCTTCAATGATCATCTTTTGTTACTTAATCCCTAAAGGACCAACATCATTTTTTTGGCAACATAGCGATTTGGAGAGCTCACTAAGAATGGAGTTTTTATTTATTTTTCTTTGAAAATTTCACACCACATGTGCCCAAGGAGTAGCTTTATGGCCCAATAGTTTTCATAACTTTTAACTACATGGTTAAAAAATTATTGCATGATATGTAGTTTTTATTACTTAGCGAGCAGCCCGGGCAGCTCAAAAAACTTCTTCAAAAATTTTATTTAAAAAAACTAAAAGATTGAAATTGGTTCTAAAGATTTATTTGTAGGTAAAAAAATTTGAATCATTCCATTTTGATTAATAAGATGAAAGCTATGAGGAATTCCAATTTGCAGGTAGGTATGGAGTCTCTAAATTTATTTTTTTGATAAAACATCCTATTTTATTTTATATTATGTACAAATTTTTGAATGGCTCCAAATTAACCCCTTGAAGTGTTTTGGGCCCATGTGGCCTATAGATCACATATTAGTGGATTTTGTATAGGGCAATGCCTAAGGAAGAGGGTATTATATGATATAAAGGCCCAACAAGGAGGGCAGAGCCCGAAGAGAAGGTGCTTTATATCGCAAAATGCCCGATGACGAGGGACATTGCCCAACGTAAATCATGAACGGGAAAACCGAAGTTGGATGAAAAAATTGAGATGAAAAAATAAAGCTGGATGAAGAATCCGTAATGCTCGATTATGCGGGCAAATCCGCGTAATTGGGCATTACAATTGATTGCGCCGCAAAACTTTCCTAGGAAATGAAAGGCCTCTGTCCTGGGAGTGGTTTATGGGCATGAGAATGTCTGCATTTCTCAAAATTTTCTGGAACAGCTGCCTTATCAACAGAATCATGATGAATAAAAATTTAGGAATTTTGGGAGGACTGATCTGACTCAATATGGAAATTCTATGCCTATATGAAGGGTTGTCTCCTCGTATGTCATGCTTCCTCCGCCACATGTGAGGGTGCCAAAGTGCGGCTGTAAGGTAACAGGTTCAGAAATCGCTCACCTAAGAGCTGAAACTGAATTTTGGGGAGGCCAAGCTTCTTGAAATGATTTTCAGTAAATTCTTCCTTAAAAGACAAGTGGAATTGGGATCTAACCCAAGTCGTTTCATATTTTTTGGAGCTTTGTGGAATTAGTTATAGAATTTTGAAGTTGAAATGGCATAGGGCTCTAAAATCGCCTACCTCCTAAAATGTACATGGTTTGTACATTGAGGAAGGCTACAAAAAAGCAACATCTACACATAGTGTACATTTGAGAATGTGGGCATTTTTGGAGAATGTGCGATTTCAAAGCTTGTTACCTTATTGCGTGTTTGTAGCCCAATGTACTGTGTAGCATAGGAGAGGAACATTACATTGCATTGTTACTTGTCATGGATAACGTGACTAGGAGAGCTTGGAAATTTGCAATTGACAACCCTCCCAAAAGTTTGTACCATAGTGTAGACATCATATTCTGGTCTCCTAAGGTAATTACATCTAAAATTGCACAAATAAACAATTCACCATGATTTCCATTATTATATTGGAAAACTTTTTGTAGGATCATGTTGGAAGTGAAAAGGGGATTTCAGATTCTCTTATAATGCATTTTATGGACACCATATTCATAAACTACAAATTTTCAAAGTGCTAAAAATAGGTGTTTCTATAAGCAATTATAGCCTCTCATGAATAGTGAAAGTATTTTTTAGGCAAGAATCTTTAGTGTGCGATTTTAGGAAGCATGTACTATTAGGTGTAGTTACTTTACAATTATTTTCCTATTCTCCTTGCGCATCTTCTAGGATTTCTTATTTGCAATTTCTTATTCTAATAGGGAAAGGCAATGTCTCACATACAATAGTGAACTCTCCTAACTGACTGGTGTCTAAGCTAGATGGTTCAAAAAGCGACCCTCTTCTTCAAACAATCCTATAGGGAGCTCTAAAATGGAGAGTAAATGGATCTAAAATGAACTACCAACCTCTCTTAGTGCATGCTGTTGCATAATTAAGGTTTGTCATTGGATGGAATAAGAGCCAAGGAGGGTCCATTTCAAAGTCGGGGGGGGGGGCTACATAATTTTTCTAAATGGGAATTGATTGCCCAATTGCCTTCTTACAAATGATAAAAGAATGTAAGATTCGCTTAAGATTACTAAGGGTCACATTTAGGAACCTTGTGTATTACTTTTGGAATGCCACAATGTCTGTTTTTGGTCAAGCCATATATTTTTTCAGACTGCACATAAGTGAATTTTGTAAGGCCTAGGATCACAAATAGGTGCCTATGACAAAAATTCTTTGGATACTCATAAGTAATTCATAAATGCTCCCAAAAATATGAAATCACTTTTATTTCGTGTCGCATCAATTTTTTCTCAAGTGAAAAATAAGGAAAAATACTTTTGGGCATCTGAAAACCATCGAAAAGGCCCAATAACCCTTAAGGTGTCAGCCACCTACCTTAGTATTGTATTTGGTGTCCTTTGGTATGATCCAAAGGGAATGTCAGGTGTATTTGAGGGTCTGTTGTAGTACATACTATCTTGTAAGTAACGTATTTGGCCTCTACCAACTCTTCACATTCATGGGGGGACATTGTCGAAATTTTCTCTATAATTTGTTGTTGTCTATCGAATGTGCACAACACTACCTGTCGCAGACCTGTGGCCCTAAAAGCTCTAAAAGCAACCCTTTAAGGGCTGATTCACCTTTTTCATAGGTTTATATGATTAAAAATATTTTTAGCTCATTTTTCAGAGAAAGTCAAATAGATGCCGAATGTAACACAAGTGGTTTCATATTTTTCGAAGCATTTTTTAATTAGTTATGAATTTTCAAAGATTTCTGTTGTAGGTACCTATTTGTGACCCTAGGTCTCCCAAAATCTGTCCCCTTGCAACTTCTAAAGTGATTTGAGGAAATCAAGATCAATGATTGGCTCTTGCAATAGAAAAATAATTTTTCCTTGATGCATTCAATAGCTAATAAAAGTGGTCCATTCAAGGATCACCTGCAATCCATTCTACAACTAATTATAGGGTCGGTTTGAAGGAGAGGGTCGCAATTACAGCACACTACCTTATTCTATGAACAAAATTTCAAGTGCATTTGGGTTCTTATGTCAAATGATACACGTGCCTCAATGCTCTGTATGCATCAAGCATGGTCAGTCCTATCTAATTTGTGTGTATTGAAAGAATTTTAAATTGTGGTATACCATGTTGGAAAAAATCAAGGAAATTACAAGACATTTGTACCAATGCATAGTAGTTCCAATAAAAATCTCAAGTTCATCAAACCGTCAGAGCATTACCTAAAATTACAGTATTCCAAAATAAACCTCATATAAGGTAGTATGCTCTTAAAGCGACCACTTGAGGTCTGGTCTGCCTTTTCCAGAGGCTTCCATAGACAGAATTATTTTTAAATCATTTTTCAGAGAAAGAAAAATAGATGTGGAACCTAACACAAGTGGTTTTGTATTTTTTCAAGCATTTTTGAATTACTTATAAAATTTCAAAGATTCAGGACACATGCACCTATTTGTGAACATAGGTCTTCCAAAATCAGTCCACTTGCAACTTGTAAAGAGATGTGTGGAAATCAAAGACAATGATTGGTTCTTGCAATAGAAAAACAGTTTTTCTTCAATGCATTCAATTGCTTAACTAGTCCATTTAAGGATCACCCCATCTCCATTCTCCACCTAAAAATAGGGGCGGTTTGAAGAAGATGGGCGCTTTTAGAGAACACTACCTTAACAAAAGTTGTTCGACATTGTGGACCTCTTAACCGTGGAAAAATACACCCCCCATGATCAAAGTAGTAATCAAAATGCTTTGATTATTGGATCCATAGATTCAATATTTGTTTCTAGACTGAATACTAAAGTCATCCACCAAACACTTTTAGTCCTTCACTATATTTCACGATTAATTGTATAACAAAGTGGGGTCTTTACGAAATCAAAAAATTCCATCATGTAAGGATCTCATTCATGATTTTTTTTAATGAAACAAATATAATGAAGAAGAAAGAATCCCCAAGTGCAATGTTAGTTTTCTTTTTACCAAATGTTCCAATTGAAAGCCTGTTTTGTTTTTGAATCTTCAGAGTACCATATCCACCAATTCTTTTAATCTGATACACAACTTGTATGTTTGGACCCGGTAAGTATCAAACAAATTAACTAATGCAGGATTTATGCAAGATTTGAGGTGAGTTCAACAAAAAGAAGGAGAAAGAAAATCTCCACATGTGCACTGGAATTGTTGTAACTACGATTTCCAAAACATTGGAATTGGAGAATCAAGAGCAAAGATATTTTCAAGCCATCCAAAATCAATCAAGTCTCTAGACTCCGTGAGTAGTATTTCCGATTCCAAACAGAATCGATTCATTATTTAGCTGCTATTGGTGCTCAACTGCTCATCAAAGGCTAGATGCAAAGCCTCCTTGACCTCATCTGTACAGAACTAGGCACAACCCGAGCTCCAGCTACCAAATGGACCCAAAAAGTTCACTGAAAATCCGAGAAAGACATGAAGCAGATGATTTCAACACTCAATCCCTTCGCAGATCAGCCTTGGAGCCATTCTCCTCCTCCAAAGCTTTCGCTCTCCAACAAACCATGCGTAACATCGGCAGGAAAACTACTTGGACTCAGAGGAGGCAATGGAGGCATGGAAGCTGGAGGAGACATAGCGAGGAAGTTCATCCACCAGCCTGGGCTCTCACAAGAAGACTCTGCGGACTTTGTCAAATTCATCAAGGCTGGAGTGTTGGATTCGTCTACGACAGGAGTGATTTGCACGGAGCTGCCGGGCGACCAACGACCAGACGAGCTCGGGGCAACGTGGACATCCTCCAAACTCGATTCAAGCAGGCCCTGGTGCTCGTCCAATAAACCCACGATAGCAACTGCACCCACAACAGCGGGCTCCTTCAAGCCATGACTTGATTCGACTGCAACCCCTAGAGAAGATGCCATCGCAGAGACTGTGCGAAACCCTGAAGTGTCCCCTTTGCGGCCTCTGGACGACGACTCCGGGATTTCGAGGGGAACCGAAGGGGGAGAGGAGGGGAGTGTGGAGGCCATGGATGCCAGCCACTTCACTTTCTCCTTCACGAATCTCAGCTTGTCTTCGTCGTTGAGGACTCCTGCTGGTGAGGGCCTGGTTGCCAGAATCCCAGGGGTGTCTGGAAAGTTGAGGAGATGTGTCTTGTCGTAGTAGTGGAAAGCTGCGTCGATGGCGCGAGCAGCTTGCGCTTGAGACTTGAATTCTCCGAAGGACACCTTGGACTTGGACCTGGGGGGCTTCATCTCGGCTGTCCACGTCCTGCGGTCGGTGCGGTAGCGAACTCCTTTGAATCGCTTGGTCTCAGGTGGGTGGTGTCCTGGCGGTGCGTCTTGCTCTGGTGGCGCAGGCATTTGGTGGAAGGGGTCTATTGTCGTTCGCCTTCGTTTCCCGGGGCGCCATGTGGGGAGTGTGCTCGTACTGAGAAGATCCACGACGTCGTATTGCAAGTGCCACACAACGCAATTTTTTAATCCATCTAGGTGTTCTTCCCCGATAATGCTGGGTGCGAGAGGGAATATCAACTCTCGTGCATTGGGAACGATTTTGTCAAGGGTGGACACCTTGTCAGTGCTGAAACCAAACTTACAAGCGCGTCCGGATTCTCTGATGGAAAGGCGACGAAAGGAGGAAAGGGGACGAGCGGAGGAAAGGGTGCTTCCTTGCGGAATGGCAAGGTCCGACTGGGACTGGATCGAGCAGCTTGCGACCAAAGTGGTGATGGCGTCGGAGCGCTCGGTTCGAGAAAATGCGTTTTCGAACACTGGCGAGGACTTCGCCTGTTGGTGTAGATGGTACAGCACCTCCGGCTCGTCCAGATCCTCATCCTGGTCAGCTTGCCATTCCAGTGCCTCCCTCGTCGCCAAATCGAGCCCACTTGCATGACTTAGTCGCTCTCTTAGTGAACTGTCGCGTACAACCGTGGCGTGGCCGCATACCCTATACACAAGATAACGAGAACCCAGAGATTGGCTCATCTCAGACAGTATGTACGAACCCAGAGCAGTTGAATCGATAGCGAGAGCCATGGCAGCGGAGCGAGATGAGGCGAAGGCGCACTCCCTGCAGCAGCGATCACACACAAGAGTTTACAATTCAGGAACACAAGAGCCAGGACCGAGATCTGCACCCGAGAGCAAGCTAGCGCAGATGGTTGAGTGCGCTGCAGAGGACGATCGCCGACGTAACGAAGCTAGTTGTAGACTGACTAAATGCAACCTAGGACGGAATCGCAATTAACTGAACTCTACGAATTCGCGAATCGAGAGTAACTCAAAGTTCCGCCTTTGGACCCGACGACGACTGATGTAGACCTGCCAATTACAGACAGACACCATCCCAACGTACCGACAGACTGCTTCGAACCATCCGGAGAGAAAATGGGAAGCTACTTTAATGGATGGACCTTGAGCGTTCAGTCCACGTCAACAAAACACGGAACGGAGAGGGGCAGGGGGGCGAACCGGACATCCTGGGCGGCGAACACGTATTCACTTAAGATAGGACGGTCTAATTTAGACCGTCCCATAGGTGGCTGCAAAAGTAATAGTCAGTGGATGTGAGTTGGAATGCTTGGAATGCTTGGAATGTCAGAGCATTAATGAGTTTTGTTCTTATTTCTTGAACCCCTCACCGCCGAAGCTCTAACCAAGTCAAAAAACAACCCTGCTTTTCAAGTGTTATAAGTCTAAATGTGAGTAAGGTATGAAAATCTCAATCGTATAATCTTGTAGTATGAATGTTGTAGATAGTGGAAATAAAATTTGGGTTTTTTTGACTGTATAGATTGAAAGATTATAATGTTTTAGTGTTGAAGAAAGATGATGAAATTTTCCTAAAAACACATTTGGAGGTGAAATTCAATTTTTAAACCTACTCAAATGAAAAACTTAAAACTACAAAGTGATTCAAAACCAAAACACAAACACTTTGGTGGGAAAAAAATTCATTTAATTGACTCATTGAGTTGTAAAATTATTTTGAAATGTCCCAAAATAGTGAAAAAAGTAGCAAAAAAACACATCTATGGTTGAACCTACCTCTGCTAAAATGCTTCTCAGTGAATCATAACTTCTTGGATTGATATAAAAATTTTACCACAAGAACTAGATTATTATGCACAACTTATCCAAAAGAAATTATTGAAAACAAACCTTGTCTGAAGAAGTTATAAGCCGACGAAGTTCAATGTAATGCAAAAATGTCTAGATTTTGAAATTCGAATTGCTCACAAGCATTCAAACCAACTTGGATCGACATGAAAATTTTACCACAATAACTAGACTTCAAGGGGAACATAATCCAACAAATTTTTATTGAAAACAAACATTGAATGAAGGAGATACAAGCCCCCGAAGTTGCAGCCTTCAAATGGAAATTGGTGAATTCAAATTGAACTTGTGAATTTTGATTGGCTTCCAAGAAATCAATAGAGCTTGGATTGATCTGAAAATTGTACCACATAAACTAGAAGAGAGAGTGCAACTTTACCATTAAGGTTTATTGAATTCGGACATCGGATGCAAAAGTTACAGCACTTTGATTTTTGGTGAGGACACTTTTCGTCCCTTGCGGCGATGAGGGGTTAATGGATTGAATAAAAGCCGGAGAGGGTCCATTTGAAAGGCAAGGTGTGTCCATTTAATTTTTCTAGAAGGATTTTGATTTTCCAATTGCCTTTTTACACATGGTAAAAGAATATAGGGTTTGTTTAAGTATAATAAAGGTCACATTTAGGAATCTTATGTATTACTTTTTGAATGCCTCACTACTTGTTTTTGGTCTAGACATATCTTTTTTCAGATTGCACGCATGTGGGTTTTGCAAGGCCTAGGATCACAAATAGGTGCCTATTGCAAAATTCTTTGAAAATTCATAAGTAATTCATAAATGCTCCAAAAAAAATGAAACCATTTGTATTAGATTCCACATCAATTTTTCTTAGAGTAAAAAATAAGGGAAAATAATTTCAGGCACCTAAAAACGATCAGAAGGGTCCAACAGCTCTTAAAGTGATGGCTTATGTGCACACTACTTTAGAGTAATGTATTTGACCTCAAGATTCTTGACTCAGTTTGACGACAAATTTCAGCTGCTTGCCCGGGATTTTTTATTGAGCCCAAGCTCGAAGTACAACTCATCATAAATGTCGCGTTAGGTGTCATAGTTATGGGCACCAAATCCTTAGGCCTTAAGGATGAATTCAAAACAAGGATTTGGGTGCCCCAAAGTCCCACCTTGGGCCTGATTCAGCTCCTCTATTGGATCATGAACATCTCTAGCGTCAATCAACCAAAGTTATTACTTTAAATTTTGATCCTTTATAACTTTTGCAAATGATATCAAAATGGCATGTTTGATGATGGGTTGCAACCTCATTTCACTTGCTAACAAGAAATTTGAAGATTTGACCAATCTAATATTAGTAAATAGTCACAATAGAAAAAAAAATGTTGGTACCCACCTATATTTTAGATCATCTAGATTGAAGGGAAAAAATTTAAAATCTTCATTTAATTTACTTAGTTGATTTAGCTCTTCTGTTGATTTTCACATTTAATTTAGCTCATCAATTAATTTAGCTCTTCAGTTTATACTTAAAATTAATTTAGCTCCTGAGGTGATCAATTTTTAGAATTTTTGAAGTCTAGATTGAATGTTGTTCGGTTATTACAAGTATGCCAATCACCAATTCTTAAATTTGCAACGTCAAACTTTTACTAGGATTTAGTAGTTTGCAAAGATTCAAAAGGTGGATTCATTTCTAGTTTGAATCCATCTCTCATATTTGGATTATGGATTTTACTTCAAGTGCACATGTTCACGGATTGCATAATTTTTGGTGCAATGACGAAGGCATTAGAGGTTGCATGGATGAGGAGGAAGGTGTTGAGTAATTACTTGATGAACTACTCTGAAATTTTACATGCTACATTTGTTATAATTTTCCAAGTTCTATTTGGTTGTATATAAAGTTCTAGAGAATCTCATTTAATTTGAGAAAATTTTAAATAACAATAGGAAAATAGATGAAAGTGTATTGATTAAAAAAATAACCAAGAATATATAATGATAAATGAAATCAAATTTCATATAAATCAAACTTTGAAAAGTATAAGAAATAGAAAAATAATAATAAAAGAAAAGTTTACAAAAGTAAAGAACTCTGTCTTTTATTTTCAAAATATAAAATATAAGAAAGGAAAGAAAAAGGGTTGTATTTTATATTTTTTGAATATTGAGCATTAAGAAAATCCAACAACAAATGATTGGACATTGGATCCTAGAATTTGGCCTCACCACTTTACATTGACTTGAACTAGGACCGGATTAAATTCATGCACTCATGCAAATCCAACGGCCTTCTATTTGGCCCCAACACTAATACTCGAGGAGTTCACTTAGAGTATCCATTAGAAACCACGTGCAAACAAAACTTTGGACCCCCTATGTACTTTCTGAATTTTAAACAAAAAGAAAAAGAAAAAAATATGAATGGATTTTCCTACTTTGAATGTTTATATTTTGAAATATTGATATTTTTATTTATTAGTAATAATTAGTTATAAATTTTTGAAGTAGAAAGATACACTATAGAACTGAAAAATAACTTTCACATCCTTATATTATATAAGAAAAAATTGTCTAAAAAATGACCAATTTAAAAATAAAAAAAAACTCTTTATTGAAAGCTCATTTTGAGTTGAATATTGATTCAATGGTCATGTAAATGTGTTCTCTATAATTATTTGAGTTGGAAAACATGCCATTTTAGTTTATATTCAACCTCTTCTAGAAATCATTTTATATTTTATTTGAATTGAAAATTTTGGCAATAGAAGCCTATAGGTATTATTAAACAATGCTCAAATTTTTAGGTTGGAATTATAGTTTATTAGAAACCACTTGTTCACAAATGGTTGGTTGTAGTAGAACTAGGTGCACCTCTTGAGCACTAATATAAGCAGGGCTTAACCCCTCAAGAACTGTGTGTGTGTGTTTCCAGGGAGAAATTCCAAAAACTGCGACTTTTGGGTATGTTGTTCAAAAAAGAAAATCAAATTTTTTTTAGGAGTTTCAACTGTACAAAACTAAAGTAAATTATTTTGCCAGAGTGCCGAAAAAATTACAGCCCTTTTCACCGTGCGGATTAAAAGATTATAGCATTTGAAGTGAGAAAAAAACCATTTTTCCAATCCTGCAAAACAGGGTCAACAGACTTTGGGCTCATTTGGAGTAAAATTTTTGTTTTACACAAACATGAGATTTTTGACCATTCATAAGTATATGATATTAGGTTCACTCACAAAAAAATTTAGAAGAAAATATATATTCTAGCTTATTCTAAATCACCCTGCAGTGCAAGGAGGTTTAGTGAATTGGCAATACACTAGTCATTTTTTTGTGCAATGAGGAGATATTTTATTTGAAATCCAAACGGTGAAAATTTAGAGACTAACATTTGGAATTTTTGGCAAAAATTCCAAGAGTTTTGACTTCACTAATTGCAAGATAATAGGGTTTGAAGTTAGAAGAAAATATTTCTTTTTGAAACTACCCAACATAGCTAACAAAGTTTGATTCCTCGTAGAATGTGATTAGACAACATATATATATATATATATTTTATTTTTTATTTTTTTTTTATTTTTTATTTTTGACAAATGTATGCCATATTTTATTATTTACATACATGCCAAATTTCAAAACTTGATGATCTTTTCTGGAAAAGATTCTCCAAAGATTCCCAAATTGCCCGAAAAGTTCAGGGCAACATAACTTTTGATCTGGGCATTTGATTGGAAAAAAAAATTAGTTTTGCACCAAGGAAGTACATGTTTACACATTGTGTCCAAATTTCATGAACATCCAACCAAAAATGACTTTGTAGGAACCTACCTGAGATTTCTTGCGTACATTGAACGGACACTTGGTCCTTTGGGGGTTAAATAGTAAATCACAATTTGCCATATGGCAACTTTTTCTTGGAATGCATAAAACAAAAAAGATATGCTTGGAATAGACTTGCATTCGGAGTGATGAAATCAAGGTGTTTCTTGAAAGAAAATCCTCAAAAAATATCATTTACACCAAGACTAGATTAAGGGACTATAAGTACTCCAAGGTACCTCACTTTGTTAGATTTGACTATGGAAAACTAGAGTCCAAGGCAAAAACTAGTAATGACACTTAGCATGGTGTTGAAATAAACCAAAGAGAAACCATAGCATGGCCATATCTATTTGTTATTAGATTCAACATTGCCAAGCGCAAAATCAATTAAATAGACAAAATCTATGGTTGTGAGATTTTAGCCTGTCATGGTATCCTAAAATCTATTAGGCCTATTTCAAAGAACCATTTAAGAAAAACGCTCCTAAAAACTGGCAAAATATTATCTACTTTAGCCATGTAGGATTCCAAGTAGACTTCTCATCCATAAAAATTGGCGTGGCCTTAGCCATATTATAAACCCAACTTGAACTACACCTATTTTTCCACCAATCACTGCTTTGACAATTCAGGAGGGCCTTCGGTCTAGCCTTGATATAAACTAGTCTTTAGAATGATATATTTGAACTCTAGAATCTCAGTTGTTTGCCCCACTTTTGACTACAAAATTTCAGTTCCTAAACATTAGAGCATATAGGACTTGCCACGTGGCAGCTTCTCCCTAGATTTCATAAAACTAGCAAGCTACACTTGGAGTAGACTAGCACTTGGAGTAAGTAATAAAAGGGGAAGGGGGGGGGGGATTTATTGAGTTTTTAATCATATGTCAAAAGTTGTCATTTTTTAGTGCATTGTCCAAAATTGAGGATAAAGTCTTTTCTTTAAATTAAAAAAAAGAGTGTATTAGACTACTTCTAATTAAGAATGTGCTGGAAAAAATTTCAGCCTATTTGATTGCATGGATTGACATTTGAAGTGAGAGAAGTTTTCTTTCACTATGGCAAAAAGGGGCTAGCAAACTTTGACCCCTTTAGGAGTTTAGTTTTTTCTCTTGATGAATTTGACTATCTCCAGCATTGATTTCTAAATCTTGTTAGGTACACCCATGCAAAATTTCAAAATCAAATATGGAAGCTAACTTATTCTATATCACCTTGCAATGCAAAGAGGTTAAGTGAACTCACAATACTTATACTAGTCATGTTTTGATGCATACTTGTGCAATGAGAATTTTTTAAATTTCATATCCACATAGCAAATGACACCCCAAAAGATGCTTGAATGGATTGAATTGCTCAAATTCTTTTTGCACATCTTTCTATATATTACTCAATAATTGGTAGCCATCTCATGAATAAATATATACATAATTGCTATATGCAATTGTATTTTGCAAATCTCATTATTTCAGTTCAGTCTTTTGTGAAATGAATTAGTAACCTTTAGTTCCCAACTCATTCCCAATTCCTCTTAGATTATGAGTTAATTCTATTTTGTCCATTGCAAAAAAATATTTGGTCCCTTGGACTTCAAGCGTTGAAACTCTATCCATTCATGATCCCTCAACCAAGTACCACGATTACTAGCATGTGAGCCTAGGATCTTGAGCCCATGAACGTAGGAGGCCTACACTCCTATGTTATAGGTACCTTCTGTAATTGTAAGATGTATATTATAGGTGTCTATGTTATAGGTACCTTTGTTATAAGCACCTTTTATATTTATAGGATATTAATATTATAGGTGTCGATGTTATAGTTACCTATATTATAAGTACCTTCCATGGTTATAGGATACTTATATTATAAGTATGTATGTTATAGACACTTTTAATAGTTGTAAAGTACGTACTTACACCTAGGCTTGAGGCATAAAGGTTCGCATTTCTAGGCTCACATGCTAGCATCATTGAACCAAGAACATAGTGATAAGACAAGTAATGTAGAAACTACATACCCTAATTAGTCAAAGGAGAGACTTTGTCATTCCTAAGATTTAAAAATGTGGTCCAAGTCAACATTTTCATTGATGATCCATGAGAGAGCTTGAGAGCTAAATTGGCTTCAAACTCAACCATGCAAACCAAAGTTTGGGTAATTAAGCCTTAAAGGATAGTTTAAGTTTTGAGACAATCCAAACTTGGATATGAGAACCTGCTTTACATGGGCATCACAAAGCTTTACAAATGACCAATCAATGGTGAGCTTCCACATCCGCTTCCAAGCAACAATTAACTCCAAAGCTAGTGTACAAAAAATTCAATCAAACCTCCTAATATGAAATAAAAAGAAGCACATTCAAATTGTGATTCAATATACATAACATTACTTGATAGATACATCTTTTGCAGACATTCACAGAGAACCATGTCAAAAAGTTGAATCATATTTGAGAATTAGAGATGGCATCGTAAAGATTCTTAAAAATCAAGTCCTTCAAGATAGGGCAGACCAAGCTCTCTCTAATGTTGAAAGAAACAATATTTCAAACCAAGTGCTCCAACACCATTGTTTGCAAGCTACTCAATTCAATCCCCCTCACTTATTTAATTAGTAGAAAAGTAGCGTTGAAACGACATCCTAAATGGCATGTAGATGTTGTTTGAAATTTCATTTATTTCATGTAGTTTCAATTGGGTGTGGATGATGTCTTCTCAACCATGTTTCAAATGTACATTTGACACTCAAAACCACCACATTTTATAGAATTCTTCTTCCCAAAATTTGCATGCACTTGTACACATGCCCTCTATCAATGGTGTACATTTTAGTTTTCTCTAATAATCCACATTTCAGAAAAAATTTGATTTCAAAATTCAAGAATGCATCATAGATTGTGCACTTCTTAACCACTAAAGGACCGACTTGCTATTTTTAGCAACATAGCAATTTTGGACAAGTACCTGTGACCAGATATTTGCATATTTTGAGACCAAATTAGAATAGAAGTTATAGATGAGGAATATCTTTCATGTGAATAAAATTTTATGACATTTGTAAATATGAGTCAAAAGTTATGGCCTAATATGTTACTTTTTTCAGAGGGTGGGTAGTCCGGGCAAATTTTTAAAAATCACTTTTTTCAAAAACATAAATTTGAAATTGATTTTTTAGATGTATATCTATGTGGAAAGCTTTGAAACATTCCATTTTGTTCAATGAGTCAAAAGTTATGAGGAGTTTTGATTTGCAGGCAATTAGGAATTTTTTACTCCAAAATAACCTTTGAAGTCATTTATTTCATTCAATCTTCAATATTTTTGGAAAAAAATGAAATTGTAGGATGCAAATTGTTTATAACAACATTACGACCATTGAGATTGGGATTTTTCAATTCCATAATTAACTTCTTAACAATTTAGTGTTTTGAGACATTCTCTACTTCTTTCTACTTACTATTTTTTCCTATATGTTTTACAATTCCAAATGATTTGAATGTATTCAAGCATGTAGACAACTCTCCCTGAAGAATGTGCCTACATAGGTTTTCACCAGTACAGTATACATACTCTTGTGTCATGCATTTGGGGATTTGGGGCAAGCATAAATCTATAGAAAATGGACATTTCAGAAATTCAATACTTCACTTACATTGGAGGTGAGTTTTTATTTATTTTTATTTTACACACGCATGTTGAAGAACACACTGCAAGGGTTTCCATCAAAAAGAGAGTTTGCTTTCACGCCAAGTAAACCACCGATCACCGCCAGGTATCAAACTTGCAACCTTTGTATTTGCTTTGGGTACCTTTCCGCCATCATTTGGTAGTTTAGGGTCTTCTTATACCAATTGGAGGTGAGTTTCCATTCCCCAATGGATCCCCTCATCTAAGGTAAACCAGCCTATGACAGGCAGAATGGCTGGTTTGCCATGTTCACATTTTTGAAAAACATTGAATTTTTTTCTGTATGAAGATAAACATGAGGAATGCAAAGAGCAATTGAAATTTTATTTTTTGGACAAAAAAGAAATTTTTTATGAATTTTTGAAGTTTGCTGTTCAGTTGGCCCCAAAGAGCTTGTAGACCACCCCAAATCAGCAGAAAAATGTTTCCATGATGGTCATGAAACCACCTAATGCAGTCAAAACATTTTCTAACGTGGCTCCAAGATTTCCTAACATGGACATGACGTGAAAGAATAAAAAAATAACTTTTTACTACTAGTTTACACTGGAAAGGTGTAAGTGTCCTAAGACAATCACTAATAACTCCATGACCATTTCCCAAGGTTTTGATTATGGCCACAAATTAATCAAATGTAGTTCTAACCCCATTTATTAAAAAAAGTTTGTCATAGGTTGATATAAGACTGTAATAGACAGTTCTCTAGGTGACTGTCATGGGTGATCTGCCTGTCATAGGCTGGTTTACCTTACATCAACATCAAGCTTAACTTCTAAATGTCCAAAGTCTTCTCCAGAATTGATGATTTGGAAAAAATTATTATAGAATACTATTTGGAAGAATATTTTGGATTTGATAGACAAATGAAAGCTTTAGATTTTGAATTTTTAAATTCCATTTGTATGATTAAACTCACTAATGGAATCAACAATATTTATTTTATGAATTTTGAAAGGAAAATTTTAGAATTCCTTCACAATTCAATTAAAGACAAAATATTGTCATTTTTGGAGTAAAACTTGTTGGAATGGATTTGAAAGGAGGTTCTCTACTTCTCTTGGCATGGTGATTTTCTGGAATTTTTGTGTTCTTTTCGTCTATGACCTCATTTTTGCAAATCCAATTTTGAACTAGAGTCAATGCAATTTTGATTTGGTCAACCACTTGACATACTTCCACATTTGTAATTTTAGAAATATATGTACTCTAGTAACACCAAATCCAACCGATAGATAGAACAAGAACTTGATAAAGTATCTCCACAAATTAGGATGATTTTCATCCAAGTAGCAACATGCAAGAAACAAGAATATGAATCTGTTCATCATCCAAAAAATTGGACGTCCGAATGCTTATGGTTTAAGCTTACATCTCTAAATCTCCTGCTAAACAACAAAACACATGACATGTTAGTGCCGTCAATCTCAAAGTCCTTATTTGACTAGATTTCACCTCAAAAAGGTCCAAAACCTAATTCCTACCTAAGGTAAGAGGTTTAAAAAGCGCAACGGCTCCAAAACTGCCCACCCCCTAAAGAGTATACTATTTTTACAAGAAGCTTTTTCATAGCCTTCAATGATGTACAAACAATGTACATTATAGAAGGTGGGTGGTTTTAAAGCGCTATGCCAATTTAACTTTAAAGTTTCAAGGATTTCTTACTTGCAATTTTTTATTCTGACCGCAAATGACAATCTCTCGCATAGCAAACTCTCCTAACTGACCGGTGACTAGTATTGTATTTGATGTCCTTCAATATGCCCCCAAGGGAATGTCAGGTGTATTTGAGGGGCTGTTGTAGTACATACTATCTTGTAAGTAACGGAATTGGCCTCTACCAATTCTTCACATGCAGGGGGGGACATTGTCAAAACATTTGTTGTTGTTTATCAAGTGTACACAACACTACCCATAACATTCAAGAGCCTTCAGAGAGGCTGCCTTTGCCTCTCTGAAGTCTTCATCCACGAAATGCATCCACATATTATTAATGTAAGCTTCAGCACCGAGACAATGGCAGTACATTTATGGTGGGATCTTTTCTTTGGGCTAATTCTAGGACAAAATATACAAACAAATAATTATAAAACAGATGGTCTGTCAAAACCCAAAGAATTCATTGAGTATTCTACCAAAGAAATCTAACCACTTGCCATCAATAATTTATTTTGATTGTTTTTGTAGAAAAGAGAAACTCTTTATGTACACTTGGGGTGGTAGGAGATAGAACAACCCATGTGGGATATGTAATGTAGAGTTTGTAATTTCTCAACCGCTCATAATTAAGTGTAAAGTAGGAATTGTGTTAAAATTATAATTTCAGACCTCATTTAGGCATAGTGGAATACCTTTTTTCAAAAAAAATTGAACTAAAAAAAGGTGGTTAATCAAGCTAAGTTTCATCTCCAAAAATACTTTTTAAATTTAAATCTTCCAATCAAAAGTTATGGACAAATTTCAGAGAGGATGTATGAAAATGTCAAAAAAAAATCCTTTCAAACCCCACTATGAAATTTGTCTATAACTTTTGAGTGGAAGATTAAAATCTCAAACGTATTTTTGGAGATGAAATTTAACTTGATTCTACAACTTATTTTAGTTCAAAGTATTTTGGAAAAAGTTATTTTACTATGCCTAAATGAGGTTTGAAATTATAGTTTTAACACAATTCCTACTTTAGACTTAACTATGAGCGGTTGAGAAATTACAAACTCTAAATTACATATCCCACATGGGTTGTTCTACCTCCTACCACCCCATATGTACATAAATAATTGTCTTCTAATTCCAAATCCTAGAGCATGAATGGCTTGCAAAACATTGTGACGGAATTCAAATATTGAAATTACTGACCACAATGAATTGATTGGTTTAAAGCTATTTTTTCTGTATTGCCTGAATTGGGGGTGTTCAATTTCCCAGTAACTTGATTGTGCAGTCATGACCTTGGCACTGAGCAAAAGTCTGACATTATTGACGCGTGGCTTATTAGCTAATGTTGGGTGTGGAATATTCCACACCATTTCATCCTTTGGATGAAATGATGTGGAATATACGAATATACCACATCATTCCGTCAGAGGGAAGGCAGCTGCTCTCACAGCTCTTGAATGTTATGCCTGTGGCAGACCTCTGACCCTTATTTTGTGAACAAAATTTCAAGTGCATTTGGGTTTTTATGTCAAATGATACACGTGCCTTGATGCTCTGTATGCATCAAGTATGGTTAGTTCTAGCTAATTTGTGTGTATTGAAGGAATTTCAAACTATGGTATACCATGTTGGAAAAAATCAAGGAAATTACGGGACATTTGTACCAAAGCCTATAAGGTGGGTATACCCAAAACCGCCACTTTTTGCTACTGAGCCTAGTTACTACTATTAGACTGGTCAAAATTTCATATATTCTTGTTGGCAAGTGAAAGGAGGTTCCAACGCACCAGAGAACGTGGCATTTGGACATCATATGCAAAAGTTATTAAGTGTCAAAGTTTGTTTCTGAAAGTGCCCCATCCAAATAGGTACATAACTGATTTTGGAAATGTACACAACTTGTAGATGGCGCTTTAAGGTTAGGTGCCATTTTGGGGGTGCCTACCTTAGTAGTTCCAATAAAAATCACAAGTTCATCAAACCGTTAGAGCATTACCTAAAATTACAGTATTCCAAAATAAACCTCATATAACAAAAACTGTTGGACATTCTGGACCTTTTAACCATGGAAGAACACGACCCCCATGATCAAGGTAGTCATCAAAACGCTTTGATTATTGGATCCATAGATTCAATATTTGTTTCTATAGTGAACAATGAAGCCATCCATCAAACATTTTTAGTCCTTTGCTTTGTTTCATGGTTAATCGTATAACAAAGTGGGGTCTAAAAGTATCTATTGGATGATAGAGAATCCTCTAGCTTAAATAAGACTGAAGTGGAGATATTCATTTTTGCAATTTTGTGTGAAAACAAGAGGTTATGTACAATAGTTTGACCTTCAATGAATGCTCTTGAGTTTTTGAGGGCACCAAAAAGCATGATCTTCATGGTGACTAAACTCGATGTTCCAGGGTATCAAACATTCATGTCAAATTTAGCACTCAGATGTTGAAATGATTTAATTTTGGCATTTAGACAATTTAGCAACTTGATTGGATTTTCTTGTCTTTGAGCAAGTTTCTCTTCCTAATTTTTTTGAAACTTTGATGAAATGGGTTGATTTTTGCTATTCATGCACAAACTAATGTGTTCATTTTTCTAGATTTTCTCAAAAATAATTTCTGAATATTTAGGATTAGCAAAATTGAAATTTTCTTAGATTTTTCAAAACCATTGTATTATATTTCAAATTCAAGCATGTTCCAAATTTCCCCTAATTATTTACAAAACTAACCTACACATGGGATAAACTCAATTTTAAAACCTATTGAGAGTTGTGAAAGTGTTCCCCATTTCTACTACAACATGCATAATTGGTTCACATTCCATTTAGATTTTGATGGAAATTAATAGAATTAATCTTTATGAACAATGGATGAACAAGGGATGCTTTATAGTTTGAGTGCAGAATATATACCTTACTATATTTTGAAGTGAAGTGCAAAATCAAAAAATTCCATCATGTAAGGATCTCATTCATAATTTTTTTTAATGAAACAAATATAATGAAGAAGAAAGAATCCCCAAGTGCAATGTTAGTTTTCTTTTTACCAAATGTTCCAATTGAAAGCCTGTTTTGTTTTTGAATCTTCAGAGTACCATATCCACCAATTCTTTTAATCTGATACACAACTTGTATGTTTGGACCCGGTAAGTATCAAACAAATTAACTAATGCAGGATTTATGCAAGATTTGAGGTGAGTTCAACAAAAAGAAGGAGAAAGAAAATCTCCACATGTGCACTGGAATTGTTGTAACTACGATTTCCAAAACATTGGAATTGGAGAATCAAGAGCAAAGATATTTTCAAGCCATCCAAAATCAATCAAGTCTCTAGACTCCGTGAGTAGTATTTCCGATTCCAAACAGAATCGATTCATTATTTAGCTGCTATTGGTGCTCAACTGCTCATCAAAGGCTAGATGCAAAGCCTCCTTGACCTCATCTGTACAGAACTAGGCACAACCCGAGCTCCAGCTACCAAATGGACCCAAAAAGTTCACTGAAAATCCGAGAAAGACATGAAGCAGATGATTTCAACACTCAATCCCTTCGCAGATCAGCCTTGGAGCCATTCTCCTCCTCCAAAGCTTTCGCTCTCCAACAAACCATGCGTAACATCGGCAGGAAAACTACTTGGACTCAGAGGAGGCAATGGAGGCATGGAAGCTGGAGGAGACATAGCGAGGAAGTTCATCCACCAGCCTGGGCTCTCACAAGAAGACTCTGCGGACTTTGTCAAATTCATCAAGGCTGGAGTGTTGGATTCGTCTACGACAGGAGTGATTTGCACGGAGCTGCCGGGCGACCAACGACCAGACGAGCTCGGGGCAACGTGGACATCCTCCAAACTCGATTCAAGCAGGCCCTGGTGCTCGTCCAATAAACCCACGATAGCAACTGCACCCACAACAGCGGGCTCCTTCAAGCCATGACTTGATTCGACTGCAACCCCTAGAGAAGATGCCATCGCAGAGACTGTGCGAAACCCTGAAGTGTCCCCTTTGCGGCCTCTGGACGACGACTCCGGGATTTCGAGGGGAATCGAAGGGGGAGAGGAGGGGAGTGTGGAGGCCACGGATGCCAGCCACTTCACTTGCTCCTTCACGAATCTCAGCTTGTCTTTGTCGTTGAGGACTCCTGCTGGTGAGAGCCTGGTTGCCAGAATCCCAGGGGTGTCTGGAAAGTTGAGGAGATGTGTCTTGTCGTAGTAGTGGAAAGCTGCGTCGATGGCGCGAGCAGCTTGCGCTTGAGACTTGAATTCTCCGAAGGACACCTTGGACTTGGACTTGGGGGGCTTCATCTCGGCTGTCCACGTCCTGCGGTCGGTGCGGTAGCGGACTCCTTTGAATCGCTTCGTCTCAGGAGGGTGGTGTCTTGGTGATGCGTCTTGGTCCGGTGGCGCAGGCATTTGGTGGAAGGGGTTTATTGTCGTTCGCCTTCGTTTCCCGGGGTACCATGTGGAGGATGTCCTCGGGCTGAGAAGATCCACGACGTCATATTGCACGTGCCACACAACGCAATACTCATATAAATGTCGGAGACCTACCCCGGTAATGGAGGGTGCGATAGGGCTTCCCGACTGTTGTGCAGTGGGAAGAATTTTGTGAAGGTTGGACACCTGGATAGAGGAGAAACCAAAGTAACTAGCGAATATGGATTTTCTAATGGAAATGCGACGAAAGGAGGAAAGGGGACGAGCGGAGGAAAGGGTGCTTCCTTGCGCAATGGCAAGGTCCGACGGGGACTGCATCGAGCAGCTTGCGACCAGAGTGGTGATGGCGTCGGAGCGCTCGGTTCGAGAGAATGCGTTGCCGAACACTGGCGAGGACTTCGCCTGTTGGTGCAGATGGTGAATCACCTCCGGCTCGTCCAGATCCTCATCCTGGTCAGCTTGCCATTCCAGTGCCTCGCTCGTCGCCAAATCGATCCCGCTTGCATGACTTAGTCGCTCTCTTAGTGAATTGTCGTGTACAACCGTGGCGTGGCCGCATACCCTATACAAAAGATAACGAGAACCCAGAGATGGTATCAACTGGTACTCCACGTACCAACGCAGATTAGTTGAACCGATGGCGAGAGCCATGGCAGCGGAGCGAGATGAGGGGAAGGCGCACTCCCTGCAGCAGCGATCACACACAACAGTTTACAATTCAGGAACACAAGAACCAGGACCGAGATCTGCACCCGAGAGCAAGCTAGCGCAGATGGTTGAGTGTGCTGCAGAGGACGATCACCAACGTAACGAAACTGGTTGTGGACTGACTAAATGCAACCTGGGACGGAATCGCAATGAATTCTACGAATTCGCGAATCGAGAGTAACTCAAAGTTCTGCCTTTGGATCCGACGACGACTGCTGTAGACCTGCCAAGTACAGACAGACACCATCCTAACGTACCGACGGACTGCTTCGAACCATCCAGAGAGAAAATGGGAAGCTACTTTAACCCTGTAACGCCGGGACAGCCATTTTGTGGCGTTTGGATGACTGTGCAGTCATCTGTACATTGCTTTGAAACTTTTTTTCATCCATTTCATTTTTGCTCACCCTCCATGGTGGATTATAAAGAGTGTATAGTTGAATTTGTAGTCATGCAAGTGTCTATCTTCACATAAATGAGAAGTTATTAAAAAAAGCGGATCACAAAATATGCTATTTTAGTGTATTTTGGGAAGTTGTTGTTCCTTGCTCTAAATCTGAAATTTCTCCACAAAAATGATATTTTTTGAGTTTGAGCCCAACTAACAAAATGAAGGTCATCTAATCTAGTTTCTTCTCCAATTTGAATTTTGAATTTATTTTTAATATTGCATATTTTATTGCAATTTGAACTTTGGGTGTATTTTCAATGTCTATTATTTTCTAATTATAGAATGAAACGGAAATTGAGTTTACACCATAATGTTTGTCATTGTAATATACACACATGGTGAAATTTTCAGTTTTTTTGAAATAATTTTCTATTTGATGTGATTTTTCTTCTCTTTTTCTTCAAATTTTTTCAAAAAACCCAATTTTCCACAAAAAAATCTAATTTTTTTTGTGAAGTAAAGAAGACATGTAATTTCATCTCTGAAAAATAAATTAAATTTTTTTCATACATATCTAGTTGCAAAATGACAGCAAATTGAGTGAAAGGCACTGAGGCCTGAAATCAGTGGTTATAGGTCTGTCATTTAGGGTTTAATGGATGCACTTGAGCGTTCAGTCCACGTCAACAAAACAAGGAAGGGAGGGGGGGCAGGGGGGGAACCGGCCAACCCGGGGGGCAGGGGGGAAAACCGGCCATCTCAAGGGGCCGGGGGGCGAACACGTGTATTCACTTAAGGTAGGTAGGAGGCTCGAAGGGCCACTTGACACCTAGAGGCAGAGCCAATTCTCCTTCAAGGTGACTGTACAAAATTTCGGCTCCTTTCGGGCTAGAGGGTGGCCTCAACTATCCATTAGAATAACATTATAATGTGGGCCAATTCTACCGTATGTAAAGGCCTTGAGGCCAAGAAACCAGGCCGATTCAATAAAACTTACAAAAAAAAGAGAGAGGGCCACTTTATACTTGGAGGCCGAGCCAATTTTCCTTGAGGTCAATTGTACAAAATCCAATGGATGTGATTTGTTGAATTAATTGATATATTATAAAATAATAATTTTTAATTGAAATTTGACATTGGCCCCAAGGCCAAGAAATGGTCTCCTATTTTTGGTGCACCCAATTCAGTGAGCTTAGGCCATGTCAGATCATGTCTTTGTTGAATAAAAAATTCATTCCACCAAATTGACCCGGCCTCTAGGTGTAAAGGGTCTGGGATTGATTTTAGCATTTTGTCCAATCACAATTGAGGATTCTTGGCCTCTAACACAACAAACTGGCTTGACCTCTAAGTGTAAAGCGGCCCTAATTCAAACCTTCTTCTTCACACCGTCCCATAAGTGGCTTCAAAAGCAATAGTAAGTGGATGTGAGTTGGAATGCTCATAATGTCGGATCATTAATGAGTTTTGTTCTTACTTCTTTAATGGATAGAATAAGAGCTGGGGAGGGTCCATTTCATGGTTAAGGTGTGTCCACTTAATTTTTCTAAATGGAAATTGATTGTCCAATTGCCTTCTTACACATGTTAAGAGAATGTAGGATTCGTTTAAATTTAATGAGGGTCACATTTTGGAACCTTGTATATTACTTTTTGAATGCCTCATTGCTTGGTTTTGGTCTAGCCATATCTTTTTTCAGACTGCACGCATGTACGTTCTACAAGGCGTAGGAGTACAAATAGGTGCCTATTGCAAAATTCTTTGAAAATTCTTAACTAATTCCTAAATGCTCCAAAAAAAATATGGAACCACTTGTGTTAGATTCCACATTAATTTTTCTTCGAGTGGAAAATAAGGGAATATAATTCTGGGCATCTGAAAATTATCAAAGAGGCCCAACAACCCTTAGAGTAACCGTGAAAGTAACAGTTTATGAGCACACTACCTTAGGGTAATGTATTTGATCTTGAGATTATTGACTCAAGCTTGACAACAAATTTCAATTGCTTGCTCGGGTTTTTTTATTGGGCCCGGGCTCAAAGTACAACTCATCCTAAATATTGCATTAGGTGTCATAGTTTTAGGCATAAAACCTTTAGACACCAAGGATGAATTCAAAACAAGGATTGGGATGGCCCAAAGTCCCATCATGGGCCCGATTGGGCTCCTCTTTTGGATCATGAACATCTCTAGTGCCAATCAGCCAAAGTTATTACTTGAAGTTTTGACCTTTCATAACTTTTGCAAATGATATGAAAATGGCATGTTAAATGATGCATTAGAACCTCATTTCATTTGGCAACAATAAATTTTGAAGATTTGACCACTATAATATTAGTAAATATTCACAATAGAAAAAAATGTTGGTACCCACCTAGATTTCAAATCATCTAGATTGAAGGGAGCAAGTTTTAAGTCTTCATTTAATTTACTTAGTTAATTTAGCTCTTTAGTTAATTTTGTCAATTAATTTAGCTCTTTGATTAATTATCACATTTAATTTAGCTCAAATTAATTTAGCACCTGAGGTGATCAATTTTTACAATATTTGAAGTCTAGATTGAATGTTGTTAGGTTATTACAAGTATGCCAACAACCAACTCTTGAATTTCCATTATCAAACTTTTCCTAGGATTTAGTAGTTTGCGAAGGTTCAAAAGGTGGATTCATTTCTAGTTTGAAAACATTTCTCATATTTGGATCATGGATTTTACTTCAAGTGCACATGTTTACATATTGCATAATTTTTGATGCAATGATGGAGGCATTAGAGATTGCATGGATGCGGAAGAAGGTGTTCAGTAATTACTCGATGAACTACTCTGAAATTTTACATGCTACATTTGTTATAATTTCCCAAGTTCTATTTGGTTGTACATAAGGTTCTAGAGCATCTCTTTTAATTTGCAAAAATTTTAAGCAACAATTGGAGAAATGTTGAAATGGTAGTGGTTAAACAAACAAACAACAATGTATAATGATAAAGGAAATGAAATTTCATATAAATATAGTTTAAAAAAATACAAGAAACTAGTATGGCAACTTCTTCTTGGAATTTATAAAACAGAAAAGCTATGCTTGGAATAGACTCGCATTCGGAGTGATGAAATCAAGGTGTTTTTTGAGAGAAATTCTAAAAATATATAATTTATACCAAGACTGGATTAAGGGACTATAAGCACTCCAAGGTACCTCACTTTGTTAGATTTGACTATGAAAAACTAGAGTCCAAGGCAAAAACTAGTAATGACACTTAGCATGGTATTGATGTAAACCCAGGAAAAATCATAGCATGGCCATATCTATTTATTATTAGATTCAACATTGCCAACCGCAAAGTCAATTAAATAGACAAAATCTATGGTTATGAGATTTTAGCTTGTCATGGTATCCTAAAAATCTATTAGGCCTATTTCAATTTTCAAAGAAGCGGTAAAGAAAAAAGCTCCTAGAAACCGGTAAAATATTATCTACTTTAGCCATGGAGGATTCCAAGTAGACTTCTCATCCATAAAAAATGGCATGGCCTTAGCCATAGTGTAAATCCAACTTGAACGACACCTATTTTTCCACCAATCATTGCTTTGACAATTTAAGAGGGCCTTTGGTCTAGCCTCTATAAGTGTATTAGACTACTTCTAATTAGGAATGTGTTGGAAAATAAATTTCAGCCCATTTGATTGCATGGATTGACATTTGAAGTGAGAGAAGTATTTTTTCATTCTTGTGAAAGGGGGCTGGCAAACTTGACCCCTTTTGGAGTATAGTTTTTTCTCTTGATGAATGACATATTTGAAATCTAGAATCTCAATTGCTTGCCCCGCTTTCGACTACAAATTTCAGTTCCTAAACATTAGAGCATATAGGACTTGTCATGTGGCAACTTCTTCCTACATTTCATAAAACTAGCAAGCTACTCTTGGAGTAGACTAGCACTTGAATTAATTAATCAAGGGGGGGGGGGGGGGTGTAAATAGTTTTTAACCATGTGTCAAAGTTTTCATTTTTTAGTGCATTGTCCAAAATTGAGGATAAAGTCTTTTTTTAAAAACTTCAAACTAAAAAAAGAAGTGTATTAGACTATTTCTAATTGGAAATGTATTGGAAAAAAATTTCAACCCATTTGATTGCATGGATTGATGTTTGAAGTGAGAGAAGTTTTCTTTCATTATTGCAAAAGGGAACTAGCAAACTTTGACCCCTTTAGGAGTATATTTTTTTCCTCTTGATGAATTTGAGTATCTCCAGCATTGATTTTAAAATCTTGTTAGGTACACCCATGCAAAATTTCAAAAGCAAATATAGAGGCTAACTTGTTCTATATTACTTTGCAATGCAAGGAGGTTAAGTGAACTAACAATACTTATACTAGTCATATTTTGATGCATACTTGTGCAATGAGAATTTTTTTAATTTGATATCCAAATAGTGGAAATAGTTAATGACAAACATTTGAAATATGTGGGAAAAATTTCAAGTAATTTAACTTCACAAATTGCAATCTAATTGGCCTTGAAGTTAGAAGAAAATGTTTTTTTCAAAACCACCTAACAAAGTTTCTCAAGCTAACAAAGTTTAAATCCTCTTTGAATGTGATTTGAAAACTAAATTTATTTATTTTTTGACAATCTTATGCCAAATATAATTAGTTTTATTTATGCCAAATTTCAATGAGACATCAGCAATTGATGCTCAAAAGATGCTTGAATGGATTGAATTGCTCAAATTCCTTTTGCACTTCTTTTTATGTATTATGCAATAATTGGTAGCCATGCCATGCCATAAATATGCATAATTGCTACATGCAATTGTATTTTGCAAAAATCTAATTGTTTTAATTCATTCTTCCGTGAAATGAATTAGTAACCTTTAGTTTGCAACTCATTCCCAATTCTTCTTAGATTTTTATTTTATTTTATTTTGTACATTGCAAAAAATAATTTGGTGCCCTCAAGCTTCAAGCGTTGAAAAGTCTATCCATTCATGATCCCACAACCAAGTATTACAGTTGCTAGCATGTTGTGGGCGCCAGATTACCCATCCTTGGTAATCGGGCGAACACCGACCAGGTTCTATGCCTTTATCCACCTTTTGAATATATGGGGGTGTTGTGAGCGCGGTCCACTGTGCCTTCCAAGCAATGGATCTTTTTGTGCTAACGTTTTCTAAGTGTTGTGGATGGCAGCGAATACTACTAGAAATGCATGGGTAACTAACAAGCTGACTGTGATGATCAAAGGTGATGGTAATTCCTACCCCCTTAACTACCTATCCTATGTCTAGGGTTGGCTGGGTAGTTGGCGTCATTTCTAACGTCCCTAACTATGTGAGCGGGGAACCCTTACGTTACTTCCATGAGTGTCGAAGACTATATTTGGAGATTTGACACTTCTCTCGGGAGCTTTAATCCTACGGCTAATCCTAAGCTTAGTCTTTATTCTAGTCTCTAACTTCTAATTGTAACTCTAGATTTTTGACTCTATGGTTGGATTTGTTTACCTTTGGATTTTTTATTCCTGAGTAAACTAGCTCTAAATTCTACCTCTAAATTAACTCTAGGCTTTTACTCCTAATTTTAACCCTAAAGATTTTACTCCTAAATTTAACCCCAAAGTTTTACTCCTAAATTTAACTCTAAAATTTACTCCTAATATTTAACTCCTAAATTTAACTCCAAAATTTACTTCCAAATTGAACTCCAAAATTTACCCCTAAATTTAACTCCAAAAGTTATCCCTAAATTTAACTCTAAGTTTTACTTCCCATGCTAACTCTAAATTTTAACTTCTATCTAAAATTTACTCCTAAATTTAACTCTAAAATTACTCCTAAATTTAACTCTAAAATTTACTCCTAACTTTAACTCTAAAATTACTCCTAAATTTAACTCTAAAATTTACTCCTAGATTTAACTCTAAAATTTACTCCTAAATTTAGCTCTAAAATTACCCCGAAATTTAATTCCAAATTTTACTTCCCACACTAACTCTAAATTTTAACTTCTATTTCTAATTTTTATCTTTTCTTATCACGGTGTACTTTTCACGTGGAAAGGGCTAATTAAGGAGATCAATGCTAAAGAGGAAAAAACACAACACCAAGTATGGATTCAAGAATTCACCTCGTCACTTCTGGTGTTGGAAATACGCTCATCCGCATTCGTGCGTACATTCCCATACTCCATGGTTGCCCTTGGATGGTGAGACCTTTCCCAATTTCACCACTTATGTTTCGAAAATTAGGACCCGTGCAATCCAACCTCTTTCTTTCCCTCCTCTTTCCTTCTCTCTCCTTTTCTTTCCCTTTTTCTCTTTCTACACTAACACTATTCTACCTAAGCTTTGATGGGTGTCTTACAACTATAGATTCAAACCCCAAGAAGGTTTAATGTTCCTCCTACTCTCTTACACAACCTTGTCTTTGTGTCATCCTAATCCTACCTCCTAATGGTCACTATGAATTATCGAGATTTTCCTTCTAACACCTATTTAGCTAAGCCTAGGGCACTATTTATCGTCTCTCTCCCCTTTCTCCTATTTAATTCTATGACTCACTAACCTCCCTCCATTGTGTGTAGATGTGATTTTGGTGAGAGTTGAGAGTTGTTTGATGCATGTATGGAGGTGCTACTTATCCTTTCCTCCCCCTTCCCTTTTTTGATTTTAGACCCTAATCTCTACCCCAATCCCTACTTAGCAATAGGTCAACCCCCCATTCTCCTTTGTTTTGTTTAGCTTGTCTTTGTTTTGTCCTAGTGTGAGAGAAACAAAAAAAAATCAGGAAAAAAGGAGTCCAGAAATGGGGACCAAGCTGGGGCCCCAACTGTCTGCCGGACCAAGCCTGGACTCTCGGCTGGCTGGCTAACTGCTGGGGGGTCGGGCTGTGATTTCTGATGACGTGACCTGGTCTATTTGGTTCTCGACTTGATCTGGTCTGTTCTGGCTCTCGACTTGATCTGGTCTGTTTTGGTTCTTGACTGATGTGGTCTGTTTGGTTCTCGACTGATCTGGTCTGTTTTGGCTCTGGACCTTGACTACTTAAGGGAAAACTGGATTTTTGGCAAACTGGATTTTTGGTGAACTAAAGGAAAATACTTGGAGAAAATAGGACTTGAGGGAAATAGGATTTGGGGAACATAAGACTTGGGAAAAATAGGACTTGAGGGAAATAGGACTTGGGGAACACTAGACTCACTAGAAACTTGAGGGACAACTAGACACACTAAAACTTGGGGAACATGGAGACTCACTAAACACTTGGGGAACAACTAAACTAAGAGAACTTTGGGATTAGCTAAACTTCACTAAATGCAAGGGAATCTACATATCTTGGAAGCTAAACTCTGGAGGTTTTCACAAAGGTCTTGGAAACTAGACTTTGGTACTAAACATGGGGGAAGTGCAAAGCTTCGCCTTTAAGTTGGTTTTAACACCAACTTTAGGACTCCTTGACACCTCGGGGGTTCAAAGCTCCGCCGTCTACACTTTTAACACATGCTTTAGGACTTCAACTTTGTCACTAGTTCAAAGCTTTGCCGTTTACAAAGGGGGTCCACACATTGGGAGAGACTTTAGAAGAGGGAAAAAACTAAACTTTTAAAGACGAAAACATACACAGGGTCAAAGCTTCGCCGTCTCGGAGGGGGGTCCACTCAACAAGGAGAAGATTAGAAGAGGGTTGGGATAACTTTTAGAAAGCATGCACAAAAGAGGTTCAAAGCTTCGCCGTCCCGGAGGGGGGTCCACTCAACAAAGAGAAGGTTAGCAGAGGGTGTAAGAAAAAACACAAAGAGAAAACACACAAGTTAAGCCACGTGGCAACACAACGCTCATACGCTAAAGGCCCCCCAAAGCGGCATCGCCAAGGTACGGTGGGGGGTGACTTTAGGATTAGTACAAGATACAAAGAAGACTCTTAAAACTTCACAAGTTAGACCACAACACATACAAGAGAGAGAGGGAAGCTCTCCACTTACAACAAGGTACCAAAAACTTCACAAAAGAGTACACAAAGCAAGGTGAAAGGACCTCCAAGGACCTTCAAAGCTTGAAAATAAGCAACAATGAAGCCAAAAGTGCTCCAAAAACACCGTAGAGGTTTCTTAGCTAAAACGCCAAAAATCCCAACATAAGTTGGACCCACGGACCCAAAACAAGATTTGGGGGTGTTCTTGAGAGAAAAATGGGGACCTTAAATAGGTTTCCAAGGCCCCACCTTCCCCTCAAGAGCTCTACAGTAACCTTATCAACTTGGATTTTCATCCTCATCTTCAAAGATTTTCATCCTAATCCCTAAAAACTACTTTTACCTATCTACGCTGGACCAACCTCCTAACTTTTGGAGAATTACTCCAATTGTCAAACGGATTGCGCCATTGGCTCCAGATCGCCGTGTTTAGTCCAAAACCCCTCTACCCCCCGTATCGAGGACAAAAAATCATCGTAGGCTAATTTAGTTTAAAAACTAAACCGTGGTAAAATCCTAGATATTGGGGGTCTCCTATTTTGAGAAATGTAAATAGCTTAGGGTCTCCGGTAGGTGTGAGGGAGCCGGAAAAGACTCTTGGTTGACTTTGTTCCACCGTCATATGGTTCCGGAATGCCGGTCAACGTGGCGGGGACCCCGCCATGTGATTAATTCTTGAGGAATCTCGCCGGTTCGGGTACTTGCTGCTATCGGAATGTCGCGAAACTTCACGGAGTGCATTATTAACATAAAATAAACTAGTCTAATTTTTAGTGAGATTTTCTGGCCACCTGGATAATTTCCATGAAATTCCCGTTGGAGGTTACCAGGGTTGACCACCCGCAAAAGGTTCTTCTGCAAGTCGGAAGATGATGGGATTTTTCACAAGACCTCTCATGGGGTCACATGAAAGATGTGCAGGTGTGTTTCCGTACCTGGTACAATTGGTCAATGGAGATGAATTGGCCATCTCCTTGAGTTTATCGATGGTGCGGGAATCTTTTGCAGATAGAGGAATCTTGGCAAATCGATTTCGTCGTTGGACTCGTGGCATGGGATTTACCCTAGGACACCATCCTTGGCCTGTAGATTCTTCCACGGCCCGGTCTTGCGTCAGTGGCTCCTGCATGCTAACAATCGGGGTTTGGAGAATTTCTAAACCTAACTCTAGGACCCGACCTAGTGGCCTCGTTGTGGATCCCTCGGACCGACTTAGCCATGAATTGCCACATTCATGGTGGGATTTAGCCCTTTTGGGCCTACGTGACTTGAATCCTACAAATCCACCCGTTTCGTTCTTTCTACCTATTTTTGGGCCCGGTTTGGTGGGATTCTAAGTCTAAAGACAAATCTAGACCAAATACTATAATGGGTATGTTACAACCCTATTTTGGTTCTACACTCTTTTTATGTCTTTTTGTATATTTTTCTTAACTTTAAATTGCAAATTTCCAAAAAAATAATTCCACGAGTCCCAAGTGACAAATTGGGAGCTCACACATGTGAGCCTAGGAACTTGAGCCCATGGTTCTAGAAGGCCTACCCTCCTAAGTTATAGGTACCTTCTACAGTTATAAGGTTTATATTATAGGTGTTTATGTTGTAGTTTCCTTTGTTATAAGCACCTCTTATGGTTATAGGATGTTTATATTATAGGTGTCTATATTATAAGCACCTTCCATAGTTATAGGATACTTATATTATAAGTATGTATGTTGTAAACACTTCCGATAGTTGTAGAGTACCTACTTACACCTAGGCTTAAGGCTCGTTGGTTCACATTTCTAGGCTCGCATGCTAGCATTATTGAACCAAGAACATAGTGTTAAGACAAGTAATGTAGAAACTACATACCCTAATTAGTCAAAGGAGAGACTTTATCATTCCTAAGACTTAAAATTGTGGTGCAAGTCAACATTTTCATTGATGATCCATGAGAGAGCTTGAGAGCTAAATGGGCTTCAAATTCAACCATGAAAACCAAAGTTTGGGTAATTAAGACTTAAAGGATAGTTGAAGTTTTGAGACAATCCAAACTTGGATATGAGAACTTGCTTTACATGGGCATCACAAAGCTTTACAAATGACCAATCAATGGTGAGCTTCCACATCCGCTTCCAAGCAACAGTTAACTCCAAAGCTAGTGTACAAAAAAATCAATCAAACCTCCTAATATGAAATAAAAAGAAGCACATTCAAATTGTGATTCAATATACATAACATTACTTGATAGATACATCTTTTGCAGACATTCACAGAGAACCATGTCAAAAAGTTGAATCATATTTGAGAATTAGGGATGGCATCGTAAAGATTCTTAAAAATCAAGTCCTTCAAGATAGGGTAGACTAAGCTCTCTCTAATGTTGAAAGAAACAATATCTCAAACCAAGTGCTCCAACACCATTGTTTGCAAGCTACTCAATTCAATCCCCATCACTTATTTAGTACAAAACTAGTGTTGAAACGACATCCTAAATGGCATGTAGATGTTGTTTGAAATTTCATTTATTTCATGTTGTTTCAACTGGGTGTGGATAATGTCTTCTCAACCATGTTTCAAATGTACATTTGACACTCAAAACCACCACATTCTGTAGATTTCTTCTTTCCAAAATTTGCATGCACTTGTACACATGCCCTCTATCAATGGTGTACATTTTAGTTGTCTATAACAATCTATAGTTTAGCAAAAAAGTTTGATTTCAAAATTCAAGAATGCATTATAGATTGTGCAGCTCTTAACTACTAAAGAAACAATTTGCTATTTTTAGCAACATAACAATTTTAGATATTTGCATATTTTGAAACAAAATTTTAATAGAAGTTGTGGATGAGGAATAACTTTCACGTGAATACAATTTTATGACATTTGTAAATATGAGTAAGAAATTATGGTCTAATATGTTACTTTTTTCACCAGGGGGCAGTCTAGGCAAATTTTTTTAAATCACTTCTTTCAAAAACATAGATTTGAAATTGTTATTTTAGATTTATATCTATGTGGAAAGCTTTAAAATATTCCATTTGGTTCAATGAGTGAAAAGTTATGAGGAGTTTTAGTTTGTGGGCAATAGAGATTCTCTACTCTAAAATAAACATTGAAGTCATTTAATTCATTCAATCTTCAATAGTTTTGGAAAAAAATGAAATTGTAGAATGCAAATTATTTATTACAACATTATGACCTTTGGGATTGGCATTTTTCAGTTCCATAATTAACTTTCTTAACAATTTAATTAGTGTTATGAGCCATTCTCTACTTCTTTCTACTTACTATTATTTTCTTGTATGTTGTACAATTCCAAATGATTTGAATTTTTTCAAGCGTGTAGACAACTTGCTCTAAAGAATGAATCCAAAGAATAATTTGAAATTGGATATTTTTTCATACAAATGTGACCTTGTGAAGTGCAGCTGCCCAGTTTTCTGTAGGGACCAGAGAAAGATTTTTGTCAATTCAAACGCTAATATCTTGCAATCCACATAGTATACATAATATTCAAGAGCTGTGAGAGCGGCTGCCTTCCCTCTGACGGAATGATGTGGAATATTCCACACCCAACATTAGCTAATAAGCCACGCGTAAATAATGTGAGACTTCTGCTCAGTGCCAAGGTCATGACTGCACAATCAGGTTACTGGGGTGGTACGAGGTAGAACAAAATATACAAACAAATAATTATAAAGATAAATGGTCTGTCAAAACCCAAAGAATTTATTGAGTATTATACCAATGGAATTTATCCATTTGCCATCAATAACTTATTATTATTTCTTTCTAGGAGAGAGAATCTCTTTATCTACATATGGGGTGGTAGGAGGTAGAACAACCCATGTGGGATTTGTAATTTAGAGTTTGTAATTTCTCAACTGCTCATAGTTAAGTCTAAAGTAAGAATTGTGTTAAAACTATAATTTCAGACCTCATTTAGGCATAGTAAAATAACTTTTTTCAAAATACTTTGAACTAAAATAAGTTGGAGAATCAAATTAAATTTCATCTCCAAAAATACGTTTGAGATTTTAATCTTCCACTCAAAAGTTATAGTCAACTATCATAGAGGGGTTTGAAAGGATTTTTTTTAGACATTTTTATACATCTTCTCTGAAATTTGTCCATAACTTTTGAGTGGAAGATCTAAATATAAAAAAGATTTTAGGAGATGAAATTTAGCTTGATTCCACAACTTTTTTTAGTTTAAATTCTTTTGAAAAAAGGTATTCCACTATGCCTAAATGACGTCTGAAATTATAGTTTTAACACAATTCCTACTTTAAACTTAACTATGAGCGGTTGAGAAATTACAAACTCTACATTACATATCCCACATGGGTTGTTCTATCTCCTACCACCCCAAGTGTACATAAAGAGATTCTCTTTTCTACAAAAATTCAAAATAAGTTATTGATGGCGAATGGTTGGATTACACTGGTATAATACTCAAAAAATTCTTTGGGTTTTGAAATACCATCTATCTCTATAATTATTTGTTTGTATATTTTTTCCTAAAATTAGCCAAAAAAATAGATAGCACCATAAATGTACTGCCATTGTCTCCGTCCTGGAGCTTACATTAATAATATGTGAATGCATTTCGTGGATGAAGACTTCAGAGAGGCAAAGGCAGTCTCTCTGAAGGCTCTTGAATGTTATGACATGTGTCCAAAAATGTATTTTTTTTCCAAAATTTGGTACACTAAAGATGATATTTAGTGTCTTGTACACTAAATACGAAGGCATACACTAAAAGCCAATTACCCTATGAAAGTAAGTAACATTAAATGTCAATTCAAACACTAAATGTGAACCAGAGTTGTCATATCAGACGGAATATCACTGTTCACGGACAGAATCGGACCGATTAGGGCTAGGCGGCTGCAAACTTCAGAGCCTTGTAACTTTTGCAAAAATTCTTCAAATCAGTAAAATGAGATGTTTTTCGGCATCTACAATTTTTGTAGATGCCGAAAAACATCTCATTTTACTGATTTGAAGAATTTTTGCAAAAGTTACAAGGCTCTGAAGTTTGCAGCCGGCACATTCAAGTCTAACACTAATTGTGGACAAGTTCAGATTTAGTGTTGTAGCTAGAAGGGAGGTAAAAACACTAAATGTCACTCAACACTAAATATCATCTTTAGTGTACTTGTGCTCAAAATGGCAGTTTTTGAGCTTTTAGGGGAAAACATAGTCAAGAGGCTCACATCATCTGCCTTCATAGGTTTTCACGAGTACAGTATGTATACTCTTGTATCATGCATTTGGGGATTTGGGGCAAGCATTAATCTATAGAAAATGGACATTTCAGAAATTCAATGCTTCACCTACATTGGAGGTGAGTTTTTGTTTTTGTTTTTTGTTTTTTGACATAAGTGTGTTGAACAACACACTGTGAGGGGTTCCATCAAAAAGAAAGTATGCTTTCACGCCAAGTAAACCACATGTCTCTGTCAAGTATCAAACCCGCAACCTCTGTATCCACTTTCGGTACGTTTCCGCCATCATCTAGTAGTTTAGGGTCATCTCAAACCAATTGGAGGTGAGTTTTCATACCCAATGGATCCCTTGTGACACACTGCTAATAAAAAAATATAACAACATATCCTCAAACTAAATTCAATTTTACCTATTGAGACTCTACCTCCTCTTCATTAGCATCAGGCTTAACCTCTAAACGTCCAAAGTCTTCTCTAGAATTAACAACTTGGAAAAAATCATTATAAAGTACTATTTGGAAGAATATTTTAGAATTGATATACAAATGAAAGTTCTAGATTTTGAGTTCTAAATTTCATTCGTATGATTAGATTCACCAATGGTATCAACAAATAAAATTTATGGAATCTTGAAAGGGAAATTTTAGAATTCCTTCACAATTCAATTAAAAGCAAAATATTATCATTTTTGGAGTAAAACTTGTTGGAATGGATTTGAAAGGAGGTTCTCTACTTCTCTTGGCATGGTGATTTTCTGGAATTTTTGTGTTCTTTTCGTCTATGACCTCATTTTTGCAAATCCAATTTTGAACTAGAGTCAATGCAATTTTGATTTGGTCAACCACTTGATATACTTCCACATTTGTAATTTTAGAAATATATGTACTCTAGTAACACCAAATCCAACCGATAGATAGAACAAGAACTTGATAAAGTATCTCCACAAATTAGGATGATTTTCATCCAAGTAGCAACATGCAAGAAACAAGAATATGAATCTGTTCATCATCCAAAAAATTGGACGTCCGAATGCTTATGGTTTAAGCTTACATCTCTAAATCTCCTGCTAAACAACAAAACACATGACATGTTAGTGCCGTCAATCTCAAAGTCCTTATTTGACTAGATTTCACCTCAAAAAGGTCCAAAACCTAATTCCTACCTAAGGTAAGAGGTTCAAAAAGCGCAAAAGCTCCGAAGCTGCCCACCCCCTAAAATGTATACTATTTGTATAAGAAGCTTTTTCATAGCCTTCAATGATGTACAAACAATGTACATTATAGGGGGTGGTGGTTTTAAAGCGCTATGCCAATTTAACTTTAAAGTTTCAAGGATTTCTTACTTGCAATTTTTTATTCTGACCGCAAATGACAATCTCTCGCATAGCAAACTCTCCCAACTGACCAGTGACTAGTATTGTATTGGTGTCCTTCAATATGCCATGAAGGGAAAGTTTGGTGTATTTGAGGGGCTGTTGTAGTACATACTATCTTGTACGTAACAGAATTGGCCTCTACCAATTCTTCACATTCAGGGGGGGACATTGTCAAAAAATACTCTATAATTTGTTATTGTTTATAGAGTGTGCACAACACTACTTGTTGCAGACCTACGGCCCTTATTCTATGAGTAAAATTTGAAGTGCATTTGGGCTCTTATGTCAAATGATACACGTGCCTCAATGCTCTGTATGCATCAAGTATGGTCAGTTCTAGCTAATTTGTGTGTATTGAAAGAGTTTTAAACCGTGGTATACCATGTTGGAGAAAATCAAGGAAATTACGGGACATTTGTACCAATGCATAGTAGTTCCAATAAAAATCTCAAGTTCATCAAACCATCATAGCATTACCTCAAATTACAGTATTCCAAAATAAACCTCATATAACAAAAACTGTTCGACATTGTGGACCTCTTAACCTTGGAAGAATACAACCCCCATGATCAAGGTAGTTATCAAAATGCTTTGATTATTGGATCCGTAGATTCATTATTTGTTTCTACAATGAACAATGAAGTCATTCATCAAGCACTTTGGATTCTTTGCTTTGTTCTATGGTTAATCCAATAACAAAGCGGCGGCCTAAAAGTATCTATTGGATGATAGAAAATCCTCTAGCTTATATAAGACGGAAGTAGAGTCATTCATTTTTGCAATTTTGTTTGAAAAACAAGAGGTCATGTACAATAGTTTGACCTTCAATGAATGCTCTTGAGTTTTTTAGGGTACCAAAAAGAACGATTTTCACAGTAACCAACCAGATATTCCAAAGTATTGAACGTTCAGGTCAAATTCAGCATTCAGGTGCCGTGAATGATTTAATTTTGGCATTTGGACAATTCAGGAGCTTGATTTGATTTTTTTTGGCTTTCGGCAAGTCATTCTTCCTTTTTTTTGACAACTTGATGAAATGGATTAATTTTTTCTATTCATGTGTAAATTAATGTGTTCATTTTTCTAAATTTTTTCAAGAATAATTTTAAAATATTCAGAAATTGGCAACATAAAAATTTCTCAGATTTTTAGAAATACTTGTATTATTTATCATATTTTAGACATGTTCCATTTTTTTCCTAAGTATTTACATAACTGACCTACACGTGGGGTAAAGTAAGTGTTATTATCTATTGGGAGTTGTGAAAGTGTCCCCCATTTCTACTGCTACATGCATAATTGGTTCACATTCCATTTTCATTTTTGATGGAAATTGATAGAATTAATCTTTATGAACAATGGATGAATTAGTCCCGATAAGTATCAAACAAATTATTTAATGGAGGATTTGAGGTGAGTTCAACATAAACAGATAAAGAAAATCTCCAAGTGTGTGTTATAAGTAACACTAGAGAACATGAAAACATTTTATGCTTAAAAAAACAATTTCCTACTTTCTATCATGTTCCTTTCCATTTACCTACTCTACAAGCTTGTACCATTTGCATTGAGAATTTTGTTAATATTTAAAAGTTGATAACTTTTGATTAAAGAAATTAAAACCTTACTCAGTTCCATCAAATGCACATGGATGTATAAACCGTAATTAAGTTTGATACTGTTAATGTAATTATGTCCACATTACAACCGTACGTGAAGGTTTGTTCAGTACTTGAGAGTTGAGTTGAATTTTATGTCAGATTATTAGGGGCCTACATCACCTCACACCATTCACAAGATGACATGTGGCACTTTTTTACAAAAACAACTTAATTTATGCCAAATCTGACCTTTACGTACGATAGCTTGTGATTTAGTTAATACTTCAATTTCAAAGTAAATGTAATTCTCATGGGAAGCACCTTGGTATACACTGGAAATTACAATTTTGTTAATGCCTTGAGTTTAGACTCCTTTTGACTCAAGATTCATCATGAAGAAGACAACAAATTACAGTATTATAATCTTGAACAACTTCAGGAATTGGACTTTGAGCAATTGATGTGGATAAAGCTTACACCCTTGCAAACAATTCTTGTGGGGACTACCAGAACTAGTGTTTTTATTATGCACAATTTTTTTGCCACTTGGCTACAATCAAAGGATGCTTGCTATTTTTTGTAAAGGAAATTTCCATTTTGAGGGGTCAAAATAGCCACATTATTGCTTTAGTTTAAGACTAGTTGTAGTCAAAAGTTACCTAATTATTACCTAGTTTTCATACATATATCAACAAGTATCACATGAGTACTGAAGAAACAACTGCCCCTTCTCTAAAAATGAAAAGAACCCCACTAACCAGTACAATGCCATTGAAGTACTTCCAAGCCTAATTGTTGTAAAGCATGCATTTGCAAGCACATTGCTTATCTTGAAACTTGTAGATTGTCTTGCAAGTTTCAAGTTTAACCCCTAAAGTCCCAAGGCCATTTTTTTTGTCAAAAACCACTCAAACCTACCACTTTCTTACATTCACCTACACAAATTTAAAAAATTAAATTTTTAGAATCTAACCGTAGGATCTTGTTCGACACTTGTCTTAGATTATGTGGTAAAATTTTTGTGCTTTTTGACCGTACAGATTGAAAGATATTAGCATTAAAAGTGAAAGAATTGTTTTTTTCAAGAAGTCGTTCTAGTTGCCCGCAAAATAAGAAGCTCCATAACTTTTACATCACCAATCCAAATAGAATGAATTAAAGCTCTCCATTTAGACAAAAATATAACCTACAAGAAAAAAAATATCAAAGTTTTTATTTCATTTTTTTGTGGATTTTTTTTGCTGCCCGGTCTCCCCCATTTTGAGGTTATTGTGGCATAACTTTTGCTTCCAAGCACTGATTGAAATAAAAATTATATTCCCCAAAAGCTAATAATTTTTTCTATCATTTGAGAAAGTTTCAAAAAGTTTCAGTAAAAATTGAGATCAAAGGAGCCTGCCCGAAATCCATTTTGCTCCCGTAGGGACAATGGGACTTTAGGGGTTAATTAATTTAACAGAAGCTACAATAACCAAAAGGTAGGTTCAACATTCTTTGCTAAACAATTAAATCTCTCCACTCCGTCATGCTCGTGCACCCTAAACCGCAACTACGTAATTGAATGCAAAGTTACTCATCCAGAAGGTCACGAGAACAGGATCTTCAGGGGGAGAATTCTGTGAAGTGATCCCCACATTTGACGCATGACTTGATGAAAGCGCGCAATCAGCTCGTCCGGCTCATGCAGCAGGTTTCCCCTGGTGGAGCTCGTCGATCTCTATGGTGGCTGTAGCGTCCCACAAAAACCTCTCCGCCCGAACACAACGCCATGCGTTGGCTCCAATGCTCACATCCGCCACCATGGCCACACGCCTGCTCCTGGAAACTTACGATGGAGCAATGCGTATCCGAGCGCTCCAGTTCCACCTCAAAGGCCACGTCTGCCAATGACTGTCCATGGAGCGAACTGATTTGGACAACCACAACAGAGAGCTCTCCTGAGGCCACAGCAGAAGGTGCCGAATTGCTGGGATAGGCCACACAAAAAGGTGCAGCATCTATGTGAGGGGCAAGAGCAGCAATGTGAGAAGAGTGACACGAGTGACGCGAGTGATTTAAGTGACAAGAGGGGACAGAGAGCTAGATTCAACCTGGGTCAATGTCTCCTTGGGCTCTCTTGATCCTGCACCAGCTGCACTTCGTCTTCAACGGTGCCGTCGGGATATTAACACTAGCCCGCAGAGGCTTCAAACCTTCTTGCTTGCAACACTCCAGCGATCCAGCTCGATTGCAAGGAGGAGGGAGCTCCAGGTGTCACGTCTGGGTTTGGACTCTATCTAGCACTCTACTTCAGGACGCAACGTCTCTGTTACGAGTGCGTCGCCTTGCAGCTGATCTCGTCAAGACAACTTGACGGCAAGATTGCAGTCTGGATAATCTCCCCCGGTCGATTCATCGTTTGACAGTCATATTTGAGTACTCGTGGAAAATTTTAGAACCTTAAGTACAAATTTCTCTCGTGGCATACTTCAGATGCCAGCTCTAGGCTCATCAATAAATTTGCTTCCCAACACGTACCGAGGTACGAACCATGAAGGCTCTGTCCTCTGTTCTTTGGAAAGAAGATTGATATCATGGCACCATGCATCTTGGATCGTTTGTGCAATGATTCCAGTGGAGACTGAAAATTCTGCGGCCACTTGACGTCGGTGTTTGCGGGGATGAGAGCGAGTAGGCAACATTGCGAGCCAAGGAGCAACATTTCTGGAGAAGATGATTCTCTTCTTTTGCCATTATCTTGGAGACTCTTGATTGCGATGCTTTTTTCACGTGACATATTTTCTAGATGCATGTTCTAAGCAGTTGCAGTCAGGGCGCTACAACGTTTTGTGAATAGATCCTCATACTGGGAGGAGCTGAGACTGAAGAATGCTCTCGTTATTGTGGTTGAGAGTGCTTCCAATTCTGAAACTGCCGTAACAAGACTTGGCAGATTAAATCTTCAGTATGGCTCGTCCCGAGTCACCGTTTGATGTATTGATCACTGACAACGAGACTGTCCATTCAACAAGAGAAATTGGAGCAGTAACGAAACTTCCTGTCGTGCTTGGATTTTTCATCTCAGACAGGCAGGCCGTGCAGAGCAGCTTTAATTTGTAGTTACTCAGATTACTTTGCAGGTACTCCTCCATCCTGCCAAACTTGGTGTAAGGAAAGTCGGACTTATAGATCATCCAGTCGTAGTACGGCATACTCGTGTACTCATGTGGGACTAACCTTCCGCATTCAGATTACTCAAGGAATCCGTGACATTCTGCACCGCGACGGACATGTCCACGACATTGTCCAAGTTCACACCCGTCAAGATTTTGACAGCTTCCACCTTCGACACCGCTTCCCCTGTTTGCGCCGCCAGCACGGTTTGCCTGCGCACCGTAGCTCGCCGAATCGACTCTCTCTTGTGATCCAAGAACAGCGAGCCCCGCTGCAGGAGCGTAGAGCCTCGGAGTGCACCGCCGTCTGATGCTCTCCGGACCAACGTGACTGCACGAGCCCTGGAGCGTCTCCTTCCCAACCAATTGTCCGTCTTCGGTTTCTGAGAGCATCGTCGAGGTTTCGGTTTCGGCGGCACAATCCTGCCACACTCCGACATGACTCGCTTGTGCCGTGGCTTCAGCTTCGCCGCCATGTCCTTCTTGAACTTCTCCATCTCGGTGGCCTCACCGATGTCGCGCTCTCGCTCCTCCGGAGAGAGGACACGAACATTCCACGGCTTGATGGGAGGGTGCGGGTAGATCTTGTTGCCGAGCTCTCGCAGCGCTTGGCTCTCGCTCTTCTCTCGATCGACGATGAGCGCCATGGCTCGGTGTAAGTAGGGACGCTCCCTGAGCCGCTCCTCTTCCGCGGCAATAAAGGCATCCTCGATCTGACCTTCGACGTCCTCCCCTGGGCAGTTCCTCATGGTTTCACCAACTCTTCTCGCCTGTGAGAACTCAAATTCCGTCCTGATTGTACAACTTTCGAATGCTGAATAAAAAAATATTTCCGGTAAGTACTTCCGTTGGACTGATTGCTGCTATTTACTTTCTAGCATTTTTATTTTTTTATTTTTTTTTGACACCAATGAAACGGAATTTCATTGCAAAAGGTAAGATACTTACTTCTCAACTGATAAAACACTTGTACAACAAATTCGTGAATTGTTTCTTATACCAATTGAGGAATTGAGAGGGAGTGATTTGAGTTTTTAGCTCCAATTCCATCACCATACTTTTTGTACAGATTCCAACAGACGTGATTGATCAATGACGATTGTTTATATGATCCACATGTGCGAAAGGACAATCCAGCATTGCATGAGGTGATGAGGTGGGTATTACAAGTTCTCAAATGACTACTTTCTTGCTAAAATGGGTTTTTTGGGTTGTACGGTATGCAAATTACAGCTAGAGATAATTCTTGCACACCAATCACATTGGTGATGTGACTAGTGTGCATGTGTGAATTGACGGTACATTCAAACCTCTTTCTCTTGATCATGACCTTCTCAAAAATGACATTTAAGAATATCTTCTATGTTTGTCACATTATCAGTTTTAATTTCTAATTTCAATGTGTTTTTTTTAATTACTTCAAGTTTTTTGTGATTTTGCTTCCTTGCCTAACAATCTAAAAAAATAGCTTATTGTGATATAATTTTGGTCAAGGGGCACCAATTGAAACACAAATTATATTCCCATGAAGCTAATGTATTTTCCTATCTTCAAAATAAGTCTCATAAAACAATGAAAAAAATTGAACTCATGAGAGCTTACCCAGATTCCCATTTGTCCCCCAAGGAGACAAATGGTCCTTTAACCCCTAAAGGACCAAGGCCATTTTTCTGCCAAAAAACACTCAAAACTGCCATTTCTATAGCAAAGAGTAAAAAAAATTGTAAATTGTTTTTTTTCCACATCTAACCGTAGGATCTTATACCTAACTAGTATGAAAATGTATGGAAAAAATTTCAGAATTTTTGACCGCACAGATTGCAAGATATCTGCGTTTAAAGTGAAAAAAACAAGTTTTTCAGCACATTGTGGGACTAGATTTTATGACTTTGAACATTTTTAACTTAAATATTTTGCACTACAGAGTTTTGAGCTTTTAATCTTTATAGTGGAGAATTGAGTTGAGAGTCTAGGGGAAAAAAGAAAATCCAAAAAAACTTAATTTTCATTATTAAAGAAATTGTTAAGTAGAAGTAGGTACAAGATAGAAAGAAAATCTAGAATATTAATATCTTTTATATGGAATTAAAAATCACTAATCCCAATGGTGAGATTGTTCTAGCAAAAAAACTAAACCTTGTGGAACTTTTTTTTTTGAAAAATTATAAAGATTACATTCAGAAATGAATCCTACAAGTTATTTTTTCAGGAAGATGCTCTAAGTGCCCGAAAAACAAGCTTGTCCATAACATTCTCATAAAAAATCCAAATGAAATGAATCAAAGCTTTTCAGATAGACAAAAATATAATCTATAAGAAAAAAAAATTAGAAAAAAAAAAAAAAAAAATTGCAATTTTTTTGTGCTGCCCCTCGACCCCTGTTTTGAGCTTATTTGGGCATAACTTCTTTTCACGGGCACCGATTGTGAAAAAAAATTATATTCCCATAAAGCTAATCAGATTTTCTACCTCCAAAAAAAGTTTCAAAAAATCAGGAGAAAATTTCAGCTTGTAGGTACCTGCCCGAAAACCCATTTGTCCCCCGAGGGGACAATGGTCCTTTAGGGGTTAAAGGCTAAGTACTTCAAGAGCTTCATGTAGAATCTTTCTCAAATTCCATGTAAGGTCCAATCCAAAATGATGATTTCAACACCAAAGATTTGTATAATCGAGTTCCTCTCAAATCCCACAACCTAGAATTTGCATAAATTTGCCGGTCTTGCTTTCCCCCTTAAAGAGGCTAGAGGATCTCAAATAATCGAGTGGTTTTCAAAAGGGCCGAGGTCGCAACACCTTGGCCATCAAGCAAGTGTCGTCTTTCTTCTTCAACGCTGAAGATGTAAGGTAACTATACCTAAAAGTGCACGCTACCTAAAATCGCACACTACATATTCTTGCCTAAAATGTACTCCCACTGTTCATGAGAGTCTATGATTGCTTCTAGGATTACTTTGAAAATTTGTAGTTTATTCATACGGTGTCCAAAAAATGCATTCTAAGAGAATCTAGAATGCATTTTTCATTACCAAGAGGATTCCATAAAAAAAAAATTCAACATAACAATAGGAACCATGTTGAATTGCTTATTTGTGCGTTTATAGGTGTAGTTACCTTATCTAATGATGGATTCCCTATGAAGGACGTAATTTTTATTGGTAAGTCTCCCACCCTTTTTTCTTGGGCAAAATTGAAGTTCAGGATGATCAAGCTAGGGGAGCATGCCACAGGACATACAGTATTCTCAATCCATCCTGTAGTTTAATTTGCCATGGGCAGTGTAACATCCTATTGTGGTCAAAATTAGGAGTTTGACCTCATGTGGTTGCTGAAATTTTTCAATTTTTTCTCCATAATAGTACAAGTGTGAGAAACAGTGAGAGCAATTGAATTTTTTTTTTGACAAAATATAAATTTGCTATGAATTTTGAAGTGTTCAATGCATCACGGCCCAAAAAAGTTTGTAGACTATCTTAGGGTCGCTTCACACTATGGCCAACCAAGTCAAAAGGCCATAGGATTGAGTGGCCAAATTTTGTTGAGAGTCCAAAGAAGTGAGCAATAAATAGGCAATAAAATATAGGAGTTGGAGCCTTCGTCCGGCCATAGTGTGAAGCCTCCGAAGGCCAAGTCCAAAGTCCAAACCCTTGGCAATGAACTCCCATGGCCTCTCAACTTGGACGGCCAAAGTGTAAAGCCTCCAAAGGCCAAGCCCAAAGTCCAAATTCTTAGTAATGAACTCCCACCTACCAATCTAACGGTTGAGATCTTGTCATAAGTTGACGGACTCTTGGCCATAATTTGGGTCTCCATTTTTACTCAATCCAAACTACCTTTGAGAGTCCGTTGCCATGTAGGCAATTTATTGCCACGTAGGTTGTTGGAGGGTGATGACCTTTGGACTTATGCCTAAACTGCCTTCTACTGTGAAGGGTCGAGAGATTGAACTTTTGGTTTTTTGAAATTTGATTGGTGGAAACCCATGACCTCTCGATCTTTGGCCATAGTGTGAAGTGACCCTTAGAACCAACAAAATCTGAATCCATCATGCTCATTTTGCTCACCTAAAGTAGTCACAGCATTTTCTAGGGCTGTCTAGTGCCTCCCAGTAGACTGCTAAGAGAAAGGGGAAGCCATCATTTTTTGGTAGCACATTGTACCTGTAGAGTGTTTCCGATTCTGGGGATTTACATGGGCAATTTTCCAATTCCTCACTCATGTGTAATGGCAAGCACAAATATATGCAGCCTTTAACCCCTAAATGCCCAAGGCCTGTTTTCAGCTTCCTGAAATCTGCTCTAAACTGAACAAAATGCCAACATTTTGATAAGATGTTTCAATTTTTCTGAAATTGTAACCATACAAATTCAAACTAGACTTGTTAGAGATTTCATAGGAAAAGAAAGCACAACAATATCACTTATGGAGTGAAAGATTATAACGTTTGACTACAAGGGCGCTAAAATTGCAAAAAAGAATTGAAGTCTTTTTGGCAAATCAAGTCTAAAAAGTTGATGACCAAAAAAATATGAGGTTAACGGGCCTAAGTTGAAGAACTCAAATCAATTTACAACTTCTCAAAATTCACTCTACAACTTTTTTAAATGAATTTAGAATGTGATTTTTTCACCAAGATCTAGTGTATTTGAGGTTCATTTCTAAAAGTTCTTAACACTACGGAAAGTCAAGATTACACAGGGTACCCGTGCACAAAATCTCTTATAGAAAAATCATTATCATTTTTTTTCAAGATCGGACTTTTGGAGGCAAAACTAGACTTCAAGAAGAACTTTCCAAAAACACAAACTACTAAAAATAGCAACTTGGTTAAGTTTTATTGAACTTCAAAGTTTTGCAAACACCACATTTGGGTGTCTCGGGCATTTAGGGGTTAATTTGTGCAATTATAGCTTCAAATACTTTCTCCTTCACCTTTGAAATTTTTTGTACACTGCTGAACAGATTGTGGCTCAGCAGTTGCAGACCTTCACTGAAGAGCATGAACATGGAATTAGTCACTTGTCTTGTTTTGAGTCAATTTCTGAAGACCCAACTATTGAAATTGTTGTTTGCGTAGGGACCAAGAATGTGGAGCACATGGATCCAATCTCACTTGCAGGATAGTAAAGCTCTCATTGCTGGAAATATTTTTGTGAGTTATGTGACCAAGCGCTATCGGCATCTTCATTTGGTTTCTAGAACTAAGAAATATGCATGACTGGTAGTTGGAAAATCCCTCCTCATGCCAAAGGTCTAAGTTTCTAATTTTTTTTCTTGTCATGTAATTTTGAGATTTGTATATGGCATCTTAGATATAAGTGATCCTAATCAAAAATCTTCCTCTCGCTTGTCCATTTGTTCATTTGTAAGTATTTGTAGGCTTTTCTCTTTGATTATTGGTTTTGTCAACCTCATGTTCCCTTCTTGAGTTGTAAATAGTGCATTGATAGTACATTACTTAACTTTACGTTTGTCATATTTTTGAAAGTTTTCAACAATTATGTGTTTCATTTTCTAATAATTTAATTTGAAATTTGCACTTTCTACCAATCACACATTCCATGCAAAGTTTCATAGAATTTCAAATCTCATATCCTCCTTGTATAGGTATTGCTCCTAAGTGACTCAAATTTAGAGCTTGCTTACAAGAAATAGAGCAGAACACATTCCATTTCACAAGCACATAAGAGTGCATTATTTTTTTTTTTTTCAACCAGGCTCCATGTATGAGTTAACTTGTATATTTTACCCAAGTATCATGGTCAAAAAAAATAATTGAAATAACAAAAGCTGAGTGTTTCGGAAATTACTCTAAGCGGAAGCAAGTAAATAAATAAATGTTGCACCGAAGTGAGTCTCTGTGGGAATTTGACAAAGCCTTGTCATGAGTGCTGTCCTGGTAACGGCCAAGGAGAATTGCCCCCCTCATTGCCCCAACCAAGGATAATTTAAAAAAAATTCCCATTACAAAAAATATGAGGCCTCCGGAAGGCCGTTAAGCCTAGACCCCGTAGTGATACTACGGAGTTCTTTTTCAAAAAAAAAAATTCAGAAACTGAAATTCTGACGTGGTCGAAGTTCCACGCCAGCGCTGACGTCAGCGCCACATCAGCGTGACGTCACTTTTCAAATTTTTTTTCGGGAAAAAAAAAAAAAAAAAAATTATTTTTTTTTTTTTTTTTTTTTCCGTAATATCACCCGCGGGTCCCAAAAATCAGCACTCACGGCCTTGTTGAGGCCTCATATTTTTTGTAATGCCCTATTTTGTGCCACATTCATTGATAATTCTTCACCCCTCCCACCTAATTTGGGGCCTCTGATTGCAAATATGAATTCAGAATTTCAAAAAAATTGTATGTTGCAAATAAAAAATTCCAATGTTTTCTCCAGTGGGGCAATGAGGGGGGTCAATTCACCGTGGCCCCTAATAACGGACTAGCTCATGAAAAGACTGAAGTGAGTCTCTGTTTTATCCTTGGGCCACACTGTCCCAGAAAACCACCAGGGTGGCACCGTTGCCAATATATACCGTAATAAGGGCCAGCTTACATGTGAGCCCGGTGGGCAAACTTGGACCTAAAACAAACAAGAAGACAAAATTGCCTTCACCGATTGTCTTGCCGGGGTGGGCAAACGGAAAAGGAGGAGCTCAATTTCAACCAATATCAGTGGACAATCGGTGGACAACTCCATTGGTGGAGACTAGTGGATCATGAGAGAATCTAATACGTGTCCACTCTTCCATTGGAGCCCTCCTCCACCCACCGGGTCCACATAAAAGTGAAATTCGTTTTTTTCCCCGTAGCTCCCCCTGTAACGCTTTGCCCACCGAGGGAGCATGTAAGGAGGCCCTAAGACGGTGTCAACACGACTAAACTTCGGCATACAATCCACTGACCATGCTCATTTTGGGGTACTAATAAGGGTCATAAATAATGAAGCTTTGCACTGATTGGAGCATACATTCCGATTAAAATAAGGTAAGCACTATCAATGCCATTGTAGAATGTAGAGTGTGGTCTAAAGAGCTTCTCCACCGCACCAACGTAACCACAAATGCAAAGAGCTTTTTCACGAGTGTCTTCACGTCGCAGGTTTCGTTCCGTCTCCGCTTTTCTCATAACTGACGCATTGCACCGTACGCAATACTTCCTGTTGATGAGCAAGGCTATGCGGGAGTGAAATTATCGGATTTTACACATAACGGTGAAACTGGACAATAAAAGCAAACGGAGTTTATGTAGTTTATGTCGCACAACCACGGGAAGAGAGAATGATTCCTCCGTGCATGAGCTCATGGGTGGACGTCAATGATTCATTTAAAAATTAAGATAAACCCACATTATAATGAAAATTTCATTGTTTGTTGCAATATAAGTGTTGATATGCTATAAAGATTCAAAAAATTAATTTCTAACGTACACAACACGCATGAATTTGTAATGATTTATTTCTTCATTAAAATGAATAAAATAATTTTCCAATTATTGATAGCAATTTAGAATCCTTCTTTCTTTCTTCCATTTTTTAATTTATCAAATGAATAATTAGTAAAATTGCATAATTTTTTAATTTTTCAATGTGAGGTTTCCAAATGTTTCAAAATTTGAGTGACTTTGACTATCTTGTTTTGATACTTAAAATCATTTTCTTTTGATGTCATTGAATTTTTTTGAAGTTAGGCTTTTTCAACTAATTTAGTTACTTTCAGTATTTGATCTTATATCACATTGTTTGCAATGAAAACTAATTTGGTATTATTGTATAATGAATAATGAGTCCTTGCCATTGATAGTAAATCTTCATCTACCAAAATACTTTTGGTCAATTCTCACGAGCCGCAAATGTTACAATACAGATGATTGATTATCAAGCTATTGTACGTAGTTTGAGGTGCTACATTCAACTAAAATTCCATTACCCTAAAATCTTTAACTAAAATTAGATTGCTTGTTGGTTTCGATTGGTTTGTTGTTAGCTATGGTGAGATCCCCAAAAGCATAAAATCCCCGGCCACGTTCTTGGTACCAGTGGAAAACTCTCCACAAGTAGGGTGCATAGAGTTTGTTTCATGGGCTTTGGACCTATAATTGTGTAAAAACTATAAATATTTTTGTTATTTTTATAATTAAAAAATTGGATTATATTATCTTTTATTTTGAAAAAACCCATCAACCACAAAACAAAGTCCTTGCACTAGTTTGTGTATAGAGCTTTTCATTCCTATCGAGAATACAATCTTACACCACAACAAAGCCCCTGAACTCCTTCATACCTAAAGCCATCTACAGAGTGCAAAGGCTTATCATAAGTAGAGTTACCTTATGCACCAAACAAAACTTCTCACATCGTATTTTGAATTTGTTATGAATCACGTTTTTTATAAAAATGGGCTTCTTTTTTATATTGCCTATGGCAGAGGCACAGGGTACACTGTTACTCATTCAATTTTCAATTGAAAACATTGTAAAGTACTGTGCTCAAAGATTCAAGCATAAATATGATTTCACAAAAGGACAGCTCCTGAAGACGAGGTGATTTCACGGTCGTGTTGGTAAACGAGCTAATTCTGCTGGATAGATTTACCCTCAAAAATTGGATAAGTGGTGGAAAGGCATGGCAGAACGGCAGAACCACCCATAGTCGACCACTTAAGCAGTTCTGTGGAGTTCTGTGCACGTTCCGGAGCAGTAGAAGGCAATGTAGATTTACTGCCCTTAAAAAGATAGAAACGATGTGCATTGTCAATTTTTCTTGTTTTTTTCCTCAAATTTAAATTACTATGAAGTTTGGAAGCCAAAAGTTGGCCTCAACGGCTCAACCTATTCGATCCAATATATAGAGTCTTCCAATTTCAATCATTCCAGAACTACTTTGCCGTTCTCTACTTCTTACTTTCTTGCTCACTACATCAGGGCATGTGTCATGTCTTTACAGTCCCAACCTTGCAAAGGAGAAAACATCACATTCCAAACTTGGTTGAAAATCTGTTCCACCCTTGGTTGAAAATAGCTGCACCCTACAAGTTGGGTACAAACTCCTGGTTGGTATTGGGTAGTCCTACCATACATAAAAAAACCCGCTTTCTAAAGGCATGAAGGATTCCCGCTTCGGACGGTCTAACCAAAGAGATGCATAGAGAGAGCTCAAAACACAGACTCAGGTGTGGCGAACTGGTGCAGGCAGCGGGAGAATGAACGTCAACAAAATCAACAAGCTGCATGCATGAATTATTAGATCTGCAGACTCTTCTGATCACCACTTACAATGGAAGTCGAAAGACGTCGTCGGCCATGAAAAAGGAATCTTTCACAGCGTAGTCATTCAAAAGAATATTTATTGCAAAAACTCAGTCAAGACTTCAGGATACGCATGGTCCACTGAGTTCGTACATCAACGGTACATATCTCCTAGTGCGAGTACTGGACGGAATGCTCCAAGCAGCTACCATTAATAGTAACTCTACATATCCATGATCTACTGACAGAGTTTCCACACCACCGGTACATGTCCCCTAATGCACTGCAACGACTGGAATGCTCGAGCAGCTCGCATTGACAGCAAAATCTGAGCAACACGCGCGCACATGCACGGTCTAACAATTGAGTTAAACCCTGGATGCTGCAGTACCGAGACATACTGAAGTCATGCGCTTAGCTCCCAGGGACGCGGATTCCTGCACAGCGTCCAAACAAACACCGTGAGCAACAATTAAGTGACATGCAGACACAAAACAGCTTTCCATCATTCACGGATGCCTGATGTGAAAGCAAGCCTCTAGAGTTAGCAAAGGCCAGCCATTTCATTGTTCCATTCGGACAATTGCACAACTTAGCACTGCATCCCTGGACTGGGATCGAAGGCTCACAACTGGAATAGAATGGAATGGCAAGAATATATGCGGTGCTCGGATGCGTGATTTAAGCAAATGATGACGTACCCTGGCACGTGTATCCTCTGGGGACGCCAATGCGGCACTTCTGGGGAAGTCCAAGAGCAATGCGGACATTCACGCCCTGCGACTTGGCCAGAGGTTGGCTCAACAGAGAGCACAGGCACTGCGCTCCCGCGGCCCCCTGACCCATCTTCGAGATGTTGCCGCAACACGTCGCGCTGGGCGCTACCTGCGCATTCTTGCTGGCAGCAAGACACGGCGCCAGCTGCAGGATGTCGCACCCCGCGGCTTCCGACGTCGACGCCATCTCCGACGCCACCAGCATCAGTGCGCAAAGAGCTGCTGCAACCTGGAGCTTCATCGTGTTGGCTAGCTCGGATGGATCTAGCTAGTTACACCCAACAGCTAGTGCACAGAAAATTAGCCAAAGAAGAAGAAGAAGAAGATGATGAATCCCGATGGATGCCGAGAACACTAGCTTGTGCTTGGAGATGGGAGCTGAAGGAAGGTGGCGGAGTGTTTATATCACTTCGTGAGCATTTGAGCAGCAGGTACTTGATTACGGTTGCTGGGATTTTAAGACTGTGTCTATGGAGCATGCGCCGCCACTTGTGCGTCAGAAATCGGTCTAATAATGCACCAGGAAGTTACGTTGTACAATTCACCCTTCGATTCAGCACCGAGTGAGATTATGTTTTCAACCACTGCACTGGAGTGACCACCTGCAGGACGCCATGGAAGTCAACAATGAGCAGATGCGCATTAGTTCCCTCGCTCACCCAGGGTATGTGAGTAAATGCAGCACGTACAGTTGCCAGGCTTGGGGAAAAATCGAAACTGTATTTAAAGCAATTCCGTTTCATTTGTGTCAAAAAAGAAACTCTGGTATTACAAACTTAGGTCTTTATTATGCAGAAGTTTCGAAATCGTGAACTCCTTCAACTTGAACTTACGGATCGAACTGGTGTATGGCAACAGCGCCCGGCTCTTCTGTTTGCCTTACTGTTTCGTGTCGGTTGTTGGAGGTTGTATTAAAGATATTGTTGTTCCCGGTCAGGCCACCTGTACCTTGCCGATTTTGAATTCCATTTCATTTTTGTAAAAACGAAAACGAAAATGAAAACGGAAACGCTTAAGTTATCTTTAGTTCTTGAATAACTCTATCTCTTCACAGTTCGAAGTTCTAGTGATCGAATAGTGAAGTGCTGGAGATTTGTTTATGAGTTAGTTGGAGTTGGTTCCGGTACTTGTATCCCGGCCTAAGCTTGATTTGTTAACGCCGTCCATGCATGAGGACTCCATGTTTGTCTCTTAATGGTTTTGTGTTCTGTTCACCTGACAACGTACTGGAAAGTCATTTCCGGTGCTTGTGCTCCACGTTGGTACTGTAAGTTAGTGGTTCCATTCATTCATGACATTTGTGTTGAGGCCAAGCGGTAGTTGAAACCCTATTAATTTCTACCACATAAAGGTTTCAGCCATCTGAGAAACTTTTTCTGTTGCATCGAAGTTCAGGATCATTTAAGATGCATGCATGTTTCAAATCTTTCACCAAATTTTGTGGATTCTTCAGGTCAATTTATGAGCAATTCAATGCTCACTCTTGCAGTCGTGCTGTCTTGCATCATAATTTGACACTTACGGCCTCCTTACATGTTTCGGTGGGTTGGGAAACATCACAGGGTTGCATGATGGCAGATCGACCCACAGTCCACCACATAGTCCACCACGTGCTGAAGCAATTTCACGCATGTTTTGGGGCAGTATAAGGCAATGTAAAATTTCTGCCATGTAGGAAGATAGAAATCATTGACAGGGGTTGCAAATTTTTTGGTAATTTTTTTGCCTTGAATTGAAATTACTATGAGTTTTAGAAGCCAAAAGTTGGTATGGACCCATACCCAACTTATAGACTCTTCCAATTCCGATCATTCAATAACTACTTTCTTGGTCACTACTTCCGGATATATCCCATGACTTTACTAGTCCCAACTTTGAAAAGGAGAAAAAATACCATTTCTAGCTTTGGTTGGAAACATGTTCTGACCTTGGTTAAAAATAGTTGCACCCTACAAATTGGGTATGGATTGGCTTGGTTGGAAATGATTGGTTTTACATAGGTGTAATTGCACTTTCATGTGTATGGGGTGGGGAGGGATAAAATAAGAATTCCACACGTGTTGAATTTCATCAAGATTGACTACCTTCCACCAGTGGAATTGTCCCCCAAAATTGGTGAAGCTGTACAAGTGATAAATTATTATAAAATATTTATATTTTTTTGTGTAAATAAAGATAATAATAAATATAAAATTGAGTGATGTGAACCTATATAAAAAATGAAAGCAAAATCTAAACAAAAATATAGAAAATAACACTTTGGAACTTGAAAGTGTTGCTTTTATGAACTTTTGTTTGGATTTTGCTTTCATCTTTGATGTAGACTTATGTCGCTCAATTTATTGTGTATTACGATCTTTATAGTTTGAAGACATCATTTTTTGTTAAATTTTTTTGAACAGAACAGTAAAAGTAAAATAAAAAAGTTACATATTATAATACTTCTTGGTTTACTACCCCTACTTCATTTAGAATCAATGAACTCATTTTAAGGAATACAAAATTATAACCAAGACATTTATGTTGTAAATCATTTTTGAAATTCAAATATTAGAGGGTGAAATTGAATTCTAAAACTTGGGTGTTGAATATCTTCTTAAATGTGTATCCAACATTTAATCTAATCCTAGTTTTCAACAATGAATCATTTGAATGGCAATTACCAGAGGCCACCACTAAGTCATGAGCCGCTTTTTCTAGCTCCACTCTCAATCTTTGGAGCCATTAGTGTGTTTAACTACACAATACAAAAACAAACCCCTATCCACTTTGAAAATGAGTGAAAATCAACAACTATTGTTTAGAATTGAAAATACTCATCCTTCATCCTATTCCTTTCTAATCTTGAAGTCCCAATGAATGATCAAATGAGGCAATTGTAACATTCTACAAACCAACAATTTGATTCTAAAATGAAAAATTCAATTCACTAATTCAAATAGAGCTAAATATTTTATTATTGGAGTCAGTGAAGAATATTACATGTGTTGTTCCAAAAACAACATTACAAAAAATATGAGGCCTCAACAAGGCCGTGAGTGCTGATTTTCGGGACCCGCGGGTGATATTACGGAAAAAAAAAAAAAAAAAATCTTTTTAAAAAATTAAAAAAAAAACTTTTTTTTTTTCTTTTTTTTTCCCCGAAAAGAAATATAAAAAGTGACGTCACGCTGACGTGGCGCTGACGTCAGCGCTGGCGTGGAACTTCGACCACGTCAGAATTTCAGTTTCTGAATTTTTTTTTTTGGAAAAAAACTCCGTAGTATCACTACGGGGGTCCAGGCTTAACGGCCTTCCGGAGGCCTCATATTTTTTGTAATGATAAATTTGAAAATAAAAGAGTCCACATCCAATCAATTTAAAACAGAATAGAAAACAAATCCAAGTCTGGATGACAGCACTTTGAAGTCCATTTGATATATATTTCTATTTGAGAGGGTTGAAAATCATCATAGCATATGAATTGTCCAATCTACCTTTCACTAGAAGTAAATTCAACTTCAACCCAACTTCTCCTCTTTTTTAATCCTTATTAAATGATGGGCCGGTCACTATGAAAATCATTTGTTTTGGTACCATGTGAATTTTTAGCTTAAAAAAATACAAAAGTCCTCGTTGGAAGTCAAGCTATTATAAAAAACCTTACCTTTTCAATTAAAGTTTAGAGGATGAATAGTTAGGATGCACTTCTATCTTGCACGGAGAGATTCTTTGTCATTCATTAGCCAAAACACGTCCTCCACGTCATTTATGGATTAAAGGCCGACCAACCTCTATTCTTCAAAAAACATTGTCCATTCAAAAGACCAAAACTTCCCATTGAGAATCACAACCATAAAGATATTCATAAAAAAACAAAAACGGAGTAACTGTGAGGCTCCGTTGTAGATTAATTTATTGACTAGCTAGGTGGACCTTACATCTCCATGCCAACCAAACCCTAATTGCATTGTGTAGTGTGAATGCAATTGTAGATAGGATTTGGAAACTTAGATTCTAAAACCAAAGTTGATGCCATAATAGTAAGAGTTAATTGTAAAGTGTATTCAATGAAGGATCAAGCTAGTTGGAGTTGGGAGAAAAACACATGACAAAAGTCTTTGAAGCACCCAAACTCGATTTGATGGAGTTTGGTGTTGTGTTTCTTTTGTACTATTCATAGTAAAACCTTCCTCCGGCACCCCTTCTATAAACTGGTGTTCACTTTTCGATCAACTCTAAGGTAGGAAGTTCGAAAAGTGCACAGGTTCTAAAACCACCCACCTCCTTAAATGTGCACTATTTGTATGTGTTTCTTTTTCATAACCTTTAGCAATGTACAAATTGTATACATTTGAGGAGGTGGGCGTTTTTAGAGCCCTATGCCATTTCAACTTCAAAATTTCATAACTAATTCTACAAAGTTCCAAAAAATATGAAACAACTTAGGTTAGATGTCACTTCCTTTTATTTTTTCAAGGAAAACTTATTGAAAAATATTTCAAGAAGCTTCACCTCCCCAAAATTTAGTTTCAACTCTTAAGTGTGCTACTTATGGACCTACTACCTTAGTATCTGTCCAAAGAACAGAACCAACAAACTCACAACCCTATATTTTTTACACCTCGATTTCACCGTCTATACAGTGGGGTTTTTTTCTGGCAATTTGGTGCAAAATTGCACAAATTTTTTTGACCTAGCACCAAGCCTATAGGAAATTTTTAGTAAAATTTGCCACATTGTGAATGAAAATAGAATTATAGATACGTAGTATCACATTTTCTATCCAATACGTGGATGAATGTTGAAACTTGGAGCACCACCGTAACATTTAATATCGCCACTTCGCCACTTCATGGAAAATGAAAAAACAAAACACTGCGTCTACAGGAATGCTCAATTCATAGCAATCAAAACGCGCAGATCAAATCACTCCTACAATCGATTAGTATCTCCAAAATTTTATTCCCTGAAAGTGAAATGAAAAAATCACAGCGCTGCGATTCTAGAAAACTTACAGTAACCTTCTGCGGTTCGCAGAGATTGCCAAACCGAAAGAGCTTGAATCCACCAAGTTAGGAAGGAGAAAAAAATTAAAAAGATGGGTGGCGCCTTCAAAGTACGGAATGAAATGCTCACAGTGATCGAAGGAGCTGCGAGTATTGGTGGCAATGCGCAGCGATCGAACGAGATCCAAGCTGTGAAGACAAACAAAGTAAACTGCGATCTCAGAAAGAAAGGCAGGGTTGGTACGTGGGCACTATTTCGTCCATCCATTTGTTGCTCTCATGGCGTTTTTACAGCTTTCCATACAAGAAATTTTCTATCTTATGAATTTTTATACAATTACTGGTATGACTGGTCATCTAGGCAAATTCCACACATGACTCTCCTACTTTCTAGTGGATGTGAGCTGAAATACTGGTATGAATGATTGCAGTAGTGCTGCATTTCAGTTCTGTATTGCATTAAAAAATAATTTTTAAACCTGGTTACCATACACCAGTATAATGTTCGTTTCGTTGGAATCGAAGATGGTTTCGATCTTTCGATCCACGAACTCGAAACTTCTGCATAACAAAGACCTAAGTTTGTAAATTCAATTTCGACCTTCCCCGTAGCCAAGCGGCGGTGGCAACTGTACGTGCTGCATTTACTCACATACCCTGAGTGAGCGAGGGAACTAATGCGCATCTGCTCATTGTTGACTTCCATGGCGTCCTGCAGGTGGTCACTCCAGTGCAGTGGTTGAAAACATAATCTCACTCGGTGCTGAATCGAAGGGTGAATTGTACAACGTAACTTCCTGGTGCATTATTAGACCGATTTCTGACGCACAAGTGGCGGCGCATGGTCCATAGACACAGTCCTAAAATCCCAGCAACCGTAATCAAGTACCTGCTGCTCAAATGCTCACGAAGTGATATAAACACTCCGCCACCTTCCTTCAGCTCCCATCTCCAAGCACAAGCTAGTGTTCTCGGCATCCATCGGGATTCATCATCTTCTTCTTCTTCTTCTTCGGCTAATTTTCTGTGCACTAGCTGTTGGGTGTAACTAGCTAGATCCATCCGAGCTAGCCAACACGATGAAGCTCCAGGTTGCAGCAGCTCTTTGCGCACTGATGCTGGTGGCGTCGGAGATGGCGTCGACGTCGGAAGCCGCGGGGTGCGACATCCTGCAGCTGGCGCCGTGTCTTGCTGCCAGCAAGAATGCGCAGGTAGCGCCCAGCGCGACGTGTTGCGGCAACATCTCGAAGATGGGTCAGGGGGCCGCGGGAGCGCAGTGCCTGTGCTCTCTGTTGAGCCAACCTCTGGCCAAGTCGCAGGGCGTGAATGTCCGCATTGCTCTTGGACTTCCCCAGAAGTGCCGCATTGGCGTCCCCAGAGGATACACGTGCCAGGGTACGTCATCATTTGCTTAAATCACGCATCCGAGCACCGCATATATTCTTGCCATTCCATTCTATTCCAGTTGTGAGCCTTCGATCCCAGTCCAGGGATGCAGTGCTAAGTTGTGCAATTGTCCGAATGGAACAATGAAATGGCTGGCCTTTGCTAACTCTAGAGGCTTGCTTTCACATCAGGCATCCGTGAATGATGGAAAGCTGTTTTGTGTCTGCATGTCACTTAATTGTTGCTCACGGTGTTTGTTTGGACGCTGTGCAGGAATCCGCGTCCCTGGGAGCTAAGCGCATGACTTCAGTATGTCTCTGTACTGCAGCATCCAGGGTTTAGCTCAATTGTTAGACCGTGCATGTGCGCGCGTGTTGCTCAGATTTGCTGTCAATGCGAACTGCTCGAGCATTCCAGTCGTTGCAGTGCATTAGGGGACATGTACCGGTGGTGTGGAAACTCTGTCAGTAGATCATGGATATGTAGAGTTACTATTAATGGTAGCTGCTTGGAGCATTCCGTCCAGTACTCGCATTAGGAGATATGTACCGTTGGTGTACGTAGGAACTCAGTGGACCATGCGTATCCTGAGGTCTTGACTGAGTTTTTGCAATAAATATTCTTTTGGATGACTACGCTGTGAAAGACTCCTTTCTTATGGCCGACTTATTTGGACTGCTGTCTTTCGACTTCCATTGTAAGTGATGATCAGTGGAGACTGCAGACCCAATGCATGTACGTAGCTTGATGGCTTTGGGGATTTTCTCCCGCTGCCTGCACCAGTTCGCCACACACTGAGTTGTTTTGAGTTCTCTCTAGGTACCTAAACCCTGTATCCGAAGACTGCAAACATCTGTTAGACCGATACCCAAAAGAAGCCCTTGATGCATTTAGAAAGTGGTCTACTTTGTGTACCTTTCCTCGACATTTCCAGTTTTTGAGGGTAAATGGATTCTGCAAAACCATTTCATTTCCCAACACGACCGTAAAATCAGCTCATCTGAGCTTCTCTGCTTTTGTACTCACATTTATGATTGTATCTTTGAGCAGATGGACTGCCATGTAATACATCATATTGGAATCGAATATTTTCAATTGGAGATTGAAAGAGTATGTTAGGTGGATGGACAATTAGTATAATGTAGCGTCTCCAACAACTTACAATACCAAGTGCTCAAATATGGCCGTCAAACAATGGATCGTCCCTGGGAGATTATGCAGACTGCAATCTTGCCGTCAAGTTGTCTTGACGAGATCAGCTGCAAGGCGACGCACTCGTAACTGAGACGTTACATCTTGCAGCTGAGCGGCAAACTGAGAGCCCACGCAGTTGTGACGCCTGCAGCTCCCTCCTTGCAAACGAGCTGGATCACTGGAGTCTTGCAAGCAAGGTTTGGAGCCTCTGCTAGTGTTAATGTCGCGACGGCGGCAACGTTGAGGTCGACGTGCAGCGGGTGCAGGTTCAGGTGAGCGGAAGGTGATATCGACACAAGTTGAATTTCTTTGTCCCCTCCTCTCACTCGAATCACTCGTACCACTCGTGTGGCTTCTATTGCATACTTGTTGCTGCCTCTCACCGGGATGCTGCACTTTTTTCTGGGACCTATCCCAGCAATTTGGCACCTCCTGCTGTGGCCTCAGGAGGGCTCTCTGCTGTGGCTGTCCAAATTGGTTCGCTCCATGGACAGTCATTGGGCGACATGGCCTTTGAGGTGGAACTGGAGCATTGGGAATCGCATTACTCCATCGTAAGTTTCCAGGAGCAGGCGTGTGTTGGCGGATGTGAGCATTGGAGCCAACGCATGGCGTTGTGTTCGGGCGGAGAGGTTTTCGTGGAACGCTATAGCCACCATTGAGACGAGCTCCACCAGGGGAAACCTGCTGCATGAGCCTGACGAGCTGATTGCGCGCTTTCGTCAAGTCATGCGTCAATGTGGAGATCACTTCACAGAACTCTCCCCCTGAAGATCCCTGCTCTCGTGACCTTCTGGATAAGTAACTTTGCATTCAATTAAGTAGTTGCGGTTGGTGTGCACGAGCATGGCGTTCTGATACTGTAATTCAGTCTTCCCTTCAACTCCAGCCTTCCCAAGTCCACATAACCAAGACCTACTCACAATCGTGTGACAGCAGATGCCAAAATACTAATGTAAGCAGCGCTCCTCCCTAATCATGATGCCGTTCTTAAGTCCTCAACAGCAACCTATAAAATCAAAACCACTCGGTCAAATTAATCTGAGCGCCCTAGCCTCCACCACATTGTCATTCGGCAACGCATGTCGGCCGTTGCATATTCCGACATTCGAGCAATTTGTATGTAATTGAATAAGATTTCCTCATCGATCATGTCTATTGCACAAACTCAAAGAATACTCACCACGAGAATCAGAAACTTAAAACGGTTCAAATTAGGTTTTCAAAATGCAGTGGCGCTCACACATCGACATTGAACAGGCACTGACGTTGACAACTCCCAACAGCGGCGCCAAACACAGAATGTCATTTTCCAACAACGTGCATCCAGAACAATTTATGTATTCCGTGGACATAAATCAAGAATCCTCAAAGCGAAATAGGGCTCCAAACACTCCGCTCAAGAAATCAGTACCTCAATGGGAAAAAGAACGAAAGAGAAACTCAAATTACGGCGAGCAAGCGGACATCTCAATCCAACAGTTGGAGGTAACCCATCTTACAAGTTAGATAAATAACTTCAAGTCTCTCAAAGATCAAGAACAAGTTACACCGGCAAGACTCTTGCAAGTTACAGATACGGGAATGCAGTCTTGAAGAGGACAGTCTTGGTCTGTTGAGGAGGGCAAAGCTTGACGACGTTGCATACGACATTGCATACGACGTTGAAGTGGTAAAGCACGAAGAGGGCCCTGCAAGGTGAATTTACTCCTGGGAAAAACATAGGAATTTTTTATTTGCCACCCATGATAATTTTGACTTCATATTTGGAATCCAAGGCCCCAAGTTAGCTATGAGAGTTAAAAAACATAGATTTAAAGCGACACAAAATAGGGGGCATTTTTATACAATTGTTGTACAGTACACACCCTTCACCCTAAAGGGCCTACTTCATAATTATGACCACTTTAACACCTGCATGATGAAGAGCCAATAAGGAACACCGTTCACAGATTGGCTAAAATTCGCTCCATTGCTACTTACAATTTTCAGTAGCTAAATGCACATTGGAGAAAATTCTTGAAAAAATTAAATTTTAGCCAAGATTGCAACAACCAATGGAATTTGATAGCCAATTTGCAATTTCCTCACTGAAATTAGCATCTATTTAGTCAGTTTTATGTTATAGTTCTTCCAATAATCCTTTACAACTTGCAAAATCCTTTCTTTTCTATTTTAAAAAAAAACTACTCACTCTCAAGATAGCCAAAGTTGATGCATGTTTGTCTTGAAGGTAGCATATTGCACTAAATTCTAAAAACTAAATAGGGGCAAGCAAAAAAGCCCATGTTGAAGCTTCACCAATTTTGGGGGACAATTCCACACGCGGAATTCCACACGTGTGGAATTCTTATTTTATCCCTCCCCACCCCATACACATGAAAGTGTAATTACACCTTTGGTAAAACCACCCATTCCCAACCAGAGATCCATACCCAATTTGTAGGGTGCAACTACTTTCAACAAAGGTTGGAACATGTTTCCAACCAAAGCTAGGAATGGTATTTTTTCTCCTTTTCAAAGTTGTGACTAGTAAAGTTATGGCACATGTCTAGAAGTAATGAGCAAGAAAATAGCGAGAGTCGTGAGCAAGAAAGTAGTTCTTGAATGAACAGAATTGGAAGAGTCTATAGGTTGGGTATGGGTTCAGACCAACTTTGGGCTTCTAAAACTCATAGTAATTTCAATTTAAGGCAAAAAAATTATCAAAAAATTTGCAACCCCATACTACACTAAATTCCATAAACTAGTTTTGGGATCACTGATAAGGAGGCCGCTACAAATGAATGGAACTAGTGCAAGAAGCTAAATGAATGGAAGTTTAGAAAAATTAAAGATGAAAATGACAACCTTCAGCAACTAGAAACGTTATCAACTGCAAATGGTAATTGATGCATTCCACAATAGTAGGTTTTTAATTTATTGAGTAGCTACTTCTATCAACGGAGGTTATTAATTAGCAATGAACGAAACTCATATTTTCAAATGATTTATCCAACATTATAAAAAAGAAATCTTCATCCAACATAGTAGCAAGAATATTACTAGTACCAATAAATATAAGCAAAACTCATATTGCAAATACTGCTTCCATTTCCAAATGATCTTCTTGTTGTACTTTGTAATATTAGGATAGGTTGAATTTGGCTTTTGATTGCTTTTGGAGACTAGCAAAGCAAACCTTAAGAAGTAGTTCCCCCTCCATCCATGCAGTCATCAATCACGAGACAATTGAAATGATTGGAGGGATCAATCAACATTGTTCATTCTTATTTTTTGCATCTCTTTGAGTATTTCCCAATTGAAGGAGATGAAGCTTTGGGAGGTAAAATGGAGGTCCAAACATCGTCTTGGGCACATACTAGATGCCCATAAAAATGAAAACCTCACACTCAACGATTAAATGTCCACTGGTGCTCTTTAAAAATGCCCCCCAAATTCCACTTTTCAGTACCCAAAACTACACTTTGTAAAGGACTTTGAAGCTCAAAGTTTCTTGGACACTAAGAGTGCATTGAACTCTACTTATAGTGCAAAACACATCATTAAAATGTTATTTTTAGCCTTAATCCAGAACGTTTTGTCCAACAGGAAGATTATTTGGGGATGGAGATAGAATGATATATCACATAAAAGGGGAAATTTCAACGCAGTCGCTAATATGTTCCACACCTTATGATATTCCAACTCACAGTTTTAGTAACGGAATTCATATCCTCGGGAAAGGAGGAAATGTCATAAACAAGTTCCAAAACGCTATCGAGGGAACTGAAAGAAGAATCATGGGAATCAATGCAAACTAAGGAGCAGGAATCGCACTGTCTGACACATTGACGCCGTACTGAATGTCCTGGAGACTCCTTTAAATTTTGAGTATCTTTTCATTAGCCTTCGTCACGTTCCGTTCCTGTTATCATTCAGTGCGCTCCCCGACTCCCCGAATTCCTGTGATACTCCTCATGGATAATTGCTTGGTGTTGGACGTTCTCATTTTACGTATTGCTTCACGGAGCGACCCCAAAAATTAGAGACCACAACTCAAAACACCAGTGTGCACTCCGATAGTCCGGAGAAACAGATACCGAACGCACCTCAGTCAAGCATAAAAGAGCTGGATAAGCAGTCACTTATTGCCGGTACTGCTGATGCAATCCAAGACAGCTGTCTTTTGACAAAAAGAAAGGGAGTAAGTAGTGATCACAGCAATATTAAAGGAATAAAATCAAAGAAACGTGGGATGCCCGGGTAATGAAAGATCAGAGCCCATTGATCAACAAAACCCCTTGCATATGCCGGACTCATTTTCAACCATAATCGGACAGAAAGGCAGTCGACCCTGTGTGCAAATATCTAAATTGACGCAACAGATAATCTTTCCACTGCACTTTCAGAAGATTACAGGATTTGGTAGCCACCACTAATACACCTGCTGTTCATGGCCGTTCTAAATCTAGCCAGCACACTCGGAAGAAACTTAAGCAGCTACAGCCTCCTGAATTGGATACTCAAAAGTGACTTCCTTTCCAGTCAGCTTCTTATATACTCCCGCATAAGTCTCCAACTTGTATTCCGTGCTGTTACGTTCCTTAGGGTCCAAATAGACACGCATGATGCGAGACCCATCCAAACGATAGCGCACCCTCTTGCCTACAATCTCTGAGGGGTAGACCAAGTCCTCGAGGATAGCCTCGTGAACAGAGGTCAAAGTCCTGCTCCTCGGCCTGTTAACTGCTGAGCCCTTCTTCGGGGGTCTCATGATGCGCCTGGTGGAGATAACAACAACATCCTACAAAAGCAAAATGAATGCAAAATCAGGGTTTGTGAAAGCCCAAAAATCTGCATTGGCACATGATAGGACGATCCAACACAGAACTCCTAAAGCTCCATACCAAACATAAAAACCTAATCCTTGAAATTTGAAATCTCAACAACTCTTATTCATTCATCAGAACTCAGAACGCTATACCCTAATTGCCATTCCTCTACATAATCAGATGTCAACCCTAAGCAATCCAAAACTACGAAAGTCAATGCAAACAAGAGCCAAAGCAAGGTACATCAAACACAAGACCGATAATATAATTCCCACACCCTAAACTCACTCAAAGACTTGAAGATTACTGAGAGATGAAAAGGAAATGGCGGCAGAAACCCTAATTAGGTCGAGCTCTAGTTCAATGCGATTGCATCAACAACATAGAACACCATTGCACAGGAAAAGCACTACAACGCAAACGTCGAAATCAATGACAAATGAGAAGAAACCTAAGACTGACAAACACACACACCTTGCCGCTGAACTTCTTCTCGAGCTCCCTGACGAGGCGCGCGTGGATTTTCTGGAAGGCCTTTCGCAGGCGGTACGGCACATGGATGATGACGGCCTTGCGGTTGCCGGAGACGTCGACTTCCTTGGCGGAGTTGATGAAGAGGTCCCGGAGTTCACTCTTGAGCTCCGTGTTGGTGGATTCCAGGTCGAAGAACGCCTGGGCGACGGACTCCTCGAACTCATCGGGCTCCTGCCCTTTCTCCTTCTGGATCTTCCTGCGCGCGGTGAAGGACATGGTGGCTGCAAATGGTTGAAGCCTCAGAGGAGGATTTAAAGTGTGCACCGGAGCCACTGCCTGGAGAGCAAGGGCGCGAGTGAAAGAGAGGTTTCAGTGGAGGCGCTAGGCCTCGGCACTAAGTCCCAATCGGTTTTAAGGAAACGCCGGGCAGGCCATGCCTGCCCGGCCAAAAAAATATAAAAGGAGCCCCCTGTATTGAACCGATTTTTCGGAATTTCTGCACCCCCTGCAGTAATTCGGGGCCTCTGATTGCAAATATGAGTTCATAATTTTAAAAAAAAAATTTGTGTAAAAAATAAAAAATTTCAGTGTTTCCTACGGGCAGGGGCAGGCAGGCGTTTCCTTAAAACCGGTTGGGACTTAGTGCCGAGGGGCGCTAGGGTGCCTTTGTTTCGACGATGAGCATGACGGAGAAAGGAACACACACCCGCCGCTGACTTGCGGTCGCGGTCGCGGCCGTCTCGGAGTGAGGGTTTCGTCTGCATACTTCGTCCGTCGGGGTCGGAGTTTCGTTGGCCAACTCTAAAAATAAATACTCCGTAGAAAATACCCGAAACCCCTCTTTGAAATTTCGTAATTTGGTAAGGTAAGCAGACCTATTTCCGCCATGTGACTATTTTTGTCACCCTCCAGTAGGCCCTATTTTTGCCACCAAATGTACCTAAAATTGCCCATTATCAATATATGAGAAATTGGATGGTTTGTGGCCATATTGAGGAGTCACTGTGGCAAAATCAAAAGTGTAAGTGGTAATAGCAAGCAAGGCTTTGCAATGTCTATTTTCGTTAGAAATAATAGAAATATAACAACAATTTCTTGTTGAAGGCAATGAAGATAATAGGTTTATGCCATGGAAACTACAATTTGAATTTTTATTAGTTTTAGAATGGAGCATGACTATTATCACCTCTTTGTTCTTTCACTTTGGGGGAGCCTATTGACTCTTAAGCATTTTTTGACTACATAGTCTCAAAATTTAGAGAAATTACACATTCCTTTCACTACAAGAGAAAACGGTGTTTTAAATATAATCCTTGTAGTGTAGTCCTATAATTTATAAACTTGTAGGAGATTTTTAGTAAAATTTTACTAAAAACACATGTATTTCTAGTAATTTTTTACTATATATCTCCTTAAAGGTCATAAATTGTAGGACTATACTACTGGGACTATATTTAAAACATCCCTTTCTCTTGTAGTATTTGAAAAAGTGCAAAACTACTTTCTTTAGCTTCATTGCTAATTGTGCATGCATTAATGAAAAATAGATCATTCTCTCATACTTCTAGGAAACCGAATTAGAAATTGAAAGGACAATTATAGGATTGGTTATTTTATTGCATTGTATAAAGAAAAAGAACTCTGATTCAATTGAGTTGGTATGACTGAAGACTCACTTTGTTCAAGACCCCTACACTAAATCAACAAGACAAAGGAAAAAATACACAATAACCTTAGTTATTCATAATAACATCCTTAGTATTAACTCTACTTTGATGGTTTGGGGAAGAAAAGTCAATATGATAAATGCATAGTCTAGCCAAAATATTATCTTTGGCATGGCAAAAATTGCATTTTTTTCTATTGTTTTGCAATCCCTTTAAAAGCTAGTATGCAGTTTCAAAATATTACATTGACATCATCGCAATAATGAGATTTTGTTGTTGCACATTAGGAGACTTACTATTGGTTGGAAGATAAATAGTGAATTAGACTAGAGATTAGCTTTCCAATTCTTGGACATTGATAATCTATTGCCTAAATGAACTTTTGATAAACCATTGAAGATACTCAAAGCATAGCTTTCAAGTGCTAATGAGCGTGGTGACTAGGACATGTTTTTAAAAATGGTCTCTTTTAAGATTCACATGATAATTAGATGCTTATTGTTTTAAGATTCACATGATAAATAGATGCTTATTGTATAAAAGTCAAGAAAACTTTGAAATTAGGCAGGATATCTACTAATTCAACTTTGACATCTTACAACTTTTGCATGTTATATTTGCATGTTATTGTTGGACTTCATCCACCTTCATTTGTAATTCTTCTATAGGTGATTAATAGCTCTTTAATATTCAATAAAAACTCATAATAGCTCTTTGATGTCCAATAAAAGCTCATAAAAGTTCTTTGATGTTCAATAATGATTGTTAAATTATAGATCATACTACGTTTTATTTAAAAGATCAAAATTAATGAGTAATACTAAAACTAGTATTGTTCATATATTTTATATTATTTATTATTAGATTTTCTAAGCAAGTCTTCATTTATAACTCAATGATTTGCATTTATTAGTGACAATTCAAATTAAACTTACGATACTTTGTCATGAAATCAACTAAGTTTTTTTTTTCTATTTGTTGATTGGAAAAGACACCCTCTATAGTGTAGACACCCTCTACATGTAACAAGAAAATGGATAGAGTTATCCTTGTATACATGTTCACACATAAAATCATTTATTGCAAATAACAATAATAATCATGTGAATCTTTTCCAATTTTACAAATTCTGAAAAAGGTGTTTGACAATTTCATCCTCTTTTCTCTATTTTTTTAAAATATCAAAGTAGTCAATGTTTTAATGAGATATTAAGATACAAGCAAAAATTTACCAACAAAAATCTAACTATAAGAAGTCAATTTTCATAAGGTAGATGTAGTAAAGCAATATGACAACCTTCTTTTAATTTAATGAGCTAGAAGTAGATCTCACCATGTCTTGTAAACCAAATTCTAGTTTGTTCTCTCAAACAAAAATGTAGTAACTTCATATATACAAAGATTACTAAAATTTGATATACTTCACTTCATATTCAAAATTAGGGACACACCATGAATACAAAATCAAGCAACTACAAAATAGAATATGTAAAGGTTAGATTCAACCAAAGAAGTGCCTCGAAATAGAATTTTTATGTCAAAATTTGAAAGGTACACATCATATTGCACCAACCACATGATGACATGTAGAACTTTTGTTTTTACAAAAATGACTTAATTTATGCTGAATGTGACCCTCACATAGGATACTCTGACTTTTTACCATTTATCCGGCCTGGTGAAGAATTTGGAGTTTTTGCCTCGTAAGGAGCTCCAGCCCTGTCCCTTCTGAATTCTGATCGTCTCTTCCGATTTTTCTAACATGCCCCCAAACTGGACGGCGATGTCGTCAACCGAGCTCACAATTCACAATCACGACACCTTGCTGTGACCGGCATGTGCTTGAAGGTGCTGGTAATCGCAACCTCCCCATGGCAACTGAACTCGTCATTGCAAATCCATCCCCAATTCCCATGGCTGAGCATCGATCACAGCCGTCAAGCAGAGATGAAAAAGCCCCGACATATCCGTCTGTCAACAAGTGCCACAGATGCTGGAACGGACCTATGAGGAGCATCGGAATGCAACCCTGACAGAACAAAAAGACCCAATCGCAGCGACAATGCTCGCGATACAATCCGCTATGCTCAATTATCGGTTCAATCCATTCTTTTGGTACTTTGTGCTGGGTAATCGAAAGAAGAATTGACACAGGTAAGGATTCAAACAGTTTAGGATTGAAACTGTGAAAGGTTATCACATTGAAGGATTGATTGAGTGAAGAATTGACACAGTTTAGGATTGGAACAGAGAAGGATTGATACCGTTAAGGATTGGTACAGCGAAGGATTGATAGAATTGTGAGCTATGGCGATGGCCGTGTCCTCCGCGCCTCTCGCGTTCGCTGTGTTTCAGAAACGCCATTTGTCTATCGTCTCCTCTGCCCGTGTTTCCCCCGATTTATCAGTCCGCGGTGGCTCCACGCACATGCGGCGGCTTTGCCGTTGCGCAGCGGCGTCGGAGGATGGCGAGGCGTCCACGAGTGGTGCCGGGAATGTGAGTGAGAGCACCACTGTGCGGGAGACAGGGGGTGTTGACGAGAGGACTAGTCCAGATGAGAGTAGTATTCCAGATGTCAGGCCGCGGAAGAGAGTGGAAGCTCCTCGCACTGCGGATTCCACCGACTGGATCTCGTCCAACTTGACGCGACGGTTCGGACTCGGGGCAGGGTTGGCGTGGGTGGGAGTGCTCACGTTCGGAGTGGTGTCGGAGCAGATCAAGACGCGGACGGAAGTGTTTCGCGAGGAGCAAGGGACCAGGTGTGCACTTTGGAAGTCTCTCTACCGCTACTGTAGTTGCCCATTTCCTCCGACCTAATTTCGGATTTACTTTTCTTGACAATTTTCGTTGCGTTCTTTTATTCGAATGTCAAATTCTAAGTTGCAGCCTCTCCATTAGTGCGTTTTCCGGGATGCTATGGGAGGCATTTGAACATACCCTACCCAAGCTGCTTCAGGTCGATGTTGTCTGGAATTCACCTTCTGCAGGCACTGAAAGTTTTATTTAGGGTTTGAGGTTTGAATTCTAACGAGATACGAAACAAGCATTCTGGAAGGCAGTGACCTGAGTTAGACGAACCTTAGCTGAAAATTGACAGCGTCAAAGCTTACTCCAAGCTCAATTGGTATCAGAAGCTTGATTTATTGCTGACATCTGTAGCTTGTGTCAGAGATGAGCTAGACCAGCCTTAGCTGAAAATCGGCAGCTTCAAATCGTACTCCAAGCTCAATCGGTATCACAGAGTCTTGATTTATCACTAACATCTGAGCCTTGTGACAGAGACGTGGAAGGCTCCAAAGAAGTGACTCTCCCGAACGGAATTCGCTACACGGAGCTTCGAAAAGGAGGAGGCTCCCTTCCCCAACGTGGCGACTTGGTGGTGATCAACCTCACAGGACAAGTGGCAGCCACAGGGAACGTTTTCATTGACACAACTGCCCCAGGCAAACGAGCGGTGGCTTTCATCTTCGGCGCCCGACCTTACACCGGCGGGATGTGTGATGGTGTGGAGTACGTGGTGAGCTCCACTCGAGTCGGTGGGAAGAGGCGATGCACGGTTCCAGCGGCGCAGGCATTTGGGGAGACGGGGACGAAGTTTCCCACGGGAGTCGAAATTCCAGGGAATGCGACGTTGGAGTATGTGGTGGAGGTTCTGAAAGCTTCGATTGCTCCCTCGTAACGGAACGAAGTTCTGGAAGCCAGAGGTGGAGCTTGGAATTAGGGTTTATGTTGGTCTGATCTGTGTGAAATACGAAAACCCAAGTTGTATGGGGAAATGCATTGGAATCCACTCAATGTCGTCAATCCAGAGTGTGGCTTGTTCTGGAGTTGAGCTGAATTCGTTACAGTGTCTCAGTGCTGCACCTGTGCTGGGTTGGGAACTGACCTGAGATTCTCGAGGATGGCGTTCCTTGTCGCCTGTACGTCAATCTAACTTACTTGTGAGAGTATGTAAGGTTAACTAATATACATCAAACACTCAAATTTGTGAGAAAGCCACACATGGGATCACACACTTTCTTAACCCTTAAACAACTAGCTTGTCACCGTGAGGATCATCTATTCAGGTACCATGTGAATTGTTGGCTTAAAAAAATGAAAAAAACATTCATTGGAAGACAAACTATTGTAGAAGATCTTCCCTTCCCACACAAAATTTGGAGGATGAATAGTTGCACTTTTGTCCTACATGAAAAAATTCTTTGTCATTCATTGGCTAGGAAACGTCCTCCATGTTGTTTATGGGTTAAGGAAAAAGGAAATACATCAAGATAGAAAGAATGCTCTACATAAAATGAATGACATGAATGTTCTACTCAACACTTTTTAAAATTTTATTGTAGCTCTTGTGTACTTGGCAACAAGCCATTGCATTGAATTTGGAAGGACGTTAGAGTATTCACTCCGTTTTGTCAGAACTCACGAAATTACACCCAAAAAAGAAGTGTCGGTTCTACTGTAGACGAGTTGTAATTACTTGCTATGATTTTATTGACCAAACTACTTTACAAATAGGAATTAATATTAGTTCTATTTTAGGCTATAGAAAAACATTAGAGACCAAATGACCCACCAAATCCATACTACTTGGAAGCATTTATTTTCCCACCTGACCTTTCCACTCACTTATAGATAGCTACTGAGGATACCGTTGGAAAACGACGCAATTTTTTGGAAATAGTCATACTTGACAAGTTGCACATCTCATTTTATTTCATCTCACCCAAACTGAAGAGAAGCTGTGAGAAACAATGGCCTACCCTGCGATACCTTAATTATGCTACAAATAAAGTCTACCGATATGTCAAAAACAAAGCTGCTACGAACTTTATTCAAAAACCTCCAACAATATGACCTTGCAGATTTATACAAACCCAAACAAACATTCATACACGCTCCTCCATTCAAAAATTCTTGGAGGATGAAGCTCCTGGAGGTCGCGTAGGCACCCCAAATTGATTCGTGGAAGCGCTGTCCTGCAAAATGACAAGATTGCAGATCAATTAAAACCAAAAGGACTCACATTTTCTCAGTTAGCCCAGTTTCCTACTTTTTTTCAAAAATTATTTTTAGACATAAAATTCAAAGACAAATTTTGAAGGTTTTCCATCAATTTAATAGAATATTTGATTTTGCAATCATCATCAAATCCTGATGCTGGAATTTACTCTTCCTTTTGAAACAGAATTTAAACTTTAGATTATATCATTTTGGATCGCATGCATAGAAATATACATCATAATTAGCCAAAACTATACAGGCCAGTAAACAATCGATAATATGATGACTTCTATAAACTCCAATTTAGTCACTCATATTTCACTTGATGTCATCCATTATTATATAATTTGGAAGGAATAATGAAACTAAAATCATATTAAATTTGACTATAAGATTGAAACTCGAATACAAGTAAGAAGGCTAAATTGAGGTTAGAAATGATGTTCAACTGTATGCCAATAGAACTGGTCTTTTAGAAGAGATAAATCACAAGAGATTCATCACAAGAAGTGCAAATTAAGTCAATGGAAAACAGTAAAAACATCTAGATCATGATCTTGAGATGAGATGAGTGAAAGCAGGATTCTCATGAAAGGAAGAAACATGCGAACCTCAAAATGTTCTGGTCGAGATTTTGGCAAATTTTCCTCATGATGTACATTGGGACTCTGATGTACATTGCGGTCATGATGTACATTGGGGGACTCTGGAGTCTCTGTAGTGACACCAATACTCTTCCCTATTGCCGTACCCTGCACATCAAACAAATATCCACAATATGAAATGGGAAAAAAAATAGCGCACCAAAAGTTTTGAGTAAACGGAGATTGGAGAGTTTCAATTTAACCCCAAAATTTCAATAACCAACACAATGGATGTTTTGACCGAACATTCACCTGGAAGGTTTGGCCCAATAATCTGAGTGCTTCTGCACGTTGCCGCAGGGTTTTCGGATCAACATTTGCATCACGCAGAACCTACAGAAACAAAATCCAACCACATTCAGGATTTTCACATTCCTCTTCTCGCAAAAGAAAATTGCGCATGCTCACCTAAATCATTAATGAAAAATGACAAAGGAACGCAGATGAAAAACAGGACGCGCTGTCGGGAGTATGGTGAGAAGCCCTTGGAAAACAGTGTATGGTGTGTTGGATGAAGTATTCGTATTGATCACGTCTATCACTTCACGAAATGGAAAATGTTTTAAAGAGGTACCATTCGGCAAACATGCGAGAGAGTCATCTCGATATCAGCAACATTGAGCTTCCACAAGCTATCCAACATCATCTTCTGCTTGCTCTCTATATACGCTTCCATGGTTTGCTCCCCCTGGTCTCCCTCCTGCATCTGCTTTTTCAGCTGCTCTTGCATCTGCATTAGTTGCATTGCACCTGCGAATGCCACCAAGCAATTTCAGTCTTTTTCAGCTCTCGAACATAAGAATGTACCCAAACCACGCTGTTCCATCAGGTTATCAACCATACAATCTCGGAATGAGATAGTTTTCAAGAAACAAAAAACAAGATGCTACAAATCTGGAAGTAGCATCCAAATCACAAAGCTACGTACCTGTAATGGCTGTAACTTGTGATTTGATTTGATGACTCTTGCCCCGCATCCATTCTGTCACATACGGCACCCCAAGGAAGTGTGACTTCTTGCCGAGCTCCTTGGCAGCTTGCCTTCGGTAGACGTACCCAATGGTCTGCAACATCACTTCTCCAAAAGCTAGTTCCAACATGCAAAAAACGACAACAGTGAGTAATGGAAAAAGACATTGCATTGCAGAGTTAAATCCTCCTCTACATGCATGAAGTCGGTTGCCGATCTTCGAAAATAATATCAAAATGACAAAATTTCAAGCGGAATACAAAACAGCAGGCAGTTGGCTCCTACTGAAGCAAAGAACAGTTGAACACTTACAAGAATCCTTCAGGCTATCTCTTTCATCTTTGGCCCACTGTCTATATCTTGCTTCGTCTCCATCCATAAAAGGCTGAATATGCACCAGTAATTTCTCGGCAAGTTTGGTCTCTCTTTGCTTTTGAATGCCCTGTTCACATGTGAAACACAGAAGATTTTAAGGATGCTCCGAGTGATTCACATAATAGAAAAACATCTTTCAAGTGGTCATCCGGGTTGATCAACTTCCGATGGTAGAGCTTTAAACAAGGTCACTATATCTTAAATATAGCGTGAGTCATGTCAATCGGACTTCTCCACGACCTACCATGCCCAGGTCTCAAAATACTCTTAAAAGTCCACAAGCCAAAGAGTTATATTTTCTCACTTAAATTGAAATCCTATCGCATTGGAGGAAACAGTTTTCGTCATGCGAATGGTTGGCTAAATAATTTCGAGTTACGATAAGTAACTAAGTCAAGATATATAACTACAGTGATTCATCCTATCAGTGAGGGCGCCTGCAAATCAATGCCACCTACAAATTTTAACATCACTACCGAAAAATAGTTGCCAGAAATTAGAGCAATAGGGTAATATTTCAGCCTGCACTAATTTAAAACAGTGTGACACTTATAGATTAGTGTCACACGCACTAACGGATGAAACTGTACTGAGAAGCTCACAGGGGACCAAAAAAGAAATGCTTGTTTTACTTTAATAAAGAAGTTTTAGGTATGTCTCTTTTTTCTATTTTAGTTACATTTTTTTTCTTCTAGAAATGGTGGAATTAACCATAAAACTAAATTAGATTTAATGTCACCTTAAACTTGCTCGAAGCTTGGTTAAGATCGATAGTTTGCTCCGAATCCATCCCCGCCATTGACGCCAATGCCAGCTGATATAACCACCAAATAAATCGAATCAGTAAGAATGCCTCGCACCAAAATAAACAATGAAAAGAACTCCAGACGTACAGAATTTCATCAACTATTCCAACTGGGAATGGAATCATTCCATTATCAGCCAAGTAAATTAATCATGAACTTATTTGGTAAATCGGGATTTCGCTCCATGTTTCTACCACAAAGACATCTATATTGCTTTGACCATAATTAAACGTCTGCAGTGACTGCCAGAAGAAGTAACAAGTGTTTACAATCACAGACTACCAGTCGTTAGGAAATCTTCATACCTGACCAATGTAATCTTGAAAAGCCTCGCTACCAAACATCATTCCAAAGACAGCTGCCGGGTCAACCATCGATTCCCTGATGTGCAAAAAGTAACAGATCAGTGCATGAGAATTTTCAGCAATACTCAGCCTTCAAATAAAAGCAGAGAGGATATTCTCATGAAGAATTTTTTCATCGTAATGCCTTCCTCTTCGAATAGGAAGGCATTACGATGAAGGAATAACAATATAACAGGGTTAAAAATTCTTCAAAAAGGTATGATTCCAAGAAAGAAATAGGAACAAACACGTACGGGGATACTCCTTGCTTTCCAAGCTTGTCATAGCTCTCCCTTTGCTGGGGATCACTTAGCACCTGATAAGCTTCACCCAATGCCTGCAAGAGTCACCGACTTTAGCATATGATTTATACAACTTAGCACCAATGCTGGACACTCGATCACTGCGCGTATTACATTTGAGGGAAACAGACAAGCCATTCTCAACATGTAGAAACTTGCTAGAAATGTTGTGTTCAACTCCAGCAATATATTCATTACCTGAAACTCCTTGGCAGCTTCAGGATTATTTGGATTCTTGTCGGGATGCACTTTCCTCGCCTGCACAACAGTTGGAAATACAACAACAGAGAGCCGGTTGAGTTTAATCTTCCAACATTTCGCATGAATACAGGAGTAAACCATTTCATCACAGTAGCTTATAGAACTACAAAAAGAAGGAGTTACTATTGTGAGCTCCTCATTCCCTGTTCCCCCATCTCACAGAGTGGAGGACGTGGCCTCCAATTTCAGCTTTCAACAAACTACTTGAAGCCCAAGCAAATTCAGAAGGCATCAGCAGCAGTAGTCACTATGAGCTGAAAATGGAATTAGAAAAATTGGGGAATCAGGAAGTATGGCTTCTTCAAAGGTCCTCCACACAGTACTTTCAACAAACTTGCTGAAACCTAGTTCATCAGACATTAAGAAAAAGAAATGGGAGAGCATAAATTTTGCATCTAGAATACACTAGAGCTTGTCACCTGGGTAACTCTTCACTTTCTGTGCTAGAAAAATAATGGTGAAAACAGTGGAAATAGTTAGAATTCAATGAAATCTACTGAATCTCATTAACTTATCCTCTGCATCGAGATCCACTCACTCTACCATGACAAACGCTTTCACAACCAAAAATAAAACCAAAACTGGTCGAGAATATACAACCTGAACATAATAAGCCTTCTTTATGTCTGCAGGAGTAGCATCTATCTTAACTCCGAGAACATCATAATACGCATTATCCTTCACCATCTTGACAAAGAGAAAGGCTCTCCCAGCAGGAGCTTCCAACCACTTCTCAGCCGCCCTAACAAAACAACCAACACCCCAAATCGACCAAAATCAGAACTCAGAAGCTCACAACAATTTCCTTAGCTCACTATCAAACGGATCTACAGTAGACCATTTCTTTCTCACTATTTTCTCACTGCACATCCATTTCATCGCTTGTTGAGAACACCATTCACACTCCAATGCTAAGACTCTCGACTTATTTTAGAACCTACAAGCATACAAAAGTATGGATCTAGTCTCTGTAACATACCTTCAAACACAAACGCACACAATCGATTGCTGCAAATCTGACTGCAATTCTAACTTGTACAGATTGTAACGCAGTACTCTGAAAGCCAAATCTGGAAGCGTGAGATGCAACCCACGGAAGAGAAGAGAAATTATTTCGTGGGTGGAGTGAGAAGTTGCGAGTAAGAGCTGTAATGTGCTGGATCGCAGCCTTCAAGGTACGTGGAGGATACTTGAAGGAAGAAGGGTTCTGAACTGAAGTGGCATACTGTGAGCAGGCAGGGATGAGGCACGGAGGGGAGGAACGTGCAAGGAAGGGGAGGGGAGGGTGACACGCGGCGGCGGCTGGGGGCGTCATTGGCCGGTGGCTTTACTTGGGGACTTGGTCGCCAGGGTGGCATATTGGATGCCTTGAAATTGGGCACAACACGGACGCGTTCAAGGCGAAACATTCTCGAACGAAACCCTTTTCTCTTTGGGGGGTTATTTTTTTATTTTTTTACAATTTTCTGCTGCAATTTGTTACAATTTGTTATTGTACTTTTAAATCTATTAAATTTAACAGATTTTTAACAAGTTCAAATGTAGTGGTGTGTGAGTGCCAAGAAGGTTCTAATTTACATAGTTGGGTTGAATATTTTAAAATTTACAAAACTTGTAGTTAGGCAAATATGCATTTTTATGAATATTCTTTGATGTTCTTTTTTTTTACCTACAAAATATTTTGAAAAGATAATTTTCTTGAAATTGGTATTTTTTTTTATAAATTTTTAACACTAATTTACAAGCAGAAGTCTATGGTAGATATGGATAAATGCATTACCATGATATTTTCAAATACTCCTACATCAAGTTCCTTATTTTGAATGCATTTTTCGACACATGATTAAATTCTTGGAAATTGTCAAGTAAGTTCAATGAAATTTTTTCATCCAATCAAAATAAATATTTGTCTTTACAATGATGAACAAGGGGCACTTTCACAAGATCTAAAATTGTTTTGCCCCCAATTTTGTCAAAAGTCAACTCTATCTAATTGAGACCCGTTTCTAAAACAAAATCCAAGATATTCTTATCTAAAGTGTACAACTTTATTTCATAATTCAAGAGAGTGTATAAGTGTGACTTTAGATTAAAGAGGAGGAGGTTTTGCATTGATGGAGACTACTTTAATGTGAAGAAGTTTAAATAGGATCTTACTTGAAATGTGCCCGAGCTACTAATAAACTAAATAGGTGCCTTTGTATCATAGCTCATTGTTTAATTAGTGTCACACACTATAAGGTAAGTTAGTGTTGTGAATGTATAGACTTGAGTAGAATGTTAAAGGTATTTACATTTGTAAATATCCAAGGCATCGATGAAATTTGAAACAATATGCATTTATCCAAATGTACATACAATCATCCCAATTTGGCAATGTCATCCTATAAGTTAAAATTTAGGAGGTGATTTTTGGCATTCCCAATCTCATCCATTCAAAAATGATGATTGTTTTGAAAACACTAGTAGAAAACGTAGGAATTTTGACAGAATTCTGTTGATTTGGACGTGTTGATCCGGTCACTATTTTGTTGATTACAACAGAAATCTGTTAATTGTAACAGATTTTTGTTGTAATCAACAAAATAGTGACCGGATCAACACGTCCAAATCAACAGAATTCTGTCAAAATTCTTGCATTTTCTACTAGTGAAATATTTATTTATTTCTCCAAAAAGTTGAAATACATCTCTACAAATAAAACTCATGGGATTGCATCTATACTATTCTTCTTGTCATTGCAATGTACCACATGGCAAATGTAAAAGCTTTAAAATCTTGACTTATCATGGTAGTAAGTATTTTGTCCCTTCTAAAATGAAAGATTTCTCTTTATAATATGGTCTTGCTTTTCAAAACATACTCAAACTTTTTACAATGTAAAGCCACCTCTATGTCAATCCAGAGTCAATAATATTTTTGAAATATCCATAACTCAAGTGAGGGATACATTCAACTAAAAGAAGTGCTGAAATCAACCCGTTAACATCTAAATCCTTTTTTGAAATTTTGCATATTTTTACTTGTATCTTCATAAATACATATTATATATCTCAATTTCATCAAATACACAATACAAAAGGTGTATTTTTGTAAAAAGTCAAGCATTGATTTGGATGAATGAGAAGATATGTTGTCAAAAAAATCCCAAGAACCTATTTGTTCATTGTCCATAATTGGGATGTCAGAGCACCGAGGGGCTAAATTGCCATATCATATTTGAAAACTAATCATATTTGAAAACATATTTCATATCATCCAGAACCAATCACCAATTCATCCACAAAGATGACACGTGACGCTTATGGACAAGAATTACATAATTCATCCCGAATGTGACCGTAATTGGAAATGGATGAACGTTGATGGATGAAGAATCCGCCACTGACGGAACGGCCACCAACCTCTTTGGCGTTCCACCTCCCTCAGCTTTTGAAAATTCGAATTCCTAGCCATTGCTCTTCAACTAGACTCTTGAACCGCCATCGCCATGGCAGCAACAAGCTTAAGTTAAACTTAGGTTTAGATTTGAGCTTCATGTAGAAATGTAGCCCAGCATCTCCAGCTTCTTTTGAATTCGTGAATCCAAGGTTCACGTTGAGCTTTTCTTTTCCATTGCAGGTCACGTACTCTTCACGTAGTTACTCTTGCGGAGATCAAGGTTGGTCAATTATAACTCGCATTGTCGTCTTCAAAGGGGTTTAGCATTTAGGATTTCTTTCCGCTCATGCTGGGACGCTGATTTGAGCTTATTACGTCAGATTAGATCTGGAGGGAGTGTCAATTAGTGTTTGTGGAGAGTAATTCGGTTCATCACGACGATCCTCAGTTGCAAATGCGCAATTTGCTATCGTATTGAAGCTCACAGGGGAGGTTGTTGAGAATCCCTGAGTGAGATTAATGGAGCATATATAATTCCCCTTTGCCCCGTTATGTTGTTTTGTGATTGTAATCCCTGTGTAATGTCCTATTAATTTGGTTGTTGAATTCCCGTTTGGCTTCGTTTTCACTCTGGAGGCGCAAAATCCTGTGCTTACGGATGAAATGTTGCAAATGTATTAATTACCTTCTTGTGTAGTTTATATAGTTTTGAGGAGTTTGTCTGTGTGATGAGGGGTGAATGTGAATTGCAAATGGATTACCTTCTTGTGTTGTTTCTTAGTTTTGAGGAGTCTTGGTTGGAGTTTGGTATAATTGGCGCGGGTTCTTCAGGGCGGGGAAACCGATGGGTGAAACGGAGAGTTCCGGGGGGAGATCAAGCAGAACTGTGAAGAATCCGGTGAAGGAGCCTGCGAGGAAGGCACTCCATGGCTACGATGCGTTGGCAGCGACGGAGAGAAGGCCCCCGACAAGAACAGGCCTGAGAGTGAAGAGTAGCAAGCGCAACGGGAAGGATTCGGAGGAAGTTCTGACGGTGGAGGTGATGGGGTTCGATGTGGTGGACGCCGTGTCGCATGAGCTCGGATCGCTCAAGTTGAAAGAAGACAGCAACGGGAAGTCGCGGGCGACAGGAACTGGCTTGAATGCAGCGCCGCAGGAGGTGGAGGGGAGAATGGGGAGATCGTTCGGGGAAGCCTCCCGTACAAGCAGCAGGTGGGCTCTTATACTCTTCAATTCAAATTCATGCATTGGGGGTAACATTTCATTTTGAATTTTAACCGAGCAGCCGTAATTGAGCCTCGTTTTGGTTTACCAGTTTTGAGGAGGATTTCTTTTATTCAAGTTTATTTGATTTTTCATCAACACAGCTATGCTATTTACTTATTCTAGTAAACATAACGCTTAACCCCTTTTGAAATCTATCATTTTTACAGTACGATCAATTCAGCTGTGCTCTTATACTCTAAAGAGAATTAAAGCGTTAAAATAAACGTAAATTGATTATCATATTGGCCTACTTTCTCTATAAATTTGATCTAAATAGCGAAAAAAAATAGAAAAAAAAATAGAATTATTTGTTTATTTATTTTAATATTGGGAGTAACATTTCACTCAGAATTTTAAACAGGAAGATCAAACTGATCCTCGTGTTTTTTAGCAGTATTGAGTAGTTCATATGGAGAATTTTTTTTCCAATTTTATGGATTTTCTCACCAGCAAATGCAATGTTCTTCATAACGTTAAAGATAACTTTAGCCCCATTTGAAGTCTACCATTTTCATAATATGATCAACCGAACTGGTCATTTTTTAAAATGAACCTTTGGTCCTATAGGGGTTAACATGTTGAGAAGGCCACCTGAAAACAATCACAGATCATACAATCTGAAGTTGCATTCTCGAGGGTAACTGATGAGATTCTGTCTTCTGCAAGTGCATTTCTGGTTGCCTGAAGTTTTGATGCTGGTTCAGTGAAGAAGGAGACGAAAGTGACAACAGTACGGACCGTGAAATCGCAGGAGAGCAAGAAGAAATAAGCAGGACCCTTGGTTATGAAGCATCAGCATTGTTGGATGAACTCATGCAAGTAATTAAAGGTGTGTACGGTTGGTTTTGTTCAAAATATTGGTAGGACAGTCATTGCTTTATTATTTTCACGGAATGGTTGGCTGTTGTGAAGTCTCAGAGCAATCAGCTTTGTGCAGAAGGTGGTGATTTGAAGAAACTCAAAGTCGACCATCTGAAAGCCTATTTGCGCCACCATGGGCTACGCATATCTGGTTTAAAGGAAGTCCTGTTGAACCGGATCGAACAGCACTTAAAGTAAGAATTTTCCCTGTCCCCCAAACTTTGTGTAATGGGAACATGCGTTACCAGGTCCGCTGTTTCTTGTAGCATATTAGTTATTTCATCACTTATCGTATTATTGGTCAATGATCATCTCTTCATGGGTAGCAGGAGGAAATTGACCCGTATCAGGTTTATTTTTCATCAATGTAACGACCCTTTTTTGTGGTCTGTGTTTTCCAGAATCAAGGATGGGCAAGGACAAGTCATTTATCCGAGATCGTCCTTTATCATCAATTGCAAAGGTAAAATTCAGCATCCTGGTTCATGTTCATCAAGTGTATAGCCCATCCTCCGCTTCAGTTTGCTCATGTATTTGCGATGAGTGCTACGAGATGCCATTTCGGATGCAATGTGACGTCTTTTCTCAAAGTAGTTGGTGTTTTCTCGCAGGTGACGTATGTCTTGGAGACACTGTGCTATTTTCGCAAAACGTTTATGATTCGTGAGGCTCTACACATTCTTGTCGGATTCTTGTCCTGTCTTGCTAGGGAGAGCTTTATGTGCCGCGGTTATTTGATATGTGGTATTGGTTGCGAGTGTCTAGTGACCTTTTGTTATTGTCGAGGATTGGAACCTACTTTCTACTTCATAGGTGAGTATACTTAGTAGATAATGTTTTTTGCAGATTCCTTTCAGAAGCTTAACCCCTTAGATAGTCCAATGTAGTCGCCATTGGCAGAGCGTGTACCATATGATTGTGTAGTGCTGCTGACCTTTTCGTCGAGTTTTGCTTCATAGTTCGTGACGAATGACCATCACGTTGGGGTAGGTATGATATCGTTAAGCGAGGCGCCAGTGGTCCACCCTTGGGAAAGCGTTGGGTAGCTGGTAAAGTCGTGAATGAGAGCTACGGTGCCGAAAAGCAGCAACACACGTTTACAGTGAGTAAATTTTGAAGTAATTTCTCATCTTGTAATGTGACAATGGCTTTTTATTTATCTGTGAGTAGCTTATGAAAGCTTCTTTTACCTTTTTAATGCCTTTATTGTTTTGGAATGTTTTAAGTCTTGTGCACTCTCGGCGTAGCACACGTATCGGCAACCAAATGAATTGCGGAGCCTAACATATGTGCTATGTGCTATGGGGGTCATCTTCATCTGCGATGTGATAGATTGAGGTCTTGTGGAGCACCGGTACAATGCCCTTTTATGTCATGCGCCCGCTTCAAATAAAAGGTCGCAATTTGTATCGCATGCACACTTCGAGACAGGTGTGATTTTCGACCTCTTAATTTTCTCAAGTAAAACATGTTTTCAATGTAGACTACATTGCTTTTACGAGTCATGTAGTTATGACAGTGGCAATGATTTGTCCTGTGACACCATGAGCAGCCATGGACTGATGAAGAGGTTAGAGGAAAGGTGCTGGTCGAGAAGCATGCTCGTGGTGAGGAAGCTCGAGCAAAGAGGCGAACAGAGTCGGGTTCAAGAGGTCTGTACTTTTTAGTATTTTCAGTTCCATTCGAAGAAAATATTCTATAATCATTTGGTTCTCTGTATTCCATGAGAAGAAGTTCCGTGTATTCACTATTGCACATCTTCTGGAGAACTTCAGTTTTGCAAAAAGTAGATGTACTACGTGATAATACCTAGACTAGTTGGCAGAATCTTGATAGGAGTAAAGACATCTTGATACATGTGGTTAGTCAATTACCTCGGTACTGAATGCAACTCGGGCCAAATCTGCAATGTTTTCTTCTAATGATTCTTAATTACCCAATCCTTGTAACTTCATCCAAATTTCATCTGTGTCGTTCTAGTCGGTCTCCTTGTGATGCAGGTCTATCCCAACTCCCTTTTTTCCTTCATATCTGTGTTGTGTTCTTGGGGCCTTGTCAGGGTGCTCATGTACAACACCAAGACTCCTATTTTTATTAAACACAGTCATCCATTTGGGTTACATAATATGCTGTAATAGGAAAGTTTAGGCAAACACATCCCTACATTTCATTGTGGAGAAATATGTCGATTTCATGCTCTGGAAATCGCTGCAGAATATCCTCTCACTAGTGTGGTGAGTTTTTAAAAAAAAAAATCGCTATGCTACTTCATACGCTTCTGCATTGAAATAGATTTCGCATGCTTATTACTGTTTCCTGGAACGAAACAGGGAGGTCCAGATCTAGGCCAGGCTCAAGGAAACACTCAAAGCCTTGACACCAAGGAGATTCATCTCGCAGCATTCCTCCAACAACTCGGAGTTCCGATCAGCAGGAACGAGGTCTCATCCAACATAACATCTATGTAATTAGCACTGCATCATCCTCACGTGCTGGAAACCGCCCAGGCGAATCAAGGCACATTCAACAGGATGTTTCTCAAGGCAGCAGCATTCCAGCGTCCGCACATACAGGGCAGTCCGAGGTTCCTCCAGTAACCCATCCTTTGCAGAGTTATATGCAACAGGGAAGGCTTGGCAATGTGGGTCCCCCTGCCTCAGCTTCAAGAACTTTTCACGACCAGGGGATCGTACATATTGCATGCTCCAACCGTGGGTGCGAGAAGGCGGGTGCCAAGTATTGTACAACACAGTCATGCGCTGCGTGCTGTTTTAAGAATGGTTCAACTCGAGGGAGTTGCCCAAGACATCTTTAGTCTGCTTTTTGCTTGAGTTTATAACATTCTTGAGCATCAGCACTCTTCCTACTTGCGTTTATGACATTCTTGAGGGATTGCGAGAACTCTCTCTTCTTCAATATGGAAGGACTGACTTTCCTTTACGGTCAAAACATACATGTTTAATAATGAGTGGCATGTCTTCTTGTTTTAGGGATATTGCTGCTTCTAAAGGCAGGTGCTCAAGGATGTTATACTCTGGCTAAGCTAAAGCATTCCTGAAATTTCAGAAGAGGCATCTTGAAAGACGTTATCATCTGACTTCAGGTGACAATTTATATTATTCAAATGTGCCCAGATTCCAATTTAATATATCAAATCTTGAGCACCAAGAAAATGTATTCCAGGATCTAAAAAGTTTTGCATCAGTTGCATCCAACTCTATATGACAGTCACAATCATCGAAGATTGTTGCAATTGCTAAATATTCGGAGATAGATCACAAGATCCAGGACTTCGTACGTAAAGCTTTACTTGTCGATGTACTTGCAGCACTGTACGTTTAGTGCAGATATTTCTACTGCTCAATTCATAATGAATCTTCCATTTAGTGTATATGTTTCTACTGCTAAATTGATTATGAATCAGTTCGTTGGAACTCGGGGCAAATGTTTACGTCAAGTTTCACGGCACGTAGCGGATTGATATCGAGGCGCTGGAAGGGCTGGATTTCTGCCATGTTTTTGAAGAAGAGGGGTCTTGACCTTGCTGTAGCCTAGCTTGAGAATAAGGAATTGTGAACCATCTGTTGCAATTGCGAGACAGGTCACATGATCCAGCACTTCGTATAACTTAGTTTTACTTAATGCATGATGCAGCAGGATTTTATATTTATTTCTAGTGACGCCATTGGGAATCAAATTGCCTTTGTGATCATTCTCCAGTTTATTGACTCTAGGGGAGGCATGGCATCAACAAATTTCCATCTTCCAAAACGGCAAAATAGCAGAGAATTCTTTCAGCTCATTGTGCTCTTTGAAAATTTGACTTGCGCATGACTTGCACAACCAAAAAAATGGAAACTTACCACGGGCAACCGTTTGTTTGTGCTTACGCAATCTCTGGTAACCTGAAAGGACGGACCCTTTGACCATGAAAATAACCTGAAATTCATTGCATCATATGCTCCATTTTTCCATATATATATTTGAGTATAAATATTTTTAATTTATATTTCAAGATATACACACATGCTCTCTAGAAATACTAAAATTTTCAGATTTTAAAAGAAAAAGTGAAGTTACACTGAATATTTTTAAGTGGAAATTCACAAAAATTATATCAAATACAAAATATGTTAAAAAATCTTAAATTTTAATCAAGAATGTAGAACATCATGGTGTGAACCAAAGTTCCTTGTCATTCTAAAATTAAAAAATGAATAGATTATGGTTATAAGGCCAATGTTCAAATTGTAGTAAACTCTTGATTTTAATTTATTTTTCAAATTTCAAAATCAAGTAGAAACTAAGTCTTATAAGATTCATTTCATTATTTGAACTCAAATTCAGAAAAGATAATTTTCCTACCTACAATTTAGATCAAGAGCAATGAGGTAGAAGTTGCCAAAATACACTAGAAAAACATCTTTTGTGATTTGCTTTCTTAGAAATTGCCAAAATATACTAAAAAATGTCTTTTTTGATTTATTATTTTAGCATCTTCTTTAGGAAAAAATTCAAAATACCTTAATGAGAGAAATTCCTCTATCATGCACAAAAAACACATTCAAACTTTTGTATCCTTTACTAATCATTTGAAATCACCCGTAAGCCACTTTTTGGCTCCATAAGTATTCAAGAGTTAATATGATGGGTGAATTTAATTTTTACTACTAGTTGCATGATTGTTGTTGTCAAATAAGATATTGACTACAATTTGTAAGTGTTTGGCTATCTAATTTTGAGTTTAGGATTAATAAGAATTTAGACACACAACTCTTCAATTTAGCAAACTTATTTTTGGTCCATTTTAAGATGAAATAATTTAATGCTATGCACAAACAAATAGAAAAATCAGTGTCCAAATCGATAAAAAAATTAACATAAGTATGTTGTGTAGGATCATTGCTTTAGCCCCGTGGTCTTGAATTTTAAATGACACAACTATGTCAATAGTGCCATGTCAACTTTTACTTCATTTTTGGGTAATTGTGCTTCATCATTGAATGAAGTTCACATTATAAAGCATAAAATGATTGCCCTAGTCGTATTAATAAAAATAGACAAAAATCATTTTTTTAACAGGTTTGGATGAACTTGACTTAAAGAATAAAATAACTAAATTTTAATTCTTTTTAAATTTAAGAGATTTCACTAGTATAAAACACCCTGGATTTGAACATAACTGAGTTCCCCCCTTCTTCTTCTTCTTAATGATGTTCATTGTATTAGATTTTGTTAAAATTTGTAGAAAAATGTTAAAACAAGTTCAATTGAACAATTTTAAAATAATTTTAAATAAGTCATATTAAACAAAAATCTACCAAGATTTAAACAAGAAATTTGACTTAAAATTTATGTTAGAGCTAGTTAATTTTTTTTTAAACATAATATGTTTTAACAATTTTCAACAAAATTTAATAAAATCTCACATGATAAACATCAAAAAAAATAATCAAAGTGACGTACAAATCTAAGGGTGGTCTCATACAAGTATTTGCACTACCATAGTTGTGTTTAATAACATGAGTAAATTTTTTTGTTGATTCATTTTAGACATCTCTAAATCTACTTTCTTCATTAGTTGTAAGTTCATCCAATAGGTTAGAAATTCATTGTGCCTATGTAACTTTCTTTAGTAAATAATGGAGGATGACCATCATCCTTGAACCTGCATTTAGACAAAATATAATAATATTTTATTGCCTTTTATTAGCAATTGATCATGTTGACTAATCCATTCTCCCAATTTATATCCGGTTATACAAAACTATGTTGTAGCAATATAAAAATCTTCTCACAATTTCATTATAGGGTTAAAAATCTAATATGTCATTTAACATTGCTACTTTTGAAAGTTGGCTTAGGTAAATTTTTTGCTTGTATAACATTTTTGAATGAGCTATTTAATATTGTCATTTTGTTCAAATAAGAAATTTTGCTCTCATAACATTATTTAATGAACTTGATTGTTTTCAAGAGCCAAAAGCCAAAAGAATGAGGTTGTTCTATAGAGCTAGAGCTAAAGGTAAACAATTATTTTTCATCCAAATGAATTCCAAGATTAGTAAAAAATGACATTTTTATATTTTGAACTTTGGATTGAATTTTAAAGCTTTCATACATGTTAAGTCAAGAAAATTAACTACACCCCTTGGTGACTTCTAAAGGTAGACCCCACTTATTGTTATATAATATTAAGCCCAATTTATACCAAGTTGAGAGCTAGGAGGGCCAAAATTTTGAAATTTTGATTGGTTGAAATTGAGAAGTTCTTAAAAAATGAATTTATTCTAATGAAATGAGAGGTCATGGGTCTTTAAGAAGGTCAATGATATGGAACACATTTTTTCTATTAGAATAATAAAAATCCTCAATTTTTATTCCTCCGAGATTTATTAGTCAACCCACGTCAAGGAGGTTGGTTTGACTGAAATCTTAAAGATCCTTGCTGAAAAATACTGTTAGTTAACGTTTAAAGTTTTTTTTGGCCATTTCATGCCCTTTCGAAGGTTTGCACAAATCCACAAGTCATGACATGACCTCCCCGTGTGACCTAAATTGGGACCTCCACCGAGAGATTGATACCCGGTTGATAACTCCAAGCCCAAGCCTCCCTCTCCGGGACTCCCTCTCAGAGGAAGAAGCTGTGTGACTTCGGCTGTGTTGAGCTTTGTTGGAGGAATCGAGCTTCGGCTTCCTTACCATGGGATTTCTCGAAGTGGGTCTCGCGAGGGAGGCGAATTTTTGAGCGTTTCTGGGGAAATTTAAGATCGTCGCTTGCAATTGGAAGCGCAATATGAACCGATTGGTGGTCCCGAAGCTCCAGCACCATCTCCGTTTCGGAATTTCCTTCAGTCGGTACGAATCCTCAGTTCTCCAGCAATTTTCAGTTTGAGTGCTTGAATTCTTACACTTGAGGCGAGTTTACAATTACACCAGGGTTTTAAGAAAACAATCAGTCCAGCAGACGGTTGTACTCGGATTTTGAAATTTGTAGTATAGAAGCGACACTCGATTTAGTTTGGGCTACTTTATGTATTTCAAGCCATTAATGTTTCTGCGTCAGTCATCTTGCATCCACCTATTTAGAATTTAATGGGCTGAATGTAATGGCTTGTTGACAACACTATTTACACTCCTTTGATTCAACGACAAGTAGGGCGCACTTGATAGCAACAGTGAGTATAGTTCCAATTATGTTCTAATCAAATTGGTATTGATACTTGTGAGCAATTGTAAGGGGATTCCAATGCACCAAAGTGTGCCTTATTTTGATACTGCATGCAAAAGTTACGAGGGTTTAAAGTTTTTTCAACAGATAACCTAAAACCCAGACAGTTCTGATTTTAAGGTGTTTGTGTATTCTCCAAATCAATATGTAAGATTTTAGGGTGTTGAACTTAGGTAACTATATCTTATTTTGGAACCCACGCTAGGTACACTCAAACCACTTTACTTTAACCGCATGAGATCCCAATTTTTTTCATTATGCCATGCTTTGAATGTGTGACAAGTGTGATATAGTGAATGATATTTTGGCAAGTGTGTAGCATATTCTGGAATGTCATTGTAGAGAGGGTCATAATAACGAGGTTTGAGTTTAGACAGTAGATTTTAGTCTGAAGCAAGTACAACGTGTACTTGTGACTTCTTTTGAATTTGCCCTAATACAGAGCAGTGGTTGTGGATTCGGTATCTCTAAGCTTCGAATTAGGTTATTTGTGAGTCCAACTTTATTTGACTCTCCCATGCTTGGCTGTGATGCAGGTCACACAGGGCGTGTCTTTCTGTGCAGCCTGTTTTAAGAATGTCAGCCAGTTCCTTGATCCAAAGACACGGCATCTCTTATTCTAGAGTGAATGTGTGTGGTCAGCATTCTTGGTCGAAACCTTCGAGAAGTGATACCAATTTCCGAATTCAAAAGTATGATAGTGTGATCGTGCGGAATGGATATACTAATGAGAACAAAACTAGTGGTGGTGTTCGTCCAACTTCACAGAGTCAGGTGCGTGAGTGATGTCTCTTGTTACGAGTTTTTGCCTTTGGTTTCTGTACTCATTTGTGTAGGCTGTTGTGAGGTTTTATTTTTAAATAGAGCAAGGATAAAGGACCAATTTGATTGATCACATTGTGATGCAGATGGGGCCAAAATTGCGTATGACTAGAGTCAGTGAAGAACATTGTATGTGCTGGTCAAAGAATAAATAAAATTGGAGGAAAGAAAATCCCAGCATGACCCACTCAAGTCTGATTATCTAAAGATGAGGCTTAATTCGGTCTTTCTGGTCTTTTAGGGGTGATGAAATATTCCTCTATGCCTTAATGCTTTGAGAGAGTATTGTCAGTTAGTTTTCTTGTGGAAGCAAAGTTTTCATTCCTTTTTTGAAGAAATGGTTTGCGCTGCATGGGTCTGAGGATATTTCTTTGCGAAGGGGAGATGTAGCATCCTTGATTGAGATGTTAAGTTGTGCAGTTTCTTTTAGAGGCTTGTGGTGTAGTAGCAGTGGAGTTTCGTGCTGAAACTCTTGCAAGTTGCTGCGATTCCTTTATACATTTTAGAGATTATACTGAGTTTGCTATTTATCTATCATGAGTTCCAGATAATTCAGAACAGCACAAGAAGTCCTTTGGAAAGCTGGAAGCTATGGCAGACGATGAATCGTAGCGTTAAGGATATCGGTGTAAGTGACCGCTGCGTCATGAGTCGGAAATTCTATCATTTTTGTATCTACATAAAATATGTACTTGTTTATTCCCATGAGGAAACTTACTGCATAATGCTTTCATGTATAGTTTCTGGAAGTATACGTGTACAAGGTCAATTAGGTTTTAGGTTGTGCCTTATCCTTGTCTTCGGGACCATTCTGACGACCTGGCTTCCTTTTTCTCTTGAGTTTCTGATATTTTTTTTTTTTTCTGAACTTGATCAGCGGAGGCAAGGTTTAACAGAATTTCAAGTGTACGAACAAATCTGTGAGTGCGTGCAACAAGGCAAAGAAATAGACTGGTTTGACCTCTGCAATGAGGCTGGATTCTCACCAGCCGTAGTATGGGACATCAATGACGCAAAAGCAAAGGCGGAAGAAGCTATGAATGAGCCGCTTGGACAACGGCTGGACGAGTTTGGCCTTGTTCCAGTTCAGTGCGGTCCTCATGTTAGGCATTTACCTCTTCTTCTCGTCCCCTTTATTTCGCATTTTCTCTCTACTTGAGATTATTCACTTCCTGCAAGCACTAATGGTTTGATGCGGATTAGGGATTTATGTTTTCAGCAAGTGTAGAAAGTTTGTGAATCCGTTCATGTGGTGCTTCAGTGCTTGGCCATTGAGTTGATGTTTCTGCTGGTGCAGGTCACTGATGTTCATGTCTTATTATACAACACGATGATGGCTTGTGGAATTACGCCACAGGAGATGTTTGTTTCTCCCTTGGGGGTGCAACCGATTCAGATTCCTGAGAAATCACCATCAAAGAAAGCTCCCCTTAGTTCTAAGACAACTACTGAATCCAAGAGAGTGGCAGCTGCTGATGTTCCTGCCCCTGGAAATAGGCTTCCGAACGTGAAGATTTCGCCTAGCGATAAAAATCCTGGTACAGAAGAAACGGACACGAAGAAGACGCCAAAAAGGCTGACTCAGAAGCACATGCTGCAGTGGATGGCAGACAGAAACGGCGTAAGAGAACTCCATTTTCCCCATGAATGTCACTAAAGTTTTATGTTACTTTCGTTACTAAAGTTTTGTTAACTGAGTTATTTGAGTCCATAACTTGATGACTGGGTAACATTAGTCTCTTGATCCTTATTATGATTTGATTTACACCAGTTGATTCTGATCTGGTACCTGAACATCATGTCTTTGCCAACTGAAATACACTATTCTAGTGCTCTTTTGGAGTGCATCATGCCTGCTGATGAAGATGTCATCGTCAACAATCCTTGTCAAAATGTTCTGTAAGGGTGTTTTAGGGTCCTAGGTATTGAGTTCATTCAAAATTCAGTTGTATTGTTTGCAGATAAATTGACTTAAACGTTCAGTTGGCGTTGCCAAACATGTAGCAGTCTCTTGTATTTCTAGGAGTACACGTATTCTGCCGCTAGCTGGTGCTCATGTGGTTGTTTCTCCAGGTAACATTAATGGAGCTCGTTCAGGAATTTCAAGGTTACAATGAGTGTCAGCTTATGCGGCTTATCCTTTCAATGGAGAGGAAGAAGCTTATTCAACTGAGTCAGGGAATTTTCAGAGTGACTTCATCAGATGAAGAGCAAACCGTGTAATATTTAGGCTCCAATCTCGTTGCGTAGGATGGTCGATTGATTCATATTCATGACCTGGAATATATTCTCATGTGTGGTCCATGATCTAAGATGTAGGAAACAGCCATTTGATTGACACTCTGTAAAACAGTTGAAGCACTTGACTCGCTTATCTTGAATTCACATTCTCCGGGCAGATAATTGTTTTTACTCGGCTCCTAGCACCCTTGAGAATCATGCATATTCCTCATAAAATCTGCAAGAAGGATGCAGTGATTTGAATTGAACATATTTTATTGCAGCTCAGAATCGACATCTCCAAAATGAATTTCGTGAAATCTCCATTTGAGTTCTATGCAAGATTATTTTTGTATAAAATTTTCAGATTTTTTCATGTTTCAAAGCAATTATGTCACTCTCTCAGTACTTGGTCAGATCGGAGAAGGTTAAGGGAGGGAGGGCAATAAACGACACTCTAAGCTTGAGGTAGATTCATTATTCCTCAAATTAATCACATGGCATTTTTTGTGTGAAGACATAATTGTGGAAGACTAGAGGTTATGTAATTTGGGGGTTATGTAGTATAGACACTTTTTTATATTAGAGGTAGCAATAGCTTTCTAATCTATGCCATTCTTTGTCCACTCTAGCATCTACAACAACCGGCAAATACTTGGTTCCATGTTCTCCTATGGTGCACATGTACACATGAAAGCCCTCTTCATTGTCATAGACATAAACAAGATTATCCAAAAATTCAAAAACTACTATTATCACACACAACCACGTGAAGCTTTTTCCTTATGAATGATATACAACTTCAAGGACTAACTCCTTGATCTCACAGTTTCTTTGTGTACATGTGCCACATTCAATAATTGCACTTGTCACTACAAGAGAAAGGGGTGTTTTAAGTAGTGTCCTAGACATCACGTCTTTTAAGTAAGTTTTTAAGTAAAATTCTACTAAAAAGATTATCTAGACAATTTATGCATTTCCACAATCTCGTACAACCAAAGACCACCCACATCTCCATCTCTTCACTCTAAAATAAAATTCTTCAAATTAACTTAATGCAATGATAGATTCTCTCAAGACTAACAATTTAAAAATAAGTAAACTCCAAACTCTCATTCTAAAAGCCAAAAAGCAAGGATGGAACACAGATTCTTTATTATCATAATGGCTAGGTCAAAAGAAAAAATACACACACCTTCTTTTACTAGACTTCACCAATAATTTAAACTTCCCAAAAAATTCACCACCACTACAATCATTAACATCAACAACATTGAAATCAAATATGCAACTTACATTTTATTTTTTAAATGAAAATTTGAAAAAAATTCTAACATGTCCTACTTCCAAACATAATACATCCCAATTTCCATCAACTGTTCAAAGTAATCTAGATAAAATAAGGTCTCTTTTCTCACAAAGATATTTAATTTAAGTATCACTCATACTATCTATTTGAAATCACTTGTAGGACCTTAAATGAACAGATTAATGTATGCCAATTATAATATATAGTTGGATTTCATCTCTTTGTTGTCATGAGTCTCACTACAAGGTGTGCCCATGATAGCTTGGTGAGCATGGGAGACCTTGGAATGACTTTTCATACCTTGTAAAGAATTAGGTGAATAGAAATGAGGAGTCCCGAGTAGCAAGATGACATAGCACTTTAGTTGAGACAAAGCAACTAGCATACCACACATGCTTAGAAAGCTATGCAATAAGAGTGTATTTGTGAATTCAAAGAACACAAGGATCCAAGTTGTGAGTCAAAATATACAACTCCTCAAAGTTGGTAATATCTTGACTGCTAATTTAATATACATAGCATGGAAGTGGGGATTCTAGGAGAAATATCTCATCAAAATAGGAGATGCTAAGGAGACAAGGATTCTACAATTAATAGGATACTAGAGGTACCAAAAAATTATAGGGACTTATTGTAGAAAATTGTAGATGTTTGAAACACGATGTGCAACCCCTAGACATTTCAATAACTATTGATGTACAACAGAGGCAGATATTTTTATAGTGTATAATGTCAATTAATTAGTACGCGTCCCCTTAAAACCCCTATTCAATGTAGAATGCTAAGGCTCACAAAGATCTTAACTATGATCTAGAAGTTATGGGTCAACAAAGGAGGTAGAATCTTGGAGAACTACACCTCTACAGAGATTCAAATCCTTGAAAGGTCATAACTTACTCAATACTTGTTGCATTTGAGAAAGTGAATAGTCCATAATAATTTATATAAGAGTAGATCACAATAATGGGCTTACACTTTAGATTTAGAATTTGAGGCTAATAGTTATTTGGATGGAAAAATTGGGAGTCCTTTAGAACTCGGTTTTGAGGAGAAGGCATGGGATAGAGTACTTTCTCAAGGGAGCACTATGTCAAATGTCTTCTTTAATTAACTATTTTTCTTTTGATAATCTAACTTTTGCTTTATCTCTCTTTGAAAACTAGCTTGTATTTTAGATCATTGACTTATAGTAGGTGATGCTGGAAGCATTGCATCTCCATCCACCTTCTTCTTACCTCTTCCATTCTTTTTTTCTTTCACCATTGCTTTTAACAATCTCTCTACTTTTTTGTAGCAACCATCGCCAAAATTTCAATTTCTTTGGTCTCTTTCTTCTTGTCTACATTCTTTCTTCTTGCAATGGTCCTCTTCTTTGTTGCATCATCCAAGCTTACAAGTTCTTCAACATGCAAGTTTATTGCTCCAATGTCTTTGAAAGACTTCATCAATTGGCTTTCAGATGGATGATTGAATATAGTTGAGCATTCCAAGTACCACCTTCTATTTGTAAGGTGAGTAATTGTCCACATGCAAAGCTAAAGAAGAGTGTAATGCATTTTAATTATTGTACTTTGGTTGTCATATTGCCAAGAAGAGAATAAGTTATTTTCAAGTAATTCTTTATAAGAAGCTCATGCTTAAAATAACTTGAAGATGAAGTAAAGGAATTATTAAGCATTGAAATTCCAAAGCATGCTAAGAAACTAAGTCTTTCAAAAGTGTTGAGGTAGAACATCATATTCCAAAAAAACTCTTCAAATGACCTACTTGGAGCCATTATAGTTCATGAAGGAGTTCCTAAAATTTCTAACACCTTTGAATGTTGACTTGAATCTTTACTTCCAAATCTTCATTTTAACACATTTTGACAATGTCTTGGACTTAAATGGCCTTGCATATTTATGGTAATGTCATCTTTTTTCATTAGAGTTGTAAAGTACTCCATTGTCGCATCTTCAATCTATACAATTCATCTATGATTTTGAGTTAATATTTTATAATATGTTTGGTACTAAATCCAAAAATTTAATTGAATAGTGAAAAATAGTTTGAACATGGTATAAAATTAATAATAAACAATAAAAAAAAACATATCCCTACATATCAAACACATTTATTGAAGAAGGGCACAAGCTTCTCTTCAAAAATAGGCTTCGTAGAAATATGCCTTATATGTCAAGAGGGTATTAACCCCTAAAGGTCAGAGACTATGTTTTCACCAAAATCGCTCCAAAATTGCCATTTCTAATACAAGTACCAAATTTTGAAAAAAAAAACACTTTTAGAAAAATGTAACTGTAGGATCTTGTAATACACTAGTTCAAGAAGTTGTGGAAAAATTTCAGAAATTTCCACCTTGTGGATTGCAAGATAATAGTGTTTGAATTGACAAAAATCCTTTTTTTGTCCTTGCAGAAATCCGGGCAGCTGCACTTCACAAGGTCACATTTGTATGAAAAAATGTCCAAAATGGTGGTTACTCTTTGGATTCATTCTTCAAAGCAAGATGGCTACATGCTTGAAAATTTTCAGATCATTTGGAATTGTAAAACATGTAGGAAAAAAATAGTATGTAGAAAGAAATAGAGAATGATTCAAAACACTATATTGTTAAGAATTTAGATATGGAATTGAAAAATGTCAATCCCAATGGTTGTAATGTTTTAATAAACAATCTACACCCAAAGTTGGGTTTCTTTTTCAAAAATAATGGAAACTGAGTTAAATAAAGGATTTCAAAGTTTATTTTAGAGTAGAGATTCCATAACTAAATCAAACTAAGAATCCTCATAACTTTTGACTCATTAATCAAAATGGAATAATTCAAAGCTATCCACGTATATATAAATCTAAAAAATCAATTTCAAATTTTTATTTTTTTTAGAAGTGATTTTTTAGAAGTTTTTTGAGCTGCCCGGGCTGCCCGCCGAACAATGAAAATGACATATCATGCAATAACTTCTTAACCATGTAGTTAAAACTTATGAAAATTGTTGGGCCTTAAAGCTACTTCTTGGGCACATCTTGTGTGAAAATTTCAAAGAAAAAGAATAAAAATTCCGTTTGTAGTGAGCCGCCCAAAATTGCTATGTTTTCAAAAAACGGTGTTTGGTCCTTTAGGGGTTAAAGAGTTCCACCACTTGAAAAACTTCACTTTATGGAAAGGAATTGTATTGCATGTCACAATGAGTGGAAGCATTTCTAACATCATTTCCAAAACCTCCTTCAAACTCCAATGCTTTTCAACCCAATTCTGAACACAAGAATTTTTTTAGTAGAATTAGATTTAAAATTAGAGTTAAAAAGATATCAAGAATAACCTTAGGGTACTTTTGAATTCTCATCAAGGTAATTGTGAACAAATTATTGTTTAATTTTCAAGGAGATCACATACAATTGTAGGCCTCACTATAGGCATTGGAGTAGTTGCAAGAAAGACAGATTGTTTTTTGTAGCATTTTGCAAAAAATTCAATTTTTTGACACTAAGTACTATAAGTACTTTGCAACGATGCTAGTATGTGACCAATTATGTGAGTCTAGAAATGCGAGCCTACAAGCTTTGAGCTTAGGTGTAAGTAGGTACTTTTGAAGGTGACTCTAACATACATACCTATAACAAAAATATTCTATAATCATGGAAGGTGTTTATAACATTGGTACCTATAACATAAATATTCTATAATTATGGAAGGTTTTTATAACATCTGTACTTAGAACATAGATACCTATAATAGAAATCCCATAACCATAAAAGGTACTTATAAAAGGTACTTGAGAGGTACCTATAACATAGACACCCATAATATAAATATCTTATAGATCTACATCTATAATATAAGCACCTATAATATAAATATCTTATAACTATAAAAGGTGTTTATAACATAGGTACCTATAACATAAACACCTATACTATAGATATTTATAATGTAAATATCTTTTAACCATAGAAGGTGCCTATAAAATAAGCCTAGACTGAAGATCCTAAGGTCACATGTTAGCAACCCTGGAGTACTTTGTAGTGGAACAATCTTAGTTGTTGATCAAAAAAATCAATGGATAAAAGTATTGTTGTAAATACTATAGACTACTTGTGAGTACTGAGACAATTCAATGTGGAAAAAAGACAATTTGTCACAAAAATAGATATAATGAGGTATAAATTATTAATAAATAGAAAATCATGAAAAAAAAATTAAAAATTAAAAATTTTGTGAGGCATTAGATATTTTTTCAAGCCTTTAAGAGACTATTTTGGGGCTATTCTCCTTGCTATAAACCATAGCAAAGCAATTAGAATAATAAATATTTTATAAAAACTAAAAAAATTTAAAGTCTTTTTTAAAAATTATTATACAATTAATTAAATACTATTATCTCACGTGACAGTCTTCTGACTACATTAGATTACTAAGGTAATGCCATTCCGCCATTCTCCATAGTCTAGGAAATCACGGTCTTCCAAAGGCCTGAATAACACCTAATGACTTGATAGTGATCATATTTCACCGAGAGAATGAAGTCGAAATTACCTTCAATGTTCAGAAGTGCTCACGTCAAAGAGCCCTATTTGCACAAACTTGATTACATAAAATAATTCACTTTAAAATGCCCTTAGTAGTCACATGCTTGACTATTGTAGAAATAGCCCACAAAAATTTCAATTCTAGATTATTAATTTTGGATACTCCCCATATTAAAAATTCCTAAACTTTAAAATGTCATAAATTAGTAAAATTGAATTTCAAACATAAATTATTTTCTTAAAATTTTGAAAAATAAGCAATATGATTACAATCAAGTTTTCCATCTCTAATAAAAAATTTAAGTTCATTGGGTTCAAGTATGTTTCAACTTTCAAAAGTTATAGCAAATGACAACTTTGTCACTCTAAATGTGATGCAACATAGTATTGGTCTTTCTAGCAATTGCCGACCAACCTTTTGGAGGATAGCTATTGCTACCCTTTTTTTTGATACCTTCCAATGGTTCAAAATTTATTTTAATGAAATTTGATGTTATGACTGAAAATAAATTTTGAACCATTGGAGGATATAAAAAAAGGGGTAGTCACTGCTATTGTTTTTTTGGCATTGCTTGTGGTTCCATATTATTTTCAATGAAATATAATCCCATAGCCAATAGGAATTCCAGGAATCTAGCGCGGCGCGCCAAATCAGTTATTTTTTTTGAATTGTAGATTTTGTAACAAAGAGATAGTCCTAGTCCTTGAAGGTCTCTTTTTTCTTCACTATCATCTAAAGAATTTTGTTCAATGAATTGAAATGTTGGTGGCATTGGTTTTTTGAGGGTACCAGAACTGGGAATAGCATAAACTTCCTTCTAGAAGGCTAGTCGGATCCGACTAGTCCTCAAAGGATAGTTCATGCTTTATAGAGTATTTACAATTTTTTTGCTAGTTTGACGTCTCAACCATGCGCACAAGGCATGTCAAAGATGCATCCAATTTCCTTACTTCTTTATGGTAGTGGGATACCTTGTATTAATGTTGGCAAGTCTCTTGGTCATTGAACATGTACTTAAATGCCATTTAGAGTTGGAACCATCGACATTGAATTTGCTATGTTGAATGTAACATTACATCATATTTTTGTCAAAAACATCTTTTGTGACATTATTTTGGACAATTTACAAATGCCAATGAAAGAAGGGCAAATAGGAGCATCTTCATTAGTGAACCACCCCCACTTAAGCATGCTAAAGAGATTAGAGGACCTTTTGAGCCTTTGATTCCTGCAATTGAAAACATTGAGTTGTCGAGTAATTTCATAGTATCAAAAGTTGAAGATGCCGACTTGATAAGCCTCAGTGACATATTGGGCACATGCAACTGTGCTTGTGATTAAATTGAACAAGCACGTCTTAGGCATTTTAGTGGCAAGAAGAATTGTAAATGCAACCAACTTGTATTTTCACCAAAGAGTTTCAGTATTGAGCATAGTTCTCAAAATCATTCTTCAATCTCTGTTTTTAGCCCTTAGTTTGAGGAATATTGTGATTGTGCTATAGTGTTATTTTAGGCAGGCACAAGGTGGTTCTCATTCACCTCAGTTCTGATTCAAATTGTATAGTTGACATAGATTGGTTGAAGTATAAAGTTTCTGTTTTTCTTACCTATTATATTCATATATCTACAATATAGCCATAGTGAGGCTTGGTGTTGATTTTATATACATTCCAATCCTTGTATCATTATGACTTTTGACTTTGAAATTACAGCATTGCATTGAACTACTCAGTTTTTATTTAGTGTTTTATTTTTTATTTACTAATTGAACTCATTTGAAGCTTATAGTGTGATGAAATGAAAAACGAAATTGCATTTTTAGATGGACATGTCGCCCATGACTTCAATAGAAGAAGACAATTAGACAAAATTGTGGTGATTCCAAAAACCAATGATACAACTCAGCCTTAGATGGGAGGTTAGGAAGAAGAAGAGTTTGTAGATGATGACGTTGATGAAGATGAGAAAGAGTTGCTAGAGGATGAGCTTCGTCAACTATAAAAAGTGGCAATGACCTCCACTTTACGTATGAAGCCAAAACAACTTTTCTGACTTTGAATTCCTTTGTGCCAAGTTGTGCCAATTGTGCTTATGGTGAGACCTATTCTTTCTTGTGACATCAAGAAGCTTAAAATATAATTAATTTTTGGATATCTGGATGCCCGTGAAACATCGGAGTTCATGGAGGTTGAAATCAATGGTTTGGATTCACTCTAGAGGAAGGAAAATGACATCTTCAACAACTATGTGAAATCTGTGGCTTTGCTAAAGTTCTTGAAGAACTTGAAGTTCTTTTTTAGAACAAAAATCACCAAATGCAAGCCTTGATGAATCACATTTCTAGGTTGCATTTGGCAAACTTGATCTTCACTATGCAGTTGACTACATTGTGTAGGTTATGAAGGGGAGAATATAATTGGTCATGCACGTAATGCATGACATCAACAAGAAAGTTCCTTAGTGTCCTAGGTAATGTTCAACATTTAATATTTGTTTCCATTGACTTTTGACTTTTGACTTCTTGTGGTGCAATTGTTGTAAAAAGAAATACTGAAAATACTACGTAGTATATAGATTCACAGAGGATTTCCACATGAAAACAAACTTGGTACATACTCTATACTGGGTCCAAAAGTATAACTTACTTCCTTTGGACAAGTTCAAGGAGATGTTGAGGCCATCAAAAGTGAAACAATGTGTAGCTTAGCTAATTTAAGGAAGACATGGTACTCTATGCTAACTGAGGTCTTTCACTTCATTCTAAGTATTGTGCTATATTATCTATTTTTCTTACTTTTGTATGTTTTGTAATTGACAAGTTGTTGACCCCTTGTAATAAGAGATTCCACAAGCAACAGATGCTACAATTAGGAGGTACAACAAGCTCACAGTGTTTGAAGTAAAAGTGATGCAAGCATTGCTCATGCCATAAAGGTTGGAGTTAAAAATAAGAATGCAAAGTTGTACATGAAGATGATTAAATTGGTGGTGGTTGCTATTTCTACAAATGGACTAGGATTCCTTTAAGAGTGAATTTTGTTTTTAAAACAAATTATAACCTATCTTTTGTTAAATTCTAAATTTGATGTTTGGTATGAATCTAGGTAGTTTGTTTTTCTTGGTATAGGTTGAAAAACACTGAAGCTTTAATGAGGTCCCGGAGATGACATTGGAGAAACTACAGATGGTTTCTACTTGCAACAAGACATCCTTCCACAAGAGCAAGTTTTTGCAATGGTAGAATTCCTCTTGCTATCTTGTGAAGCTAGGAAGTTCCCTATAAGGCCTGTCTTGGAGACGCATCTTGGCCCATTTTTGAACAAATATATTTCGTACGCAGGGGTAAGTGAATATGTGTTTATATTCATAGAATATAGCAGACTATATGGAGGGATGGAGGAGGAAGATCTAGAATCAAGGGGTCGGACCTTATTTCAAAGGAAAAAATTACTTCAAGAAAGAAGACTCCCCTATGAATTACGAGGGATCAAATTTGGTAGTTTGAAGAGTTTTTTTTAATATCACTAGAAGAAACCCGTGTTTTTTTTTACGTTGGATGTCAAATTTTTTGGACATCAAACATAACATTAGGGTGCTAGTTTTGACATCCTAATGTTATGTTTGATGTCCAAAAAATTTGACGTCTAGTTTTTAGACATAAAAAAAAAAGATGGGTTTCTTCTAGTGTATGTTTACATGCTTCAACATTAACAAATTTTTATTTGTATAAATTTGTCTTCTAAGTGTAAACTATATTTTGTGGTTGGATCTATTAATGCACTTACAATATTTTATAAAATGAATTGAGAGACCAAAAGTGGGGTTACATTGACATTGAGGTACTTTTAGAACCTCAATTGAATTTGATTCAGGTTCTAGAAGTACCTCAACATACCACTCTTTTTGGTTCTCATTGTCTTCCCATTTTTTTTTGGTTTCTTAGATGTTGTGATGGTTTTTAGAGACTGCCACTATGGTATTTTAATGTGCAATAGTTTTCGTTGTTGTTTGAATTTATGGGTCATTTTTAACACATATGATAACATAGATGCTCATCAAAGGCACAATTGTTGAAGAAGATTTTGTTATGGACTGTATTGCATTTATAGGTAAATATTCAATTTTATTATTGTGTATTCAAATTTTAATTTGCAAAATGTATCATTCAATTAATATATTTGATTTGTTGATTTCAGATGCATTGATTATTGCTTGTTGTAGTACAGGTCGCCACATTGTAACTATGGAAGAGGACAAAGACAAATTTAATGCCCTCTTCCAATCCGTAAAGAAGGTTGTTCCGGCTATGGTGACAACACAACTGCTACAGTGCCACCAACAATTGTTACATCACAAGATCCGGAAGTTGTGCCCATGATGCCAAAAAAGTTCACTTGGAAGTTAAAATTTAGTAAGTAAGTTTGCATATTTTTTCATTTGTTTGCTTGATATTTTTATGTTTCAAAATTTTTATGTTGTATCATATTTTTTTCAGCCATAGAAGATTGATGTTAGCAGATGTGATGATGAAGAAACAAAATCTTCTCTTTAGTTCAAAGAAGTCTTTTCATCTTTAGGTGTATGCTGAGCAAATGGCATCAATGTTTGCGGATTTTAATTGTTCTAAACCAAAACACAAAAAAATACATACGCTTTGAATGTTCAAGATTTTATAGATCAGTTGAGGGTAGAGAGTCCTTAGGGTCATCTATGGCTGAGGATTCTATGAACAAGTCCACAACAATTTAGATTTATGAAATTGACAAATCTCATAAGTCAAACTATTATGTGTTGATTATCATTATGATGGATTTGTATTTCTTATTGCTACATCATAGGCATATTTACTTTCCTTTACATTTTTATATAGTGTGATTTCTATCAAAATTGGTGGTTGTAAAATATTTAAAAAAAAAATTTGCAAGTGCCTCAAAATTCTCCAAAATGATCTCAAATTTCTCTAAACGCACAATCATAAATCCCTCATTCATTTTTTCTTCAAAAAAATTTTCCCGCTCACATGCTTGCATGCTAGCAATCCTAGCTTAATAGAAGGTATAATATGTATCCAAATGCCAATACTTAGAAATTGTTGTAGCACACTAGTACTGACTGTCAATTGAAAATTTAGCCATTTGTAATGAATTATATGAAAAGTCAACAATTCTAGAGATATTAGTTTTTAGTACATCCAAATCCTATTTTAGAAAAAGTTTAAGATATGAATAGCATGTAATATTCCTTGACAATCAATATTACATCCAATTGTAAATAACGTCAATTATTTACAATAGAGCGCACCTTCTATATAATTGTCTCAACTAAAATTCTCTAGAAGGCACTATTGTGTTATAAATGTCTATGCGCACAAGCTTCCATTTTTAATAATAAAGTCTATTATGCACTTAATTTTGATGCTTGAAATTCATGTTTGCTATAAAGGAGTTTTTTTATTAGGTTTATTAGAATATTGAATTTAGGATTAGATTATTATTTGTTGTTTGAAATCTATGAATTTGAACAATTCTTGTTCACAATTCTTTTAAAGAGTCATGTTATTTAGTTCAGAGATAAAAAGATGAATAGAATAAAATAATAATAAATATATTTTAAAATAATAATTATAACAATGAAATTGACTTTGTAGTTTGTACTATTAATTGGAAAAGTATTATTATTATTATTAAAAAAAAATCTTTGTAGTTGAATCTTTTTTAATATTTTGAATCTAATTGAGGCACAATTATAATATAAAGAATCCTTTGACATAGGAAATAAAAACAAAAATATTGGAATCTAACCAAAATTTTGGCAATTCATTGCAAATAGACTTTGGTGATAGTTAAAGAAATATTATTAGGATATTCTATGATAAAATACGAAGATAAATGTCCTATCAAACAATTGTACCTTGTAGTTTTTAAGTTTATATGAGGAAGTGACAAAGTGTCAACCATTGTATTATTTAATCCCTAAAAGACTAAGTAGCATTTTTGGTCAATATACAATAGTGTTTATGGTCATACATTTATGAATGCAATTTTTATTTTTTTTCTTAAAAATTTTCACATAAAATGTGGACAAGGAATAGCTTTAATAGTTTAATGTGCAACAATTTCTATAACTTTTGAATATGTGTTTAAAAAGTGATTGCATGGTATATAATTTCTTTTGAAACCCAAGCAACTTGAGCAACTCAAAAAAATCATTTTTTGAAAAATTCAAAAATTAAGATTTATTTCCTCTCTCTATATATATATGAAATATTTTAAATCATTCCATTTTTATTAATGAGATGAAAATTTTGAGAAGTTTTAGTCTGTAGGTAGTTATGCAATCTCTACTCTAAAATAAACTTTGAAGTCCTATATTTAATTCAATTTTCAATCTCTACTTCTTTCTATTTACTATTTTTTTGAAGCATGAATACAAAATATTTTTGTTGAATTTTTTAATATGTATTCCCAATTTTTTTTTTCAACATAATATGGAGAGTTTCAAGTTATAGGATCTACACATGTTGAGGTATAAAGTTTTGAAAGATGAAATCTAATCATTTTGGAAGTGTTGAAAAATACTTCTTTTTTAGATTCAAGCATCATGATCTTGCAATTGGTGAGGTTTCTTATTTTGAAATTTTAGGAGGGTGTTTTCTAACAAGTTGACTAAACAATCCTACATTTGGATTTGTTTAAAAAAGATATAGATGGATGTTTTAACCTTCCTTTGAAGACAAGTATTTTGAAACAATTTTGGACCTTTGGACATGAAAGAACTCTAAGGTTTAAGAATTAAGGTAATCTCAGATTACTTCTATCAACATTTGAAAATGCCATCTAACCATGTATTAAATATAATTCAACCTCAAATACCATAATTTCAATTTGAAATTTATTACACTATTAATTCTATTTATTGTACAATTATTGGATAAAAAGATACGTGATTGCAATTTGCACCATTCAATTTGAGCGCAAAGATAAAATTACTTTGCCAAAATTTAACTACAATAAAGAAATATCTATTTTTCAAAATTAGAAAATTGTACCACCCGAATTTGAAATCTCTATAGATAGAATTCTGAAACTATATTGGAGATGTTTGTTGCATTGAAGGAAAGATATGTGTATGAATGTTTCCTACAAATGTCCGCAATTGAATTTATTACCAATGTTTTTCAATAAATTATCATGTAAAATCATAAAATTAAAATCAAATAATTCACCAAAAAAGAATTTTGCTTTTTTGAAACTGAAAATTGATAGGATTAATCGGGATTGCATAAAAATTGAATGTTAATTATGCGAGACAAAAAATGTCAATTGTATTTTATATTATGCAAAGAAAACTAAATGGTACAAATTGTAATCACATAACTTCACATGGCTTCACACTAAATAAAGATAGCATTGTGATATTTTAATAACTGCATTTCATCCTATTCATTTATGATAAAATGGATTTCATCTTTGGCAATATCTACAAATGAAAAAAGAACACTATACTTGTAATTAAAACAATGCTAGCCAAAATAAAATAAAATATTTTTTATAAAAAAAAACTTAATTAAAAAAAACCCATTAAAACATTCAATGAAAAAAAAATTAAAAATCAATTTATTTATTTATTATTATCTAGTGTGGAAGTTGCTTTGCCATGTCAACCTATAGTTGTGGCCAAGATTCCACAATTTAAGAACTCAGAGGAACTCATAGCCCTGTAGACTAGTTGAATTTCATCTAATAATGTCTTCTCAAAATCTACTCAAAATTTTTTTTAATTAATTTCTAATGTGATTTTTTCTTCAAAATCTAGTGTATTTGAGGCTCATTTCCAATAGCCTTGAACACTATGGAAAGCCAAGATTGCAATGGATACCCTTACACAAATCTTGAATAGAAGAATTATTATCAATTATTTTCAAAATTGGATTTTTGATGCTAAAATTAGATTTTTTTTAAAATTCAAAAATATAAACTATTAAAAATAGCAGCTTGATTAGGTTTTATTTAACTTTAAAGTATTGTCAACACCAAAATTTGGTGCCTTGGGCATTTAGGGGTTAAATATCACGTAGCATTCATGAGTCATAAGTCCATGACCACATGTTCCTTGATTTCAATATGCTAGATTTAGCGAGCAAGGGAGCAAAATGAATCTCAAACATATCTTACTGCCATAGAATTTCAAAAAAATTGGCTAGCCTTTAACTTATGTTGAATAGTGAAATTAGGTTGCCCCTCACTAATTTCTCAACATTCTATACTATGTAACAATATAATTAAATATGTACAATTACTATAGAAGGATGCAGTAATGCAAGAACCATGTGTGTTGCATGGTTTGGTGCACTGGTCCATGGCCCAAGCTTAGAGAGTCACATGTATCCCTATGTGAACAAGAAGTGAGTCATGAGTTAACTTCTATGGATAAATGTGAGCACTTATTTATCCACCCTTGGTAATTAAGCAAACACAACCAAATTCTGATTTTTGCATGTTTAAAAAAAATCCTAAGTGGGTGTCTAGGCGTGGTGCATTGTGCCTTCCAACTAATGAATCTTTCAAATGCCCTAAACTTTCCAAAAAAATCAACAGAAGTACTATAAATGCAAGAAGTGATCCAAATGGCCGAATTAACTAAGGCCGCCGTATTTTTTTGGATAAAGTGTTTATAGTAGGAACTTAGCCATTCTAATTGCAAGATCAGATGATTCCATTTTTAAAAACATAAGATTCATAGAAATTGTATACTCCTACAAAGAATTATGTCCGGATGAAGTTTAACAATTGGGATGACTAATTAAATTTCATCCACTTTTTTTAATTTTTTACTAATTTTAATTGAATATAAAAAAATAGATTTTATCTAAGGTTAAAAACTTCTAACTAAGTTTCAAGTTTGGACCTAGATTAACAATTTCTAACTGACTTCATTCATTTTTTTAGTTTAAACTTCATCCTTCATTATCTTTTAGGATTTTGAGTATTTTTCTAAGCTTAAACTAGTTCTAGACTTCCTTGAGTTCTTCCTCTTTGAATATAAACCTATATTCTTCCTTGATAAATCTCAAGTTGGATTACTTTCTTGCTTCCTTGTTACTAAAGGTGATGAAAAACTTCCAATCAATTATTATTTTTAGATATTTTATACTTGTTCCTTAAAGAATTTGATTTTAAATATTTCAAATGCTAAAGTACTTCAAGTTTAAACAATCCTAGTGAAAATTATTGATGGATGAAGTTTTATCGCTAATCAATACTCCAAATTTCTTCTACTCTTTATTATTAATCTCAATTTTAAAACTAAATTTTAACTTCATTTTCAAATTCTATTTATTTTTTCTTCCTCAATTTTCATTTTTGTTCTTTTTGGAAGAACTTTGCTAAATTTCATCCATTCTAACACCTAAACTTCATCCGCTAAAATCTTTTGTGTTTTAAGTCTTTTTCCTACATATTTTATGTTTTGGGTAACCTATGAACCTATTCAACAAGATTACAAAACTAAATTTGACTTCAAACTTAGTTCTACAAGTCTAATTTGAACCTAGCTTTTGGCTATATTTAAAGCTTGCTAATTAAGACAATTTAAAGAAAAATAGAGAGTTTAATAACATACCTCATACCTTTCTTTGTTGATTAGGTGGTCAAATATACCTTCAAATTCCTCCTCTTGTGCCATTTTGTTTTGGTTTGAAAGTTGTGCTCATTACTAATTTTTATAAGTTTTGTCCAATACAAAGGTTTTTTGGCAACACTACACTACTTCTACTTCACCTTCCTTCTTTTCCTTCGCTACTTCTTTTTCTTCTATACCATTCTAGTTCAATAATTCTAAGAGTTAACTTTGCCATGGAATAAAATATTTCTTTAACTTCAAGAAAATAATTGAATGTGATTAGATACTTGCTCCCTACTTTCAATTATTTTATAATCTGCAATTTTTAAGGCTAGCTTACATCTTTGAAATTTCCTCCTAATCTAATCCTTGGCTAAGCTTCCAACTTCAAATCACTACACACTTTTCTACCTTCTTCACTTGCATCACAATTCTCAACCTACGCTTCTATTTTCACTACAACAAAACCAGTGTTTTATGACTACAAAATATGACTGCAATGAGTCGTAAAATTGAAAAATACGATTGGTCGCAGAAATCACTGTAGATGACTGCAACATGACTGACATGAGTCATTACTGACGAGTCGCTTCGGACATCAATCACATTGGCAATCATATTTTTTGGGGGGTATAATTATCCATAATTAGCCGTATTTTGCCAACAAGGCATATACTTTGACTATCTTTGAAGGCTTGACTTTTTTTTGAGTTGCCTGGGCAAACAAAAATAAATCCTATATGGCATGTGACTCCATGTAGTCATTTTTCTGGCTAACGTGGAATATGACTGCAGTCAGTCATATTTTGGCTAATGTGGCATTTGACTTTGTACAATCATATTTTTTGTAGATGTGGAATATGACTCTTGTTAGTCATATTTTTGAATGATGTGAAATATGACTTTTGTGAGTCATATTTTACTAATGTGAAATATGACTCTTATGAGTCATATTTTGGTTGATGTGATAGTTCATATAGATGTCATTGATAGTTTATGACTAATTGTAGTTATATTTAAAAAAATACAAAGTCATATTTTGGAAAAGACTCCATGTAGTTAAAAATAAATACATATGATTTTAGAAATATACAAGAGATAATCATATTGGAAAGGGAGAATGTAAGAAGGAAAGCAACTCTCTTCATTGACATTTATTAGTCACCAATACAAAACATATATACCACAATGAATCATTCACAAAATCCAATAAGGCCTATATTCCTTACAATAATGTGAAGATGGCTCTATTGGGTTGCAAGTAGCCTCCAATGACTTTGTTTCAACTTTTGGTGCCTGCATATACAATTAAAGAAATGGGAGGTTAATTTTTAGTGAATGAACAACAAAGCTCAACCTTCAAAGGCTCACAACAACAAAAAATATGTAGCTCAAGTTTAGGGTAGGAAGAATAAGAATGGTGATGGAGAAAACAAGAAGAAAAAAGGGACAAGTACTTAGATATAAACAACAAGCAAGAATAATATGCAACAAGAAACAAGAAGCAACAACTAAGACACAACAAAGACACAACAAGAAACAACTAAGACACAACAAGAGACGACAAGAGACAACAAGAGACAACAACAAACAAGAGACAACAAGAATTAAGATACAACAAAAAAAAACAAGAAGCAAGAATATAAAAGCAACAAGAGGAAACTAAAAACAAGAACTAAGAAGAAGAAAGAGTTAAAATGCTAGAGAAAGAAAGAACTTAGATACAACAACAAGAAACAAGAAGCATGATTAGAATTAAAAGAGGCAAGAAGCAAGAGTTAAGATGCAACAAAAGACAACAACTAAGAAGCAATAACAAGTATGAGCTAAGAGACAACAAAAGGCAAGGAAGAAGGGCCAAAAGAAGTGGTGGCTAGGATTTCAAGACCCTAAAAAGTCGCGGCTAGGGTTTTAAAACCCTAAAAAAATGGTAACTAGGTTTCAAAATCCTAAAAAATAGGTGAATAGGATTTCAAAATCTTAAACAATGGTTTGCCCATATTTTTTTTGGAATTGCCCATAATTTTCTTGAATTGCCCAAAACAAAAAAAATATCACTACCATGGAAATATGATTGGGAATATGACTCAATGTTCTCCAAACATGTTCTCTACGTTCCCTATGAAGTACTTTGGTGTTCCCAATGGTCGTATAGTGAATACTTGTAAAATGTAAGGCCCAAAAATGACTGGCAGTCATATTTTGCAGTCATATTTTTCCCAAAGGTGTTGGCCTTCAAGAATATAAGTGCAACTAGTTGCTAGTCATCCTCAGTCATATTTTTGCAGTCATAAAATATCCGTTTTCTTGCAGTGTTTCCAACTTTGTCTCTTCTTCCTTCTACTTTGTATCTTATGAAATCTTCCTATTTGCAACTTAGAATGAAGTGCTTTAGTCTAATTGAGCTTGGATTGGGTAGTGAGGGATGTTGAGAAAGTAGTACTTGTCACTTCATGAATTTGTATTTAAAAATACTCTAGCTTGGCCTTCAACTTCTAAACCTTAGAATTCTGAAATTTTTGCTTCTGAACAAGACCTTTGAACAAAAGCATGGGGTTTGAAAATTTGGCATGGACCCCCGAAAGGCCTGCATCCCTAAAAGGGTCTAGATTGCTGAACAAGAGTCTGGCCAACATTAGGATGGCTTGGTCGGTTGGTTTGGCAAGATATCAAGTTGGCATAGCCAGTCTTTGGGTTGGCTTGGTTATTGGGTTGGCCTAGGGGGTCCAAATTACACTGAGGCATTCCAAATTACAATTGGAGGTTTTTGAATTACAAATCCTAATTCTAGGAAATGGAAATGAAGTTCCTAGATTTAAAATGACCTTTGACCATGTTCTATGCTACAAGCTAATTGGTTACTAAGTCACTTTTGGATGCTAAGCTTTGAATGTCTCCAAACACATTGTGGAAACTAAACTTTGAATATGGACACAAAAAGGCTTAAAGATTTTCCATGGGTTTGAATTTCACACAAATTCTATCTAAAGACTCTTAGAACCAAAGAAGATCAAAGCTTTGTTGTGGTTTAAACAAAACCACAACAACTACAAGACTTTGGGCAAGGTTTGCGCTCCATACAATTTTGAATACATATATAAGTTAGTACACTTTTGGTTGGTACAAACACTTTTTAGTACAAATCAAGATACATAAAAGTTAGTACAACACTTGTTAGTATAACATTACTCAAAACTCCATACTAAAGACCCCCTTAAGTGGCATTGTCAAGGTATGATGAGGGGTTGTTTTAGGATTAGTACAACAAAATAAAGAGTCCAAGGACTCCAACAAATCGCAATAAAGAGTTCAAATTTGAAGGGATCCTAATTTCCTTCAAAGCTTGTCAAAATAACAACAATGAAGCTTAAAATGCTCCAAAACACATCTGTTTGGCAACTTGGCTCTAAACGGCCAAAAATCCAATTAAATAAATCTAGAATGTGTCAATGTGCCAAAAAATGCCTATAGGGTTTTTTTTGAGAGGAAAACAAGTGCCCATGGCACAAACCTCCTCTCATTTTTTCTACTAGTAAACTTATCACTTAGAATTTTCATCATAATTTTTTATTTTTTACTTTCTAAATTTGGTCTAAAATTTTAACTTTTGGAGATAGACTCCAAATCACAAATGAAGTATGTCATTCACTTTGAAAGGCCATTTTTAGACTAGTAGAACCTTCCTTCCATTTTTTCTTCACAAAAAACTCAAAAAATTCTAGCGCCAACTTAAAACTAAAAAAAGGATAAAAGCTAATTTCTGGAGTTCATTTTTCCTAGAAGAAAGTAACTAGGCTAGGATGTTTAGTTAGAAACAACCTTCCACTTAGAATGGGCTCTGGTCTTTTGTAACACAAGTAAAGGGATTTGGCATTTTACACCTCTAAATGAACTGATGTAAATATTTCGTGTTGGATTTTAATTTGAAAGGGGGTTGTTGACCTCCCCACCCATCTATCGTAATGTTCAAAAGCCTAGGATCTTTATTAGGTATGAGGAAGTAAGAAAAGACCCTGCTTTGACCTCATTCTAATTTTGTAATTTCCTAAAACGTTGGTCAACTCCACGAACTTCTTTCAAATTCACTGACTTTGAAGAATCTTGTTAGTTCGGGTAATTTTGGATGTTGAAATGTCATGAAACTTGTTGAAGCGTTTTATTAGCATAAAAGAAGCTATTCTAGTTTTTAGTGAGATTTTACCATATCCAAATAACTTCTATGAATTTTCCATTGTGAATTTGGGCGGTTGATTATTCAAAAGAGGATCTTTTGATTATTAAAAAAAATTGAAACTCTTTGTGGAACCTCCCATAGAATTTCAAAAAATATTTTCAAGCTTATATTCTTACTTTGCACATGCGAAGAAGAAGAATCAAATCTTGCTATCTCCTTTAATTTTCGATGAACAAAGAATCTTTCACAAGAAATAAAATCTTAGCAAATCATTATTGCCGTTGAGATCTTAGCGTGACTTCAACAATTCCACTTCAAAACACCGTGTTCCAGTCGAAGATGCCCTCTTTGGTCCATTTGTGAGTTTTTTTCACTTGTAGGCTAACAATTGGAGTTTCTACTATTTTGTGAAATAAAATGGAAAATTGAAACCTCTCTCTTAGAATCATCTCATGATTCTCATGTATATTTTCCCAAACCAATTTAGCCATGATTTGTCACATGCAAGGTAGAATTAGGCAATTTAGACAATTTACTAAACAACTAGAATTCGTATAAATTATGAATTTATATCCTATTTACATATGGGATTTGGATTTACTTAAAAGAAAATATTCTACTTAGGACCAAATATCATATTGACATGTGACATAAATACTTTGATTTTATACTTTTTTTTAGTCTTTTTGTATATAAAACTATACTCAAAATTACAAAACAAAGCAAATTAAAATCATGAGTTTCAAGTGATGAATTGGGAACTTACAGTAAGGCAATCCTAATTGTAAAGGCAATCCAATTTCACTATTTGGTGTAGTTAAATTTGGTTGGCCTCCTTACATGCTGGGACCTCAATTTTTTTTTTTTTTCCTTTCTTAGAAAGTGCCAAGATGGCAATCCGATTTCCAATTTAGTGAAGCCTTGAATTTCAACATTCATCTTTTCAATAAAAAAAATACTTTTTCATCTAAATTTAGCAACTTCATCCACATTTTTAATGGAAATAGAAAAAAAATTGGTTCCAATTTTATTTTTTTGAGGCAAAAAATAGAAATTTATTGTGAAGTGGTGCAATCTGGCCCATGGAGCAGAAAAAAAGTTTGGTTGGATGGATTGGCAAATGCATTGTTGCACTTTGCGTAGACATGATAGAAAAAAAAAACAACCACCTAGCCAATTTGTACTTTTACGTGAGGGGTTTGGATGAACACTAGTGATCTACATAGTCAAGTCAACCCTTTATGTACTAAGAATTCATGGTTTTAAATTGCCAACTTTGATTGATTATATTATAGAGAGTATAATCTATATAGAATTTTTTTTATTATATTATTAACTAGAGTGAAGAACATTGCATGCATTGGTTTCAAAAAAATAATTATTAAAAGAAATAAAAATCACCATATAAACTCTTCAAAATTGCTAAAAAAACATGAGACCCAATTTGGGCTTCTTAGTACATAAAGGGTTAAGCATGCATATACATAGAGGAAATTCTCAAAAGTTTCTTTAGCCCCTAAAAGACCACGAGTACAAAAAACTGAGTTGCAAAAGCCACTTGGTAGCCTTATAATTGTTTGGAATTTATATCATTTCAATTGACATTCTACAATAAGTAGGATATTCAAAACAACATTCTTTGTCCAGTGAAAAGACTTTACCAATATTGGTGGAGACCTAGTTCTTTTGTCTGCAATGGATGATTTTGACAATGGACCAGTGCAAAATGACCCTCAAATAGTAAATTAGAATATACTTACATGATGGTGGGGCGGTTGCCAATTTGGATTGTAATAGCATTTTTGCCCACCCACCTAGCATTTAAGCCTAGTACGCTTAGTGTGAGAAGCCTTTCTTTCATTGCCCTTTTCATTCATTTCAACAAGTACAATAACAAAGCCTATGGTAGCCAAAATTGGGCATGTAGTGAATTTTTTTATTTTTGAGGTGATTCAAATTTTGGTGGTCTTGAATTCATTTTAGGTATTTTTTTTATAACTATGCTATTGCAAGTTTCTACTATGGTAGTAGCATTGTGATCGAAATCACTCTCTCTAATTAAAAAATGCACTATAAATCAAGTGGGATGGAAAAGTCACCCTACTGAATGCTTCCAAGCAATGGACTCAAATCCTACAAATTAATACCATTCAAACTTTCTAAATTAATATACCATTCAACTTTAATAGGTATAAGTGAGTTATTAGAAGATAATGGCGACTATGAAAAGGTCCTTTTTGAAGTCCTTTATGAAACTTTAATGGAATGCTTTACTCAAAAACCTCATCAACTTCATCACAATTAGTTCAAAAAATTATTCAAATTTGTCAACAATGACATATTCTATTCAAAATATCATTATTTTCAATAGAAAAGTTTCTATATAGTCTAACTTTAAATTCAACAAAGGAATTAAAAACACTGGTTACAGTCCTATTTTTGTAATTAATTTAGATTAAATGACATTATAGGCTATACAATATTTGAACATGACGCTATGAGATTTATAAATAATGAGGCATAGTTTTTTGGGGAAAAATCTATAACAATTTGAGCTAGACATTCAGTAATGGTCTCCAAAAGGCAATGGTTATGTCAAAATTGGCTCCTAATACCTCATTTGGACCCCTTCAAAAAATTCATAACTAATTATCTGTAACTTAAAATGTAAAGAAAAAGGAACCAAAAAAAAAGACAAAAAAAAAAATGTATTGCATAATAATATGAGATGGATAGACTTAGGCTAGCCTTGCCTTAAGACCCAAGTTTTAGAAGTTGTTAGTGTTCCGTCATTTTAAGATTAGACTCAACTTTGGAAATTTATAATTAATTTCCTATAATTGAGAATGAAATGAAACAAAATAAGACAATATAAAGATCTACTATCACTACAAGAAAAAACAATGTATGTTTCAACATGATTTACAACTCATATATGTTGGTAATTTTAGTTGGTTAGGATTTTTTGGTTTAGACAATAATAAACACTTCTTTGTTGATTTCATTAATTTATTTGTCAAATTTAGAAAAAATTATTATTATTTGAAATCTACAACATAGGCTACCACATAAGCAAAACCTGCTACACAAGGAGGACTATTACATCAATAAACCTGCCATGCGGGTAGAATTTCGAGGTTAGCAATCACCATAGGACAAGGCCACTGGTGGAGTTTGACCCCACAACCACATACAATACCTATATGGTATAATCGACACATCGAGGCCGAATAATTAATTAGTTTTCAAAGTAGATTCTACACCTTATAATTTAATTTTAAGAACTTCAACACTTGATATTCAAAACAAACCAATATAATTAGCAATTGAACTTTGAATGCTACTAAGAAAAAATGAGAAGACAAGTTTTTTATACAAGTGGGGTGGTAGGAGGTAGAACAATCCATGTGGGATATTTAAATTAGGATTAGTAGGGCTCAACCGCTCATAGTTAAGCCAAATATAGGAATTGTGGTTAAAGTAGAATTTTAGGTTTCATTTAGGTAGTATAGAAAAAAAAATTCAAAAAACTTTGAACTATGTTGATGAAGAAAATCAAGCTAAATTTCATCTTAAAAAATCTTTTTGAGTTCTTGAGACTCCAATCAAAAGTTATGGACAAATTTCAGAAAGGTGAAAGGAATATTTTCTTTGACAATTTTAAACATCCTCTCTGAAATTTGTCTATAACATTTGATTGGAGGCTTGAAGTTTCAAAACAAATTTGGAGATGAAAATTGGCTAGATTTCACAACTTATTTAATTTCTAAGTTTTTTGAAAAAAAATTATTCTACTGTGCCAAAATGAGGTTTGAAATTCTACTTTGCAATTTGCACACAATTCCTATGTTTTGACAATGAGCAGTCAAGCTCTCATCTTCAAATTATCTCATACCTTGTGAGGATTCATGATGGACAATGAATTTCATTATAAAAACAAACTCTCCACCCTTTTCTTTTATAAAATGTCAATGAAGTAAGTTCTTCACTTTGCCATCTAAATTTTTTTGATGGTAGATGGTTATTGGACTTTATTTTAGACTTTTCCACTAATATTGGACATTTTCAATTTTTATAATATCTTGGTCATTTAATTTTTGTTAAATATAAAAAATTCTTTTATCCGTTTAATTTATTTTTTGGCTTAAATTTTAAATAAGTATCTTTTGTATACTTTGCCCTACTACTACGATTTGTAGGAAAATGAAAATGATGTTTAGAGGATTGCAAAACTAATTGAGAATTTCTTTTGAAGGTCAAAACCAACATAATTATCTTAATTGATATTTTGAAGATTGCTAGATCAATATAGCTTAAGAGAAAATTATTGTAATCAATATAAATGCACTAAACTTCTATTAATTAGGGCGTCATTTTCTTGTAGTGTATAGAATAATATTAAATAGATAGGTTGAAGTTAGCCTTGCCTTGAGATTTGAGTTCTAGAAGCTATCAGTATTCTGTTATCTCAAGATTGGACTTAACTTTGGAAATTCACTAACTAATTCCTATAACTTGGAATGCAATGAAGGATGTATGCAAGAATCACCAGTTCTTTTTTAATGTCACAAAAAGTGTGATGGGTTTATAATCCACCATAACTTTTAAAGCATGAATCTAATGAATCTAAATTTTCATTTATTCAATATGGATGTTTCTTTTGTAATCACATCCCTTATTTTCAAAAAAATTATAAATCATTTTATATTTTGAAGTCAATTTTGCTAATTTTTTACAATTTCAAGTTAGTAGTTTTGGAAAGTTTTGAGTATCCAAAATTAATGATCTAGAGTTGAAAATTATATGGTCTATTTCCACAATAGGCGGGCATGTCTATACTAGGGGAAACTAAAAATAGATTATTTTATATCTTCCATACTCGTACAAATAGGGCACCTTGGTGTGCAAATTTTTAGACACTTCAAAATGTTTTTTTTTTATATTTTTAGAAAAAGCTTATCTACATAAAGTTTTTATAAATAGAAATTTTATTTTAATTTTTGAATGTTTTTACTATTTTATAATAATTAAACATCATTGTGTTTATTTTCTTCAAAATTTTTGTAATTCTATTTTGCAATTAACTTTTGACATATATTTTTATTACAACTCAAATTTTGGTGATATATTATTTTTAGGATTGTAATAATTATTCATATTTTATTTTATTTCTAAATATTTTTTTCCAAAAGTTAATAGTACCATAAGTACTACCTCAAATGTTACAAAATTGACTAGTCTTTTTTGTAATTATCTTGAAACAAATGGCAAAAAGAAGACAAAAAAGATCTCTATAAGGAAAATATTAGATTTTATATTAAAAAATCAAAAGTTAGTAGTAGTATGGGTCAATTGTTGCCCTACGGTTAAAAAATCTCTAGTTTATTAAATCTTTCTATCTTTCTATTCTTTTAACACATGGATAGCTTTCTCCCCTACTAATATTAAAGAGCCAATAAAATTTTTATCTACTAGAGGGTCTCTAATCTAACATGAAAGAGAAAGTAAGGGAGAGAAGAGAAGAAAAAAGCCCTTACTTCAAAACATTATTTTTCATATTTCTTATCTTCATTTGCCTAGCTTCAACCTCAACATCTTCATCCACTATTTTTCTTCCAATTTTTCATCCACTACTCTTTATTTGCCTTGCATACCCACCTTTTCACATGGCCCTCATTGACTTCTATTCTGGGTGATTGCAAGAAAGACCGGTCCTATTTTGCATCTCAATTGAAGTGACAAAGTTGTCATTGGTAATAATTTTTGAAGCATGAGCCCAATTAACTTGAAAATTTAATTGGAGATGGCTAATTTGATAGTTTTTAGGTCCCTTATTTTCCAAGAAATTTCAAAAATCACTTTGTATTTAAATTTCAATATAGTTAATTTGTCACACTTTGCAATTTAGGATTTTTTTATATTAGGGGGTATCCAAAATTGAAGATCTAGAGCTGGAAATTTGTAATTTATTTTTAAAACTAGGCTTGCATGTGCCTACCAAAGGAAATTTATAAAAAAAAAACTATTTTATGTCTTCTACATGCGTCCTAATAGGACTTCTTTGTGCATGCACAACTGAATATTGAAGATGGTTTTGAGATCATTCTTTTTCTGAAATCTCTCCACCATAAAGTTTTCTCAAATGAAAATCTTTTAGTTTCTTTATAAAAAAATTCTCTAATTTTTACAAATTAAAACGTCAAAGTATCTATTTTCTTGAAATTTTGTACTTCTCTAGTTCTCCTACTTAGAAAATGTTTCTATGCTTTTCCTTCCTAGGGTACCTTCTAATTTTCTTCTTAAATGTGTATACATTGGACATATTTTTTATATTTTTTAAAATTTGAATTTCTAATTTCAAAATACTTCCAAAAAATTCATGAGTATTGTGCAAAATGCTAGCAAAATCGTTTGGTCTTTCTTGCTACCACCCTTCATTAAATTCTTATATTCTAATTTATAATTTTTATTCTTAAATTAATTCTAACACTTTTATCATCTAACTTCTTATGATGTTGTAAACTATGAATTCTCTAAAATCTCAACTATTAATATTAGTCTAATCCTAATTCATAATTCTAAATAGTATTGTAGTAAATGAGCCTTGAGCCAAATTGAAGATGATTTGGAAGGCTCACAAGCATTGAACACAATGAACTTCTTGGGTACAAGAGCTGCAACCGCCATTAGTTGGTTGTCGTTCGAACTAGGTGAATAACTGATTCCAAACCATTTTTCCATTGCATTCTTACGTGGCTATCAAATGCTTCTAATGGTCTTGATTTAAAAATTAAAAACAATCCATCAATGTCAAATCTGTTGGGCACGCCTTCTATTACATTTGGAGTTGCTAGAGTGGCAAGACTTATAAAGAATAGTTACGTTAAGCGTGTAGAGCTCACAAAGTACGACTCGAGGTGTTATTTTCAATGGATCATGGGAGTTGACTTTAATTATGGAAATTTCAAAATTATATTGTCTCTAGGTCTTCAAAGGTTATGTCCTATTAGAATCTACCTATGTCCGAGTCTAGGTTTAAGATTTTACAAAATTAAGGTAGGACATGGGGCCAATTTTTTAAGAAAAACTTGGACACTAAGGAATCCCAAGATATCTTCAATTGAATCTAGCTGAAGATTGTAAAGGCTCTTTAGTGCCTAAGTTTTCAAAAGAAATTGCCCAACGGATTCAAAAGTAATTACACTAGTTACTTAGATTTTTATTGGATATAGGATCCACAACGTTATTTGATAGAGGCACGTCATACACTTTACACCTAGACACAAGGCACTACGTGTTTGAAGGTGTCATAGCAAGTTGCCCAATGGGCCCAATGGTATGAGTCATGGCGTGTTTGGGCCAATATACTTGTAGCACGTTTTGGCTCAATTTGGTCAAATGTGTGTACTTTCGTTTTTATCTATTTATAAACTTTGGATATTAGAGACGCGTAGACACAAGGCACTACACATCAAATGTAGGTCTCATTTAAATATTTTTTTAAGAACTTGGGACACTATCCAGGGTTGTTTAGATCACTTTAATATTTCAAGATGTCATGATGCATAACAAGATCCAATCTTGAAGTTCGTCATATTGGAAAATTTTAATTATTTAGATGGAATATCATAAAAATTATCAAAAAAGAACACCATAAATTGAACTAATATGTTAAAAAGTAGTAATATATTTGAATTTTTATCCATGATTGTCATAAAATAGTGAAAAATAAGTCTTCAGATGTTTTGAATTTAGAGCTACAATTTTTTAATTTTTGATAGAATCTTGATGAATTCTTGATGTGTTTTGACACGTCATGATAGATGTGATGTGACATCATGACATGAAACTCCAAATCACGTCATGATAAACAACCGTGGTACTAGTGATTCTTCAAAAAATCTTTAGTTGATTTCATTGAAGATTTTTGGAGGGTTCTACTACGGTGATACCCCATGTTTTTAAAAAATTGTCCCAATAGTGGTCAAACCTGCTAGGTATATAGATTTGTAATTGAATTTAAGGACAAGCGTGGCAAATTTTGGTCTCACTCTCAACACATTTGTATATTTTTTTGAAACTTTGGATACAAAGGACCCCCTCTAATTCATCAATTTGATCCAAATGATAATTTAAAAGGGAACTTCAATATCTACAATTAAAAAAATGGCCTCATTGTAGCCAAATAGCCAAACTTTTGGCATTTGGATTTTTAGATCGATATTGGTGTTTTGGTGCACAGTTCATAGAGGCACAAAATGGCTCGCACTACTACAATTTGCAACATGGTCAAAGAAGACAAGTTCCCTACTTTCTTTGGCAAGGCTACCAAACTTGAAATCCTAGCATAATTGAAATTGGTCAAAGAAGACACATTTCCTACTTCCTTTGGCAAAGCCACCAAACTTAAACATCCAAAAAAATTGAGAGTGGTCAAGACAAGTTCTCCACTTCCTTTGGCAATGGTGTCAAATTTGAACATTTAGACAAAGTGAGAGTGGTTAAGGAAGACCAATTCTCCACTTCTTTAATTAAGGCCACCAAGCTCAAGTATCTAGACAAATTAAGAGTGGTTAAGGAAAACAAGTTATCAGCTTCTTTAGGTAAGACTACCAAGCTTAAATCCTTAGATAAATTAAAAGTTGTCAAAGAAGAAAAGTCCTTTAGTTTCTTAGGCAAAAATGTCAAATTTAAACATCTAGACAAATCTAGAGTGGTCTAAAAAGATACATTCTCTACTATCTTTGGCAAGGCCACTAAGCTTGAACCCTCAGAAAAATTGAGAGTGGTCAAGAAAGTCAAGTTCTCTACTTCCTCTGGCAAAGTCACCACGCTTGAACACCCACGCAAATCCAAAGTTGTCAAAAAAGATAAGTTCCCTACTTCCTTGGGCAAAGCCACCAAGCTTGAACACCAACTCAAATTTAGAGTGGTCAAAAAAGACAAGTTCCCCACTTCTTTTGGCAAGGCAATTAAGCTTGAACAATTAGATAAATCTAGAGTGCTTATTGAAGATAAACTCTCCACTTCTTTAGGCAAGGTCGCCAAGCATGTACACCAACTTAGATTTAGAGTAGTTAAGGAAGATAAGTTTCCCACTTCTTTAGGCAACACCACCAAGCTTGAACATCCAAATAAATTTAGCCTGGTTAATGAAGATAAATTCCCAATTTCCTTTGGTAAGGCTGCCAAGCTTGAACACTGTTTCAAATCTAGAGTAGTCAAAGAAGACAAACTCCCCACTTCCTTTGGCAAGGCCGTCCACTTTGAACACTTAGACAAATCTAGAGTGGTCAAGGAAGAGAAATTTCCCACTTCCTTTAGCAAGGTCGTCAAGTTTGAACACTTAAACAAATTAAGAATAGTCAGAGAAGACAAGTTCCCCACTTCTTTTGGCAAGACCACCAAGCTCGAACATTCTTCCAAGTCAAAAGTGGTCAAGGAAGATAAGGTCCCCAGTTCCTTCGGTAAAGCTACCAAGCTTGAACATCCTTTCAAAATTAGAGTGGTCAAGGAAGACAAGTTCCCAACTTCCTTTGGCAAGGCCGTCAAGCTTGAACACCCACTCAAATTTAGAGTGGTCAAAGAAGACAAGTTCCCCACTTCCTTTGGCAAGACCATCAAATTTGAACATCCTCTCAAATCTAGAGTCGTCAAGGAAGACAAGTTCCCCACTCCCTTTGGCAAGGTCACCAAGCTTGAACATTCGAACAAAATTAAAGAAGGTAACAAAGATAAATTTTGCACTTCCTCAGGCAAGGCCACCAAGCTTGAACACCAATTCAATTTGAGAGTGGTCAATGAAGACAAGTTCCCCACTTCCTTTGGCAAGGCTACCAAATTTGAACACCAATTCAAATTTAGAGTGGTCAAGGAAGACAAGTTCCCCACTTCCTTTGGCAAGGTTGCCAAGCTTGAACATCTAGATAAATCTAGACTAGTCAAAAAAGACATGTTCCCTATTTCTTTTGGCAAGGCTATCAAGCTTGTACACCAACTCAAATCGAGAATGGTCAAGGAAAATAAGTTTTCTACTTCCTTTGGCAACGCTACTAAATTTGAACACTCTTTCAAGTTTAGTGTGATCAAGGAAGACAAGTCCCTCATTTCTTTTGGCAAGGTTGTCAATCTTGAACATCGTTTCAAATCTAAAGTGGTCAAGGAAGACAAGTTTCCTACTTCCTTTGGCAAGGCTACCAAGCTTGTACACCAACTTAAATTCAAAGTGGTCAAGGAGGATAAGTTCCCCACTTTTGGGGTGAACGTTGCCAAGCTTGAACACCCAGATAAATCTAGAGTAATCAAAGAAGACAAGTTTTCCATTTCTTCAAGCAAGACCTTTAAGCTTGAACACCAACTCAAATCTAGAGTGGTCAAGGAAGGTAAGTTCCCCACTTCCTTTGGCAAAAACACCAAGCTTGAACATTTGGATAAATTGAGAGTTCTCAAGGAAGATAAATTCCCTAGTGCATTCGGTAAAACCGCCAAGTTTGAACACCAACTCAAATCTAGAGTATTCAAGGAAGACAAGTTTCCCACTTCCTCTGGCAAAGTTGCCAAGCTCAAACACTTAGAAAAATTGAGAGTTTTTAAAGAAGACAAATTCCCCATTGTCTTTGGCAAAGACCCCAAGCTTGAACACCTAGATAAATCGAGAGTGATTAAGGAAGATAAGTTTCCTACTTCCTTTGGCAAGGTTGTCAACCTTAAACACCTAGACAAAGACAGAGTAGTCAAGCAAGACATGTTCTTCACTTCCTTTAGCAAGGACGCCAAGCTTGAACACCCATCCAAATCCAAAGTGGTCAGGGAAGACAAATTTCCCATTTCTTTTGGAAATGTCACCAAGCTTGAACACTGTTGCAAATCTAGAGTGGTTAAAAAAGACAAGTTCCCCACTCCCTTTGGTAAGGCCATCAAGCTTAAACACCCAGACAAATTAAGGGTAGTCAAGGAAGACAAGTTCCCCACTTCCTCATTCAAGGCCGCCAAATTTGAACACCCTGATAAATTGAGAGTAGTCAAAGAAGATAAATTCCCAACTTCCTTAGGCAAGGCCACCAAGCTTAAACACTCACTCAAAAATAGAGTTCTCAAGGAAGACAAGTTCCCAATTTCTTTTGGCAAAGCTGCCAAGCTTGAACACCATTTCAAATCTAGAGTGGTCAAGGAATATAAATTTCCCACTTCTTTTGGTAAGGCCGCCAAGCTTAAACATCCAGACAAGTCTAGAGTGGTCAAGAAAGACAAGTTCCCCACTTCCCTTATCAAGGTTGTCAAGTTTGAACACCAACTTAAATTTAGAGTGGTCAACAAAGACAAGTTCCCTACTTCCTTTGGCAAGGCCGTCAAGTTGGAACACCCAAACAAATCTAAAGTGGTCAAGGAAGATAAGTTCCCCACTTCCTTTGGTAAGGCCGCCAAGCTTAAACACCATCTCAAATTGAAAGTGGACAAGGAAGACAAGTTCCCCACCTCTTTTGGCAACTCCTCCAATGTAGAACAAAAATTGAGATTTAGTCTCAATAGGGTGGTGTTTGATGCAAATTTGTTTGGTAATTGCTCAAGGAATCCAAGCCCTATAAGATCAAGAATCTTTAATGTCCCACAAGTACCATAAAGATTTGATATCTTTCTATTCAAAGTAGTTGCAGTATCTTTTGGAAGTGTAAGTCGCAAACCCCTCAAATTTTGAGAGTTTCCTAATAAAATTACCTCCAATTTTGTACATTGTGAAGCTAATCGAAGTAATAAATCTAAGTTGTCGAAATGCGCTTGAGGATTGTCCAAAGCACTCACCAAAACCAATAAACGCAAATTTTTGAAATCAAATCTTTGATCATGTATGGCTAAAGATAAATGATGATTTAAAGTCCCTTGCAGTGATATGCCTTGAACAATCTCACAATTCTGCATTCAACAAATTTTAAATTAGAATGTATTATATCTTCATACATAATCTTTAAATGATAATTAATTTTCCTAACATAATTTATAATTCTAGGAAAAAAATATTTTTGAATATTTATTAAGTAAGTTTAAAAGCATAGAACAAAACACGTGTTTTGTATTCAATTGCACTATTAGAACATTACCTTGCTTGTAAAACCAATTTCTGGTATCATGGACGCTTTCCAAACTCTTGTGCCCTTGGCAAGCATCCTTCCCATGTCCCGTAGTTGGTCATGCATTTTTAGAATGTCATCAATTTCATTTAGTTGCAACAATGACATGTCTATCAAGCTTTCCAATCCATGCATTGGAAAGATGCCATCTTTGGACCACATATATAAGATGGTCTCTTTTGATATGCCAAATGGATATACATCTTTACAAAAGAAACAAGCCACGTCCAAAAACATACTCTTCTCAACATCATTGTTCAAACCATCAAAGCTTATTTTCAAGGTGTTCCAAATTTCTTCATCACCATCTAAATTTCTTCCTTTTGCCATCCTTTGTAATGCTCGCTCCCAACTTCGCAACCTCTCTTTATTGTGGAGAAATGCACCAATCACTTTCAAGCTCAAAGGCAACCCATTACAAGCTTTCACAACATGCTTACATAAGTCTACAAAGTTTGATGAAAAAGAAGTTACATCCCAAGAAAGGTGAGTGGTGAAAAGCGTTGTTGCTGCCTTTTCATCCAACAATTCAACATCCAATCTTCCCTCAATGCCCGTAAATGATTTTATGGTACTCCATTGGCGTGTTGTAAGAATTATTGTAGTGCCCACGCTAGCTTCAATAATGTCTGGAGGTACTATATCATGCACTTGAGCTTCATCCTTGATATCATCCAATACTAAAAGAACCTTCTTTTCAATCAAGAGTTCTTTCATCATCTTCTGCGCAGCACCTAAATCTTTCGGTTTCTTTAGTTTTTGATCAATTCCAAATTTTGATAATATCTCGCATAATATTGCGTACGAACTTTGATAGTTTTTGGATTGTACGACAAAGCATGATGCATGGTATGAGGACTTCACTATCGCATCGTCAAATATTGCCTTTGCTAGTGTGGTCTTCCCAATTCCGCCCATGCCGACAATCCCTAGGTAACCCGTTTTCAAAAGCCCTTTGGCTTTAGAAAGTTGATGTCCCAAATCAACCACAATGTCCTCGAGAGGAGAAATTTGTTCATCCACCTATACAAATACAATGTCAATTCTATGATATCATTTACATATGAAAATAGTAAACTGCACTTCAAACCAAGAATGCCACATACCAAAGATAATTATCTCAAGCAAACATCACTAAATGAATTTCATATGTAGTGCAACAATTTCGTACCTTTGGAACACAATCCATGGTGGACTTGGAATCTCTTAAGGTACAAAGTAAACCAAATTGTGGAACCATCTTGCATGAATATGTTCCCTTCAAAAAAGACTTCTTTAATCTTGTGAGCCTTTTACAAATGTTGGAAAATGTTGGCCGTTGAAGAGGGTCTTGAATCCAACAATCTTGAATTAAGTCAGCATTAGAAGAAAATTCGGGTCTCTGGATGGCCGGTACTTTGGGCTTGAAAAATAATTTTTTGCTTTTTAGAAAATGGTCAATTCCAACATCATGGGTACTTGGCGCTTGTTGCCATCAAACCTGCACGCCAATGAGCTGTGGACGGTACAGGTCGAGTTGTCACTGAAGCACTCAAGTGGCGCCTTGTTGTCAACAGCCGTGCACCAGGACTCTGTACAAACATTTGCCATGTTGGCAACTCAACACTTGGGGCAATGAGTTTGGCACATAGATTAATATAGTTCGGTGACTATTTTAATGTTGACTGCGAGTACCAAATTGTGGATTATAATCTTTTAATCCACGATTTGGAATTCTGATTTGGAAGCCACTATTTCCAATTAGTGTACTCAACATGTACAATCCAGTTGATGAGCGTGTGAATTGGGGGATGTGGGGAATGTCAACGTGGAGATGCTCGCAAGTTCTCAATTGTTGGAATTGCTTCCCGCCAAATGAGCTGGCCTCATTGCCGTTGCCAACAGGCTCATTGGCATCCCTCAACTGGTTTTGGGGTGGCTTTGGCACACGATTTGAGAGATTTCGGTTTAGGATGGCACTTCAGGACATTACCAATGTTGGAAAGGGTAGTTCGTATACAGCAGCTGTTATATTGGATAGTAAATTCGCCCCTATTGTGAGGAAAGGGGTTCGAATTGATCAGCAAGCCTCAAAAGCAGAGTTTCCAGCGTTGAGAGATTCTGGAGCCACCAACATTGATTTATGGTTGGATGGCAATTTGTACCCAACAGATCCTGTCACAGGGAAGCCACCACCGTTTCAAACAATCAAGAGTTGCTTAGAATTTGTGTGTCACGGTGACTCTGGACTCCTAGGATATTCTAGAAACCTTGTTAGCACCTGTGACTCAATAAAAGGCTTGGAAAGGCAATTACAGGAGACACAAGCTGATGCAATTCGGAAGAGGGAAGCCTTGCAAAATTCCATTGCGTTACTAACGCAGGATCTGGACGTTGCCAACAGTAGCTGGGCACAACGTTCAGAGGAACTTGTTGCAAGAAGTAAAGAGGAGATTGACACTTTGAAGAGCGGTTTAGACTTCTTTAGGGCTCGATGTGTAGCAGTCGAAGAAGAGTTGCACAGGAATGAGGACCAACACAACAACAACTTGCAGTTGGCGAACGAACAAGGACGACAAGGTGCGCATCAGAAGGTCTTGCAGTTGGAGCATGAACTCATGGAAGCAAGAAAGTCCATAGTGAAATTCCAAAGGAAAATGGAAAGAATGGTCAGGACTCCAGCAGGACCACAACTAAGACCATCGAAGGGCCTCGTTGAATTAGCGAAGAGTGGTGGCGCGTCGAGGGCTCGTATAGCCAAAATTCGAAGTTTGTTGCAACCGCAGGTAGTTCAAGCTATACACGCTGGCAACAGGACGTCTAACAGAAGGAAACGTCTGTGTGGCGACAAGGATACCCAAGATGAGACCGGGCAGGCGATTGGACTATTGATGTCAAAGGGAGAGACGCTGGCGTTGATATCAAGTTCGCAACATAGTCATGCTGCAACCAGCATGACGAACCACTACCTTGAGAAAATTGGGATGGAGTTGGGAACAGAAGCAATACTAGCAGCGTGCGATATGACTGGAGTGTCACAGAAAGGATATGGTGAGATCTACAAGACGATCAAAGGGCGAGTGCAGCTCGTTGACAAACGCTTGAAGCCAACATTCTTGCCAAACCCGCACAAGGTTTGAAGTTATTATTCCCATTCCATGAATTTTGGCTATGCATTGTTGGAAACGAGTTGGGCTTACATTCAAAGTAGAGCGTATTGCTATGCCTTGTTGGAAACGATGGAAAATTTCAATATAGGACATACTGGAGGGTTCTTGCATTAGCCTAGTCGATCGGAGCATTGGAAAACAGAATTATAGCAGGGGCCCCATAAACGCTGCTAGAGGGAGGGTGGTAACGTGTTTGCAGTCGCAAAACCTGGTTTAGGGTTCAGGGTTCTGGGCGATTTACATAACTTCAATAAGGAAAATCTTGTTTCCAACGGCATGTTAGTGGTGGGTTTAGGCTTACGTGGTGTTCTCACAATATGGACTATGTTGAACAGGTCAGTTTGTTGCGAACAGAACTCAATTCAAAGTTGACGGATCTTGTTGGCAACTATTACCATATTGACAGTACGTTGGAGTTGGTGGTGCAACCTTCAGTTACCACTGGAAAAGGAAGAAAGAAGAAATCAGACATATCAAGGGTGGTTCTAACGCCCAAGAATTCTTTGTTTGTTGACATCGAAGTGGTGCAGAGGACTATGGTGAAGCTATACCAATTCACGACCGAAGGTGAATATCCTTCTTTTCAAAACATTCCTGTTCAAACGGTACTTGTTTCCAACGTGATTTCTTATTGACTTCTGTACATCAAGCGGTGTAGGGTGCTCTGACGTTGGAAACTGAACCTGCATGTCCAGAAGTTGGAAACAAGCCTTTAATTTTCGTCTTGAAGATGGACGAAGCAGAGATTGTACATGGGAGAAAATTCGAAAGGGTGAGTTTGACGCTCATGAATCGTGCATTAGACACCAGCATACAAAAAACAGATGATAGATATTTTTCAGTCCAATCGGAAACCGAAATCTGGCCTATCGCATGCTTTGAGGTGGCCAAGGAGTCGTATGAAGTTCTCCACTGGGTGTTCCAACAAACTCAGTTCCCTACACTCATCAAAGCGCAAGATGAGGGTCAACTGTTAAGAGTTGAGGGTGTTGGAGACTTCAAAGTAGAGTGGCATTTGTCAGCTGACATGAAGACAATTAAGTGTTTGTATGGGCTGAAGCATGGAGCCAACGCGATACACTCATGCATTTACTGTAACCAACAGCGGACAAAACCAGTGCTGGGAACAGCCGCGTCTGCTGCTACAGAGGCTAGGCGGAGAAAACATACATGGCATGGAGGTTTATTTGCTGGCAACGTGCAATGTAAACCGCTCGCCACTGACAGAGAATCACGGTGGAAGCCTATTCTACCCATTCCACTTGAGAGGGTACATATTTGTACCTTACATGCGTTAACTCGAATGATGGAGAAAATTCTTCACCTCCATTTCATGTTCATTTGGAACATGAAGAATGAGGAGCGTCAGCAACAAGCCATAGAGAATATGGAGAAGACTCTGTCAGCAGCTGGTCTTCACGGTGGAAACGTCCGCATCATGAAGGACCCAGTACTCAGTGGCGCTTCCAACAGTGTCCCCATCAAACCCTCCCTCAGTGGTGTGACTGCAACTAGGATGTTCCAACCATCGACTTGGTCAGGGCAAGATCGAGTATGGAAGGATGTCTTGCGCTCAGAAAATAACACTCTTCAACAAGGGAGGCAATATCTAGACAGGGTGGAAATGTGGCAGGCGTTGGAAACAGTGTTCCCTTATTTGGTTGGCCTTTCCTTGGATCAAGAGCAAAGGGAGACTTTCAAAGGTAAAATTGAGAGATGGGGGAGCCTCTACTTGAAATGCTTCGGGGAAGACCATGTGACTCATTATATGGTGAGTACCGTCTATTGCCAACGTACATCTGCAGTTCAAAGTCAATGTTTGCCGTCATGTGGGAAGTTCATTTGACAAGCTTAGGGGGTCCAGGGTGTGATGGTATGTGAACTTGACACATTTCATGGCATCTCGTTTCACGCAGTGCAACATTTTTACACGTACTTCTACTAATTCCTTGAATGCTGTGATTTGCTAGCATAATCTGGTGCGCCATGGTCCTTGGTATGTGGAAACGTATGGAAGTCTCGCTGTTTGGAACAACCAGGGCATGGAAAAATCTCATCACGCAGCTAAGGCTGCTAATCAGCATCACACTCAACATGGAGGCACTAAAGAGAGAACAAGCTCCATTGTTCAGCAATACCAACATTGGTACAGAAACATACAACACAGGTTTGCCAAGCAGGAACGACTGAAGGACGTTGCCAACGCGACATCGATGGAAGATGATGCCCAAAGAACGGCAGCGACAACAAGAAAGAGGACGGCCTACAACACGTCAAATGCAATGGATGCAGCTAGAATCTGGAGGGAAGGTAGATCACGAGTAGGCCGTGCTTGGGTGGCGACGTCTTGAAATGGAGGGTGTAGCAAACAGCGGCACCATTTCCATAGCAACAGAGTTTAGGCCGTTGGCAACGACGGTGGCTGAGGTTTATTTAACGAGGCCACATACCAATGTACTTAGTGGCGCTTCCATGTGTAGAAGTTAGAAACAAGCCTTTGAATTTACACCATAGTGTTTTTTTACTACAATATCCACTCATGGAAGGATTCTGCAAGTTTTTTTAGGTATCATTCACTTTTTCGGATAAAATCACTATAAACCACCAATTTTCACAGCAAGCGGAAAAATTTCCACATCAGAAATGTAAAGTTTGTACTGCCCAAATTTTGTTGCCAACAAATTGTCAAATGTACCCATTTTGATCCCACAGACCTAGGCAATTTTAATGCTTAAGAGGGACCCTAAACCGAAAACCCTAAACCAAGATTCTAACCCCTAAACCCACGACCCTAGAAATTTGTGATCTCCTGTTGGCACCGTGCTTATAAAATAAAATGACTGGGTTCCTAGAGAAGTACCAGCTTCTCTTGCTGGGGTCCATGATGTGCCAACAGGAGACACTATGAGGCTCGTATAGCACTCCACAAAATTAGGCCATGATGGAAACAAGTTGCCATCAATGGATGAGGGAATCATAAGATACTGACCATAATGTAACGTCCCAAACACTCAATTAGGGCCTAAAGCGACATCTAATCATTAAGCTCATTGGCTCGTTGGCAACAGGAGGCGGCTGTGCCATCATGGAGCACGTTGGGAGTTACTGGCGTCATAAGCAAGGCACTTGCCCCATAAACCCCCAGCCTCAGGCACAAGTGAAACTTCAAAGTACTTCTACGTTGCCATTGCTCTCTCTCTCTCTCTCTTGTGCGAGTTTCGCGCTGTTGGTTACACATTCCAATTGCACTTCTTCTCTCCTGTTGTCTTTGCAGCAGGTCAATTGTAGGTCTCACCATGAGCGCGTCAAGCAGGAAAGCTCGTTCGAAAAGCGTTGTCAAAGGCAAAGCTCTCATGGCGGCAGTGTTGGCAGAGTCTGCTCCTCCCCAGAAGCACCAAGTGCTTCTCCCCACCGATCCGGGATGGGGAACGTGGGAGGTTCCATTGGATTTAAGCGGGCTTCCACCAGCGTTGCAGAAGAGGCTGGTGACGTTGGCACCGTGCTTGTTGGGGAGGCACAAGGCGGTGTATGACGCAGAGTTCTTCCACAGGGTTTACGGATTGTGCAAAGAAGGGATCATGCCCAAGGAGGTGACGGAGGCTATGGTTCCCTCCTACATGTACGAGTCCATCTGGGTTCCTGGCGAGGGGTTGAACAGGACACGGTACTGCTTGGACAAGTGCAGAGACCTCAATTCGCGGGATCTATACCTTCGGATGTACATGAGGGTTTATGGCGATGCACCTGACAACAAAGCCTTCAGCCAAACATTCTTGCGCGCGTGTGTGTACTTCTACAAGGAGGGGCGCAGGAACAAGGTGAATTGGGCAGCGGCTGCGGCCCAATTGACTGAAGAACGACTCGCTCATCCGGGCCTGAATCCCCTGAAATTGGGCCCTCCAGCATTGAGGGAGCAGATGTGGTCCATTCTGAAGGAGTTCCGGCTGTATTTCCAAAAGGAAGTTGGACTTCGGCCCGCTGGAAGCGAAGTTGGGCGCGAGGAGCAGGAGCAGCGAGAAGTTGAGGCCGTTGGCAACACTGACGGCGTTGACAATGTTGGGAACAAGGTGGCCGCGCTGGAGAAGCAGATGAAAGAGAAGTCGGAAGACGTCAAGGGCAAATCCAAGTGCATTTCCCGATTGCGAGGTACCTTAAAGGGACTGGAAGGCACAATCTTCACGTTGGAAGCAGAAGACGAACGCCTCAACTCTGTGAAGGATTTCTTGCGGAGGCGGAGTAGAGAGCTTGCGGCAGCAGGGAACCTGTATGACAAGGCAACGGTGGACAAGGAGCAGCGGGAGGTGTGCAAGGACATCACTGCCAACAACGACAAGTTGGAGGAAGTTCAAGATTCGGTCCTTGAGAAGTCCAAATGCCTTAAGGAACTGGAGGAAGCCTTCAGGTTGAGCGAGGAAGGACTGGGGGATCTCCAGAAGCAGTTGGCAACAGAGAGAGCAAGCCAGTATTCCATCAAGCCGAAGAAGTTGGCTGACGACAAGGCGTTGGAAACGGGTGTCAAGCCAGTTCTTGAAGTGGATTCACCCTGCGGCTTGTGCTCTCAACTGTTTGTTTCCAACGGTGCTGTGCCCTTCTCATGTGGTTGCCTGTTTCACCCATGGTGTTTGTGGTCTGAACTTCTTTCGGGGAGTCGGGTGTGTCCAAGGTGCAAGAAAGGAGGTGACCGTCAGTGGCTGGAAGCATGGGGCTTTGACGCGTTGGAAACACAGATCCCGACTTGTGTTGGCGAGAATGAGGTTCCGCGTGAGGGGGCTTCTTATGGTGTCAGCATTCGGAAGAGGGAAGCCTCTGTGATCCCTGAAGGTGAAATAGCTCCGAAGTTGTTAAAGACACCGCTAGGTGCATCACCCTTGGCTGGTAAGGCCCAGCATTCAGTGCTCTCTCCTGTTGCTCCTAGAGAATACGTTTGGGCACTTCCTTGTTTTGCATTCAGGCGAAAAGGATCTCCTTATACAGAAGCGGTTGACGCAGCCGTGCGAGACTTAGCCTTTCACAGTACGTTTCTGGTAGCGTAATGTACTATATGCACTTAGTTGGTAATTGTCACTCAAATTTATAACACAACATCTGTAGTTCAAACCTTTGCTCTTCTCTTTTGTATTGTTGGAATTCTGTCTTTTCTTTACAATGTTGTGGTAATATTCATGTGGGATGTGCTCTGTTTCCAACAGCAAATGAAGCAGTAGCTGCAAGCAGAGGGGAGACGAAGCCCGAAAGAAGACCACCTTTGCCGCTCGAGGACAACAACAAAAGCAAAGCTCCCATGCCTTCAGATTCGGGGGCTGCTGCCAACGCGACCCCGTTGGCACCGACAGATGGGGCGGAGGCGGAGTTGGCAACGTCGCGTGAACCTCCCGCAGTGGGCCCGCCTGCCGCACCAGTGCACGTCGATCTTTCATCTGAGGGTGGATCTGCTGGCAGGCCTCAGGCAGCGGGTTCGTCATCCATAGATTCGGCGGATGCAGAAGTTTTGGATGCGCTTGTAGACCAAATTTGATTTTTTGTCGTGTTTAGAAGCGCCTTCTGTACATCAAGCTAGTGTAGGCAGTAGTAGACGTTGGAAACAGTAGATGTTTAGCAGGCCTACACTTGAAATGGCACTGATGGGTTTTTGAGGACAGTCATAGGAAGCAGAAACTTCTTTCCATCATTTTTGTTCACCTGCCTTTCACGAATATGAAAATTCTGCATTTCCGCATATTTTCATTGTGATTTTGCATTCATTAGTTCTTCAACTCTCTCGCAAGTTTTCGGTACCCATCTCTGTTGTCAACATGTTTTGTATGAATGCAGTTCCCTTCTGTGATTTGCCCTTGTTTACACACGCCATATGACTTAGATGGACGTGTACAAAAGAAAGCATTGTTGGAACAGGAAGTCACGAGTCATGATAGAGTTAGAGGAAATGAGAGTCATCTTGTTTCCAACGCAGTCATTGTGAAGTTGTTGCCTCATTTTGTCAAATGTACAATCACCGTGATGTAATGGAACTCCTCTTGTTTCCAACACAGTCACAAACACCATAAACCGAGTGGCAACCAAGTCTGAAACACGTCCCAAACATGAGGAGTTCTTTTGTTTCCAACACAGTCATTTCTCATCATGAACCGAGTGGCAACCAAGTCTGAAACACGTCCCAAACACGAAGGTAACTATCAACGTCCAATTTTTTTTTTGATTATCAAAATTCAGCCTTACAGTGTTTCCTATGACGGTTGTTGCTTACACATAAGTCCTTATCTAACTCTATATCATCCTAAACCGACTTGTTTCCAACGTGACGTTGAAAGAGGCACCTGTAGGAATGTAAGTGCTAAAATGTCTCAAAACTGACATTGATAGTTCTCTAAACTAACCATGCTCTACCACTTAGTTGGTAATTGCCACTATCTCCAACGTCCACGGAGGAAGGACATCTGCTACCCTGTTGGCACCCTCCTGCCTCCGGTTTACAAGGATGTCTGCAAACCCTTGCTGACGGACAGAGAAGCGGAAGTCTTCTGGAACCACACCTCCCAAGGTGATATCCACCTCTCTGCGAATGTGTGCCAACGGCCATGTTCGACCCACCTGGAACCTTGCCACCGTCACACCTTCAAACAAACATGGGAGGACCACCATGTCCTCCTCCTGCACTTCGTCTATCTGTTGCCAACTAACACCATCTGGCGCCAGACGCTCTCGGCCGTACTTGAAATTTGTGTACAACGTTGCTCGCCCAACATGGTATCTACAGCACACCCGACACGTCTAAGAAAGGTTGTTTTCAACGTTCGCAACAATTCACAAGCACCCTACACCCTAAAACACTCTCAATGGCACATGCAACAGTCTGTTGGCAACAAAAGTCTCCTTACCTGAAGGCTACAGTGTCCATTGAGATTGTGCACCTGACAATGTCCTTGCCGAAGACTACTTTTTGATGCCAACCTGCGTCCATGAGGCTCGTGAACAACTCATCGGAGGGGCTGTTGACAACGTACAGGACGGCAGTGCGTCTCATCCTCTCCTCCTCACACGCAAAAAGATCTACAAATACATGCAAGGGCATAAACCACTGGAGGTGGCCCATGCGGCTTCCAGTGGTGGCCTTGGTGACAGCTTGGAAATCGGCCCGAAGCTTGAACCGAAACGCTTCACTGGTGTGCATGTCGGGGAGAGGCCATTCGGGATCAGTGAAAGGTGGCAACGACAGTGGCTCAACTGATCCATATAGAAGCCCTGGTGTAGGTGGCACATAGACAAGGTTAGAAAAAAATATCCCATTCTCCAGAAGCTCATTGTAGGACCTCCCATTCCGAGTGGCTTCACCAATTTCGCTGTGCACAACAACGATGACTCCAAGGATAGAAAGTGGGTCCACCCAGTCTTCAAAAAAGGATTGGTACAGAACTGTTTCCAACAGACAATACCACAAACCAAATTAGCAAAGCAGTGTAAAGCCCCAGCCACGTTTACTTTGATGGCCATCAAACTTTCAAGAACAACATGGCATCAAAGGTGGAAACAAAGCGCCATCTATTCTCACAATTGCATGGAACCCGATCGTGGCGAATCTCTGGATCTAAGAGCACTTGATGCCGGTGGTAAGCATGTCTAACCAACACGGACTCCAATTCCGGCTTGTTGGAAACGGTCTTGCGCCCATCAAACTTGAACCGGAAGTCCATGATTTGAGCCTTGTAAGATCCCCTCATGCTCTCACCTCCATGCCGACGAGCCTCTCGAGCCCAAGTTCCATTTCTACCAGGGTTCAACCTCACCCACGACAACCTCTCGTATCTCGTTGGAATCCACTCTCCCTGGTTATTGTGTGTGTTGTGGAGCGTCACTGCTGCCACCTCCGAACGCGGTCTGCGATTCTCCATTCCTGATGACGTTGCCAACGCACAATTGATCACCTAACACTTGTTGGAAACGAGTTGCCAGTGATCACACAATTTGGGCAGCACTCGACAACACTGGCATCCACACAATTCATGGAACTACAATGCATGGAACTGTGACATTGAACGAGTGACGCGTTTGGACCCATTCTGAAATTGGAGCTCAGCCAATTCCGTGCCAAGTTTGAAATTCCCTCCAAGTTGTCAAACACATCGCATCATTGACAACGATGCGCGGCTCCACTACCGGTCCGCATGCGGGACTAGTCCCTGCGTTTGGTACGCCCAATTGGAAATTCGTTTTATAACCCTACACACAGGACAGGGGACAACGGTACGCCAATAAAATATTGTTTCCAACGCGTCACTCCCATTGGTAGCAACGGGTGCTAAATCCCTCGTCATCACCTTATACTCCACGTTGGCAACGTGCAAGGTGGCATTTTCAGCAATTTCCAAGCACGAAAATTGCGTTGCCAACTTAGGCATCTGGAGACCCGAATTTTCTTCTAATGTGAGTTCTTCAAAATTGTTGGGTAGCTCCGGTCTCAAGCTTTCAATTTCAGTACCATATGTACGTGAAATTTGATCATAAAAATCTTTTGCTTTCAAACTAGAGTATGGAACCTTTCCTAATAGAATCTCTGAACATATCATGGCAAATGACCATACATCAGCTTGGAAAGGATATAATGGAGTTTTACTTCCTTTGATCATTTCAGGGGACATATACCCTCGGGTTCCAAGCATATACTCAGATGTCTCTGGATGCTTGGGATTGCTACAAACCTCCAATTGAGAAGTCCCATAATCTATAATCTTAAATATGTAACAAGGATCCAAATCCTCCATAGGAATGGAACTTAACAACACATTATCAGGTTTCAAGTCAAGATGAGCAACTTGCATGTCATGAAGGTAATACAAGCCCTTTGCAATTTGGTGCATAATGTCAACTGCAACTTGATAAGGTAAAGGTCTTTTTGCTTTCTTCAATATAGTAGACAAGCTTGATTCCATTAGCTCCATCACCAAGTACATTTCACCAATTTCATCTTCCTTAGGATTCACATCAATTTCTTTGGTAATCCCACAACCAAAAAATTGAACAAGATTAGGATGGCTTAAGCCTGCCAAGATGCCCGCTTCTTTTTGAGAATTCATGAGATACGCAAAGTCACCTTTCAATACTTTTGTCGCACATGAAAGGCCCAACCAATTCGATTTGTACACATCTCCATAACCTCCTTTACCAATTTTTTCAATTAATTTTGATGCATTGAAATCATTGGGAATTTCCAAAGCATCCAAGTCTCCACCATCAACCCGATCCAAATTTCTAAGTCTCAACAATAGATGTTGTGCTACTTCATAATCCTCTGCAATTTCTCCTCGAAGTACACATTCAAGCTTCTTCTTTAGTTCTTGTCCATCTTCAAGGACTTCTTCATAAGTAGCCGCATCAAACGGGATAGGTATCATATTGTTTGATTGATTTGGATGATGGAATAAGTACATATCCCTTGTTGTATCGTAACAACACTTTAGATCTAAAAGCAACTCACGAAAAGTTTCTTTGTTTTGGAGTTGAAATACAGTTGAATGACACCATCGATCTTGTTCAATGCAATTTTTTCCCACAATCTCTATTTTCTTTTGAAGACAATACAATTCTTCAAAAATAGATTGGAACTTGAGATTCTCAGTAGCATTTGACAACATTTTGTCAATCCCCTTCATAGCTAGAATAAGTTTGCTATAAAGATGTACGCATTGATTTTTATTCAATACTTTCGTCTTTGAAGATGTTTTCATATCCTTCAAGCATTTCTCAAGATTGGATATAACATTACGTAGTCTTTTACAATGTTTAGTTTGCACTTGGAAAAGATCGTTGTTTTTCCTGCAAAACATTTAATATCTAATGTCAATGAAATATCTTGACATGATCTCAATAAATTAATCAAACAAGTTCTACAAATTAAACTTCATTGAATACTAGGAATAAAATCATCTATCCTTTGAAATAAGAGTGCATATTTTTGAATTTGATTACATACATCAATGCTTAAAACAAGTTTGCTTGTAGAACTCTAAATAAATCAAATAGAAGAATATGCAAAGAACTTTGTAATTTGAACAACATTTTACTCTAACATGCACTTTTCTCACTAAATATCAATTATACTCACCAGGTGAACCATGCAAAATTCATATATTTCCAAAAGGTTGCTATGATGATGATGAAGCTTGCCATCCACATAAAAAAATGCTCCATTTCATTCGCTATAAAATAATATAAGAAAAATCTACAATAGATCCAAAACAAATTTTAAAAAGTAGTTAGAAATAACATTCCATCCAACAAATATAACAAAGTTCCAATAAAACTCCAATTAACCAATATATTTAAAATGATCTCCCAAAAAGAGTCATATCAAAACTACTTACCAATGCCTAAACAAATCTACTTGTAGCTTGTTGGAACTCGTGTCTAATTTCATACAAATATTTTAAATTTACAAATTACCACAATCGCACCTAAATTTCATGCATCATGATACTTTACATTACAAATATTAGAAAGGTTTCAACCAGTTGCGTCAACAAAGCAAAAGACATTAATAAATGTCCAATAGTCAATATACAAATGGTGGTATTCAAAAGCCATAGAGTGTTTGTTTCTAAATGGTCTATTTTATTCACTGGACATAGGCCATTTCTTTTTCAAAATTTAACATTTGAATTCTTATTCGAGCTTTATACTATTTGAAACGACAAAAAGTCATAGTTGCATACACTCTAAGATAGTGTGCTCTAAAAGCACCCATCTTCTTCAAACCGCCCTTATTTTAAGGTGGAGAATGGAGATGGGGTGATTCTTAAATGGACTAGTTTAGCAATTGAATGCATGGAGGAGAAATTATTTTTCTATTGCAAGAGCCAATCATTGTTTTTGATTTATGCTCATCTCTTTACAAGTTGCAAGTGGACAGATTTTGGAAGACCTATGGTCACAAATAGGTGTCTATGCCCCCAAATCTTTGAAAATTTATAAGTAATTCAAAAATGTTTGGAAAAATACAAAACCACTTGTGTTAAATTCCACATCTATTTTTCTTTTTCTGAAAAATGATTTAAAAAATTTCTGCCCATGGAAGTCTGTGAAAAAGGTAGACCAGCCCTTAAATGGTCGCTTTAAGAGCATGTTACCTTCATTGGTTTGTTATCACAATTGGAACATTAGTCCTATTTTTGAGACTTCAAGCCCAAACAAGAAATTAAAGTTGTTGTTTTGTTTTGTTTTTTTGCCTCTGTCCAAGGTTGCTACAACATGCTAACCTTGAATCCTTTATTTTCAGGGCCATTAATTGCCTTTTTTTCTAATCATGTTGGATACATTCCTCCACAATTGACAAAGTGAAACAACAAAAACACAAGATGACTATAGTAAGACCACCCATTTCTAACCAGGGACCAATTCCCAACTATTCCCAGACCGGTAGTGCCCCTATTTCCAATCAAGGCTTGTAATGTGTTTTTTATTTATTTTTAATTTTGGAACTAGTAAGATCATGACATATGTCCTAAAGTACACAAAAAATAACAAGAAAATAGATAGTAGGAAGCTAGTTCTTGAGTGATTGGAATTGGAAGACTCTAGTAATTGGGAATTCGTTCAGAACACTTTTTGGCTCCCAAAATTCACAGAAATTTCAGTTTTGCAAAAAAAATTCTGAAAATTTCGCAATCTTAGTATTTTTTATCTTCCTACACGGGAAAAAACTCCATCGCATTCAATTACTCACCATCTGCACCACAGGAGCTTAAGTGATTAGGTATAGGTGATCTTACCATATCCACTCAAAAGACAGGAACACCCTCCTGGGAATTAGTTGCACCCACCCACCCTTCTATAGAAAAAAATGACAACTCTTGATTTTTTTTGGAAAAAAATCCTCCCCCTCTTCCTGCCGTTGATTTATATACGGATAGGTAGTACATGTATGAATACATGTATAGTACGTATATGAATTTGAATATGTATACACAATACGGATACGGATACGGATATACATCTGGTACAAATATAGATACGTAAGGGATACGCAATGGATATATCCCATATCCATTGCCACTCCCACTCCACCTCAAAATTACAAAAGGGCTGGGAGGGTCGGGGGTGAGGGAAAAAAAATTTAATTGATTTTTTAAAACTTAACCACAATAAAAATGCATTAGGGGGGTGGGGTAAAAAGAAAATTTAATTAAAAAATAAATCAGGTGGGGTCTTTTTGAGTGGATGGTGCGTCCCTCACTATCCACTCAAAAGACAGCCTGCAAAAACTTTGAAACAGCTCTGATAACTGAAGATTACACACCTTGCATGCAGTGAGGATCTAGTTGCGAGGAAGAGGAGCGCTCCCGCTTGCCCACGAAACAGAGCAACGACTCCAACTCTCAGCAAGCAACAATAAAGATGACGACTGCAACGAACGGCGACGAGGGGGAATGGCGGAAACCAACGAGACAAGATTCTCCCAATTGACGTTCACCGATCTTCACCGCTCTGATCTGCCATCTGGGGTCGTTAGTCAGAAAAATCCAGCGATGAAATGAAACAGGAGAGAAGTAGCCAACAGGCTCTCGCGAAAGCTAAAAAAACACAAGCGACCATGATAGTCTGAATCACACTTGGAGCAAAACGACGGAAACGAACACCTACGCATGCAAACGTGGTACCGAACTCCTGACATCCAGAATTCCAGATCTCAAGATTCCAATCCAGCAATCCATCTTTGCGGTATCGTGCAGAAAAAACTGGCGAGCAAGTGAAGCTTTTGCAATAAAAGAGGACACAACCGCAGGAGTGTGACGCTTACAGAGCTAGTGTGAGTGCGCAGATGCCGACTATGGTCGCGACGATGCAGGAGAGCGTGAACATGCTGCGGATGTTCGGACGAGGTTCGGACGATGTTTCAGATGCTTCGGAGGTGCTAAAAGCTTGACGAGAATTTCCGAGGCAAATACGCACAGACTGAGTCGGAACTCGGAAGAGAAGGATAAGAGTTCGGCGAAGGGGAGAGCGCCATAGCCAACCTGAAGGAGCCAGGGACAGGCGTGTGGAACTGCACCTATGAGTGTAGGGACCTGCTTGCTTGCGTGCACAGGCAGCCTCCCCCACGTGAAGAATGCTATTCTAAGGAGTCTCTGTGAGGATGGCTGAGGACCGTTTCCAATGCTCGTTGCGGAAATGCTTGGCCAGATTGCAGGATTCCACAGGATGATGGGGTGCAAGTCAGTGCCGTCCGTGATCACAGGCGAGGTCAAAGTCTTGCCATGGCTTGGTCAAAAATGGACACTGCAAATTCAGAAATAAAAACATATCCATCCATTCATTTGTGGAGATTAAATTGAAGCTAAGGTGAACGGTGGATAGGGTATTGTTAGTGTATGCACTTTTTTGACAAATAAGCTACTTAAAATATTTGTCTAAACTGTGGTTCATTGTAGCACTAACTTGTAAGGTATCTACACCTAAAATCGCATGAATAAGCTCTGTGGCATGACCAATATGCCTCAGAAAATGAATAACAATTCTAGCACATTGGTGAGGGATTATGAATCAATATGCAAGTGGTTCCATAATTTTTGGATGCATTGTGAATTAGTTACAAATTTTCAAAGATGCAAGGTGTAGGGTGCTAAAAGTGTCATGTAGGTGATGCCAAAATGCATTTGATGCACATGAAGAAATGACACTAGAAAAGAAGTTAAAACAGCATAAAGTACATCCAAAATTGTTCACTCTTAAGGTTGCCACCTCCACTCTACTATATATAGAATTGCACACTACTCAAAATTCACCTTACAATTGTCCTTGTCATGTGCACCATTAGTTTGGGTATCCTTTCTATTCAATTTTCCTTCAAAAATAGGGGTCAATTTTGAAGAGTGGTCCATTTTAGGTGTAGTTATTGTATTTCAAATAAGAGCCAAATCCAAACTTCACATTCACTATTCATGTAGAATTTTTGTCAATGCAGTCATCTCTCCATCAATCCAAAGCCAATAAATAGCTCCTTCAACAGGTTAATCTTCTCGTGTGCTATTAGAGAGGGTTGGGTATACCTCTAGGTGTACTTGATTGACCCTTAACGGTTGGACTAGTGACCGTGAAAATCATTCATTTTGGTATTGTATGAATCATTGAATTAAAAAAATACAAGAATACTCATTGGAAGTCAAACTACAGTAAAAGACCTCCCCTTTTCACACAAAATTTGGAAGATGAATAGTTGCACTTCTATCCCACATAGAAGGATTATTTTGTCACTCATGGCCCAAAACAATCGTAGCATTGTTTATGGGTTAACCTAGTACTATGCCATTGACAATACAATTTGGTATTTGGATTATTTCAAATCATGTCACAATAGAAATTTTCGTTTTCTCATTCTTTGATGATTGTTTTGCATTGTAAGGTGTGTGTAAAAGCTATAACCTTGCAAACAACTACTTTCTTTTCTCCCTCATACCATCAACTACTTACCTAGGTCTGCTTATAACCGTGGAAATCATTTGTTTTGTCACTGTATGAATTGTTGGATTAAAATATTGCAAAAGCACTCATTAGATTATCTTCTTTTTTCACACAAAATTGGGAGGATGAATAGTTGTACTTCTATTCTACATTGATAGATTCTTTGTCATTCATCGACTAGAAAATGTCCTCGATAGCGTTTATGGGTTAAATGATGACCTCCAAAACATGTTTCAACAGACCAACAACAAAACTCTCTATGAGACAAATACTCTTATCTGCATACCATACCAAAGAAAGTGAAGCCCAAATGGTGCAGATGGTAATAAATAAATGTAGAGACTAAAGCTCACAAAATTGTGAACCTCACAAGATTATACTCACTTTACTAACAATTTAACATTATTGACATCCTGTAAATTCCAAGAACATTAAAACTAATGTATGTGATCAAACCTAGACGAGCATTTGCCAAAAACTTCTATGATCCAACTTGCAAAACGTGGAAATCATTTGTTTTGTCACCGTGTGAATTGTTGGATTAAAATAATTCAAAAGCACTCACTGGATGTCAAACTATTGTAGATGATCTTCCCTTTTCCCACAATACTTGGAGGATGAATAGTTGCACTTCTATCCTACACATGAGATTCTCTTGTCATGCAATGGCCGCAAAACCTCTTCCTCGACGTTTAAGGATGAAGAAGGATATGGATTGTCTAAAGTAGGAGGCTCTTGATTGCCCATCTAAGGGCTGATCTGCCTTTTTCATATGCTTCTTTGGTTGGTAGTATTTTTAATTCATTTTCCAGAGATAGAAAAATAGACGAGGAATCTAACACAAGTGGTTTCATATTTTTTTGAGCAATATTGAATTAGTTATGAATTTTCAAAGGAGATGTATCGTAGGTCCCTATTTGTGACCCTAGGTCTTCCATAAACCGCTCACTTGCAAGATGGAAAAAAGCAAAGCTGATGATTGGCTGGGACCCCTTTTTTCTAATTCATTCATAGCACTATAGCGGTCAATTTAAGGATCACTTCGTTCCATTTAACCCCTAAAGGACCAGCATGCGGTTTTTGGCAGTATAAAAAATTTGGGCAGGTACTTGTGACTGGAGATTTTCATATTTTTGGCTGAAATTTTAATAGAAGGTGGGCGCGAGGAGTACCTTTCATATGCACTAAATTTCATGACATTTGGAAATAGGAGTCAAAAGTTATGGCCAAATATGATACTTTTTTTTGTAACTGGGCAATCTGGGCAGATCAGAAAAAATCACTTTTTTCAAAAATAAAAATTTGAAATTGATTTTCTAGAGTTATATATACGTGGAAAGCTTTGAATCATTCCATTTCGACCAATGAATCAAAAGTTATGAGGATTTTTAGTTTGCGAGCAGTTATAGATTCTCTACTCTGAAATAAACTTTGAAGTTGTTTATTTAACTCAATATTTAATATTTTTTGAAAAAAATAAATTCATAGGATGTAAGTTGTTTATTACAACATTACAACCATTGGGATATACATTTTTCAATTCCATAATTAAATTCTGAACAATTTAGTATTTTGGATCATTTTCTACTTCTTTCTACTTACTATTTTTTTTGTATATGTTATACAACATCAAATGATTTGAAAATTTTTAAGCATGTAGAGAACTTGTTTAGGAAAAAGAATTCAAAGATGCACCACCATTTTGGACATTTTTTCATACAAATGTGACCTTGTGAAGTGCAGCTGCCCTGTTTTTCGCAGGAACAAAAAAAAGTTTTCTACCAATTCAAATGCTAATATCTTCCAATCCGCATGGTGAAAAAATTTGAAATTTTTTTGGCATCTTCTAAAACTAGTTTACTATAAGATCCTACGGTTACATGTGTCAAAAAAGTTTTTTTTTCAAAAAATTGATACTTGTACTAAAAATGGCAGTTTTGGAATGTTTTTGGTGAAAACATAGTCATAGAACTTTAGGGGTTAAAGATCACCTCGTTCCATTCAAGAGCCATTTATAGGGACGGTTCTTAATGCCTGAGCGATTTCAGAGCCTCCTACCTTACCAGAGCACAAATTACATATTGAAACATGAAGTTAGCATAAACATTTCTGTAATATCTTCTCAGGAGGTCATTTAACAAGTATCGTACACTCTATGCTTAGGGAGCCTCATCATTCTTAAAATCTGTAAAAAGAAGGGTGAGATACAGTCAGTCAGCGATGGCCATACCTGATAACAGGTCAGTCTTGGAGTTGTTGTGGTTCAGGCTTCTGACTACCAACCCACTCTCATTGTTGTTTGTGCCAATTAGCTAAAGCTATTGATGAGATCCAGGCATTCAAATCAACCTTTGCATCTTTTTTCAAAAATTACCATCACAAGTTAGAAAATCGTCCAAATATTTAAGAATTAAAGGGCATTACCACTAAAAAGAGCATTTATTTAGAAGAAAACTTTGCAGATTTAATCCTTGAGCCCCATTCATTTCCCAAGTAGCTGACAATCCATTTGTCATTCATTTATCAAGATTCCAAGTATGTGCCAACAAGGATATTTCTCTTTATCACATTCTATATCTATCATCATGCAAAACCATAATTCCTTCTTAAACGATAGTTCAATGGTGAATAGTGGATATTGTATACATGTGTACCATGCCTTTTGATTGGATAGTCACTCACGAGGGATAATTCAATTAATTTCAAATGATGGTTTATTGTATTACATCTTCCCATGTGAATTAGTTAACTTATATTACTAATTGGTAAGTATCCTTCCACCCGACACATATTTGTATTTTTGAGGAGTAGTCTGACCACCAATCAATATGGGATATATTAGTGGGATTCTTGTATATGTTTTGTATTCGTATTCCATATCTCATGATATCCATAACCATATTATTCAAGATCAATGGCATTGGAGGGGGGGGGGATTCTTTTTTATGAGATCAATGTCTCTCAATTTTTTATAAAGAGGGGGTTTGCGTTAATTATAAATTAGAGGGAGGATGCATGAACTAAAAGTCTTGAGGACAAAATGTGAAAAGAATCATTCAATAAAGGTTAAGGGAAGTACAAGCACAAATGATTTGCACCATTTGAATTGAAAATACAAATACATATATCAAAAACTCTCATTCAATAAGATCTTATAAAGCAATGATGGACAAACTAAGAGAGGAAGGCAACAAGAAATACCAAGATTCTCAAAAAGAGAACTTGTCATTGTTATAACTAGCTAACCCAAATTTCTAGCAATCGTTGAAAGATTTTGAAAAACTTCTAGCTCTTGAGAATTGAGAATATATTGCCATTGTCATCCATCTCTTTAGAACTAAGATAGGAGGTTCATAAATTGCCCACCTAAGGGATGAAATTAGATTTTGGGGGGGTGAAGCTTCTTGAAACATTTTTCAATAAAATTTCCTTCAAAGACAAGTAGAATTGCCTCCCCCCCCCAAAAAAAAATACACTATTTGTACATTGTTGAAGGTTAGAAAAAAGAAACATGTACAAATAGTGTACATTTAAAGAGGTGGATAATTTTAGAGCCTATGCGCTTTTAGGACCTCCTACCTTAGATATGTACTAGTCTTAACAAGAGCAAGCAAATGGGCCACGTAGCCGTCAATTGGACCTCTCTTGAACAATTTGTTTGCCTTATTGGGCAAAGCTGCAACAGCAAGAGGCCACACATACCATCTGAAATCATTGATGCAATATAGACACTTATCATAGAATAACAAATAGCAAAAAAACAAATTAAGAAATTCTTTCTACACACATAATGCTCTTTAGCCATTGAAGGATGCACCTTTTTACTTTTAGAAGAGGAAACAACATTGCAGGGTAGATGCATGATTTGGCATCTTAATATTGTTAAGGTGTCAAAAAAAATTGTGGAAAAAAATTATAACTTGATTTTATGTACTTTAGTGTATATAAAATCACATTGGGTGTCTTCTAAGTACTATAGAGTGTGGAATAATGGGTTGCATTAAGAAAAAAAGTAGACTTAGGATACCCCTCTTTATATTCATGAAGTGGGACAAAAATCTTTAATTAGTGTTGCCTTGTGAATTAGCGTGGGTCAAATGATCAATTTCTAAACGTTGGACAAGCTGTTCTAGGTGGGTTCTTTGTGGCTGTTGGATTGAAGCCATTAAAGTCCTAGAAATTGGCGGTTGAGGGTTCAAACTTGTCCGTTTTTCTTGGTCTAGTTATTTGCTTGTTTTGTTCTTGATTTTGCCGAGGAATTCAAAGATTTGGATTTTGGTTTCGTTCAGTTGGTGGTTTGAGAGGTTTAGATGTTGCGACTTAGGCTTCATGTTGGGCTTTGGGCATGCAAGATGGCTCTAAATTTTAAGATGAAGTTGTATACAATTGTAGATGAGAGTGCCTGGCTTGAGCTCCTCATTTTCAGCCAAAATCACTAAGTTACAATCCTATTTGAACTCCCGAACTTTCAAACGGTGTAACTTTGCATCAAAGGCTTCAAATCCCACATAAAAGACTATTTTGGATATCTACGCAACAAGTAGACGCCGGTGGACTGCTCACTTGCCCCATTTGGACAAGTTCTCACAAAGTTATGGCCCTCCAAAGATTCGGATCCTCTGGGAGCGGCGTCAAGCCTTCACCACGGCCCTTCTCTTGGCCATAACTTTGGTCTCGTAGCTTAAAACCTTGTAATTCTTCTTAAAGTAGCTTCTACATGTTCTTAGCTTTCCAATGATATGCTACATGACATATATTCATGAAGGATTCATTGGGAACCTCTCACTCCTAGCCCTTAAGTGTCTCGGCACCACTAGGACACCCCCAACTTTGAACGGCTATAACTTCTAACCAACTAGTCTAAATCACGCATTCTTTAGACGGTTGGAAGTGTCTTTCCAAGGGTATAAAATACTCTACCATTCTCTTCTAATTCTAGGCGCTATTGTGCCTTATTTTCTCGAGAGTCACTCATCTCTCCCTTCCTAGACTTTGCAAGGCTTGGGACATCACCTCCGAGGTCCCCTTGCTCACTAAAGCACTTCGGGCATCCCAAAGAGACAGGGGTGTGACAGGTTTGGTTTTCTGCTTGTTTTGTTCTTGATTTTGTTCAGTTGATAGTCTAAGTGGTTTAGGTGTTGTAATTTAGGTTTCATGTTGGGCTTTGGGCATGCAAGATGGCTCTAAATTTTAAGATAATGTTGTACATTATTGTAGATGAGAGCGCACAGTTTGTACTCCTCAGCCCATTTTTTTCCCAAACTAGTGACACTTATGTAGTGTTGCATTTGTGATTGGAGAAGAGTGTATGTGTAGATTGTTCGTTCCAATTTTGGGACTTTGATGACTAATGTCGCATCTAGAACAAGTTTGAGGCAATGAATCAAGTTTGTGACCAAGTTTATGTGATTTCTAAGGTGGAGGAGGATGTTAGAAGAGTTTCAAAGCAAATCTGGCTTACCAATGTCGGAGAAACGACTTTGTGGCCCCCCTTGAATTGAAATTTTCAAATGTTGACATTGAGGATCTCTGACGATGTTACTTTACTATTGTAGGAGGCGGAAGTTACTTTAGGATTTCAGACACTTGAAGTGGTTGAATTGGAGAACAATTAATTGCAATCAAAATTCATTTCGAATAACATCATGGAAAACTACAAACACGGTATCTAGAAGCTTACAAAGGATCTAGCATCCACAAATTTTGCAAATCATCAATGGGAGCTAAATAATTATAATCAACATGGTGTAGCAATTGTAAAGATCTATTGTGGAGAGTGCATTGGGGAAATTGGTGGCAATGGCGGTAAACACTATCAGATAATTATCCAAAATTTGTTTGCAAATTAAAAAAATTCTCATGTGTACTCCACATTGCACATTAAACAATGGTGCAAAAGGAAGGAGATCTTGTACAATGATCATCCTAAAAAAGAGAGAAACAAGGGTAAACCATTAATCTTGGGTCCAATCGACCATAGGCGTTTGGTGGACAAAGGTGTGAGTATTCTCAAAGCTGTAAACAACTCTATTTTTGTAGATGATCCTCCATTTGTATTAGTGGGAGATGTGGGGTTTTCAAAATGGAAATCATTTTCATTGGTACAAGGTGCATTGCAAGATTGATGGAGAAATAATGTTGTTATGCCTAACAAAAGCTAATCTAAAAATAAACCTAGAGAATCACTTGCACAAATTTGTTCATACAAAATGCATGGAGGGTTTGGTTGTATCTGCAAAGTCCACAAGGAAGTCAACTACACTCACCACTGGCAAAAGAGGTAGGCCAACAACAAGGTCAAGATCCACCATTGGAAAGCAACCCAATTTGCATCATGGCTTACCGATGCATCCATTGAAGATTTCACAATTGCAAACAACTCTCAATCATGTATATGTTTAGACTCAATTTTGGCATTATTTTGCTAGAAATTTTTGAAAAAAATCCCACTAATTATGGTGGTAAACTCTACATAGTGGACACTTTATTGAATGATCCAAAACCTAGAGCATTGTGGGTATCCACTGTAAGAAACCTACGTTTTAGGTGACATTTAAAATAAATAAATAATTGATTTTAGGTGACGTCCATTGCAGTAAATCCATGTTTTTATGACAACATTGATAGGAATACACAATGTGGGAGAAGGGTAGATTACTTGTCATTCCAAGAATTAGCTATTCATTCTAGGCAATCGGCTAAAAATTATCTTGAGGAAAAGGCCTTGCACTAGTTGATGAAGTCCAAGGCTGCCTAAATGAAAGTAAAGCAGTGGGGTCTAAAACTAAGTGCGGTAGAAAGCTTCAATAGAAAAGATATGCTCTCCTTTTGTAACAATATTTTGGCGGCTCACAAAACAAACACTTTGGGAGGAAAGCTAGCCTTATGGAACTTCCTCAAGGATGTTGCCACAAATTTGAATCAAATGAGGCAAGGCCACATATTCTTCAAAAATACCAAATCATTTGTTCAAGCAATGAAGTTATATGGAGTCTAGATATTCAGCCGTAGTTGATTCCTTTCACTTGAATCAAAAGGGAAGTTTTGCACAAGTCATCATGTTCAATCCTTTGCATGACTAAGCTACCTAGACTAATCCTTGTGGTGTCTTGTGTGTGCAATTGTTTTGATTTTGCATGGACTAGAAATTAGTGGAAGAGTGTTGATGCTTTTTGGCAAGAAAGTTGTAGAACAGTGGTTGGGCCAATTATCAAGCATGCTTCAAATGGAGACTCAAAGAGAAGACAACTCATGGTAAAAATTTATACAAGCTAGGTGGGGTTCAAGTACAAGATTCCATGGGAAGGATGGTCTTTGTCTTTGTGAATGGTTGGAGGAAAATAAAATATAGGACTTGCATGATCAAGATTTCATCCATAATGGCAAGAAATTGATTAGGCCACTTGATAGTGCTATAAAAAACCTTTAGTTAGGGACTGACATGTATTACCTAGACCATCTCGGCTAGGTTTATAAAAAATTTGCTTTACCAACATGGTTTGAAGAAAGAAGATGTACAACGCACTAACAGACAGAATTGGGCTAGTGCACAACGCATTTGTGCCAAAAAAGCAAGGACTTGCTTATACAAACCGAGAACGCACATCAAGAAAGAACACTGGGGCCCAAGTTGTATTTGACTATTTGTGTCGATTACATTGACATTTTTCTTTCCATTTCTTTGAGTTTGAGGGAGAGGGTTGTGCTTGCGAGCAAAGTCTCATTTTTTTTCCCGTATATCGAAGTTGTGGTTCAAGTATGGGGACCATGGTGTAAGAGGAGGAAATACAAAGACACAGACCCCCTAGGAGTGCTTTGTGAGTAACCAATGCTATCTAGACGTCCAAATTTCTTGTCACTTTGTGGTCTTATTGATAAAGTATTTCAGAGATGCATTCTCTCACTTGTCGGTTCCATTTGACCTCGCAAGATCTGATTTTTGTGAGATTTTCTTTAGCAAGGTGGGGGAAATGCAGGGTATGGAAAGAGCTTATGGCCCCTTCGCACCAGGTCTGACAGAGGAACAGTGTCACAGTTTCCGTGTAGTAAAATGTCGTTGACCGCGGCGGCAATCAGCGTCCGTTAGGTTGGGAGTTGACGCGCGTTCGAGGCTGTAAATTTCTGGAGTTCAGAAGAGTGCTCTGTTCACATAGGTGGGATAAGCATTCATCGAAATACCGAATTCACGAAACATCGTTGTAGTAGCGTGCACACCTGTCATTGAGAATTGTTGTGCCGTTTGCAGTTGGTGGAATGGTGGTATTGTGAGATCTTGGATTGCTGTGAAGATCAAGCAACTGAGGAGAAGTATGCAGTACACTTCACCGTCTGTAGGCACGCGGAAGTTCGTGATTGTTAGTGCACTAGTTGCAGTCGTTTTGTTAGGCAATTGCAGGGTTTTTGACGAAAGTTGCAACAGATTTCGAACCCTTGTGCAGCCAGAACAAGCTGTATGTAGTTGGGTTTCTTTTGTTCAAAGTGCGAGGTGCTGTCGGCATTGCTGAAGCTTCGGTGTCTTTCACGGCGGAATTGGACGGAGGCGCCATATTTGCCATCATTGCGGTCGTCGTGAGCGTCGGCTTCCTCACAGCTGGAGAGGCACTAAAAATTTCCAGGTGCCTGTCTACAGAGCTTTCACGAATTCGTCGGGCATTTCTCTGTGTTGCAATTGTTGGTGACGCAGGAGAACGCATTCATCGTCTGTTTGCATTCTAGGATTTTTTTTAGTTTTTTCCTCACAATATGCAGAGCGTTTTCTCGACAAAGTGTGTGTCATGAATGAAACCATTTTCAGAGGCATTTTTACAGTGGACTCCTGAATTTGCATGTGAGCATTCAAAATTTCTAGCCATATCGAAAAAATGTTCGACCTGCTCTTAACAGTGCACTTGTTTCAGTGAACGCCAAACACTGCTCACTTATCCGTGAATCACGACATGGAGCCATCACAAGTTCCTGTCGACATTATGTATGCAGTGGGATTCATGTTGCTCATGCTATTGAATTCAAATCGTGCTCTTTTTGACGCTGTGAACATTACCATCGAGGAGGACAGTATCATGGACGTGGAAGTGGATTTCAATTTCTGTCCAACACCTGTATTGGATGCAGAATCAATGTTCGACGCAGCCTTAAACCACTTCCGCCTGTGTACTACCTTTGCATACTTGGATGACAGAGGATTTAGGTTTCTAGGTGAAGCCACGATCAACTACGTGGTTTTCCAGATTTTTACTCCACGAATACGACGATAGAAGGTGGATAGAAATGTTTCGTTTCAGTAAGCGGTCCGTTTTTAATTTAGCTAACCTCATAGCCCCAGCAATCCGGAAGCAGGACATCAATTACAGACAGGCCGTGCCAGTGCCCGTGCGCTTGGCTTGCACACTCTTTAAATTGAGTCACGGTGCCACCTTCCTCATCTGCAGTGAGATGTTTGCAGTGGGAAGGAGTACTGTCTCCATCATGCTCCGAGAAGTCGTTAATGCTATCAACGTTTCCCTAAAAAATGAGATTAGTTGGCCTTGGGGAGAACACGTGAAGAGCACGGCGGCGCTTTTTCATCAAGTCTGTGGACTTCCCGGTGTGTGTGGAGCTATAGATGGGACACACATTTGCATCACGAAGCCACGAATTGGTGCACATGACTATTTCTATTTCAAGTCCGGTGGGTATAGTATCAGCTGCCAAGCCGTTGTGGACACTTCTAAAAGATTTATGGACTTGTATGTGGGCATGCCGAGATCCACAAACGACTCAAGGGTGTTGCGGAGGTCAATGTTGTTTCATCGTGCACAACACCGAACTCTATGGGACAACTCTCTGTCTTTCAACGGCTACGCACCGTATTTGCTTGGAGACAGTGGTTACCCTCTTCTGCCATGACTCATGGTGCCCCACAGACGAGACAATCGTCTGTCTGTTTTTGAACGACTTTTCAATTGTAGGCTCAGCCGAGGACGAGCTGTTGTGGAGAACGCTTTCGGCATTCTGAAATTGACGTTTCGAGAACTCCATGGCAAATGCGACTTGGATGTGACAATCATTCCGGACGTTGTCACCTGTTGTGCCATTCTGCACAATGTCCTACTCAATCAGTCTCAAGAAGACATCGAATGCCTCCTTGAGATTGTGCACACACAAGACGGCAGTCAGCGTACGGAAAATGCCCTTCCTGCTGCAGCAGAAGACGTCTTAGCAGATGCTCAGGACTTGGAGCTGGATCCAGCAATTCAGAAGCGAAGTGATCTCGGAGTCTTCCTGACCCTGCAACAAATAGCTCCTCTGTGATTGAGGTTTTCCTGTGCTCTGTCTTACTTGAGCTTACACTGACAGCGTTCTACCGAGCTGACATTTTCTCTTCAGAATGCAGTAATACTTGAATTTCAATTGAGCAGGACCATTATTCTTCACTTTTGTCTCTTAAAACATGTAGAGGACTGCAACAAACGTTTCTTGTTTCGCTATTGAGTTCTACCAGTTTGTGCACACTTCGGAACGTTCTCCTGGAACAGGACTAATGACTGTGTGTGGGGCTCATGCAGACAATGAACGCATCCTTCACAGCGCCTGGGTATGTGCCTAGTGCAACGACAAAATGAGTTCATGTTAATTTACCCTTACTTCGGGAGGATGTCGTTCAGTACTAGCGACTGAAACAAAAGAAGGTTTCCATGTTGAGTAGCAGGTCTGGTGGTTACGTTTGTCTCTGTGTTCCATGGGAGACAGAGCTAATGAGGACGGCCATTTGTAACACAACATATACAAATTGCAGTGCAGACGGAGTAATACAAATCGGAGACTTGGTTTGCCAGTATAGTAGTAGAGGGAACACATGGAGTTCTGCATAATTTGTTTTACAGTAAACGGTACATTGAATGTGAATGTCAAATTCGGTGGTCCTTCATGCGTCTGGTGAAGCGGAGTGAAGACGCCGGTCAGCGGTTTCTTCAGTCCCTATTCATGCAGTAGTGCAATGAATTTATTTTTTAGGTCTGCTCTCCAGTGATGGATCTTAGACGTTGCGGTGCTCTAGAAGGCGTTACTGAGAACAAGCATAGGCTACTACGTGTCAGTGTGGGTGACAGTTTCTGGAACATCGTCCTTGCGAACCACATGTGCCAGAACTCTGTGAATATGCACATTTCCTGTAAATACTGTTTTTCTCATTCCCCCAAAAAATTACAGTACAACTGTATAAGAAATTATTGTCTCACAACAATGTCTCACTACAGTGCTTATGTTGTTTTCATAAAAATCACCTCGTACACAGGTAAACACTTCAGGCAGCATGTGCACTATTTAGTGTACACAACTGCGGTACTTCCGAGAATAACGTCCCCTGGGTTTCTGTACATGCTTCAATATGAGACGACTATACAAACGGAATGCTAGCTGTGCTGCCAGAACGTATGCTGGGCTGCACACTAAGCTACGGCTGGTTGACGAGGTTCTGCAGTATGGGCCACTGGAACGGAGGCATGACCGACTTCATTGTCCAACTGTGATGCTATGGTGGTAGTCTGTCGAAGAGGCAAAGTTGTTGCCGCTGGTCGGGGAGAAGGAGGAGACACAAGAGGACGACCTTGAAAACCGGAGCTCATGACATGCGATAAATTTGCCAAGCACTGCACAACTTGACCTTGCTTGTGTATTGCCAGTTTCGCGTTCTCGTTCGCTGCTCTAGCATTCTCGTATAGGCAACGATCACGTTCCAATTGATACTCCATCTGTTTGGTGAAGAAAGTGAGCTACATGTCCATTTTCGATTTCTCCAAATCCCTTCTTGCTATGGCAATGTCCCGCATCTGCGTCGACATGGCATCGCCCGTGGCGCGGGTGGCCTCAGCTATGAGGGAGTGTCCAGTGACACTTCGGCGATGCACGCCGGTGCTGCCTGCTGCACGACTATTCGGAGCTTCACCAGTGTCAGAGGAGCTGATGATTACCATCAGCACACTTGGAGGCATGCGTAATTTACGCACATCAATCGGGGACTGCAGTGCTTTTGAAGAAGGCATGGCACCGGACAGAGGGAGTTTGTGCACTCTAACCTTAGCATCAGCTGAGTGCATTGAAGCGCTGAAGCCGTCTGTATCTGTCGTATGATGGGTGTCTTGAATTTCATCACTGTCGTTCATGAAATCTTCACGCTCACCATCAACATTGTCAGCGGCTGCAACCGCAGTCTTGTAATTGCTATCATCCACGGACATGAGGTCGCGTGAATGGGGCGGTTGCATTGTTGGACGGCACCGATACCATTCATGGATTTGGAAAAACGTTTCTTGGGAAAATGAACGGGGAAGTCCTTCAAACTTCCGCTCCAACCGGCTTAGAATCTAGTACGTCATCTCATTCATGCCGCTGCGTGAAAAATAATCTGAAAGACGTTTGTATTCCGGAATCAGAAGATTCCACTTCGATTTGTAAGCTCCAGCATCTCGATGGCAAGGAGATCCGCCAGCATGCATGACCTCGTCACTCACACGTTGCCACTTGGTTGAGTCAGGAAGCATCAATTCGCGGGAGTCTTTGCAGGACGTCTCCTCGTCGCAGAGTTTGCGCTTTGCTTCAATGAGAGCGGATATCTCTGATGCTTCCCAATTGGGACCTCGTTCTTTGCGCTGCTTCTTCGACGGAGGAGCTCCTGCAATTTCTTGAACATGGGGACATGAAGTTGTAAGCTCAGGAACAATGTGTGATGGACCGATGATGTCGCATGGCTGCATGCTGGTGCGTGGCTGCGATGAAACTGCACCTGCACAACATGATCATGAGAAACGAGTGTCGACGAAGTTGAACTCCGAAGGACCCATTGCAGATCTACAGACACTGTTCGGTGGTACTCACAAACTATGATTATAAGCATGCACGAATTCAACAATTTTGAAGTCTGTATTGTATTCGTGAAGGACGGAAGGTTCTGCGCACTACACGGTAGCATTCATGTACTATTTCACGGTGAATGAAAGCGGACTTGCAGCAGCAGGAAAACATTACTGAAGTATACTAAAAAAACTACCGAGCACTGCAGTGGACCACTGCTACACATGACGCCGTCCAGTGAAAACATCGATGTACGTCAGAAAGACTACGACTTTGAAATATACAGGGACTGCAATACTTCATGACATAGCAGTTCAAGAGAAGGTCATGTACCTGACTCTGCAGCGTGGACGGGGAATGCTTGTGCTACGGCAGGCTGACGTTCATGTCGATTCGGCATTCTGTCTGCGGGATCTTCACAGTGAATCTTGACGTTGTACAGTGCGCTGAGCACACAACAGACTTGCAGATCGGCAAGGAATTGAAATACTAATTGCTCTGTTCCGTCGCAGAAGCACTAGACTTCAAGACGTCCTTTACTAAGTGCACGTTGGATTGCGAGTTTTGGACAAACTTGATTCTAAACGGCTGCACTGTGAGATCGATCTTCCATGCACATGTTTCTCAAGCTTTCCGCGGCAGTGTACAGACCGCCTTACTTCAATTCGCGTTCTAGAAACGCAAGCACGCCAAGCTTGCATGCCATGCTGTGGCCGACGTGAATTCATTCCAGTGATTTGTTTGCATTTTTTTTTCCATACAATATTATAATAGTACTTATCTTAAAATTTTCCGCCCACTTAACGTATTCCCTCTTCAAAACCTCATTAACGTAACACCAGTCCCGAGGGCCTGAAATGTACAAACAAGGAAGATATAGCTCCTACGATGAAACCGACGGCCACGACCGTCCTTCCCCAGTACGCTGCGCTCGTACATTACTTAACATCGGTCCTTCATCGCTGCATTTGCCTTGCCGAACCTACTCCACGCCGGCTCGGGCTTCCTGACTGTGCTTGGTGCGAACGCGCCACGGTAGTGCTACGTTACTGTACCCCTGTAAAACCGCTGTAGCACCTGGTGCGAAGGGGCCATTACAATTGAACAAAAGAACTGGTAAGGTTTGCAAATACGGTGAACCAACTAGCTGCGATCGAGTATGGTCCGAATGGCCTACAATTTGACGGGGTGCACAACAAGCAACGAAATATCTGGGCTGATTTGCACCCGGGCATGACCCTACTGATTTAGCAAATTACAGTAACCTTGCGACAAATGAGGAGATTGTGCTACCTCTAAAGGAAGGGTTGAAGGCAGCCCAAGCCCAGTTGAAGGTGTTTAATATGACACCCTCCACTTACGCTAAAAAACAAGCTTTGGTTCTTGCAGCCTTGGAAGGTGGAAAGTGGGGATCGCAAGCGTTGGGCATATGTGGCACTGGCCAAATCCGTCCTCGGCGAAGATGGTGATGCTAAGGTTTTGAGGAAGTCACTCGGTGTCTAGATGGAAGGAGAGACTGCCGAGGCTGAAAACACCAACATTGAGGCTGAGAGCACTAGTTTGGACGCAGTACTGGAAGATGCCCGCACGGGATGATCTTAGAATTGCGGAGGAAGAATGCAGGGATGCCACATCCCAGATGTTAAATTCGGCGGAGCCCAGCGAGCTAGTGGTGACAAATCGCACCACCCCTCCTGACACCAAAATACTGTCGGTGGTTGAGTACATGGGGACTGCAATCTATAAATCAACTTTGGTAGTTGACTTGAATGGAAATCCCTTCCTATCAAAGGACCGTTTAACTCAGATTTTGTGTACTTCAACGACACAGAGGAGTACCTGCATGCTACAAATTCCACTGTAACAACTTCTTTCCTTGAGCTTGGAAGTGATTGTAGTGTGCTTTTTGGGCAAACACTTCCAGCCTCGACAAAACGTCTGTAGTGAGGACTGCGCAGAAGAGAAACCGCGGATGTGCAAAACGTAGGACGCCCATCAGCCTGGTCTGGTGGTGTGGACATTGCTAGTTGGCGGAGTTGGGACGAATCCAAAAAATTCGTATGAGACTTAAGAACAAGTGGGGATTGTGCACGAATCCAATCGATCTCATGCAGCGGACTGCCGTAGGCAAAAATGTAAGTTTTGCACCCTCCATCGAAATTATGCTCAACTGGTTCAAAACAGCGCCGGGTAGGAACAAGTTTTTTCCAACTGGTGGTCTGGAGCAGTAACTTGTATTTCAAAGAATCGACGATTCAAACTTCACTTTCACTCCAGTCATATAGAATTCTTGTCAATGCAAAGCCGTCTCCCCTGATGTCCAAAGCCAATAAACAGCTCCTTACACAGGTTACCCAATTAGAGATTCTCCTGTGCCATTGGAGAGGGTTGGGTGTTCCCCTGGGTGTACCTGATTAACCTTGTAATTGGCATTTGAATTATTTCAAATCAAGTCATAACAGAAAATTTCGTTTTCTTATTCTTTGATTGTTTTGCATTTCATTGAAATGAAAAATCCATCAAGAGAAAAAGCTGATGAAACTACGAATTCAAAGAGTTGTGTAAAAGCTATATTCTTGCAGAACAGCTGCTTTCCCAGGTCTGCATGCAGAGAAATGAATCTAAATGATGACCCAAAAAACATGTTTCAGCAGACCATCAATAAAACTATCCATGAGACAAATACTCTTATCTGCATACTGAAGAAGGTGAAACCCAAACGGCATGGATGGTAATAAATAAATGAAATCGGTAGAGACCAATGCTCACAAAATTGTGATCTTCACAAGATTATACTTCGTACTAACGAAATTAACATTACTGATATTCCGTAAAACTCCGATAGCATAAAAACCTAAAGTGATCAAACCTAGACGAGCATTTGCCAACAACTTCTACGATCCAACTTGTGATGCGGTCTAAGTCCATCCACCCACTCGACACCCAAAATTGAAAATAAAGAAGCTTGGAAGGCCTGAACGAAGCTCCAATTCCTCGACAAGGGACGGCAACCAGCAAAAAAGAAAGTGTGGATTTAATGCCTTCCTGACCTTGCAAACACAAATTCTGATACCCCTCGACAATTCGTATGAATGAACTTATTGCTAGGCGGCAAAGCAAAACTGACCATCACATAAAATTGGAATGACAAAAGAAACTCTCGCTTCATCCGTATAAGCCTTCTTGCTCCCAGACGTCCACCAAAAAGTCCACCATTTCCTGTGACAAGCAAATATAGCATGACCAATTTCCCATATCATGCATTGACTATGACGGAATAAATTTACTCGGGAATAGGGAAGGATTACTATTACACCTCTTCAATGCGACACTACATAATATGGCAAATATTATATCTCTATCACTGGAGACTCGACAACTCAAGCTCGTGAGGAGTGACTCAGTGAACCATTTTCGTTAGGGTTTCCCAAACATGTCATATTAAAGAGCAGTGACTGTAGATTGGCATCACTACCTCACTAATGGCTAGCAAAGGAACCCTGCTAGAACTAGATAACAAAGTCATGGCAAGCCACAAAGCAAAAAATCTTGAAAACACGTAAAATTGGGGGACCCCTTCAAGAGTAGCAAATTCAGACTTGATAATTAAGAAAAAACATTGTAGAACTGTGAGAGGATGTCACAGTGGGACGTACAGGAAGAGGCACAGGCTCTGTAAAGGGACGACTTGTGCCAAGTAGATCCTCATAGGTTGCGCTCCATCTGTAACTCAGCAGTCACCACATTAAAGCACTCGAGCAAATCCTTCGAAACCTTGGCAACAAAACTCCATTAAGAAGGATACAGATTGTCTAACAGAGCGCAAATTGCATACTGAAACATGAAGTTAGGGTTTTTCTAATCTCTTCTAAAAGGTAATTTAACAAGTATCGTAGACTTTATGCTTTGCCTCATTAATGAATACATCTAACAGCATCTCAATTTCAAACTATGTAAAAAGAAGGGTGAGATACAATCAGCCCGCGACAGCCATACCTGATAACAGGTTCTCGCAGTTGTCGTGGTTCAGGCTTCCGACTGCCAACCCAATCTTGTCGTTGTTTGTGCCAATTAGCTAATGCTGTTGAGATCCAAGCATTCAAATCAACCCTTGCATTTTTTCAAAAATTCCATCACAAGATAGACAATCGTCAAAAAAAATTTGAATCAAAGGGGCACTACGATTAGAAAGAGCATTTATTTAGAAGAAAACTTTGCAGATTTAATCCCTGAGTCCCATTCAGTTCCCAAGTAGTTGACCATCCACGTGTCATTCACTTATCAAGATTCCAAGTTTGTGTCAACAAGGATATCTATTATCTAGATCCTATATCTATCATCATGCAAAACCAAAATTCCCCCTTAAAGGCTAGTTCAATGGTGAATAGTGAAGACAGGGAACTAAAAGTCCTGAGGGCCAAATGAAAAAGGAATCATTCTATAAGGGTTACGAGCACAAATAGTTACACCATTTGAATCAAAATAAAGGTACATATATCAAAAGCTCTCACTCAACAGGACTTACAAAGCAGTGATGGTCAAACTAAGAGAAGAGGGCAAAGAGAAATACCAAGATTCTCAAAAGAGAAATTGTCGTTGTTATGACTAGCTGTGCCAGATTTCTGGCAATCATTGAAAGATTTTGAAAAATTCCTTAGCGTTTGGGAATTGAGAACAGATCGATTGTCGCCCATCTCATTAGAACTAGACATCCACCAGTCTTGACAAGAGCGAGCAGATTGGCCCCGTAGCCGTCGGTTGAACCTTCTCTTGAACGGTCGGTTTGCCTGCTCGGGCAAAGCTGCGGCAGGAGGAGGCCGCACATACCCTCCTAAACAACCACTGATGCAACACAGACGCTTATCAGAGAATAACAAATATCAGAATAACGAAGCAAGCAATTCTTACTACACATACAACACTCTTTAGACCTTGAAGATGCACCTGTTTACTTTGAGAAGCACTCATTTCATCATCCAGAATATGGACTTTTGAGCGCTGCAGGGTCGAAGAATGTCGTGCACGCTTCACGTGGTCATTCCCAGCAAATGATCAAGTGCTAATACCATAAACTAGTATTGAACTAAGGAGGGATCCAAGTGAAGTAGAGGAAGAAACACACCCCATACATGCGTTTTTCCTTTGCAGCTGAAGGGTAGGAATCCAGTATATCCAACTGCAAAGCCGTAGATTTTGCATATAAGATAATATACTCTAATCAACCCTTGGATTCGCACACATGAGCACCTCAACACCTCAAGCACTCGAATCCCTTCCTCCACCTGCCATCCACCTTTCGAGAATAACCACCATTTCAGAGTCAAATCGGCATAAAGTCCAAGCACAGTACAGAAAGATTTTCTTTTTAAATAGAGGAACATAGATTGATCGTTAAGAACTCAAATCTAAAGCACCATACCTAGGAATTTAGTTCACAAAGTGTCTCTATCGATCATTCTAATCTACAACCTAGATTCAAAAACCTTCACTAAATCTAACTCGGACAGACAACCAAAGGAAAAAAAATCGTGATACCAAATTGCAAGTCTACGTGAATTCTAGCATTGACACAAACTCTTGCTGAAAAACAAACCATTTCATCAGAAATTTTAGATACTACAGATGCATAGCTTGCTGAATACGTCATTGAGAACGCCAGGTCACCTACACCAGTACAAACAGCTAGAGACTCTTACAGAACCACAGATCAAATTGAAAACATTATGAATTCAGAGAATTCATACCCTTCGAAGCTCAATAAAACTTTCCAATTTTCCAATTTTTTAACTTTCCAAATTTTCGAAACTTCGAAATCCTAACGTGTAAATGACTTCCTTGCATGACTCACTGTCCTTCAATTCAAAATAGGATTTGGTGCAGTACCACCGAGAAGCTATGGCGGAATCCTGAAAACCCAACCAAATTTGACAAATCGAAAAAACCCTGAAACAGCGCACCCAAACACAGAAACTAAAGGAGGACAGAAGAAGCCAAATGGAGATAGAATAAAGTAATTCATCAGCATGCGAACCTTTTTTGTATGTCTCCTAGTTTTGTGAGAATCCGTCACGGGCACAAGAAAGTTCGAATTCACCGCAGCAGCAGAGCGCGATCATTCAAATGGTGTGAGCGGGGTTGCCGGCTGCGAAGCGGGAGGAGTTGCGTGGAAGGAAGGTAACGGCACCTAATACCGTCCGAATAAGCGTGGGTCCTATTATTAACCCAGGAAGGACGCCGCGGACCATAAGTGTCCGATGAATGACAAGGAACTCTCGAGTGTAGGACAGAACTACAACTATTCATCTTTGGAATTTTTTGTGGAAAGTAGAGAACATCTACAGTAGCTTGACTTCCAATGAGTACTTTTGGATTTTTTTATTCCAATTGCTCTCACGGTTATACAATGCATGATTTCCAGAGTCACCCCCCGCGTCGTTCCAGGGTTAAATTGTTTAAATGTTTTTTAGAGTGAGTCTTGTTGGGAGTCAAAAGGAGATTCCAGATTCTTTGAGAATGTCAAGATTTTGGGACATCATAGCAGTTACCTCATACCTACCAATATTTTAAGTGCTGAAAACAGGTGTACTCAAATTGACTGTAGTCTCTCGTGATAAAAGAGCTACATTACAAGAGACTTTATCCTTGTAACCCCTAAAGGACCAAACACCATTTTTTGACAACATAGTGATTTTGGGTAGCTCACTCCAAACAAATTTTTTCTTTTTTTTCTTTGAAATTTTCACACAATATGTGCCCGAGGAGTAACTTTAAGGCCCAACAATTTTCATAACTATTGATTGCGTGGTTAAAAAGTCATTACATGATATGTCATTTTCATTGGTTGGCGGGCAACCCAAGCAATTGAAAGAACTTCTTTAAAAATCACTTTTAAAAAAAATAAAATTTTGAAATTGGTTCTCTAGATTTATATATATGCAGAAAGCTTTGAATCATTCCCTTTTGATTAATGAGATGAAAGTTATGAAGAGTCTTAGTTTGAGGGTAGTTATGTAATCTCTACTCTAAAATAAACTTTGAAGTCCTTCATTTAACTCAATTCTCAATATTTTCAAAAAAAAACAAAAACATTGGGTGTAGATTGTTTATTACAACATTACAACCGTTGGGATTGACATTTTTCAATTCCATGTTTATATCCTTAACAATTTAGTGTTTTGAATCATTCTCTACCTCCTTCTATTTACTATTTTTTTCCTATATGTTCTACAATTCCAAATGATCTGAAAATTTTCAAGCATGTAGCCAACTTGCCTTGAAGAATGAATCCAATGAGTAACCACAATTTTGGACATTTTTTCATACCAATGTGACCTTCTGAAGTGCAGCTGCCCGGACTTTCGCAGGGACAAAAAAAGGATTTTTGTCAATTCAAACACTATTATCTTGCAATCCACAAGGTAGAAATTTTTGAAATCTTTTCTACAACTTTTCAAACTAGTGTACTACAAGATCCTATGGTTACATTATTTCAAAAATTTGGTACTTGTATGAAAAATAGCAATTTTGGAGTGGTTTTGGTGAAAATATAGTCTCTAACCTTTAGGGGCTAACATTGTAGCACTTGATTGTTTTGGAACTATCAATAGGACATCAATAGGTTGTTCACTAGACTACAGAATCAAATAATACAACAATTATAAAATATTGATTTGGATATTATTGTATTATTTACTTATTTTTAAACAAGACTCTATAGATGTTTTGAACAAGGATGTAATTTATTATATTTGATTAGAAATTTTGAAATGTATAAAATATTAAGAAATTATAATTTATTTGACAATCTAGTTAATGTATTGATGTATATAGAATTCACAATTGAGATTTTGAGCTGTCATAGGGTCCATTTCCAGATGAGATTTACAACTTTGAAAAATTATACATTAAACCTATACAACTAAAATTTGAAGTTACAATGAGTATCTCAATCTTATGTAGCAACTAATTATGTACGTGTCTTCTAGTTTGGGGGAGCATTTGACAAGGTAACTGTTTTAATCCTCCTAATTTAGGTCAAACTGCCTTATTTTCTATTGATTCTTTGTTTGAACAAGTTTCTATTGGTATTACAATATTATGAGTGTATAAAATCAATTTTGATAAATTTAAAATTTAAAAAAAAAATTCACAATTTAAATATGTTAATAATTTATTATATTTATTTAATTGGATTGAATATATGATGTAAGATTTTTAGACATATACTAGTTAAATTTAAACTAGATCTTAGCTCAAAATATTGACATCAACAAATTGAAAAATTTGATCAAAGAGCATCATGGGTGAAATGATAAGTAAAAACAACAAGAAAAAATAAACCTATTGTTTCGTTTCATGATGCCTAAAAAGACAAGTGATGGAGAAGAAATCATACATCCACTAATGTATGACTTTAATGGTCTTGCTTTATAAGATGTTATGAACCTTGACAACAAAAAGATTCCAAAGTTGTTAAAAAATTGACAAAAAAATTCTTATAAGAATCTAGACATAGACCACCTTGAACTAAAAAATTTCACAAGAATAAATCCTAAACTCTAAACCTTTAACCCTTGACAAAAAATGCACCAAGTTCTAAATTAAAAATTCCTGAATTCACTTTCAACAAGCTTGAGTAGGAAAAAGAAACCCCCATCAAAACCTCAAACGGGGTAAGCTACCTCAAGTTTCGTCACCTGGATCAAGCCCTGGATATGCTTTTGTGAGTTTTAGGGTTTCGGTCAGGGGCGGGGGTTATTCTGGCAGAAGGTCGACAGTGCTAGTCCTTTTCGATTCTCCAACGCCATAGCTTCGCTCCACCACAGGCGCGGCCTCTCTCCAACGATGGGTACGCCTCTATTTCTCCACTCTCACTCTCCACGTCGTGCACATACTTCTTCCCTATTCCCTTCACTTTTTAAAAACAAAAAATTTCGTAAGGGTGTGTAGATGTTGAGGCATGTTTGCATGATTGGTTGTGCAGGTGCGTACAAGTACATTGAGGAGCTGTGGAGGAAGAAGCAGTCCGATGTGTTGCGTTTCTTGCTTCGTGTGCGTTGCTGGGAGTTCAGGCAGCTGCCCGGCATTGTCCGCGTCACCCGCCCCAGTCGACCTGACAAGGCTCGCCGTTTAGGTTACAAGGCCAAGCAGGTCAGTTTGCACCTGGAATTTGCAATATTTGCATTCACCGCTCCAATATCTTCCAGCTGTGTGCAGTTTTATTTCATTGTTCGCGTTGGGTAGGGTTTCCAGACCGAGCTTCGGATCTGGCTTTGTCGAATGGTGCGAGGTGCCGCGTATTATCTGTTTCATTAAGCAATTCGAAATTCTTTATGATCGCTTTTTATGAGGTCACAAGAAAGCATATTTAGGTCAGAATTCAATTGGATCTTGGTACGATATTTTTGCTCCTTTGTGACGGACTCTAAACTGTAGGGATACGTCGTCTACCGTGTTCGCGTCCGCCGTGGAGGTAGGAAGAGGCCGGTGGCCAAGGGTATTGTGTATGGAAAGCCCAAGAACCAGGGTATTACACAGCTCAAGTTCCAGCGTAATTTGAGGTCTGTTGCTGAGGAGCGTGCTGGACGCAAGCTTGGAGGCCTTAGGGTTTTGAATTCGTACTGGATCAACCAGGTCTGTACACACATACCATTGTTATGTTTTGTGACAATCTTCGTGTTATACTCGAGATGAATATGCTAATTTCAATTTGGGCACCACACCAAAAAATTTGCCACTTTCATAATTATGTAAGCTGTTGCATTCTAATAATGAGGTTCCACAATGTGCACGATTTCATCCCCTCTAATGCTGATTGGTCGATCCTATATATATTTGCTATTATATCTTGTAAGTGGCCATCTGCTGGGCATTAATGTCTGTCAGGTTGGTGTATTAGCTGCAGTGTGGTTGTCATGAATGAATCATATACCACTTTTTACCTCGTGCTGCACTAGTTTGGGTCCTCCGAATTTGAAATGAATTATCGTGATAATTGTTACGAGTATTCTGTGGGATCTCGTCAGCTTTTCTTTCTTTGCAGCCAGTGTGGATCGAATGCTTTAATCGAACGCAATACTCTCTGTTTGCAGGATTCGACCTACAAGTACTTCGAAATCATCTTGGTTGACCCACAACACACAGTCATCCGCAAGGACCCGCGCATCAACTGGATCGTGAACCCGGTGCACAAGCACCGTGAGTTGCGTGGACTGACCTCGGCAGGCAAGAAGTACCGTGGTCTTCGCGGCAGAGGACACTTGTACACCAAGGCTCGCCCTTCAATCCGTGCCACTTGGAAGCGCAACAACACCCTGTCTCTCAAGCGTTACCGATGAGGATCTTAGAGCTAGGGATGAGGTTCTTTCTCGCATGTTGTGTCAGCATCAATTTCTTAATGTAATGGCCTTCCACGGTTTTGAGAATGCAAATCTCTTTTCGCCTACGTCTACTTTCACCACATGGTAGTTCCGAGCTAAATATGATGAGTTATGAACACCGCTTGATCAGGTTTGGATGGGTTTCCTTCATGTATATGCCCTGTGATCTTCGGGTGTTTTAATCTCTGGAAATGAAATTGTGTCTTACACTTGCTGCAGTATTCTATGGACTGTCAATTTTTACTCTACTATTGTGTGGAATTCCTTCTCTGTGCTACGTAATTTACAATTGAAGCCTTCAATCTCTTGAGAGCTTGTCAATGGTGAAGTTGGGATAGCAAGGAACGAGTTGACAAGGATAGCAAGGATAGAGTTGACCTAGCTGTAGCGACCAGAGTCCACATAAGTACCGTTGAATGCATTGTTTTGCCTTCAGCTGTGAATACCGTTGGGACTAGACATTCTTGGGCGGAAGTGGACCGGCAATGATATAAAGGAGTTTGGCCCATTTGGACTACAGTATTAGAAAATGTATTCAATTTGTCTTTTCTTGCTCTCTTCCGGCCAGCATGCCTCTTCCGTCAGAAGCACTTACGAGGTTCCCAAGAAACGGATGAGTAGGTGAATCGACCTTCAACTACGAGTGTGCATCGTTGAAATATTGTATTTCGAGGGGATGCAGGGTTAAGTGCCTGCACTTAAATATGAAGTAGCTAACGGAAAGTAGGCGTAGTTCAACAATTCAAGTGATGGGAATTGAACGGCAACAATGTTGCAGGATGAGCACATTCACATGCAATAATATGAAAATCACGTACGTCACCTACGCCTACATATCTAAAGCAACTGAAGACTTTTATCTAGCTCTCTTTCGGCACGTCTCGGGGGCACAAAGTATTGTACCATTTCGACGTGATCAGAGCCAAGTCGGGCGTTCCATATGTGGGATTCGGACCAAGTCTGTGTCAAAAAGCTCGATAAACTGCAATTGTCAAGTTCCCTGCTCACTTTAGTGATGCATAATATCAAGACAGAATCGTGCATTCAAGTATCATCACATCACAAGCTTTTCAGTTTTCTAAATTATTCCGTCTTAGATCAGCACACAGAGTAACATTAAATGTTAACCCCAAAGATGAGAATCGGCTATAGACAGGGACCTTTAATGGAATTTTCAAATTGCAGCAACGGATCCTCAACCAAATGAAATATCGGTATCAATTTCGTGATATGTGTTCTCAAGAAGTAAACGAGGAATGGGATAATTGACTATTGTCTAAGTGTGAACTTCAGGTTGAGGACGAGGACAGAATGAGCACCACACCTGTTCATTGAGCATGCGAACTTTGTTGCCAGCGTAACGTCGGTACTCTTCAAATATGGCTGTCAAGCTCCATCTCTGGAGCTTCCGCAAACAGCCCACTATTGTTCCTGCACTAGGATGAGGCTATCTAGTTAAATGATGCAGTCATTTTCAGATGATCTGGCAACTTCAACTCTCGTGAACTTGAAATACTTTTCTTCGTATTACGGTGACACGTTACTAGAACTTCGTAATGCAGCTGGTTTGATGTCCTGAAGGCTTGCATTGTTTAACGTTATGAACGACCGAACACATGTCGCAAAGTCAGGTCACTAACCAGTGCGGTGGCGCCCGAAATTGCACATCACATGCAGGGGGTAGTACTGTGGAGAAAGCATCACCTGCACTAGATGTCAGTTAAGTATAAGCTTAGGCCGGTGGCACTGCTTTCTTTAAAGGATTGTTTCATTACTCAAGGAATCACCTTGAGTTCTATTTGAAGCTAGAGGAAACTACTTGATAGTAATCTTATAACAGAGCAGGGCAATTCGACCAGAATCAAGGGAGAGGAGTTAACCTGTAAAGCGAACAGGACTTCCGCCTCTGACATGGGTCTTGCCTCTGATATGCCATTATCAAGGCTCAGGGGCCGGATGAGCGTGATTCCCTGATCCTCGAGGAAATTCAGGCTGCTCAGAAATTACACCAAATTATTTGTTAATCTTAAAGGTCTCAGAACGGTTTATTTAAGTAAATCATGTGCCGGTTACAATGTCTCATTGGCGTATCCGTCGAAAGTTCCCGCACGAATTTCAAATGAAGAGACTAAAAGCTGTTGTCCCTATCTGAGTAATGCAGTTCTCATGCTACATGCATTCTGCTTAATTTCTCGTTTACGTTCTCAACCCCAAGTCCCGAGAGAAAACATAAGTACACGTACAACGGTTGAGACGGCTCGTCGTGAGAAAGGTAGATGATGGTCTTGAGGTTAAGCCGCTCAAGAAAGGGGAAATTCAGCTGGTGGCAGTGTCCAGAACGGCTGAGATCGTATTCTACCATGCCATAGTTGCATGGTGGTACAAAGTAAGACATGGCTTCTCAATTGTCTACTCGGCTGTGCACCAACAAACCAAAAAACTTCTTTGTCTAAAGTTAGTGGAATGAACAAAAGAGGGCAGGCGTAGATTTTCTATTGTCGAACGATACCCGACAGCCCACCTACTGGAGTTCTCATGAACTTAGGTCTCTGACCATAAACCATAAACAGTCGCACACATTTACAGTGCAAAATCTCTCCAATACAGCTACTCACTTTACCAATACATGGGAACGAAGCATAAAATTAAAATCACTGATTTCTCCTGTTAAGGCAGTGTCTGTGACACTAATTTACCAAGTCACACTGTTTGTAAACTATTTAAATTAGTGCAGGCTGAAATATTCTCAAAAGAACTGAAGAACTGTGGTGACACTAATCTTGCACCCCAAAGTGAACTTGGACTTCTTAGTGGAGATGTCGGTGCCATGTGTCCGGCTGAGCTACACACCTTTGTCGTCCTAAATGCTCTATCCCATTAGTATACTCGACCTTCCAACAAATTAAAAATTCTTCAGCCAAGCCAAGACCATAGCATCCCTCAATAACTCACGAGTGGTGACTCATGAAGTGATGAGGTCTTACCTGTCCTGTCGACGCCACTTCATGCTCTACCATTCCAACAGTTCCAAAGCCGCAACTCTCTTGAAGTGCTTCATCGCGAAGGAAAGTTTGAAGTGGGCGATTTTATGGCGTATTGCTACGTGACTCCTCCTCCAGAGCTGCACAACAGGAGCGTCCCTATTAGGTCCTACACTAACATGCATATAAATCCCAATTCTAAGGTGATAAAATTGAAATCAAGGTTTCGTTGGTGCTCTGTATTGCACCTCCCAAATACATTACAATCGGACGAATACTCTAGGAATTTCTTTTCTTACTCTTCAAGATCTGTGATGACCTAAGTTCAAACTGTCATGACAAAATCGTAAAACTGATCTTCAGAAGATCGTTCATCTGTAGCTTCAGATCTAGCTCAGAGATTCTAGTGGAGGATATAAGGTGGAAACACCCTAAACCGTCCCTGTACCCAATTCCGTCACCATGTACCAACATAGTACATTCTTACCACGAAAATGTGCACCCTTGGTACATCATGACGGAATCAGGGACGGTTTAGGGTGTCCTCACCTTAACACTCCTCAGAAATGACGTGCCTGAGATATCTTACAGAAGTGCGTCAAAAGGAGAGTCAAAAGGAGGCGTTCCAAGATCTGTTAGCAAAATATTCCTGTACCTAATAAAGGAAAAAATAATGAAGACAGTCGTGGTCTATCACTGAAATATGAGAGTACCAAAGTACCACCGTGACAGAAGGACAGAAGGACAGAAGAAAGCCATCGCATCACAAAATAACTCAGAGGGAGCTATCAACTGTTTCAATGACAAGACTGAGCTAGATGCTAACACAAACAACAGAATAAGTAATGAAATGCACAAGGAGTAGACCTAGAAGGAGCGCAATGATTAGTTATTAGTACCCTCCGTCAGGTTTAAAAGTGGTGCCATAAAACTCAGTCCACCGCATTCACCTTGAAACTAAATAAAACTTGTACCAGAAAACATGAGATCAATCAGGGCTCACGAAACAGATTTTTTCAGAGGTCACAGGAGCCAGATTATACATATATTAGTACGGGATTCTTCATAATTGCAAAAGGTGAGTACAGCTGAATAAATTCTCCAACATAGACCATTTCTTCAATAGTCGATGAGAAAATATCACACGAAGGAATATGAAAATTACAGACTGCTGAATGAATTTCCGGCTTCTCGAATTTGTGCTCGCTTGTTTAAAAATCAGAAAATGCATGAAATGACTCTTAGAAATAGCGTCCAAGAACCACCTCTTGAACATTCTGGAAATTTCAGAACCAAGGATGATTGAAGTGTGTCAACAACCTAAGGTAATCGACTGGTTTGCCATCTGTGGTTTTCAACTACTCTCCACCATTTTTGCTTCGCAATGACAAAAAGTCAGCTAACAGCTTAAAACTTAAATCCTTGAAAAACTTAAATCTTTATCTGCTAATCTGCCGGATTCTCCAAGTCTACCAAGATGATCAACATAAAAACCATGAAAGAAACTTCATAACAGCCTCCAACAGTATTCAATGCACCAAGACACTAGAATTTCTTTGCCAAACTTTTTTTTGAAAGACAAGAACATTCTCACAGCATTGCTCTGTCACCACGTTTCGCCATCCCAAGCTCATCTCTCCGCAAAAAATTTAAAACAGTTACGAACCTGACTCTATCCACTTCCTATCACTATGACACATATCGTTTACAACTTATCCTGAAATCCAATTTCGAAAAACAATGACGAACACGCCTTAACTGGCTTTGAACTCAAATTCTTATCATTTACAATGCTCAATCAAATTCAACGAGGCTATCAAATTCAAATGACAATAAAAAAAACTCATCTCTCCACCAAAAATCGCAACAAGAACAAACCTCGCCACTCTCAATCTCGCCATTCTCACAAGAAATTACAAACAATATCTGCATGAAAAATTGTGCAAACTTTTGAGAAGATTCAAAAAGCGACGTACATGAAATTTATTGCGCTCCTCACTCTCCACCATCCAATTCCGCTCACAAAAAAATTCTCCGTCGCCTTCAATTCGAAAGACCAACGCGCTTCTCCAATCGCAGGCTTGGCCGTTCGATCGATCAGAGGAATGGAATATGCTGAGGTATATTAGCTCCAGTCCGTTCAATTCACTCGAACGGCATCTGATTGGCTCCACTATTTGTTCCCTATGTTCCCTAATGTGAACGGATGTTCCCAACTGTCCCTTGAAGGATTGTCCGAAGGTATCTCCCCACATCCTTATCCCGTTTCCCGTTAATATGTTCCTTGTGCCCCGGTCTCCGGTCCTCAATCCTCTCTCTGGCTGTCGGGTCCCCATTTTCTTGGAAAGAAATATTGCGAAAAATCTATAAAGATAAAGAAATGAGCTGCAAGATCTTCAAGACACGTTGGCTTCGAACTTATGGTGTTTGCTTTGAACCTTCTTCCTGTCGGAATTGCAGGATTCCGCTTGTTTTAAAACGTTTCTTTCTGTTTTAAAGTGCTTTTGAACCGCATGTGAAAGCAACTTTCATTGTAGCAAAAAAAATTTGATTCCGACTCTTTTTGGTTGCGTGAAATTTCATGTGGTGACGCGGATGGAATAGATGCAGCGGGAGATGCAGGTGGAAAGGTGCTGGAATTCTTAAAAGAAATCCTTGCGTGGAGCTGTGCTGAATTTCGACCTCGTGACGTAAGATTGGAGTGATTTTTTCTATTTTCTTAAAAGATTTGAGGTGAAAAAGAGCTGCTGACCATTTGGCTCCGACAGAGTGAGTCCGTAGCAATGAAGTGCTGTGATGATTGATTTTGTTTTTTATTGCTTGCAGCAGGAGTGACTTTTCACTGGAAGCATTTGGATTCAGAGTTTTCGGCGATAATTTGCTCAGTAATCTCGATTTGTAATTCGTTTGTAGAGAATTTGAGAATTAACTGGCTCAAGGAGTATCTTGGGATTAGGGTCTAAGGAGTATGAAGTTCATGCTGTTGATTACAAACCCTACATTCTTGTGCTCGAATCTGTAATTTATTTGCTTTATAAGTAGGAAGGTACAAGTAGTTAGGAGTGGAGTAAATGTTGTTGTGATTAGAGGCACGAACAGCAGTGTTGATTGATTTATCTGTGTTGGATTATGGTGAACTTAAAAGTACTAAACAGTCATGAGGAAACGCTGTCGTCGCAGTGCTTAAATCCAGAAGGTCAAACTGGGCCTCATTTTTTTTAGCAGTTATGATTAGGTCATACGGGAACTTTCTTTTGTCCATACTTATATATTTCTCACAAACCCATGATATGGTCTTCACTGATTCTAGTGAAATATAATCTAACATGATTTGAATCATTTTCACAATATGGTCAATCAAACTGGTGAATTCAAACCACGAATCCTTGGTCCTCTAGGTGATAGTAAAGTTTTGAGTGTGTGGCATGTGCCTGGAGGGCTCCATTTTGACCTAATATTCAGAGCATTGCCTTCATTAATGAGATCACCTCGTTTATTGTCACAGAAAAATTGGCATTCAATCCACCTAAAGTGGCGTCTTGCTTGGATGTGTACCAGGTGCATGTGTCATGGATTAACAGGATCTAAGCCCATGAGAGTCTCATGGATGAGTGCTGTATATGAAACTACACCTTCACGGCAGTCGGAGCTTCACGTGACAGTAGCAACGTCCATTGGCGAAATTCCAAGACTTTCAACCTAAACTTATACTGGTCCTAGTTTTTAGAGCTTTGTGCAGATGAATACCTCAAGTTTTGGTGCTCACAATCGCGCCAATTTCATGAAATTGACGACGCACTCGTTTCTACTCTACGAATCCGTTAAGATGAATCATGTTGTTGTCGATCTTCTGCAAGACTGCACAAACCTATTACTACAAATTTGACGGTGCTGACGACGAATACACGTTCAAGACTCCTTCCCACGTAGGACCAGATTTTCCCATCATCTTTGCACTTGTTGGTGAGTACCTCGATCAATGCACTTCTATCATCAGAACGTACAACAAATTGAGTAGAATCCTTTCGTGATCCATGATGTAAAGCTCCTTCATATTAATGATCTCACTTCTCGTTACGATGATCATTCAAACAATGTATAATTCCTGATGAACCAAGAAACCCTAATCAGGTCTACATGTTATTCTTAGCAATTTTGGTAGGATAGATGAAGACTCTCTTTTCTTCAATTTAATTACTTATTGACCAATTCATGTAATGTTATTCATTCATTCTAGGGATATATAATTTAGCTACCGGAGTTATGCTGTTTACAATATGATCAATCAGATTGGTCGTTTTAAGACCAGGGATCCTTTGTTCGTTGGGGATAATGCATGGGGAGTCTTAACTTCTAGTGAAATGTGTGCAGGGGACTCGGGACAAACTGAACAGACAGAATTTTCTCGAGTGCACATTGGTGACTCCAACTCCGACGTCTAGACTTCAACCAACCACATAGGGACTCATTTGGCGAGTTTGTTCAGACTTTTGGATGGAAACCGAAGGAAACCACGACGTCGAGGTGGTTCCATTTTTTGTCGAATCATTCCGCTCTAACTTTCAACTTGAGGTGCAATATTCCTCGCAAGGTAATACGTATTATTCCTTGCTGGAGTTCATGTGATCATGTATATATGTACTATCAACCCCATTCTCCTTTGATTAGGACGCCTATGAATGCAACAACACCCTGAAGCTGTGTAAGTTTTCTAGGCCAACATGCTTTTATAAGAGATTTAGTTTCCCTGGAGTGATGCTTCCAGCCTTGTTTCCAGCAAGGGTAATATTCTATGTTCCATTGCATGGAAGTTAATGATATCACTAACTAAGCTATACGGATGGGATGATTGTCATATTTGTGTAGTAATTTTGATTTGGTAAATCTCGTGAGCTATCAAAGGAGCACGAATCAACACCTTTCAAGGTACGAGCACCCCATTGTAGCGTTGACCAAATTGTGCCACAAAATCCATACCTTAAGTTAAGTTGTTTGTTTTGTTTTAAATCGTGCATCCCCTGATTGCATTTCTTGGTACCGTTAGAAAGTCCTCGGCAAGGAGGGATACATGGGCTGTATTTTGGACCTAAAGTGTGAAAGTTATGGATTTTTTAGTTACTTTTGATTTTTTTAAATTAAAAATTATTTTTACTTTTCTTTTGGCTATGGCAACGGCACAAGGCACACTAGTATATATGATGGCACTAAATTTCAAAATCAAAATGAATAATGAAATTCTCAAATAATCAAAATGAGTAATGTTCTTAGACCATGTGTCGCAGTTAGGTCAGTCAAAGTTAAAAGAGTCCATACTGAGGTGCACCACGTTATTAGTCAAAATTGCCACGGTCTCTACTGAACTGCTCAAAAGCCTCCGCAAAATTAGGTTAGTTGTCGGCCACTTCTGCAACGGTTTCAGTCTTGGGGTTTGTTTGGGATCTCGATAAATTGGTTGCACGAGATATTTCAGGAGGGGGGGGTGGGGTAAAACCTGCCCCTGTTTTTTTTGGTTTTTTTAAAGTAGAAGGGGACCTCCTAGAGTAAATTGGGGCCGCAGGCCCCAAATTTGCCAAAAAAAATTCAAAAAAAAAAGCCTCCGGACCCCTAAAATGAGAAAGCCAGAAATTTGAGAAGGCAAAGGCCCACCTCCTGAATTATCTCGTGCAACCAAAATATTGAGATCCGTTTGTTTGCTGTAACGAATACTAACAAGACGTCAATAATAATAAACAATAGCGTTATCAAATCATGAAATGCACGCATGCCACGAAGACAGTCCTGAATGAGGTTTAAGGTGGGTACACCTAAAACCGCCACTTTTTGCTACTGAGCCTAGTTACTACTATTAGACTGGTCAAATTTTCATATATTCTTGTTGGCAAGTGAAAGGAGGTTCCAATGCACTAGAGAACGTGGCATTTGGACATCGTATGCAAAAGTTATTAAGGGTCAAAGTTTGTTTCTGAAAGCGCTCCATCCAAATAGGTACATAACTGATTTTGGAAATGTACACAGCCTGTAGATGGCGCTTTAAGGTCAGGTGTCATTTTGGGGGTGCCTACCTTACATTCAAAATTTTCTCACATGAAATAGATTCAATGACTGGACATGGAGTACATGAGATGGAGACCTGTTTTACAGGGTAGACCTAACTTACCACTAAAAGGACAAGGCCTATCACAAGGTATTTTGTAAAAATGATCTAAATTTTTGAGCCAATAGGTACATTCTTCATGATTTGAAAAGCCTTTCATCATAAATTTTTTGGCCTCAACATCTTTGTAGGATTAAGTACTAGTATTTAAATAGTCATGATATTCAGAGAGAAGTATGGAATGGAAACCATGATATTTAACCTTTAAACAACACACCTAGTCTAAGGGGTTGGATCTTTAGAGAATCTTTAGGAAAACTCCTCTGGTACTCAACTAAATGTGAACCTCCTTGTATCATTCTCTTTGTCTTCATAAGATGCATCTACCAATCTAAATTAAAAATCACAATTTGAACTTATATTTTTTGCATTGGAAAGTTTGATTAAAAGAATTTCATCAGTAGCTTTGAGGTTGCCCATGACCTCGAAGGCAGATGCTCACCATTGATTAGTCATTTGAACAAGTTACATGATGCTCATTTAAGAAAGATTTAGAAATCCAAGTTTGGATAGCCCTCCTACCTCAAATGCCTTTTAATGCTTAGCTATAGAAATTTTGTTCTCTTCAAATCCCAAGTACGTACCCAATTCCAAGAGCATCATCAATTTGACTCTTCGAGAGCCACTAGATCTATATATTTACCATGAAATCAAGATTCAGGAAGTCCAACAAGACTTCTAAATCGGTGTTTGTCATTGAATTTCAAACTTGACATGGCATATTTCTTTTCCATTCAATGCCTTGGATGAGCTCATGGATGAGCCATTGCAATTATATGGCCTACTTCCGTTAGTGGACTAAGGTATTACACAAGTTATTGTCAATGAGAAGCTAGCTTAGCTAACTTTCACCTAAAACAATCAATTAAATTTTTTGTCTTTATCACTTTCAAAAAAAATACATTATAGCAAACTAAAAAATGAATTAAAAATGATTTTAACTTGTTGAATTATGTCCTCCAAAAATTTTAAATAAAAGTCCTTACCTATTTCAAGATCATGACACTTGAATTTAAAAAACAAGGCAACAACCCAACTTAGATGTGCAATTTTATTTAACAAACACTTATTAAGAACTTCTTATATACAACATGAAGAAGAAAATCTCATATTTTTAAATTAGGTTGAGAAAACATGAAATATTTATTGATAAAATACTTCATTATCAACTCTTGATTTATTTTTAAATATAAAATTGTATATTTGTATGTATTGAAGAAGAAGATTAAAGTGCTAGTAAGTCAAAAAATTAATTAGAAAATGTCAATTTCAATGATAAGAATGTTATCATAGGCAATTTATACCCACTGTATTATTTTTTTTCTAAGACTACTAGAAATTGAGTTGAAAAGGAACTTTAAATATTATTTTTGTGAAGAGATGCGTGAATTTTATTTCACCAATAAAATAGAATGACCCAAATCTTTCTAAATATATTACAACTATAACATCAAGTTTAATAATTTTATCAATGAAAATGAAGTAAAATTTCTTGAAGGCCCAACTAATTAAGCAAGTACTTGAGTTTGCTCTCAAAGCAATGAAACCTTTTAACTTTTGTAGTACTTTGTTGAAATTGCATAAAACAACGTTGGACATATAGAAGATGATGATTAGAACTTTAATTAGGAGATACCAACAATATCAAAGAGGTATTCTATGATCTAATACATGGTTGACAAAATGTTTTATTATTTTAACTTAGTCAAGGAATAAAAATCATTCCAATTTATATTTATTTGGAATTTCATCACTTTTCATCTATTGAAAGAGTTTTACATAATTCATTTGATCAAATTTTCATCCATTTTAACCTCCTTGAACTTTTTTGATAAGTGGATCAATTCTTTTACTTTTATAGAAGTATAATTTATAATTTCAACAAAACATTCAACATTTGATTAAACTTATGTTGATCACAAACTCAACGTGTTAGGTGGGTATTCCTCAAATGCACTTCTAATCCAAAACTACCATCATCATTTTGTACATCTTTAAAACCAATATGTTCCTATATTCAAGAATTTAGAACCTCTCTGAAGAAAAACTTTGAGCCTTCATAACTTTTGTATACGATATTCTAGTGTTGTGTTCTTTGGTGTGTTGGAACCTCCTTTCACTTGCCAACAAGAAAATATGAAAATTTAACTAGTCTAATAATAATAAAAATGCATAGTAGCAAAAAGTGGCAATTTGGGGGATGCCCACCTTAATGTACAGTCAGGTACTTAAAGTTTACAAATTGTGTTTTAGAGCAATTCAAAAATTTGTACATAATATAGAACAAAATTGGATTTTTTTGTCTTTCATTACTATCACTCAATTCTTACCCAATTCCAATCAAGCATACCAATTTTTAATTTCAAAAAAGTAAAATTCTATTTTTGGTGAATTATTAAAGTCAATTTTTGTGATTTTACATGATATTTTATCAAATACAATTGGTGATGAATGTTTTTAATTTGATTGCATGCATGTGTAGGAAACATCCATATGCACATTTGTCATATTAAAAAGCACCCCCTTAAATAACAAAAAGATGATCAGTGAAGAATTCAATGAAAAGTGTCACATGACCAAACTCTGAAGAAATGGATATCTCTATATTTTAACTTGATTTTGACAAAGTAATTGTACCATCATGCTCAAATGTACAAAATTAGTTACTATATGAGGTGCAAATAGAAAAATCTGATTACAATAAAGAGACATCTATTTTATAAAATTTGGAGAGGGTCAACCCAACATTGAAATCTCTAGAGATGAAATTTTGAAGCTTTCTTGGAGATGCCTATTGAAGGAAAGATGTGCATATAGATGTTTTTTACAAATTTATGCAATCAAATTTGAAAAATTCATCATCAATGATTTTCAATCATTGATAATGTAAAAACACGGATTTTAAATGAAACAATTCACCAAAAAAGAAGTTTTGGGTTTTTGAAACTGAAATTTGGGTATGGTCAATTGGGATTGCATAAGGATGCAATGATAATTATGCTTACGAAGAAAATATCAGTTATAATGCACATTGTAAAAAAAAATTGAATGGCTCCAAAACGGAGTTTGTAAGCTTTCAGTACCCGACTGTACAGTACTGCACAGTACAGGCCGCCAGGGTGGTGTTGACAGGGCAACCAGCACTGTAAGCAACATCTTTGACATGCTCCTGTGCTGTACTCCGCCCCATATGACATGGAGCCTAAACAAGACCAACGTTATTATCATTATTTTTGTTATTTGGATGATACTAAACTGAACCTTGAGATCAGATTTCAAAACGTTTCTCTAGTTTTCTCAAGTCAACCAAACATCATGCTTGTCCTGCCTGGGAGGCTCACACGCTTGTTGACGAGGAAGACTCGTCGAAGTGCGAGGACGTGTCGCCCTCACAAGTACAATTCCTTAGGCTGTTTAGTCGCCGTCCACTCTTTTTTTCAAGGATTGTACACTGACTTTCATGATCATAAATAAGACACTTCTGCGTTTTATAACGTAACCAAGGACGTAAAAAAAAAAAAAAATTTGGCCTTATTTTTCATCATGTACCGTAATGGGGTGATGTTTAAATCATTACACTGGCAGTATTCCACGAGGTTGATGCCCACTGAAAAGGGTTACCAACAAGGAACTGACCCGGATTTGAAGCACCCAATTCAAAACCGGAGGGGAAATTTGAGTTGCCCGACTTTAAACCTCAAATCTGTAAAAGACATAGAATTTAGAGCTCCTGTCAATTAAACATCACAATTCTGGGGCTCCAAATTGCCGTTGAAACACACGTGACTGAGCTTCTGGACACCCACACAAATCACTTCCGCTAAAGTGGCGCAAATTTGGGCTCCAAAGATCGTGGCTTTCGTCTGCACAAATCTTTACAATCTAGGACTGGTGTAGAATTACGTTTCAGTCCTCGCCGTGAAAGTACCAAAGTCACGCCGAATCCGTTAAATTGACGTCCAACACTTTCGACACTCTGGAATGCACCAACTTAAAATATTACGAGTTTCCAACTGATCATGAAACGTGCCGCCAGTGACACACAATCGAGGAATTGTATTCAAAGCGTGTCGAAATCGAATTTTGCTCGCTGCTGGAGCACGAGACAGAGCACAACGACAGAACCATCAGCTCCCAGCCATAGCCGCCTTGACTTGAGAATCTGCAACAAACAGCAACTCAACATAAGTCCAGCTCGAAACATCCACCAGTTTCTAGAACAACTTTGAGGATATCGATCTGCAGCAGTTACTCCCCATCTGGAAGGATCGATGATGGGTACCAGTCAAATTCTTCCTAAGTAGCTTTCTTGAGGCCGTGAATTTGAGCTTGGCATCTGTGTTTTTGACTCTGGACACTTGGACGCCAATTGCGTCAATCCAAGCTGAGAAATTTTGAGTACAAGTTTCTTAGGTACAGTGCTGAAGCTGTTGGTACTCAAAAACTGAGTCTTGCACACCTGGGAAACGCCTAGTACAGTTTCCGGTTGACGACCCCTGGTGGGCGGCCGGTGCCTTGCGCTGTACTGTACAGTACACAGCTGAGTACACTGCACTTTGGAGTGCTCCTCGTATAGTGGGATTGTGCCTTAAGCTTAAGTCCCTGGCTATCATGATACTAACTACATGTACAACGCAACTACTCTTTGAAATCAGCAACAAAGAGCCTCTTGTAGTTTTGTAGCTGCCCTGAACTACAAGAAGGCAAAATCCTCTCTTAGCGCGCATAGATAGTTGTTCAAGGAAAACAATGCGATTCATAGCAGAGCAACTTGTTTAAGGGAAAAGCCTATCATAGCATGGCTGATTGTTCGAGGGAAATTAACGGACTCTCATAGAATTCCTGTTTGTTGGAGGGAAATCAAAAAGGCCTCTCATCTCTTAGCTGCTTGTTGATGGAACCTCCTAGCATAGCATAGCTGCTTGCATGAGGAAAAATCCTCATTGCGTAGCTGCTTGTTAAGGAGAAATAAAAAGAATCTCGTGCCATAGCAGTGATAGTTTTAGGGGAAATCAAAGGCCTCTCCTGTAGCATAGCCGGTTGTCGGAGGGGCGAAAAAACAGACTCTCATAGAAATATAGCTTCTTGGTTGAGGAAGCTCCACTCATACCACAGTTGCTTGTTTAAGGGAAAAGACTCTCATAGCATAGCTGCTTGGTTAATGGAACCTCCTCTCATTTCGTAGCTGCTTGTTTACGTGAAAATCCTCATTTCAAAGCTGCTTGTTTGAAAAAAGTCGGAGCCGAGCCTCTCTTAGGCATACGTACCATCTCGGTCCACCATGACAGGCTCCTCCCAGTTCTACTGCCGAAGGTGTTTCCGTATCGTCCGAGCCCATCCTCTTTCCTGGACAACAGTCTCGAAAATCGGGCCCAGCATCCCCTCCACCCCCTCCCAACAGACTCTCCCACTCCACACCAACCACGCCTTCGTGATCGTGGTGATAGCCCTGGCCGTGTGTGCACTAGTCTGCCTGTGCGCGTTCATCCTCCTCTGTCGTCGAAGGGCGTCAGGATCTTTCGAAATAGGAAGGCCGAGGGAGGAGGAGGAGACCAATGTGGTGGTGCCGAAGGCGGGACTCCTCGGGGATGATGAGGAAGCGGAAGAAGGTGGAGGCAAACGGAGAAGGGGTTTAGAGGTGGAGCTGGTGGTGATGGCTGGGGAAGAAAGGCCCACGTTTCTGGCACATCCGGCACCGGCGGAGCCTGCGAAAGCGAAGGTGGTCGGGTGTCCGCCTCTGCAACTGTGATCGATCGATTGTAGTTGCGAAAATTGGCTCGTGGTTGCTGAATTGACTCACACATTTGTGGCTAAAACGCCTCAGTGCTGGGAATTGGCACATTGTTTCTGAAGGTCACACATTGTTCGTGATTGGAAATGGGAAATGGGCCTCACATTGGTGGGAAGTACGTGTTCATAGATCGATTGTAGTTGCGAAAATTGGCTCATGGTTGCTGAATTGACACATTTGTGGTAATTGGCACATTGTTGGGAACTGTCACATTACTGACGGTCACACTGTGGCATATTGATACATTGTTGGGAATTGGAACATAGTTGATAATTAGCACGTTGCTGATAATGGACTGAGCATCGTTTAGAAGTTAGGATTGGGGGTGCCAGTCAGACTTGGCAAGTCTGACTCCAAACGTCAATTTGGCGCAACTCAGAGTGCCAGAATGGTGAGATTCAAGAACACGAAGCTTTAAGACTAGGACTGGTAGAGGTTTAGGTTTCAGGGAGCCCGCTTTGAAAGGTTCTCAAGTCCTGAACTTCAGCCAATTTTTACCGAAAGTGATGTTCGGAATTTCGACACAAAGTGACACAAAGTACAGAATGGACTAGACTAGGTCCTCTGTGAATTTTTGGAACTTGATTTTGAAACTGTGCAAGTCTGCGGCTAGCTCTGACTCTTCCTGATATGTGACCCGATTTTTTATTTTGTGATGTTTGATACAAGCAACGGCGGTGGTTACACAGAAAATTTGGAACACTACGGAGAGCTTGAACCGATTGAAGAGAGTTCCGTCTTGTATAAATTGGGGTTTGTTGAGGTAGTCCAAACAAGCAGACTTGTTTCACAACTATTTCTCTCCTGCCGGAATTTCTACGTTGAAGCATTGTTCAGCGGTACCAGGATTCTGTCCCCCGTTGTCAGTTTAACTTAAGGTGCACCCATAATCGACACCAACAACTGACATACTTGACACCAACACACTTTAACATGCATTACATGCATTATTTGGACACTGTGAAATACCGGTAGTTCGAAAATTTCATAGTATTGTTTGTTGGTGTACCTTTGATCTCCATCCTTGTTTTGGTTGTGTACATCTTGTGTCATCAATATCTAAGTTTTAGTGCCAATTTTTATCCATTCTGGACAGTGAGGATCACGAGTGCACATACCTTAGTGCTGAAGACCTGCAGCCAGATTGCACAGATAGATTTTTAAGCTCATTTGCTTGACTTCAAATCCAAGATTGAGCGTCGTTTGAACCTCAGCACCAAAATCTCACCAAACGTACTAATCCTCAGAGAATTTTCAATTCTCTTATGAAAATTAATGTAGGCCTCAAAAATTGTATTTCTGTATGGGTAAATTTTTCCAAAGTTTACACATTGTTGAGTTGCTGAATAACCTTTATATGACATACATTCTGTAAAGTTTTGAGCAAATTTCCAAGGAACTTAAATTCTTCTGTAGGGGAAAAGAAAATCTACAACATTAAATGAGGACTTGTATTCTACAGTCCAAGAAATTGCAGCGTATGAAGAGCAAGAGATCCTAATCTCTGCACCTTCCAAAAACTCGACTACAACTTCCCGTCAACCTAGACACATAGCATCGTATAAGATCAGTCTCTTCAAATCTGCTGCTCCCTTGCAAAGATATCCAACGCACTTACAACCTGCTGGGAGGTTAGAATGCTGCACCAGCACTTTGCAACGGTGTTTAAGGTTTCCATATTATACCGTACCAGTATTCAAGAGCCACGTCCAAGATACATATCGACGAAGAGTTGTCAGTCGATTTTCAGAATCAAGACCTCGAGTTACGAGAAAAGCAAGACTCTCAAAAATTACGGTCTGAGGAATCCGGTTCCTCACTCGAAATGGCGTCAGTCCCGCTACGACACCATGGACCACTGTCAACAAACATTTCTGAGAATCGTCTCACTACTCAAATGTTCGGAGGCAATGCTCCCAGGCGGGAGGCCAAAATCCATAGCAAATCACTAACTAAGAGCACCATTGGCCACATCCATGCAATGCAAGCGTGGTCTAATTGACCTAGGCAAAACAAGTTCACTTTCTATGTACGACAACAAACAGCCAAAACCCACACACCACTGCATTTGTTCACGTGTTCGAAGTACCCGGCTGCCAGTGAAGAACTCATGAATGCAATATCAAAGAAATAAAAGCAGACAACACAGACTCCTCTCCTGGATTAAACCCACACCATTGCATTTGTTCATGTGTCCAAAATACGCTGCGGCCAGTCAACAAACTCATAAAGACAAAAGCAAAGACACAAAAGTAGCCACCAGCAGAAGTTTCTCCTGGATTAAGAATTGCTTTGTCATGGAACCCTTTACATGAACGAGTCAAAATTGGCATGAATAGGATTCTTCTCGAACCATTAAACAACTCTAATCGAACAAGCTGAAGCCCATATCGTCATCACTCTCTTCCTTGGCCTCCTCCTGCACATAACCATGATTTTGTGAGGCTCTTACAAACTTCGTAAAAAACAATTAGTTCTTAAAACAATATCACTGCAGGTACCAATTGATATACGAAAAACATTTCCGAATATACTTAACAAAAGTAGTATAATGATGGAAAACCGTTGCAAGAGATCTAAGACTATGTCTGGGAAATTACTCTGGATCACGATAATTATGAAGGCTATCGTCCACATGAGGCTTCATAAAGTAAAGATACCTTGAGCCATTCAAGATTTTTCAGACCACAGTATAATAAGACAGTACTGGTTCCTTCCTCCACAGTAATTGCACGGATAAGTGTACCAAAAAAGGGTGTTGTATTCGACGCTTTCTTGACACTTTTAAAAGTCGAAAAAAGTGTCGAAGAGAGTGTCGGATACATCACCTTTTTTGGAAAGATAAGGAAAGTGAGAACAGTACATATCAAGTAGTTCAGCCTATTGGAATGCCACATTCGTCCTTTGACGTAAGATAACAATACAACAACTAGAATGGCCTAAAGTAAGCCTGGAAATATCAAGGCATATTGATTGATGTTAGAGATTGAGAATCACCTTCTCCACCTCCTTGGGTGCCTCGGCGACGGCACTGTCAGCACTGGTAGGTGCAGCGCTCACGGCGACAGCACCACCACCACCTGAATCATAAACAGGCGAAGTGACCAGAGATAAGACTCCAAACCAACAGTTTCTCAAAACGAAGATAGAAAAGAGATTAATGGATATAAATGTACAAGCAACCATCGAGCAGTCAATAATGATTTCTGCACATCTCTCACCCAATTCTGCAAGATATACAGGTTCCTCGTGGGAACAGTGTAGTTTAGGGTTTCTTGCGGGAACAGTACAATTCAGGGTTTGCAAGATCATCGAATTTTGACACAGAATCCGGACTTCCAGAATAAGAATCGAAACTTACCACCTCCAACATTGGTGATGAGATCCTCAACACTTCTCTTCTCGCAGAGCTTGGCGAAAAGTGAAGGCCAGAATCCCTCAACTGACACACCAGCGGCCTTCACCAGAGTGGCGATCTTATCGGCCTGAAATCACAGTTGAAATCTCAAAACAACCAAAAGGAACCACTTCTTGGTAGGAAAGTAACCACAAAATAAAAAACAACCGGTTAAATGGCAACTACCCCTAATCAAGAATATATCCACACAAAGTAAACCGACCAACATAAATCTGTAAATAACTACTACCAATAATTAATCCAAATATACGCTAACCAGACAAAACGCAGCACAATGCTCAGTCAGAAAACCGTCACGGACCAAAACGAGCTCGAAAACCTAATTTACCGAAAGACTCAAAAACCCTAATTCTCCGAAATCTCTAAAACTCACTCCTCCAGAACAAATTCTGGCACCCGAATACTTTCATTGGATTAAAACATATAAAAAAAGAGTAAGAAACGAAAATTCAAGCACTCAAAAACCTCAACCTCTGTCTCCAAACTCCAAACCCTAAATAAAATGACGAAGTGATGAAACCGCGTACCGTGATGGCGATGCCATCATCGTGGAGGATGAGGCAAGCGTAAGTGCAAGCAAGCTCGCTGGACGACATGATGGCGATGCGGGTGAAGCCCAAACGCGTTGCTTGGACGGCGAGGGAGAGTGCGATCGAAAGCGCGCACGGCAAAGAGAGACAGATTATGCGAGGGTTTGGCTCTTGAGGCTCTCTCTTGACCTAATCGATTTCTGCGCCGTCCGATCGGATGTGCTTGACCGCTGGATGCTGAAGTTGCGAGGACACGTTCACACCGCTCAGGTTGGGTTCTGGACTTGGAACAGCCGTACTGTAGTTCTTTAACCTAATTAGTTAGATCTTGCTATTAGAAGTCAAAAGAGTATTTCAAATTCTCTCCTTTAGCATTTATTGAAAACATGTATGGATAAACTTCCAATGTATTTGAAATAGGAGTATTAAAATGCAACCCTAGGCTCTCATGAATAGATGCAACATATTTCAAGCAACAATCCGCGAAAGGCGGCCTAGAAAAGGTATCACAATCATGTGCACTTATCTTACTATTGATAGGTATCCATATTTCATGTTATTTTGTAGCATTAGGCCGAAGCACATGGAGCCAATGGAGGCCGTACAACGTCACAAGTGAGGGCACGGAAATGTGGGTTAACCCTCACCGAGCCTTCACCTACTAGGCTGACAAAATCTGCAACCAAAGCCCTCACAATGGTCTTACTCCATGTTTCTTATCCATCCTAGTAACATTGTAGCCCTATCAGAGCATGCACGGTGCTTCTTCACATCTTTGTTGCTTCTCCTCCTTCGCCATAGAGCATCTATCTCTTTTATCTCCCCTCTATCCCATTAAACCCGCTAATACACAGAGAGGAACATGATTACCTGAAAGAGAGAAAATTCTAAGTTCGAAGCTCTTCAACAACTATTGTGGTCGAATTGGCCCTTGCTAAGTGGGGGCCTACCTAGGTAGTTTAGCTTGCATACAAGGGGCTCACCACTCCCCATGTGCACAGGCCTATTGTGTATAACCAAACAATGGTCCTCTCCATTAGTAGGAAGGTATTATGCTTTGCTAAATACATGGAAGAAACTTATTAGTCAATTCAAGGATTGGGGTTGGTTGAGGATCCATCAATAAGACAATTTTTGTTCAATGTAGGAATCTCCTTTTCAAACGGATGCAAAAGGGACCCTTGCCTCATTGGTAAACTATATTATGTGCATGTTTCTTTTCATGTCCTTTTCATGTTCATTCATGCACTTTATCATCCACCCTATCATCCACTTTATCATCCATGTTCCGCACTTTTCTCAGTCCCTGGCTCCCCAGTCCCCACTCATGGAGCCTGTTGGTCTGTTTCCCAAGAGTACTGTATGGAAGAGAATCCGTTACTTATCATTGAAAATGGACCCCAACTCACCAACTTGATTCCCAATAAGGCTTGTCTTTGACTGTACCAGTCAAAGACATCAACCTGAGTTCCGCAGGAGCATTTCAGGTAGGCCTACTCATCAAAAACCAATCTGAGTGTACTCCTTGGTTTCACTGAGTGACTCTGGAGTCCGGACACTGATGTTCTCGTGGTAGGAGGGAGGCTCACAGCAACACCGTACGCATACCTTTTACTTTACGGAGCCTCTTTCCTAATTGCATCCCTATCTATACCAGCCGCACATTTAGTCATTTAAAATGTTGGACAGATGTAGATAAGGGCACCATTGGGAAGAGGCTCCGTGATGGGTATGTGTACCTTGTCATGTGAGGAAGTTTGAGTAGGACCTTACTTGAAAAGTAAACTAATGGTTCCAAAATAAGGTCACTTGTAGAATAACTACTTGTTTCAAATAGTGTTCAATACAATGACACTAGTGTGTGAGCTTAGAAATAGGAGCATACGAGCCTTGAGCTTGGATGTAAGTAGGTACCCCACAACCTTAAAGGCATCTATAACATATGTGTCCTATAATCATGACAAGTGCTTAGAACATAGGTATCTGTAACTATGGAAGGTGCCTATAATATAAACATCTATAATATAGGTACCTAGGCTCTTAGACTCATGGAAGGTCATATTCGTTATATTGAGACTTTTCGCAATCTCATTTTTATCCTCGACTCAAAGATAAAATGCTTTATCTCTTTACTAGTATTTTTTTATAAATAGGTAACAACACCAAATTTTAGAATTTTATTATAGAATCACTATTTTAGCATTATTTATTTTTTATTTCAATTACTATTTTTTTAAATAAATTTTCTAGTAACTAGCATTTATATCTCTAAATCTGCAAAAAAGTCTCCATATAACGAATGTGGCCTTATGGGCATAAGATCCTAGGCTTACATGCTAGCAATCCTTGATTCCTCATGTTGAATATTTTATTTTGAATTGCACTTAATATTTTGGTATTTTATTATTTTTTGAAGGAAATGGTAACAAAACAAGCTTCAATAGAACTCAAATATCTTGCCATAGCTACACAAAGAGAATTACATCTTTGTTGTTTGAAAATCAATGTCTTTGAGGTTAGTTGAAAAGTCCTAGCTTTGGACTTGGTAAATTCTACATGACCTTGAGTTCCTCCCTTTTCATAAAAATATGATGTGAACTAAAGTTCATTGAAGGCTTTGAGAAAGTTTCTTTTTGGTTAGGCACTTCTTCATCAATATCCTTGTTTATTGCCTTGCTATTTTGCCATAGTTGATGACACCAACCCACATGCTTGGCTCCATCTTTCGAAGAGACCATTGAGTGTTCTTTCTAAAAACAAGGACCATTTCTATTCATTTGATACAATTAGATGGTTGTGGTTCTAACTAGGGAATACAACCTTTTATATCTCTTTATCGGATTTAAAGTAGTGCTATAAGCCTTTCAAGCGCACTAGGGTGAGAAATTTTATTCCCACTTTTGTCATAGATGTAAAATCTACACCCTATTTGGGAGCCATTGATTTTATACTTTGTGACTTTTACTACCTAATTTGGGGTCTAAGATTTTAAATATGAATTCAAAATTTTCAAGTTTTATCATCAATTTCAAATTATTTGTTCTTGAATTTTCCTCGTGGACACAGTTTGGAGCAAAGCTCTAAATTTTTGCCCCAATGATAAGAGCCTATGCTGTGATTTTTTTCCAAGACCATTTTGGACTCCTTTCTCATGTTTTTTTTATCTTTTGCTTGAAAAAATTGATTCACAAGTGAGGTTTTGACTCTTGGCTTGGCCTTTGGAAGCTTCAGACTATGGCCGGCCAAAATCTCTAATTCCTAAATTTTAGGGCCTATTTATTGCCCATTTCTTTGGACTCTCACCAAAGTTTGGACTCTCACTTCCACGGCCTCTTGACTTGGTTGGCCATAGTGTGAAGCAGCCCTCAGAATTGATACCGTATGACTGGAGAGACAATGTGATGGTGACAATGGTTTCTTAAAGGTGAGTGCATCCTGCCATCTTTGACTCGAGCACATGATAAAATATACCCATTGTGGTCCCTTTCGTCATTGCACATATTTAGATTGATTGAATTCACAATTTCTTTGTTGCAATAGAAATTGTAGAACAACAAATTAGAGAGTTTTTTGCACATATTTCAGTCAACTCACGTTTCAGTAGAAAAAAGACACATTGTAGGTGGTCAAAGCAAAAACATGTACCTTCCCACTCTTGTCTCTATGGGGGGATTATTCTTGTCCATTTTAATTCCAATGTGCATTTTCTGAACTCCCTAGATAAGTTGGAATGGTAACCCAAGAACATCCCTTTAATAATAGAATAATGAACAAACCTTTTGCCACGAATCTAAATTGCATGGTGATGATCCTCAAAGTCATAAAACAGTGACTTTTTCAACCCAAGTTCAACTCTTTTGATCCCAATTCCACTCTGAAGTTGTCTAATTGCCAGTCCTTCACACTTTTCACCACATTAGCATGCAAAGAGGGCACAACTGAATTAGGTCTCTACAATAGGAGTGGCAATTCGGATAGGGGCTATTTTGGAGTACTCCTATCATTGCAGTACTCGATGAGAGTCTCAAGCATATTTTTCCGCATTTCAAGTTTCTGTTCAACCTCCTCATACGTAGAGCTTTTTTGTCAGCAAAGTCTCCTCTCTAAGGTCCAAAGCTATCCTCGTATGCAGCTTTTGTCAGCAAGGTCTCCTCTCTGGGTCCAAAGCTAGCAAAACAGCGATGAAGACAGATGAAAGAGACAATGATATAGGGAAGGACAAGGGCATCGTGTAAAGCTGAAGCACAAGGGAGCTCAGGCAGTGAACAAGTGGAGGCCGAATTTAAACAAACCCTACGGCAGAACCTAATCCAGCTCAACCTCATCTCTGCTTCCATCAGTATCCTTACTGATCAATCGAACCAGTGCACCAAAGAAAAGAACTATCTCATCCAAAACATTGAATGGTAACAGTACATGATGATCTGCACTTCAAATGGTATCAGTTTTGCAGCAGCTCAAGAATGCAGCATGCTTTGTTTTTTCTAAACCCCATAAAGACTGCCATGAAAAACACACCATTTAGTGAACATGGTGAACAAAACAGGATAGGTGACCAGAAATCGGGACTTCCACAAGTTTTGAGAAGAAAAAGAAAAAAGAAAACTGTCGACAAGAAGGCAACACCTTGATTCAGACAACACCACGCAGTCCCGTAAAAAATGCAAATAAACCAGCCAGCTCCGAACTAAGAACCTTCCCCAATTAGAAACCTGCACACGAAATTTTCAATCCTGGCAACAACTACAAGATGGGCACCACCAACAAGTGAACTACAGTTAAGAGAATGGCTTCCAGAGGAGAGCACACACAGACACGAGGAATTCAGCTCTTCACAAAACTGCTGCAAAACTGATATAAAAATTTGTGGACAAACATAGTAGGGGTGAGTCCTCAGCAGGTACCTAATTGTTCCTAACTGAGATTCCTCCTGCCTCCCCCAGTAATAACAGCTAACAGCATCAGCGAGACGATGGTCCTAGTGTGTACATAATAAGAATAGCAGCTAGGAATAATAATAGTCATAGTACTACTAACCCAAGGATCAGATGAAAAATTTCCTGTCAATGATGCGCTCAAATTCTAAGATAATCACAGGTGGAAGATCCCAAGCCCCGGCACTCCAGCTCTAGCCTCGGCCAGGTTCCCGTGCTGCGTAATAGAGGCGTCTGTCTGTACCCCTGCACTGAACATGCTTGCGGAGCTTCCACGGAAACAAAGTGGTGAAGAAGAAGAAGAAGAAGAAGAAGAAGAATGAGAGCACCAAACCCTAAGCTCCATTCTTGTGTGTGGTCGGAGTGACCTCCTCCATCCGGTCCAACTTTGAATCCAACAACCTCAGATTCTCCTCATCGCCTCCCTTCTGCTGCTCCTTCGCCTTCATGGCCTGCAGCTTGGCGTAATTGTAGTAACAAACCGCAACAAAAGCAATCCCGTACCCCAGAAGATTCACAGTTGTAACTTTGTCCATGATCACAGACCACGAGAATGCAATCAACAGCCAGTCCTTCACCACGCCCGCGACGTTCATGGTGAGCGCGGAAGTTTTCCCGACCAACACGAACACGGAGATGTTGAGCAGAAACGCAATCATGGAGTTCAACCCGAACGTGAGGAAATCGATTTGGAAAGTCGAAACCTCGAGAAGCTTGGGGTACTCAAGAAGAAACCACGGCAAGGAGAGGAAGAGGAAGCACGCGGGCGCGACGTAGTACAACGTGGTGATGGGGTTCAGTGAGATTCCTCGCGAGTTGAGCAGAATTTGGATCAACACCAACCGAAGCGCTTCCACACACACTGCGCTGAGTTGCAAAGTAACGCCCCAGAGGTTGAAGCGAGCTTCTCCGTACGCGGCTATGGCCACGCCGATAGAGATCGTCACCATGTTGGTCATGGTCTGGGAGCTGAAGACGTCTTTCTTGAAAATCACTCCCAAAGAGTAGACAGCCACAGGCATAAGCGCTTTCAGCATCTGGATGAAGGAGACGCTGAGGTAAATGTAGGCGGAGTTTGAGAACCAGAGAGAGAGGGAGAAGAGGAGGCCAATGGGGACGATGGAACGGAAGTAAAGGTCACGGGTCATGGAAGCGCAAGGCTCAACGAGCTTGAAGACGCGGACCAGGAGGAAGGCTAGGCCGGAAGAGAAGCCCATGTGAATCAGTGTGAGAGAAAGAGGATACGGCCAGTTGTACATCTTTCGGTCGAGAATGTATTTGTTGAAGATGATCACGGAGAAGCTGAGGAAGATCCATATGCCGACGTAAGTATAGCTGAGAAGGATCTTCTTCAAAACGCCGGTGTTGACACCGGAGCTCGTCCCGCCCCGCGCCATCGCGAACAAACCGAGTTAGGGTTTGGTCCGATTCAACTCCAGTCGGGAGAGGTGACTGCAATGTTGCCGACTGTTGCACCTTCTATTAATCCAGCAAAAACGCCACGAAGAAGAAAGTCGCGCTCACTCTCGAGAGAGAGAACGCCGACCTGAAGATTGCCAAACGCGCACAATGTGAGCTCCACTTCCCAAGAATATATACCACTCGAAGCAAAACGAAAAGCTCCAAAGCTCAAAGGCAAAAGCTAAAGTACTTATTCTCTCGGGGCCACATTGAACTCCACGCCCCCCTCATTGCAAAACCGGAACAATCCTGCGGCTCGACGAGATTTCGAAGCTCAAATGGAACGGCAAACCGAGTTTCAAACATGAAACCAAAAACTCTCGCCCTCTGACAAGTAAGTAGGCGAGGTTACCGACGCAGATCTGACACGAGCACCAATCCGAACAGTGGCAACCCCAAAACAGGAAACTCCGCGTGGAAAAAGAAGACTTGAAAAACTACAAACAATGACGAGTGTCGGCAAAGAAACGCGCTATCTTCTCGCGACGACGACGACTTCCGAACCTTGGCTTCAACATCCACCGGAGCTTCGAAACAGGGGGTGCTGCGAAACCCTGATGGTGCGAGAGCGCTCAGTTTTTTTTGCTTTCAAATGGAAGATGGCGAAACCAACCTTGAAATTGGAACAGACACCTCCGTAGAAAACTGAAGACTTCGTAGAAATGCTTGCTTGCTTTCTGTCGCTTGCCGTGAATCCGCCGGTTGGGGTTCTCAGTGCGACATCAGCGGACGAGGGCGAGGCTGCGGGATGTACAAAAGTTGAAGCTTTCGAGGCAACGGAGGCATCGACAACGACCTGGCTCTCTCTGCAGGAGCACGTCCAAGGTGCAAAGGGCTCTCCACAACAGGGTTTCCGCGACCTCCAAAAATATTTACATTCTGTAGATTTCAAACTTCTCGAAATACATAGATTTTAAAATTAACTTAACCATGTAGATTACACCCTTCGAAAATAAGGTAGATTTTTTAATAATCTAATTATCTAGATTTGGGGCATGCTAGTTTTTTTTAAGGATGAACGGATTTCAGGCTTTGCGAGTTCAATTTTCGTGAACATCTCCGAAGTAGATATTTTAGATTTCAAACAAGGTGGCAGAGACTTAGAAGAATTTCCAAATTTGGGTAGACTTTGAAGGCGGGGCATCCATGGATGTCTCACTAAAGCAGATTTCTGGGAGGTGAATTGGTAGATTTTAGGAAGTGCAGAATAGGTTTTGCGATGCTTCCATGAGTTACGGATATTTGGGTAGATTTTAGGAAGTGCAGTGGAGGGTTTGACCTTCTTGGATAACTGATTTGGTAGATTCACAGGAAACGGGAGAGTGGATTTCTGAGGGTCAGAATGATAGATTCCCTTATTCCAATATATTTGGTAGACTTTGAGTTTTGCGCATGATTAGGAATGTTTAAGAGGAGGAGATTTCAGAATTTGATGATTTCAGGTTCTACCTTTCGGTGCAAGAAGCAAAGGAAACACGGAATCCAGATAAAGAAAATCTTCACACGTGGGCATAACAGTCTCCCACCGTGAATTACATCTTCACTTCCAATTCCGTTTTGGGAAAAAATTAACAAAAGAATGTGTTGTAGTATATAAATCATTTAATTAATTAAGAAAAATCTTGTGTTTGATATAAGGTAAACAACACTTAAGAACGGCACTTTTTCTAGTCCCATGTGCTAACTCAAAAGGTCAAATGACCAAAAATATTTTATGAGAATATTATTGAATTCCATAAAAAAAAATACAAACCACGTGGTCTTGAAATTCTTTAGTCTTTGGTTTTGTACAAATTTCAAAAGTTGAAAATATAAGGGTAGCCAACATTTAATAATAGACACACCTTGAATGGCTTACATCCTTGAAGTACAAAATGTCTCAACTTCATTGGTTGCTTTAAAAAACTCTTCACCTCTCATCTGGTGCTTCTCAAAAATTGTGTTGAATTTAAGTCATGGAAGTATTCCTTCAAGGTTATTTTTAGATATTGGAGAACACAACATGTTGCAATTAGGTCCTCTTACCTAACATTGTAGTTCAAACACATTCTTGAAGTTACTTATATATTGTACCCATTGGTCACGGTCGGCATTCCCTAGTGAATAAATAAATAAAAATTATCACCTAGTGCTTTGAAATAAATAAATATGCAAGTATAGACAAAGGGCTTGAGAATTCAAAAAGAAAATTCTTGTAGTGTACAATAAATATTTGTAGAGCATAAGTTTAGTACTATAAATTACATTTTCAACCTACATAAATCAGTTACAATATAGAGGACAATTTATGATTTCGGGGGGATTTTGACTCTAAATATCCTTTATCATTTTAAGTTCAAATTATTTTTTGAAATTTTTCAAAGTTTTATTTTTTCCAAAAACATCATTTGTTTCAATTTTAGTGAATATTTCATGAAATATTTCTTAAAATTTAAAAATAAAAAAATTTATGATGAATTCGAAATTATTTGGACAAAACATCAATTTGAAGCACTAGATTTAGCATTCAAATTATGAATTTTCGAAAGTTTAGGGATTAACCCCTAAAGCACTAAACTGCATCTTTTGGCAACATAGCAATTTTGGACAGCTCACTACGAATGGAATTTTTGTTTTTTTTCTTTGAAATTTTACACAATATGTGACCGAGGAGTAGCTTTAAGGTCCAACAATTTTCATAACTTTGGACTGCATGGTTAAAAATTTATGGTACGATATGTTGTTTTCATTGCTCGGCGGGCAGCAAAAAAAACTTCTTGAAAATTCACTTTTTTCTTAAAATTAAAATTTGAAATTGGTTCTTTAGATCTTTATACACATGAAAAGCTTTGAATCATTCAATTTGGATAAATGAAATAAAAGTTATGGAAGTTTAAGTTTGTGGGTAGTTTGTAGATAGTTGTGGAATCTCTACTCTAAGATAAACTTTGAAGCCCTTTATTTAATTCAATTTTAAATACTTTTGAAAAAATAATTCCTTAGGCGTAGACTGTTTACTACAACATTACAACCATTGGGATTGGGATTTTTTCTTGGGGAGTTCACTTAGAATGTCCATTACAAACCACGTGCGAACAAAACTTTGGACCCCCTATTTACATTTTGAATTTTAAATAAAACAAAATAAAAAAATTATGAATAGATTTTTCTAATTTGAAAGTTTATGTTTTGAATTATTGATATTTTTATTGTTAATAATAATTTATTACAAATTTTTTAAGTAAAATGATACACTATAGAACTAAAAAATAACTTTCACACTCCTATATTATATAAGAAAAAATTGTCTAAAAAACAAACAAAAAATTCCTAAAAATAACTCTCTATTGAAAGCTCATTTTGAGTTGACTATTGATTCAATGGTCATCTAAATGTGTTCTCTGTAATTATTTGAGTTGAAAAACATTCCGTTTTAGTTCATTTTGAATCTCTTCTAGAATCATTTCATATTTTATTTGAGTTGAAAAGTTTGGCAATAAAAAACTATAGTCATTATTAAACAATGCTCAAAATTTTAGGTTGAAAAAATAGTTTATTAGAAACCACTTGTCACGCGTGGTTTGTTGTAGTAGAACTAAGTGAACCCCCCGAGGATTTTTCAATTTCATGAATAAATTGTTAACAATTTAGTGTTTTGAATAATTTTCTACTTTTTTCTACTTACTATTTTTTCCTATATGTTGTACAATTCCAAATGATCTAAAAACTTTCAATCATGTTGCCAGCTTGCCTTCAAGAATGAATCCAAAGACTGACCACCATTTCAGGCATCTTTTCATATATATGTGACCATCTGAAGTGCAGCTACCTAATTTTTGCAGGGCCAAAAAAAGTTTTATTTCCAATTCAAATGTTAATATCTTGCAATCTACATAGTGGAAATTCCTGAAAAAATTTCCACATGTTTACTCCAAGATCCTACAGTTACATGTGTTCAAAAAAGTAGTTTTTTTATAAATTTGGTACTTTTCAGAGAAATGGCAGTTTTGGAGCATTTTGGTAAAAACATGATAGTCAAAAAACTGTAGGGGTTAAAAGACATTTTAAAGTTTAGGTACATAGCCTGAAGAATCTTTACTCACGAATAGTCGTCTAGAGAGAGGTTGGGTAGCATTATGACCAAGTTAATTGATTAAAGTAAGTTGAGCAAGTAATAGGTGCAAACATTTTGTAATCATGGTTATAGTTCAAAATCTTTTCTTTCAATTCAACCATGCATAACTTTAAGTAGAGTCAAAATAGGAAGCCCTAGTTAAAGGAATGCACATGGACTGCTATTAATGGATAACTATACTCCCTACACCAAACTCGATAAAGAAATTAATCTCGATCAAGTGGGGGAACACTTCTCCCCACTCATTGAATTCACTAAATGATATTGTGACCGAGATTGTGATTCCCCTTATTATATATCAATGTATGTCTCTAAAACATTGTTGAAGATCTATGCAAGATTTGTTCAAAACAAACACTACAAGAAAACGAGGGGTTTTGCAACTACACTATGCAACTCATTTTGTAGTTGCCTAGGTTGTTTGCAACTAGGTGATAATTTGGAGCCCGCAGTTGCAATGGACAAGTTGCATGAGTTGCAAAGCAATTGCAAAAAATTTCAAAGTTGTTTATCATTTGACAGTATACTTGAAAGTTCATCGATGAACTCTTTTGACGTGGTTGCTTATAACACCATATTCATTAAAATGAGAGATTGGAGACCTCTCAAAATAATCATGCTGATCTCAATCTAAAACATCAGTTTCCATTAAAATGAGAGTTTTGATCTGAATTGAGATAAAACCTTTCAGATTTGACCTAATATTGAAAGGTTTTCAATCAATTTAACTTGATTCAAGTTAAATTTAGAAAAAATCTTTCAATATTAGGTCAAATCTGAAAGGTTTTCTGTTAATTTAACTCGAATCGAGTTAAATTGACAAAAAAAAAAACTTTCAATTTTAGCTGAATTGACAAAAACCTTTTAGTTGATTTTTTTAAATAACCTCTCATTTCAATGGAAAACTCCCATTTTAATGAATATGGTGTTTTATGTGGAAGTCATTTTTGTGCAACTTGTTTGCAACTAATGTGCAAATGGTTTGCGATTGATGTGCAACTAGTTTGCGTCTATGTGACTTGTAGATTTGAAATTTGAATTTCAAAGATTTGTAGATTCTAAATTTCAGATCTATCTTTTTTTTTAGATTGCCAAATCTAGAAATATCTTAAACTTTAAATATTTGTAGATTATAAAAATCTACAACTTGTAGAAATCTACAAAGTGTAAAATTCTACAAAATACATAAATATTAGAATTTCATTATCAAAATTCATTACACAATACTACTATAACTTACAATTCTTATATGTTCAACCTAATGGTATTCTTGACAATTGATGTGGGACAATTAATAAAAGACTTAATAGTAGTTGCATTTTAGTTGTTATCTAGTTGCATGTTAGTTTTTTCAAGTTAAAGTCTAGTTGTTTTTAAGTCAAACACTAGTTGAATTGTAATTGCAATATAGTTGTAGTCTAGTTGCAATCTAGTTGCATTCTAGTTAAATTGCTATCAAGTTTAAATTACATGCAACTGTAGATAGACACATTGGACTCTACAGAACGTAAAATTGTCCACATCGACAATTGTGATGAAGATTGGATGTAAAATACCTCACGTCAACTCTTTTGTTACATTCCCGTATGCTTAACTACATGTTGCAACTACTTTGCAACTATTTTGCAACTACAGTGTAACTATGTCAAAGTTGGTGCAAATATAGAGGATTGTAGTTGCAGGGCAGTTGCATAGGACATGTAGTTGCATTTCAGTCGGTTGTAGCGGACACGTTTTTCTTCTAGTGAAAGTATTGTCTATTATATGAGCTAGGGAAGCCATTCTACCTTGTCTTTGGAAAACATTCTTTTTAGATATATAATATATATATGGATTTTCTTCAGATTTAGATGAGCCTTTAGTGAACAAATTTGAATATTTCTAAATTAAAATGCTTCAAAGATGCACTGACATTAAATTATGTGTATGCTTGACCTATACATAATGATAATCATATTTTTCATTGTAACTGCATATGGGTATGGGCATGCCCGGGTATTTGTTTGTTTTTTAATCCCTAAAGTCTTAAGATCCCTAAGGACGACTCTTGGGATTTTGGGTAGGCTAGTGTGATATCAGTTCTTGACATGATTCTTTGAATTTTTTTTTAAAGATAAAAAATTAGATTAGCTTTTTGGGAATACAATTTTTATTTCAATTGATGCATAAGAACAAAAGTTACACCACCCTAAGTCCAAAAAGCAACTCAAGGGGCAGCCAAAAAAACATCACAAAAAGCTGAACTTTTTATTTTTTATTTTTTTCTCAAATATTATATTTTTATCTAAATCTAAAGCTTTGATTCGTTCTATTTGAACTAGTAATGAGAAAGTTATGGACAATCTTATTTTTTAAACAATCTAAGCATCTTCTTGAAAAAATAACTTATAGAATTCATTTTTGAATGAAATCTATATAATTTTTCAAAAACACAAAAACACAATTGTTAGGCAAGGTTAAATTTTCTTGCTAGAACAATCTCACGACTGGGATTATTGTATTTCAACTCCATTTTATAGCTATGAACAGTTTATTTTTTCCTTCAATCTTGAACCTACTTCTACTTAACAATTTTTTAATGATTGAAAATTAAGTGTTTTCTGTTGAATTTTTTTTCCTAGATTCTCAATTCATTTCTTCAACATAAAAAATTAGAAAATCAAAATCAATAGTACAAAAGTTTCAAGTTCAGAAGATTCAAAGCCAAAAAATATAGTTGAGCAAGGGGTAAAAAAGATATGCTTTCTTCACTTTAAATGCAAATATCTTGCAATCTACGTGGTCCAAAAATTTGAAATTTGTTTCACACATTCTTATACTACTAGTGTAGTACAAGATCCTATTGTTAGATATGTAAAAATAATAATTTTTATAGTTTTTTGCTCTTCGCAATAGAAATGACAATTTTGAATGGGTATTGATGGAAGAAAAGGCCTTAGGAATTTAGAGGTTAATTCCAAATGCATCATACAAGTAACACAATAGTAATAGTTCATATGTTTCCATTCAAAGCCTTCAGTCAGAGTTCGAGATACCATTTAATACTTGGGTTAGGTTTACTTTAAATGTAAAGCTCCGCAAATGTTTGGTTAGTTTGTTTGGGTTATTTGTTCAACTGTGAAAACAGTCTATATGCCCTAAACTCTAAGTTAATGGGAAGATTTATTTGTGGACGTTGTTTATTACCGGGAAGACTATTTGCCTAAACACCCTATTCAGTTTGTATTTTGGAGATGCAAACGTGCAAGCCGGCAGCTTTTGTTGATTGTGTAAATTTGGGTAAGGTATTACAAATACTCCCAAAAAACTTTTTGCAAGTACGTTAACCCCTAAATGCCTAAGGCTTGTTTTGCACGTCTTGGAATTTGCTCTAAATTGAACAAAAAAACAACATTTTGATAAGTTCTATCAGGGTTTTTAAAATTGTAATCGTACAAATTCAAACTACACATGTTAAAGATCACATAGGAAAAGAAAACACAACAATATCATTTAAGGATTGAAAGATTCTAATGTTTGATTATAAGGGTGTTAAAACTATGAAAATCTTTCAACTCTCTTTTTGCATGTCAAAGCTAAAAAATAAGTCACCAAAAAAATATGAAGTTGAAGGGCCTAACATGCTTAACCGCAATCAATTTATGGCTTCTCAAAATTTACTCTGGCAATTTTTTAAATGAATTTATAATGTGATTTTTTCTCCAAGATCTAGTATATTTGAGGCTCATTTCTAAGAGCCCTCAACACCACAGAAAGTCAAGATTGCAATGGACACCCTTGCACAAAATCTTAAAGAGAAAAAAAAATAGTAATCATTTATTTTCAAAATCAGAGTTTTTGATGCTAAAACTAAAATTCAAAAATAACTTGTCAAATATGTAAACCCCTAAAGGACCAGCATGCGTTTTTGGGCAGTATAGAAATTTTGGGCAGGTACCTATGACTAGAGATTTTCATATTTTTGGCTGAAATTTTAATTGAAGTTGTGCGCGAGGAATATCTTTCATATGCACTAAATTTAATGACATTTGAAAATACAAGTCAGAAGTTATGGCCTAATATGTTACTTTTTTTCTCGGCTGGGCAGTTTGGGCAGATTTTTTTAAATCATTTTTTTCAGAAACAAAATTTTAAAACTGCTTTTCTAGAGTTATATATACTTAGAAAGCTTTTAATCATTCCATTTTGACCAATGAGTCAAAAAGTTATGAGGAATTTTAGTTTGCGGGCAGTTAGGGAATCTTTATTCTAAAATAAACTTTGAAGTCCTTTATCTTAGTCAATTTTCAATATTTTTTGAAAAAAATAAAGTCTTAAATGTATATTTCTTATGACAATGTTTTCACCATTGGGATTGGCATTTTCCAATTCCATATCTAAATTCTTAACAATTTTGCATTTTGAATCATTCTCTACTTCTTTCTACTTACTATTTCTTTCCTATATGTTGTACAACTCCAAATGATGCGAAATTTTTCAAGCATGTAACCAACTTGTCAAGGAAAAAGAATCCAAAGAAGCACCACCATTTTGGACATTTTTTCATAGAAAAGTGAGCTTCTGAAGTGCAGCTGCCCGTTTTTTTGCAGGGTAAAAAAAATAATTTCAGTGATTTCGAATGCTTATATCTTGCAATCCACGCGGTAAAAATTTCTGAATTTTTTACCACATGTTCTCAAGTCATCATATTTCAAGATCCTATGGTTATATGCGTCAAAAAAAGTTCTTTTTCAAAAATTTGGTACTTGTACTAGAAATGGCAATTCTTGAACAATTTCAGTGAAAACATAGTCAAGGAACTATAGGGATAAAATAACAAACTAGTTAGGTCTTATTTAACTTCAAAGTATTGTTGATACCAACAATGAGTGTTTGCAAATACTTTTGGTATCAAAGGTTCATATTTTGAACTAAAAAAGTTAATTTCTTGTGTCTAGATTTTTTTTCCCTTGAACAACAAAAAATTTGCAAATAAAAGTTTTATAAATCTTCACTTTATAAATGTAAGGAAACTAACACAAAAATCTACAAATATTTAGATGGATGAAAAAACAAAAATTGTGTATTAGTTGTTCATGACATGTTTTTGTTCATTAGTTGTTCAAAACTGAAACGTTTAACCAATTAAGAGGGATGTTAGAATTATATTTTGAAAGAAAGAAAGGTTTCACTTTCAATACACGTGGCACTCCTGGTAATAAAACCTACATTGAATAGGGGAATTAACCCCTAAAAGATCGTTTGTCCCTTAGGGGACAATTTGGGCCCGGATAGGTTCCTATGACCTTAATTTTTAGTGAATTTTTTTGAGGATGTGCATTTTTGCGAGAGTTTTGTGAATATATAATTTTTATTTCAATCGGTGCTTGGGAGAAAAATTATGGCACAATAAGCCAAAAAGGGAGATTGGCGGGCAAAACAAAAAAATCACAAGAAGTCAAAATAATTTTTTTAATTTTTTTTCTAAAATTGTATATTTTGTCTACGTTTGAAGCTTTGATTCATTCTACATGGACTAGTGATGAGAAAGTTATGGACAATCTTAGTTTTTTGGGCAATTGAAGCATCTTCTTGAAAACATGCTTGAAAAAAGAGCTTATTGGATTCTTTTTTTAATGCAATTTCTGCAATTTTTCAAAAAGAAATGTTAGATAGGGTTGTATTTGCTTACTAGAACAATCTCACCATTAGAATTGTTGTATTTCAATTTCATCTTAGAGCTATTAACTATTTAGTTTTCCTTCAATCTTGAATCTACTTCTACTTAACAAATTTTTAATGAGTAAAAATTTAGTGTTTTTTTCTTGAATTTTTTTTCCTAGATTCTCAACTCAAGTATTCAACATAAAAACTTAAAATATCAAAATCAATAGAATAAAAAATTTAAGTTAAGAAGATTCAAAGCCAAAAAATCTAGTCAAGCAAGGTGCAAAATAAATTGCTTTCTTCACTTTGGATGCAAATATCTTGCAATTTATGCGGTCAAAATTTCTGAATTTTTTTGCATACATTTTTATACTAGTCTAATATAAGATCCTGTGTTTGGATATGCAAAAAAGTAATTTCTAAATTTTTTTGCTTTTCGCAATAGAAGTGGCACTTTTGAGTGTGTTTTGATGGACCAAAAACTTAAAGGGACTTATTGTGGAAAACTCTATATGCTTGATACATGATGTACAACCCCCAAACACTTCAATAACTATCGATGTACAACAAAGGTAGATATTTATATAGTGTGTAATGTTGATTAATTAGTATGGGTCTCCTTAAAATCCATATTCAATGTAGAAAAAAACTTTGATGGCCATGTTGTTGCCACCAACAAACGACTAATTTAACAAAGTGATATTATTTTTAATTATTGCAACTTTAAATATTCATGTATTGAACCAATTTTCACACAAAATTTTTTTTTAGTGATACTAATTTGGTGTCCTTGCTTATACAACAAACCAAAGCACTGTTCTTTGTAATCTAAAGCTTGAAAAAGTAAGTAAGCATTTTCTTATTTTCTATTAAATAAAATAATTTATTGACTATGAATTGAAGGGTAAGAGGCTTTGCATCAACAAAAAGATATCAAAAAAAATATGAGTAGATACCTTACTCAAAAAGGAGATAGAACTATAGAGATAAAAGCCCCTCTTAGTATAGCTGCTTATTTCTAACAACAACAACCACAAAATTTTCATTTGGCTCAAGTAAATTGTTGGACTTTTTACATTGCAATAAAATTTTTATTTGTTAGTATATAAATATTTAAAAAAAGAAAAAAGAAAAAAAGAAGCTATCAACTATTTATTCAAGTCTCGATTCCATTTTTATAAACTTTTTTCGAATGGCATTTGGTAGATGATGCATTATCTGAGTGCAAATATATATGGTATTTGTATCCAACATCACCCATTCCAATTGCAATCCCTATAGTTGCGCCCAATTGTCCCTTCTTGCATTCTAATGTAGTGAAACTATAAAAGATTGGCATTAGACAACTTCAAAGTGGAATTATGATTGAAAAGGTTGGAGTTGGTTTGAAAAAATCACGATTTTATTACTTCAAGGAATACCTCTATGTAGTTTACACACATGGCAAAAGGTTCATTCATTTTTTGTTCCATAAGTTGAAGGGACGTTTTAGTGAATTACCATTGCAACCGTGTAGGGAGTTCAAAGAACTACATTAAAATTTAAATGAATAAGAATAATCTCCATTAACCTCTAAACGTCCCAACGCCTCAAAATGAGGCGCCCAGAGTCAAACAAAGAATCAATTGGGGCCCAGGGAGTGGGTGTATTGTCCCCACAAAAATACCTTGTGATTTGAATGTCATGGGGCAGTACAAGGGAGTGGACGATTTAGTTTTGAGTGAGTTCCGTGGTAGTTATGGCCATGATCTGGGCGAGTGGTTTCTGTTTTTTTGAGTTTCTAGAGAACTTGGTTTGGATCACTCACCGGGACAACCGGCTACTGGCTATTCATTGTCGTTGGGCCAATTTGCAAGCGTCCAACATGGACGTTGGAGGGACAAGGAAGTTCAAACCACCAGGAGCCTGTCCTACGTGGTAGTGGTGGCCATGCCCTGCTCCCGTTAAACCTCTCAGAGCCTTTGCGACACTACCAAGTTCACGATTGAAAAGTTTGATCTTCCACATGTCATAAATTTCTGCAATTTGGCAGAGCCACAGAGGCAAACTAATCCTACCTACTCCATAAATTTTAGAGCCTTGGTCCCTTTCTGGAAATTTCGGGATTCTTTGCAAGTTCAAAACCAACTCATTTTTCGCTAGGAATCTCACAATCAACCCATGTTTGACCGTTATAAAGTCAAAAACAGTACGGTGATTCTTTCCACAGCTCGGAGAGAGGCTTCACTAGGTCGTTCTCTAGGAAATTCAACGGCCACCTAGCACGGATTTCATTTTTGAGTGAAAGGGGCGGGTTTGAGTAGAAAGCTTCCTCCCTGGGCCTCGAAGTGCCGGTAGTGAGCTGGGCGCTTAGGGGTTAAGCACAACAATGAGATGCTAGTTTTTACTTTCATTAACAATAATATGTCATCTTTTTACTAAATAATGTGTTGATCAAAATAAATCTAAAGAACTCTTTCATTTATTGTTCTATTGCAACCTACAAATTTATAAATCCAATTAGTTTATATACGTGGAATGCCCAATGCAATGACAATGGATCATCCTACTTTAATCCCTAAAGTCCCAAGGCCTTTTTTCCATCAAAAAACAATCATAACTACTATTTTAAAATCAAAGAGCAAAAAAATAAAAATTTAATGTTTTTTGTGCATATCTGACCGTAGGATCTTGTACTAGACTAGTATAAAAATTTAAGGAAGAAATTTCACAAACTTTGATCATGTAGATTGCAGATATTTTTGCTTAACCCCTAAAATACCGTTGTCCCTTTGGGGGACAAATGGGATTTCGGGCAGGTACCTACGGGCTGAATTTCTGTCGTGATTCTTTGAAACATTTTTTGAAGATAGAAAAAGTGATAAGCTTTGTGGGAATATAATTTTTTTCATAGTCGGTGTTTGGGAACAACAGTTATGACCAAATAAGCTCAAAACAGGGGATGGGAGGCAGCCTGGGCAGTAAAAAAAAAATTCATAAACTTGAATTTTTTTCTTTTAATATTTTTTTTCTCATAGAATATATTTTTTTCTATCTGGAAATCTTTGATTCATTTCATTTAGATTTGTTATGAGAAAGTTATGGACATTCTTGTTTTTTGGGCAGTTAGAGCATCTTCTTGATAAAAAAAACCCTTCTAGGATTCATTTCTGATTGAAGTTTTTCAAATTTTTCAATTTTTTTTTTTCCATGGTTTAGTTTACTTGCTAGAACAATCTCACCATTGGGATTAGTGCATTTTAATTCCATCTAAAATATATGAATATTTTAGATTTTCCTTCTATCTTGTACCTACTTCTACATAACACTTTTTTTTAAAATGATAATTAATTTTTTTTTAACCTTTTTTTTTTCTCCTAGACTTTCAATTCAATTATCTATTATAAAGATTTAAAGTTCAAAATGATGTAGTGCAAAAACTTTAAGTTAAAAATGTTTGAAGTCAAAAAATCTAGTCCCGCAATGTGTTGAAAAATTTGTTTTTTTCACTTTAAATGCAGATATCTTGCAATTTGTGATGTCAAAAATTCTGAAAAAATTTCCACACATTTTTATACTAGTTAGGTGTAAGATCCTACGATTAGATGTGGAAAAGAAACATTTTTCAAATTTGTTTGCTCTTTGCTATAGAAATGGCAATTTTGAGTGTTTTTTGGCAGAAAAAAGGCCTTGGGCCTTTAGGGGTTAATGTGAAAGAAACAAGTTTTTTTTTACCTTGCTCAACTACATTTTTTGGCTTCGAACCTTCATAATTTATAACTTTTTCTCTACTGATTTTGGATTCCTAGCTTTATATGATTTAAAGAACTGATTTGAGAATCTAAGAAAAAAAATACACTTGTTTTCACTCATTAGAAATTTATTAAGTAGAAGTAGGTTCAAGATTGAAGGAAAAACTAAACCATTATTAGCTCTAACATGGAATTGAAATACATCAATCTCAATGGAGAGATTGTTCCAGCAAGAGATCTTAACCTTGTGAAACTTATTTTTTTGAATTGTGAAAATTGAGGTAAAAAATGAATCGTGTAAGTTATTTTTTGAAGAAGATGCTATGATTGTCCAAAACTTTCTCATAACAAATCCAAATGGAATAAATCAAAGTGTCCCAAGTTTCCAAGTGTACATAAAAATATAATCTGTACAAAAAAAAAAAATTAAATTAACTTAAAAAAAATTTGAATGTTTTTTTTGCTTGGTAAACTAAAAGAAACAGCTTTTTGTGCCATAACTTTTGCTCCCGGGCTCTGATTGAAATAAAATTTACATCTTCGGAAAGCTAATGAGTTTTTCTATCTTCAAAAAAAAATTCAGAATTTCATGACAAATACTGAGACCATAGGAGCTTACCCAAAATCTATTTTGTCCCCCGAGGGGACAATGGGACTTTAGGAGTTAATCATGCAGTACCACGTTTTTCACATAATATTTTGACTTTGTAAAATTCTAACTCCTGGATTTAGTACAACTTTCATTTATTATTGGGAGCTTCTAAAGTTCCACACTGAATAGGAATTTTAAGGGAACCCATACTACTTAATTGGCTTTACGCACTATATAAATATCTACCTTTGTTGTACATCAATAGTTACTGAAATATCCGAGAATGGTACATCATGTTTCAAACATCTACAATTTTTCACAATAAGTCCCTTTAAATTTTTGGTCCCTTTAATACCGGTATTCAGTGTAACATTCCAAGTCACTACTGCTAGCCATGAATGTATCTGCTAGTTTACTGTCATCATGAAGAACGTGGAATGTTTGGTGCAAATCACGATTATTTCAGCTAGAGGTCCGTCAACATTGACATTGACCCATTGGCGGCCATTCCTTGGGTGGGTGCGTGGACCCATCAGTGAATTAGACGTGCCACACTATTTTCCGAAGTACTACCCCTATTTCAACAACGTCTTCAATTCTACGAATTGATACCAAAGTGTACCAGCCAAGCAGCAATTCTGGCACTTTGGGTATTCTTTTTGTGCTCCATGTTTGCGGTGCAGTGGACATCTTCTATTTAAGGTGAACCCAGGGTGTTTTTTTAAGGCAATTAAATGCCCAACTTCCTTATAAAAAAATGGGTAGCTATTAGCGTATAGAAAAAAAGGGTAAATGTGTTAAAAAAATGTTGAATTGTAATGATGGCCCTACACGCTGTTGCCACAATGTTTCCAAAACCTCGTTTCATCCATTGTGTAGAGACAACACATACAAAAATTACACATATTCAAAATTGCGTATCCAAAATTGGCCTCTTTCAATTCAAACCCCCGTAATGAAAGAGACACAAAACTCAGAACCTTCTTGAAGAAAGGCCACATAACCATTTGTCTGAAAACCAAAAAAACAACCTTGGGTGAACCTATCCAACCTTTTGCCGCCACCCTTCTCAATTCCACCCTCACATACCTATGGGGTACATTTCCAAGGGAACATGTACACTATGAGTACATGAGGGTGGAATTGAGATGGGTGGCTAATGGTAATCGGTTGGTTTACATTATGTCAAATACAAAACAACATGTTGTGTTTCAAGTTAGGTTTTATTATTATTTTTAATGGTGAACAAAGACCTTCTACATCTTTAACATTGGTATTTTTTCAATGATTTTTTAATTCAATTTCTCTGTGACTATAGAATAACAATACTACTTCCTTCATTTGAGAATAGTGTGTCCATTTTCAATGGTGATTGCACTAAGAATGGATATACTATTTCCAAACAGAGGGAGTAGATCAAACAAAGAATATTTTTCTCCTCAAGAATCATCCTGCTAGTTCAAATAATCAAATATGAATTCCATGTTTTATATGATCATGTGATTTATACAAGAGTTGAATTTTATTTTTTATTGCCTAAAACTATTTTTTACTTTTAGATTAAAAAAATTCTATATTAGTTTTGTAAAAACATGTCTAAACAAAAAATTTGAAGGAAAAAAAAATTGAACTATAATTATATCATAAGTGGCTACTGGCTACTTTGTACAAAGTCAAAATTGCTATTGGACAAATGAAGTAGAAATGAGTTCCATAATCCAATTTTTTTGTGATAGGGTTTTTTTAGCAGAATTATAACCAAAAGTTAGTAATTTTGAGCAATCAACTTTTGATTTAGGAATTTGTAAGTAAATGGCTACTTGAAGCTTCAAGAAAACAACCAATTGAAGATGTATCAACTTCTTGTGAGTACTACTTGAAAAAAGACAAGGGAATTTTGCTAATTATAATCTACCACTATGTTCTTATGTATGCCAAGAGTGATCTCTAAAGCTTCCTAGACAAACAACTAATACAAGCTTAGAACAAAGTGTTGGTGTGACTAACTCAAGATGGGCATGATTCAATAACATACTTTAGGCTAATGCAAATGTGGACCTAATGAAGTATATACAAATACAAACGCGTGAATACTCGAACGCATTTAACAAATTAACAAGTATAATGAAAAAAATTCATTTAATTTGAATTTTTTTTCACAAATACAAAATTAGCAAAGGAAAATTGCGGGACATTAGTATTTGCTTTTTATTCTTTACATCAAAAATACCCTTGGCAAATGATTTTTCTAGTATGCATTAAAGATATTTTTTATAGTTTTTTATTTTTCATATTTTTCTGTGAAAAAATCAAATAATTGTGCTTTTTTAATGCAATATGCACAATAAATTACATCATTATATATTGGAATAATCTGAGACTTTTACCAAAATAAATATTTGAATGAAGCAACAAATAAATTATATTATAAATTTTAAAATGATTAAAATAATAAATATAAATGCAAACTTCTCAATATTAATTGTGTAATTTGGATTTTAATATATAAAGCTTGCAATTGCAATAAATCATTCAATTTTCTGGAAATTCTTATTTTTTTGTATTAAAATAGAGACAATACTTGTTAGTCTTCATTCTCACTAGTTTAATCCCAAAGAATCACCTTCACTCTAAAAGTCCTTGGTAGGAAGATAAAAATAGATTTGAAGTCTTTCATGCAAAAAAAATTATACCTTTCAAAGAATTTAGACATAAAATCTTCATTTTTGCAAGGTTTCCTTTTCTTCTCATCTCTACATGAATTGATTAAAAACCTTGTACAAAAGTAATCATAAAGCACTAAGTGACGATACTAGTCACATCACTAAAGAATAGACAAAAATTGCTTTTTTAGCATACTAGGATGTACTTCATCTATTTCCTATAGCTCCCACTCTCATGAAGATATTTGTAATCCACCCACTCAACACAAGTACCCTTAGAAGCTAAATAAAATATATAAAATTGATGTTTAATTCAATACAACAAGCTTTAAGCTTTACTCGCTAAACAATGCAATGAGTCATTCATGAACTAACATCCAAAGGATACAAGCCACCTTTTGTGCTTGGTGTAAACATCTCCAAACAATCTACAATATTTTAAGGCAAACGAGCCCATTGCAAGCCAAATGGGAGCAAGCTCATTGTAGACAAAATTATATAAGAGGTGTGCATTTTAGAATTTGAATGTAAAAGTGATATACTAATGCCTTGGTGGCCAACAAGTTTATATCATTTGGATGATATGCCATTCCTTCATGAAATACAAATAATTGTGTCAAATACAAACCCACCCTAAGCTTTATAAAAGCAAGGTTGAGGGTGTTAACATTGAAACGGGACGAGACTATAACCAAAGAATGAAATGAATTGCAAAAAAATTACACTCTCTATAATCCTATGTTGTGACTATTGATCCTTGAGGGGTTTTTTATTTTTATTTTTTAGAGATATAATCACATGTCTGTTAACAATAATCAAATTTTCAGATTTTTTAGTGAAAATTTGAAATTATTGTGATTTTCTTAAGAACAAAGTGAAGAGAATTTATATCAATTACAAAATTATTTAATAAAATTTGAAAATTTCTCCATGAGTAAATATGATAGTTTAGAATATCATGAAGTGAGAACATTTACTATGTATTCCTACAATTTGAAAATCAATAGACTATATATACAGGCCCAAAGTTCAAATTGTAATGTCAAAATATTCAATAACAAGAAATTTTAAAATTTTCAAGTTGGAGTAGAAACTCCAATTCATTATCTTCAAATTCAAAAAATGTCATTTCTATCACTTAAATTCTCATTGAGAGCAAGGAGCTTGAAGTTTCTAAACTACACTATTGGTAATCCATAGATCAAGTATCTTTCTATGTAGAAAAGCCTACAATACCACAAAGAGAAGATTTCTAGTATCACCTTCTTGCAAATTAAAGCAGTTTACCAAGTCCCCCCTAATTGGATAAAAACTATTTTTATCCTCTCTTTGAATTACTAAATGCCATCTAAAGGCCCATTTTTAAAGCCTCCCTGACATTTTAAGGTTAAATCTACTCCCATTCAATAAAACATTTTTTTGCCCTCTGCAACACTTCATGGATAAGTTAAGGTAACAATAAAAAAATACACGTATTCACCTATAACTTTGGTAAGTGTTAGGCTAATTACCTCTGTGATAGGATTTTTCATTATAGTATCCTAATACAACTAACTCTATGCATGATATTATGTTTTGTTTTGAACAAATGAGGCAATTAATTCAATGAAAGAGATTCCATTGCAAACCAAAGATAAAACATAACATTCAGTAAGTTAGCATCTATTGTCATTGCCTTGGCTCTATAATAGACAATAGATGTTGTGAAATATTCCACATTCAGTAGTTGTACTTCATTAGTAGCTAAGCAGAGAGATGGAGGTTCAATGTAATGAGCAACATGCACGAAGGAAAGGCAATGGGTATGAAGGGTACTAAATGTTATGTAACCTCCATCCAAAAGGTATTTTTTTGTTTATGAAACTATTGAACAACCACGAGCTTGAAGAATTGGGCAATTGAAGAGGATACGCATTCAAGCTACTATGATCTCATCTCCAAAGAGTGTGGGTTGCACATAACATTGTTAAGCAACATTGAGGGTTCCTTTTTGCTCCCCCAAAACATGGAGCCCCCCGACGTTGCAACTAGCCAATAACTCGTTGCCTACATTGCATCTTGCTTGCAAATTACTGTTCATTTTGTGCACCATCCAATAGCTCCTTTTGAATCAACAACGCGTCCAACAACATGGATAGGACCTTGCAAAATTTAGAACTAGCCAACACTAGCCAGCCAATAGCATCATCAAGATTATAACTAAAGTTCCTCCTCGGTATTCAAAGAGGAATTACCCCTCCTTCGAGGGAGATAAATGAACCTTGTTAGGGCATCGCCACTCTAGCTCAACAAGTGAATCAAACTGGGCAAATGGCCGTGCCCAGCCATAATGCGTGCTCCACGGTAGGCACGCCAAATCCCAGAGAGTGGCCGGGCGCGGCAAAAAATGGAGAGCAGATGGGGAAATAGTGTTCGTTGCCCGTGGCTGGGTATGTCAAAGGACACAGGAATCGAGGTATGAAAGGCACATTTTCAAGCAGGTTTCCCCACAGACGAGCTTTAGGATACGCATGACAACCTACTATACCAAGCACACCACGCTACTGCCATACTCCTAATAACCAAGATATAAATCAACTTATATGATTTATATACCAATGTCACTATTCCTATTACAATCAATAACCATCAATTAAAATTGGGTGACAAAATGAATGAATAGTTTCATGGGTAGATGGTGAGAAGTAAGGTTGGAGAGGTAGCGTTTATAGAGAAACCCATCGTCCATCATGAGCCCTCAAAAGTATGGGATAATTAGAATAAAAGAACTTGACTCCTCATTGTAAAAAGTTAGAATTGTGTTGAAAGTAGAATTTTAGACCTAATTTAGTCACAATAGAATAACTTTTTCTAAAAAACTTTGAACTAAGAAAAGTTGTTAAATAAATATAAATTTCACCTCCAAAAATCTGTTTGAGATTTAGATTTTCTAATCAAAATTTATGGACAAAATTCACAAAGGGGTTGGAAGTGAATTTTTTTTGACATTTTCAAACATCCTCTCTGAAATTTGTCTATAACTTTTTATTGGAGGATTCAAATCTCAAATGGATTGTTTGAGGTGAAATTTATATTAATTTAACAACTTCTTTTAGTTCAAATTTTTTTAGAAAAAGTTATTCTACTATGCCTAAATTAGGTCTAAAATTCTATTTTTAACACAATTCCTATTTTTGACTTAACTATGAGTGGTTGAGCTCTTACCAATTCTAATATTATTTATCCTACATGGGTTGTTCTACCTCCTACCACTCTATGTGTATATAAAGAGATTCTCTCAACCTTCTCCATCGGTATTTCAAATTGAAAATGACTTCAGAAGCAAAGGAAGATAGTCGCTAAATTCATTTCTCTAAATGAATTTAAATTTTAATAGTTAGCCTTTTAAATCGTGAAACAATGTTGCAGTGTGGGGTTCACCGTGTTCCTGTTGACCACACTCCCTTCCCAAGAGCCGGACGCATTTCTCCAACACTCCAAAGAGCCACTTGACCACACTCCCTTCCCAGGAGTCGGACGCATTTCTCCAACACTCCAAAGAGCCACTTAGAGTGTCTTTTTGCCAAGTTGGAGTGGGGATGCTCTTAGCAATGTTGTAGCAACCCTATGTTCTCAAATTTTTGTACAAAGTGAATTTGTCCCATAATTAATGGCAGATGGTGCTTGACCAGTTGCATCATATCAGTGTAAGAGCAATGTCACCCCTGCTCCACATGTGGGGTCAAGACAGCTAAAGTGTTGGCCTATCTCAAATGATACTTCCATTGTGGTACTACCAGAGCTTGATTGGGAGTCGGGCTCAACAAAATTTGTTATTCTCACTGTAGTCTATGGTGAGCAAGGAAAGTTTGAAGATTTTTTGTGTTTTCTCGTTGAGCAGCTGAAGGTTTGATGGCGACATGTTTTCGTGGCATAGTCCGAGGAAAAGTTGTATTAATTTTTAACGCCCATCTTGTCTGTATGATGGGTAGGTAGCAGCCCTTTTTTTAAGGTTTTTGAAAAAAAGTGCCAAGATGGCGACCACTCAAAATTTGGTGAAGCATTATATTTCTAGGTTCATCCATCTTTTGGACCAAAAAATACCTTTCAATCATTTTTATACACTTTTTCATCCAAATTTGGTGACTTCATCCACATTTTAAATAGAAATGGAAAAATTTTGGCGAAAAAAGATTACTTTTATTTGGCAAAAAGTAGAACTTTTTTTTGAATAGGTGCTATCTGGCCCCATAGTGCCAAAAAAAAGAAGGGCTGGTAGGTAGCTAGCAACAATGGCTGGGATGCAAGCAGTGCACGCCAACGCTAGCATACTGTGGGGATTTGGTTGCCCCATGGTTGTGATGCTCTAAAAGCATCGTCAGTGTGACACGGACAAAAACTCACGGCAAAAGTCTTTTGCCGGGCTCATTTGGCCAACCAGGCACAATGACTTTGAAATTCCCCACTGTGACACACCATGTGGACCCGGGATCATTAATGGAAAAGTTAGAAAAATAGAATGGGACCGTTAATGTAAAAGCAAAATTCTGATTTTAAGTAGAGATTAGAGATCTTTGGTCACTGCTCCACTACTCTATTGTTCCACTATCTTGGCCGTGATTGTGGCTAATTTTCAAACAAGCTTTTTGTTGCAATTGTTTAGAGTTTTCTTGTTTTGTTGCAAAACTTATAATTGTTTTTTTCTTTCAATATTAAACCAAGTAAAAAAATATATGTTCTAATAAAATATTAATTATTTTTTGGGGATTGAATAGATAGGTACCTACTCAAAAATATTTGAACCATTTAATTCAAATTCCTTATAACTCTTATTTTATTAATAGAACAAGTTAATTAGAGGATCCTATGTATAAATTTGATAAAACACATATAAAACAACATGTACTTCCTTAAAATATGAGTTTTGAACTAACTTTAGAACCTACATCTATAGATAACTAAGAAATTAAAAATAAAAGTTCATCTTTTACCTAGTAAGTTGTAAAAATGTTTATTTATATGAAACATGTATATTTATTTATTTATATCAAGCACGTATTTATTAATCTCAAACACATATAGAACAATATCAATTTCTTACTTTAAGTATGAGTTTTGAATTAATTTTAGACCCTACTTCCATACAGAACTAAGAGATTAAAATTAAAAGTCTATCTTTACATGTATTCTTATATGTATATAATATTTGTTTATATTTTTAATTTCTTTTTGTCTAGGATACCCTAAACCCTTCCCAAGTATATGGGGTGCATTGTGTGAAGGATTGCTTCCAAAGCATCCCCACATACTTGGAGGGGATAAATTAAAAGAAGGGGATTCGTAGAATTTTTTATTGTGAGTTTCAATTTTTTAAATCTAGGATTTATTAAACCCTTCTCAAGTATATGGAGTGCATTGTATGAAGGATTGCTTCGAAAGCGTCCCCACATACTTGGAGGGGGTAAATTAGAAGAAGGAATATAACTGTCCCTCCCTAATTCACTCTCATGCATGGCTACTTTGTCCACCCTATGCCTTCCCAGCACTACATGGTCACCTCTAGCCATAAATACATAATCCCACCCAACAAGAAAACACAAAAGATACACTCAAAAGTAATGACACCGGGCCTCTCTTCAAATCTCAACGTCCACGGGAAGCTGAGGGAAAAACACCTATTTATCCCGTGCCCGGTGCTTCAAAGTCCGTCGACCGTGCCACAGTGGGGGGTGATTGGGGTTCCGGCCACGGCCCATGCCATCCTGGCCATGAAGACCAGGCCACGGTGGCAATGCTCTAAGATCCCAACCTCACAATCTCAGGTTGTGAATAGGCAGTTGTAAAGTTGCAACCACGGGTATTTCAACGTGGGGTTCTTTATGCAGTCAGTTAGAGAAGTCCATTAAGGTAAACTATCCCATTACGGATAGAATGGGAGCAAACTCATTGTGGGCAAAATTGTAATGGTAGTGAACACTCAAGTTCCGAAATGTACACCACCGTTAAAATTCAGTCCAAAACGGGCTTGCTCCCATTATATCCGTAATGAGGTAGTTTACCTTAGTTAGTTCAAAGTCCATTAATTAGTTTGAAGTCCATTAATTAGTTTGAAGTCCATTAGTTAGTTTGAAGTTCATTAGCTAGTTCGGAAGCATGACTTTTTTTCATTTTTTGTAAAGTGCCAAAGTAGTAATACAAAAAATTATATTGGTAGTGGTGCTCCAAATGTTAACATTCATCCAAATATTGGACAGAAAATATCACATTAGCATATATCACATGGCCATAATTCTTGTTTCCATCCACAATTTGGCAATTTCAACTAAGATTTTTTTTTCAGTTTGAAGTTTTCTAGCAAAAAATTCACAGTTTGTTGTCATTATTTACCCAAATTATTTCTTTTGCTGGTGTAATCTAACACTATTTTGCCCTCCCAAAAAGTCCTGGTTCGAAGTCCATTAGTTAGTTCAAAGCCCTGTCAAGCTTGTTAACTACTGCGTATAGGGCAATCCCTACTTAAGGCAGAGGGCATTTTGAAGAAAAAAAATAGGCATTAGGAGAGGACAATAAGGCCGCGAGATCCGTAACAGCCCGCCCTGCTGAAAAATTAGTTATTTTTAAATTTTTAAATTTTTAAATTTTAAATAAATAAATCGGATTTCACCTCATTGACCATACGCCATGAAGATTGAGTACAAAAGAAATTCAAAAAATCAAAATAATCCTAGGTGGATTGCCATGTTGGACTGCTGTTTTTAAGATTTTTATATTATTTTATTTTATTTTATCTTTTTTGGTACTCCATCTTCATCTTTAATTTAATCCTGCTGACTACTGCTGATTGCTGCAATCTGAAAATTTTGGCTGATTTGGACAGCTTTCAGTTTAACAAAAGGAAGGGGCCTTAAGGTAGGAGGTCCATAAACCGCTCATCTAAGAGCTGAAGCTGACTTTTGGGGAGGTAGAACTTCTTAAAATATTTTTCAGTAAATTTTCCTTGAAAGACAAGAAAAATTGGCATCTAACCCAAGTTGTTTCATATTTTTTGAAGCTTTGTAGAATTAGTTATGAATTTCTGAAGTTGCAGAAAAGTGCATTTTTGTGGGCTCTAAAACCGACCACCTCCTCAAATGCACACCACTTGTACATTGGAAAGTGCAAAATGTACCTCTAGAGCCTGATTGGTTTTAGAACCCGCTCCATTTTAGGACCTCCTACCTTATTGAGGTTTCATTCCTCTCCTAATGTTAATGAGGAGGGCAAAGCGTGACAAAGAATGCTTGTTTTTTCTCAAAATTTCCGACAACGAGGAGATTGTCCAACGTAAACACCCGTCTAAAAATGGATGAAATATTTCATTGATGAATGAAAAAAATTCATAATCACCAATTATACAGATTTCATGCGCCAGGAGGAGATTACGGGATATAACCCTAAACTGCAAAATGACCGGGATATTTCTTGGTGGAGTTTATGGACTCTAGGAAATACATTGCAGCAGCCGTGATCAACTTGTCACTGCTGGGGGGCATAATTTTCAGAGTATTCAATTTTCACCCACCTCACCTTGGGACTTGTGGAGTACGAGAAGAAAAAAATTGTTTCCGAAAGGAGAATTCCACGTGTTCCTACGAGATTGGTTGCTACTGTTGAAGAATCATACATGGCATACAGAAGAACACGCCACTTTGATTATTGATACGCACGTGCCCAATATGACGTCACCGTATGGTAGTTAGTGTAGAAAATGACGGCCAAGCAGGCAAGTACCAAAGGATATTCTCAATACTTTGAACACCTAAAAGTGAACACCTAAAAGTAGTTCAACAATGGATTCAACAGCACGGGGTTGCCCCTGTTGAGGGGATAGTGAGTGAATTGTATAATACTAATTTTTTTTTTTTTTTTTTGAACCAAGCGTGTTAAGGAAACACACTGGAAGGGTATCCGTCAGGGAGAGAGGCTGATTTTATGCCAGGAAAGACCTGCTGCCACCAGGAATCGAACCCGCAACCACTTTTGGGTACCTCACCCCATCACCCGGTAGTTTAGGGTCATCTCGGACCTATAATACTAATTTTTCATTACCTCCCATGACCCATCACTAATCTATAGGGCACTGGAAATTCAACAGAGGCTAGGACTAAGGTAAACCTGCCTATGATAGGCAGAATGAGTGGTCTAGTCTTTTGTCATAAGGTAGGAGGTTGTTTAAGCAACTCTTTAAGAGCTGATTGCATTTTCAGGGAAGCTAAACTCCTTGAAACAACTTTCAGTAAATTTTACTAGGAAGAAAAATGGAATTGGCATCTAATTCAAGTCGTTTCATATTTTTTGGACCTTTGTGGAATTAGTTAAAAAAATTTGAAGTTGAAACATAGTGGTTTCTAAAAGTGACCTCCTCCTGAAATGTACAACGTTGGTACATTGAAGAAAGTAAAATGTACCTCCGTGTTAGAGGTTGCTTTTAGAGACATGTTGCTTTTACAGATCTCTACTTTATACAAAAAAAAAAAAAATCATAAAAAGACAAATGTGAGAAATGAAGGAAGCAATTAAAATTTTATTCTTTGGACAAAGTATGAATTTGTTATGAATTTTTGAAGTATGTTGCACAACTGGTCCAAATCAATCTCTAGTCTACTTCAAATTAACAAAAAATATTTACATAATGGTCATTTTACCACCTAAAGCAATCACCAAATTTTGTAACATGGCTACAAGATTTCCTAACATAGCCATGACATTGAAGGAATAAAAAAATAACTTTTGATGACAAGTTTACACTAAAAAGGTGTAAGTGTCTTATGACATTCACTAATAACTCCATCACCATCACCCAAGGCACTCATTTTGGCTACTAATCAATCTAATGAAGTCCTAATATCATTTATTAGCAAAAATATGTCATGGGTTGTAAGACTATAATGGGTGGTTTTCTAGGTGTCTTAATTGGGCAGTTTGCATGGGCTGGTTTACCTTAATTTTCAACCATCAATTATTGGTTTCCAACCATCGGTTATTCCATTCTTATTGCCACACACGTCCTTGGTTTGTAGTGCCAAAGTGAGCAAGAAGTTGGCTTTTGAATGTGCAGTTTTGGAATAGTGTAGACATTGGTTATGGACTTTGATCGACTTTTGGCTCCCAAAGTTCACAGTAATTTCATTTCTAAGAATAAAATTATGAAAAAAATTGCAATTCCCATATTTCCTATCTTTCTACAAAGGAAAAATTTGCATCACCTTACACTACTCGTGATTTGTCAAAGAAACAATGAAGTGATTGGATGTAGGTGATTCATCCTTAGATTACTGAAAAGAGGCTGTCAAGCAGTTTTTTTTATCCTTTTCTTCCATTCCCCCAATTGATATGGGATTAACAACCATATCATATATTTTGTGCATGTATCCATATATTGTACCATATCAATATTTTATATAACATACATGTTTTCTATATATCATGTCCATATGTATTCCATATATGTTTCAAATCGCATCCATATCCAAATTTTGAGGGGTTATTTTGTGGTGGGGGGGGGACAAATTAGGTATTTTAATTATTTATTTTTTAATTGTAAAAAATAATTAATTGATAAGATTTGTGTATGTCCCCCTTTTCAAGGGATAGTTGAACAAAAATGGCACTAATTAGTATATCTAGATATAAAATTAGTATCACTTGTTAATTTATTGTGGAAATTAGAAAAATTATATAGAATTATGTAAGCATGCTAATCTAAAATAGTGTAAATTTGGTAAAATAGGCATACACATTCTCTTATGACAAATAAATAAGATTATGCAAATTTGAATTTAAACTAGGCTCCACATGCTTGGGGTTCAAATAAGGCTCAATACATTTTATTTTATTTTATAACAGAATATTTGATTATGAAACTTGTTGAATAAAAATTTGGGACATTGAGAGTCAATTCTAAGCATATCTAAATCCACTCTTGAGGCTATTCCATTAGCTATTTTGTTAGTGTTTCACATCAATTTCTACAATAGCTTATGATGATAGGCTAGGCAAATTTGAATTTTGTTGTATACATATAGTGGTGATTGTGAAATTTAGTTTTTAATCACCAATTTTTATTTTAGGTAAGAAAAAATGTCATAATCTATTGGATTTACATTTAGCTTAGGTGAGAGAATAGAAGATTTAATATTATAAACAATATTATTAAAGAGGTTTACCTTGGGTGCATTGATTTTTGTCCATTTTATAGGATTTGTTGAGAGCATAAAGATGTAACTTTAGAGAAGTTGATAATAAAGTAGTCAAGGTGATAATAAAATGGGTTACATCCATTATAAGGTGGGAAAAAAAACATATGTGATGTTAGAAAAGATCATAGCAAGTGTGTCTACAATAGGTATATAGTACTAATGTAAACCATAACAATCTTGAACTACAGGACAATATTCTTTATTTGCAATACAAAGCTATAACTATGGCTAATGATTGATGTCCAATTTTGAGTTGATTCATAGACTATAGCTACGGTTGTTGCTTTGTATTCCAAAGAAAAACACTACTAATAAAGTAAAAGACCCTTTCTTTCTCATAAATTTAAGCTTACCCCTAAGTTGTTTAAATTAATCTCTGTACATTGATGCTAAAACTAAACCCCTCTTATGTTATCAAAGAGTAGGGGAGTTACAATAGAAATCAAGAGTTTCACAAACTTGCTAAACTTTTGTACTCACCAAGAAGAAAGTTCAATGAGTTTGCTAAACCTCTGATCCATTGCCACGTGGAGTTCACCTGAACTCCGTCGTCCACTGGTGTATCCGACAGAGTACATCCATTTACAATCGTTATGGATGAAAAACAAGACGTTCATCCATCCCTCTGGTGAGAAGCTCTTCTTCGTCTCGCACTTCTCCAGCGTCTGTCTGCCTGGATACCTCGAGCATCGCATTTAGCGTCTGTTTTGCAATCTGATTTCGAGGTTTTTCTTTTTTTCGGTTTCGCCTCCGGAGAAGTCATCATGAGCGGCAAGTCAGTGCAGGAGGCCGGGAAGGCAGTGCAGAAGGCCAAGGCCATCGATTGGGATTACCTGCAGAAGGTGGTGGTCTCCGACAGCGGGAAGAAAGAGCTCGCCGGACTGCGCCGAGCCTATGACGATGTCGCGGCCACCATTAACGAAAAGTTCAACGTCGTATGTCTTCTTCCTTTGGGATTTCCCCCGTTTGGGAAAATTTGTAGGGGATCTGGAGGGGCATTAGGGCTTTGTGTTGCGGAGGAGTCATGCTTAGTTTAAGAACGCGCATTTGGCCTGTCACTGCGAATTTAGGGTTTCATGCTTCGGGAAGGGTTTTGTTGGATTGTACGACAGGTTCAACATTGTGCATCGATCTGCTTGTTTTGGTGAATTCGTAGGGAATCTAGATGCGACATTAGGGTTTCGTAGTGGGGAGGGATTATGCTGGTTTCGTGGGTGGGGTTAGGTTGTGAGTGCGAATTTAGGGTTTCGTGCTTTGGGAACGGTTTCGTCGTATTATACTGGAACAATGACTGCATGTCGTGTCCTCCGCGATTATGGCTGGCTTCAAGGTATATCGAAGTGGATGATCTTGGTGCCTGAATGTGCATTCTTATGTGTTTGTACGAGAATCTCAATACTAGTTGGTCTTTTACAGTTGTATGGCACAGTTGGGGTCATGGGCAGGCTCGTAGAAAAGAGAACCTTAGTGTAATTATACAATGCAATCGTCAATGTGATTGATCAATCCCAAGGGGACCCTTTCTGGTAAATTTTTGATTCTACACTACTCGGAATGGCCTTATCACGGCCTAGCAGCCGTTCCGACCTTATCACAAATCCTAGTGCTTGTGAATTATGAATGTCGGCCTTTCTTCAAACATTCCATCTTTATGCATTGAACTAGTCGCTGACTGTCGAGAATTCACCATTTGTGTTCATTTGGAGTGAATTTTTCATTCTTGAGATAATTAAACAGCGAATTTGATATATAAATAATTATGCACCTTTAGAAAATTGTTATTTAGGGTGGTTGCATTAGAGAGGTTGCTGTGCAAATTTAAAGTCATTGTTAAGGAATTTGTTCTATTTACTCCGAAATTGCCGGACTTCGGTGTTGAATATGGTGTACGTGGAGGTTCAGTCCCCATGTGCAAGAAGTTTTACTATGAAGGACTATTTGTATTAGAGTATGCTGCAGCGGAGTCACCTTTATACTGGAACTTGGTTGGTTTGGAGCTTTAGAAACATGCACCAGGCTTTTCTTAATGATTCTCCTGCGCTTCTATCGTAAATAACTATCAGTAAATAAACCCTTTCATGATATCTATTCCGAATGGTCACTGTGCTGTATTTAATTGGATGTATTGGTAAATTGGTTTCAACGAATCATTAGTGTAGCAATGCAATAAAGTAAATGGTAGTTGGCTCTGTTTGTAGCGTATTTGAGAAGTATGTTCCGAATTTTGAAGTGATGGCTGCTTCTAATAAGTAATTATATTTGTGTAACCAGTGCTTTAGATGGCTACTTTGACTGCCAAGTTCGTCGGGTCTGACGGTTTTTAATGTGCAGAAACCTACCAACATCAACTGGGACTTTTACAAGCAAAAGCTGGGTCCCTCCATTGTGAACATCTTCGAGCAATCCGTCAGCTGTAAGTTCCTAGAGTGTTTCTGAATGCCACCTCATTAAACCTGATCATCATAATAGCCCCATCTCTTCTCTGATTTTAAATGTATGCTCATATTTGGGAATATGAAAGCTGATGTGATTCTCCCTGCAAAGATCAATTGAATCTGATTGTTATGGCATTGCAGCCCTTGAAAAGGAGGTGCCGGAATATAAGGATGACGTCACTGCAGACTATAAGACCAAGCATCAAGCATTGGTAAGCTCTTGACATTGACAGTTGTGGCTCACCTCATCAATGTAAAGAAAAATGTCATAGCCAGTAGACTTTTAATTATGCTTTAGTTATTACTTTTAGTTATGCTTCATATTATGCATGCGTTTCTTATAAGGGGAGGTCAATAGCTGAGACTGTTAGCTTCTCTTGTGAATTTCCATCCTCTTTGGGGATTGTGGTCCACTGAACTGTACCATTTGTTTATCTACGAGCAGATGGCCAAGGCCTCAGAACAAGAGGAAGATTCAAAGAAGAAAATTGTGGAACTTGACAAAGAAATTGGGAGGGTACAGGAACAGAAGGTTAGCCGTTTTACCTCTAAATGACCAAACTAAATCTTGAAAGTCCACTTTGGAACCAGTACAGCTGATTATAACAACTTTCAAAATATATTTGTATTGCTAGAAATTGTACAACACGATTTCCTCTTTCCTTTGATACGTCGTGTTACCTTGAAGCTTCGTAACTGGTGTATTTCAATTCCTAAAGATATGGAAGCTGCCACTTTTGGCCGTTGGGGCCTTAGAGATTAAAAAGCTCAGTCTACTTCGATTGATGAGTAGAACTCATGACTTTGTACTGAAATTCAAGCATGTGCTGTGTTTAACTTCGAAGCTTGAACTATCGATTGACTTTATTTCCTTTTTTCAGGGCGCTTTAAAAACAATGACCGTCGATGAGTACTTCGCCAAGAACCCGCAATCGAAGGAGAAGATCGATGACGAGATCAGGAACCAATTCTGGGGATACTAGTTTCAAAGGAACGTCAAATTGATTAGCCTGACCCTCGTTCTTTTTAGCTGTCATTGCCTTATGCTCCTAATTGGCAACAGGGGCATACGAGTCAGACAGGGTATCCTTCGTAGGATAATAAATTCTGTGGTTACACAGATTTGTGTAGAATGCTTTGCAGGAATGCTGAATATTGCTTCAGTACCGCAGTATTGATCTTGCACTTTTATTTATACTTCGATTTGTGATGTTCTTTGGCAATTATGTTCAATGGATGTGGGAAGAGCTCAAACGGACCTTCTAGATGACCATCTTGATAACTTAACATAATGTTAATGTTAGAATGCTTTCCACTGTATCTTCGTCTATATCAAATTTGTATGTCCTACAGGGGTACATTAAGTGGAGTAATTCCACGGACAGTGCCGCCAGATTTTTGGGAGAACTTTGAATTCAATTGAAGAGTTAGATGCAAGTGATGATCTGGTCCTAGATTTTCGGGTGGACTATTGCTGCAAAGGACCTTGCCTACACTACTTAACCCTAAAAGGACATGGCACTCATGATCAAGGTAATCACCAAAATACTCTGATTATTGAACCAATAGATGCATTCTTTGTTTCTACAGTTAATAGTGAAGTCATCCATTGGACCCCTTAGGCCTGCACAAGGTTAAGGATGTTATGGAATGGTGTTGAAAGTATTGTTGTTGCAATGTGAAAGCATATTTGCATAGTTTACCATATGCAATGGGTAGTTACTTCTTTTTCTTGAAGTCACATGCAAATTTGAACTTCACCTTTGTTTCAGTTATGTGGCAAATGAGAACTAAAGCCCACTTTGTTGCAATTGAATGAATTTGGAAATGTAATGTTTGAATCCTTTTTTGAATGTTTGTATATTTTTGCTTATGTCTTCATGCAAATGTAGTATTTACCTTGATTCATCAAATTGGTCATAATAAAAGGTCTTCATTTAAAATTCAAAAATTGCTTTAGATGAATGAAAACATATTTGAATGAAACACTAGCTTGAAGCATTATGTTCATCATCTAGAAGAGGCATGTTAAAGCACTAAAGGGTTTAACAATTAGGGTACATTTACAAGGATGGAATGATTGAATATGACAGGTTAATATTACAAAATAACATATGTACAATGGCTCTCAAAATAAATTGCCATACCTAATTGAGCAATTAAAAAAACTTTAGAAAATTTGGAGCACACTTGTATAAAATGATTTTTCGAAACTTTTAGATAAAATTTAGACATTAAAAAAAAAAATGTACTCAAATTTCATGGTGATAAAGAACTTTTAACACAAGTACAAAACCTTCAAGATTATTTAATAAAGGGAATGAGAATTCTTTTGGAATTTTGTGGTTAAAAATTCATGATTTTTAAAATTTTATTGAGTCAAATACTATTGATTGTAATACAATCCCAAGTATTTATGTATTTTTATAAAATACGCAAAGGATCTCCAAAATTTTGTGAAAATTATATAGAGTTAGTATTAATAAATTATTTTTCTTGACTTATTTGGAGATCTCCTGAGTGAATTATAAAAATTGTAAATATTTGGGGTCATATTTTAGTAAATAATAATTCATTCAATAAAATTTTAGAATTCATAAAACTTTTATTATAAATTTCCAAAATAATTTTTGTTCTCTCTGCTAGAGAATCTTGAAGATTTATGTTAAATGTTCTTTATCACCTATAAATCTGAGTTAAATTTTAATTTAAAATCTTGAAGCATTACAAAAAATATGAGGCCTCAACAAGGCTGTGCGTGCTGATTTTCGGGCCCCGCGGGTGATATTACGGAATTTATTTTTTTATTTTTTTATTTTTTTAGAAAAAAAATAACTTTTATTTATTTAATTTTTCGGGAAAAAAATTGAAAAGTGACGTCACGCTGACGTGGAGCTGACGTCAACGCTGACGTGGAGCTGACGTCAACGCTGACGTGGCACTTCGACCACGTCAGAATTTCAAAGTCACCATTTTTTTTTTTGAGAAAAATTTCTGTAGTATCACTACAGGGTCCAGGCTTAACGGCCTTTTGGACCCCCCAAATTTTTCCTAATGAATAATTTTATGAAAGTAAGTTATTTATATCTCAAATTTTCCAAAATTTGTTGAAAATTTCTAATTTCTCAATTAATTATGGCAATTTTTAAAGTGTGGAAATTTACAAGAGCCAGTGTAAGTAATTGAACCAAGCAACCAAGCAGACAAATTTTAATTTAATCCACCATAGTTTATGATAGGTAAGCAATATCTCAAAACTCTTGAAGGTTGTAATTAATACCCATGGAATCATAGTCTTCAAAAAATGAGATGTTGAAAGGAAGTAATAAAGGTATTTAACCCTTGAACGGCCTGAAGGCCCTCTTTGGCCGTATGCGAGTTTTTTTCCATGTATTTGGGGCATGTAAGTGCACATTTAGGGTTTAGTGTGCACAAGAAACTTGTCGACGTCGAAAATGCGCATCCAATGGTGTGATTCACTCCTGAACATAGAACGTCAAACAGTGGCTAAACACGGGAATACGCAAAATGACATACAGTACGTGGCGAGTATGTATGGGAGGACACCCGCTGTTTGTCTGGGTTTAGGGTGCGAACGTAGCTATGGTGGGTGGCAGCAGGACGCGGGAGCACTTGGCTTCTGGCGGGAAGCGGCACCTTCGGATTCTTGCTTTCTAGGTCTTGCTGGGTTCACGATTTTATGGAATGCTGGTAAGGGGTAGGAGTATGCTCAATCATTCCTCCTCTGGTAACAACCTGCATTAGAAGAAAGTCCGGTCATTGGACTGCCAATACTCTTAGTTCTTGTATATGGTATTTCACGATCCTGAAAAAACTTTGGTGACAAAGAATATTGTGTTGGCTTAGACTCTGAATCTTGTGAAGTGTATGAATATGGGTGGTCAAGTATTTGAAAATTGAATAGGACTCAGGAAAGAAATCTGCAAAGTTTGCTTGTAAAGGTGCGAACTGAGTAGAACTCATGATACAAATCTGCAAAACTTTCTTCCAGTGGTGGGAATTGAGTGGTAGTCACAGTACAAATCTACAAAGTTTCTTCAGGTGGAGGAATTGACTGGAAATCAGGTTTCAAAATTTTCTGCAAATGAATGGAAGCACTTTTGATGTGAGAAGAGAAAGACTGAAAGAGAGTCATTGAAGGCAGTGTTTACTTTTGAATCTCTTTGCCTTCAAACGTTTGCTTATCTGTCCCTTAGTGTTTCTGGATTTGATGACCCTGGAGATGTGCTCCTGGCTCTTTTAGGATCCACAAGTTCTAGAGTTTGTAGGTGTTGTCCAAGCTTCAGGGTTCCTACCAAAAACAGTTAGCCTCCCGCCATGGCAGGCGTCCTCCATGGCACTAGCATGTGTTGCTCCGGAGGCATCGTACAGCGCCACTGAGGGAAGCGGGACGCCACTTTGTCACGTATAGCCAAGTCACCCGTCGCATTTCCGGGCGACCCGATGCCTCACGCATACAGGTACTTGAATTGCAATTGTGGGCGCGATACTTTAAATTTCAATTCCATTTCTTTTTTGGACGCTCAATGCATCAGTGTGAAGGCACCCACCGGAGCGATCTTCCAGAAGTTGAAGCAGCAATTTTACATAAACCAAAGCTTATCCGCACAAGACACTGCGGCGTCGCTAGCTGCACATTCTGGTAAAATTTTGAGCACCCCGGCAGTCAGGTGCCTTGTAGAATTTTTTGCATGACCTCAAGCATACATGAACACAATCCGAACGGCTGCAAGTCCGAATTCAAATGAATTCCGCCTTCCGATTAATTCGTCTCGGACCGTATTCGTGGGCTACGGTGGCGTACAGGAAGAGCCCGAGGGCCGTTCAAGGGTTAATGCCCATACAAAGGCTGAGTTTTTTTTCTTCCTTACAAGTTGCTTCTGTGTGAACAAACTCTGTACTATATGAATATTTATTCTCATGTGAATGAATTACGTTTATACCACTCTAAAACCCTTAACTCCTAAAGGACCAAGGCCATTTTTCTGTCAAAAAACACTCAAAACTGCCATTTCTATAGCAAAGAGTAAAAAAAATTGAATTTTTATTTATTCACATCTAACCGTAGGATCTTGTACCTAACTAGTATGAAAATGTGTGGAAAAAATTTCAGAATTTTTGACCGCACAGATTGCAAGATATCTGCGTTTAAAGTGAAAAAAACAAGTTTTTCAGCACATTGCGGGACTAGATTTTATGACTTTGAACATTTTTAACTTAAATGTTTTGCACTATAGAGTTTTGAGCTTTTAAACTTTATAGTGGAGAATTGAGTTGAGGATCTAGGGGGAAAAAAAATCCAAAAAAACTTAATTTTCATTATTAAAAAAATTGTTAAGTAGAAGTAGGTACAAGATAGAAAGAAAATCTAAAATATTAATATCTTTTATATGGAATTAAAAAGCACTAATCCCAATGGTGAGATTGTTCTAGCAAAAAAACTAAATCTTGTAGAACTTTCTTTTTATAAAAATTATAAAAATTGCATTCAGAAATGAATCCTACAAGTTATTTTTCAGGAAGATGCTCTAAGTGCCCGAAAAACAAGATTGTCCATAACTTTCTCATAACAAATCCAAATGAAATGAATCAAAGCTTTCCAGATAGACAAAAATATAATCTATAAGGAAAAAAAATTAGAAAAAAAAAGAAAATATTGAAATTTTTTTTTGCTGTCCCCCGACCCTGTTTTGAGCTTATTTGGTCATAATTTTTGTTCCCGGGCACCGATTGTGAAAAAAGTTATATTCCCAGAAAGCTAATCAATTTTTCTATCTTCAAAAAAAATTCAAAAAATCATGACAAAAATTCTGCCCGCAAGTACCTACCCGAAATCCCATTTGTCCCCCGAAGGGACAATGGTCCTTTAGGAGTTAAAGAACAGGGGTAGTTTAGATTTCAAAAATTGTGAAGATGTTTTATAAATTTAATTTAGAATAATAATTTAATGATCATTTTCAAAAAATAGTTGTAAAATAAGATTCATAGATCATATCCACATAGTTAGATCAACCACTTAATTAACCAGTATTTTTCAATGAAATTTGAGAATTCTCTCTAAAATCAATTACAGGTTCAATACTTATAGTTTTACAATTATTTTTATTTTTATTTTTCTGATACAAGTCAATTTAAAAAAATAATTTCTAGAATATGAAAATGTGCTTTTTAAAGCTAGACCTACTAGGTATTCTTTAAATTGAAGAATATTCGCAAGACAAAGTCTGTAGAATCTATACCATACAAATGTTAACCCCTAAAGATTTTGGATTATGTTTTTACCAAAAATGCTCCAAAACAACCATTTCTAGTACAAGTACCACAAAAATATTTTTGAAAACACGTAACTTTAGCATCTTGTAGTATGTTGGTTTGAGAAGATGTGAAAATATTTCAGATCATTTGAAATTGTACAACATATAGGAAAAAAATAATAAGTAGAAAGAAGTAGAAAAGGATTCAAAACACATAATTGATAAGAATTTTTTTTATGGAATTGAAAAATGCCGATCCAATGGTTGTAATGTTGTAATAGATAATGTAAGCCTAATGTTTTTATTTTTTTCAACAAATAATAAAAATTGAATAAAATAAAGAACTTCAAAGTTTATTTTAGAATAAAGATTTCATAACTGTCCACAAACTAAAACTCTTTATAACGTTCATCTAATTAATCAAAATAGAATGATTCAAAGCTTTTTATGTATACATAAATCTAGAGAACCAATTTCAATTTTTTATTTCAAAAAAAAAGATTTTATAAGAATTTTTGGAATTGCCCAAGCTTCCCATAGTTCAAAGGAAATTACATATCATACCATAACTTTTTAACTATGTAGTCAAAAGTTAAGAAAATTGTTGGGCCTTAAAGCTACTTCTTGGGCATATGTTGTGTGGAAATTTCAAAGAATAAAAACAGAAATTTCATTTGTAGTAAGCTACACAAATTTGCTATGTTGCCCAAAAAGGAAGTTTGGTCCTTTAGTGGTTAAAGAAATAGCACAAGAAGCTAGCAAAAGAAATTGATGGATGAAAATGCACATTTTTTTATGCTTGGGATGTGTTTGTGTTCATCCATTGTTCAACTTATGAACACCTAGTCCTTAACTCTAGAAGGATGAGTTGGTCATCCTAGAAATCATTCTTTTGAGTACCGTGTGAATCATTTGCTTAAAAAAACACCAAGAGCACTTATTGGAGATGAAACTATTGTGTGTAAGATCTTCCCTTTTCACACAAAATTCTAAGGATGAACATTTACACTTTCTGTCTTACATAGAAGGATTCTATGTCATCCATTGGGCACTTAGTGTCCGCAAGAACATTACATAGTTAAGGGGATAAGCCCATGAGGTTAGAATTTATAAACGTCCTTCATCACCTATGATTTAAATGTATAGAATTTCTTGTATATTGACCTTGTTACAAAGAACAACTCATCTTAGGGAGTGGTGTAAAGGTATGTTCCTACTTGGTATTAGAAGTGTTGTGTCACCACCTCTAACTTCATAATTGGATAAGAAATTGATACAAAGATAAAATTTGACTTCTGTATTACTCTTTAAACAACAAGCTGGTTACTATGGAAATGATATGTTTTGATACCGTGTGAATTGTGGGCTTTAAAAAATACAAAAGCACTCATTGGAAGACAAACTATTGTAGAAGGTCTTTCCTTTTCACACAAAATTTGGAAGATGAATGATTGTACATCTATCCAACATGGAGAGATTATTTGTCATTCATTAATTAAAAAACATCCTCAGCGTTGTTTATGGGTTAAGAGAGTTGGATTGTTTTTCCAAGAAATCACTCTTGCAAATACTATAAGTCAGAATGCTTGATGTGAAGCAAATAGCATCCTATACCTTAACTTTGTTGCAACTTGATTGGATTGGAGAAGAACTAGAAAAATTAACTATTTCACTACATATTCAACCATGAATGGTAAAATAGAGTTAATTATAAAGGTCATTTCTAGTTGTAACAATGGTATTAGAGGAAGGTTTAACTATGAATAGTACTACGTAATAAAGAAACACATAACCAAATTCCATCAAACCCCACTTTTGGTGCTCCAAAAAGTTGTCTTGTGTTTTTTTCAAACTCCAATTCCTAATCCCAACCAAGGCTTTTCTTTCATTTTCTATGAAGTGCAAAAGTGGTACTCCAAATTTTAGCATTCATCCATATATTGGATAGAAAATATCACATTTCATCGAGGAAGTATCCTCCCATTGAAACATTATTGTTTCAATGGTTTCCCAATCCAATATTGAAAGTATATTGTTACTGTACAAAAACTATACTATAACAATCTAGTTTCAATGGAAATGCACTATTCCCACTGAAACTACATTGTTGCAGTACTGCTTTTGTACTCAAGTAATGCACTTTCAATATTGGACTGGGAAACCATTGAAACAATATTGTAATAGTAGTAAGAGAGTAAGGAGTCTGCACATATCACACACCTCCAATTCTATTTTCATCTATAATTTGGCGATTTCATCCAAAGTTTTTAGGCGAAAACTTTACATTATTTTTTTTGTCATTTTTTAGCCAAATGATTTATTTTTCTGGTGCAGTCAAGCACTAAGAAAGCCCCCACCTCCCCAACCCACCCCCCAAAGCCCTGGTCCTGAGTTTACTTTACAATTGACTCTATGGTAGAACCACCCATTGTCGACCAGGGACCCATCCCCAACCTGTAGGGTGTATACTATGTCCAACCAAGGTTGCAATAAATTTTCAACCAAAGCTTTGAATGTTTTTTTTCTCCTTTTCAAAGTTAAGACTAATCGAGTCATGACACATGTCCCAAAGCAATGAGCAGAAAATAGTTCTCAAATGATTGGCATTGGAAGACTCTACATGACAGCTATAGGTTTGGACCAGCTGACAGCTTCCAAAATTCATAGTAATTTCAATTCAAAGCATAAAATTAGAGAAGAAAATGCAATCCCCTTGATTTCTATCTTCCTACATGGAAGAAAATTTACATGCCTTATACTGCTCCAAAACATGCTCCAAAACATGCACAGATTGCTTAAGTGGTCAACAATGGGTGGTTCTACTATAACGTAACCTAAGAAAACACTCAGCAGTAACAGTTCTAGTGTTGACGAATATAAATCAGCGACAGGACAATCCACTGGAAGGGGTGCAAAAATCTCACCAAAAAAATTAAAATTTTTACACCAGATGGGAGTTTCTGTTCAGGGTGTTGAGCCCTTCAGAATCGGTGACCATTTGCGACCCACCGGTCAAAAAAGAGACTCCACAACCTATCATCTGCCATGACCAGGAGAACCTGAAGTAGTGAAAGACGCTGCATTATCTAAACCCAGGCATAAAAATAAATAAAAATGCTAAGAAAACCAGCGCAGAGCCTGGTAGTACCTGGAAGTAAATGACTACATCTGTAGATAGCAGTATACTGGACAGCAAGGGCGGACCTACAGCTAAAGCGACGAAACCCTTTCTTTAGCAATACAATCACGCCAGCATCGTCCGTGCAAGATTCTGAATATTATTTCTGAACTCTACACATCTTCAAATTGCAACCAATCAAAAGAAGCTATGGTCCAACTACTCAGATGAGCGGGATTCAGGAAAGGCTCCATGATTATTGAGTTTTCCTGGTCTCTTCTTGGAGGTCCGAAGACCCCTTCTTGACCAACATTTCTGTTCTGTAGGTTGCGTCGCTCTTAATGAAGCTCCACCACAAATACGTGATGGGCAGAGTAGTAGCATGCCATATAGCGTGGGCGTCGAAAATTCCCCATAGAGGTGGAAAATCAAAGACTTCCAAGAGCATGGCAAAGGCAGCTCCGAATACTACAGTCCACAGTTTGAACCGAGCTGGGTGTCTAGTAAGGAAACCCCACGTTGCCCAGATTAGAAGCTGGGCTGCGCCTATCACCACGCAGACGATCATATTCAAACCTGCATTTTCATCATCATATCCACAAAAATTAAGAGAATTACTCATGTATCAATGCAAAGAACTACATTATTCAAAATAAAGGTGAAACATCAGTTGTCAAAAGCTTACCATAGTCAAATTTATAAAGATTGAGATACAAGATATGAGTGGAGATGAAGGCGATTATAGGAGCTGCCACCATTACTCGAGGCGCTTCAGCCCGCAGATTTCCAGTTCGAATGATCGCCAACATCAAAGAGTAACCAATCAAAGCAATAGCTGATGAATAATCCAGCATCTCAGTGAATGTCATGTCTCTGGAATCAACAAACAAGTCAGATCACTATTCAATGATGTAGACCTTAGTAAACTGACGCTCAAGAAGAAAACCGCCTTGGTGCGTAGCATGTACCCTGACACCCCTCATCAGCAACTCTCGCAATCAACGAGTATATAACAAATAATGTTGCAAACCCTACAAGGATAGATAAGGACAAGCAGTCTCGAAATCAGCCTGCTAATATTCGGACAATCTCTAGTGATAACGTTCACAGAACCAATAACCACCGATAGCAGTCTCAATGACATACACAACGCTGTCAAAGTAAAAATAAAAACCGTCCCCAATTTCATTTCACAAATTCTTGTTTTAATATTTGGTCCAGAGACGTTGAAAATTTGCTCACCTCGAGTGAAAAACGGTGCTCCAAATCCAGCTATTCATGGACAGTAAGCCGTAGATCGTCCAAAGTCCCACATATTCGTAATAGGGGCCTTTGGTACGAGAAGGAAGCTTGTAGTAGATGAGTACCAGAAACGAGGAGAACCCTTGGAAGTGGACCAGCAGGTTCAACACAGAGAATGCCACCGAAGCTGGTTCCTAAATTGCGCAAACCACCACAAGTCATTACTAAAGCATCACTGAAGGCCACTCTCATTAAAGCCAGGATAACTGGCTACTTCGTAACACAACACTTGCAACAGCAAAAAAGATAGATCATATACAGTGGAAGGGAATAAATAAACTCGTGCCCGAGCCATATGCACCAGTAATTAAAATGAAATTGTCAGGGAACCGACCTGCAGGCTGAAGATCCGGACGAATGGCCATTTTCCGTGATATTTGACTGGAGTCTCTGTACCAGCTTCGCGAGCAAGCTCCTCACGAAGCATGCACTGGTAACGGCACTCACTAATGCAGTCCCATTTCTTCCACCGCAAGTATAATGGCTCCTCCAGGAACTTCTCATGAGGAGAATTGATTGCCTTTTTGGGAAGAATGTTCCCCTCCAAATCAACGTTTACCGGAAAGTTGCAGCTGTTGTAGCACTGGCCATCTACACATCCAGTCTGCTCACAGCCTCGTACACACGCCCTGCAGAGCGACCATTTCATTCCCACTCTATCAGGAAAATAACACAACCACCATCCGCCTGTGAAGTTTTTCTCTGTGGAGAGCGATAAATTTCGGAATAACTGCTGTCTGAGGACTACCAATCCCTCATATGTACATCCAAGGAGCAACGCATGTTATGTAAAGAGTAATTCCAGGGTCGGTAGCCCTCATAGAGCAGTATAATGCATCAATTCGATTTACAGGCACCGGAAGCTACATTACCAAAAATTTCACAACCACCCTAAAACACATCCCTTCCAAAAACTTCAAAATACCCCGATCCCGTGACAGACAGTCGCTGTACTTCAAGTGCCCCAAAATTGCGAGGGGAACATAGAAACGAGAAGATGCGATTTCGGCAATGTAGCTTCCACTGCCAACTGAACAAATCGATGCAATCATTTACGAGGGATACCAACCCTGGAATGTCTCTTTAAAAAACACATAACTAATCAAAGATACATCTCAGAAATACATAAAAAGAGACTGCAGTCGTCCCCTCTTACAGTCTTCGCTCCAATAACCCTTCCAAAAACCTAAAAACACCACAATACCGAATCAAAGAAAGCCAACAAACGACAATTTGCAATGTCAATAGAAGAGCGCGTACTTATAAGCGACGCGCTGATCGCCATCACTGGCCCGGCAGACCAGCACCAGCGAAGAAACCACGAACAGCAGCGACAGCAGCAGCAGCGGGAGGCTCTTTCCTCGCAACATCGTCACGAAGCTCCAACTAGGACGACGACAAGCAAGACGAGACGGAAAGGAAAGAGGAAAAGCGCATGAGCCGGATTATCTTGACAGCAACATGAAATCGAAACAATCCGTCCCGCAGGCACTCGCGGAGAGGCGATTTGGAGAATAAACTCTGGCACGCACGCAAGCACGAGCTGGAGCGGGACGGGAAGCTCCGAAGTCGCTTGCGGACAAACCCTAAACGCGGAGATGAGCACCCCTCACGCAAGACCTAAATCCTAAACATTTCAATGCACCCTCCCCCCACATGGGAGTATATTTTCCAAAAATAATTAGGTGTTGAGGTAGGGACTCCCCTAAGCGCCACTTTAACTGCCAGATCAGAGTTATTGGTTACTATTTTTAGACTTGTCAAATTTTAACATTTTATTATTAGCAATTTAAATATAATTTCAGCCTATCAGAAAATGTTTCATTTGGATATTGCATGTAAAAGTTATAAAAGGGTCAAAGTTTTTTTTATGGTAGAGGTTCTAAAATTGTTTCTTCAGTGAAGATAGATATTGAGTAACTGGATGTACATTTAATAAAGATGGCACTTTTAGTCCCTACGTAATTGAAAGGAGCTTGCAAGGGTATTTAACTCTTTCAAGATTAAAGGTGATCTAGATTTAATTTCCAAAATCAATGTGAAGCTGTATTATGAAATGCAACTTAGAGTAATAATTTAAATGATGACTCGTAAATGATAGTTGTAGAAGATGATACGTAATTCATATCCGTATGGTTAGATTAATTAGTACACAAACCAATATTCTTCAATAAAATTAGAAGTCAAAAATTGAAAACTTTGTCTAAAATCAAATATAGATTTAATATTTGTTATTTTTAAAAGAATATTTTTCTTTTAAGTTCTAATCATAGTAATTTTTAAAGATTTTTAGTTTATTATTTATTCAAGTCATTTTTGAAAGATCATTTCTTAAACCAAGAAAAGTTACTTTTTGAGGTCAAACCTCCTCATACCCTCTGAATTATAAAATATTTGCAAAGCAAAGTCTTTTTAATCTATATTATACAAATGTTAAAGAACTAGCACAAAAATCTTCTAAAAATTTGATAAATGAAAAATACATTTTTGTATGCTTAGAATGTGTTTGCATTCATTCATTATTCAAAATTTGAATATTTGGTCCTTAAGGGGTTGACCCTAAAAGGATGAGACCTATTACCAAGGTATTTTTTTCAAAATGAATTAATTTATGAACCAATAGGTGCATTCTGTATCTCAATATTAATCTTAAAAGTCATCCATTGAACACTTTCTGGCTTGAATGTGTAGCATTTTAGGATTAAATCTCATTGTACATAGAGGGTAGAATTTTTGTGTGCCCCTTCTAAACACGCTTATGCTCCCCTCATTGGGAACATCGGTGCCTCTAAGGAACTTTCAATGCACTACTACACTATGTTGATTATTCTCTTTTGTTACGTCCCCTGCAATATTGTGCTCAGGATATCTCTGTGTGATGGCACTAGGCAAATCATTCCGTCATTGTTTGTTATACCGTAGTGCAATGAGGAGGTAATGTAAACCTGCCTATGACAGGCAGACCACCTAATGCAGACATCTACAAAACCACCCATTACAGCCTTACATCAACCCATTTCAGATTTTTGTCAATAAATGAGATTATGACTTCATTAGGTTGGTTAGTGGCCAAAATCAATGCCTTAGGAGATGGCCATGGAGTTATTAGTGACTATCATAGGACACTTACACCTTTCTAGTGTAAACTTGTCATAGAAAGTTATTTTTTTTATTCCTTCATGTCATGGCCATGTTAGAAAATCTGGTGATTGCTTTAGGTGGTAATTAAGATGACCATTATAGAAACACTTTTTGCTGATTTGGGATAGTCTATAGATTATTTTAGACCAATTGGGCAGAACAATTCAGAAATTCATAACTAATTCATACTTTGTCCAAAAAATAAAATTCCAGTTGCTTCCTTCATTTCTCAAATTTGTCTTTGTATGAAAAAAAATCAGAATTTTTTTGGTAATGGCAACATGACAAATCAGTTATTTTGCCTGTCATAGGCAGGTTTACCTTAGTAGTTGAGCAATAGTCCCCGAATTTTCATTGCATGGGTCTGTGCAGGTTGAGAGCAGTATCTTCACAACTCTCTAGTCTCTATGATAGTTAAATGGGGTTGCAAAATTACCATGGTACCATGGACTTGCACAATGCTTGCAAAGTGACTCTCCGCATTACTTTTGCTATTTCAAATCCTAATTCTCTTCCAATACAGTACTTGCTTCACTTTTCTCCTTTCACGTTAGTAAAGGTTAGAACAATTCACTGTAAATCAACAAATTTTCATCAAAATGTGCAATGTAATATTTCGAATAGAAATTTAGGCCATGCTCACAAAATTTTCAGCAGTAAGAGTATTCTTACATCAAAGTCATTCATCGAATGCAGATAATTTCAACAATTCAAGGAGGTGGGGGGACAAGTGCATATCATCCTCGCAAGTGCTCCAGGGTTTGACCAAAATTCAAAAAAAAGATGGCAGACTACATCCCTTTTTGGTGTTGCAACACCCTACCAACAAAGAGGACAAAGGTAAACCTTCACCACATGTAGACGAGGATGATTGGTTGACCTCGTCCATCAGGGCCCTCAGCCCTCAATCCCTCAGCAAGCCCTCCAGAGAAGAGCTGGTAGTGAATGCCGGAGTGGATGTAGAATCCAAACTAGAGTTGGAAAAGGTATGCCTGCCATCCAGGGTCACAAGATTAGAGCTCTCTTCTTCAATTCAGCATTTTTGTCTTGCTCATGAGATTATTTTGTGTGCCATTCTCCGTCACATCCCCTTTGTCTACTCTTGAAAGGAGTTCTTCAGCTTATGTAATTTGTCCCGTTTAGTGAGTTTCTGAACAAAGAGTAGTCACGACGACATTGGGAGCTCGTGGAAATTGATAGCCGTCATTGGACATAAGGTAGAACTATCCATTACCACCCTGATTCGCAATCTAACTATATTGGGGCCAACTCTAGGAAAGACACATATTTTTCAAAGGTGTGCTTTTGTTTTAGGAGTCAAACCCAAGTGGATTTATAATTTTTTGATAAAAAAATATAATTTCTTTGAATTTCTGAAATGAAATTGCACAACCGCTACTAGACTGGATTCATAAACGTCCTCTTACAACTCAATACCGCTTTCCAATGTATCTAATAGCACTTGGAGATCCACCAATCATTAATTGACACGCTATCTTTTAATAGCATTAATAAACTACTAGTGTCAGAATCTGAAGTGAATTTGCATGTTTTTCTGATGGAATTGGGATAAAGCTGTAGACCACGGATTTGAATCACTGACGGAATTGGGTAGTTCTACCTTACTCTCTGCGACCATCAAGACCTTAAGCACAACTTCAAAAAGAAATACAGGTGAGTTTACTGTCATCTCAAATATATATTCAGAATATGTGAAATCTTACTTCTGAGGTACGCAGAGTTGGCATTTAGGGTTTTGACATGGACCTCAACATATGTAATCTGAATGGTCGTTTTGCAATGATCTCAAACGTGCATAATATCACATTGTTTATTAACTAACACCAGTATTCAAAGTTCCAAAGGTATTGAGAAAACTAGGCTAAATGGAGAAGGATTTCTGAAAGAAAATTCTAGTTGATTTACGCCCTTGGCTTGATCAGAAAGTGCATGTGGAACATTAGTTGATCATACTGAAGCTCTGGATGCGATTTTGCATTAGATGAAAGTGGGAGACAAAGTTAATCATCAAGGTCCTCGAAATAACCTAGAATTGCACAATTGTCGGGGTTTAGACTCAACCATGAGTATCTAGGATTGCATTGCTCCTAGGCTTGGGATCGCGCATGCATTGTGTTTAGGGTTAGGGCCATGGTTACCCATGGAGATTCCACAGCTTGTGGACATGAGGGTGATATAAGGTAACAGGTTCTAAAACCAATCAGGCTCTATAAGTACATTTTGCACTTTCCAATGTACAAGCGGTGTGCATTTCAGGAGGTGGTCGGTTTTAGAGCCCACAAAAATGTACTTTTCTGCTACTTCAGAAATTCATAACTAAATCTACAAAGCTTCAAAAAAATATGAAACAACTTGGGTTAGATGTCAATTTCTCTTGCCTTTCAAGGAAAATTTACTGAAAAATATTTTAAGAAGTTTTACCTCCCCAAAATTCAGATTTAGCTCTTAGATGAGCGGTTTATGGACCTCCTACCTTAGCACAAGGAGAAACAAGTGACTGTAGCTACATCGTGATTGGTGTTTTTTAAGTGTCTAGGGATCATTGGTAATTGCAGGAGAAAGCTGTTACACTTGCATTCAGTTTGACTATTGTCATTCAATGGCATTTTGAACTGAATGATACATTCCTTTAATAATTTGCATAATTTACAACATTTTCTTTGCAAACCATGGCTTCCGGAGCGGTTGCAATTGGGGTCTGGGAGCTTTGACACTACTCTCAGTTGTGCACATGATATTTCCTTAGATTATGTATGTACTAAATGATATTGATTTAGCAATTAACAGACAGAATTTGCCAATCAAATTGGATGAAAAACTACAGATTGCATTTGTACATACCTCATTTCAGCAGAGCTGAATGTCATTGATAATTTAACCACAAACTTTGTAGGGTTAATCATGTATTGCAACTCACTCATGCCCTTTAATGAGGAAGATTGTTATCTTGTTTTTTCAATTGTCACCTTGCAAGGTTGGTCGTAGATGTGTTGCACCCAAGAGAAATCTTATAAAATTTTGTATTATTAGCATGATGAAAGAATCTTGATGTTGTACAAGTCTGGGAATTGAAAAGCGCGCAATTAAGCATAAGACATATTGCCTATCTAGTATGACTTTGACCAAAAGAAAAAATGGGTCCCTAGTAATATCAAAACTATGCTACTACATGTCCGGCAACGCTTGTCCCTAGACAAAGGCTGAGCAACAAGGGTGCTCAGAAATCTTCATCTAATCTGAAGATATGGTTGCTTGAGTCATCACTGTTAAGATTGACTAAGGCCTTCTGATACTCCCTAATCCTTTTTTCGAAAAAAATTGTCTTCCTTTGCGCACATTCAAAACCTCCACATTAGATACACATGATCTAGAAAGTTGAAGGTATTAAACTTATGATCAGTGATGAAAAGCAGAGTTCTAGGCAACGTACTGAAGAAAAATAAGCTCGATCCAGTTGAACAGATTTTGGGTATTGTTGATTACCAGGCACAAGTTGATCATTAAGCTAGGTAAACAGAAAAGGATCAAAAGTTGAAAACAATTTAGGGACCCAGAAGGGGTGAAAAGGTGGGAATATAACTTGGCTCACTCCTGCACATTGTTGTCGCTAAAATGCAGAAATCATGATAAAAATTGAAAAAATTCAAGGTTTAAGGTCCTCTCCATATCATAATAGTGCATAGAATACTGCCAATTTAACAGAATTGATGTTATTTATCATAAATAGTCTAAAGATAGTCTACATTGTTGCATATATATAGTTATTTTTAATATTTTAGAGATAATTTAGAGATAAAGACTATTAATAAAAAAAACATAAATCTATATAACCGATCCAACTTTCTTCAATATATGATTTTGTAAGTCATTCCCTAGGACCCACATGTCTTGTTTGGTCTTGTATTCACCTTTTAAGGTAATATTTCTTCTTTTATGAAAATAAACCTTAAATATCATGTGTATTAATTTTATGGTGTTGTAATTCAAGAATTTGCTAAATAACCAATTCATCTTTAATATATACTTTAAAAACATTTTTTTGAATTTTAAAGCTTGTCTTCAACTGGAATAGCTTCCAAAATACATTTTAAATATTCAATAATTTATTATATGGTTTATTTTTTCAATTCATATTATTTATGTCTTTCTTGAAGCTTCTCAAATGATTCATTTCAACTTTTGCATAGGCAACTACTTCTAGTCATTTATTTATACCCAAAGTGATTGCTTGTGTAATCATAATATTTGAAATCAATCAATTTCCAATTTTCAAAGAAGGATTGAAAGGTCACAATTGTTTATGATGGAAAAAAATTAAATTAAATTCTTGGAAATAAAAGTATGTTGTGAGTGGCTATTGTAATTGCATAGATAGAAAGCTTCCATAGTAAAAAGATTATTTTTAAATTCATTTTCATAGAATATAATTAAATTTTAAAATATTTCTCTTATGTTTTCAAACAATCAAAATATAAATTTTCATGTCAATAGAAGTAGAAATCAATCAATTCAGATGTTTAATTTCTAAACATCCAAGCTTTGCTACCCTCTATTATTATGATAGGCTTGCTAATTGATACTCTTACATTACTTTATATATCCTATCTATTGCAATTTATACTATTGGAATGCCAATTCTATACTTTTACAAAATGTGCATATAAGTATCAAATCATGATTAACTATTTGAATACTTAAATAAATCAATGAAAAAGTAGGATATAAAAGTCACAATCTTTGCAATGATATGTGACAAGATTGGGTGCAAAATTTTGGAAAATTCAACAATTCACAACAATTGTGAAAACTATCATGTCAAATTGGTTGTAACTATGAACACCTACTAAACCATGATAGGTTGACATGATTGTCAAAAATAACATTCTAAGGATAAATGTCTCAACAATTGTGGAAACACAACTTCAATAGAAGCCATTTTTGGACAAATAACAATCTCTTATTAAATGAAGAGAAGCATATTTTTTAGATGGCTCAACATGTTATTTTTCATAACTAGGTCCTGCTTTCATAGAATCTAGTTTGGACTACTATAGGATGACATTCTCCATTAATACTCTAAAAACGTAGTAGACTACTGTAGGATGACATTAGAGGGGATTTGGGGCAAGGGGAGGGCCATTTTAGGCCCGTTCCCTTTGTTGTTTGCAATGCAGTGCGAGAACAACACACTGTCAAAAAATTTAATTAAAAAAATAAAATAAATAAAAATTTGTAAAATTGAAAAAAAATTGAAAAAAAATTGAAAAAAAATCATTTTTTTAATAAATTTTTTTATTGTTTGACGTGGCTAAACTTCGGCCACGTCAAACCAATGCAATCAGTTGTTGCCCTTGCGTTTCCACAATCTGGAAATGCAAGGGAACTTGTAGACCTTTACAAGGACTACATCCCTTCTAATGCATTGTCAAGATATAACTACTACTGGTCTAGAACAAATATCTCAACAATTGTGGAAATTAAAATTTGTTGCCAAGTTAGTCTATATTCTAAACACCAACTAAACTATGGCATTTTAACATTGTCAAGAAATGGTTGACAAATGTTTCAACCATTAAGATTGGAATGAGCCTTCAAGAGCCCTCAAGATAGTCACTATCAAGGATTTTCTTGTCCTTTTACTCAAGAATATCCCCTATCTCTAACCACATTATTGAAGTGTTTGGTATTTTTTCATTAGTTGAGGTTGCTTTCACCTAGAACATTGAATTGAATAGTACAAAAATTCATACAAAATAACGATTTTTTTAATTATACAATGCACAGGTTCCATAGACTTGGATTATAACTTTGTCTTTATAGTTTTGGAAGGCTCTTAAAGGGTTCATTTTGGCCCTCATAGATTGTGAAAACTATCTTGTGAAGCCAATCAACACCCTAAACACCTACTCAACCATTGTAGGTTGACACTACCAAAACTAATGATTGAAGAACAAATGTCTCAATAATTGTAAAAACTTTGTTGTCAAGTTAGTCTATATTCTAATATTTAATGGACAATTCTCAATGATTGTAGAACCTTTTATGTCAAGTCAACTGATACTCTAAAATGATAGGCTAACCTTGATGAAGAGGGTTGCTATTATGTGAGCCTAGGAACATAGCCCATGAGCGTAGAAGACTATACATCTATGTTATAGGTGTCTATATTATGGAAACCTTTCATGATTATAGTATAACTATGATATAAATATTTATATTATAGGTGTTTACATTATAAGCACCTTCAATAGATATAATGTATCTAGTTATATATATGCTCAAACCTCATATGCTCACATTTTCATGCTCACATACAAGCACCGTTGCCTTGATGGAGTCACTATTGGTAGGTTTTACAAAACTAAGTGAGGACTAATATAAGGTATCATTTCAATTTACAAGACAAAAATTATATTTTTTTGAGAAAAAAATTAAGATCATTTGTAGTATTAAAAATTTATATAATTAGTATAAAATGCCTTATAATTGTGAATATTAAAAAAATTGAATAATTTGTTAGTTGATTCAATTCTTTAAAGAAAGAAACAATGTAATGGCAAACGAACTTGACTTTAACCCCCAAAGGACCAAGTTGCGTTTTAGGGCAACATAGAAATTTTAGGCAACTCACTATAGATAGAGATTTTTTTTCTTTGAAATTTTCACACAACATGGGGACAAGGAGTAGCTTTAAGGCCCAACAATTTTCATAACTTTTCACTACATGGTTCAAAAGTTATTGTATGATATGTAGTTTTTTTTACCGGTTAGGCAATCTAGGTAGATAAAAAAAGATTATTTTTTTCAATAACAAAAATTTGAAATTGATTTTCTAGATTTGTATATTCATGTGTACATACATATATATATATATATTCTTAATAATTTAGTATTTTGAATCATTTTCTATTTTTTTCTACTTAATAATTTTTTTCTTGTATGTTGTAAAATTCCAAATGATCTGAAAATTTTCAAGCATGTAGCCAATTGGCCTTGAAGAATGAATCCAAAGAAGCACCACCATTTTGGACATTTTTTCATACAAATGTGACCTTGTGAAATGCAATTGCCCAATTTTTTGTAGGGTCCAAAAAAAGATTTTTGTCATTTCAAACGCTAATATCTTACAATCTACATGGTGGGAATGGTGGAAATTTTTTCAAATCTTCTGAAACCAATGTAATACAAGATCCTATGGTTATATGTGTCCAAAAATGTTGTTTTTTCTGAAATTTGGTACTTGTACTAGAAATGGCAATTTTGGAGCGTTTTGGGTGAAGACATAGTCAAAGAACTAAAGGGATTAATCTAGGAGACAAAATTGACACTCAATTTTTCCATGTGCATAGAATGTCATGTTTATCTCCTAAAGCTCTTTTAAATCTGAAGCGGTTATTGTTTGTTTTGGTGACCTTGAGTAAAGTAGCAAATTTTTGGGGCATGCATGCATGCATAGATCTCACTCATGTAGTGCCTTGAAGCCCTAAATCTTTTTAATATTCTTTTAGCACATGCCACGAGTGAGATTCTAGGATTAGAGGTTCTTCAAAATGCATAAAAGTTTATTTACAACTATTTTTGTCCAAGGTGTTAGTTTTGTGCAATTTCAAGAACATTTTTAAAAACTTTTGAGCCAAGGAACTTCGAGGTTAAAGTATGAATGTTCATTGGCATTTTTCTTTGTATTTTTGGCATTCTCTCTAAATGACATTTTTGTAGCATATATGCCATAGTCAATGTAGAAAATGAAGTTTAGAGTTTACATGGATCATGCTTGTATTCAACTATTATTGCAATGTTACATGAAAATTCCAATTTTGCAAATTGGAATAAATGTTTAGTTTTTATTTAGTTTAGTATAAACTATTGATTTTTAAATGATGATAATACTAATACTTTAAACTAATATAAAATGACAAAAAAATTAAATCTTTTATCAATTATAATTAAACATAGCGTGCATTTAATTGGACAAAAATATAAGGTGCCATAAAATCAAACATATTTGAATAATATACCCACTTCATATATCCTTTCAGCTTAAGGGATAAATTTTTTTACAAAGAGATCTCCCCTTGGAGGTCGACATTGTCAAAAATATCAAAGTTCCTTTCAATTCAAACATGAACTAAATTATGATAGGTTGACATGGTCATAAATCATAATAGGTTGGTAGGGTCAAAAATAAAAAATAAATGTCTTTTTTAATTTTCTTTCAATGTATTGACATATCTTTTGCCTCAATTTGTGTCTTTTAGTTATGAAGTAAATTATTGAAGTAGTCTTCTTTAATTTCTAGTACTATCATATTGATTATCTTCAGTTCAATAATGTCACAATGTATTATTTGTTTATTGTTTCTTATGATTTTAGTTTTTTCTTAAATTTCCCATTAATTATAATTTTTAATTTTGCAAAAAGCTATTTACATACACTGACAAAAAATATTGAATACACTTTATATATACTCATCTTCGACTTACAACTATCAACAATTCATTGGTTCTTCTTGAGATTCAAAAATTAGACATAAAACTATACAAACTTATGCTATTGTATGCAAAATTATATTTTGCATTAATAGCAAGAAAATATGTTCCAAAGTCAAATGAGAAACTATATACATATACTTAGTTTTGTATAAGTTCACTACAAAAGTTGTAGTAATTGGTCTAGTAGCATTTTCTTGATCTTCAACACAACAATAATTCCTCTTGGCGCACTATCATAAAGTGCCATACAATCTTCTTCAAAATTGGAATATACTGAAATTGGAATATACAAGATATACACACTCCTACACTCCCACAATTCTTGAAATTATTTTTGGAAGTGTAGTAAATTCATTCAAGCATTGATTGAAAAGTGCTACAAAATGTTCAATAGGATTCAAATCTAGAGATTGTACAAGCCACTAAAGGTGTTGAAATGGTTGTAATGCCAACCATTCTTGCATAATTTTGCTTGAATGCTTGGAATCATTATCTTGTTGAAAGACCAACCTACTTAGATAGAAATTGTAATTTTGTATAGTAGACCACAAGAAATTTTCTAAAATAAATGCCTATCCTTTTTATTTCTAATTCTATATTATAATCCTTATTCCCAAACTGTCATACATTTCCAAATCATCATTGATCCACCATGTGCTTCATAGTTTGTGATGGGCATGTTGTAATCCAATACGTTCTCCATCTCCACTCCAACACTTTGACTTGCCATTTGAATTAAATCTGCTTATCTTTGTCTCGTCGTCAAAAATTATAAATTATCAATCATCAATAATCCAATTTGCATACCTTTGAGCAAACTTCAAGTGTGCAAAAACATATTTACGATTCAAATGTGTCTTCTTTTGTTGCAATTGTGCACTCAATTGAACATTTTTTTAGAGTAGATGTTAAAGTGATGTTAGACAATAATTTACCTCGATCAAAACAAAATTGTTTTGCTATTTGAGATGTAGGCAGAATGTGAAGGCAGAAGGTGGTGAACGAAAGTGAATATATAAGCCCTAACAACTTCAAAGTTCCTTATTTTTAAAACCCCAATTAAAACTTTGTCACTTTTTTTATTTTACATTGATGAGTTTACTTACTTGTTGGGATTTATGCTTTGATCATGTAGTCCTTATGTTTATGTCTTAAATTGGTTGAAAATGGGTGACCAAATTGGGTTTGTTCAAAACGTAGATAAAACATGTTATCAGTAACTTGTGAAAGAGTGCACAAAGAACTTGTCGAAGAACTAATAAGTGTGAACTTACAAATGATTTTTTAATCTTTAAATTACGGAATAACTAACTCATACCTCCGAACTAAAGCTATCCATCTATTCTTAGTACTATAATCCACTCTTTTACATGACACATATAAAAATTAAGAAACAATGACATTGCTAATTTGCTATGCGGTGGATATAACAAAGAAAATGTTCATAAACCAAAATTAACAACCAAAGGAAAAAGAAAAAGACCCGGAAAAACTGAACGAAGAAAGAAAAGACGAGAAAAAGAAAAACACTCTTACTAAAATAGTGTGGGTACCGAATCCGGAACTTACCAAGGAAGCCGGCATCCTTCATGCGATCCTCAAAGAAGATCCGGCACTTGCCCCGTTGATCATCCGGACGCAACCACCTGAACCACGGCAACTAAAGACAGGAACCAATTCTACCGCCATCGCCACACGCTCGCACTTCCAAACTTTCTTGCACATTTTGCCACTTTGTAGCACAGTTTGCCAGTTTGTAGTGTAACAGAGTTTTTGTCAATTTGTAGCAGATTCAGTGGTTTGGATTTCTTTTTTCTTCAGAAAAAAAGTTTGAGATCGCGATGGGGAGGACGATTTTCTTCACCGCGCTGGCCCTGCTTTTGTTTTCTGTGAGCGTTTCCGCCAAGAAATCGGAGCGGAAGGGGTACGACGAGGTGACTCACAAGGTTTTCTTCGACGTGGAGATCGACTCCACCCCTACGGGTCGCATTGTGATCGGTCTGTACGGGAGAGCGGCGCCAAAGACGGTGGAGAATTTCCGATCGTTTTGCACGGGGGAGAAAGGCGTTGGGGAGAGTGGCAAACCCTTGCACTACAAGGGCTCCGTGTTCCACCGCATCATCCCGAGTTTTATGATCCAGGGGGGAGATACCACGCAAGGGAACGGCCGTGGTGGGGAGTCTATCTACGGAAGTCGGTTTGCCGACGAGAGCTTCAAGCTCAAGCACACGGGTCCTGGGATCCTGTCCATGGCCAATGCCGGGCCCAACACCAACGGCTCCCAGTTCTTCATCTGTACTGCGAAGACGAGTTGGCTGGATGGACGCCATGTCGTCTTTGGGAAGGTGTTGAGTGGACTTGATGTCGTGTACAAAGTGGAGGCGGAAGGCTCCTCGGGGGGGACGCCCAAGCGGAAGGTCGTCATTGTCGATAGTGGCGAAATTCCGCTTTGAAAAGTGGCGAAATGGAACAGGTAGATAAAATTTTTACATACCTTAGGAAAATAGTGTATCATACTTTTTGAATTTTTTTCGTTTGTGCAACTGTTGTCTCTCTGTAGATATGTACCATTGATCGAGCTCTCAGGGGTAAGCGTTAGGATTTGGTGTCGGAGAATGTGATCAAGATCAGGGTTGAATAGAATTCCTTGTTTTGCTGCTTATTTAGGGCGTGTGCTGTTCCAGTGATGATCCAGATTTTAACTCTACCTGAGATTCTTTGTGTATTGGCGTGATGATGTTCCTGCTTCTGTGTTTCTTGTGAGTGCTGTGATGTGCTTTGAGTGATTTGTTGTGTGTACTGAATCAACTTGGGAAACCAAAGTGAAGAAATAATTTCTGAATTATGTTGCCTGGAGTGCATTTTTTTTCCCTTCTCCCAGTCGGCCTGGATCTGAAATGCAGTGTTGAACAACCGATTTATTGAGCATGAGAGATGAATTGCGTGATGTAATTAACCGTTTTGGTTTTGCTGTTTCGTGTCCAGCTTAGTTTGTGTGTGTGTAAGTGTTGATTATAGCCAAGTATTTAAGGCTAGAGTTTCTGAATTGCCAATGCCCAAGTGAAGAATGCCCAGCCACTCTTGGACTCTTGGCTGTGTTTTAACTTCTTGTTTCAGGTTGTCTGACTTGAATTCTGTTGATAGGTTTGGTGAACACATTGAACCCTCACATCCCGGATTTCGGTCCCTGTTTACAAAAGCATTGGGCTGTTTTGGGAAACACGGAAGTCTGGTACAGTACCTGCAGTGTGTGACCAACTGACCACCAGACCAGGTTGTCACTGTACTGTACTGTACGTTTGGTAACCTGCACACCGTCCCCACTCTAGAATCCACTTGTGTAGACATCGTACAAGAAATCCATGTCCATGTACAGGAAATGAAGTGAATGTGAAAGGGAATGGATGTCACACTTGGGGATAAAGGTGAAGTTGAAGTGTTGCAGGGTCACTGTTCCTTGTCTCCCACACAAGATGAACACATGCTTGTAAGAACGTGCTCAAGCAACACACTGAAGCAAATCAATGGAAGACATTCCTCTATCATAGAAGATCAATGGTATAGAACCTTTAGAGGTCCACTATGGTGAGTTGTCACCATCAGGGCTTTTTTTTGGGGCAAAATTTCGCCAGACTGTCAGAAATCTGACCTATCTGACTTCATCCCTCCAAAAAATTGTCCTCTCCAGTGGAGCCAGCAAGGGAGACACAAGTCCAAAAAAAAAGCCCTAGTCACCACATGAATCATTTGTATCATGTTTGCAAATCCAATGGGAAGTGTTGTACAATATGATCAATTTAATGTACTATCATGCATGGTTTCATACTAAATGGACATAAAAATCAACAAATTGGATTTGGACCTTCCTTTTGTGGTTAGTGGCATAGTGAAAGAAAGATACGTGTGGATTTTTTTTTCTATCTTTTTCTAGTTATGTATGCTTTGGAACTTCCAGTAATTGTACTATGATGTTTAAAAAATTGTGACTTTAACCGGTCATATTCGATATATTGAGACTTTTTGCAGTCTCATTTTAATCCTCAACTCAAAGATATACCGCTTTATCTCTTTACTAGTATTTTTTTTATAAATAGGTAACAATACCAATTTTTAGAATTTCATTGTAGAATCACTATTTTAGCATTATTTATTTTTGGTTTGAATTACTATTTTTTTAAATAAATTTTCCAATAACTAGCATTTTGTCTCAAAATCTACAAAAAGTCTCAATATACTCAATATACAAATCATGCATTTTCAATTTCCAAAAAATTATATATATACCAATATATACAAATTCTACACAAATAGAGAATGTATTGAGTCTCTTTAGAGGTTAAAGTAAGTCACCTTATTGGTATTACTTTCTCTCACATAGTCACATTTGTCTCAAATTGAAAAGAATTAAGTTTTATCTACTACTTCAAGGAGTTAAATAGTAAATAGGAACACATACAAAATGGCAAGGTAGGAGGTGCTAAAAGTTCATTCTCGAAAATCCTTCACTAGCATAGAGGTAGATATTGCATTCATTAACCCTTTAATGACACTGTTGATGTTTATTGCCCAATGGATGATAGAGAATCCTTCTATGTGGGACAAAATAATAGATGTTTATCCTTTGAAATTTTGTATGCAAAGGGGAAGTCTTGTACACATTAATTTGACCTCCAATGAATGTTTCTAGGTTTTGAAAGCAAATGATTCGCATGGTATCCAAAAGGATGAATTCCATGATGACCAACCCTTCCTTTAACCTCTAAATGTCCTAGGGGACCAAAAGTGTCCTAAAAAATTTGTAGTCCAATTCAAAGTGTTGTAACTTTTGCATACAATGTTCAAATTCAATAAAAGTTGTTGGTAAATTTGAACTCTCTCTTCTAATTGGTGTGGTAAAATTTTCAAATCAATCCAAAATGTATTGATTTTGTGTTAGCCAATCAAAGTTCAGAGGTTCAATGCGAGTTCACCAAATTGCATTTGATGGCTACAACTTTGGGGGCTTGTATCTCCTTCATTCAATGTTTGTTTTCAATCAAATTTGTTGTATTATGTTCTCTTGAGGTTTAATTATTGTTATTGTACTAAATTTTTTATATCAATCCAAGTTGTTTTGAATGTTTGGGAGCAATTCAAAGTTCAAAATCCCAACATTTTTGGATTATAATGAACTTTGGTGGCTTGTTACTTCTTCCAGGGTTGTCCCCGTCACGTCCTGTCCGTCCGTCAGCATGTCCGGACAGACGTCAGGATTCAACCCCGGCGTCCGTCAGGATGAAATCTGGACGAGAACCGTTGACAGAGGATGAAAACTACGGAAATGGATGGACGTTCTTCGCTGACGGGCGGCGAGCTTCCGTCGACGGGCACGGAACGGGCGGGATGGACGGGTATCTGGACGGAAAATTGGACGACCATGTGGACGGGCGGGTGGACGGGAGGGTGGACGGGCATCTGGACAGGCATGTGGACGGAAGGGGGGGCGGTTGTGTGGACGGGTATCTGGACGGGCGGGATGGACGGGTATGTAGATGGAAAACTGGACGGGCGGGTGGACGGGCATGTGGACGGGTGGGTGGACGGGTAACTGGACAGGCATGTGGACGGGCATGTGGACGGGCGGGTGGACGGGTAACTGGACGGGCGGGTAGACGGGCATCTGGACGGGTAAGTGGACGGGTAATTGGACGGGCGGGTGGACGGGCATCTGGACGGGTAAGTGGACGGGTAATTGGACGGGCGGGTGGACGGGCATCTGGACGGGTAAGTGGACGGGTAATTGGACGAGCGGGTGGACGGACATCTGGACGGGTAATTGGACAGGCGGGTGGACGGGCATCTGGACGGATAATTAGACGATTCTGTGGACGGAAAAATAGACTGGACGGGTGGGATTGGATTTTTGGCTTAAATGCCCGAAGCACCCAAATCTGGTGTTGGCAAAACTTTGAAGTTAAATAAAACCTAACCAAATTGCTATTTTTAGTAGTATCCAAGTTGCTATTTTTAGTAAGTTCTTCTTGAAGTCTAGTTATAGCATCAATAGTCTATTCTTAAAAATAAATGATAGTGATTTTTCGTTTCAAGACTTTGTGCAAGGGTACCCATTGCAATCTTGACTTCTTGTAGCATTGAGAGCTTTTGGAAATGTGCCTCGAAAACACAAGATCTTGGAGAAAAAATCACATTCAAATTTTTTTTTTTATTTAAAAAAAAATATGGAGTATATTTTTAAAAGCCATAAATTGTTTGGGGTTATACATGTTCGGCAATTTAACCTCATATTTTTGTGGTCTAAATTTTTTTAAATTTTACTTGTGAAAACTGAAAAGAGGATTGGAAGACTTCACATCATTTTTGTAGTTTTAACACCCTCATGTTCAAACATTATAATCTTTTACTCTATAAGTGATATTATTGTGTTTTAGCAACCTATGAGCCCCTAATATGTCTTGTTTGAATTTATATGGTTACAATTTTTTTGGAATTGATACGTCTAGTCACCTAATCAAAATGTTAACATTTTGTTCAATTTAGAGCAAATTTGTAGAAGCTCAAAACATGCCTTGGGCATCTAGGATTCTAGGGATTAAAGTTTGTTATTGAATTTCGAATTAGAGAAATTGCTAAATTGATTTTACACTGACTATATGGCAAGAAATTCAAAAAATATTAATCCATGTAGCCATGTAGGCCCTATGCTAATTATTGCCAAAAAAAAATCCAAGTTGGCATTTCTCCATGTTCACCTTGAAATGAAATGAAAAAAATAAAATTAGAATCTATTCAATTTAAGACTTTTAAGTATAGGATCGCCATTCATAAAGTCATTTATTTCAATTGATTTTCAAATAAATTTCATGTAGTGTGACCTTATCAAGTTAGCAATTGCAAGATATTAAACTTTGATCATTTGATTTCCATAATGCCATTTGAGAAAAAATGGAAAATGTTCAATACTTTAATTTGTAAACTTTGGATTTAAAAATAAACATGAGAGAGTAGTCAATCAATAGTCCAACTAAAAAAACATTAAAACTAATAGAACAAAAGTTACAAAACGTGAATTATTTTTTGGTTTAATTCTAAAGACTTAAAGGAGATTTCATCAAATATGAAGCAATCAAATAATTTGTTACTTATTTCTTGCTTTGGTAAAGAATTTCCATTGTTTTTATTTCTTAGCCCCTAAAGTAACATACTCTCATTGTCCTTTCTGCCAGGGACAAAATGGATTTTCGATAGGCTCCTATGATCTCATTTTTTACTGAAACTTTTGAAAACTTTTTCATAAGAATGATAACATGGAATGATAGATAAACTTATGAGTTTATTCATAATACAATTTCTATTCCAATTGGTGCCTAGGAGCAAAGGGTATGCCACAATAACCTCAAACAGGGGAGATCGGGACACTGGGCGGTCCAAGACTCCGGGTAGACAAAGAAATCCACAAAAAAATGAAATACAAATTTGTATATTTTTTTCCCAGTTGGATTATATTTTCTTTTAAATGGGAGGCTTTCATTCATCCCATTTGGATTAGGAATGGAAAAGTTATGGGTTTTTTGTAGAGCGGGCAATCCTAGCAACTTCTTAAAATAAATTTGTTTCTTTCACTTCGAATGCTAATAACTTTCAATCCATACGGTCAAACATCACAAATTTTTTATCACGTCATCTAAGACAAGTGTAGAACAAGATCCTTTGGTTCGATTCAAAAAATAAATTGGAAAATTTAATTCATAGGTGAATATAGCAAAAGTGGTGGTTTAGGGTGGTTTGGGCCAAAAAATGGACTTCAGACTTTAGGGCTTCACCAAAAATAAAATAGAACACTCTTTTACCTACCATCTAAGCATACAAGCTTCTTCTATACTATTACAAAAAGGTCCAATAGATTACAAAAATTGACAAAGGCGAAGCAACAATACACGAGGTGGAAATAAAACAATAAATGTACATATTTTATAAATCCGTTGAAGTACATGGTAAACTAATAAAGGCTTTACATAATTACATACGTTCGCTTTGTACAACTTCCAGTATTTAATTCTATACATCTATCTAGTTATACACAATCTAGTCTACATCTTCGATTACAACGCCGCGTGCTATGCTATTTCTCAAAAATCGTTGCAGTTCTTCTTGCGATTCGAAAGTCCTCAGAAGTTGAAGTGCTTCTATATCGTATCTATCATGTAAGTGGGAAAAAATGTCATTCACGAGGGCTGGCTCATGGAAGGTATTGTCTTCAGTGTACGCCATTTCTTCCTCATAGCTCAATTCCCCCTCAAATCCGACTGGCTGGCCTTGAGAGTTAAACATGATGCGTTGTGGATGTGGTGCGCATATAAAAATTAAGCGTTCTGGGTCCCAATGTCCACCGGCAATCTGACCAAAATATAGTCGACGCCCTGGATCACTGTCTCCAAACACCCTCCTGATCACCTCTGTCACTTGGGCGTCACTCGTCCATGGTATGTCAGCCACCGTTCCTACCGGGAGGTGTTGGTTGTGGTGGCCCCACTTCCAAAGCCATGTCATGTCGGACCCCCAATGTACTCTATTACCGGGGCCCGGTAAATTTTCTTCATTGTACTCGTAATGTTGAGGCATGTGGTCTTCAAGGCCAAACATTTTGTACAGTCGTGCATGAAATGGAGCCCTGCATTGTGCACATCTCTTTCTGGTGACCATGTATGGAATAAGACACACGGGGGGGTATAGATGGCCACATGTACCAAGATTCCATCCACCCTCGGGGCCAAACGGTTGTTGGCACATTATACATGTTGTTCCATCTTTTACAAAATCTGGAACGGAAGGCCACACTAGTGGCGTAATGCCATCGTTGTTGGGTGGCCCGTACCGTTGGCGATCGATATTATATTGGAATTCCAAGTCTGGACGGGCATTCCAATCAATGCTTGAATTCTCCCTATACGTTGGCAAATCATCGGTGAACATTTCTGCCACCCGAGGCCACGAGGTCAAGCCAAAATAACGTTGACCGCCATCATTGAATTCTGCAGCCACTCTCCTCACTTCACGTTGCATTTGCTCAGCCTCTTTTAGCGCTAAGATGCATGTCAACTTCATGTTGCACATTTGAAGCAGCCTCTGCTCCTTCTGAGGATTTTGAACCAACCGCATATTTTTAGCACTCAATGCGGTCATGGTCTGCTTCAAGGTTGTTCGAGCTGCAGTAACCACCGCCACCTCTGCCTCGGCGTTATTGGCACGAAGTTCCAAAGCACGCATGGCGTTTGTTAATTCTTCCATGTTTGTGCGAGTACTTCCAAGCTCTGCTTCAACTCGCTCAGCACGTGCACGCATAATATCCAATGTGGCACTTTCTGAACTTGGAAAAGTGGATCGTGATCGCAGCACAAACTCAGATGTATTGCTTGGGCCTGGTGTGTCTTCATCTGCACCGTATGTAGCACGTTCCACTACAAGATCGAATGGTGGAACTGAGTCTGTGCTGACCCGCCTTTCACGCTCTACGAGCTCGGCTTCACGTGCGATGAGGTGCACATTTTCATCTTGAACGGCCCGCATCCTTGCATGATGAAATTCCAACACTGCAGCATGTTGTCGTCGTGTTTCTTCTTTTTCTGCTTGCAGTGTTTGTACTAATTGGCGCAAGCGAATTACTTCTTCACCGTCAGCTTGCACTCCACCAATCACAGCTTGTTGGTTTACATCTGGACCGCTGCCCTGACCAACTTCTATCTCCATCAACTCCGTCCCTGGACGCTCTGCCAGTGGAACCACGTCCATTTGCACATTTTGGACATCATCCAATGGCACGGCAAGATTTGGTACATTGTCCAACGGCACAGTAGGATTTGGTGCAATGTGGCGAGTTCGATTTAGAAATGTATTATTCCGCGATTTGCCCAAAAAGCTGCTCCAGTCCACATCCTTGCCAAGAAAAACCTCCGCATATGCCATTTGGCACAATGAAAGTGTCCCGTCTTTCTTGGATCTTGCCCCCCAAAGTGCCAATGATATTTCAATCATCCTCTTCTTGAAGTGCGGATGTTGGCACTGGTCAATATTTACCACGCCAGATTTCACGTGCACCTCGTACCGGTCGTGTGGCCAATGGCGGTTGATGTGGGCCCAATCTATATATTGACGACATATCACTCTTGTCCATGGGCCATCTGCCTCCAACCACCCAGGCTTTGCCATAATCTCTTCGGCATTAAGTGTGCCCCAATCCAAGGTTGCTCTGTTTCCTCTCTTCCTTCTACCTGGGGGTTCACCTGCAGGTACCAAACCTCCTGGGGGGTCACCTCCAAGTCCCAAACCTCTTGGGGGGTCACCTCCAGGTCCCGAACCTCCTGCTACATCCTCTACGTCCATTCTTGATACCTGTAAAATGACACACACGTTACTGTATGCGAATACAATGACAATTTGCTTTGCCTTCTGTTGCGTGAAGGCAACTGAAATGTGGCAAAACAATGTCAAATGTATAACACTTCCCCTCAAATTGTAGAGCGAAGCTTTCTCAAGCTCGGACAGTGCAACTCAAAAGAGGAAGCACGTAAACTGTCCAAAAAAGTTTACTTATACCCCCCAATTACCGACCCGATTAGGCAGGATAATTAACATAACATCAGCCTGTCCCCCCCGAATCCAGACCGTCCAAGGCGTGGGACAGCCCTGGAATGGACGGCCGATACGTCCACAGAGGTCCGACACAGGGTTGGGACGCCGTCAACGGGTTCGGGGCGCCGTCGACAGGTTCGGGAAATAATTACACCGCCGCCCGAGACTTGGACGGATGGATTTTCCGTCCTCTCGACGGTATGCCCGTCCCCTCGACGGCCTACCCGTTCCGTCAACGGCCTGCCCGTCCCCTCGACGGCCTACCCGTTCCGTCGACAGCCTGCCCGTCCCCTCGACGGATTGCCCGTCCCCTCGACGGAATACCCGTCTCCTGGACAGCATACCTGTTTCCTGGACGGCAAACCCGTCTCCTCGACGGGATACTCGTCCTTTGGACGGCCTACCCGTCTCTTGGACGGAAAGGCCGTCCAAAAGGACGGGGTGCCCGTCTCTTCGACGGCCTGTTGCTGGTCGGGAACGGCCCGCCCATCCTCTCGACGGCCTGTTCATGGTCTGGGACGGCCTGCCCGTCCTCTCGACGGCCTGTCCCTGGTCGGGAACGGCCCGCCCATCCTCTCGATGGCCTGCCGAACGTCCTGGACGGCCCTTTAAAAATTTTATTTTTATTCTTTTGAAAATTGATTTTTTATTTTTAGTAAAAAGCAGTTTTTTTATTTCTTCATGTCATGTCCATGTTAGAAAGTCTTGTAGCCATCTTAGAAAATGTTATGACTGTTTTAAGTGGGAAGATGACCATCATGGAAACAATTTTCTGCTGATTTGGGGTAGTCTACAAACTCTTTTGGGCTTACTGGACAGTACACTTCAAAAATTTAAAAAAAAATCATATTTAATCCAAAAAATCAAATTCCAGTTGCGTTCTTCATTTCTCACATGTGTCTTTGTATGGAAAAAATTTGATTATTTTTGCTAAAGGCAATACAACAAATCAGTCATTCTGCCTGTCATAGGCAGGTTTACCTTATATCACAAGGATAATGACATTAGAATCCATCATAGCATAAACTTAATTTCCATTTCATGATTTATTTAGAATGTACTAAATGTAGTAGACATTAAAAACACATTCGAAGTGCAAATCGCAATAATAAAATTTCATTTTTAGGGTCGTGTTGGGGGATTTTACATAAAATAGGAACTAGAGAAAATGAACTTTTGCTTGATAGTTAGACTCAAACTCAGAAAATATCAATTTGGGGGATAAATTTCAGATTTAGACTAAGGAGCAACAACTTCCCAAGATACACTGAAGTAGCATATTTTTTTTTTTTTTTTTTCCTAAACTCTAAATTACGCGGAGGCAAATATCGGAAAGACTACAAAATCATTTGGATACACTTTGTAACTCAACATGGAAGGTCCCCGAAAAATGAATTGAACGCTTCCACAATCTTTCCATCTCATTGAAGTGATTGAATTGCCATCAAATTGGCACTAAATGATGTCGTTGGGCGTTCAGAGGTTGAAGTTTATTGTAAATATCTTGCAATCTACAATTCTATATAGGCAAAGTTTGTGAAATTTCTTCCGGTCAATTGAACACTACTCTAGTACTCTAGTATGAGATCTTACATACTACAAGTAGATGTGCACCTTAAAGGCCTAAAGTCCTAAACACATTCATTTTTTTTTTTACATTCTTTACTATAGAAATGGCAATTTATTTCAGATATAGGATGCAAAAGAGGCCTTGGGACTTAGCCAGTTTAGTGGTTAACATACGGTACTACATAAGCAATTAATAAACAATCCATATGAAAAACTATAATAATTCACCGTTAGTTGCTTTATAATTTAGAAGCCATAAAAAAAATATAGAGACCACAAAAATGTGAAGTTCATGTACTCAATGTTGCATTTCAATTTTATTACACCAATCCACTCTTATTTGCTATAGTTACATAAACTTGAACATCAAATACTCTTAAAATTGCAACAGTGAAGAGGGTTTAGGGTTTAGGGTTTAGGATTTAGGGTATTGTCCTATAGGATTTACTTCAAAACCTAGCATGGACCGGAAACCACGAAAAATGTTCTTCCTTTTTTTAGTTGGCATTATAAGTGCAAAACTTGATCGAGATGTAGTCTTTGAAGTTTGAATTGGAAAAAAATAGATTAATGATTTAAAATCAAAGTTTTATAAAACATATTGAAGACACCAAAAAACGGCATAACAATATCTTTAGAAGGTAAAACATTCTTAAGTTTAGATGTATAGGGCTACATTCTTTTTCTGTAATGTATGAATGGAAAGCCAAAACAATGTTTTACATTAATCAATGATATGCATATGACATATGTTGTTTAGGAGGTCTTTCACTTATTTCATAATTAACCATTTCAGAGTTTTAATCTTACTACCTTTAACTAGAGCATTTAGAGGGTGGTTTATTGTCTTGGTCTTTGTATATTTGATCCGGGCTTAGTAAGTTATTGAATGTTTGTACGTTTGAGACTTTGAGTTTAGTATATTAGTGTAGACAGGGTTTAAAATTCAACAAAATACTAAATTGTCAGGTGCACTTACATGCAGGGAAGGATGGAATCAAAATACAATAATTCCAAAGGTGAAATTGTTCGAGTTATAATTGATAAAATTCATTTGAATTCGAATTTGAGCCTTACAGAATATAAATTATTTTAAGGGATTGCGAGATTCTGGGATTTTTGTAAAAAAAACATTGCCCAATGCCAACAACTATCGTGAAAATGGGTGCAATTAGAATGAATCAAATATTAACATGAACATCCAAATAGAACATTCTAGGACTGACATTAAGAAGTTTTCAATTTGACCTTCTATGGTTTTTGCTATGTTTTTTTAATTATTTATGTGCAACAAAATATAATTCCATTCTAAATGAGCATTAAACCTTGTTTTTTGAGCATTTGAATGTCATCTCTGGTATTTATTTGTCCTCTAATTGAAACAAGTGTGAACATTAAGTTAGCACTCTTAAACTACCCGCCACCGTAGTCTAATGACCGATTGAGAGGGAAGACACCTGTCCTGACAAGTCCGAGAGTGCCAAACCACATAAATGAAAAATTCTCCGAACAAGGATTAGAAATGAATTACACTCGGCCAGCACTGTTTTGAATGGCCCGCTCGACGACCTTCCCGTCCTCTCGACGGCCTTCCCGTCTCTCGAAAGTCTTCCCGTCCTCTCGACGGCCAGTTTGCGGGCTGGACGGCCTTCCCATCCTCAGGCCAAGCAGTTCGCAGGCTGGACGGTCTCCCCCCGTGGACGGCCTTCCCGTCCTCTCGACGGCCAGTCCGCGGGCTGGACGGTCTCCACCCCTGGACGGCCTTTTCGTCCTCTCGACGGCCAGTCCGCGGGCTGGACGGCTTGGCCCCTGAACGGTCTCCCTCCTTGAACGCCCTTCCCGTCCTCTCGACGGCCAGTCCGCGGGCTGGACGGCTTGTCCCTCTAGACGGCCTTCCCGTCCTCTAGACGCCTTGGACGGCCCTGGATGCTCTGTCCGTCCTCTCGACGGCCTGTCCGTCGACGTGAATGATTGGGGTGGATTGACCCCCTCGCTCGGCCTTACCAGGGGTGCATGTAAAAAAAAGCCCTCTATTTTCGGCCGATCCAGGGTTATTATTTGATGTGATTGAACTAATTAGGGGTCTTTATGAATTCAAAATTTGCAAAAAAGGAATGGTGCGGAAAACAGGGTCGGCCCAGAGGGCCGAGCAAGGGGGTCAGTTCACCCCGGCCACGTGAAATGGGTATATAAGACTGTTTTTAGGGTACTTTCACCATAGTCTCTCCTGCTCTGACGATGCTCTCTTGTCTTGGATTGGTTGCAGTCCTTGCTTGCGAGCGCGGGTGCTGGGTAGAGGCTATTTTGAGGAATAAGGGGGGCGGTTTTTCACTTTGTGGAAGACGAATTCCTAATTCCTTTGATTTTGATTACTTGTTACTGTCACGATGGCTGGTCGCGATTTCTCGAAGAGAAAGGTTGATGATTGGTGGACAGGTGTTAGAGATGCACCGGTTATGGACCCGGATGCGGAATCACCAGAGCCCGTTTCAGAGGCTGTAGCTGCAGAAGGGTCTGTAGCTGTTGTTGGGGGCGGAGAGTCTTCGAAGGGGAAGAAAAAACAACGAAGGAGGCACAAGGCTACAAATCCAGAGAAGTGGCCAAGCAAGGGTGCAACCCGAAAACTGCATGAAGTGGCGTTGGAATTTTTTGATCAGTATTTGATTTTGCAGTTGAACTCAACATACGTCTCATGCGGATTACAGGGAGTGGATAAAATTAAACAAAAGTTCCACCACATGTTCTGAACAACAATGAGCGCGGATGAGTGGCATGAAGACCGCACGAAAGAATGCTTCGACCATTGGTTGGAGTCACAAGTGTAAACGTGTATCTTCAACCTTGCCCAAGTTGCGGAAAAAATAAAAGGCTTTGAGAAGAGTGTAGTGCCTAGACAACAAGCATTGAGTTTGTTGCACAAGAAGGTGTATTGGTGGCATGATGCAGTGCATGGATTGTCTTCAAGCAACATCCGTTCCGCTCCGTGGTTTCAACGAAGTCAGAACTTGGCCTTTGGTCAACAAGCTGCAGAAGGAGTGGTTTTCCTTGAAAGAGGAGTGGTGGTGGTTCCTTTGTCTGGCCATAGCAAACAAGGGGGGCATGGGAGGGTGCGCAAAGTATGTGTTCAAAATTCAAAATATATTCCCGAGAATATGGAATTAGCTGGGAAGTCAGCCTTGCGCATGGATGAATTGAAGAAGTCCAGGGAGAAGTTGTCCATCAAGGCATTGGTATGTCCGTGCGAGCATCCAGGGGTCATCAAATTCTTTGCTATAAATGACATGACCATGGAGTGTTATTCGCAATGGTGGAATGGCGGTACTCTCGGCGCCATGTTTACCCTTGATGAGAAGAACCGAGATCCAGGGGAGTTGGCTTATCATGCAACTCCCCAATCAATGCAAGAAGCCAAACGACTCATGGCATATAGACGCAAGCGCACTGAACTTGCGTGGGCAATGATTTGCATTGTGGATGCAGTGCAACAGTGCTCTGTATTGCACAACGACATCACACCGGAGAACATTATGCTTCATTTTCCGAATGATGATGGAAGAACCGTGTGGATTGGTCTATGTGATTGGGGAATGGGTAGCCGCATCAACGAAGAAACCCCTTCTCTTTACCAATTCAATTGTCCAAGGAAGTTTCAGGCAACCCGAGCGCAACGTTGGTGGGTGGCTTCTGAGTTGATGTACTTGATTGGAGAGACAGGAACTTCATCATCTCCTACTCGCAGGGTTAAGCCACCGTATGTTAGTATACACACGGACGGATACTCCATAGGGAAATTGGCTATGAAGGTATGGAAAAAAGATCGCGGAAATGTAGATATGATTCCGGACCTTACGGCATTTGGTACGTTTCAAACCATGTTGGGTGAATTGTGCAAGGCGGAGCCACTACAACGACACTCGGTGACTGGAGTCGTGCAACGTCTAAGTGGTGCTCCAACGTTTTGGACACCACCCATGGATTGCTACCGCGAGGCCCGCAAAGAACAAGACCTTCAAGAAGAGCAGGTGCGCAATGAAGATTAGATAATAGTGTATTACCATGTAGTTGCAAAATTAGTGTTCACTTAGTACATGCGGTTATTATAGTATGGGCTTGAGGACATCCATAGCAATGTAGCACACTTTGTGGCTTCAATGCATTTTGTACTCATTTTGGTTTATATAAAGTTATAAACGTATTTCACCTAAACATTGAGTTGTAAAAAATTTCTTGTCTTCCCTAACTTTATCATTTAAATTGCGTGTAAACACACATCTTATATCTTTAGTACTAAAAACTTTGAATTGTATATCACTACAAGAAATTTCAATTAGTTTTGTGCAAAATTGTAATTGTCAACATTTTTGTTGCACTTCATGCCATAAATAAGTAAAAATAGAAAAAACAATTCAAGAGATTCTAAATTTTTAGTTTTTTACAAGAGGTACAAATAACAATAGAGATTTCTAGTCAGAAAAATTTTCAATTGTTTATTTAATTTTTCATGCCCAAAACTAGTAAACAACCACAAAGAAAAGCTTGAAGTTAAATTTGACTATCAAACCAAATTTATATTTTTATTGAAAATCAGCATAATATTTTAATATTTTTCAACATACGTAAGAATTCATTTTCTATTTATGCTTTTTTTTTCCAGAAAATTCAATGGAAAATTGATTTTATTGTGATTTTATAAAGCTAAACGTGGAAATCAGATTTTATCAATTATAATATGTATGAAAATAATCTGAAACTGGGGCCATAATTGAATGAATGAACACAAATTATAGTTTTATAATTTTAATTTTAATGAAATTTGAAAAAAGAAAATATACATGAAAAAAATACCACACTGTGTTATTTGGATTGCAAACATAGTTTCCAATTGCAATAATTCTTTCAAATTTTGACCTCGATTCTTGAATATTCAAAAAAATAATTCAAAAACAATAGTGCCCCGAAGGCCCAATTTTCCATAAATCACACTCAGTGAAAGTTAATCTGAAATTGCAAAGCTAGCATTCAGAAAACTAGTTTTTCCAAGTTTGAATGCTAATATCTTTCAATCTATTCGGTCAAACTTCATGAAATTTTTACCAAGTCATAAAAAACATGTGAAGTATAAGATCTTACGGTTAGATGTTGTAAAAAACATTTTTTCCGTATATTGAGGCAAATGCAAGAGAAAAGACAGTTTTGCGTTTTTTTTTGTGTAATGACTTCGGGACTTTAGGGGTAAACAGTTCTATGAGAATGAAAGGAACAAAAGTCATATTTCATATTAATGCTGATTTCAACATGCAAGGTATTGAGCCGCTAAAACCATTGCATTTGAAAACATGAAGACCCTATTGTCTTTTCAAAAACATTCAACGTCTTCCATGCCTAAGAATGCGCATAGAAGTATTTGCATTTGCTTCTTGTACTATTGGTTCACTACCACCCATTTCTTCGAGTGGACCTTGTCGAGGCACCGGCCCCCTGTAATCACTATCTCCTGGAACCTCACCATCTTCACCTATAGTACCACCGATGGATTCACCATCATCATTGGATGTTGCACTACCACTTTCGCTGGAGGCCTCGGAATTGCGGTTTCGTTGTGGTCGAGCTATAGAAGACAACGTCCGAAGAGGTCGTTGGCCCATTGCGTCCATTAATGCCATCTGTATTGGGTCCTCCTGTTTGAACTTCTCTTGAAAATGGTTGGGAAGCCGCTTCTTCCCTCCTCAGCCTTCTACGCGTTCTACTACTTACACGTTCACTAGTAGTACCTTGTGGTCGTGGACGCTTCCCTCGATTATTGGCATGTACAGGTGGCCGCAATGAAGTCGTATTTCTAGTCACACGCTGTGACACCATACCAGCCAATCGTGTACCTATCGACGAAGTTGGTTCGTGTGGACGGACGTCGGAACTAGACAGCCTTGATGAACTTTGGATTTGTAGATTTTTCAATATTGGCATTTGCCTTTGTGCAACCGAGACTCGATTTGGAGGGGCCATATGTGCTTCTCCACCTTGATGGGGCCCTTCACTACGGGTGGTCCTCATGGGCAATGATGGTGGTACTACTACGTCTTCTTTACGTCCTCTTTGAACATCAACACCATCTCTTTCTATTGTGGCATCAACTTGTACATCCATAGGGTTTGGACTTAGTGGTCTCGGTGCCACAACGTCCTCGTTTGTATTGCCCCCACTTGGCCCAGCATTCCACGTTTGTGGCATTTGTGGTGGACTTCCTTGATGTCCCTCGTAGTCATTGTCGTTGTTATCACCCTCTTCAAAGTCAAATACGGATGCATCAATTAGAGGACGTACTCCTCCCGCCCCACGAAATCTATCAAACGGTGGCTCATTGTCGTCATTGGAACTATCATCTGAATCGTCATCATTGGGATCAGAGAGAACCGAACCACGGTCTAGACCATCAGATTCATCTGTCATGGAATCCTCTGACATCATGTTTTCAGTATACCACCTTGTCGGATTTGCTGCAGCCCTTTCTCTAAGAGTCTTGGAATTGGTATAAATGTAAACCAATTCCTCAGCATGCTCTGATGTCAATCTATTGCGTGATTTGTTGTGGACAAACGAATACATGCTCCAATTGCGTTCACAGGATGATGCAGAACACACTTGCGCGAGGATCTTTCTGGCAATCGGTGCAAGTGTACGAGCACCGGCTCCGAGAAGGTCCCACCATTCGTGAGGTTGCAAATTCAAGGCGTTTACATCAGGAAGTCCACCGAAAATGCCTCGCTGATCTCTAAATGCTTGGTACTCAGACAAAGCTGAAGCAAATGCTTGATCTCCAACAGCCAATTTGTGCAAAACTCTCAATATGGCTTCTCTTGCCTCATTATCATCCATTAGCATGACTTTGTCAAGTAAAAAGAGATTCAATAGAGCCCCAGCGTAATGCAAATCTGTCCTGAGCATGTCCCAGCGCTTGTAGAAATCATCGGTGGCGGAAATTGCATACCTCCGCTCTAATGAAAATGGTGGATCCTCCAAAGATAAAACATGCTTTTCCACCTTTTTCATTACAAGCCATGCCTTGTCTAAGCACGGGTGCTTGCCATCAAACTCTCGAAGAGCAATCAACACGGGCTCCACTATGTGCACAAAGTTCAAACATTTCCTCCAAAATTCATCCGTTCGCACATATCGTCGCACATCGTTAGCTTTTCTTTTCTTTTGATTGGATGCCAATCTCCGCGTGTACTCATTCCAATACGGGTCGTGGACTGTCGATTCTATCGCTTCCCTCACCTCCACCAAACGTTCGATCATGAGGAACATGGTAGCAAAGCGTGTTTGAACGGGATTTTTCAAAACGTGATTAGGAGAATGTCGTCGAAAGATTGCAAGTGGCATGTGATGCGTTCGAATGTATTTCACAATTGACTTGGCTTTCTTGACCATACTTGTAATCCAATCTTGTTTTCCCCAATCTTCAAGTAGAAGGTCAAGTGCATGTGCTGAACACCCTTGAAAATATATGTGTGGAAATCTACGAAGTAACAGAGCGCCAACTGCCAACATGTTTGCTGCATTGTCTGTACAAACTTGTACCACGTTCTGTGCCCCTACTTTGTCAATGTAATCACTCATGCAATTAGCCACGTAAGTAGCATCTTTGCATTCGCCTGTTGTGTCTATCGATCCAAGAAAAACCTCTCCACTTGTACATGCCAACATGACATTCATCAATGGTTGATGTGTAACATTCTCCCATCCATCAGAGCATATTGTAACGCCATATTTGTGGATTGGTGCCCTTGTCTTCTCTGCTACAATTGTTGTCACTTCGTCTTTTGTAGATTTTATGAGCTTTGTACGAAGTGCATGGTACGCTGGAGGTTTGTAGCCAACTCTTGATTCCGATGTTGATTTCACTGCATCTAGAAAAGCAGGATGCCTCACTACATTGAATGGTATATTAGCTTCGTAGAAAAACTTAGCCCACTTCTTGTCAAGTACTTGCTTGTTTGATGCGTTCAGTCTTTCTTGTAGAGACAGTTGCCTCATTGATCGACTGTGGGTCAAACTAGGGTTGGACGCCTCCGATGATCGTACTTGAGAGCTTTGCCTCCCAGTGTTTTCTCCTCCATCGTTTGCCGAGATTGAAGCATCATGTTGTTGCTCACCACGTACTACACTTGGTAGTATCGTTGATGGTGATGTCACTTCCACGTCGCATCCAGTTCCATGCAAAGTGTCCGTAGGTATATGTCCTCCACAATTAAAAAACATTACCTTCACGGCTGCATTGACTTTAGTGCACGCTCTCACTCCAAGGAGGGTGTCATTTCGTCTATATCCCAAATGGAAAAGCAACCGATCCTTTCGATAGCTTAGCAAAGCTTCGCAAAACTTGCAAACAACTTTTTCATCTGGCCGTAGTGTGTACCAAGGTTCCCACTGTGATCTTGCTCCACCCATTGCTCTTATCTGTCCTCCTTTACCTGCCCCTGCACCAAAAAAAAGATTAGTATTCTGTTTGAAATGTGATGTAGAAACAACACTTGTTGCTCTCACAACAAGTGCCACCACAACACACTCTTCTTGGACTTCGCTCTACCGCAATGGTTGTACTCCAACCAAGTCATGAAAGGCAAAATCAGCAAGGGAAAGTAATCTTGAATAGGCAGAAGTCCTTAATATACACCTTGAAGCCCTCCCTAAAACCCTAAACCCTAAACCCAGCTAGACAGAGTGACGGCTGATGGGGTGGACCCTAAACCCGCAGCCTTGCCAACGAAACCGTCCAAGGGGCGACTGTCCCGTCCTGTAATATTCCGGTCTAGGGGACGGGACGGTTTCCCGTCCAGAGGACGGAGAGGCCGTCCAAAGGATGGATTACCGTCCTGGAGACGAGAATTCCGTCCAGAGACGGGCTCTTCGTCCAAGGGATGGCTTACCGTCCAGCGATGGAGTCTCCGTCCAAAGGACGGCTTACCGTCCAGCGACGGAGTCTCTGTCCAGAGGACGGCTTACCGTCCAGCGACGGAGTCTTCGTCCAGAGGACAGCTTACCCTCCAGCGACGGACTCTCTGTCCAGCGGACGGCTTACCGTCCAGCGATGGAGTCTTCGTCCAGAGGACGGCTTACCGTCCAGCGACGGACTCTCCGTCCAGAGGACGGCTTACTGTCCAGCGACCCACTCTCCGTCTAGCGGACGGGTTACTGTCCAACGGACGGCCTCTTCGTCCACAGATGGGCTCTCCGTCCAAGAGACGGATGTCCATTTGGCAACGGAGTCACCGTCCAGGAGACGGCCTGACGCCGTCGTAGAATGGACAGACTTCATCCGCGCTCCGGATGGTCCCGTCAGTATCAGCGACGGGCTGTGACACGTCAGGACGAACGAGTCATGACATCCGGACGTGAAAAGCCCACGTCACGTCCGGATAGACAACCCTGACTTCTTCATATAGTGCTGTTTTCTATAGGTTTTTTTGGAAAAGTTGCGCATACTAGTTTGGTTTTTGTGGTTAAAATTTCATATCAATCCAAGAAGTTATGAGTGACTGAAAAGCATTTTAGTAGATGGAGGTCCAGCTTTACATGTGTTTTTGCAACCTCTTTTTGCTAATTTTTGACATTTCAAAGTCATTTTGTAGACACAATGAATCAATTGAATGATATTTTTCTTTCAACCAAGGGTTTTTTATGTTGGTTTTGAATCATTTTATAGTTAAATTTTTTTTTCATTTGAGTAGGTTTAAGTGTTTAACTACCAAATGTGTTGCTGGAAAAATTTCAGCATCCTTTCTCAACACTAAAACATTGTAATCTTGCAATCTATGCATCCAAATGACTCCAAATTTGATTCATGTCATCTACAACACGTACACTACAACATTGTATGTTTGAGATTTCTATACTTTAATAACATTTAGATCTATGGCACTTCAAAAGAAATGATGTTTTTGAACTCTAAAAGACCTTGAATTTTTAGGGATTGAGGGCTAATATACCAATACAATAATGATGGTAAATAGTGTTGGCAACACTAATTATGAAGCGCAACACTAAATGTCAACAATCATGTTCATGTTACCAACACTAAATGTCAACATAGACACTATTTGTCAACTATTGGATATCAATTTTTTACAAGTTTACATTTTATTTTAGCTATCATTTCATCAAATTGAAATGAAAAAAAATATAAACCTAAACATATAAATGCCTATCCAAATGAATACTTTCTTAAATAGATAATGTTAACTCTAAATGTCAACTAATTGAAGTTTAGAGTGGGCAGGGTAAAAATGCAAGTAACGCTATTTACAATATAACACTAAATACCATCATTAGTATAGTGATCTTATTAACCCCTAAAGCCCCGCTTGTCTCCTCGAGGGACAATTTGGGTCTGGGTAGGTTCCTATTGTCTCAATTTGAAGTGAATTTTTTTGAGATTTTTTGAATTTTTATAGCTTTTCAAGAGCTTTGTGGATATATAATTTTTGTTTCAATCGGATGCCGGATGAAAAAGTTATGGCACAATGAGCAAGAAATAGAGATTGGCGGGTAGCCCCAAAAATTACAAAAAGTCAAAATTATTTTTTTTGAATTTTTTTCCTAAAATATTGTATTTTTATCTATACGAGAAGCTTTGATTCATTCTATTTGGACTAGATATAAGAAAGTTATGGACAATCTTAGTTTTTCGGGCAATTTAAGCATCTTCTTGAAAAAAAACTTTTTGTTTAACTTTGAATGCTAATATCTTCCAATCCGTACAGTGAAATTTGATGAAATTTTTACTACATAATCTCAGACAAGTTGAGTACAAGATCTTATGGTTAAATTTCAAAAAAAAAAAAAAAAAATTGGTTTCCTTAAGTGAATACAACAGAAGCAGCATTCCCAGAACCCCTTTTAAGGAATTCGTGGAAAAGCTATCGCCGCAACAAAGGGCAGCTCCTTCCGCGACCCTTCTTTTTTTTGGTGAAAAAGGGCGGATAAAAGTGGGAAAAAAGTGGAGTAATTTGTCTAATTTTTTTTTTCTACTATCGTCAAAGCTGCGACCCTATAGAAATTCAGGAGCTCAAGTGGGCTACTTGCGCATTTTTTTACTCTTTGACATTGCTAAGAGCTGTAAGTGTAATGTCGAAATTGCTAAGTGTTGTAAGTATAATGTTGTGCATTGGCAATTTTTTGACGTACGTGCACTTGACAAGTGGCAATTGTGTAATCGTGTGTAATGGAAATTTTTATTTCATGAATATGTTGAATGTCACTAACAAGGGAGTCGAACCCTTCTTGCAAAATGCAAGACTGCCTAGTGTAGTGTTAGTGTTCTGCACAAACACCAAACAAGCCACATTAGTTGTATGGGTTAGAATTTAAAAAGTAACTGTCGCCACTGTCGCAGAATTTCAACGTCACCGAAGCTCCAGCCGAGCACCACTGCATCAGTCCAACACCGCAACAGTTCGCCACTTCACAAGTTCACATAAGCTCCAAGTCCACGCAGTTCGTCAATCGCTACAGAAGCTCCAAGTTCGAGCAGTCTTCAGCATGGCCTCACCGTAGCCCCACCGTATAAAGATCGTGTCAAGGTAAACATGAGCGTCAATCTGTGCAAAACCTCATGAAAACTAAGGTGAACATTGAAATGGCAATGGAAGGATACTGTGAGGATACTAATTTCTCTGCTGCCCCTATCTTCAGAAATCCCTTTGCCGGCCGACCTTAACAGCATCTCTCCAAGAAGTAATTGCTTCCTTATAAGGAAAACTCTCTAAAGAATAGTACTGTTGGCCAAACATGCGCACAACAAGGGGAAGGTGCTTTCCCAGCCTATTTCTATGGTAGGATTTCAAGAACTTGAGAGTAGAAAAACATCTCTCGTCCTCTACAGAACCAAGTACTAAACAGCAACCTACCTCTGCAAGCTTAAAATACTCTGAGATCAACTTACACAAGTGGCGGGATTGTGAGAGTTTCCGCCAAAGTTTGATCACCGGATTGACATGCAAGGGCGGTCCGCAAGCAGCCTCAGAGTTTGCTTTCATAGTCACCTTGAAGAGTCCTTGCTGTAAGTCTAAGCTTGAAGCTTCAAGCATTGCAGGTGCGGTATGAGAGTTCCCTCCCTCATACAAAAGCTGTCCTCTATTGACAAGACAAGATTGACAATAAAAACTTTTGAGACTGGCCAAGTGGTGTGAAAAACTGGCTTCAGAGCCCTCTTGCAACCAGTATTGGGGATAAATAATCCCAAATGCATCGAGGAGCTCCTGCTGAGGGAAGCGGCGATCCAACTCATCGGAAAGTGACTGCGCAATGTCTGCGAACAGTACACCGGAGCACATGACAATCAGCGGCCCATTCAAGACCAGTGAAAATCAGAAACCACAGGTAGGAGTCACAGCTGCAGACCACAAGCTCAGACCACAAGCACGAGCTGAAAGCCCATGATTGAGCCCAAGCAAAGCGAGCTGCTAAGACCACGCACAGCACCGTCAGTCCAGAACTGAAAACCAGGATTCGGAAGCTTAGTGACCCGCCAGGCCGCTAGTGAGGCAATCATCTTGACAAAGCCTGAACCGATATAAGACAACCACTACAAAACACATTCAACATATTGTTTACAAGTATTGAACAAATAATTGGAAAATGAAATAAGATTCACACAAGCCAAAAAAAAATGGGAAATGAATAAGATGCACACAAGCAAACCAAAAAAATGGGAAATGAATAAGATGCACACAAGCAAACCAAAAAAATGGGAAATGAATAAGATGCACACAAGTAAACCAAAAAAATGGGAAATGAATAAGATGCATACAAGTACACAAAAAAAATCGGAAATGGAAAGTGCAATACCTGAGAACTGCCGTTCCACGTTGTCCTAGACACGGTGGTAATCTTCCTGCGTTACGAAAATATGTTCCCCGGTTAGGCGGTCATGGCAGCGTGCGTAAGCCTATGTAATGGTCAAGTCAAAACACAAATGAGAAAGCCCAGAATCGCCAGGCAGAGGCTTCCACTTCATCGGAATGTCCTTGGACTGGCCCGACAGAAGGTCGTTGTATGTGACGAAGTCCTCCTTGCCGTATGCGGAAGACCTGTCAATGAAAAGTCTGGCCAATTCACTTTGGCAAACTTTAAGTGCTTGCAAGAAATCGCACACAAAGATATCACGCGCCTGAGACAACTTGATCAGGCAATGCACTGCATTGACTAAAGGAATGAAGCACGCCAACGACAGTAAGACCTCCACATCAACCAAGAAATCGAAAATGTCACCGGCCCCTGCGACAGATTTCTGGCCAGGACCACCAGTCATGTCCAGTTCCATTTTGACAATCAGAGTTTTGTATTCCTCCATGATCCGCTGCGCTGGACTCCTCATGGAGATCCAACGCGTCTCCACATTGCGTACCATTCTGTTGCCCTTAGTTTCCATGAGGTTTGCAAGTTTCTACAGCTCAGCGTGGCGTTTGTTACTGCGACAGAAATAAGAGTACACGGACTAGAAGAAGCCCTGAAGACGACTGACCATGTGGTACTTCGACATAGTCTCCACAACAAGATTCAGACGATGTGACACACAACTCGCTCCCAAACTAAAGGGAGCCTACTCCTCACGGATCTGAGTAGTCACTCCGGATTTAGTATCTTGAAACGTACTGACCCCATCCGCCCCAAAACAAACAAGCTTAGATGCAATGGCCTCATGAGTTAGGCCTCCTTCGTTCAGCAAAGCCTGCATAATCACAAGTGTTAGATTGTCCGCCGTGCCTCCTTCTGAGACACAAGACAAATGGAGCAAATGAGGCTTTCTCTCCCAATTCTCCATAGTATAAACGTGCACGCCGATCCAGCACGTATTGTCTACCGCAGTGACCTCATCGGCACTGATGGACACAATTCTTGCAGACTGCACAGTGAACTTCAACGCAGTTAGGACAGAGGCATGCAGGTGTTCACTCATTTCCCACCCCGAACTTTCAGACCAGTGCTTTCTAGGCATATGCTTCACCTGCAAGTGTCTAAGCAATAACTGTTGCCGCTCATAATCACACATAGGTCTACCATGAGTTAGAATTTGAAAAAGTGTGGCGAATTGTACTCCCTTCCGTTTGGAGTCGTTCTCCATACCGGCTGTGAATTGATCGGCCACAGTGCCGACGTGCTTCCGCACTGCCCAAAGCTTACAGAGTTTGACGTGCTTGCAATCGGCCTTCACAAATCTATCGCCCTTCTTCAAGTGCGGAAACGGGACACCATCTTCTCGGCATGTCTGTTTACCCTCATGTTTCTCAAGCTTATCGGCCTTTGGCACGAGAACTTTCTTCCTCCCAGTCATTGCCGTATAGCTTTGGCAAACAACCCCGGACAGATCGCCATTGGAATCGAATTCGGCCTCCGCCCATGAGAATTTGCAGGCCCACACCTCCTGCCAGCGCCTTGTGATGGTACCGGCGGTTGTCTTACGCTTCTTCCGAGCACCCCCGCCCTTGTTCTTCCCCTCACAACACTCACCATTGGAATCCCCGGGCGATACAACAGTCTCCTCCGAAGGCGGATCGCAGAGTGCTGGGCGACAAAGAGACTGGGAGAGTCGGGTCTCGGAAACGTGCGTGACCTCAAGCTCCGCCATGTCGTTTGCCAAGTCGCCGCGATCAACGCTGCAGGTAGTTGGCAAGTATTTACCAACACCGAGCGTGTTTCAACTAGATCCAAACGCTCGAACCCTGAAATTCTGAGGAAGCTTCAATCGTGGAGCCATCAGAACCTGCACAAGCAACGCGGAAGGGCGGAAGATTACCACAACATAAGCACAACGAAAAGCAGGAACAAGCAAATTGAACACACCAAGTCGATCAAAACCAAGAGCGCGCAATTGACAGGAAAGCAAGGCTAATCAAGCAAGCAAACACGGAATGATCAGATGAAGCAAGCAAGACCCGCCAAGACGCTTAAATTCTGTGAGGCACCCGGCGCCTTGGGAGTTGGGATTGCCATTTTCCAACCGCTCTCTGCAAGCTGCAATTCCAAATTCTGAAATCTGGACGCCATTCAATAGCAGCCACCGTTTCAGAAGTGCCGTGAATGCAAAAGAGATATACAGCGCCCCCAAAATCTTCACAACAACCCAGAAAAGGCGCGCTAAAACTTCGAAAATCAAATGGCAAAAAGATGCCGCTTTCAAACAAGCATCTGAACGACGCACTCAAGGCACGAATCTAGAGAACCTCAGCCTGCAACAATCAAGAATTCAAGACGAACACCTCCGAAACTCTAATCCACCATTAATGCGAAATTAGTGAAACTGAGACATTGAAGTGGGAGCGCATCAAGCTGATGGTGACGAAGGGAGACCAACCCCTAGCTGCTAGCTGGACGGCTCAGATGTCGCAGACATTGCGAGAGATCAGCAGCTGGGGGAGCGCCGCTGCGACGGACAAATTCCGGCGGGAGAAGACGGACGCGACCTCCTACAGGACGGAGACAGGGTCTGGCGAACGAAGCCGGAATTCCGTCCGTTCTCCGGCTCAAATTCTAATTTTTCCAAGATTTTTTACTATATACATATAGCTCTGATTTTTTTTTGGTAAAATCTTGGCGCAATATAGCCAGTTTTAAGAACGCTGAACAGAAGTGGTAGTTTTCAGTGTTTTTTGGTAGAAAACACCCTCGGGGCTTTAGGGATTAAGGTGAAGATGCTTTTGGAACCTTGGGTGACACCAAGTTCAAAATTCATAACTAATTCTTTGAGAATTCAAAAAAAATGAAACAGCTTGCAATTGATGCAACTTCCATTTTTCTTTTAATAATTTTTTAAAAAAAGACCTGAAATTTTTTATTTGCTGCATATGATAAAATTTGCAAATTCTGAATTCGTATATGAAGTCAGACGCCTCAAATTAGCGAAGGGCATGAAGAAATATAAAGGTTAAGCGGCACAAAAATAGGGGGCAATTTTTACATTTACCTTTGATGGGGGCAATACATGGTTCAATCCTCCTGTCCCCCAAAGCTGTATTTGTAGATTCAAAATTCTGATACCCATTCTTGGGGTGGTTCGCTATACCCTAATCTATTTTTTTTACAGCTCGCTTCGTTCTCGTCGATTGCTGCTCCGTGGTGATGGCAGAGCCTTCGGCTTCTTCTTCTTATACCGTCTCTTTTGGTTCTTGTCTGCGAGGCCTCTCCTCTTCGCAATTGTAAATTCATCCTCTTTTCAATTTTTTTCGAAAATGTCAGAGGACGAGGGTTCGCACCTTTTCAATATGTGTAAAAAATTCTAAGAGATTCATCTTAGTCGCGTGCAGTTTTCAATCTGCTTTTTTTGTTTGCATTGACACTGCAGAGAACAATTGGAGGAAGTAAGTTAGCAAATTAGGGTTTTGATCATGTTTTACGATTTGAGTCTTGGCGTGGATGGAATCGACGGAAACTCGCGCCGGGAATTGGTCTGTCAGGCGTTGCAACTCGGCTACACTTCGGTCGCCTCTGATCACCTGCATAGTGGTCTTCTGGCCAATAGTGATCGCTCCAGTGTGAAGCCTTTAGATGTTGCGTCCGTTCTCGCAGCCGCGTCGGGGATTGCTGAGTCCGTGAAATTTCATCAGCGGCTGCTCGGTGTGCCCGCCGGGAAACCTTTCCGGCAATACAGTCGGATTACTGTTGTTGTAGATGATTCAGTTCAAGCGTCGGCATTGAATTCGGGCAATCTAGTTTTGCGGTCGTACGATGTTGTTGCGGTTCGTCCCACTAATCAGAGAGCGTTTGAACAAGCCTGCAAACATTCAGAGGTGAGTTGCTTTTTTGCTTTGTTAGTTGAAATCAATGTTGCACATTTTATGTCGAGATTACGTATCAGTCTCTTGGTTTGAGGTTTAAAGTTTAGGGTTTAAGGTGCACTGCGCGCGCTAGGGTTTTAACTGGAGAAGAAGCTTATTAGTCTGCTTAGGAATATGAAGTTGGAATTGTGGATGAAATTGCGTACTTTGGAAAGTTTGGAATGAAATATTAAGCTGGAGCTACTTTTGCCAAATCACATTTTCTCACTTATGATCTGCCAAGTATATTGGTTTGAAATTAGCGCCAGTTACAGTTTCACTTGTGACTGGCTACAGATTCTATGTTTTGTAATTTATCTGTTTGGCGACTGCCCTGTTTTCTCGACTGTTAGCCTCAGTTTGTGTGGCATGAACTGGGTAAAATCTCTACTGTGAGACAGTATGGGAGCAATTCAGTAACAAAGAACTGCGATTGGTTGGATTTTTTTCCTTCTTTGGAGGTAACCTTACGCTGAGGTACTGGATGCAGGTGGATCTTATCTCGTTGGATCTGTTTAAGCGATTACCCTTCCGGATGAAGGCTCCCATGGCCAAAGCGGCCCTGCAGGTACCGGGCCTTTAGATTTCTTTGTGTTGATGTGCAAGCCTTCGTTGTTGTCATGAATTGCCTTGTTATACGCTATTTCCTTCAACTTATAGCTCAAAGTGTTTCATTGTGTCCAAATCTAGACATTAGGTCATTGGCTATATCATATGTGCCATCTCGTGGTTTTGCAGAGAGGTGTATTTTTTGAGATTACGTACGGACGTGCATTATTTGACGCCAGGGCTCGGAAAGAACTTTTTGCAAATGCCCAGGTAAATCACTTGTTCCGGATGTTCTCTCTCCTTGGTTCATCTCTTAAAAGATTGGGATTATTGTTTTTTCTGAAACAATCACCAAAGAGGAATGCTGCAGTCCTAATATAATCATCTTTGGTCTCATATGATCTACCATAAGTTAATGGCTTTGGTTGAAACATGGACAAATGCGTATCACTATTGAGTTTGGAATGAGTGCTTTTTTTAGCGATTGCTTCTGTGAGACCGATTTGATGGTATGTTTGGTGAGCAGGTGCTGCAAACTGCGACAAGGGGTCATGGAATTGTCATAAGCAGTGGCGCTTCTGAAGCCATGGAACTTCGAGGACCTAACGATGTTGCAAACATGGCTACACTTTTTGGTCTTTCTCTGGAGGCCGCCAAAGTTGCAGTATCAAAAAATTGCGAGTAAGAGCCATTTTTTCGTTATGTTTCTGAGTGCAGCATGTCTTATCTCAAATTGCTTAATTGTACAATACCGGTTTAGGGTTTAGTTCAGTTCATTAACCCCTGCATCTTGTTCCCATCTTACAGGTCAGTTATCTTGCACGGCGTAGCCCGCAAAGAGGCGTACAAAGCAGCCATAGTTGTTGAGCGTGTGCCTGCGGTATCGAATGAGTTTCTTTTTGCTGTTCCCAATGTTTGGGACCCTCTCTCTGTTGGAACTGCCAAGGGGTCCTCAGTTGAATTGAGCCCACTTCTAGAAGCTGCTGAGAAGAGAGATAGGTTAGCTGGATCTCTTAGTAGAGTTGAGGATGGTGAGTCTAAGAAGAACTCAAGTCCTGTTTTGAAATCTAGTTTAGGAAACGTTAAGGATTCGACTGTGTCATCCACGTCTGGAGGTAAAGAAGAGACTTTCATTCCTATGGTCAATTTGACGAGTGAATGGACAGAGGTCGGAAAGCGTGGTAAAAAATCCAAAGATAAGCGACCAAAGACTCCTCAATTGAATAAAGACTCGAAGAAGAGAAAATTCAGTTGATAACCTTTGTAATCCATATTGTAAATTCATTATGTTTTGCTTATCTTAGCCATGGCTTTGTGATCAATGCTCTTGTGCTTCCAATATCGACCTGAAGGCAATCACGGCAGGTGAGTAGTGAAATTTATGCTACCAACCAACGACAGGTGTATGTTATCCTCTAAGCATTCTGCAGTTCAGGAATAATCTTTGTTATGTCACAAGGAGTTGCATACAAATATGATAATCAGTAGTTTAGCAAGTTTGAAAAGGGCTCAAATCACCTTACAACCTTAACCCCTAAAGGTTTTTGACTATGTTTTCACAAAAAACGCTCCCAAACTGCCATTTCTAGTACAAGTACCAAATTTTGGAAAAAAAACATTTTTGGACACATGTAACCATAGGATCTTGTAGTAAACTAGTTTGAGAAGATGTGGAAAAAATTTCAGAAATTTCCACCATGTACATTGCAAGATATTAGCATTTGAAGTGACAAAAACCCTTCTTTTGTCCCTGCGAAAAACCGGGCAGCTGCACTTCACATGGTCACATTTGTATGAAAAAATGTCCAAAATGGTGGTAACTCTTTGGATTCATTCTTCAAAGCAAGTTAGCTACATGCTTGAAAAATTTCAGATCATTTGGAATTGTACAACATATAGGAAAAAAATAGTAAGTAGAAAGAAGTAGAAAATGATTCAAAACACTAAATTGTTAAGGATTTAATTATGGAATTGAAAAATGCCAATCCAAACAATTGTAATGTTGTAATAAACAATCTACACCTTGTGTTTATATTTTTTTCCAAAAAAATATTGAAAATTGAGTTAAATAAAGGACTTCAAAGTTTATTTTAGAGTAGAGATTTCATAACTACCCGCAAACTACCCACAACTAAAATTCCTCATAACTTTCATCTCATAAATCAAAGTGGAATGATTCAAAGCTTTCCTTGTGCACATAAATCTAGAGAACCAATTTCAAATTTTTATTTCTCTAGAAAATGATTTTTGAAGAAGTTTTTTTTGCTACCCGGACTGCCCGCCGAACAATGAAAACTACATATCATACCATAACTTTTTAACCATGTGGTCAAAAGTTATGAAAATTGTTGGGCCCTAAAGCTACTCCTTGGGCACGTCTTGTGTGAAAATTTCAAAGAAAAAAAATAAAAATTCCATTCGTAGTGAGCTGTCCCAAAACGCTATGTTGTCAAAAAACGGTGTTTGGTCCTTTAGAGGTTAACTACTTCTGGACTTTTGAAAGTCCATAATTAATAATGGTCATAGCGTTTTGGAGCAGCTCACCACGAATGGAATTAAATAATGTCTGTAAAGTCCATAATTAATAATGGTCATAGCGTTTTGGGGCAGCTCACCACGAATGAAATTAAATAATGTCTGTAAAGTCCATAATTAATAATGTCTGTAATGTTACTTTCACATGCACTAAATTGATTGTGCTAAAAGTGGCATAATAGAGGGCCAATCTGGCACCCTCAAGTTTCAGGGTACAAACGTACAAACGTACAAACTCAAACTTTCTGTCACACAGTGGCCTCCTTTATGCATTTTTCAGGTGATCCCTTATCACTCGTGAGCCCACGACATAACATTCAGTAGCCTTCACAGAGGCTGCCTTTTCCTCTCCGAATTCCTCATCCACGAAATTCATCTTGACATCATTAATGCGAGCTACAGTGCTGGGATAGTAGCAACACACTTATGGTGTGCTTCTTTTTTTTTTGGCTAATTCTAGGACCATACTTGCAAATTAAAAAATAATTGCATAGGTGAAAGATGGTTTGCCAAAACTCCAAATAATACATTTGAGTTACAGTGGCTCGCACAAGTATTTGTACACTTCAGAAATTGCCATAACTAATTGAAAAATTAGATTTTTTTTTCAACCAATTTTGGACATGTTGAAGTATAAGTAACACACTTGTATAAAATGATTTTTCAAAATTTCAAAAAGCCTTTCTAACATTTTCTAACATTTTATCAAATTTATTAGTGAAAAAAACTTTTAGTACAAGTAAAATTTTTTCAAAGATTTTTCAGTAATTGGAATGAAAATCCATTTTTAGTATTTTTTGGTAAAACATTCTTCAGACTTTGAAATTTTATTGAGTGAAATATTATTGACTGAAGTATGACTCCAAATTTTTACATTTCTTATAATTCACTCCAAAAATCTCCAAAAAATTGTGGAAAATTTGAAAAGTATATTAAATGTTTATATATTATTTTTCATGATTTTTTGGAGATTTTTGGAGTGAATTATAAGAAATGTAAAAATTTGGAGTCATACTTTAGTCAATAATATTTCACTCAATAAAATTTCAAAGTTTGAAGAATTTTTACCAAAAAATTCTAAAAAAGATTTTCATTCCAATTACTGAAAAATGTTTGAAAAAATTACTTGCATTAAGAGTTTTTTTTCACTAATAAATTTGATAAAATGTTAGAAAATGTTAGAAAGGCTTTTTGAAATTTTGAAAAATCATTTTATACAAATTTGTTACAAATACAGTTATACTTCAACATGTCCAAAATTAGTTGAAAAAAATCTAATTTTTCAATTAGTTATGGCAATTTTTGAAGTGTACAGATACTTATGCGAACCACTCTAGGTATTTACTTTAAAGAAATTTGAATCACCTTGGCATTGAACTTGCTAACCAAGCCCACTATGGACAAGCCTCATGGATTGACACTTGTCTTTAGTTACTTGATCATGGTGTCAAATATACCACACCATTTCATCTATTGGATGAAATGGTGTGGTGTATTTGACACCATTCTGTCAAAGAGGAGGCAGTAGTGAGTGGGACTACTGAATGTTATGGAGTTTCGTCAAGTGTCCAAGCTTTTAATTTTTCACCTGCTTGAATTACAACAGGGCTGAGTTTTACACTTGACGAAACTCCATAGCATTTAATAGGGCTGAGTTGGAAAATGACTTCCTCATGTAGTGACTTCCTTTAATTATTGGTGACCATGGAAATCATCCCTTTGGATACCTTAGGAATCATTGGCTTAACCCCTAAAGGACTGTGCCTATGTTTTCACCAATAATGCTCCAAAACTGTTATTTATAGTACAAGCACCAAATTTAAAAAAAATATATTTTTGGATACTTATAACCATAGGATCTTGTAGTATGCTAGTTTGAAAAGATGTGAAAAAAAGTTCAGAAATTTTCACCATGTAGATTGCAAGATATTAGCATTTGAAGTGACAAAAATCTTTTTTTGGCCCTACAAAAATCTTGGCAGTTGTACTTCACAAGGTCACATTTGTATGAAAAAATGTCCAAAATGGTGGTGCTCTTTTGAATTCATTCTTCAAGGCAATTTGGCTACATGCTTGAAAAATTTTAGATCATTTGGAATCATACAACATATAGAAAAAAATAGTAAGTAGAAAAAAATAGATAATGATTCAAATACAAAATTGTCAAGAATTTAGTTATGGAATTGAAAAATGTCAATCCCAATGGTTGCAATGTTGTACTAAATCCTATGATTTTAATTTTTTCAAAAAATATTGAAAATTGAGTTAAATAAAGGACTTCAAAGTTTATTTTAGAATAGAGAATCCATAAATACCTACCAAGATACCTACAAACTAAAACTCCTCATAATTTTTGACTCATTGATCAAAATGGAATGATTCAAAGCTTTTTATGTATATATAAATCTAGAAAACCAATTTCAAATCTTTGTTTATGAAAAAAATGATTTTTTTAATCTACCCAGACTATCCATTTATGGAAAAAAAATAACACATCAAGCCATAACTTTTGACTTGTATTTCCAAATGTCATGAAATTTAGTGCATACGAAAGATATTCCTTCTCCCCACCTTCTATTAAAATTTACGCTTAAAATATGCAAGTCTCCAATCATACGTGCTAGCCCAAATTTTCTATGTTGCCAAAAAATGCATGCTAGTTATTTAGGGGCTAAAAAAAATACAAAATCACTCATTGGAAGTCAAACTATTGTAGAAGACCTTCCCTTTCCACAACAAAAATATAATGATGAATATTTGCATTTTTGTCCTACACAAAAGGATTTTCTATCGCACATTGGACACAAAACATCCACTGCGTCATTTATGGGTTAAGAATCCTCATCAACTACTAGAAATTTAATGCTAATGAAAAGGCTTGATTTTTGGCATACTGAAACAACCACATTAGATACTTTGTTAATCCTAGAACATCGGGTTGGTCACTGTGGAAATCATCATTTTCAGTACTTTGAATCATTTGCTTGAAAAATTCCAAGAGCACTCATTGGAGGTCAAACTATTGAGCAAGACCTCCCTTTTTCACACAAAATTCTAAGGATGAATATATGCACTTTTGTTTTATATAGAAATATTTTTTATCATCCATTTGACACTTAGTGTCTATAACAACATTACAAGGTTAACTTTAAAGGACAAGACCTATTACCAAGGTACTTTGCCAAAAATGATATGATTTTTTAACCAATGGTTGCATTTTTCATTTCTACAATGGTATAAAAAATCATCCATTAGCCACTTTTGGGCCTCCATATTCTTCTAGGGTTAAACACATATATCTAATGTATATCACCTATTTCTAGCATTGTTAAGCATTTTAATTAGCATATTTCTAATTGAGTAAGGGGGGTTAATTTTTCCCAATTAAGGAATAGAAATAATGAAGATTGCACTATTTTTTGCTGTTTATTTTAATTAGATTTGGAATTAATAAAAATTAACCTTATAATGAGGGTGGAATTGGATTTTTCCATTTTTAGAAATTTAGTGCAGATAAGATATTGGAGATTGACTGAGTTGTTCTTAACTCCTAAAGAGAGTGTTCCTAGGAACTATGTTAGTGCTAGCAATATGTGCTTCCTCCATTTCTTATGTTTTTTTAGTCTCCAATGCAACATGTAGCTCCCATTTTAGTATATAAATTGATCCAGATTGTGCGTGCTAGCTCAAAATGAATCCATGTTTGTCCCCATCCAAAATCAAATAGAATTCTCCACATGTGTTCCTTTGGCATCTAAACTAAATATGATCTCCATCCATCTGTATGAAAGAAAACACTCCCAATTTGATTTTAAAATGGTTGACCAGACTTTAAAGGATTGAGGAAGTGTAGCTTGAAGTCCAACTTGTTCTTGACGTATTGGCAAACCTATTTCCAAGAAGTACAAAACTAAAAGGTTTTATTAAAGGGATCAATGTGTTATTTGTCACACAACAACAAAGTTGTTAACCCCTAAAGTTCCATGACTATGTTTTCACCAAAAATACTCAAGAACTGCTATTTTTAGTACAAGTATCAAATTTTTGAAAAAAAAACTTTTTTGACACATGTAACCGTAGGATCTTGTAGTGTGCTGACTGGAGAACATGTGGTAAAAATTTCAAAAATTTCCACCACGTGGATTGCAAGATATAAGCATTCAAATTCATAAAAATCATTTTTTGGGCCTTGCAAAAACCTGGGCAGCTACACTTCACAAGCTCACTTTTCTATGAAAATGTTCAAAATGGTGTGCTTCTTTGGATTCATTTTCCTAGACAAGTTGGCTACATTTTTGCTACTTGAAAAATTTCACATCATTTGGAGTTGTACAACATATAGGAAAACATTAGTAAGTAGAAAGAAGTAGAGAATGATTCAAAATACAAAATTGTTAAGAATTTATTTATGGAATTGAAAAATGACAATCCCAATGGTTGAAATGTTGCAATAAACAATCTACATCCTATGATTTTATTTTATTTCAAAAATATTGAAAATTGAGTAAGATAAAGGACTTCAAAGTTTATTTTAGAGTAGAGATTCCATATCTGTCGGCAAACTAAAATTCCTCATAACTTTTGACTCATTTGTCAAAATGAAATGATTAAAAGCTTTTCACATAAACACACACACACACACACAGATATATATATATATATATATATATATATATATATATATATATATATATATATAACACTCTAGAAAACCAATTTCAAATTTTTGTTTCTGAAAAAAGTGATTTTTTTTAATATGCCCAGACTGCCCGGCAGGGAAAAAAGTAACATATTAGACCAAACTTTTGACTCGTATTTCCAAATGTCATGAAATTTAGTGCATATGAAAGATATTCCTTGCGCACAACTTCTATTAAAATTTCAACCTAAAATATAAAAAACTCTAGTCATAGGTATTTGCCCAAAATTTCTATACTGCCCAAAAACGCATGCTGGTCTTTTAGAGGTTAAACCTCATCATATTCCCTTCATTCACAAAAATAGGTCACCCTATATATTATAGCTGACCCATTTCCACCCACCACCCACCCCCATTTCCACCCTATAGACTGCTCTATTTCCGTGGTTGTGGTGCAACTCGAGGAGTAGTTGTTGTACATTACGATTAGTTGCAAGGTTGTCAATTTTGCAACTAGCCCTTTGTCAATTTTGCAATTAGCCTATTGTCAAAAATAGAAAGGTCTATGTGACCATTATAGGTCAAAGAGAATCTTCTACTAAAAAATTTATAGTGAATATGTATTGTGCAAATAAATTTCTGAAAAAATATGCAATCCTTCCAAATTCTATTTTTGTACATGGGAAAAAATTGGCACTCAGAAAAATTGCGCTCCAAATATGCGTGATTGCCTAAGTGGTTGGAAATGGGTCGTCTGCCATAGTGCAAATGTTAGCCATTGTAGGTTTTCATTACTAAATTCTGAGGTACACATGCACCCTCACATTGCAAAGCCTATAAGGTGGGTACACCCAAAACCGCCACTTTTTGCTACTGAGCCTAGTTACTACTATTAGACTGGTCAAAATTTCATATATTCTTGTTGGCAAGTGAAAGGAGGTTCCAACGCACCAAAGAACGTGGAATTTGGACACTATATGCAAAAGTTATTAAGGGTCAAAGTTTGTTTCTGAAAGTGCTCCATCCAAATAGGTACATAATTGATTTTTTTTGGAAATGTACACAACCTGTAGATGGCGCTTTAAGGTCAGGTGCCATTTTGGGGGTGCCTACCTTACATGCGGCGAAATGAACTTCTCTCAGTGGAAAAGGTGCTGCAGGACTTGCCTTCACTAACGTAGAGCAAACCGCCCTGGCACGCGGATCAATGGACTCACCAAATCCACTTTCGAAGGCTCCGGCTAAGTTGGCAGCCTTGGGTTGGCAAGTTGCGAGTCCCCCACCCTCACTCACCAAGTGCCCCTTTCAAGCCTGACAACATCACTACTTCCCTGTTTATCCTCCTGCTTGTCCTCACAACTTGTCACAACCATTTGGTCCAACATCACACTTGTTTTGGAGAAAAAGAGACGCTTCTTGGGCGTGTTGTGAACTTACACTGGTCCTGCAACTTGCTGCTTGAATTGGAGAGTCTTGTTTGGAGAGCGAGCTCAAAATTCCCGCTTTCTCTGGTGAGAGCACGGTGGGGGACTACTGTTTGAAGCCCGGGCGCGACACTCACAGTTGCGGATGCATGGGTGGCGTGTGCTGTAACGTTGCGGATGCGGCCCTGTCGTTTAAGGGTTAATAACACTGGCTCTGCAAACGACCTCTCTGACATGTGCGAGCTGGCATGCGCCTCCCTTACAAAGTTCGTACTCAGTGCAATTGTCAACAATAATTTTACATCCTCTCTCGGTCTGTCGGTCACTGACAACGTAATGGTTGCATTATCACAAAAACACTTCACCTTCTTTCATCAGTCTGGTGAGCAGCCAAAGTTCCCTCACGTGCACATTCTGCACAACTCAAGGACCCGAATGCATGGAGATTGGAGCCCCTATTCGTCACAATAGCCCGTGAACCTCATCCTGAAAATGACAGATTTCACTCAAGATAACAAATTTTCAGTCACCTAACCCTTAACTCAGATCTATATCAAGTTTCAAGGTCTCGAACATCATCACAAACGTCTGGCTCGCAAAAACGTTTTATTTCATGACAATCATAAACGTCATATTCGTTGCAATGGCTGGTCTCAATGAAGTTGTCAATGAATTTGGCAGACTTAATGCAACCTTCCAAGCTGGGTCAGAGTTGGGAATGAATTTCATAGTTTTCCTGAGTTGGAATTGCCTTCAGCAAGTTTGATGATGCATTCACTTCCGTGTGAGTAGGGAGACAGTCGATTTAGTTTTGGTTTGCCTTGTCAAACTAAACTAAAAGCAACCCAAAAGCTCAAAAACCAATGTTAAAATCAGATTTCAAGAAATCGCAAACTTGCGTCATTCTCCCACTTTTTCGCAAGTCTTATCCAAAAAGGTCGCCTGCCAGCACTTCCAATCCTCCTCTTACGACCATTTGCACACGTCCATGTAAAATTCCGATTTTTATTTGTCTTTTATGCAAGGTTTCCAAGGCCGTTTCTAGGGTGCATGGAAGTCCGCCCTACTCACCCAACTGAAACTTCAAACCTCTACCAGTTCTAATTTCCAAAGCTCTGGACGCTATCAAACCCTGAACCCTAAACCCATTACACAAGGCAGGAGTCCCATGTGCCCAGGAACCAAGTATGGCCGGTATTATTTCATTATGGTCAAATCCCATGCAATTGCACCGACATTCCAGGCTCTAGTATCTCATTGCCTAAAGCCGAATGGAGGAAACGGACTCAAAAGCCCAAACTCATTCAAACCTTTTAAAAATCTAAACACCAAACCTACACAAACGACATCTGATTGTTGCAGTCGAGGTTGGGTCCCGGCGACACCTTGAGCTTCTTGCAAAACTCGAGGTAATACGTCACGCGATTGGCTGCTTGCGGAGTGGCCGTCCCTTTCCCGCACTCGATGCCGCCGTTGATGATGTTGATGGTGTAGCCGAAGCCGTTCTTCCGGTTGGCCGCTTTGTCCGCCTTCGTCAACTTGTGCTTGCCGATGATCACGTCGTGGATGGACGGGATGTTGGTGCGCGGGGTGTTCCAGAACCACAGGGAGGCTTTGAAGGCCAACACGGGATCGAAGGAGACCAGGAAGGGGCGCTTCAGGATGTCGATCTTCAGGGCCTTGGCTGCTGGTCCGTAGTTGAAATTCCTGAGAACAGAGAAACACAGTTCTGGGATTAATGGTTGTGACAATCATCTGCGTGAAGCTTTGAAAACTGGGATAGGTTTATGTTTCTGGCCGGGCGCCGTGGACAATGCCAATGTTGTGGAATTCTGCCAATTTTGAGTATTATCTAGGCCATAACCTCAACTCAATGGTTGGATCCATTGAATCATGTGCAATTAAGGGTCTGAAAGACATCATAATACTAAACAAGGCCGACATAGGAAGCTACAATCATGCTCTCCACATTTCAGTGCTTGCTTGCTTTCAACTCTTTCGAAATGCGCTCCGTTAAGGTTATGATAGAATTACGTACCAGGAGAGTTGAAGGGGGCCACGACCGAAGTACTTCTGATACGGTTCGCAGGGGTACTCCGTTGCGGTGGGATCACAGTAGGTGTTCGATTGATTAATCTCCTCAACGTAAAACAATCCTGCAATTTGCAATTCATGCCATTCATTAAAGCACTCATTCTATGACAAGGTAATCAATATATTCGCTGAAAATGGCAGAACTTAAAAATTCGCATACTTTTTCCAGACTTCCCATCTCCAACCTCCAACCAACACTAAGCCCTACTTCTTAGAGTTTCACGCACTCGAATGGACATCACAATTCAAGTGCATTGAGACACGCCATATTCGTAGCACAATCGTGTTCTCAGTCAAACTGAACTGTCTCAAGAATCTTTAGACAACACATTCAGGCCACTTTTGGAGTTTTTTCCACTGCCATGTCACAACTCTGGTGCATTGAAACACGCCATAGTCATTAAAGAAAATCACGTTTCCAGCACTGAACTGACTCTTAGAATCTTTAGACCACGAAGAGCATCGTCCGTGATTTATGGGGAGGGCTTGCTTACGGTCACACCAAACAGAGCACTGAATTGGAACAAGAATTCATGTGAGAAACTGAGGATTAGGGTGAAAATGGACTGTGGCGTACCTGCGGTTTCCTGCTGGACGTGTGCGCTGAACGCTGCGAGTTCCCTCAGCTTATCCTCCTTGCACCCCTCATTCAGAAACTTCGGAAACGATCGACAGGCCACAATAAAAGCATCATACGAGTAGAACGACTTGTTGTAATTCGGGTACAGCGATTCGAAGAGCTTGCGGTTGATGACCTTGCCTGCGCCGGAGGAGGGCGAGGGCGGGACCGAGGGGCGAGGCGGCGGTGGCGGAGAGGGAGGCGACGGGGGAGCCGGCGGAGGAGGCGGAGAGAAAGTGGTCCGGCAAGGGCCGTTCTGGCAGCCGGTTACGCAGTAGTCGTCGGTCGTGCCGCAGTAGCCAAACTGGCTGCAGCAGTTGAGGGGGTCGGTGCAGCTAGTGTTGCTCACTTGGCGGCCGCATTGCTGGGCGGATGCGAGGTGGAGCAGGCTGCAAAGGAGCAATGCCACGAGAGTGGCGACGCGCAACATCGCGAAAGGTCTTCCAGGAATTCCTGTAGTCAGCAATCCACACCCCGAAAAAAGTCGATTGTTAGAAACGTCGCGCATCAAAGAGTCAAATTTGGTGAGCAATGGCACGGTTCGGAGTGACAAAATTGTGACATTTACAAATCTAGCCTGGAGCTCCAGAGACCAGGAAGACTACGGCAAGAGTGGATCTGAATTTTCATCTGGGCAAATGAAACAACACCAATTTCCTCACATTCACTGTAAACTCAGCTCTACTTCCTCACATTCCTTCTAGACGCAGCTTTCGTCAATTCAAAGCCTTCTTCCCATCAGTCCAGAGCCACCTTTAGACGGGTTCTAATCCAATTTTCAACTAGCGAGCACTAGAGAAGGTTAACTAATACTCGACGACGACGACGAAACTCAAGCACAAACAGACAGATCCAAGCCAAGAGCCCCGAATTCCCACCCACCTTTACGATTTCGCCAGCTCCAGATGCCGATTGAACCCCAATGCACTCTTGAGCTTGCACTAGACTAGCTAGCTAAATAGTGGCGGAATGCAGCTTGCAGAGCACATGAGGAGCAAGTTACGCAAGGACAGCAGGGATCTGTCGATCCCGCACCCAGATCCCGATGAGCGATCGCCTACAAGTCTCGCTCGGAGTCCGTCGCTGACCGGCAGGAATCGAGCTGGTTGAACTAATTCCAGAGCCCCAACTGATCGCAAGATGTAGTACTGGATCTCGGAGATACACAAGATGACTTTTATGTACTTTTTGGCTAGTGGAGATATATGACTTTCAGATGATAAAAAAGCGGGTCGCGAGGTTTGCGAGGGGGGCTACTAGCGCACCGAGCTCCTGGAACTGAACTCGACTTTCCTGGCAAGTTCATCCGCAAGTTCATCAGTCCGTCAGCAGTCATGGTCGCAGAGGGGATGACTGAGTCGACTCGCTGGAGGAGAGAGAGACTCGGAGCGAGAACAGCGGCCGGGGTTGCATTGATGTCGACGATGGCGGATTTCGCGTCTGTACGCGGTCGTTGGGTCGTTGCCGGGTGCGGTGAACACCGCATCCGAGGGCGGGATTGTCGAGACACTTGAATACGAGTATAACTTATCCACTTTCAAATCGGAAACAGAAAAGCACACACCTCGTAAGAGCATGGCCACCCGTCTTGTAAAACGGATGACTTGTTACCACCGGCTTGCAAAATTGCCCCACCCGTCTTGCATAATGGATGAACTTGTTAAGAGGCCAAGCCAAAAGTTGCCCATGACTTGCAAAACTGGGCTCTTTTGCAAGCCAAGGGGCGGCTTGCAAACTGGCTTGCAAACCACATGAGACAAGCATCTTTTGCACTTTCCCAACAAACAAGGACTTGATCCATGAATGTGGACGTAGTCGATTGGGTGGCGATGGCCTCTTAACCCCTAAGCGCTCAAACGACCATTTTATGGTCGCTGCCCGACTTCGGGCAGATTTTTCGGGCAGAAAAAAACTTTTTTCAACTTTTTTTTTTTCAATTTTTTTAAAAGATTGGATTGTCTTTCAATATTTATATTCAAAACTAAGATCGCTACGGTCAAACAAAAACTATAAGAGAAATAGCACAAAGAGTCTAGTATTGCCTAGTGTTGAAAAACTTACTATTTGGGGAAAGTGTTGGTGTTTTCATTACTGGATCTTATGCATTTTTTCACAAATCAATAGGAACCACAATTTTGACCAATCAAAAAAAAAATCAATTGCTAAAGATAGAAATTGTATTTTTGGTGAATTTTTGAAGTTATATCTTCAAAATTCATTTGAAGAGAATCTAAAAATAATTTTATAATTTTGACCATATGGATATTTTTTTCTTTTTGTGCTTCACATTATCTATTTTAATGCAAACTTCAAAAAAGTTGTAGAACTTATATTTTATAACACATTTGTGTTTTGTCCAAACCCCTTGGGCTTTTAGGGGTTAAGAAGCTATGGGTGGGGCGACCCATCATCCCCAGCTTGCAAATTGGATTGACTGTCTGGCAAATTGGCTTGCATTTTGCCAGACGCGTGGGGATGCTCTAAGAGCATCACCACCCGTCCTACAAAATGCAAGCCAATTTGCAAGCTTGTCAATCCAATTTGCAAGCTAGGGGAGAAGGGTCGCCCCATCCATAGCCTTTTAAGAGGCCATCGCCACTCAATTGGCTATGTTCACATTCACGGATCAAGTCCTTGTTTATTGAAAAAGTGCAAAAAAGTGCTTGTCTCATGCGATTTGCAAGCCGGTTTGCAAGCCACCCTTTGGCTTGCAAATGAGCCCGGTTTTGCAAGCCACCGGAAGCTTTTGGCTTGGCTTCTTAACAAGTTCATCCATTATGCAAGATGGGGGTTACAAGTCATCCGTTTTACAAGACGGGTGGGGATGCTCTAACATTATTTAACTCTAAAAGGACAAGACCTAAGGTAGTGTGCTCTAAAAGCGCCCATCTTCTTCAAATTGCCCCTATTTTTAGGTAGAAAATGGAGATGGGGTGATCTTGAAATGGACTAGTTTAGCAATTGAATACATGGAGGAAAATTTATTTTTCTATTGCAAGAGCCAATCACTGTCTTTGATTTCCGCTCATCTCTTTACAAGTTGCAAATAGACAGATTTTAGAAGACATATGGTCACAAATAGGTGCCTATGCCCTGAATCTTTGAAAATTTATAAGCAATTCAAAAATGCTTAGAAAAATACAAAACCACTTGTATTAGGTTCCACATCTATTTTTCTTTTTCTGGAAAATGATCTAAAAATATTTTTGTTCACGAAAGTTTGTAAAAGAGGTGGACCAACCCTTAAATGGTCGCTTTAAGAGCATGTTACCTTACAGTATCATGAAGGTATTTCGTCAAAAATGATTCAATTTTTGAATCAAGAAGCGGATTCTTCATTTCTACATTGATTTGAAAAATTTGTTCATTGACCATTTTTTGGCTAGCAGGGCAATGGTAAACCTTGTAACATCAAAGCAAACACTAAGTGTTTGATGGATGATAGGGAATCCTTCTATGTAAGACAAAAGTATAGATGTTCATCCTCAGAATTTTGTATGAAAACGGGAGTAGTTTGACCTCTAGTGAGCACTACAAAAAAAATTATCGTTACAAAAAAATCAAGTTATCATTACAAAAAAGTTACCATTACAAAAAAAAAATTCAGCCCTTGGGAGGGCTGTTAAGAAAGGGTTTTTTGGCAACCCCCGTGGTGCAGTTAGAGAAAAATAAAAAAATATTTTTTTAATAATAATAATAAAATTATTATTTTCCAATTTGATGTGGCACAAGTATTGCCATGTCAGATTCCCCTCCAAAAAATATTTAAAAAAGTAATAATAATAATTTTTTTAAATTTTTTCCCCTAATTGCACCGCGACCTTGCAAAACTCTTGGTCCTCCTGAGGGCTGAATTTTTTGTAATGATTAAGGAGAGTGTGATTGGTGCTCGTTGCTTCCTTGTCAGAGAGGCCCACCTCAGAGCACATCCCCTTTCCAAAAGTCAATCTGTGAATCACTTTAAGAAACTGCCAAACACTGCGGGGGGCTCCCCAGTTTTTTGGATGCAAAAAAGAGCCCCTCACACTTAGTTAACAATGTTATGCAAAGTCCGTTTATTTTTGAGTTCCCATACCACCGTTGATCGGTGAACTTCACCGGCCCCAAACTCCACATGGAAACCAGCCTTTAAGGTAGAGAGACCCATTCCCGACTCTTTAATAATTTCAATCCCTATGTACCCAGGGAGTTCATTTCAATTCTGAAATGAACTCCCTGGGTACATAGGGGTCGAAATTATAACAGGGTCGGGATTGGGTCTGCCTACCTTAGTAGGTATTTTTTATCATGCTTTGGAAGCACCGCTGGTTGGTTGTATGAACTTGTATGGTTCTTGACAGGGCTTTCATCCTTGCCAGCTGAATCTCAAATATTGTACCATAGGCCTGTTGCAGAATGGCAGTTTACTGTACCATTTTACCAACAGTTGGGGACATGTGTCTAGGAAATGAAAATGTACATATGGAGTACATTTGTTTTATGGATAAAAGCACTCAGGCATGGGTGCTTTTGATACATGTCGGGTTAGGAAGGTTTGCTTGCATGCAGGGCTGTTGACCCTGGATGGTCCACATGGACATAAGATAACCACACCTAAAATTGCCAGAACCAAGCCGGTTTGCTATCTCGTTTCCTCAGAGAAGCTAAGCTATTGGAGTCAACTCCCGTATTTTTCAGAGATTGAGAAGTTGGATAGAAGCCATTTGGAAGTAGAATCAAGACATTCCAACAAGAAATGAATTTTCTATGATTTCTCAAAGTTTACTGGGATGAAATTGGTAAAGTGTGATTAGATAGACCATATGTTTAGCCACAAGCTGACATTTCCTCCCCAAGTGCATTTTCATGATGCTAAAGGATTAATAAGATTGTAGTAATGGACGGGTGACCAACACAAATGGAAGGGGCAAGTAGCATTGGGTGATTGAATTGTTAAAACTGGATGACTGAGAACAATGGGTTGTTCTGTATTAGCTGTTATCACAACTAATAGCAATTTAATCCCTACAAGACTAAGACCTTTTTTCTATTAAAAAACATTCAAAACTGCCATTTCTATAGCGAAGAGTAAAAGAACTTGAATTTTTTTGCACATCTAACCGTAGGATCTTACACCTTACTAGTATGAGAATGTGTAGAAAAATTCAGAAATTTTGACCACACAGATTGCAAGATATTTGCATTTAAAGTGAAAAAAAACAAGTTTTCCAACACATTGCGAAACTAGATTATTTGACTTTGAAACCTTCTTTATTTAAATTTTTTGCACTATAGAGTTTTGAGCTTTAAATCTTTATGGTGGAGAATTGAGTTGAGAATCTAGGAAATAAAATAAAATTCAAAAAAACTTAATTTTTTATTCAGCTTAAGTAGAAATAGGTACAAGATAGAGGGATCATCTAAATTATTAATATCTCTATAATGAAATTAAAATGCACTAATCCTAATGGTGAGATTGTTCTAGCAAGCAAAGTAAACCATGTGGATTTTATTTTTTTGAAAAATTGTAAAAATTGCATTCAAAAATGAATCTTACATGTTATTTTTTCAAGAAGATGCTCTATGTGCCCCCAAAACAAGATTGTCCATAACTTTCTCATACAAATCCAAATGGAATGAATAAAAGCTTTTCATCTATACAAAAATATAATCTATGAGAAAAAAAAATCACAAAAAAACATTGAAATTTTTTAATTTTGTTGTTGTTGTCCTTTTCCCCCCTTTTCCCTCCCTCTCCACTGTTTTGAGCATAACTTTTGTTCCCATGTGCCGACTGAAAAAAATTATATTCCCATGAAGCTAATAATTTTTTCTATCTTAAAAAAATAATTCAAAAAATCAGGACAAAAAATGTGACCGTAGGTACCTACCCAAAATCTAACTTGTCCCCTAAAGAGACAAATGGTCCTTTAGAGGTTACCACACTTGATAAATTATAAATATAAAATATATTTATTGGATCTTATTGGCAAGTGAATATGTATTTCAACACATTGTAGCATGCATTATTTGGATAATATTTGAAATTTCAAGGTATAGCCTATAAGTGTACCAAAAATCAATATTAAGCTCTTTTCAATTGTCTTGTTGTGATTGTATGAGTCAGGTCCAATAATCTTACAAATTTTGTCCCCAAGTAGATTCAACAAAAAACTCATGAACTTTAGAAATCCTTAGCATATTCAAAAAATGAACAAATCTTCTTATCACAATTTGTGATGGAATTATAGTGAAGAGTACTTGACCATCTTAACAAATATATACATGTAAAATTTAAGATCATACAACAATTTGAATTTATTGTGTATACTATTTACCATTTAGTATTGCCCCCTTGTGCTTAAATTATAGCTTCCATTCTGTTGGGCATATAAAAAATGAGCATTTGCAATTGTTGTAGAGATACTTGATTCCACACCTCTTGAATGTGTATTAATTATTTCTTTTCTAGTTCTTAACCCCTAAAGTTCCATTGTCCACTAGGGAGACAAAATGGATTTTGGACAAGTTTTTGTGGTTTCAATATTTGTCTTGATTGTTTGAATCTTTTCGTAAAGATCTAAAAATACATTAGCTTTCTAAAAATATAGTTTTTATTTCAATCAGAGCTCGGAAGCAAAAGTCATGGCATAAAAAGTCATTCTTTTTAGTTTAGCAAGCAGAAAAAAAACCTTAAAAGGTAAATATTTTTTTAAATATTTTGCGTACATTATATTTTTTACGCATTGTACATAGGAAGCTTTTATTTATTCTGTTTTGACTGGCTTTGTGAAAGATATGAACAATCTTGTTTTCTGGGCAATTAAAGCATCTTCTTGAAAAAGTAACTTATATAGTATTCATTTTTTACCTCAATTTTTAAATTTTTGTGAAAAATAAAAATGTTTTTTTTATTTGTACAAAAATAGAAATTAAAAAAATATATATTTTTCAAATTTTGCACAAAAAATCATTTTCTATTTCTATTTTTCACATTTCTATTTCTATTTTTGTAAAAAAATTCACAAAAATAAAAAATAAAAAAATAAAAATTGTGAAAAATAGAAATGGCAGTTTTGAGTTGTTTTTGATGGAAAAGAGACCTTGGGACTTTAGGGGTTAAATTTGGCTTGTTCTGGTATCACAACAAATCTTTGACTACCTTCCAAAAGTTCTCCACAATGAATCATGTTATAGAGCTTTGTATGAGAAATTATGATACACAAAACATTGTTGTTATTGAATAGACTTGAGAACATGAAAATAATATGAAATTGAGCTTTGTTATGAGAAATAACATTTCAGATTACAAAAGTAGTGGCATTTGAAGGTTGACGGGAAAAATAGTATGTAAAATTGGAAGAGTAGTCACTAAATTTATTTTGATAGCAAGTTAGTACTTACTAATATTAAAGATAAGATTATACTCAATCAACGGTCTCAAAAACTTGAAAGAAACGATAATTATAAAGAAGAAGGTGATTATAAGATATGAACATACTCTTCATATCCAATGCTTGGTTGTTACTTCTAATGTAACTTACTACACCTAAGATAACAACACCTAAATGCTTTTGAATAAGCAATTCAACATGGTTTTCATTATTATATTTATTTATTGTGGGATCTTGTTGGTAGTAAAAAAGAAATCTTAGATTCTCTTCGAATGCATTTCTTGGACATTGTACAAATAAACTATGAATTTTCAAAGTGTTGAAAATAGGTGTATCCAAATGCAATCTTAAACTCTCATGAAAAGAGGCTACACATTTTAGGCACAAATCTATATGGTACTGTTTTAGAAAGGGGCTACAATTAGGTGTTGTTACCTTATATCATCCAAAGAAGCAATTGAGAATTGTTCCTATTATTACATTGCTTAAATTTTTTGTTAGATCTTGTTGAAAGTCAAAACATACTAGCTAGATTTTTCTTCTTATACATTTTTGGGGCATTGCATGAAGTTATTAGGAGGCCAAACTAGCTTCTTCATATTATAAGCTTGCCTCTACTTCTCTTGAATTTGTTCTATGATATTTAAGAGTACACTTTAGTACAAATTTAACACAATTTGCGATTTGAAAATCCATGCATTTTCAAGCATGTAAGAGCAACTTGAAGTTCATAAACTTTTTAATAACTAAATCTCATAAAAAAAATTTATGATATTATTTTGTACCTAATTGTACATCATGTATCTTTAACCTTTTAACATCGAGGAGGACATTTGGCATCTGATGGATGATAGAAATCTTTCTAATAGGACAAAAGTGCATCTATTCATCCTTAGAATTTTGTTGTGAAAAGGGGAGGTTTTCTACAATAGTTTGACTTCCAATTTGTATTTGCAATTTTTTAAGAAAATAATTCACATTTATCAAATGGATAATTTCCACGGTCACCAATCCGTCCTTTAAGGGTTAATCCAACTTTTTTAACAAGTATTGTTTGAAGTCTGAATAAACAAATTTACAAAGTGATGATTATCAGTGGCCTAAGTTTGAACCTAAGCTCTCATCTTATAAATTTAGCAAAGTATCAATTTGATTTGATTTTAAACTAGTGGTGGCAAAAAATGATTCTAAAAAATATGCCTAAATTTTAGGAACTCATTTTTTTTAATTGTAATTTTTTATATGGTAAAAAAATGGATTATGAAATAATACTCCTATCTAAAGCATATGCTAGATTTGGTCTTCCTACTTTGATTGAATATTCAACATGAAATGCCAATTTTGATAGCTAGTTATGATATTCAAGGCATTCCAATAACCTTCCTTTTGTGAGTATAAAGGAGTCAACCCATTTTTGACCATCAACCCATTTTTATTGCTTAGGCTCCTCCATTCCCAATTAACTATATAGTAGGTGCCAGCTCACGTACAGTATGGCCAACAAGAGCAACAAAAATGTCCAGGAGGTGTTCTTTGAAAGTCACAATGATCACCTACATCGGTTTTGTAAGCAACCTATGGTTGAAAATTGGTTTGCCTATAGATCGAAAATGGGACCAAAAAAAATCTTTGCAAAAATATTCATGAATAACTTTATTTTTGAAGGAATTATGGAATCCTTCTTATATGGAATTTTCAAAATGTCAAAAATTATGGAATCCTTCTTATATCTATTTCTCTATATGGGGAATTATTTTCCTCAACCTTCTCCAAACGACAAATAGGTTGAATTGCTTAAGTTGCTGGAAATAGGTCATCATCTTGATACTAGTAATAGTCGTTTGATTGTGATGGTTAAGAATATCAAAGTTTGCCCATTGGTGTTCACAATTTGGTTTCTTTCATGTTAACCCTAGAATGTTGGACTATTCACCATAGAAATCATTTGTTTAGGGTACCTCGTGAATCATTTGCTTAAAAAAAACAAGAACACTCATTGGAGGTCAAATTATTGTGCAAGGCCTCTCCTATCCATACAAAATTCCAAGGATGAACTCTGCACTTTTGTTTTACATAGAAAGATTCTTTACCCATTAGATAGAATGACATTACAATGAAATTAGATAGATCTTGATGTTTGGAAATCCAACTCTCTCCAAAAGGGAACTGAACTCTTGTTCTTAGATTATGTATTAGATTACCGACGAGCCGCGGTAGCGGCGAGTAGGCTATCGGACATAACCGGTTGTTGAGTTTTCAATCACAACCTTTGATCTTCATGATCCAAGGGTGTAGGAAGCAAGTTGAAAGGAGAGAAGGTTATGAGTTGCAACTTGTTATGGCAATGGTGATGGGTTGCCAATGGGACGGTGCCACGTGAGCATTGAAAACTCAACAACTGGTTGTGAACAAAAAGGATAGCCCTCTATGAAGATTCACGACAACCTATAGAACTGAAGTAAGAGTGCAAGAATTGCAACAAAATTTATGACAAAGCAACACAAATTACTATTATCAATTGACATCCTAATCATTTTTTGGTCAAAACCATCCTAACCATCCTAACCACCTAGAAAGTACCAAAGTGGTGATATAAAATGTTATAGTGATGCTTTAAATTTCAACATTCATTCACATATTGGATAGAAGACATCACATTAGCACATATCACATATCCATAATTCTATTTTCATTTTCAATCTGACTAAAAACATCATTTTTTAACCAAATTATTTTTTTCTTGTGCAGTCTGGCGCTAAAAATCCAAAACAAAAGCCCTGATCACAAGGAGAACGGGGGAGGCATCCCCCTCCCCCCCCGGTTGTAAACTTGGGGGGTGTAGCTCCCCCCCCCCAATTTTTCTTAAAACAGAAAGTTTGGAGGGGGTAAAGTTACACCCCCCAAGTTTACACCGGGGGGTTGACGCCTCCCCGATCTCCCTGTGGATCTTAACAAACTTAACAATTTATCTTCTAATTAATTACAATTCATAGACTTTCACATACATACCTTCCAACTAATTTATATGGCATCCAATCCCTTTTACTCTTATCTTGTCTGTATCGATTGAAGCATGCAATCAACTTGGGCACTAGCAAGTTGCAAGCCGGCTGCCGGCCGTAGACCTTTTGGCTTCGCAAAATAAGTTATACTCTTTTAGAGTTTCAAAGCAATTGCACAGCACTCCCTCAGATGGTTGATATAGTAAACGAAGATTGTGTCAAAAATAAAGAAAGAAAGAAAGATTGTATTGATTTTTCTCGAGTCTTGGGTCTTGATGGAGTATTGGCATTGCAAGTCTCTCACTCTCTGACAATTGACTTTTTGACTCCCAACCTCCCAAATTCTGTACACAGGATTCTTTGAATTCTTCCGAACAAAAGTCCGCGGCATTAAAAGTGAACATCTGCAGCTTTTCACCAGCAACACGAGAAGAAGATGAAGAACTTGTGCATAAAGGAGATCGATCACCCATTTTCGACCAGCATCCCATTCTCGCAGCTTAGGCTGCTCTATTTCTGATCACCTCTCAAGTAGGTGACAGCTCATGTCTAGCATGACACTAGCAAGAGCAGTAAAAATGAGTCTGCGAGGTGTACATTGAAAGCCTACAATGATCACAACATGTACACTAAAAGCCTACAATGATCACTTACATTGGTTTCGTAACCATCCTATGGTTGGAAATGGGTTTGCCTATATGTTGAAAATCGGACAAACAGAATCTTCACGGAAAAAAATTCATAGTAATTTCGTTTTTGAGATTGAAAATTTGAAAAAATATAGAATCCTCTTCATTTGTATTTCTGTAGGTGGGAAAAAAAATTCCCAACCTTCTCCATGCTGCACATAGGCCAAATTGCTTAAGTGGTTGGAAATAGGGTGATCTCCTTTAACACTGTAAGTTTCACATTGTATTGAAGAGAGCCTTGGTATTTAGGAAAGGCATGTCCTTCCAAAAGATGAGGTGGTCAGACTTCCTTGGATCACACAAAGGGTTATTTTTGTGAATTTTGGTGGAAACATCAATAATCGTCTTTGACAAGTAGACTTCTATGGGAAGGGTCCCCTAAAGTGCCATTGAATTGTTCTCTTACTAAATTGTGATTCGTTGATTGTTGATTCTCTAGATTTCATTTTTATTTTTTGTGACTGAGCTATGTGAGGGTTTCAAAGGGCTAAGGAGCTTCCTTGTGTACAAAGGATCACGCAAAGGAGGAACTTCGTATATTGAGGTGAAAATACAAAAAACCATCCTTAGAGCCATTCATGACAAGTACTAGCTAGACTTTCATTGAAAGTGTCCCCCAAAGTGCAATTGAACTAGTCCCTAACATAATTTCCATTTGTTGACTGATGAATATCTAAATTTTAGTTTTATGTTCATGCTATGTAACAGTTTCAAAGGTCAAGGGAGCTTCCATGTTGAAAATTCATAGTAATTATATGTCTTATCCAAAAATTCTTTAAAAAATAAATTAATTCATGATTTTCAATTGCTAATTCCACATAAAAAAAATCTTGAAAAAGATGCCTCCAACTAGGTACCAAAGATGGAGGGCAGGATTGGCAAAAAATAATTATTTTTAAAAATGCAGGTAAGAAAATAAAATGAAAAATTGCTGAATTCAATAAGAATTACATGACTGAGTTGTTGTAAAAGATTAAAACTCCCAATATTAGTCAAAATGTACAAGCTATATTTTCTCTTAGGATTAGCAGGTTGTCATATCAAATGATAGCTTATTTTTTGCTTTTGCAAGTTTTGTAACTTGTGATTGTTTGAAAGTATATTTTAGTAAGTTTTGTAGTTGGGGATACAAGTGGCCATCCCTTCTAAATTGGACAAATCTCAATTGAAAGGGCCTAGGTATTTCGAAGATGGACGGAGATGCTTTGATCCCTTGAAATATGACTTATCTGGTGTGTGAAAGTAAAGATAGAGGCTAACATACACTAAAATTGTTTGCTTATCATCCAAAAATTAGGAGATCTGCGTCGGGATATTTGGAGGGTGGCAAGAAGTGCTCTAAATAATTGGGAGTCCCAAATTGAGGAACTGATCATGGCATTATTTTGCCTATTTGATGAATGTCAATGTGAGCTCATCAAGTAGAGCTTTGTTTATACCTCTTGTGTCTCTAAATAAATAAATTTTTGGTACTCCCGCACTTCCCTATAAGAAACCATGGATTTATTTTGAGACAAAGGAATTGAGTAGCATTTTCACTATAACCTCAAATTTGTGTGTGCAAGCTATTCTTGAACGACATTATAGAAAACTTAATTCCTTAACTCCTTTAGGATGTTAGCGGCTAGAATTGGTCTATGATTTACAATACAAAAAATTTATATATTCCGTTACCTAGGAATTGAAGCATTAGAACAGTCGCACACAAACGTGCCCAAAAGGGGCACCAAATGCTAATTTGGCATGTGGATTTGAAGACGAGGGCCTCATTGGTGCTCTTTTGCCCCACAACAGACAAGCCAAGTGTGGTATGCAATGTGAAGTAGTTTAGTTGCTTAAAAATCAAATTATAGAAATTTAACTACTAATTCATTGAGAACAATGAATCTAACAACCACTTCACATAATTTCAAAGACATCTCCAACTTAGATTGAATTTCAATAGACTAAAGATCTTTGTATACATATGGTGGTAGGAGGTAGAACAACCCTTGTGGGATATGTAAATTAGAATTAGTAGGAGCCCAATCACTCATAATTGAGTGAAAAGTAGGAATTGTGTTTGAAGTAAAATTTTAGACCTCATTTAGGCATAATAAAATAACTTTTTTTAAGAAACTTTGAACTAAGAAAAGTAGGGAAATAAGATGACTTGCATCTCCAAAAATCCTTTTGAGATTTTAAATCTCCAATCAAAAGTTATAGACAAAATTTAGAAAAGGGTCGGAAAGGAACTTTCCAGTGTTCAAGATTAGGAACCGGCTTCTAGAGTTTTGGCCTAATCTTAACCCCTAAAGGACCAAGCGTCCGTTCAACGTATGCAAAAATTCTCAAGTAGGTTCCTACAAAGTCATTTTCGGTTGAATGTTCATGAAATTTGGACACAATGTGTAAACATGTACCTCCTTCATGAAAAACTAATTTTTTTTTTTCTGATTGGGTGCCTAGATCAAAAGTTATATTGCCCTGGACTTTGGGGGCAGCTAGGGCAATTTGGGAATATTTGGAGAATCTTTTCCAAAAAATATCATCAAGTTTTGAAATTTGGCATGTGTATAACTAATAAAATATGGCATACAATTGTTTAAAAATCAAAAATTTAGTTGTCAAATCACATTCTAAGAGGAGTCAAACTTTGTTAGTTATGTTGGAGTAGTTTAAAAAAAAAGCATTTTCTTCTAACTTCAAGTCCTATTATCTTGCAATCACTGAAGTCAAAATTCTTGAAATTTTTTCCACATATTCCAAATGTTTGTCTCCAGTTTTTCACCATTTGGATTTCAAATAAAATATTTTTTCATTGCACAAAAAAATGACTAGTGTATTGCCAATTCACTTAACCTCCTTGCATTGCAAGATGATTTAGAATAATTTAGACTCTACATTTTCTTCTAAATTTTTTTGTGAGTGAACCTAATATCATATATTTATGAATGGTAAAAAAATCTAATGTTCGTGTATCTAGAGCAAAATTTTTACTCCAAATGAGCCCGAAGTCTACTGACCCTGTTTTGCAGAATTGGAAAAAAGTTTTTTTTTCTCACTTCAAATGCTATAATCTTTCAATCCGCACGGTGAAAAGATTTAAAAAAAAATTCCACACATTGGTAAAATAATTTACTTTAATTTTGTACGGTTGAAGTTCCAAAAAAAAGTTTTGATTTTCTTTTTTGAATAACTTACCAAAAAGTCGCAGTTTTTGGAATGTCTCCCTGTTACCCACCCAACCCAACCCCAACCCCAACCCCCAACCCGTGGTCCTTTACGGGTTAAATGGATTCAAAAGCTCTAAATTCCATGTTTATTGAGTCAAACCTTCCTAAGCTGATCTCCTTGGCAGTATTGCTTTTGACATAGCCTACCTTTCATGTATTCACAAGCTTGAAGATTTGAGTGTAAGTGCGTTCCAAACAAGCATCATTATTCTGGACTCTGCTCCTTTCCATTGCAAGCAACCAAATTTCAAAGCTGAGCATTGTGTAAGCATATGATTGAACAAACGAAGGGCTTTACCTTAACTTAATTTGAGCACAAGCATCTGGCAAGTGAGCACTGTAAGCATGTTCCACGTACAGAATCCTTGATTTGAATACAAAGAGCTGGAATATAAACTTACTTTTGTCTTTATATATGATCGATGCAGCGCACGTCGTAGAAAATTACGTAAAGGACTTCCGTAAGTTTAAGTCAGTAACACGCTTCAGATTTGATCTCTACGCTAACTGGATGGATTCAACATAAATGGGTTTTCATGTAACTTAACAGCAACGAGACTTTGCATCTTAAGGTAGCCTTTGCAGCTTGTCACCTCGTAACTCAATTAAAAGAAGCTCGATTCATTTTCTGAGCTGTGTTGAGATTCTGTAACTTTGTTTTCAATGCAATGCAAAAAAAAAATTTAAGTGCTCAGCATCATTCTCAATCTCCTTTTGATAATTTGTCATTTTGCACTTGTCTTCATTTTAACCCTTGAAAAGGCCCTTTGGGTCCCTTTGTACAACCTGTATTTACCCTTATAACTCTTCAATTGTGGTTTAATATACAAATTGTGATACATTGCTATTTACGTACTATCATGATTGTTAATTAACTTTGTACTGAAAAGTATTTGGTCAATGTGTCTTTTTATCAACATTAGATGTTTTGGAGGCCCTTTGGAAGATTGCGAGTTCTTGGACTGTAGGGAACGTGGAAACATAACCACATCAGCAGTTTGACAGGTATTTGTCACATTAGAAAATAATGTTTAATTAATTTTCAGTTGATTTATTAAAAATTTCAATTAATTATTTATTTAATAATTGTTGTGGTTCACAACAAGGGAAACAACTTCTAAACCACCTCTTAGAGGCTTGAAAAAACATCTAATGTACCACTACATTCATAATATACTATACGACCGCAAAGGGCTTTCAGACCCTTAACCCCTAAAGGACTGTTTGTCCCCTTAGGGGACAATTTGGGTCCAGGTAGGTTCCTATTGTCTTAATTTGAAGTGAATTTTTTTGAGATTTTTTGAATTTTTTTCCTAAATATTATGTTTTTATCTATACATGAAGCTTTGATTCATTCTATTTGGACTAGGGATGAAAAAATTATGGACAATCTTAGTTTTTTGAGCAATTTAAGCATCTTACTTAAGAAAAAAAAATTTGTTCAACTTTGGATGCTAATATCTTCCAATCCGTAGGATCAAATTTGATGAAATTCTTACTACATGATCTCAGACAAGTTAAGTACAAGATACTACAGTTAAAATTCCAAAAAATACATTTTTTTTTGTTTCTTTAAGTGAATGCAAAAGAAGTGGTAATTTTGAATGGTTTTTGATAGAAAACAACCTTGGAGCTTTAGGGGTTAAAGGGTTAATTTGTTTACTTATCTGATAAGGCAAGTAATTATATTCAAAACCATATCCTATTTGTTTTGAAGTTATAAAACAATTTTCAACAGAAAGCAGAAAACAACCATTGATGGGTTTTATTCTTTGCGAGGCAATCTTGATCATACGCACCCCATTTTGGCAATGTAGGTTGCTTTCTTTCCATGCAATAAGAGATGAACAATGATAAATTATGGCACAATTCTTGATGCAATTGTGGCACATTATGATTGGCTACAAGATTCTCAATATTGCAACCAACCCTTGGTGCATTTTGCAAACAATTATTGGTTATAAATATGAAGGTCTATGTGACTAGTAATGGATTGAATATTATATTATTAATGATTATAATAATCTTCAGCTAAAAATTTCATAGTAATTATGTTTTGAGAAATGATAATGTGGTAACTTATGAAAACCTTCTAACTTCTATTTCTACACACGGGAAAATTTCTCCACTGAAAAAATGGGCTGCCCCCCTTAAGAATCTTTTCCATTCTTTCTTTCCTAGTTCTATATCACAACCTAGCATTTATTATTGCAAGGGTTAGGCCAACTCCAAATTTTTCATTAAAAATTAAAAATTGGCTTCTACACATAAGGTAAAACAGCCCATTACGGATCTTTTACCCATTACGGACTCCTAGGAATGACCCCATTATGGTTTTCTTTTAATGAATCATGGTTTTCTTCCGGTGAATCAAATTTGCGCCACAATCAATGGGTTAGGTATCCGGGATGGAGTAATTAATAACCACAATAGGAACTCCTAGCTTTTTAGTGTTAATTTATTGTAGGAAGTGATTTTTTTAGGCCTTCTATTTTAGAAAATATTGTGACCCCAATAGGTGAGTTAGATGAGTGTTATGGATATAATTTTTGTTGGTTTTGGGATAGTCTATAGGTTCTTTTAGCCATGATGGGCAAAACACTTCAAAAATTTATAACAAATTCACACTTTATCAAAAAAAATATAATTTCAATTGCTCTCACCATTTCTATCACTTTTCTTTATGAGAAAAAAATTAAAAAAATTCAGTAATGACATGAGGGCAAACCCCCCATTTGGTCCGTAATGGGCTGTTTTACCTTAAGTTATGGAGAACCTTTAAGCTAGCTTATGAGAGAATGATGTAAGCAAGTCATAATACAAAACAATGTTTCACTTGTTTGCATATGAGGTTCATACTAGATTATTATTGAAAATCTGCAATTTATTAGCTATATGTATATAGAGAAGCTCAAGTGTCAAAGGTCAATTATTGAAACATGCTCATGTTGTACAGTAATTGTTTTTGATTGGTTGCTCATGAAAGAAAATTAGTGATGTTTGATTTAATCAACTCCATTGATGGTTTGTGTAATAGACTTTATACACATAAGGAGTATGCAAATAATGAACTGCAATTAGTTATGCAAGTAGGAAATTGCATTATGAGAGGTTTCATTGTATATTGAAAGAAATATGATAGAACAACAATTTTGATAAGATTATTTAAAGTTTTAGGATTTAAACTTCAAATTGCAAGTAGAATTTGAATTTTTTTATCATTTTGCCTTCTCATCTTGGAATAAATTTTTAATTGGACACTATGCTTCTTAAGGTTGTTTTAAATAGGTCATAGAGATATAACTTTGGGTTAGTTTTGTTTTGGTTTCATTGAACACATGTATTTCATGGGTACTTTCTCATTTTCTTCATTGTCATGACTTTTGTCACAACCTTTGATGGAAGAATGCATTGATGGATGAATTAATTCATGATGAAATGTGTAGTAGTGAACAAGTAGAGATTGCATGGAGATAGATATTTCTAGATGGTGGATTTATGCACTAGAGTTAGACAACTCCACAACCACCACTTAGATGACAAGTACACATGACAATGCACTAGAGTTAGATAGCTCCTAGCTAAATAAAGACAAGTGTGTTCAAACTTGGAGTTAGACAATTCCAAGTGGAAGATCAAGATTTGGATAAGATATGAACTTATATTTAAGACTCTGTATAACTATGACTTTTGCTTTAATGGATTGTTCTAGATAGAATTAAGAATAGAAGGTTAAAGATAGAAAAAAAAACCTTAGTCTATCTCAAGGATAGATAGTCTTCTTTTGATAGTTTTTATTATATACGAAGAAGTTTGGTCATGACCAAGTCTTTGCAAGCCGGTAACGTAGCACAACGCTCACTGAAGCGGGTGACATTAACTAGATTTCAAATCCAAGTGAACATCACTTTTGTTTATCATTGTTGTTTTGGCAAGATCGGGGTGAGTGAGAACGCGAGGTGGCACCAATATATAAGCAATATGCATGTAGGTGTTGCATTGGAATTTTTGTTTTAAAATTCTTGCACTCTGTATTAAATATGACTAGAATTTTGATATTTTGGTGTTATACTTCTTTTCCAATTGGACTATACCTCAATTATAAGGTAAATTTTGTTTGCTAGCATTCAAGTAGTTTGTTTTAAGTTTGATGCTTTGCTTTGTGCAAACTAATAATGTTTTGTTTGCTTGTTGAACAGAAGTTTTTGAAAAAGAAGTTCCTCCTCGATTCTTTTGTCCCAATATATCTCACAGGGATTATGGCGAATCAATTATTCATCAACCACAAACTTCGTGCAATGGAAATCAAACTTCATGCAATGGAAATCAAACTTCATGCAATGGAAATCAAACTTCATGCAATGGAAATCAGACTTGATTTAATGGAAGTGAAATTAGATGCAATCCTTTTGAAGTTCAAGATGAATTGCGAGGAGTTTGAGATGCAACTAGAAGGCTCTATCGATCACCTTGAGCAAGACATTGTATCCAATCACCTCAAGCAAGACATTGCATCCGATCACCTTGAGCAAGACATTGTATCCAATCACCTCAAGCAAGACATTGCATCCGATCACCTCAAGCAAGACATTGCATCCGATCACCTTGAGCAAGACATTGTATCCAATCACCTCAAGCAAGACATTGCATCCGATCACCTCAAGCAAGACATTGTATTTATCAGGAAGAAGTAGAAGTCATCCAAGAAGATAGAAGTAGTGGAAATTCATTATTCTCAATTAACCAATTGTCATACTACTTTGAATTCATTGACATCTTTTTGGAACCTATTATCATTTGGCACATGTAGTTTCCGCCTTACAAGATTTTCACGACTTCAGGAAGAAGAAACAAGGCATGGCCACAGTGCATGAAATTCTAAAAATAAAACAAGTTATGGTTTTGATGGTTAAAAAACCATAGCATACCATAAGAACTATTTTATGTCTTCAATGGTTGAAGCTTGTTTTGAGATTTGTCTAGATTGTGAAAAAACCCTAAATGCAAGTTCCAAGGCCTTTCTTCTATATGGAAAGGACAATTAGTTTTTTTTTGGATATGTGCAAATCGTTGTTTGTAAAGGTGTGAATATTGAATTAGGGTTTGCAATGACATGTATGAATAGTACTCCCTCCGTCCATAAATGATCTTCATGTTGGACAAAATGTTCCAGATGAAGGTTAAAAATAGCATTAAAAAGATTGATTTCACGTTGTAAGTAGAGTTTGGTGCACTCCTAGTATCTTAGAAACTTTGAGTTTTGAACCCCCTTTCAAAATGCAGTTTGGGAATATTGAAAAGTAGATTTTTGGGGGCATTTTCAAGGAGTACCAATGGACAAGTAATTGTTGATTGTGAGGTATCATTTTGTGGGTAGTTAGTATGGACCCAAGACCATGTGTGGACCTTTGTACCACCTCCCCCAAGCTTCATCTCCTTCAATCACGCAACACTCAAAGAAATGCAAAAAATACAAACGAATAATGTTGATTGACCCCTTTAGTCCTTTCATTTGTCTTTCAATTGATGATGGAGGGGGAACTATTATTCGGAGTCGTCTTGCTTGTCCCAAATAGCATTCAAAATTTAAATTGGATCAATCTTCAACGTCACAAAGTACAACAGGAAGATAATTTTGGGACAGAGGGAGTATATATTTTTTTAAATTCTAATCTCAATTGTTACAACATGAGCCGGATTACACTTAGGATTTTGTAGTTAAGGTAGGAGGCTCTTAAATCGTGCACCTAAGTAGAAAGAAAGCTCTATACAGAAGTGTGTGCATCTGTTGATGTTGTGAAAATTTCAGGACATGCACAAGTGAGAGAGGATTCGAATGACAATTTTTCAAGAATTTTTTGAATGCAACTAAATTAAATAGGGAATTTCGAACAGACATGGCTGTAGGGCGCTATTAGAGTTCCTAGGCTACAGTTATGACAACTGCAAGCATGCCTTTGCTCATGACAACTGCATCCAAAAAATAATGCAACATATGTCTTGATTGGTTCTCTGACGTCCTAAAAGCAAGCACTTATTATTCTAAAAACATCCAATGACTCGTCATAAAAGGCATACCCTCTGGAAAGCCTTAGAAACCCTATGTCTTAGTCTGTAGTTTTTTATGCTCATTCTAATATGAACTAGGAGAATACCAAATTCCGCTTAAAACAGTACCAATGCTAAGGTCTTAATTGTTTCAAAATCATGCATGTTGATTGTCATTTTTTGAATATTAAAAACATCTGCTAGTTTCAGAACTGTCATGATTGATTTTAACCCCCTATATGGTCGATTGTAAATGACCATCGAAAATTCGAGCCTCCTACCTTAGAGCAGTTCGTTCTTGGTATGCACAATTCTCAGGAACTATTCTCAATTGCGGGGATTTAGGGTATTGCATTGTGCCCAAGGAAAATTGCAGATATTAAGCTATTTTTTCATTTTACTACAAATCATGGCGATGTGCAGAAAGCTGTTGGGATTGTGAATTGGTCGTGATGATGCAGTAGTTGGGAGGATTATGGAACAATGTCATGCCTTTGAGAGACCAACTCATGTATCTCTTGCTCATTGTACCTCGATGTCACTGGTGAATTCCAGATGTGATGAATTGAAGGGCATAAAGGTAGGAGGCTCTGAAATGGAAGGGGCATTAAGAACAGACCTTATAAATGGCTATGAAATGGACTTGAGTTGGTTCTAAAATCGACATGTATAGTCATTGAATGAGTCAAGGAAACAAAGCATCATCAATTGCAAGAGCCAATCATTTGCTTTGCTTCCCTATCTTTCTTCAGAATTATAAGTGAATTGTTTATAAAAGACCTAGGGTCATAAATAGGGATCTATGATCCAACTCGTTTGAAAATTCATTACTAATTCAAAAATGCTTGGAAAAATATGAAATCACTTGGGTTAGATTTCTTGTCTATTTCTCTTTGACTGAAAAATGAGCTAAATTTATTTCCGTCCAATGAAATACACAAAAAAGGCGGACCAGCCCTTAGATATGCCATTTCTGAGCCTCCTACCTTAAAGAAAACTCAGTGTGGAGCTTGTTATGGGCATTTGTGCTTGTGCTATGATTTTTTTAAGGCAATGTGTTGTACTTATAATAATTATCTCATGCTATTGTGTGATGAAGAAACAAAAGATGAAGGAGAAGGAACTAGAACAAGAGAAGAGAGAAAAAAAGAAAAAAAAGGTAGAAAAGCAAGCCAAGGATCCAACATCCAAAACCTGGGAATAAGTGCACAATCCTAATATGGGGCCCCCACAGCTCAAATGATGAACCCATAAAAAGAAGCGGGTAGTAAATAAGTAACTAAAAATAAATTAGTGAGACTTCAAACATGGAGAGGCTGTGCTAAAACTACCCTAACCGCAAGAGAGACCCTTACATTGTGGGGAGTTCTTCATTTCAATCATGGGACCTCGTTCTATGAACATGCCCTCTTATGATCCCATATTTATGAAAATGCAAGTTTTATGAATTCAAAATGTAGTTGGTGTTTTCCTTTTAAATTATTATTTAGTGGAGGGTAGAATTGTCTTAACAAATAAACGATGTTGAGGACGTTTTCTGGTTGATGAATGACAAAGAATCTCTCCATGCAGGACAAAAGTGCAATTGTTCATCTTTCAAATTTTGTGTGAAAAGGAAAGATCTTCTATAATAGTTTGACTTCCAATGAATGCATTTTCTTAAACCAACAATTCACACGATACCAAAACAGATCGTTTCCAGCTTGTGACCAGCTTGTTGTTTAAGAGTTAACCTCCAAATGACCCTAAGGACATAAGATAAACCAGCCCATTACGGTCAAATGATCCATAGTGGACATCTTATGACCCCCTGATGGTTTTTCAGACCACAATCAATATCTAACCTGACACCTATGGAGTGATTAGTGACCTCATTAGGAACACCCAATTTTTTCAGTGTAAATCATTGTAGGAAGTGATTTTTCATGGCATTCCACATTAGAAATTATTGTGACCACTTTAGGTGATTAAGATGAGCATATTGGATACACTTTTTGTTGGTTATGGGGCTGCCTCTAGACCGTGTTGGGAAGATCACTTCAAAAATACATAACTAATTCACACTTTATCTGAAAAATAAAATTTCAATTGCTCTCACTATTTCTCACACTTATCTTTGAGTGAGAAAAAATTTGAAAATTTTCAGCAATGGCATGAGGGCAGACTTGAAATTCTGACCACAATGGGCTGGTTTACCTTAATCTGTCCCTGAAAATGACCCGGAGACATAATCTGGAGAACTTTTTCAAGCTGAATAATGGAGTGTTGAATTAGGAAAAATTGTAAAATACACAATTAGAAGGCTAAAATGCTAAAAATTGAGAAACTTGTAGATTTGACAGCTGATGTGGCCTTGACTGTAAACTACACAATTGTAAACTACACAATTTTTTAAGGCCACACTCCATTGCCGGGAGGGAAGGGTACCCTGCCAGCATGGATGTCACAGTCCGGGTGGTGAGGGGGCAACCCAGAGAAAGACCATTGCAGGACTTGAGGGCTGGTCCGACCATTTAAGGGCTGGTCCGCCTTTTTCACAGGCTTCCTTGGGCAGAATTACTTTGAGATCATTTTTCAGAGAAAGAAAAATAGATGTGGAACCTAACACAAGTGGTTTTGTACTTTTCCAAGCTTTTTTGAATTACTTATAAATTTTCAAAGATTCAGGGCATAGGCACCTATTTGTGACCATAGGTCTTCCAAAATCTGTCCACTTGCAACTTGTAAAGAGATGAGCGGAAATCAAAGACAATGATTGGCTCTTGCAATAGAAAAATAATTTTTCCTCCATGCATTCAATTGCTAAACTGGTCCATTTAAGGATCAACCCATCTCCATTCTCCACCTAAAAATAGGGATGGTTTGAAGAAGATGGGTGCTTTTAGAGCACACTACCTTAGCCATTCCCACCATCAAAATACCTTATTTTCATATATACTTGTGTATATGCTCACATACAAGGAAGAATTTAGAAAGAATATATAGTGACGGACAAAATTGAGTACAAAGTTGAAACATTTTCATTCAAACAGCCATAATATAAGCATCAATGGACATAAGTCCAAAAGTAGATATACGAAAGTTGTAGTGTGCGACATACTAGACGTTATCATGGAAGTTTGAAGAAAAAATTAGTTGTGATTTGAAAGAAAATCAATTTCAAAGTTAGACATGTCTGAAACTCAATTTTGTTCAACTTGGTTAGGAATTATTTTATCTTTTACCAATTTTTTCCTAAAACTCAAAAAAAAAATCCATGCCTTGGCATGTTAGTATACATCATTTTAGATTGTTGTATACAAAAATTGAAGGAAATTGACACTTGTAGAATCAAAAATATCAACAATTTGACAAACATACAAATGATGTTGGTTCTTACAATATTTGAATTTTTTTTGGGAATTGAGAGTATGGGATAGCTTTAACCATTGTAGAGAGAGTACAAGTTGCAATATGGACCATTGTTACATTTTAATGCCCTTGCAATTGAAATATTTGTTGAATTGGGCAATGCGTTCAATTTATATTTCACAGCCATGTAATGCATCTTAAGGTTCGATTAATTGGTTTGTCCAAAGACTAGAGTTCGTGATGCACATAATTGATCCAACAAATCCAAAAAAAAGTGAATTATCATTGTCAATATTGTCCAAAAGTTGAAATGCCAAAAATTACATTGACCTTCCTAAAATTGACATTTTTTTGACAATCTTTGAGAAATTGGGTTCTATTCAAGAGATGTGGATGGAGAAAGATCTACAATAACATTAAGTAGAGATATTAAATTCATATTTCATAGATAGTACCCTTTTTCAAATTGGCATTTGTTTGTTTGAGCCTAGAATGTGCAATAAAACCTTCATATTCTTAATGGTGTATAATGGCCTTTGTATACTCAATGAATAACAATTGCAGTAAAAACATTTCTATTCTGAATTGCATTTTGAGGCTGTGAGCATACTACAATGGTATTTAAACTCACATGTGGACAATAGAGGTTGGCAAAGCGTCTTTTTTTGCATGTATTATATCATTTTTAGAAATGGGAAGGCCTTCTTACTGTATATGAAAATTGAGATAGACTTTCATAACAATAACTTCCACCACATCTTACTTAACAACTTTGGATGCATCCATATAAGGTAGAAGGCTCAAGAATAGATCGGGCATTAAGAACCGCCCACCTCTAAAATGTACACAATTTGTACATGCTGTTTTTTTATAGCCTTCAGTGATGTACAAATAGTGTACATTTCAGGGTGGACGATTTTGGAGCCCTATGCCAGTTCAACTTCAAAATTTCATAACTAATTTCAAAAAGCTCCAAAAAATATGAAACGACTTAGGATAGATGCCAAATCCCCTTCTCTTTCAAGGAAAATTTACTGAGAAATATTTCAAGAAGTTTTGCCTTCCCAAAATTCAGTTTCAGCTCTTAGTTGGGCGATTTCTAGACCTATTACCTTACTACACAATGGAAGCTTTACTGCATGTCAATTCACAATGATTCATCCATTAAGTTAAGTTGGATTTTTTTTTGTTGCAATAAGATCTCGTGGACTATGCATCCTCTAGTTGTGTTTTTGGTACTATTGGAAAGCTCTCTGCGAGGAGGGGTGCACAAGCTTTGTTTCATGACATTTGCACATACAATGTAAAAGTTATGGATTTTTGAGTTATTTTTGGGTTCAAGAAATTAAAAAATCACTTTTATTTTTATTTTTGGTTGTGGCAATGGCATAGGGCACACTAGTCCATCCATTAAGATAGGTTGTTTGTTTATTTGTTTGTTTCTTTTGTTTTGTTTTGTTTGTTATAATGAGATCTCATGGATTGTGAGTCTTCCGGTCACATGCTTGGTACTGTTGGAAAGCTCTCAACAAGGAGGGGTGCATGGGCTTTGTTTTGTGACATTTGGATCTATGGGGTGAAAATTCTTGAATTTCAAAGTTTCTATAAGTAAAAAACTTACAAAATTGATTTTCCTTTTGATTGTGGCAACAATGCAAGGCACCCTAGTCCATCCATCAAGGTGTTTGTTTGATACAATGAGATCTCCGAGACCGTGAGCCTATCGGTCACGTGCTTGATATCGTTAGAAAGCCCTCAGTGAGAAGGAATGCACAATCTTTGTTTCATAACATTTGGACCTATGGGGCGAAAGTTATGGATTTTTGAGTTATTTTTTAATCTTTAAAAATAGAAAAATACTTTTACTTTTGTTTTGACTGGCAACAACACAAGGCATGCTAGTATTAACCGATTAAGGACCGGTTGACCATTCTGTGGTCGATTTGGGTCCTTTTTGGTTTGTAGAGAGAGCATGTCAATGAATTTGATGACGCGGCAAAGGAGATGGGTCTAGGGAATTGGGAAGTAAAGAGTTTAGGAGAATAACTAGGCCAATCTGAGGTGGCATGTGACCAGAGGGTTGAAAAAACCAAGACAACAGGGGCTGAAATTACACCAAGATTTGCTAAAAATTCATGTATTACAACGCACCTTCACCAAAAATTTCAATGCTAAATTCTATATCATGCGCAATACTTCCATCTGTACGGTTAGATCTCTGATAGGCACTTGCATTCAAAAGTTTTAAAATTGCTCCCAATTGGCCATACAAAGGATTGCCCACCCCCCAAATCAACCACGGTCCTTAATGGGTTAATGAAATTCACAAAGACTGCCATATAAAAGCTCATGTAGAGCGGCTTATACAAAGGTTATGAAGATTGCAATGGGGAGTCAAAGTTCATTTGGGAGCACCTCCTTAAACTAAAACTTAGATAAAAACTGCATTGGAGACACTTAGCCATTAGAAGGTGCACACTGATAAGTTAAAGAGCAAAGCTTACTGACGATGAATGTTGTCTAAGACTACACAATTTTGCAAAACATTTGACATTAGAAACTTGTGTGCTGCGGTTGATAATCTGCCGTATCAACAGTGTTGCACTTTGTATAACATTTAAACAGACTGTAATGTACTCAGTTAATCACAGGATCCCTTCTAGTTCTAGAAGAGTGGCCACATTCACAATTCACTAATCGTGGTCAGCAAATTACAAAGAATGAACCGAACAATTTCCAAGCAAACAGCTTCAAGAATTCGATCTATTTCACTGCACAAGAGATTGTTACCAATAATTCTGGGTATAATTCTATTGTTATTCTATTTGTTGGCATTCTATTTCGTAAGCAGTTCCACGGAATAGGAAAAACAATATCATGAAGGCCACCTATCATGAAGGCGAGACTCTCGACCCTGCCAAAACTCGATCACGTCTGGGATCAGCCGAAAACCTCCCCAATGAGATGGTCTTGGTGTGAATTTTCTGTACAAGAAAGGTACCAAAATCAGAACAGAGTATTCGAATTACATTTTCAAATTTCTGTGATTCTTCGCACAATCCATTAATTGGAGACATATCAAGAGTTCAAGGTGCACGGATTCTATTTAGAGTTATTATATGCTTGTACAGAATAACAATATTCCAACAATTTTGTGTCAAGAATATACCAAAAAATTCAAGGAGTCTCATCACATTGGCCAGCTCCGGTAGAAAATCAGTGGCAGCAAAAATAGAAGACTACGCTGGTGAAATGAATTTTGATGTATATACTAACACTAGAATTGAACAGAAAACTAGATTCGTACGCATCAGCATATTCCGCGTTGAGATCCTCGTTGGCTTTGTCCAGCACATGTCGTCCAGGTATGACTGAGCTCTGTAAGCCATGCGGAAGTATTTCGAAGATTTCAGCACCAACTAAAGCTTACTACACAACTTCACTACCAGTAATACTAAACGCCATGATAGAATTAAAATCTTAACTGAATGGAATTTTCAGGATGTAATCATTTGTAAAGAAAAAAATTCCCTGAAGATAGTGTTTCATCAAATTCCTGTGTAAGCAACCCATAGTATAATCAAAATGACTACAAATGCAAGATTCAATAACTTGGTATGTAAATATGAACATGACACATATAAAATACGCATACAATTCATTGCTTTTACCTGAGCACTGACAAGAGCTCCAATCTGACTTCCTCGAGGGCGGTTGTGAGGTAAGTGTCTGACTCCTGTGAAGAGACCATTTCAATACTACCTTCAAGCCGCACCTGTAGCGAAGGACACGATAAGCTATGCCTGCTACTTGTATGGTTCTCATTCTTCAACAAAATTTGTTGAGAAAGGTTCTAGGAATCTGAAATCTGAAATCTGAAATCTGCTCTCAATATCCAATCTCCAATTCAATTCTTGATTCCAAGAAATGTCTTTATGGTTCTTTCTAGCATGATTAATTAAGCAGCCGTCATGTTGCACAGACGAGTAACTTACCGATACTGTGACTGGATACTAAAAGTAGAAAAACTTTCGAATTAGCACCATCACATGACATCGTCAAGGAGTCGGGGCATAAGCACATTCAAGGATAGAAGCAAACGGAGCGATGCAGGGGCTCCCAGAAGAAGACCAGACAGGCTTTTGGATTGGCCTCCAGTTCGACTGACGGCTTCCGGCTTCCATAATTGGTATACCTACGAACGCAGACAAAAACCTTGAGCATTACACTCAATGGCGGCAACATCGATCATTGGACTGACCCGAGTACTTCTCTACCAATGATTTAGTTGCGAAAGCAATTTGATCACCAGTAACAATCATAAGAGATAGACGTTACGAAGACTTGCATACCAGACAAAGCCCCGTTCGTCGTAGCCTTTCAACAACACCAATTGCGCAGACCTAACTTGGCAGCGCAAATTCTTTCATAAATTAGTTGGAAGTATGAAATAGAAATGGAAAAAGTTTATTTTCACCAGTACATCGAGAAAGCACTCACGGTTGTCCATCTTTTTCTAGCCGTTGCCAAGGTCATGGCATTGGAAACCGCTTCATCGAACCACACTTTGAACTGCACATTCAAACTTGCGGTTCTTTAGTTACCCTGCAGCCCACTTGGCCAAGCTAAGATATCCTACATTGTAAGAGCTACAATTGACAAGACATACAAGATCACAGATACAACCGAGGATACTAACAGACATTTACAAAATCATTTTACCGGAAGTGGTTAGACAGAATTTCCAGAAACTCACAGAAAATTTGGCTTTAGAAAATTTGAAGCCTGTTCTTAGGCAGTAACTATCACTCTCCACAGAATATTGAAATAATGCCTCCATCAGGCTTCCAACGGAGGCTACTAGGACTCAGATAACAAACGTCCGAAATTCTTCGAGCACCTGGCAGCATATGCTTAAAGTACCAACTTACTGAAAGTAGTTGAGATTTTCCTACCAGTTTCTGATGCAAGGAATATCAATGTAAAGCTACGCAACGGAGTTAAAAACCCTGATTACCTGCTCAAAGGGATCCTTTTTGGCTTGATGGGCAATTTCGTTAAAATGGCGAAATTCCGTAACTTTGGCAGTTTTCACAGTTCAGAGCGGCCGCTCTGAAATGTTCAACTGTCCTAGATTTCTGAAATTTAAACCACTTATAGATGTCTGAAATCTAAAACAGTTATAGATGTTGCTTTCAAAGTTCAGACCACGCGATTTGAAATGTACATTTGTTTTAGATGTCTGAAATCTATATAAGACAAAGATTTATGTAATCTATACCTCTCGTAGATGTCACTTTCGCAGTTCAAAGTGGCCGCTCTGAAAATGGCATAAGGAATACCGTCATTTTAACGAAATTGCCCATCTTGATCTTCGAGCAGTTCAAACCCAACATAATTGAGGCGAAGTGCTGCAACATCTAGAACGGATTTAGAATTGGTGGCGCCTACACGCACGCACATGGAGTGACCAGGATACGGCGGTAGACGAAGAGAGAATCTCTCAAAAACTGCTGGAGGAACAAATCGACCACCGAGGAAATGATGAGCACCGTTGAACAGTTTTGCACAGAGTTTCGGTGCTGTCAATAACACCTGTAGACATATCTCAGGCCACGGCATGAGACGGATGGTTCAAGCAGTGAGCCACAGAAAACGTTCACAGGGAGAAAAGGAGGGATCCATATTCGAACAATAAACAATGAAAAGTGGAGAAATGAGAGAGACCAGCAAATCTGGCAGCAAACCAGTGCCCTCGGTGTCTTCATTCTCAACGTGCCAGTCAGATGGAAAACCCACCGACACAACGGGCGGAACCCCGACTTCCTCCGCTGTCGTTCCATTTGGTACCACCAATTTCGAAGTAGTGAATCAAATGGTGGACGAGGTATACCTGTAAAGCAGGATCATAAATGTGATGTACACTCATCAGTGACCTTTTCAGTTTGCAATGAATTGTTGTGAAAACACAAGCACCGTCAGTTGCAGAGACTTCACCGATCTAAACTTTAATCGGAAACGTTGTGGTCCACAGAAATGATCCATCAGCAACAAATTTCCATCCGCAATAAATGACCGGAGGGTCAGTAGTGGTACATGTCGCATACCATAGCATCTATCACAAGTTCAAATCCATCCTTCAGCTTCGACGGTAGCTCTTCTGCCGACACAAAAGGCTCTTCAACTAGACACACAGAATGGTCATGCTCAGAGATTATGCAACCGATGGAATGAGAACACCCATCACACAGTTCATCCGTGTCCATTGATTCTTGAGGTGGTTACACTGGTTTCAGACATCACATTTTGAATTTCTCTCAAAAGTGTGAAACGATTGAAAACAGACCTGAAATTACAGGTCCATGGTGTGCTTCGGATAACAAATGGAGGTTTTGGACCCAAAGTGGTAGAGATGTCGTGCAGCCACAAGCCCCATCTCCTCCATTATTACCAGGTCCACAGATAACCAAAACCCGACCGTATTCCTTTACTCCGTAAACCTGGCACCACGCCAAATATCTCTTCTTCAACTAGGTTTGGAAATCAAAATGAGGAGGCTCAATGTAGAACAGATATCCTAGCCTTACAATATCAAAAGGTCAGAAGCGCTTCTTGCTTCAATTTGATGCTTAAGAAAGGAGTGTTTTAGGTATAGTCCTAGTAGTGTGCAATCCTTGCTTCAGTGATCGCCGGTATGAGTGGTTCTACCTTTATTATGCAATATATCAGATTGTTCCTTGACACGTATCCCCTCAACCCTTTCTGCTTGTTACAAGCTGTCAAGAAGATGGAGAGATGTCTTGAGCCAGATGTACCTGATGCACTCTTCTGATCTTTACGACAAGCTCTAACTTAAGACAAAAAACTCACACATTCCAACTAATGTTTTGTGTTAAATTTAACACAACTGTGTTAAAAATAATGCAAACTTAACAGACTTGTGACTAAAATAATGCTGAAACTGCCTTATTTTTAAACACGGTGGTGTCAAGATCTCTTAAATGCTGGAGCCTAGATTTTGTTCATCTGGACATTTCGCAAGTTCCAAAAATTGTTTTGTATGCATTGTGCAAGGTTGCAAGTTTTCGTTGGGGCACTAACTTAGAGTCATCTCTTTTCAACAGTGTGTTGGATGCTTAGGCAATGAAGTTTCCGCAGGGTGACCAAGATTTCCCTCACATGATCAGGGTGCACATCAATAGGTTTGAATAACCAATTATTGTTGTTGCTGCTTTTAGCTATTTGTCGGAGTGTGGTGCAGCGTTCGGTTGAGTTTTACCGGCTATTTTCTTTCAATTTGCAAATTGACCTGTTTTTTCAAGTACGGAAATTGGTTCAGTACTTTCTCTCATTTTTACTCAAAATAGAAATTTTAAAGATTTTTTCACCAGCCTTATTTTTTTTTTGCTTATGTTTCCAAATTGCAACCCAGTTTTTCCCAATTCCACCCGTTAACTTTGAACTACGTGATGGTCCTTCCCTAACATAGGTGTGATGTGATGTACTTGAGGACTATGCCATATTTAACTACTTTTGGACTTTGCAAAGTCCAAAATTGGTAAAGGGACATCTAAGACAATTGTAGATTTTGACTTCTATAGATTTTATGAATCTAGAAATGATATAGATTTTGGACTAGGTGGTTTGAAAAATGTACAACAGGTTTAGATTTTAGATATCTATGACATCGGGGGATCTCACGATCGACAAAGTCCAAAATTCCCTTAAAAGTCCAAAAGTAGTTAAATATGGCACCTGGTAGCTTGCAAACACTTTTGACTTTGATCAAGGTTGCAATTTTGGAATCTTTAATTAATCCATAAATGACGTTGCAACCGTTTTTTAGCCGATGAATGAAAATAAATCTTCTATGTAGGATAGGAGTGCAACTATTCATCTTCCAAATTTTGTGCGAAAAGGCGCGATCTTCTATAGTAGTTTGGCTTCTATTTAGTACTTTTGGATTTTTTTAAAACAATGATTTATACAATATCAAAATGGATGATTTCCATAATCACCAGTCTCTCTTTTAAGGGTTAAGGATGGCCTTGTGCAAAAACAAAATATGGTTGTATCTATGTTTTGATATTTTTTTACTTGATAATACTCCCACCATTATAGTTATATGTAATCCTTACTCTAACTAGAAAAAGTGGACAAATTTTCACCTCCTAAGAGCTCCAACATCTTTATTTAGATGATGAATAAAGTAAGTACTTTAAGTTATTGTTTCAAATACCTTCTCATTCATTCAAAGTAATTCTTGAATCTTGAAATGATTTCTTTTCTTTTGGACCTATTTGATGAAATTTAGGTAATATATTCAAACAAAGATATTAAAAAAAACATGCAAAAAAAATAGAAAGAGATTGAAGCAATAATCCCTAATTGCCCAAGGGACCAAAAGTGTCCCCGCATAGTCTGAAAGTCCAACTCGAAGTGCTAAAACTTTTGCATTCAATGTCCAAATTTAATAAAACTTGTTGCAAAATTTGTGTTCTTTCTTCTAGATTACATTGTAAAATTTTCAGACCAATCTAAGATGTTATGATTTTTTGGAAGCCATTCGAAGTTCATGGGTTCAATTTGAGTTCACCAAACTGCATTTTGATGGCTGCAAGTTCGTGGACTTGTATTTCCTTAATCCAATGTTTGTTTTCAATGTGGATTATATTCCCTTTGAAGTCTATATATTATGGTAAAATTTCCATGTCAATCCAAGTTGTTTTGAATGTTACTTTGGGAACTATTCAAAGTTCAAAATCTAAACATTTTTAGATTACGGTGAACTTCAACGGCTTGTTTCTTTTTCATACAGTCATTTCTAGAGAAAGGGGTGTTTTAAGTATAGTCCTAATAGTATAGTCTTGTAATTTATGACCTCTAAGGTGATTTTTAGTAAATTTTTACTAAAAATGTCCTACTAGGTCATAAATTATAGGACTATACTAAAAAAAAACTTTCTCTTGTGGTGAGTGTTCGTTTCCAACAATTTTTTGGAAAAAGTTATGTATACTAGTTTAATTTGTGTGGTTAAAATTTCATATCAATCCAAGAAGTTATGAGTGACTGAGAAGCATTTTAGTAGAAGGAGGTTTAACCTTAAATGTGTTCTTTACAACTTTTTTTTGCTATTTTTGACATTTCAAAGCCATTTTCAGACACAATGAGTCAATTGAATGATATTTTCTTTCACCAATGTGTTTGAATGTTCATTTTGAAGCACTTTCTGGTTTCAAGGTTTTTCATTTGAGTGAAGGTTTAGAAATCAAATTTCACCTCCAAATGTCTTACTAAGAAAATCTCAGCATCCTTTTTCAACACTAAAACATTAAAATCTTGCAATCTATGTGCCCAAATGACTCCAAATTTGATTAAAGTCATCTACAACACATACACTAAGATTGTACAATTGAGGTTTCTATACCTTAGTGACATTTAGACCTATAACACTTCAAAAGCAATGATGTTTTTAAACCCAAAAAGACCCTTGGCATTTAGGGGTTTAAAGGGTTGAGAGAAGTTGCCAAGACTTGGAAGAGATCTTCCCATATTGGGAAACAAATGTTTTGTTAATATAAGTCCATTTGAGTAGGGTTTAGGGCTTAGGATTTAGGGTATCTCAACCCACTGCAATGTGGTCAGCAAACACAGCTCCACTCACCAGCATTGCAGCTACTCCAAATGACGGGGATAAACACCCTGAGATTCCAGCAAAGAATTTTGTAAACTAGTTCAAAATTGGGTTTATAATAGTACAAACTGTACAAAGAGCGACTGCCTGGGGGACATGTTGACCACCCAAAAATACTCTACCCAACGTTAATCCTAAAGTGTAAACTACACGGACTGATCTTAATGCTACTTTTCCCTTCCTAGGCCTTTCTGCATCAATCGAATTACAAGAAGATGATACTGATTCACGCCTGATTGCAATCCTGGTAAAGTCAGTTTGACCGTGTGAAAGTTGATTGTCATGCCTCTGAAGCTGCAAATATCTCAACTCTGAAGCTGAGAACGAATGCACGATCAAAGATTAACGCTGAAGTTGGTTAGACCACATGGTAGACGACGTAACGAAGCTCACCATCATTGAGTCCAACAGAGACCTCCTGTACGTATAAACCAAAATCCAAGCATTATCAGAATTATGTCAGGGATGTACAATTCGCGTATTTCAACTAATTCATATTACATTAGTAACGTAGGGTACCATCGAGAGGGATTGTTCCTGAGAAATGCATAAGGGAAGAGCAGTTTGAGACAATTTTCAGTCATATGGACCACCTTATAGAGCCCATCATCTCCTTCAAATTTGATGCAGCATAGCACTAACTTGAATTGGAGAAAGATAATCACAAATTATAACCCGTCAGCAATTGTTACCAAACTCAAAACTACAGCAACCAAACATTGATTAATCTCATCCTAAAGAAAATCCACGGGCGAAAAAACATACCAGTATTGTAAGCACAGCAGAGGTTCCGTTCATCAATATGGTGTATATCCAAGCCAAGCATCCAAGAACCAACCGCTACGTCCTCGTTCTTGTATTCTTTGAGGAAGGCACTGCATGAAAAAAGAATCACATGTTTAACAAAAGGAATGCCCACAAAACCGAGCAGGATGGACAGCAATGGTTTGAACATGAGGGGCACAGTAAAGGAGATATGAGACAAACCATTAGTACTGGAAGCATTCATACCTATTGATTGAGATGTACATAGCTAAAGATCTTGAAAGCGCATAAACTTGACCAGAAGCATGCCGATGGTACCTGTCCACAAGTCAATACAGCTTGGAACATTTTAGTATCGAATTGTCAGCAAACATCCAAAACACTAGTCACTGGTGTGAAGTAAACAAACTCGTTAAAACTGTCACATGATAATATGATAAGCGAATTGACACTGCGTTTGATGATGCTGGCTATCTTAATTATTAGCGTGGAGGCTGGTTTATGCTATAGACGATCCGGAGGAAAAAAACAGAAATCTATGCTTTGAAAGGCCCTCATAAATCACAAACCCTATGGAGCGGAGCAAGTAAGGTTCGTAATTTGGTTGGAACAGATACTAGGCAGTGCGAAGGCGTCCTGCTTATGGTCTAATACAGAATTTATGAAAAGGGGTCCCCACGGAGTTGCTCTCATTGAATACACAAGGGTCCTCTATACGTCAGATAGGACATTCTTGCCTTAAATACCCAACACCCAATACCACGCAGTGGGTTCTTTACACTCCTGTCCCTCCAATGGAATTATTTATGAAAGAAAAGCAATTCAATCACCCATACTTACTCAGATTTTTGGTCTCCAAACCTCCACCAGTCAGGCTCATACCATTGTGCATTCCTGCATCAAAGAACGGCAAAGACTACAATTGAGTACAAAGTCACGGTCATTTGAAATTTATAATATTTTCAGAAACAGAAGATGACCACTGACATTTAACGCTGACAGCAAGAATCAAGATTTGAAACAGAACAAAGAAATTGGTAACGAAAAAAAAAATAGCAGGTATGCAAAGTCCTTCAAATAACACCCATTAACTTTCAGATAGTAGCGCTGCAAACTTACGGGTCAGATACCACCACCCCCGACTTCATGCATCCTACGTATGCTCCCGTTTTTTCCTTGTGAGTGGATAGCAAGGTTCCTACCATATCTGTTTCATACCCACAAGAACAGGGCATGTGTTCATAATCGCATGGAGTGGTTGAAATGTTATCAATTAGAAAAGCATGCAATCAGAAACTCGAATTGTAATCTCCTAGCAGACCCCGTGTTTCAACATAATGGAGCGGATATATATATATAAACACACACATACATAGCATCAAGAGAGCTGTATCCAACGAGAGCGTAATAGTAAGAATACAAGGGGTTTAATTAACATGTAGAACTTCACAATAGATTATGACTAAGGAATAAACAAATTAATGTAAAGAAGCAGCGATATAGATGGGAACAACGAACTCACCTAGATTCAGGCCAACGTTATCATCCATCTTCAAATAAAAATCAGCGTCCCACATATTGACTGCTATGCTGAAAAAAAGCCTACTTTTCTGTGTCAAGTTATCATCGCCCTCGACATGATCGTCCTGTAGAGATACATACCACTTAAGTATCGACCCTGAAAGCTAATACAACTTGCGGAATTTGTTATCTCTTTAAGCATGAGCTTGTCTAAGCTGGAATAAGCTGACCACAGCAATAGCTGGGAGAAGAATTTGAGTGAATTTCTCAGACAGTGCACACTAGGAAGCTGGGAAGATGAAGAAAAGAACTAAGTACTACAAACAGAAGGAATCATATAGATAGAAGAAAACTCTAAAAAAATCCACTCAGTGCGGTATAGTTGAGTACCAGTACTAAAAAATCCTCTGTTTCATTACTTTCTCGATCAATTTGTCTGTCTAACATATCTCCTCTGTTTGAGCTGCATTCACTCCATCACAAATAGGGTGACTCAAACTTAGCTGAACTTGAGTGGAGCATATTCCAGACAACATGTCTACGGGGTATTCATCAATACAAAAAACCAAACATAAGTAAATAAGGAATCTCCGTTCAACAAGGTGATCGTACAACAAAATTACAGAAACAAACCTGCGTCCAATGACGTAGCGGATGATGATACGTTTGTCATTTTCAAGTTCCTTCAGCGCAGTACCTGCGATCACAACTTGAGAAGGAATTGAAAATGGCACATAAACTCTTAACACGAAAAATTACTACCAGAAAGTGTACGCATCCAAAGTATGATGAGGCGTGATGGTGATACAATGAACATCTGGCAAACCTACGTGCATATATTAACACAGCTTTAACTTGACAAGACCAAGAGTTTAATCATAAAGAGAAGCATCGTAAAACAAACAGTTGAAGGACCAAAAGCTGTACCAGTGGGTATCCAATTCTTGCGAGAAGACGTGCGCCGGGACTGACCACCGAAATTTGTGAAGATGCCAATGACCATAGTTTTCCGACCTTCCGTATGCGTTCTGTTAATAGGCACATATCCCCGAGTCCTTGCAGCAGCTAACTCCAGCTCCGTATCTTCTAGCTTCTTCTGTTGTTCTCTGTAAAATAGTTAAATTAATATATTAACACCAACTAGTTGCTGTGATCTCTCAAATCTGATTTAGTACATCATCTAGGGCCTAAATCAGACATATACATATGAATCGGGGTGGCAAGGCAGTCCTTACTTGCAGCCAATCATCCTCCATGTTTCATCCAAAGAAATAGGGTCTCTTGCCTGCAAAGAGGAAGTGAACATCAGCGAGTCATTTTACTGAACACACCTAGAGCTACAAATTACGTTTTCAAATCCCTGTTACTGATTGGTCACCGGTCTAGATTCAATTAAAAGCATGCTACAGGGTCTGCAAAAGGACCTGAAGTCTACTGCTTGAATCGGTACTCATCAGCTGGCGATGCATTCTCATGTTGTCGCCGGCATCCTGCCATAGCCTGGCACATAATATTGCTAAAAAGATCAGAAACGATCATTTTGACGCTGTCAGTGCTCCCGGTACTACTATTAAATAATTTGAACACAATGGGGGCAGTGCATAAGAACCCCTTCAGAGGGTTAGCCTCATGAGAGTCAGAATTTCAAGCCTTCAAGAGCTAATTAGCCTCATGAGCTCAGAACCTCAAACCTTCAAAGCAACAGTAATTCAGTTCCGTCATTTTTAATACGAACCAGATATCTTCGTTATATAAAAGGCAGAGAAGTCTAAAGAGCTGCATCAACAATCACTGTCTGAACCTCTATATCTACTATAAAATAAAGTAGTCAAAACTTGTCGAATACATACGCACGTCTGAATTAGGTCAGGGATCTGCTCACGCAAATGGACACATCTATGGATACAGAACAGTACATTCCCGACAGGGAGCCCTAAATCCCATAATACTCTAAATCTCGGAGTCGATCAAATCTCAAAACCCTAAAATTCAAAGCAATTCACCAAAAGAATACGAAAAAGCGAAAAGTGTCGGCAATCCAGATCCAGACTTCAAAAACTCTAACCGCTCAACCGACGCCCACCGCTCCCAGAAACTGCAACCTCACAAACGAATCAAACCCCTCGCCACCACAGACCACGGACCTAACTCAGACATCAATTCACAATTCACAATCCACCTAATAGTAACACACTAGACCTAATCAATTCCCCATCGGTCGGCACTAAAATAGTACATTCCCGAACGGCGACTCAAAATCGCGTCACACTCCCAATCTCGCGTAATCTAGGCAGGCAGATTCTAAAATCCTCAAAACCCTAAAATTCAACAAACCTCAAAAAAAAAAAAATTCACAAACCTTTAAAATTCCACAAAGCTCATTACGCACCAAAAACGATAAAGTGAAAAGTCATATCTACACTCAAGATCCACCCTTGAAGAACACTAAAAACCGCAAAATCGACTCCCGAAACCGAGGACTCACAAACGGATCTCAAACCTCGCCTCCACTTCACGATTCACGACTACTTCTACACGACACCAGATCAAATTCTCCATCACATCCTTCCACGACGACGACGAACCAAACCAAACCAGAAAACTTCCAATCCCGTGAATCTCAAAGGCGAATCCCACCCGAGTATTTTCTACCTTCCGGCAATGTAAAAGATGGCAATGAGGTGGAAGAAGAGCAAGACGAAGCTGATCATGCTGTCTTTGCGCAAGGAGCTGCTCCGATGGGGCGGAGCTCGCGAGGACCTCATCGCATTCTAAAGGAATCGCCAGGGTAAAGACAGGGCCAGCGGAGATTCTAAGGGACCATGAGAAGTGACCGACGACGATCGGGGAAGATGATGACAGGAGGAAGCAAGTGAAGTGAAAGGAGCTGCGAATAGAGTGTAACTTGGACTTTGAGAGTCCGAGGGCTGAATAACTTTGGGCGAGACGAAGTTGGGGGGGGGGGGGCGGGTATCGGGGTACCTTTCTTGGAATAATATCGGAATTCTATTTTCGGGGGTAGGGGGCTTTTTTATCATTTTTTTTAAATCGTTTTTTATTCTTTTATTTGCGGGGGTGGGGAGGTATAAATGGTTTAGTGCCACTACCTTTGCTGCAGCTTCCTTGTATTTTCTGTGGGGTGACCCTAGCAGGCCAGCAGCTCAGAAAAAAACAAACTTGCTTGGCCACCAGTGATCCGGCCGGGGTGAACTGACCCCCTCGCTCGTACCCCTGGGAAAACCCTGAAATTTTTTATTTTCCATGCATGAATTTTTTTGCAAATTCTGAATTCATATTTGCAATCAGAGGCCCCAAATTAGCTAGGGGGTTTTAGAAAATAGATTTTACACGGCACAAAATAGGGGGCTTTTTTTTATGTGCACCCCTGGATGGACTTTGGCAGTACGAGCGAGGGGGTCAGTTCACCCCGGCCCAATGATCCTAGAACTAGTTTATGGAATTTTGTGCAATATGCTACTTTCAAGACAAACTTTGACTACCTTGAGAGTGAGTAGTATTAACCCCTAAAGTCTCATTGTCTCCGTGGGGGACAAAATGGATTTCGGGTTGGCTCCTATGGTCTCAATATTTGTTGTCATTTTCTGAATTCTTTTTGGGAAGATAGAAAAACACAAAAGCATTCCAAAAACATAATTTTTATTCCAATAGGAGCCCCAAAACAAAAGTTATGGCACAAAAAGCCCTTTTTTTTAGTTTGGCGGGCAAAAAGTAACCTTCAAGAAAACTTAATGTAAAAAAATTTAAAAATTAGTTTTGTATAGATTATATTTTACATGGAAAGCTTTGATTCACTCCATTTGGATTTGTAATGTGAAAGTTATGGACAATCTTGTTTTTCAGGCAATTAGAGCATTTTTTGAAAAAATAACTTATGGTACTCATTTATGACTTCAATTTCCACAATTTAAAAAAAAGACTAACTTCACAAGGTTAAGATCTCTTGCTAGAACAATCTCTTCGTTGAGATCAGTGTATTTTAATTCCATCTTAGAACTATTAACAATTTAGATTTTTCTTCAATCTTGAACCTACTTCTACTTAACAATTTTTTAATGAGTGAAAACTAAGTGTTTTTTTCTTTAAAAAAATTTCCTACATTCTCAACTCAATTTTTTATCATCTAAAACTAGAAATTCAAAACCAGTAGAGCAAAAATTATAAGCCAAAAAATGTAGTTGAACAAGGTAAAAAAAACTTGTTTCCTTCACTTTAAACGCAAATATCTTGCAATCTTCATGGTCAAAGTTTGTGAAATTTCTTCTACACATTCCTATACTAGTCTAGTACACAACCCTTCGGTTAGATATGCAAAAAAAAAACTAAACTTTTTTGCTCTTTGCTATAGAAATGGCAGTTTTGAGTGTTTTTTTTATGGAAAAGAGGCCTTGGGACTTTAGGGGTTAAAAAATAGAAAAGGAATGATATTGCAAGTTGTAAAGGATTATTGGGAGTACTATAACACAAAACTGAATAAATAGATGCTAATTTCAATGTGGAAGGAAGTTGCAAATTGGCTATCAAATTCTATTAGTTATTGCAGCCTTGACTAAAATCTAATTTTTGAAGGATTTTCTCTAATGTACATTTAGCCATCAAAAAATTGAAGTAGCAATGGAACAAATTTTAGCCAATTTTGTGAACGTTGTTGGCCACAATTGGAAAATAACATTCATGTGACTACCGGTGTATAAAATTCAATATCACACCAAAATAACAAGTTAACTAGCGACCCATTACCTAGTGAATTGAAATTGAGGTCAATTGGTGCATAGATAAATTTTCAATGAAAAGAGGATGAAATCCACGATGAATATTAGAAGTTGCATAATTTTGGAGTGTTGAACATTTAGTTATAATTTTTGAAATTGAAAGTTAATAGATTACTATTTTAGTTCATAGGTGGTGTAATAATCACTTGGCATAGTTCTATGAATGGGCCATAATGTATCCCATAAAGGATCCTCTTGTATTTAAATGGCATGCAACATGGGTTTAGGAAATGACCTTCACTAATTAAAAATAGAACATTGAAAACAAAACATTCATTATCCTATTTCTACTAATTGAAATGAAATATTTATTGCTTTTCATTTGGTTATAATTTTTCTTGTGTGCTATACTATTCTTTCTCTTTGAAGATTGAATTTTGTCCCTTGCAACTTCTCCATTTGTTTGAACACCATGGAGAGACAAATATTAAATAAATATTTGCATATCAATTCTTCAATTCTACATTAACCATAATAGATTTTTTTATTGGGGTCATCTGAAGAGTCTAGTCACTTTATGGACATATTACATTAAACGCAATTTTTGTGAGAACTTCATATGATATGAAATTTTAGTGACTTTTGAAAAGTTATAACTTCCAAAAAGGCTGCAATCTAGAATAGCTCTTTTGACTCTTGTTTTTAATATTAAAAAATCAAAAGTTTAAAAAGTTTTAAAAAAAAATTAAAGAGTTTGTTAGATTTTAACTTTCTAAAACATGTAACTTTTAATGGTTCCCTAAAATTTAAAATCATTCAAAGTTAGTATGAAAGTTGCATCTAATACAATAGTGCAGTGAAAATCATATAAATGTCTACTAGTAGAATGGTAGTCTTAGAGCACCAAAGAATAGCGTTAGAGCATGGTGCCAATACATGGTCTTGTGACAATGACAAGTTTTTGTTATTTAAATGCACCCATACTTTATAAAATGCAATTTAGCTTGGGTTTCTTCCATTAAGCCAACTAAAGTGCTAGAGCTTAGTGCTTAAACTCGAGATATTTGTTGAATTCTATGCACATTTTTATGGGCCAAAGTAAAAGCATGCTATATGGTTCTCATCATCAAAAGTGATACAAAATCAAATATAGAGGACCAAGAAAGTGACTTTGGCAATGTAAACCATGAGATTTTCAATGATGGAGTGCCTTCCCTCATGACAAGCCCACAAAAGTTGGAGTTCAACTCTTTTGATGTTGGAATTTAAGTGTATTTAATGTTTAGCTTTACACTATTGTACCTTTTTTTTATAATGTTGATGCCTTTTTGGTTGCAATTTTTTTGGCAACTATAAATAATTTCCTCGAAAAGGAGTTCTATAGCTTGTACTTTAAACCTTGTTGAGCTAAAACACCACAATTAATGCATGATAGAAATATAGCATTGGTAAATAATTCTTTTTTAGGCAATCTTTTCAACAATTTCATCCCTAGGGCCTTCAACCCTTCCAACCATGAATAAAGCGGCTGATGTTGTCTCTCAACATGGATGTCATTCTCACAACATAAAACAAGAGTTTGAAGCATATGAATACTTGATATTGATGTGGTTATCCCAAGCTAGACAAGACAACTAACCTACAATCTATCATATTGATAAGATAGCATTTAGTTAAGATAAAACTAATCAAATTTGAATCTTCAATATCAAATGAAGTAATGTATACAAAAAACACAAAAGCAATGAACAACATATATTTGTTGTTGATTTTATGACCTCAAATTGTTGTTGCAAGCAAGCCAAGACTACTACCCTCTGAAAGATGCAAAAATCCTCAACCAAAAACACTAATGTTCCTATAAAACTGATATTCTATCAAGCATCTTACTATCACAACTTCAATTGTATGGGGACATTACCAACATACAAACTTGAGATCCTCACTATAATGACAATGTTAACATCTAAATTATTTTACATAGAACAGTCTAATATTTTTGTATAAAAATCTTGCACATTGATATTAAAAAAAATGATATCAATAGATTTGGCTCTTTCATTCAAAGATCTTTTCAAAATAGTGTCCAAAAAATCATAGTTTTATACATGTTAAAAATATCTAACTTAAAATAAGTTTTATCTTCCACCTTGAACTCAAAAGAGTGCTTCAGCATTGCAAAACTAATGGTGCTAGTATGTGAGCCTAAAAATGCGAGACTACAAGCCTTGAGCCTAAGTGTAAGTAGATACTCTACAACTATTGAAGGTGTCTATAACATATATAATTAAAATATAAGTGTCCTATAACCATGGAAGGTGCTTATAACATAGGTGCCTATAATATAAACACTTATAATATAAATATCATATAACCATAGAAGATACCTATAACATAGACACCAATAATATAATTATGCACCTATAATATAAACATCTTATACCCATGGAAGGTGCTTATAATATAGGTACCTACAACATAGACACCTTTAATAAAGGCACTTATAACACAATTATCCTATAACTATAAAAGATGCCTATAATATAAGCACCTATAACGTAGGAGCCAAGGCTCCTAGGTTCGTGAGCTCAAGATCTTGGGCTCACATACTATCAATCATGATTGCAAAACCAAATCCTTGAAAGCATTTCTATATTGCACACTACTTCAACAAAGATATGAATGAAGGATAAAGATTGTTATGAGTTAGAAAACAAGGGGTTTACAAGTGCATGAAAATATGAATATATGAAAATAAGTCAAAACAATCAATTCATGAAAAAATAAGGATTTAAATCAAGCTCTTGAATAGATGTTCCATCTAAAACCTCTTGATTTGTTTAAATTACTTGTCACATTGAGGAAATACACAAAAGTAAGTCAAGAGCAAATATTAGACAAACAATGTTTTTAAAAAGAATCTAGGATCTGTCTTGGCATGCCCTATGCCACGCTATAATATACCCCACAATTGCAAAGGACACACATACTTCAAGAAAATAGATCAAGATTAGATCAATACTTTATAACCTTGCAAGAATAACATCACCATAATATTTACACTTCCTTGAAGAAAAGAAAGAATAGTGATCTTTCATCCCTAAATATAAAATATGTTTTGTCCTAGCACGAAGCAATGACTATAAGAAACCACTAGAAGCTCATTGTTTCTAGTAAATGGCAAGAAGACAAGAAAAAAAAAAGAATGCAAGAAGAGTACAAACAATGAAGCTACACAAATTCAAATGCTTACCAATTGAGAGAAACAACTAAGGCAAAAGAAATCTGATAGCCATTCAAACAAACATTGAATAATACACAATCTTTTGAACTTTCAACAGAGTTAGACGCCTCTATAATTTATTCATCGTTTTGTTTGCTTGTTAAAATAATCTCAACGTCGAGAGATTAGTGTGTTCCAATTCCATTTTAGAACTATTAACAATTTAGTTTTTCCTTCTATTTTGTACCTACTTCAACTTTTAAAAAATTTAAAGAATGAAAATCAAACGGTGTTTTTTGGAAAAAAATCCCAAAATCTCAATTAAATTATTCAATATAAATTTTTTAATTCAAAATCTGTAACTAGTATAAATTTTTATGTATAGATCAAGGATTCAAAGCCTTATAATCTAATCACACTAGATGCAAAAAGGTTTGTTTACTTATATCTTGTAATCTATAAGGTCAAAGATTATGAAGTTTCTTCCAAACATTTTTTTACTAGGTTAGTTCAATATTTTGCAATTGGACATGCAAAAGAAACAAATGTTTAACCCCAAAGTGACATTCAATTTCTGGGGTTCAAAAACATCATTGTTTTTGAAGCTTTATGGATCTAAATGTCTTCAAGTTATACAAATCTCAACCGTACAATCTTGTAGGGTACATGTTGTAGATGACATGTACAAAATTTGAAGTCAATTGGCCACATAGATTGCAAGATCATAATGTTTTAGTGTTGAAAATGGATGCTGAAATTTTTCCAAAAACACATTTGGAGGTGAAATTTGATTTCTAAACCTACTCAAATGAAAAAACTTTACACTACAAAATGATTCAAAACTAGTATACAAACAAATTGGTGTAAAAAAAATTCATTCAATTGACTCATTGTGTCTACAAAACGGCTTTGAAATGTCAAAAATCAGCAAGAAAAATTGCAAAAATCAGATCTAAAGCTGAACCTCCTACTAGAATGCTTCTCTGTCACTCATTAATTCTTGGATTAACATGAAAATTTAGCCACACAAACTAGACTAGTATGCACAATTTTTCCAAAATAAAATATTGAAAATGGACTCTGTATGAAGAAGAAACAAGCCGCCAAAGTTCACTATACTCCAAAAATGGCAAGATTTGGAACTTCGAATTGCTACCAAACATTCAAAACAACTTGGATTGACATGAAAACTTTACCACAATAACTGTACTTCAAGGGGAACAAAACCCAATTTTTATTTATTGAAAATGAGCAATAGATGAAGGAGATACAAGGCCCGGAAGTTGCAGCCCTAAAATACAATTTGATGAACTCAAATTGAAGTTGTGAACTTCGATTGGCTTCCAAAAAATCAATAAACCTTGGATTAATTTGAAAATTTTACCACACAAACTAGAGGGGAGAATACAACTTTTCTAACAAGTTTTATTGAATTGGACCTTGGATGCAAAAGTTACAATACTTTGAACTGGACTTGTAATTGTGTGAAGACACTTTCTGTCCTCTTTGTCACTTTGGGGTTAAAATTTTTGCTCTTTGCATTGGAAATGAAAATTGTGAGTGGTTTTGAAATGAAAAATAGCCTTGGGAAATTAGAGGTTAATGATAAACTATACTTCAACAAAGATGACTAATGTGCCATGTGCCATTTCCACAATATAATAAAATAAAAATAATATTCTAATTTTTTAATTCACAAAGACTTCAAAATTCAATAACTTTCACACTGTAGTTCCAAACACCACAAAACAAAGTCCGTGCATCCCTTTTTGCAGAGAACTTTTTAACTATACCAAAAACACTACTTAGGGACGCACGGTCCTAAAGATCTCATTGTAACAAACAAACAAATAAAACCTAATTTAAGATTTTGATAGGAAATTTACAAATGACATTTCACTAAAGGCCTATTATTCCCTTGATGTGCATGAAATGTTTGATTTTCAATATTTTCAATCCAAATTTCTATTTTTGCAACTAAATTAGTCCTAGAAAATTCACCCCACTTCTCCACAAGTAATCTTTGAACTTTATAAAAAGTTCAAGACAATTACCACCTCACAATTTGTATAAGCTACTCATTCAAAAAAATAAAAATAAATAATATGCTTGATTAAATCATTAAAAACAATACTAAGGTTTTGAACCTCAAAATTTAGTATTAAAATGGACAACAAAATCAAAATAATATTGTTGAATGTATAAAAGACTATAATTCTCATTCTAAAAACCTATACTAAGTTTTTTGAAAATGATCTCAATCAATATCAATGAGATTCAAAATTAAATGTATATGATGCCTTGTGACAAAGCACTATTGTAGTCTAAAGTGGATCACTATGACTATATTGACATTTGGGGGCATGTTGTGGGTTTAGACTACCTTTTCTATCTCTTGCTATCACTTCTTCTTTGTGTGTGTTTTCTACAACAAAATGTAGCCAATGTTTTCTTCTATCATCTCAATGTTTTTACAAAAATAACAAAGAGAGAGTACCAACTTTGTTTTTTAGGACATAATAATGTGTTTTATTTTAGTATGTTATATCTTTATTGAGTCTATGCATTTCTACTTTTAAACTTATATTTTTTAGGATTCTTGGATTGCATCTCTATAAAGATATAGAAAGCTCTATTACACCTTTCGATGACATGCCTTTAGAGGTCCTTTCAAGGTAACATTTTGTACTAGAACAACCACAATTGTGTGTGAATTGTGAACTTTGTTGAACAATTGATGATTGACCAAACTCTATTGCAAACATTGAACTACAAGGATTATAGGAATCAACCCATTTTTTATTACACATCCAATTTTGGCAACACAGGGTGGTCTATTTCCGTGTCTAGGTACAAGATGAGTAAGTGATTAAAAATGATACATTATGATTGGTCTACAAGATTCTTGATTTGCAACCAATCCTTGGTTAGAAATAAGATGACCTATATGACTAGTAGGGAAAAAAAATAGAATCTTCATCTAGAAAATTCATAGTAATTTTTTGGGAAGAAACAAAATTGTGAAAAATTATGGAATCCCTCTTAAATTTATTTTTGCATACAAGAAGTTCTTTTCAACATACCTAAGATTCAAATATGTTTAATTGCTTAAATGGAAAAAATGGATCGATTCCATTATTGGCTTTTTGCCTTTTGTTTTCATTTGTATCATCAATTTGTACTGTTTGAAATTGTTGGCTTCTTGTTGTGTGATCTTGTTCACATGTTGCATTAGAGCCATTGTTAGTTAAGACTACAATTAGATCTATTTTTTTGTGATTCTGTTAAATGGTTGTGTGATGTGAATATTGCAAGTGTGATTTGGATTATTGTGCAATCTACAAGTGTGGAGCTTGAGGTTGTTGATTCTCCAAAGACAATTTGCATCTAAGATGTGGAAAAGGTATTCATTTATTGATTAAATCTCATTGCATTTTGAAACCAACAGCTAAGCTTAGAAATACTATTGTATATGAGATTAGTGAGCCTATTCATGCATTGGTACGCAATGAGTTGATTATCATGATTGTCTCTATTAAGAGATTTTCATGTTGAAACTAGTATAAGATTAGAGTAGCATTGATAAGAGGTTTGCAATGCTAGACTATAAGAAACAAATTGTATACATCCTTTAGTCTTTCCAAATAATAATTGCATGTGTTAATATGAAATTCATTTCTATGCCAATAGGGCAATCAATGAAACATCAGTTCAATGTTTCAAGATTCATTTTGGAGAAAGAATTCCGAAAAATTTGGCAGCCAAAGAACCAATTCATAGAGCAAGCTCTATATCACCTAAATAAGATGAAACCTTTTTTACAAATTAGAAACGTGCAAGAAATATGGCTTTGACAAGCTCTTTTCACTATAAGAATTTTGACTCTGCTTGTAGTTTTTAGATTCTTGCCAATTTCTAATGCAACTCCAATATCATTTTTTATTTGTAATTATGAAAATTTCAAAAGCACCAAGGACTTGGTAGTCACTGGTGTCCACTACAACCTCTAGAACTAGCTATTAAGTTTGTAGGCACTATAATTCTTTCAACAAATTTTGGTATTGTGGGCAGGGCTAGTGTGGATTTTCATGCCCACCTTTCACTAATAGTGTTTCTTTTATGATGTGGATTTGTACTAGCTAAATAAGAATTCCAAAAAATTATAATCTTTGATTGGATGACAAAGTTATACAGTTATCTAAAAGGGTTGGGCAGCCCAAATAGTCTTTCCGCAATTTTGACTTTAACCAAATGGGGAGAGGGACTAGACTTGAATTTTTTTACAAAAGGATGAATAGGAAGAGGTTGCTAACCTAAATCCATCTCCAACGAAGGGATATCTAAACTCATGAACTATAAAATCAAATCATTTTTGGCAAAGTACCTTTACAATTATAAGGAAGAAACCTTTATGATAGGTCTCTTCCTTATAAAGTCAAACCCAAAAGGACCTTTCAAATAATTTTTGTCCTTTGAATGACTTCATACAGGGCTATTGGATGGAAAAAAATGCATCCAATTTTTATTGGAGAATGCATTTTCAATAGATAGTATTGCATATTCCCTCATTATGATATCATTGATTTTTCCCCAAAATAAGATAATTAATCCATGGATCACTCTTGTAGTTTATTTTGGCCAATCCTTGCTTTTTATTCTTGATGTGAATTTTAGCCATAAAAATTATATTTTTTGAATTTAAAGCCAACTAACAAAATGAAGATTATCAACTTTAGATTCTACACCAATTTTGAAAAAATCTTAAAATTCAATGTATTAATACAAATGGTAACTTTGTTTTTATACTATGATGTTCTACACTACAAAATGCATCTATGTTGAAAATTTCAAATTTTTCAATTCAATATTTTGTGCAAGGGTGCCCATTGCAATCTTAACTTCTCTTAGTGTTGAGAGCTCTTGAAAATGAGCCTCAAATACACTAGATCTTGGAGAAAAAATCACATTCGAAATTCACTCAAAAAAAAATTTCAAAGAGATTTTAAGAAGCCATAAATTGAATGGGGTTATACATGATAGGTCCTTTAACCTCATATTTTTTTGGTCATCAACTTTTTAGATTTGACTTGTGAAAAGAAAATTGTAAGACTTCACATCACTTTTGCAGTTTTAACACCTCATGGTCAAACATTATAATCTTTCACTCCATATGTGATATTGTTGTATTTTCATTTCCTATGAGATTTCTAACATGTCTAGTTTAAATTTGTACAGTTACAATTTAAAAAAAATAGATACAACTTATCAAAATGTTGACGTTTTATTCAATGTAGAGCAAATTTCAAGATGCTCAAAACAGGCCTGGGGCATTTAAGGGGGTAAGTGCAACACTCGTTGAAAGGTGACTCTCCTGCTCTTGCTCTTGCTTTTGTTGTCCCCTGATGCCTGCTGTGAGAACGTATGTACGGGACTTGATGGTTCCCTCAAGGGAACGCCCAATAATACCAAAAACCAATGGGCCTATCGGTTCATGGTTCACATGGATGAAAACTGAATGAATACTGTTCTTTTTCTCACTGAGTTACAAACTTTCAATGAGTCATTTTCCCTTTGACACCGAGGCTGCTAAATTGGAATCTTCTTTCTGATGTGGGTATCCTCAGACCGCCACTTTTTGCTAATGTGCCTAGTTATTATTATTTGACAGGTTCTATTTTCATGTTTCTTATTGTCAAGTGCAAAAGAGGTTTCAACGCACTAAATAATGCGACATTTAAATACCATATGCAAAAGTTATGAAGTGTCAAAGTTTTTTTTAATGGTACATGCTTTGAAATCATTTCTTCCACATATGTACATATTGATTTTGCAGATGTACAGAAAGCGATGATGGTGGTTTTAGGTAGGGTGCAATTTTAGGTGTACCCACCATAACCCCTTAAGTCAAGGAATTGTACTTCACAAGGTCACATTTGTATGAAAAATGTCCGTGTTGGTGGTGCTTCTTTGGATTCATTCTTCAAGGCAAGTTGGCTACATGCTTGAAAGGTTTTTAATTATTTGGATTTGTATATCATATAAGAAAAAAATAATAAGTAGAAAGAAGTAGAATGATTCAAAATACTCAATTGTCAAGAATTTAATTATGGAATTGAAAAATGCCAATCCCAATGATTGCCATTTGTACTGAAGTGCCTAAAATTGTCATGTTGACAAAAAATGCAGATTGGTCCTTTAGGGGTTAATTGCTTTCCAAATTCTAGCAACTGCTATATTTCATGAGTGAACTTATTAATAGAACCTTTAATGTTGTTAAAATATTATTGTGATTATCAAGAAAAAAAATGAAATTTCATACTTGGCTATCAAGGTCGGAAGAAAATAATTCTAAGAATGGATGCCAAATTTTTTTTAATCTATTTTGCAATTTTTTTGTGTGGAAAAAAGGATTCTTGTGGAATATTGACTAAATATTCTTAGTTTCCAACAAATTCGTAAATAATTTGACTAAGAATGCCAGCCTTGATAGCCAAGTTTGATAGTGTCGGAGCATGTACAATACAAAATATTAATGAATGATTATGATGAAATGTGAACCTTTGTATAGTATGAAATTTGCAATCCTAAAGTGAAGCCACCCACATTCGATCAAATAAACAATTGTGGAGCAGTGCAAGGCGAAGCAAATATTTTTGGAGGTGCAAAGATAGAAATGATGGGGATTGCCAAAAATTTGGTAATTTTATTGCTTGAACTAAAATTACAATGAAATTTGAAAGGTAGGAGTTGGTCTGACCTTATGTCCAATGTGTAGAGTCATCCAATTCCGATAATTCAATAACTATTTTTCACTCATTACTTCATGCCTTCTTGCTCACTACTTTGAGACATGTGTCATGACCTTACTAGTCCCAACCTAAAAAAATGAATAGAAAACATTCTAAGCTTTGGTTGGAAATTTGTTCCAACCTTGGTTGGAAATAACTACATCCTATAAGTGGGTATAGGTCTTTGGTCAAGAATGGGTGGTGCTGCCTTATTCTTAGTACCAATAAAGTCAAGCAAAATTAGTACAATTGGAATGCATGAAATTATATCATGATTTCTAAATAGTATTGATAGCTAGTTTATGTCAGTGAGTCCAATATTCAAGTAAAAAGGCTTTGTTGGAGTAAGGTAGTAGCATCTTAATTCATCAATATTAATGTTTTCAGTGTCTATGTAGCCACATTATGAATTTTTTATTCAACTAGACTAGGAAATTGTAGTAGAGGATGTTGAAATTAAAATGTGATTTTTCTTCTTGGAATGATTATGCTACAAAATTTCTAAAACAATATGTCGTAGGCTCCTACAATTGGTCATAGTCTCAATATACAACTTTGGATTTTGGAACCTTGAAGCAACAAGAAGTTATGTATGAATAATGGCACCCCAAAATTGCTACTTTGATAATCTATTTAAGTTCCAAATATGAAATTGGCGTTTTTTGAATTCACATGCTCATTTAATTTGCTATTAGGCAAAAACAAGAATTCATTTCATGTACTTGGTGGTTTATTTTGGCATTGCCTTACAACTTATATTGGTAGTAGAAAAGTTTGATCCCCACCCCCCCAAATAGGCAAATTACCTTGGGGCCCATAAGGGCTCGTAGAACCAAACTTTGTTACTAAAGCTTGATGCAAAAGGACCCTTCATCTACTAAATATTGGAATCATGCCATTGTTTGTACAACAACATATTTAAGAAAAAATTCCCAATAGGATGTTTGTATTTTTTTTGAAAATTTTCATTTGATGAAAAGATTTTTTAACCTCTTCTAGACTATAATCATAGTATTCTAGTTTTGACTCAAAAAGGTTGCCTACGACATCAAAGAATTATAGATAATTTGTCTATCTTGATGTTATACTAAATGCATTTGAAGAATTGACATTTGCAAAGCTAATAGTGCAAAAGTATCTCACATAAACAATTAAAATGATTTCTTGCATTTTAGTGGCATGCTTTGAAAGTTAGAATTCTTTGTCATTAAGTGGAAATTAATATTAGTCTAATAGGTATTTCAAATTTGGTATAAAACAATGTTATAGTCTCATAGGTCTTGTAAATTTTTTCAACATGTGACAAATTTTCCTTCTTAACCCCTAAAGGACCATCCTGTAGAATTTGGCAACATAAAAAAATTGGGCAGGTACATGTGGTCAGAGATTTACAAGTTTGAGGCTGAAATTTTAATAGAAGTTGTGGACGAGGAGTACCTTTCATTTGAACTAAGTTTTATGACATTTGTAAATACAAGTCAAAAGTTATGGCCTAATATGTTACTTTTTTTCTCAGCCGGGCAGTTAGGGCAGATCAGAAAATCACTTTTTTCAGAAACAAAAATTTGAAACTGGTTTTCCAGAGCTATCTATACGTGGAAAGCTTTTAATCATTCCATTTTGACCAATGAGTCAAAAGTTATGAGGAGTTTTAGTTTGCGGGCAGTTTTGGAATCTCTATTCTAAAATAAACGTTGAAGTCTTTTATCTTACTCAATTTTCAATATTTTTTGAAAAAAATAAAATCATAAGATGTAAATTGTTTAATACAACATTTCAACCATTGGGATTGGCATCTTTCAATTTCATACCTAAATTCTTAACAATTTAGTATTTTGAATCATTCACTACTTCATTCTACTTACTATTTTTTTTTCTATATGTTGTACAATTCCAAATGATGTGAAATTTTTCAAGCATGTAGCCAACTTGTTTAGAACAAAGAATCCAAAGAAGCACCACCATTTCGGACATTTTTTCATAAAAAATTGAGCTTGTGAAGTGCAGCTGCCCTGTTTTTCGCAGGGTCAAAAAAACAATTTCAGTGATTTTGAATACTTATATCTTGCTATCCATGTGGTGGAAATTTCTGAAATTTTTACCACATATTCTCAAGTCAGCATACTACAAGATCCTACGGTTACATGAGTCAAAAAATAGTTTTTTTCAAAAATTTGGTACTTGTACTAAAAATGGCAGTTCTTAAGCGTTTTCAGTGAAAACATAGTCACAGAACTTTAGGGGTTAAACACATGTAATCGACCAAATCAATTTATAAAATATTTTTATTCCTTATCAACAAAATAAAAGTAATTTCTACACCTATTGTTTTTATCTCAAATTCCATATATTGAATGATGAATAAAAAACTTGAAGATGAAGTCTCATCCAAAAAGATCTTGTTCATGCAAAGTACCACAGAATCTTTAAAAGTCATTCTTATATTATGAACAATGTGATGAAATTGAATTAGGTTATACATATGTACAAATACACATTTAAATAAAAGCATGCAAAAATTCTCCTCAAAGGATTTGTATTGAATGAATAATCTTGAAACAAATTCAATTCAACTTCAACCGACTAAAGAAGATAAGTGTGATCCCATTTGTACTACAATTCAGAAGTGAATTTCCAAAATCTCTAGAGTTGGAACTTGGAGTTGCCTTCACTGAGTTTTTAAACACTTTCACTTCTATATTTTTACTTCTATATTACCTTATGTCATAAACTACATTCTAAAAGTAGCTTTGTTTTGTTTTTAAGCTAAAACCAACCAAGAAGTTTAACCCCTAAAGGATCGTTTGTCCCCCTAGAGGAAAATTTGGGTCCAAGTAGGTTCCTATGACCTCAATTTTTAGTGAATTTTTTTGAATTTTTTTGAGCATGTGCGATTTTGCAAGAGCTTTGTGGATATATAATTTTTATTTCAATTGGTGCCTGGGAGAAAAAATTATGGCAAAATAAGCCAAAAATAGAGGTCGGCGGGCAGTACAAAAAAATCACAGAAAGTCAAAATAATTAATTTTTTTTCTCCTAAAACTATATATTTTTGTCTATATTTGAAGCTTTGATTCATTCTATTTGAACTAGGGATGAGAAAGTTATGGACAATCTTATTTTTTCGAGCAATCTTAGCATTTTCTTGAAAAAACAACTTGTAAGATTCATTTTTTAATGCAATTTTGTAATTTTTCAATTTATTTGGTTAATAGGTTTGTATTTACTTGCTAGAACAATCTCACTATTGGGATTATTGTATTTAAATTTCATCTTAGAGCTATTAACAATTTAGTTTTTCCATCAATCTTGAACCTTCTTCTACTTAATAATTTTTTAATGAATAAAAATTTAGTTTTTTTTTTCTTGAATTTTTTTCCCTAGATTCTCAATTCAAGTGTTCAATATAAAAATTTAGAAAATGAAAATCATTAGTAACAGAAGATTCAAAGCCTAGAAATCTAGTCAAGCAAGGTGCCAAAAAACATGTTTTCTTCACTTTGGATGCAAATATATTGCAATCCATGTAGTCAAAGTTTATGGAATTTCTTGCATACATTCTTATACTAGTCTAATACAATATCCTACGGTTAGATATGCAGATTTTTATTTTATTTTTTTAATTTAAAGCTTTTTTCTTTTTGCAATAGAAGTGACATTTCTGAGTGTGTTTTGATGGAGAGAACGCCTCGGTCCTTTAGGGGTTAAGGGCAAATTTGAATATAATTAAAAAAAAAATGGAAATTTGCCTCCCTTGCTTTTTATGAGTCTTCCCACCAAATTTTTCTAGCCAATAATTATGGTCTTCTTCTTGGAGCAATTACAAACTTTTGAAATTTCTTATGTCTTTTCTTAGCAAGGTTGGACCAATTTCATATATATGGAAGTTTGCTTAAAATAGATTTTTCAAACAATACCACTAAATTGATTTTTCCTATTAGTAAGGGGGCCAAGTTAGAATCACCTAAAATATTAGTGCTACTATAATATTGCATTTTGGTGAAAATTGATACAATACACTCTAATGACTTAAGGGTGGTCACACTGCACAAATAGAGTCTCTTACCTTACTTTAAACTTTAAAGTACACTCTTAAAAAAACAGACTACTTTAAAGCTAGGCCAGCCAGGCCAGCCGGGGAGTTGCGGAGCGTTGAGGGTTTCCCCTTTCGCCTCCTCACCTGGAGGAGCCTTTGTACAACAGGCTGCAGCGTGCGTGCCAGTTTCGACGCGGAAACGCGGACCCACCTCCCCACTGTAACTCGTCAGTCGTCACTCTTCCTCACGCTCTCGCAAGCTTCGCCAATCTTTATATTCTTTTCGTCTCGCAGGTGCCCTTGCCAATCTCCATTCTCCCACCCACCTCAGGAGTTTTGGGATTCTTTTGTGAAGTGTGCGAGGGTTCTCCTGTGAGGTTCTGTTGTGCGGATTTGGGTTCAGATCTGCGTTGCATCACGATGGTGAAGATTTGCTGCATTGGCGCTGGCTACGTGGGCGGGCCAACCATGGCCATGATCGCTCTCAAGTGCCCCGACATTGAGGTCGTGGTGGTGGACATCAGCAAGCCTCGGATCGCCGCTTGGAACAGCGACGAGCTGCCCATTTACGAGCCTGGTTTGGACGAGGTTGTGAAAAGCTCCAGGGGAAAGAACCTCTTCTTTTCGACCGAAGTGGAGAAGCACGTAGCGGAGGCTGACATTGTGTTTGTGTCTGTGAACACGCCCACGAAGACTCGCGGGTTGGGTGCTGGGAAGGCCGCGGATCTGACCTACTGGGAGAGCGCGGCGCGGATGATCGCGGATGTGTCGAAGAGCGATAAGATCGTGGTGGAGAAGTCGACGGTGCCCGTGAAGACTGCGGAAGCGATCGAGAAGATATTGACGCACAACAACAAGGGGATCAACTTCCAGATCTTGTCCAACCCGGAGTTTCTCGCGGAGGGCACGGCTGTGGAGGATCTTGACAAGCCCGACAGAGTTTTGATCGGAGGAAGGGAGACGCCAGGAGGACAAAAAGCCGTCGCGGCGTTGAAGGCGGTATACGCACACTGGGTACCCGAGGATCGCATCATCACCACCAACTTGTGGTCCGCGGAGCTTTCCAAGCTCGCCGCGAACGCGTTCCTCGCGCAGCGAATCTCGTCAATTAACGCCATGTCCGCGCTCTGTGAGTCCACTGGTGCAGATGTGAACGAAGTCGCGTATGCCGTCGGGAAAGACTCGCGGATCGGGCCGAAGTTCCTGAACGCGAGTGTGGGCTTCGGCGGGTCGTGCTTCCAGAAGGATATTCTCAACTTGGTCTACATCTGCGAATGCAACGGCTTACCCGAAGTTGCGCACTACTGGAAGCAAGTGGTCTCCATCAACGACTACCAGAAGACGCGGTTCGTGAAGCGCGTGGTCTCATCCATGTTTAACACCGTCTCGGGCAAGAAGATCGCCATTCTGGGATTTGCGTTCAAGAAAGACACGGGCGACACAAGGGAGACGCCGGCTATCGATGTCTGCCATGGACTTCTGGGCGACAAGGCCCTTCTCAACATTTACGACCCGCAAGTTACCGAGGATCAGATCAAGCGCGACTTGGCCATGAACAAGTTCGATTGGGACCACCCCCAGCATTTGCAACCGCAGTCGCCGACGGCGTTCAAGCAAGTGAGCGTCGTGTGGGACGCGTATGAGGCGTGCAAGGACGCACACGGCATCTGTGTGATCACCGAGTGGGAGGAGTTTAAGAAGCTTGACTACCAGAAGATCTACGATAACATGCAGAAACCGGCGTTTCTGTTTGATGGACGCAACGTTCTTAACGTGGAGGCTATGCGGAAGATCGGGTTCGTGGTGTACTCCATCGGCAAGCCCTTGGACCCCTGGGTGAAGGACCTCCAAGTCTCCATCTAGACTGACGCCGGGTAATGTAGCAACACCAGGGGCCAACCCCTAAACCTTAATCCTATCTCATTCCATTCATTCTTTCATCCTGACCTTGTTGTGCACCGGGGTCAGATGACAACCCGTCTTTTGAGAGACCCAGACATAGCCAGCTGCATTGGTTGATGCTCCATTGCAAGAATTTTGATGTCCAGAGATGGCATGCCATGGTGCTAGAGTTTTGGTTTTAGAGCCTGGTGCACGCAGTTGAATGAGAGCCGCTTTAGTTGAGGAGGCTCTGGTTTCTGCTCTGGTAGGGTTACTGGAAGGAGATTCGTAGCAGATGTGTGAGCACATTATGGATGTATCACCGTATGGTGTTACCAGTTTAGCCAATCATTCTTTGAATAATGTCACACGCTTTTGATTTCTCAATGTCATATATATCAATATTTTAGTTCTGTCGTGCTGTGAAGCGTTATGGAATATAGGGTTTTGAGGTTCTTGTTAGCAGTGTCGAAGTTTGTATGTTTTGGGGCAGTCAGCAAACTAAAGTTGTGCTGTGACACTTCGGTATGCGTGGTTTGGTCTGCTGAAATACAGGGAATACTGTGCGTGTTAGTACGCAGCTGCCACTATTAGTCTGTCCATTTTCCTTTCTGACGTTACCAAGTGTTTTCGTGAAAGTTATCGTCTTGTGAGTTTTCATTATAAACGAGGTGACTTTTGAGAGTCGGCAACTCCAAATCATTTTTGAACATCATGAGAAGCTATTGCATTGAATCCTGAATGTTCAAATCGGTACTTCTTGGTTGGTTGGTTTGTATCTTCGGTGACAGCACTCATTGAGAATTATAGGGTTGCCTCTAAACTTGGACTTGGATTATACTGTACTGCCAATGTATTTTATGAGAAGAATGACATGACGCTACTGATAGTGCTGTGTCTTTGAGTGATTGGAACCTTGAATAACGATTGTCCTATTATTTTTGGAATTATAAACTTGCAGATTGACCTGATGAGAAATGGCAATTATTGCAACTGCTGCATACTCTCGTTTCCTCCGGATCTGCTGCTACAAATAGCATTAGCGCTGCTGACCTGTGTACTCTATTTCTTGCACGGACTTTAGAGACAGTGCTGGTAATGGGGATCTCCACTTCTCCAGCTGAGTCTTTTCTGGATTCGTAGTGTAGACTGGCGAGCACTGCATGAATCCATGGGTGGTGTAGCCCCAGAATGTTCTCTGCGTTGGTAGATAATAACGCAGTTCCTGTTCGATGCTAGGATGGGCGTTGAGCAATCTGTAGGAACAAGAAACTATGCTATTACAGGCTCTGTACCTTTCATTTACGAATTTCTGAGAGGCTTTTGAAGCTTATTTCAGAGCGAAGCTGGTTTCATGTTTTGAAATTAGGTCTGAGTTTTTGAGTTGCTAACAACGTTTAACATAGAAACTTATTTCAACTTTCTCACTGCAGTCAACATGATTCTTTCCTTCTATCCTCCAGTCCAGAGCCAAAAGGTGTAAAACTTATGTTCTCACTTGGTATCAGTAGTGCTTTGAGAGCACATCTGAAATCAAATAAATTACCTGACGTCAATTGTGCTAAAATTGTGAGGTTAAGAGTTCACATGATGCGTGGTCGGAACGTCGGAACGAACTTAAAGGAGAAAGTTATTTCTTATTCTACAGAACTCCACGATGGGGTCGGTATTTTGAGGAAAGCAGAATCATGTTCTCCCCGATTTGGTCACAAACCTGCAACTTGTGGAGCTGGAATTGTGTGCTCTGACACGCCCTAAAGTTTCTGAGTGTTTTCATTCCCACCAGGCACTTCGGTGTCCAGTTGTCCGCTACTCAGAATTGAAACAATCATGCACTGGAGTGTAAGTATCGTTCCTGTAGCAACATCATTAAGTTACACTGTTGGAAACGCCGCCGAGTTTTTCTGTGTTCCAACAAGGACGGGGGCTCTGGGCCATTCCTGAGTTCTCATTTCTGACTGCACAGATCTCGTTTTGTCTGAAACTAGACATTGGCCTTGTTCTGTAGAATCTGTACCAGGTTGGCTCTGGATCAGAGGGAACGAGTCTTTGCATCGACAGAAGGAAGTTTGAGTAGTGCGTTACTTGAAAATCAAGTCAAGACACTTTGAAGATTAAAAAAATGAAAAGAACGAGTTTTCCTTACTTGAAAATCAAATCAAGACACTTTAAAGATTAAAAAAATTGAAAGAGACTTCTCCTTACTAGCTCCCATTCTAGGTTCCCAGTACAATAGGAATAGAGCCTCTTTGTAGCAAAGCTGCTCGTTAAGACAAATTTATTAAAGACGAATCTTTGCTTGTTAAAGACGAATCTGTGACGCCTTGAAGGACGCTGCCGAAAGCTCGAAGAAAAACTTTGACGGTTCCAACAGAAACTGGGAATGCAATTATTCATGTTCACACATGATAATTTTGTGACTGATGGTCACGGTGATGGGCCCTTGTTTCAGGGCTCCTTGTTGAATTAGTACTAGCAATTCAATATTTACGTTTTTCATAACCAGCATGTTGGTGTCACATGAATCCCAACGTCACACCAGTCCGCCACGAGCTCGATGTTTGCCTTGAAATGCTCTTCCTTTGAGCAGGTGAGATGCTTCACTGTAATAAAAATTTGAGGGAGTCACTGATAAAGTTGAAGGAAAGACCTCAGAAATGATACTTCCTGAGAAGGCAAGAGGTCCATGGCAGAGAGCTTAGCAGGCAGGGTGATGCAAGATTTGCAGCTAAAAATCACTGAAATGTAGTGAATCCAGACTAGCTTCATGTGTTCCATGTGTTACGCAAGTGCTCGTGTTTTCCTTCCAGTGTACATGAAAACAAGAGTAGCAAATGCTCTCCTGCACAGCTATTCCAACCTCTGCTAGAAAAGAATGAAGCCTACAACTACAACCTAATCACTGGCAAGGGTTCTAACTGCGTTACTGAACCATGTTGATTCTCTTATCGGTAATGGGCAAGGGTGCTGGCTGCTGGGCTACGTGAGGGTGGTCAGCTCCTTCATACACTTTCAGATGAGTAAAAAGCCGTCTTCCGAGCTGTTCCACACAAAGCACCCCAAAGATCAGCGCTGAATTCCAGTCTCCTTAAATTTAGATCAAAAGTACCACTATAGAAGGCACCAATAGGCCCTCTCTCATCAGTCGTAAGACTGCTCATTCCTAAAATCAACCCCTCACAAATGGGAGAAAAGCTCAATTTTGACATTCAATGTCTTCCTCAGAACTTGGTCAAGAAAATAATGAGTGAGACTTTGAAAGCAAATGTAGACTCTTTATAAGGAATCCAAGACAAACTAGGAATCCTAGTCTCTTCGTCTTCAAATGGCTCTGAAGGGCACATACAACTGGGAGTTGTCATCTCACATTAGTACACGTTTACTTGAGTAGCACTCTATCCCATGTCAATAGGCACTTCATGTTACAAAGGGATACCATTTGACTCCAAGTCGCTACTCCAAGTTTAAATGAAAAACCCAGATCCCCTCAACACATGATTGAAGCAAGACAATTCGTGGAACACATTTATCCGCTACTGACGAAGTCTCAAATTAAATTAAATTCAAGAGGAGTTCCAGAAGGCAGTAGTAGAGAGTGATCATCTTACCCGACCCTTGGGTAGCATGCCACGTACTGCTTGTTCCACAATACGCTCTGGGATTCTCTTCTGCAAGTTATCGAAAGTCTCCTCAGTCATACCTCCTGGCCTGCCTGAATGCCGCCTGTAAATCTTCTGCTCCCGTTTCTTCCCTGTCACTCCCACCTTCTCGGCATTGATCTGCATTCAATACCACATCCCCACCATGACCTCACGTTTCGATCGACAAAACACAAAAACGCGGGGAAAAAAAGAAAAAAAAGGAGAAGAAAACAGTGACCTCGGTTATGCTTGTGCAACCATCATTCGAAAGTGAAGGAACGAACCACTACAACGTAAGCGCCCATGTCGATGGAAGGAGTGAAGGCAGGGATGTTCTTCCCACGAATATGAATGGCAATGGTGGAGGCCAGGCGGCCTAAACGCTTGTCTGCTGCATCCACTATGTACCACTTCTTCTCCACGTTCTTGTGGTCGTCGGCTTTGGGGTAGTATGTCGTGTTCCACACATCCTGCATTCAGCATTCCAACTCAACTTAGAGACACCAACATTTACATGCCAAATGCACAATTTAAAACTTGTACAGAAATAGCTGCACACGTGTCAAAAATCATGTAACCAACCTTGGACCAACCCTTCACAAACTTCAAGGGAACACAATGGAAATTCAGGTTTAGCATCGAGACTGACATGGCACAAGAGATTGCAATTCGATGACACGTTGTAACATAAGAGGCTTACCGCACTAGAGGAAAACTAGAGTGAAGACGATGGAATGGAAGCATGGAATTGGTCTTTTAGAGACCACTAGAGAAACAAGAAAGATTAAGGAGTCTCTTATTTCATTTTCCACCTTCTTGTTGCTTGCCATTGGTTTAGTGTGGTAGTGCCCTAAGTAATGAAGTGGATGATATAATACTATATCTCCAATAACGTCACAAATTGCCATTTCATTACAGGCTAGCTAACCCAATTCACGGCTCACTACACAACAGAGTTGGAAGGTTAGGTATACGACGCTATATCAAATGCCTGTGTGATGTACCTAAAAGGATTTATACAGAAGAAGGTATCCTCACCTCACCAACTAATAGGAATATTGTAAACAATCTTGATCTCGCAATTAGCTCAGAATTGACCAAATAAAACAACATTCTTGAACTCAACATAGAAACAAAGGACACCTAAAATTGCCAGGGATCCAAAACGCCCCTTAATCAGATGTAAGGTACATTCCCTTAATCATTACGTTTCAATTGTCCAAGAATCAATTTCAGAACATGCACCAATAAAAAATTTAAACTTCATACCAATTGTATGTGGTATCCAAATACCGCAGTCTCTGGTGCGCTCGAACCCTCTTTCAATACCCAGAAACAGGAACTATTCCCCACAGCGAAAATGCTGACCCATTGGCGTCCGAACCTGACATTGAATTCCCCAGCATTACACTCTCAAAGGCTTTCATTCTCCAATAAAAAGAAACTCATAACCCGTCAAGATTGTCTCCACATTGAGGAGCGGAATGAGAGATGCTTACAGGTCCCATTTTCTCGATGCCTTCGTACATCCAGCGGTGCTCGGCGGGGATAAAGCCGCCCTTCGCCTGAACCGTCAAGGTGCGGGGTCTCACGGACACAACGCGCCTGCGCAGCGACAGAAGAGTGGCGTTGCCGGTGAAGGAGGAGGTGAGCGAGGCCGAGGTCGAGGTGGAAGGCGAGGCCAGTGACATGGAGGGAAATTGAGCCGCCATGGCAGCTGTGGAGGACGCCATTGCTCGGCTTCACTGCAACAAATTGCTGTCTGAAATGCAGCAAAACGCAAGTTCCGACGAAGACGGTGGTTGGATAAGGGACTCCAGGTCCCATGCGAGGTCCTCATTTGTGACAGTTCCCCAAATCAGGATGGCTAGGTCTTCATTAGCTTTGCAAGACTGGTAAGCAGGGCTTTTATTTGCATTATAGTGCCAGATTGCACCAGAAAAAATTAATTTGGCTAATATATGGCAACAAATCATGAAGTTTTTGCCAAAAAACCTTCAAACTAAAAAAAAATCATGGATGAAATGACAAGATTGTGGATGAAAACAGAATTATGCACATGTAATATGTGTTAATGTGATATTATCTATCTAATATGTGGATGAATGTTGAAATTTGAAGAACAACTATAACATTTTATATATTGCTACTTCAGCACTTCCTGAAAAATGAAAAAAAGCCATTCTAGTAACTCCGTAGGACATTAAAGTGGTCATTCAAAGTGTGCAACATCTAATGTGGACCATGGTCTCAACGAGAGAGCTTGGTCCCAACCTCACATCATGTTCACCTGTGTTTTGGAGCTCCCACATAGCCCATCATTCCCTCTCAACTTGGTCTTGGTTGCAAGACTCCAACGCTCGACATAGTACAAGATGATGGCAATCCATGTCCTTCGATGGATGTTAAGAACGAGGGGATGTTTTGCTCTTGCAACAACAAGATCTTTTCGTCCATGTGAACTCATGTTCTTTATAGCAAGGTTGTATAATGTAGTACAATTTCAAAAGCTCTTCAATTTTCAAGTTCTAGAAGAAATAGACAGTTCAACTATTTTAGGATTTAGTTTGGAGTTTTAGAATTTGGGTGTCTTCTTCCTACACTCTTTGTGCTCTCTATTGTTCCTTATACAACAAACTATTGAGACAAATCTAGAGATGGAGTCGTTGTATAAGGTTGCAGAATGTAACAATCTTAGTATACAAAAGACTTGCTTATTAGTCGCTTTAGGTACTATGTAGTCTCTATCTTTTAGAGGGTTTAGAATTTAGGTGTCATATGATGTTGGTTCATAGTTGTTTGCTTGTTCACCATTTGTCAACAATATTGCTGTAAATTCTAAATTCAATCTTCCTGGATAAGTGTATTTTGTAGTTTTGAAGCCTTTGAATGTCATTTCAAGCCAAACTCCATTACACAATTGTGGAAGATGACCTTGCTGAATGATTACTATTTGAAGAAGATATGCCTATTACTAATGGTTCCTATTGTGTACAAAGAGGTGTTGTTCATGCAAGCACTATAAGACAACATGCAAATCCTTGTACTAGGTTTAATCCAATATAGTGATTTCAATTGGCTAGCTCATAAAACCACTAGAAAGGATTTTTACATTGACATTGATTCCAAAATTGCATTTATTCCTTGCAATTGGGATAGGTTAGAAGACTTTTTGTGCAAAAACAACAACAAAACCATAACTTCCCTTTCAAGTTCAACTATATTCTAAAATAAAAGAGACAACCTCGCCTTGAATCCCCTCTTTTGAAAAATTAACAACCATGCGATTTGAAAAGAAAAAAATCTCCCCCCTTCCGAAAAATCAATAGCCATGCGATTCAAAAAGAAAACAATACCTCCTATATTGTACAATTTGACTTGAGGAAAAAGTTATAGTACTCGCGCGCACTTGCCCCTCTTCCGAGACCAAGAGATTTCCAATAGAAGATCAACGCAAACTAATATGATGGCCCATAATTTCTCACTTGGAAACTCCAGTGCATTCAAAACAACAAAACATCTCCATTACTATGTAAATATTTCACCAGCATTCCACACAATACAATCACATATCAACAGAATAGAAGATTAAATAATTTGGATTCAAAATCTTTCAATGTGCACCAACAAGAAACCTTTTGAGTCCTTAGACGTTAACTAATTTACACTTCTTATCACTGGTTTGATTGTGAGGCTTGAGACACTCCCGTGCCTTGCTTGAAAAAATAATTAATTCAAAGATCTAACAACATTAGTGGTCAACAATTGGTCAAAGCTTTCTAGAACAAGGTTGTGTCAGAAAGATCACGGGATAAGATTCTGAACGTTGACTACACGTCATTTTTGATGCAATTAACCTTGTAAGGTTACAAGAACAATGGAAGAAGTAGAATATATTTTGAGGTTTGCATCATTGGTTTGGCGGTAATGATAGTCTTGTTTGAGGTTCTATAACTTATTGACATGCAATATTTTTTCACTTTAGTGTTAATGCAATGATGATTATACTTTCAACTGCTAGCTTGTGGAAAATTTCAATTCTGTAATTGTGGAGTAGGATGCATGTACGTCCTTCAAATTTCTAATGGTTTACATTCTAATTTGAATTGTAGCTCTAATTATATGGGGTCTTAATTACAAAAGGATGTAATTGAGAGTGTTGCTCAAGTAACATACCCTTGTGGCTAATAGATTTTGTTTGTTGCTAATTTGTTGCTTTTATCAAGGTCTTGAAAAATAGTAGATTATTTGTGTCTTTTATGTTGCATACATCGCTGGGTAGTTTCATCTCATGTATTTTAAGGCTCAAGTATCTACGTGTTGAGCCAAAATAAATTCTTGGTTAATACAAATAAGTTTTAATTTTTAATTCCGATAGATGTAATGAAGTAGCACAATAATTATTTTGGCATTCTATATTGCTTTATGTTCATTTTGTGATCCTTACATCTTCAGATCATATGATTTTGTATCAGGTAGTTACTAGGTACTGTCTTGTAAACCTCGATCTTCTTCACAACGTCCAAAATTCAATTCTAAATGTGGCTTACCCACCAATTAACATTCAATTCGTTGTTGTCAAAGTAGTATGAGATTGAGGTTATCATTGGAGTATGGAAGCATGTTCAAATTCTTAGTAATGTTCCATGTTTTTGTTCTTGGTGCAGGTTGGTGAGGATGTAAATCATGAACTTGATTCTTGGTTTGTTTCTTTGCAACATTAGTCTTTTCTACCGATTATTGTGAGAAATGAGACTACCCATGTTGCAAATCATAAAGGCAACAACTCCAAAAGGTAGGCACTTAGATGTAGAGACAACAATAGTGCCCCAAAGAAAAGTAAATGCTACTATTGTAAAAAAGACTACACACAACGAAGGAGCAAATACAAAAAATTACCCAAGGAAAAGGCCTCTTACAAAGGTAAAAGAATTGGACTTAAGTGTCATTATTGTTCTTGGAAATTGTCCAATTGTCCAATTTGGTGGACAATTGCTGGAGACCCAAAAACATTGCTATGGTTGAGCTTCCATTCACAATTTTTTGCCCCGTGGTTGCAATGGTCCAAGTTTCTTGGATTGCACACCTATATTTCTTTTTGAGTGTGCTTCAATCCTTGCTTTGCTTTGCTGCAATTTGATTCATCTTTTGCTTCAAGTTTGCCGTGATTGGGGGGGGAGGCTTTTGTTGTAGCTTCTGATTTCCATTTCACATTTGATTCTCTATTCCGATGTCTTTTCCATCCCAATTGATTTTCAAGTCTCTTTTTCATTTTTGAATCCTTTTCATTTTCAATTGTTTTTTAGCTTTGATGTCAATATTTCATCTCCCCTTCCCTATTCCACTCAACAACACTCCTAATTCAATCATGTGAGTAATTTTTACATTTCATTTCATTTAGGCCTGGAATTTCTTGATTCTGCTACCTTCTTTATGAAATTCCAATTTTTGCCATTAGATTCCAATGCAGACTAAGACTTTAACCAATCATGAAAGAAGTCTAATCATTGGAATGCGATTCTATTCAACAACACTCCTAATTCAATCATGTGAGTAATTTTTACATTTCATTTCATTTAGGCCTGGAATTTCTTGATTCTGCTACCTTCTTTATGAAATTCCAATTTTTGCCATTAGATTCTAATGCAGACCAAGACTTTAACCAATCATGAAAGAAGTCTAATCAAGGAGGGATGAAATGCAAGGACTTTAACCAATCATGAAAGAAGTCTAATCAAGGAGGGATGAAATGCAAGGACATTGCTGCAACACTTAAAATGCCACATCGTGATGTGAAGATCCTCTCTTGATTGGTTGATCATGATCGATGCCAATGTTTAGCAATACTCATCCAAGTACATCGAAATATCATTTGCAAATACATTCATAGGCTTGGGTTTGGAAACCGTGTGGCTCCAAACCATACCTTAGTACACAACATAACGCTTAGGAATTGGATTTTGCTGAAGAACATCGGCATTGGACTAATATCATATGGACTTATGAGTCATCTTTCGAAGTTGGCAAATGTGGACAAATTTGAATTTGGAAAAAGATGTATGAGAAATACGCTCCACATTGTATTGCACTAGTTTCAAATCTAAAAGCTCATCAATAATGGTTTGGAGAGTTTTTAGTAGATTCAATAAATGTCCATTGGTCTTTCTACCACAAATGAGAGAACTAAATTACATTTTGTCCAAAGTGTTTATGAAGCCACATTAAGTGACTTTTACTTCATGCATGATGAGTCACAAAAACTTACACTCATGAAAGACGGTACTCCCATACATTGTAGTAAAGTTCTTAAACTTTAGAGGTTTGCTCATGGGATAAAAAAAATTGGAGAAGCCTTTGAACTCACTGGACTTGAATCCCATTGAGAATGTGTGGAAGATAGTTAAAAATCTACTGAAAAATCAGTGTAGGCCACACGACAAGCAAGAAATGATTCAACAAGAACAAGTAGTATGGAATGAAGTGACTCTACAACAACTACAAACTCCCATTGTCAACATGCTGAATCAAATGCAAGCTGTAATTTAAGTAAAGGGTGGTTTCACTAAATGGTAACTAGTGTACAAAAAAAATCATCAATGTTAAATGATTTTGACTTTCACATGTACATATTATTATTATGATCATAAACTACTCTTTTGTACAATTCCTACACAAAATCGGACCATTTTTGAGCATGAAACAACAATTTTTGAGCATGGACTTTGTAGTGAAAACTGCCGGGATGCAGAATTCGTAAATGAACTGTAGCCCATTGTACAGTACAGAAGCTGCTTGCAGGGACTTTGAATGCTCCATACAAAGTGTTGAGATTCCGTAGGAAAGGGATTCTGGATAAATCGAAGTAACATGTACAAAACTCAAGAAAGTACTGAGTGACTAAGCTAGTCATATTCCTGAAGAACAGAATTGATCAATATGTAGTCTAAATACTGCACAGCTCAATTTATTGATTGTATTTAGAAAGGATTAGAAAAAAATTAGAAGCTCACTAGGCTCCAATTGTTTGGCTTCTGGATCAATCGGAACATGACGAGCTAGCTTGCCACCAGAGTGCATGGGGCAGCAAGAGTTTCATATTCTTCCCAGCCCACACACGCTCCTCGTTCTCAGGCAGCTGCCCTAGAGGATTCTCCGGCACCTCCTCGTCCTCCCAGCAACCCCTCACAACGTTAAACACTCCACATTTCCCAGAAGACTTCGCCATCACCATCAACTTCGAGTTTCGAATCCCGATCACAACCATCTCCGGATGCCTCTCCCGTGCCGAACTGCCGACTGTCTCCCAAACCTCGGCTTCACGTCTCCTTTCGACAGTTTCAACACAGGCGGCTTCCTCCCCATCTGAACCATATCGATCTCTTGCACTTCAAAATGTGACCTCTCACACGAGTCGGCGAACAAGGGAGGGTCGAGAGACCAGGCCGCCAGGAACAAGCGGTCGGCGGTCATCACAAGCTTCGGGTTGTAGAAGTAGTCCGGGATGTCCACTGTCGCAAGATTCAACCAGTACTCCTCCACGAGATTGTAAACCCACAACGCATAGTCTTGGAAAGCATACCGGTGGACACCAAACAGAAGGAACAGGCGGGATTGGAGCATCACGCTGCTGCGGAGGGAACGGATTACGGTGGTGTCCCAATCGGGGTTTATCAAGCTTTCCCAATCATGGGATACTGAATCGTAAACACGCACCAGGGGATCATCCAACCTCGCCGTCTTCTTGTGCGTCGTGGTTTATAAGAAAAGCTTTGAAACTCTGAGAGATTGGGTCGACCATGAAACTGAGCTCGGGACACCCGTTGCACGTCTCGAATTCGGGTGCAACTGGCAGGGTTTCGGCTTTGTTTCCAATGGGGTTATGGACAATGAGAGAATTTCCTGATCGTCCAGTCCCCGAGAATTGGACAACCAGACCGCCGTCCATTGCCACTGGAGGAATCTGCGGGCGGCCTTGGAGGAATCTGCGGGCATTAGTGTCGTTGATACTGTACCAGCGTTTGGCATTGAGGTCGAGTATACACCATTCACATTAGAAAATTGTATTTTGGTTTCGCTCCCTCGGTATGCGGCTTTTCACGTAGCGGAGTACGACGAAGGTCGAGTCTTGAGGGTTTGCGTGGTTTTGGGTATGGAGCGCAGCGAAGCGTCGGGTGCAGATGAGCTCGTTCCTTTGTTTGCAGACGGTACGGTATCTGCACAAGTCCGGTACAGGAAGGAGGGTGAGCATTTGCTCCACTGTGTCCATTTTGTTTATGAAAGTGATTCCAGGCAAGGTTTAATTAGTTATGCTATCTGCGATAGAGGTTTAGATTAAAGAGAAAAAAATACGAGTAATTCAGTACTAACAGTCGTAGCATGAAGGACTGGAGCATATTTTGACGCATGCAAGTATATACGTCCTTCAACTAATTCTTATTGGAGTTCTAGCTAGCGATTGTCCAAATGGTTTCATATCGTAGAACATATCTGAACTCACTAGTTAAATTCATGAAGAATAAATCCTCGAGTCTTATGGTGCTCCAGCTGCTACAGAGTTAGTTCACATTCTGGTGCACAGCCATGGATTTCTGAATCGCTTTTGCGATAAGACGCACTCCAACTTCTTCATTCTGCATAGCGCAATATTGAGTAAACATTCATCGGTATTCCCAGAACTGTCATTGTTGCTTGACAAGGTTTAGGGTTGTTTGATGGAGCCGGGCAAAAGTAATCTCCGGACCAGCCTGCATCTCATCGAGAATACCCAGCATTGTGGACACTTTCGTCAGGTCTCCACAGCCAGTACAGAACCTGTCAGTGGGTGGAGAGGCATATAAACTTAGTCCAATCCATAACCTCAATCGAAACAATTTTTGTAGATTGAGGTGCCAATTGCATATGGAGAGCACGAAAAAATCTCATAGTCTTGTCCTTTTCTCAGGTACCTTTTTACTTTACAATGTCCTCCTATTGACACCATTGATTAAGTCTTATTGAACAAGATTCAATTATTGGCAACATTTCCACGAGCACTAAGTTGCGCAGCAGCAGCAAATAATTCTGCAACTATTGCGAACGTGAATAATCACAGTACCAAACGGAAGATCATTTCACCGGCAAACTGCACTGATTTGCCTTGCCCAACCCATCTCTTCAAGTTGCTACTTGATAAAGGAGAACCCAGAACCATCGAAGTTCATATTCTCTTCTACGGGGTCACATGATGGATCTTTAGGCCCCGTCGTAATGAAACAAACTTCTCCATAGACCTAAGCAAGTGTGAGGGAGAATAATTCATACCTGGAAGGCTTTCTGCAAGTCTCGGACTTCAGAACGTAGGTTCCATGCTCAATCGTGATGCAAAATCAAGGAGAACAGTTTCTCGTCAAACGACGTCTGTTATTCTTCCAAATCTGCACAGCAAACCCCCTTGAGGTGCAAAGAGGTTCAACTCATCAAAAACTGAATCAACTTCACTGTAATCAGCAATCAAATGGGAAAGGCCGTCCTTCCTTTCGCTCGAGAAATGAACAACTGAGAAATTTGAGTCGTTGTACAAAGCATCCCTGACGTACACAAAGTTACCCTTGTGGTACTGCATAAATAGAACTTCACAAGCTCTACAAATGCTTTTAACAGACAAATGGACACATGTACGAAAGTAGGCATGTGCTTGTCATACCAGCGCCCAAACCCACATAAAATTAGGAGCACCTTCTGAGCTTCGAGAGGGAGCCTTCGGCTTTTGCCAACAAGAAAAACTCTTTCGCCAATTTTTGACTGCGAGAGCCAGGGGAAGTTCATTCCACTCCACGACACTTTGTAAAGAAAAAGGTTGGCTTTGATTTCCGGAGTGCCACCAACTCCCGCACTATTTGAACAAAAGTTGGCCTCCCAGTGGGCTCAGAGTGCCAGCACCTTCTCAATAAGTCTTGTACTTGATCATCAATGTAATCAGGCAGTGGAGGCCTCTCGCCTCTAACTATTACAGCATCGTAATCAGTGCGCAAAAGGTTGTCAAGAGGAAGGCGACCTGTTAGAACTTCATAGCAAGTCATGCCGTAGCTATACACGTCCACCTTCTTTGACCAGGCATTCCTGTCTGAATCACGATTTTGTACAGCACGCAACACCTCTGGAGCTCGCCAAAAGGCTGTTCCTCGACAGTCATTAGAGCTTTCAAAATCTGCAACGTAACAATAGAATCTATTCCACTTCTTCCTTGCTGATGCCTTCTTGTCCAAAACACCCTCTTTCATTTCCTCAAAAAAGGGTACCTCCAACTTCATTTCTGCATCAGAAACCGCACTGTCGGAAGATCCAAGAAGGACATTGGACGCTTTCAGATCCCTATGCAAAATATCACTCCTGTGCAAATCTTTCATCCCGAGAGCAATCTCGAGCATGATGGGTAACGGATATTGAAAAGGTGGTCGAGCATGATGGTTTTGCTCCATTTTAAGATCAATGAGTTTGCGTAGGTCGCCCCAGTACCGTTTCATCACAAAAGCAAACCTGCCATCTTTCAGCAACGTGCCCCCCTTAATGGAACAACACTTGTTTCGAAACAGTTTCCATGACGAGTTTTTCCCTGACAGCGTTTCACCATGCGGCGTGAAGGTCCACTGACGTTGGAGGTCAGAAAGACGATGACTACTCTTGAACACTTTCACAACGCAATTCTCTTTCCCATCGAGCGTGGCTTCCAGAATCTCCGCCTGGCCTCCCTCGGCAATCTTCTGCCCGACCTCCAGGGAATCGCTATAGTCCCGGAAGAACTCGTGCTTCGGCAAGAGATGTTCCCATCTCGCATGAAACCTTCTGGAGCTTCGACTCATCCTGAACTTCTTCAAAAGGCTCTGGAAGTGTCGACGGTTCTCAACGACCCGAAGGTCCTCCTCGGAGCACGGTGTACCCACCTCTGTCCAATGCTCTCGCGACTTCTCGAGCTCGAACTCTTCCTCACTTTTGCACTTGCTTCGCAGCTCTCCCAATTGAATCCTGCGTGCCGTCATGTAAAACTCCTCTGCAGGTGCGCTTTGCTGATCCGAGAAGCTCGCCGTTTCACCGCCATCATCTGGTCTTGTTTCCAGTGCTGTCACATATTCAGAACTCTCGGCTATGGCGGGTGTCTCGCAAGGTACTGTCTGTTCAGTCTCCATGAGGTCGTCAGTCTCGTTACGAGTCTTCGACGCAGCCACCGCCATTGGGTCGGAACAGAGTACCCTAATTAAACCCTAGTCTGAAAAAAGGAATGTACAGAGCAAAAGACTGAAATTTGCTTTCACAAGACGCATTTCGAGCAGGAGAGTTGCAACATTCTTCGCGGATTCCCTCCTTGACAACAAAGCGGCAACTGATCAAAACTAATATTTAGATCCAAGTTAAGGCAAATCCACCATTCTATTCACCCCATCTCACCTCACCCCAAAACACTGCCAAACTCATTCCCAAGAGATGGTCAGCCTCAACAAACTTACCAAGAGCCGTATGATCAGAATTCTACATCAATAGGGCCGAGAATTGGACTAGACCGTCAAACAAGCTAGCAAGTTTCGGAAACATGGCGTGCGATACTGCACAAACCAGGTGAAGATGTAACAGACCGCAAGAATCAGATGTTGTTTAAGTTACACTGCAATCAATCCCCACCGCAAGAGATTCAAACGTGTTCTCAAAAATCCAGCTGCATCCGACACCCTCCTCCAGTCCTACTTCCAGCAAGAATTATTGGCACACTCCTTGAATGACACCCACACCACCAACTGACCAGTTCTGTGATATCAATCGAGGCAGACGGATCATCATCAGATCCGTATTGGTACACTCGTATGACACGTGTTATAATGACTTTAAGAACAGTACAGTAGAGTTCCGTCCACACTCTACAGCTACACTAATTTACTGTATCCTATCAGTGCGATGGACACTATTCTCTACTTTCCCCAAAAAACAATTGTCTCTCTACAGTAGAATGTTCTGTGCTTTCGGTATTAATATCATGGCACGCTGGCAGGAATATTGAAATCAATTGGCATCTCACTCTGCTTCGTGAACTTCAGTGGCCAGCCAATAAGCTTATGTTGCCCATTTGCCACCTCTAACTTCTTATTAGTTATCCAGCATCCCGATTTCAGCAGACAAAACTAACTGTAGTTTCTACATGAAATATCAGCTGCAACGAAGTCTTGGTTCCAGTCACAGAATCCAATGGTGAACAATTCAGGACCACACCTGAAGTGAACCAAGTCAATGGCAGGATTATTTCAACCCTCCAAGACTCGCCAGAACAACACGGCAAATCGTCAATAGGGTGAGCATGAGTGAGAAGCCAGAGAGGTCCGGATTTCCGGAATGAAAACGACAGGGTTCGCCGTAGTGAATGTTGAGTACCGTCTGTATGAAACTATGAATAGAACATGCATCTTATAAGTCAAGACCCTGCCAGCACAGCAAAGTCCGGGTGGACCCCCCCCCCTAACTCGTCCCTTAGGGAAAACGCTGAAATTTTTTATTTGCTAAGCATGATCAAATTTGCAAATTTTGAAATCATATTTGCAACCAGAGGCCCCTCATTAGCTATGAGAGCCGTAGAAGATCAAATAAACAAGCACAAAATAGGGGGTCTTTTATTTTACATGCACATTGGAACGAATTAGGGGGACAAGCAAGGGGTCAATTTACCTTTGGCCCACAGCAACTTATATTACAACAAATGTAAACCAAAGACTTTCTTGTATCAACAGATTGGATACTAACATGGTTGGAGAATATAGATCGGATACTAACATGGTTGGAGAATATTGATATTTTTAAACAGAAATCGCGTGTTTTGGCTCAAAGTCAAATTAAGGTCTTAACCCCTAAAGTCCCATGGGTGTTTTCTGTGTCAAAAACCACTCAAAACTGCCACTTCTGCTACACTCATCCAAGAAAAGCATTTAAAAAAAAATTTTAACCATAGGATCTTGTATATAGCTTGTCTGAGATCGTGTAGTGAAAATTTCATCAAATTAGACCGAACGGATTGGAAGATATTAGCATTCAAAGTTGGACAAGAAGGGTTTTTTCAAAAAGATGCTTAGATTGCCCAAAAACAATTGGAACCTAAAAATTGAGACAATAGGAACCTACCCAGACCCAAATTGTCCCCAAGGGGACATACGGTCCTTTACGCTTGCGAAATGCGTAGGACAAAAATTATGGAGGCCAAGGAAAATTATGAAAATGTTATGGAAAATTATTGTGTCATTGACATGATCATCCTTTTTTAGGCATGATTTGCCTAGGCCTCTAAATTTTTTGCTGTTTAGCTTGCTTGTAATGGGTTTTGTTTTGGCCTCTAAATTTTTTGTTCAGTTTTCAAATTTGTTGTTATTCTTCTATCAATTCTTAGTGATGTTTGATGTGCTTCTAGTGATAGTATTCTTAAGTTCTAATTTCACATTAGTCAAAAGTAGGAAATACTTTTGCCAACAGGTTGTTTCTTAGATCATACAAATTGCACGATTTAATTCAATGTGCTAAACATTTGAACAATGTGAGGCTTCCTTACACTAATTGGGTGAATATGCTAATATTCATGAATGTGGTCTAATTAGTATGAACATTTGGATGAAATGGATGAAAATTATATAAAGATTTAGATGGAAGTAAAAATAATTTAAAGAAGGTTGAATGGCAATCACATTGTCTGAGATAATATGAAAATTATAACGTAAACCACTTTTATATAGATTGTATTGAAAGTATTGAAAATTTCCATTTTACTGCAATTTGAAATTCTGTATAATTCCTAAAGAAGTTTAATGTAGTACTATGAATGGTTTATCTATTGGTCAACTACACTTTTAGGATATCCATGTATTTTTTAGTAACCAAAAATAGGAGAGTTGCCATGGTTAATAATCCATCTTTTTTTTCCGTTAACCCGTAAAGGACCAGATCCTCTCCAGAAGAACCGGAGAAACTGCGATATTGGAGAGTTATCATTATCTTAAACAATTAACCTGAAAATGAATTATTTTTACATCAGAGGAACAGCAATGGTGCAAGGCTTGTCTCAGAGCACACAACAAAGGGGAGCAGAACAGAAGATTTTTTTTTTCAATTTTTGGAATCAGGTCATTGTTTAAAGAGTAGTGAAGGGATGTTTTCATGATTTCAGCCTTCACCACACCTTGTTGCAGAATAATAACTGGAAGACGGAAAATTGAATGGCAAATATCTAAGGTAGAGTTATTCGTAAAGTAAACCTGAGTTTGGAGGTAAAATTGGGGTTTGAACACCTGCTTTATGTAAAAAAGCAGGCGAAAAAGTAAAAAGCTCGCGCAATCAACACTAGCAAAACGAAACTTGGGACCAAGCTTTCTTTCGCATCGAAATGGTGCCTAAAAAAGTTTGGACCTGAGTTTACCTGTCAAAGAAATTGTACATTGACAATTTGTGAGAACGGAGGGTGGAGAGGTTGTTTTTATAATGAAACCTACTGTTCTTTATGAACTCTAAAAGGATATGGGTTTATTTTAAGATTGAACTCCTCCAAGCTCTTACAAGTTACTTACAACTCCAACCATTTACATATCCCATATGGGTTGCTTTACCTCCTTTCACCAATTTGTATAAGAGCTTGTTTAAAACTGGGTCCCAAACTAGGGATGACTTTACGAATAACTCAACTTGAGTTCTAAAAGCACCCATCTTCTTCAAACTGCCCCTATTTTTAGGTGCATAATGGAGATGGGGTGATCCTTAAATGGACCAATTTAGCAATCAAATGCATGGAGGAAAAATTATTTTTTTATTGCAAGAGCCAATCATTGTCTTTGATTTCCGCTCATCTCTTTAAAAGTTGCAAGTGGTCAGATTTTAGAAGACTTATGGTCACAAATAGGTGCCTATGTCCTGAATCTTTGAAAATTTACAAGTAATTCAAAAATGCTTGAAAAAATACAAAACCACTTGTGTTAGGTTTTCACATCTATTTTTCTTTCTCTGAAAAATGATCTAAAAATATTTCTATCCATGGAAGCCTGTGAAAAAGGCGGACCAGCCCTTAAATGGTCGCTTTAAGAGCATGTTACCTTAGCAGCTCGCATGAGTCTTCTTCGAGAGAAACCATTGTCTTGAAGATATAAAGACATGTCCTCGTGATGCACCTTTGGAATGATCTTCAGTCGATTGCGATGTTGTGCTTACTAGGCGGTGCAACAGGGGTGGACTGAACCTGCAAGTTGTTGTTTTTTGTTAATGACGTACCCATCAGAATGGAGAATACCTTAAAGGAAGTCACAGAAAATAGTAGACATTGTAGCAGTTCTGAAGGAGACAGTAATGAGGTAAGCCATCCTAATTGCACCACAATTCAATTGAGACTATTTGTGCCACCATGTAACAATTGTGCACATGCCAGTTTTGAATTGTGCACTTCTGGTGCATATTGGCACAAATCACATCCAGTTTGTGGCTCAATAGGATGCCTTACATTATAGTCATTAACCCTTAACCCCTTTAGGATGTTAGCAAGTGTACGCTTTTGTATACTACGTCGTAAAATACAGTCTGACTCACATTAAAGTCTGAAATCTGAAAATGTGATAGTGCACAACTTTCCATCAGTAGATTAATAATTTTATCCAAAATTTTGCACTTTTGTCTCACATCTCAAGATTTGAATTGAATTTCAGTAATTAATGAGAAGAATCACATGTTGAAAAAAAAGGAGAGAAGCAATGAGCCATCCACTTACATTTGCCCACCTCAAACCATACAACAAAACACATTAAAGCTCACTACACATTTAATGGAAAGCGAAAACATTGGAAAGAGGACCCAATTAAGGCAAGGCATATTGTATTGTATAAAAATTCGTAGGCCTAAAGGGGTTAAGTATTCCAATGCCCATATTGTGGGCGGTTTGCAAGTATTGTTTAGTCCAACTAATTTTTTTCCATCCATTATAATACCGTAGTCGGAGGTCACCTTTGGCAAAAAATAATTAAAAATTTCACTGTTGATTTAAAAAAAAATTAACAAGTCACATTGTCAAATTTAAGGAATATCAAATTCGAAGAAAGCCACGATGTTGAAAAATATACCAATCCAATTGCATGTCAACACAAGTTTGATGAGCAATGGGCGGAGAGGTTACTTTTAACGTGAAATCCATTGTCCATCATGAATCTTCAAAAGGTATAGGACAACTTGAAAATGAGAGCTTAACCACTTATTTTCAAAACGCAGGAATTGTGTTCAATGTAGAATTCAGACCTCATTAGCATAGTAGATTAATTAGCTCTTTTCAAAAAAAATTGAACTAAAAAAGTTGGTAAATCAATCTAAATTTCACCTTTAGAAGCCCATCTGAGATTTTGAGCCTTCAATCAAAAGTTATGGACAAAATTCAAAAAGGATGTTTGATAATGTCCCTTCCCAATCCCTCTTTGGATTTTGTCTAAAACTTTTGATTGGAGGCTCAAAATCTCAAATGGTTTTTTAGAGGTGAAATTCAAATTGATTTACCAACTTTTCTTAGTCCAAAATGTTTTGTAAAAAGTTATTCTACCATGTTAAAATGAGGTCTGAAGTTCTACATTAAACACGATTCCTGCTTTTGACTTAACTAGGTATGAACGGTTGAGCTTCTACTTTTCCTAATTTACTTATCCCACATGGGTTGTTTTACCTCCTACCACCTCACTTGTATAAATATATTGTGTATGTCAACCCCTTCAATGAAAATGACTATCAAATCTACGAGAGGCAGTTGCCGAATAAATTTAATTTACTTCATTTTAATGCCAAAATTTCAAGAAATATATTTTAAAGTGCTGGAGTTCATTTTGGACTTCAATTAATTATTTGGCAATCAGGTGCCGAAGGTGACCTCCGGTTACGGTACTTGAATGTTGAAACGACAACCTTTAAAAGACAACCTTCTTCAATGACCAACTTCATGAAATTGCAGTGACTGATATTTCTGTACAAAGATATAAGTAAAAATGTGCAGAAATTCAAAAAAGGATTGAGGCGTTTATTAAGTGTTAACACAACAGCTGAAGATATATGAAGGGAAGGGTTGCAGTATTACGAATCTCTTCTTCTTGCTCCGGTTGCTAACGGAACTCATTGGTGAGGCAGTCCTTTCAGCTGCGAGTATTTCGGCCTTCTCTAATGCATTTTCGGACAGGCCGGGGGGTAACAGTGGCATCAGAGGAGATAATTTCTGCAAGGATCAGCTTAAGCTTCAATTCAAACATTGGACAGTATGAGCGGTAACTGTCAAAGGGGTGGGATACTTGACTGAATTCATTGACCGAAAGTCGGCTTCTATGATCTCCAAGGAACACGGTACATATAAACTATTGCTATCCAGCATCTCTTAGCATTGCTATCCATAATCTTCAAGTCTGGTGAATCCGAAAGCAAACAAAGTCCAAGTCACAAAAACATAGGTAAGGCTTCTTTCCCAAGGCTATGTCTCTTGTTGGGCAACTCTTCAGAGGTTATGAGTTCAACAATTGTGATGAGTACCTTGATGGCAAGCTGCCGTTCATAAGCATTTATTAACGGTGTATACCAGCTCTCCAGTCTCAATTGAGGCGGTCCTGGGTCCAAAACCGCTTTCTTCTTGGCCTCATACTGCCTGTGAACAAACTTGTTAAAATTTTGACGTTGAGGTTTCTAGTTAAACCGCCCAGGCATACATTTTGCTAGTACCGTTAAATTAATTAAACTAACTAAATTCTATGTCATTGAAAGCTTAGATTGTGTTAAACAATGCATTTATTCATACCAAAACGGTGTTGCTTCAGCGTGACTGTTAACGTACTTATGTTGAATTCCTACAAGACGCATAGGGTACACCATCGAAATCTGTACAAATACAAATCATGCATTCTGTTTTATTATTTACGGAGAATATATCCCACCTCTTTAACTCCTCGGCATAATCTTTTGGAGGAGCTGGAGATTCAGTTTTGGCCTCATCAGGAGTTTCGTCTTCACTTGATCGACGCTCACCTACAATGCGAATAGGAGTACGAGCAGTAGAAAACACTCCATCTGGCACTTGCCTTACCAGAGGGTGGATCATATATGAAGGTTCCCGAGCTCTCCACGTAGATGGGTATTTCAGATCCCAGAGTTGATGCTGCCCAAATTGACCGACTCGGATTCCTACTGAGTTCCATAGCCGACTGGTACAAGAGAATCATGCAAGAAAACCATTACACACACGCTATGAGACTGACTCACCATTCTAAGAGTGAAAAGGTAGAGCCATTGAACATATTATTACTAGTGAGAGACTATATTGAGGAGATTTATTGATTGAGTTCTCCGTATAATGACATACACTGTGCCATATTGTGAGCAAGTGAGAAGCAAATTATCTTCATCTACGAAACACATGTTCACCTGCACAACAGTCCACTCAACGTCAATGCCGATATTTAGAAGATGCCAGTTCATACAATATGGCATGTGCTCGTTAAGACAAAAAATTGAAGAGATAACTCACAAGTGGCTCATGATGAGCTCGAAAATCGTAAAGCATTGGCGTTGAAGACGTCTCGGTGCTCTTCTTCTCAAAATGGCAGGTGGTCAAATCCCATGTCTTTACGTAGCCTTTTCCATCAGCAGAAAATAGCATCTGGTAAATCCCTCCATCCCAAGTAAGAATCTCCATAGGCTCCAAGAAGTACATTTTTAAATATTATAACATTAACACTATATGACTTGGTATCCATAGGCACATTCCACATTAAAAGAATAATCCATCCATTTAGTTAGGCTGTTGGTTGGTTTTGTTTTGTTTGATACGGTGAGATCTCGTGGACCGTGCATCTCCCGTGCTTCGTACCGTCGGCAAGCCCTCGGCGACTAGGGGTGCACGGGCTTTGTTTCATGGCGTTTGGATTTACGATAGAATAGATATTGAATGTCGAAGTTTTTATCATGAGTAAAAAATTTGAAAATTAATTTTACTTCTCTTTTGACTGTGGCAACGGCACAGGGCACACTAGTGGCTACGAAGGAAGCTTACTGTGCATTTCGCATCTGCTGCAATCGGCCCAACTGTTCCCTTATTCTCAGTGAAAAGCTCATGCACCTGCATTTATTGCAATCGAGCAAGACATCAAATCCATGAGTGAAGAAATTTTTTCCATCACCGTGTCTGCTCAAAATGTGTGAATATATTGAATAAATCAATATGTTGCACCTAATCTTCAATAACTAAGTTCAATTTAAGGACCAGACAAAGGCTAATATATACCAGCTCTCCATCTTGCAAGCGCAAGAATCTTAGCCAACCATCCGCCACTGAGACCACCACTGATCTAGCCTTTTGAACCCCATATTTGAGCATTTACATCGTCAGGATCAATCAAGTTAGTATGCGTGGTTAAACATAACCATGACCCAATCGACGATCGTACGGTGCGTCAGTGTGCAATTGCTTCCTTGGCAGTGAATAAATGGTCCAGATTCCACTACCATTCGCAACTGAATACAGCATAGGATGAAGAGAATGTACCAACTCTCTGAGAAAAACTATATTGACGATGACTTTGTAGTCAGGTTCTTTGCGTTCATGATCAGGAGGTCTTAATGTCCGCATGATTACTCCGTCCATCTTCCATACTATCACCTACATCAAATATTTGAAGGTCACCAAGACACTGTAACGTACACAAGCGAAGGGTAAGAGACATCGAAATAGGTAATTCTTGCACTCAACACGAGAAAATAATTTACATACTTTACAGGATAGTTTAAACTTAACAGTGACGAGGACATTATAGTTTATAAAATGTGACTCACTCAAACAATCAAGAAGAACCTCACTTTCCCATCGCAACCTCCAGTACATATGGTGCTGGGTGCACAGAAGCATATGGCGGTAACATCATCGGAATGACCTCTCATATTCTTTTCAACATGTTCGATTTCCTTCCAGACAGTGTCGGACCATTGGCACACCTAGAAGACTCGTGCAAATCAAAATATGAGAACTGAAGGTCATTAATGTATCCAGAGGTCATGCCCCGCTATATAGGCTTCCTCAGTCGAACTGATTCTTTCAATTTTTCAATGGATATCGAAAACTTTATTTTGGAGCATTGAATACCTTCTTATTCCAACCTCCTGCTGCCACGAAGTTAAGGCGAGCAACATTCATGCACAAGCAACAAGTTACCTCATACTGTTCCCCACAGTTTGAAGTTGTCAAAATCTTGTCTCTTTTGATGAATAATTCAAAGCAGAAGCCCAAGAAAGAACATCAATCAAATTAGAATCTCAAAAATATGATACAAAATCTATTGAGAGAAAGTCGGTCAATAATAGAGTTGGAAGTTAACTAAAAATGAGTAAATTTGCACGTGCCTGTCCCCAGCCAACCAGCTCTTTTAGAACCTGACCATTATTGAAGTTCCAGAAACGCAAACTACCATCCTGGGCTCCAATGAGCAACCTCCGCCATGAATGGTCAAATGCCATGCAAGTGATTTTCGTTTTCCTGCTCGAATTGCACATTTGAAGCCCATTCATTTGCACATTCAGCGCTTAACAGCAGCATGCAGATTTTTTTCAGGAGTACCAGAGAATCTCAACTATGGATCTTAAATATAACTAGAATAAAACTCTCTTCTATACAACATTTTGCAAAATTAATCCAGACAAGGAATCTTTCAACAATATATTACCTACCTCTGAGTATCAGAAAATGTGAAGACATCTTCACCCGTATCTAGACTCCATACCATCACCAATGAATTCACCTCTCCAACCACAACCTACACGTTACAACTTACTCAAATGCATCTTCAAAGTAAATCGAATAAATTGATGGCTTGCTGGACCTCTTGTGCAGATTCAACCCTTGTGATTAGAGTCCAAGACAGTGCCGTTAACAATACATCTTGGAACCCAGAATAATATATGCCCCTACGACTTCGTGCGAAAAGAAAACCCTCACATGACAGGGTAGCAACCTGACGAAACAAAGGATTGTATATCATTGCCGCAATCAATGCTGTTCGTGCCTCTCGTGCTCGTCGCTTATGCCACATCTCAAGTTTGTCACCCCCAGCCAACAGAACCTGTACTAAAAGAACAAGAAATTATGATTAAGGAAAGGAAAATAGGGTACAAGCATGCTTGGGGTACCCCCACAAGGATTGTCACAATATATAACTGTGAAAATTCATCCTTTCAGCATAGGTTACATTACAAATTTTATTGTAAAATCTTCAAGTAGAATACAATATGGAAGTACATTAAAAAATTAATAGCAATTTGTACATTAAATATGATTCCTGTAGTACACATTCAGGACTATGTCACAGTGTGAGTTTTTAGTTCAGGAATCAAATAGGAATATAAATACTTAATGGAAAGTGTTTGTTATTGACTATATTGATTTATGATGTTCTAAGCATGCTTGGGGTACCCCAGTCAGGAACCAAGGAATAACCAAGCATGCTGAGAGGAAATATGAAGATGACAAGAACCTGTTTCACACTATCGTAGTATATGGTTCCGCGCGAGGGCTCCCATTCCCTACTCTTAACAATAGTTTCCAAGCACCGGCTGCTTCGCATATCCCAAACCTTTATCTCGCAATCGGCAGATATGCTCACAATCTGGTTATCTATTTCATTGACTTGTACGTCCTGATAGAAAGAATATTGGTAAGTCTGAAGATTTCACATAGTTACAATTTACAAGCAGCGAAGAGTTGGTGCCGTAGATTCAATAAAAAGTTCTACATTCATTTTTTTTCCCTTATGAGTCGATCACTTGAATAACTGGCTTTTCCGATGAACGATGGTCAAAGTGGACCAGACATCGGCTTACCGTCACCGAGGCTTCATGTCCATGAAGAGATCCCATTGTCTTTGCTGTGAATGGGTTCCAAATGTTGATGTACCGCTCCAAACCACAAGTGACGATGAAATTGTAACTTCTGCATTTCAGCATGTGCAGTACAGCACTAGGAACACGATCAGAAATGTCACCAAGCTAGAGCACCCAGAAGGAAAAGGAGACTAGGATTGACCTAAGAAATTCAGAGCACATAACGTACGGCTCGTGAGCCTAATTTCCAACTAACCCTGTCATCGTGTATGAGTTATTCAGTGCCTTAGGAAGAGCACACTCGAGTAAAAGAAGCACCTGCAGTAGTCACATGCGTATATACCATTTGCATGCTCCTTTCCTGACCATTTCAATTGCCGTTTCTCGAAATCAAGCATGTTCAAACAACTGTCCATGCCTGTAGTAATAAGTGAATTTGAATGCGACAGGTATTTGATCGAAGTCATCCAATCATTATGCAACACCCATGGTATGTTTTCTGACATTCCTGGAGGCAACTTCTTCTCCGACACTCCGAAGCCTTCCCTTGGACGCTCTCTGTAAAGTTTCAAGATTTTTCATCTTCACATCCAAACATATATGGACATCTTGCAAAGGTAAGTAGTCTATTAAGTTAGGGAAAAAGATAAAAATTACTTATAAAATTACAACCAAAACCAGGATTGATCTGAAATCACATTAATTTCCAATGAAAGAATCATTATTGATGAAGTCTCTTGAGTGGGTTTTGCTACTCACCCGCCCCATTCATCATTGAATGTATATGTATGCAGGATTCCCAGTTCATCACCAAAGAGAAGTTTATCATTCTCAGCAACTCTCAACCATGTCGCACACAAGGGTGCATTCTCCTACACAGTCGATAAGAAGACGAATTCATTCAGTGATAGGATACAGCAGATATTGTCAGCTCTGCAGAATATCGTACATACACCTTTGGAAAAACGTTCACAGGACATTTTGCACTTGTCAGTCAACTTGCTGAATTGAAGTCCTTGTTAGAATGAAAAATAAGTGGAGTTCAGTTACCAATGCTGTAATGCGGCCTAGGCAATCAAAGGACATCCTCCCTGTATCATAAAACGTAACACTGCCAAAGCAAACATGAGTATGCTCTCTCTCATGATCACACATTGAAATGGAACATGTAAACTCAACGATTTACTGTAAGCAATTTAATGTGTTCAAGCGTATATCGTTGGAAAATGCTGGCAGAGTTTCTGGTTTCCTTTCTAACACAAGAACTACGATGTAGTACCGAGAAAATAGAACAAATCACGTCATAGTAACTGCAAACCATTTACATGAGCCAATAATTCTATAACCAGTAAAATTAACCCATATAAGTTTACCTCCTATCTAAAGCAAAAACCGCCAAAGGTTGTTGTGCCATTACGACCATGTCTGTGATCCAAGCTGCAAGTCAGATATTGACGTTCGTGAACAATAAACTGATACAATAAGACAAGATCAACACAACAGTATGCATTCTGACACGAAATATACAAAATTCTTATGTCATAGAGACGTTAACATGAAATTCTGAAGGTTGACCAGTAAGCATAAGCTGCAGTTCAAAAGTACCAAGTAAAATTCAGGGCCAATTTAGAAACTTACCACCACTACCGTTCTGAATAGCCCGCACGGGTTTCAAAGTGTCCGCACTCCAGAGCTTAAGAATCCCTTCTTGCGTGGATGTTACATAGACGTTTAATTTTTCTAGAAGCATGATCTGCACGCTCAAGGAGAAATGAAAATAGCTAAGCATAAAGATACGAACATCAGTTCGTGTTGACTTTCCCTCTGGCCATTTAAACTAGCCGATCATTACTCTCCAGAGGGATAAATTTTTGCAGTAAAATCAAGCTTAGGAAAAGTCAATACGAGCTCTACACGATCTCAATCATGAAAGTTTCTGGTTTATGTACATTTTCTATGAGACGGACCTTTTCAATGACGTTCCCGGGCTGATCAATCTTTTCATTGCCTCCCTTTCTTTGTGGATCTGGGTTAAACCAGGTTTCCTCGTCTGCCGCTCTCTCCTCCTCGTCGGATGGCGCTGACTCAGAATCCTCGTAGTCACACCTCCCGAACTTCTTGCTTCCAAAGGTTGTTACTCTCACAAAAGTCGTATGCTCAGCTGCAGGCTCGTTCGCTTTTGCAATCTGTTATTGGGCGAAGATTTACTTTTTCCATATATATAATACCAAAGCAATAGTTAGAAGGAGCAGAATAAACTCGGGCTGGTACCTGCTGCGAAAGAAGGTAGCTTGTAAAATCATCAAAACCAATTTCTCCTTTGCTATTGACATCAATTTTCATATAAAGATGCTTCAGTTGTTCTTCACTGCATTACCAGAGTGATTTGTAGAATCAATACCTGACTAAATGTCACCAAGTTATTTCCCTTATGACATTCGCCTTTCAACAGACATCTGCATTACTTCACAGAGAATTCTACTATTATGAATTTGCATCATTAAGTCACTAAATGACAAGGTTTAGCAAAGAACCTCATCAGTGCTGTGAGGGTTTTGATGGTCAGGCATGTGTTCATGAAGGTCTCCTGCAAAACCTCGAGTCAGTTTCCAACCGCTCGTTTCCAATTCTTTTCCAGTATGCGTCGGCTTTGAGCCAAGAAAAGAAAGCAAAGGAGAAGTTAAATGCAGTTCATTTTCATTATGGTGCAGCATCATACCTCATCCAGAAGGCCGTTCTCGTTCTCTTCGGCTGCTTTGAACACTTTCTTCAGCTCCACAAGGGCTTCAGCAGTCATTCCCATTTCTTTCCGGTCAGGCTGGCATGAGAACCAAAATTCATTAAGTAAGCTTCAAAGAAGATGCAACATAACATGGCGTCAGAGCATGCCCAAATTTTACAAGATAATAATCAAGCATCTCCATTGACGAGTGTTTGGTTACTGGGCGAATTGGTCGACCGCCTTCCTTGGCATGTTTAGCGTCCAATGTCCCCCCCTTTATGGACATCTGAATTTTGCTCACAGCTTCATTCACTTTCTCCTCTGGACTAATGTGCCGCGATTGCTGTGACAAACCACGTAGAGATCAGCCAAGAAAGATATGAAACGCATCGGCCTTCTTAATCCACACTCATAAGTCACACATAAACTATTCAAGGAAAGAGTATCAAACAGCTTCAAGATGCACCTGATTTTCAACCAGAGCATCTCAAAAATTAGAGGCACAAACACACCACATGCGATCCCCTCAGTGCTACCGGAAAGCAGAGTAAAACGAAATATTCTCGTCCTCCGGTTTCTATTTCAGTAATAATTAGAAAGCTTTTCAATCTTTCTATGTGCACGTTCAGATGAAAACAGAAAAGGAAAAAGCTCAGTCTAAGGCAATTAAAAAATGCAATTGGGAAAAAACAGACAAAGCAATAATACTCCATTTCGGTAACACTTCTATTCCTCTGTTGCAGGAACAGATTAGGGTACACTTACAGCCCAACTCGACCGCCGGTTACTGCGGCGCACACCTTTGTCGTCCTTATCCCCCATCCCGGCGAAACTCTCAAGTGAAGAGACTGAATTTTATTAGTAGAATGTAGTCCCGAACATACATTCGATTCCCCGCCAAACACCTCAATTCATTGCTCTCTTGCTCTAGGTCATTGTTCTTTCAACAGAAAATGCACATAAAAATCGCCTCCGCATGCAACACAAAACTCCACAGAGTTTCGCTTATACATTCAAAATTCGGATTCAACATTTCCGCCAGTTCGATTTCTGGCTACAATTGGAGAAACTGCGGCAATTCTTTTGCGACTAATTTACACAATCATTGCGACCTCATTGTGCGCTCCTTCTTTCTAGGGTTCAAATACTTCATGGGTAATGCCATCCCACCCGAGCCCGCAAACTGCAGCAACAAAACGGGTACTAGCTTGCGAAAGCCTCCGCAATGTGCCCACGGAGTACATATTGGTGAGTGTCAGTGGATGGATCCACCCACGGATGGTTTTGTGTGGAACCTCTCACCTATGACCTATGCTCTACAAAAAAGTAATAAAAAGTAAAAGAGATTAAAAACAAAAAAAGTGTTCAAGGAAAAACAAAAAAATTGGAATCCCATCACCCATAGAACAAATTGATTGGTAGAATGGAGTTTCAAAAGTCACATTGCAACTCCTTAATATGTAGTTGTATTAGACAAAAAAGGTGAATTGATGTATTAACTTTGTAAATGGTCACCTAGACAACTATTTGAATGATGATACTTACTAGAATGATAAACCTATCTACATCTTAAATGTCATGGATGAAAAATATAAAAACTAAATGAATATTCAATTATTCATCCCAAAATATACATGTTGGTTTCCGAACAGCAATCATGTTTTCCTATGATTTTGTAGCAATAAAACAAATTTATTAAAAAAAGCATATTCTATTACAAAATACTTCTTCAAGCAATTCATATATTATTTTTTAATCTCTAAAGTTCTTTTTGAAAAATATTGAAAAGTATAATGCACTTCTAAAACTACTAACAAACAAAACTTTGTAAAAGTGGGGATGTACATAAATCAATTTTCATTGATGTTTTGGAATTTTCAAGAATCCACCTAAGGTCTTAATATTGAATGGTACTTGATCATATACAATCATAGATTAAAAAATTGGGTAGAAAGATAATGTTTGTATAAGATTAGAATATTCTTACATCAAGATTGTCAAGGCTTATGGCAATCATATAATTTTGTCATGCTTTCACATTCCATAATTCTTGTTAACCCCTAAAAGCCCAAGGGGTTTGGACAAAACACAAATGTGTTATAAAATAGAAGTTCTCAAACTTTTCTGAAGTTTGTATCAAAGAAGATAATGTGAAGCATGAAAAGCAAAAAGTATCCATACGGTCAAAATTATAAAAATTATTTTTAGATTCACTTCAAATTAAATTTGAAGATGTAACTTCAAAAATTCATCAAAAAAAGAATTTCTACCTTTAGAATTTGAATTTTATTTTGATTGGTCAAAATTGAGGTTCTATTGATTTATAAAAAAATGCATAAGATTTAGAAATGCGAAAATCAACACTTTTCCAAAATAGTAAGTTTATCAACACTAGCCGATTCTAAACACTTTGTGTTGTTTCTCTTATAATTTTGGTTTGACCGCAACGATCTTTCAATGTTTGAATATAAACATTAAAAGACAATCCAATTGTTTGGAAAAATAAATAAAAATGTATTGAAAAAAGTATTTTTTTGCCCAAAAATTATGCCCGATGTTGGGCAACAACCATAAAATGGTTGTTTGAGCACTTAGGGATTAAAAAATTCAAATTAGATCTAATGATTTGAGATTTTTGCTTTACTATAGAAGTTAACTACAAAATTTAATAGTTTTTTAATCTTTTCTGTAGAATTTTTTTTAACCATAGGGATCTTTTTCAAAATATGTATAGGACAACTTGTAATTCCATGGTATTTTTTAAATTTGTATAAAGAATTTAAAAAAATATTAGAGCACTCTATAACTTATGCACAAGAAAACTTTTAACCGCATGAGTAATTTTATTCTATAAGTATGACTTTGAACAATCTAATTATCGATTTCTCTCTATATATATAGGAAACAATTCATTACAGATCTACAGTTTATCTTATGCTTATGAACCTTTTAGCTAATGACAAAAAACTACATTATACACTAGAGCACTAATCACTTTTATTTTTTTGTGTTTGTCATAGGTTGGTTCTAAATGTACTATGGATGAAATACAAGAGGAAAATACAACAATATCAAGTATAGATTGAAGGATTATAATGTTGTCAGGATGTTAATTTTTTGAAGGTAATTTGAATTTTTCCAATCCTCATATTAGATGTCAAATCTAAAATTATTGTAGTCACAAAAAAATGAAATTACAAGGCATAACATTTATAAAGATAATCAATTTAGACCAATTCAAATTCTACTTCACAATTTTTAATGAATTTGCAATATGATTTCCCCTCCCCATAAAGATTTAGTGTATTCAATGCTTATCTTCAAGAGTTCTTAACCTTAAAATGCCAGAGCCTATGACCATAAGAAAAAACTTCAAAACTTCTATCCTAGCTGTGCTCCATTTTGCCATTGAAAATGTATAAATTTTCTTAATTTTATTTTTCAAAGAGAAAATAGCATGTCTTCTAAAATGTTTTAGTATTTCATAATTTTTGTAAAAATTTGAAAATATTATCAATTTTTGTCAGAAAGTGAAGGAAATTCATATCAAATACAAAACATACTTAAAAAATCTGATTTAAAAATAAATAAAAGTGTATATTGTGGTCCTAAAGATCACAGTATAAACCAAATTTCTATGTCATTCTATAATTAAAAATTCAATAGATTGGTATAAAGGATCTAAAGTTCAAATGGCACATAATAGATATACTCACAGAGAATACAGAGACGAACAGAAGAGAGTCCCATTAGAGCTCACTTGGAGACTCCCACTGAAATTGTCATAGCTCAGGTCTCTGTTATCAAACATACATACATGCATTAAATTAGAAACGGAGAAAAACCTCAACACTGCAACTCAAACAAGAGTGTCCATGAAAACAAAATATTCTATCATTCTCTGTTGTTAAATGATATAAGGTAAACCAGCCTATGACAGGCCAACTGTCTAATGCAGACATCTACATAACCCCCCATTACAGTTCATTTCAGATTTTTGCTTCTACAATTCAATTAGGTTGGTTAGTGGCCCACATTAATGCATTAGGTGATTGTGATAGAATTAGTAATGACTGTCATAGGACACTTACACATTGTGAGTGTAAACTCATCATAAAGAGTTTTTTTTTTATTCCTTTGTGTGATGGCCACATTAAAAATTCTTGTGGTTGTGTTAGGAAATCTGAAGACTGCATTAGGTGGTAAGATGACCATCATGAAGACTTATTTTATTGATTTCAGATAGTCTACAAACTGTTTTGGGAAAATACTTAAAAAATTCATAACAAATTCCTACTTTGTCCAAAAACTAAAATTCTAACTGCTTCTTTCATTTCTCAAAGTTGTCTCTGCTAGAAAAAAACCTGATTTTATTTTGCTAATGGCAACATACCAAATCAATCATTCTGCCTGTCATAGGCTGGTTTACCTTATGTTAGTATCAATTTGCATTCATTTGCAGTTTGCAGTCAACGTCATAAGCGTCTGAGGGCAGTGTTCCGCTTAAAGAGTTGTTCTACAAGCTCCTACAGCGTCACACCTTGTTATCGTTAAATTGGAAAGAATGTGAGCGCCAGCCTCAAATTGAGACATTCACCAGCCTACACAAAGCACTAGGTTGAGCTTCATGCCAAGTCGTGGATTTTAAGTATTCCACCAATTTAACCCCTAGAGTTCCAAAGTCCCTGCGGAGGACTCTTGGGATTTCAGGTAGGCTCGTATGATCTCAATTTTTGACTTGACTTTTTGAAACTTTTTTGAAGATAGAAAATTAGGTTATCTTTTGGGGAATATAATTTTTATTCCAATCGGTGTCTAGGAGCAAAAGTTATGCCATTATGACTATGAGTCCAAAAAACAACTCGAGGGGTAGTCCAAAAAAAAATCACAAAAAGTTGAATTTTTTTAATTTTTAATTTTTTTCCTAAAAGATTATATTTTTGTCTACATGTGAAGCTTTGATTCATTCTATATGGACTAGTGATGAGAAAATTATGAACAATTTTGTTTTTCGGGCAATCTAAGGGCCGGTTTATACACGCTCTGGGGCTGGATGGATTGCTGGCCCGATTTGCCATCAATCCGGCCCTCAATCCGGCCCCAATTCACCACTCCGGCCCTAGATAATGTAAAGTGGTGAAGCCGAATTTTAGGGTCAAATTTCCAATTCATCACTCCAGCCCTAGAATGTAAAGTGGTGAGGCCGGATTCTAGGGCCAGATTCCCAATTAATGTGCTCTTGAATTTTCTTGATGCTCAATTAAAAAAACATAAAATATGAATATTTTCTTTCTCTTCTTATTATTTCTATTTCAAAAGAATAAAAGAGAGATTTTTTTTCCCTACCTATTTGTTCAATTTCAAATACAAAAAATATGGTTTTAAGATTTTTTTAAAACCTTTTCCTTTTATTCCTACTTTACCTATTTCAAAAATAAAAGAGAGTTTTTTTAATATTAAAATATTTTTTCCTATTTTCTATTGGAATTTTTTTTAAATTATTTTGATTGGAACCTTTTTTTTTCTCTTATTGTCTTTGTATTCTGGAAGGAAGAATTAAAAAAATAAATACTTGGAACTTTTTCTTTTTCTTCCTATTTTTTATGCTTATTTTCAAAATTTTCAAAATCATATTTAAATGAAAGTAGAATTTATTTTTTATAATATATTTTTTGGTTATTTATTTAGTCAATATACATTAAGTCACATTCCCTATATTCCTACTTTTGCAACATGGTGACTATTCAAATGCAGAATGTTTTAAAGTGAATTTGCCTAGGCTAGGCAAAATGAGTGTTTTGCTTTATTACAATTGACAAAAAATATTCAGATTTTTTTTCATACAAGCATAATAGTGAAAAATGAAGAGAACAATTGAAATCATTTTTTACAAAATATAAATTTCTTATGAATTTTTGAATTGTATTGTCTAATTGGCTTAAAAGAGTTTGTACACTACCTCAAAACCAACAAAAAGTCAATGTATGCATGATGGATTGATGGTCATCCTACCACCTAAAGCAATTACAACATTTAACATGGCCACAAAATAAACTAATAAAAAAATCACTTACTTTGATGAATTGACACTAAAAGGGAAGAAGTTTCTAAAGCAATCACTAATAGGTCCATCACCATCACCCAAAGCATTGATTTTGACCACTAACCAACCTAATGAAGTTCTAATCTCATCTATTGGAAAAAGTTTGTCATGATTTGATGTAAGAGTCTAATGGATCATTTCCTAGGTGTTTGTCATAGGTAGTTTGCCTATCATAGTTTACTAAATATTATTCTTTACTTTCAAGTTCTTTTTCAATTCTATGTTGACACTTATGCAAATAGCTGTAGTTATTTTCTGTTTATTTTTTGGAAAAAGAAATGGGTCTAGACATTGATTTGTCACTCAAGGTGTGAAGCATGTGGATTTTAATTATAGAATATTATAGTGAAAAATAGAATTTTTTAAATTTTTCTTTGTTTTTTTTCTTGAATTTTTTTTTCTTATGTTGAATTTTTTTTTTAATTTTTTTTTTAATAAATTTAATAAATTTTAAAATTTTAAAATTTTCATCATATTTATCTACAGGGTCTCTATTTCCATATGTGAAATCACTGGCTTCACTGCAAATCAGCAATGTGATAAATGGAAAACAGTGACTGATCAGTGATTAGTAGGAAAATCAGTGACAAAACAGAAATCTTCAGTGTAACAGGACGGACAGACCAAAATTCTCTTGTTTCATTTCTTATCTGGTTTGTTTGTAAAACCAAAGAGTTTGTAAAAAAAATATAAAATATAAATCTTTTCAACGACAATAGAGATTTGTACAATCTAATGGAGGAGCCCAATCTGGTCCCAATCCGGTCCTAGATGGGAAATCGGGCCACCCAAGACCTCGTCCCGATTGCTCTTCTGGGGCCGGATGGTTTAGCGCCAAAACTATACCACCTAAGGCGACACATAGGATGAGTGGTGGTTTCAATCTGGCCCTAGTATAAAGTTCTTGGGTTGGATTTGGAGAAATTGAGTCATCTTATTGGTTCAAATTTGGAGAAACCGGTTGGCCTTCAATCCGGCCCCAAGTATAAACCGGCCCTAAGCATCTTCTTAAAAAAAATAACTTATAGAATTCATTTTCGAATGTAATTTTAACAATTAAAAAAAAATGTTAAACAATGTTAAGCTTGCTTGCTAGAACAATCTCACCAATGAAATTATTGTGTTTCAATTCTATCTTAGAGCTATCAATGGTTTAGTTATTCCTTCAATGTTGAACCTACTTCTACTTAACAATTTTTTAATGAGTGAAAATTAAGTGTTTTTTTGTTGATTTCTTTTCCCTAGATTCTTAATCCAGTGCTTCAACATAAAAAATTAGAATTTCAAAATCAATAGTGCAAAAATTTGCAGCTAAGAAGATTCAAAGCCAAAAAATATAGTCTCACAATTGTAAAATATTTGTGAGGTTATTTACAAATAATAAAAAAATTGTGATAAAATGTTGATTTTAATTATGAATTAAATGTAAAATAATTCATCTAAATATATTGGATAAATATCTAAAATAAAAATTAAAGATCATTTGAATTAGTGCTACTCATAGAACCTGAGACTCTTGGAAGACGCTTGTATGCATCTGACATTGTCCTAAAATTAACGAGACCTTCCACCGTTGACCCTCTGTTGCAATTTAACCCTTAAACGTCGAGGCGGACGTTTTGCGATCAATGAATGACAAGAGAATATCTTGTGTAGGACAAGAAGTGCAACTATTCATCCTTCAAATTTTGTGGGAAAAGGGAAGATCATCTACAATAGTTTGACATCCAATGAGTGCTTTTGCATTATTTTAATTCAACAATTCACATGGTGTCAAAACAGATGATTTCCACGGTTATGAGCCCGTCGTTTAAGGATTAAGACATGCTGGCCTCAACTACCCTGCAGTGTGTTATCACAATTAGAACACCGAATTAGACATTCTTGCACTTGACCAAGTGCAATGACCGTACGCAAAACTATTCATTGAAAAGTGATTTTCAAAAAATAGGGTACCCCCCATATTTTCAAGAACACCTTTTTTATGTTACATCATGCAATCTTTCAATTTAGCATAGGAGTTTTCTACAAAGGTGCACTTAAATTTATTTTTTGAATTCAACCAATTGCAAACACATGCTTATGTCATTTGAATCACTTTTTTATCTTTCATGTACTAGTCTTCCAACAGTGTATCCTACAATTACATTATTATTATACCATTTTCATAGCAACATCACATGTACAGCATTAATCATTACAAGTGCTGAAAGATTTATTTAGAAAACCAAATTTCACATTGCAGGTTTGACAATCACCTTCACATTCCCGAAATACAGGTTCATACCAAACAAAAAGCTTTCACTCCAATATCTACAAACATTTTATAAACTAACACACACTAACTGCATTCTCACACACCCTACACTACCATCACAGAAATTGCACTACTCTTGTCCTGATACTGCTTCATTCGGTGTCTCCAATACTTGTGCAGATGATTGTGTCAATTCTTCTCCTTCCCTTCCATCAAGTGCTTCTACTTCTTCAACCAAACTTGGTCCACCAACTTCACTCACTAAGACCAAAGTTGTGTACTGTAGCGCCCTATCCACCATAGCACTCGCAACAGGCGTTGACACTCCTTCCGATAAAGTGGGCGATAAGGTAGGACCCTCTAAAATAGAAACTTCGCGGTGGAACACGTACTATCCTTCTTCACCAGTCCGAGTATATCGTACGTGTTCTCTATCATAGAAATATCCGTCTTCACCGGATACCAAATTCAAAGAGTCCAGCATGCTGAATGCAGATAACGCTGACATGGGTTCCACTGCTGCTGGTGTACCTTCCTTTTCTCTCACGCCAACTCCAGCATCTTCCACTTCTACATTCTCCACATCATCAGTATTTTTGGTTGGAATATAATCAGGATCTTCTTCCACTTCCATCGAGTCTACTTCATCCCCGCGCACTTCATCCATGGCATTGGTGTCTGCAGAACCTAGACTTCGGCCACGACTAGGTAAATCGTCTGAGTGCGTTCTCTCGGACTCTATATCACCAGATGAGGCTCCCAAATAAATTGCAGTCTGCTTGCCCTTTCGCTTGTCCCGTACAGACACTTGAAATCTCGCTCGTTCCTCTGATGACTCCCTCAATGGTCGCAGGCCCCTTCTTGAACTACCACGTGGCTGTCTCACATTCGCTTGGGGAGCACTTTGATTAGGTGATTCGTTTGTGGTATTCAACACTTGCAAAATCTTGCGTTCGGCTGCTGTACTTACTGTATTCACCATCGACATTTTATCCCCGTACACTAACTGCAATGTGTTGTACACAAATTGCGTTCGAACTGTTGCTCCTTCCATAATTATAATTTCATTGCCCACGAATCCAGTCTCCAGAATCCCCGGCACTGCCATGGTGATGCCCAATGTCACCAGTCCCCAATTTCGTGGCAAGTACATCTGCACCATCTTTTTTAACTCTGATGGGGTCCTCTCCAACTTATCCTCCGCTCGAGGCATGATTTCTGCACTCCAAGAATCTTGAAATACCACATCCAAATTGTCTGCACTGCTTGGAAGGTTCTCCATGGGCCCACTCTTTTTAGGATATTGCATGATGATGACAATATCGCCTACAAGTTGAACTCCACGCTTTCGTTCTTCACCATGACGGAGATCATGCACATATGAAGACACAGTTTGTCGCTTAAATATCCAAAAACCCTCTAATACGTGACAACCCTGTGGCATTGCCATCCTGGATTGCATTTCTTCATCAAAGTACACGCCTGCCAAAAAAAGGAACATAGCATTCCACCGTAAAATTAAAGACATCCAACTCTGAAGTTGTTGCATAACATTGCTGTAGTCTTCATCTGACCATTCCACTTCCTCCCCTCCCGAACCTCCCCGTCTACAATCGAAAATCCATAAACACGGTTTCCCAAGTTCAATGTATTCATCTTTGAAGAACCCTTCACGACACCTGACGTGCAGTAACGCTTCGCCATTTCCGTGTTGAACTCTAGAGAGGGAAACTTGCCAATTCCATTGAGCATTGCCTACGTCCTCTACATCCCGACCATAGCCCGCATATCCTTTACGACCCGCTCGGATATCCACAAAGTGCTGCCGAACATATGCAGGAATGAGTTTCTCAAAACTATTCAACATTTGCACCGTCTTCACTACAAGCGAGTACCATAAAGTCTTCGCGTCATTGTCCAATGTCTTCCCCATTAGAATAAATTGCCTCCCACGCGAATCTCCGTATTTGCTCGCATTTATGGCAAAGAAATCATGTACAGATGATGGATTCTCATCTCCTGCTTGCACCATCAAGAAACGAACTTGATTTCTAACAGTATCTTTCCGTTGCAGTCGATCCACTGCATATGCTACCGCCTTTCGGTGGATTTGGAGAAGCAACACTATCAAAATAATAACACTGTGATTGTCGCTTCCCTCCCACCACATCTTTGGCAGCCATTTGCTTAACCACACGTATATAATTCTCCGTTGAAATCCTGCTCAAAGGCCTGAACCAAGTCTTCTCCATCCTCTTCCTCTTCGATCTTCCATCCACAGTGACATCAAGATTCCGCTCCCTGGCCATCTTCTTCCACCTCACCTCCGCCTTCTTGTTGAAAAACAATTTTCCTTCCTCATAGTTTTTGCACACCTGCAAAATAGCCTTGTACGATTCTTCATCTTTGTTCCAAGCATGGCGTGTGAAGTCAATCATTTTTTTGAACAAACTCTCCAGCGACATGTGCTTCGGCAGATCTTGGCTCCAATGTAACGCACTCGCTACCATTGTCAATGCCTTCGCTCTGAGATCATCATCAGATCGAGTTGTCACACTTGGACTTCCACATGCTTTCCAAATGTCACGCAGCTTGATTAGATTCTCGTAATGCATTATGAAGAACTTGCGATCAAACTCCCTGGCATTTATCATGACAGATGCTTCAATGTAGAACTGTGGGTTTTTGTATACCACAAATTTTGTTCTTCGTCTTTCAAATTGCGCATAGTACTCCGTATCGGACATGTTACCCTCTCTTCTTTCCCGTTGTGCTCGTTTACATGCACCAACAACGTGTTGTCCGTCTACTGACTCCCACACAATATTGTCCTCCAACCATCGCTTCCTAACAGCAGCATTCGATATAGATGGATCAGCTTGACAATGCTTCAAAAAAGCAGCTTCAAATTCTTGTGCAGCACCTTCTTGACTGAAAGGAACCTCTACCATCTCTGTCTCGCCCTGTTCATCCGGATTTCTATACAAATACGCCACTAGACGAAGTGTTATTGCACTAACTTCATGAGCTTCCGATCCCCTTAGACGCTCATACATTTCATTCACTCGCCACTCCATTAGCACTCTATGATTTGTCTCAGCATTCTTCACGTCCCGAATACTATTGATGTCTGCATCGAAAAACTCATTGTGCCCCCATATGTACCTCGCTTTGTATTCACTCTCCGTTGGAAACACCACAGGGGCTTTAGGAACATTTTTTAACAATGCCGTTATAGGTATCTGCTCCTCCTCTGAAGAATCATCATTGGAAACTACTTCTTGTCCATCATTTCCTTGTGGAGGACGTTCTTGTCTAGCAGCTATTTGACGACGTCCTTGGGCTACAGTTTGTCTTGGAACCCTTCCCTCCTCTGTTGACCCCGTTCCAAGAGTACGATGCTGTTCCTGGCCTTCTGAGACCTCTTCCAGTTCATGATGACGTTGCACTTGAGTTCTCCCGCTTCCTCTACCAGCACCCCGTCTTGTTGCAAGGCTAGATCTTTGTGCCTCCATATTGGCCACTACAACACGTGACCTATATATTTGTTTACCTGAGCCCACGGTTGGACGTCTCGACCCTGATCCAACCTCTGTGACTGTTACAGGAGCTACACCTTCACCTTCGTTTTCAAGCTCTTGGAACATCACTGCTGCATCTGGTATGGGGGGTCTAGATGTAGTCTCCACAGGTTGCAATGATTCCCCTCCAACTTCCACCTCCACTGACATTGGCATAATTGGGGCGTTCCCTTCTACTACTACCTCCTGATGCCTTTCAACTTCAATATCTTCCGTGGTCTCAACAACAACATCGGATGTTGCAGACTGCAGACGTTGACGTTGAGTTCTTTGCGTTTCAGGCACTTCCTCTTCCTCTGCAAGGCTTGCTATTCCCTCTTCAACAGCAGCTCGCTTCCTGTTCCGTTTGTTCGAAGAAACCCAATTCTCATTTACAGGAACAACTGCATTTTGATAAACTTCATTCGTGTCTTCCGGATCTCAAGATACATGACGCTCATTGCGAACGTCAGGATTCTCTCTCGATACTTCTTCGTGACTCCGAATCTCTCTATACCGAGTGTGTGCGGCGTGCAACTGTTGAGCGGTCATATCCTTGAACTTCTGAACTGATGCTTCTCTCCTTACTTGTAGTTCTTCAGGCACATTCTTCCAAGACTTTGCCAAGGTTTTCAAGCCATGGATTGGTGACAGTACTAAAAGAAGCTCTGGTGGAATTGGAGCCATCATGAGTGACTTCTTCAACTTGTACTTCTCCAATGCCATCTCAGTATTACTCACTGAAACAGTGAGTCTTCCATCTACAGTGCCTGTAAGGCCCTCAACAACTCCGTAGGAAGTCCCCAATGCAGCCCAATAACGTCCTTCCTCGATTGGAAAATCCATGACCCACAAAAAAGACTTATCCATACCCTCCACTGAGATCCACCATCCATGCTCTAACCACTTTGAATGAACCTTTGGTGCCATGATGACCTAAAACAAATTAAAAAACAACAGTTCTGTATTTGAGGATGTTTTTCAATGTCTGAAAGTTATAAGCAAAAGTTCAAGACTATGTCTTTCATCAAACCAAATACAAATAAAACATGCTACCGTTTTGGTGTTGTTCTATATTGGTCTAGAGGAACTCAAGCCTTCCGACTGAACTAAATGTTCATGGAATTAAAGTGAACAATACTGTCTCGAATTACTTAATTTCCACACCAACAAAATTCATAAAAACAAATGCACCTACATTTGAAACAACTAATGTTATGGACATGTATACAAAAATGAATACTGCTACTACTTGAGCAAATGCACTACACTTTTAATCTTCAATCTACAACCTCATATATATATTTGAAAACCTCATATATCTCTCCTCAATAAAACAGAACATACATTTCCTCACTATTATATTTATATGTTATTTTCTGTCTACCATATAAAGTAAAAAAAATTCCCAAAATAACAAGCTAAAGTAAAAGTTAACTTAAGAATAAACACCTACCGACGTTTCACATACTGAACTCCTATCATGTAACTACTATGAAGACTTATAGATGTTCATTTGGAAGTACTATACGGCCACAGTTGCAACACCGTGTTTGACTCTAACAAATTTACATGAATACTAGTTATGATAAAGTTTTTAATGTCCACTTCGTGGGTGGGAGCTATACAAAGTGCATATGATGGACATGGCTTTCAAACTTGTACTAAAAATTTATATATTATACCAAAACAACGTGAGTGCCAAGCCTATTCTAATACACCGAATACATTGGTACGAAATGTTGCAACTCTTGAATTATCCAAAAATATAGTGTACTTGAGAAAATCCATTTTCACTAAATAAATTTAGATCAATTTCAAAAATAAAATGTTTTTGTTTAATTACTACAACATAAGAGACATCATTACCATCTTGATATACATCTCTTCTAAAAATTTCTAATTCATCGAACTTCAACTTCAAAATCGAGACACGATGAGAAAAACATCATTAACACTGTAACTAGTCAGTAGCAAACTTTTTCCTTGCAATTACACTTAGAACCTTTTCTCTTAAAATGCTAATAGTCGAAGTTCTTAAAAAAATTCTACGTATTTCTTGTAGAATTTTAAGAAAAAAAATTGTAATAAATACTACAAAAAAACCTCAAATGAACTAATGTTTGCACCTTCCAATGGAAATGAAAATTCAAAATACGGTGATGCTTGCGTTCCACGTCAATATGTTCTTTCAGGTATCCAACTTCTAGCACCGCCGCTACAACGACCTGAAAAATAAACATGTCACTCAGTCATGTGTACTCGATTCAAGTTGTTTCTTCATTTTTTGTTGAAGTTGTATTTGAAAAGTTAGTGGCCCAATAAAAAATTATACAAAGTTGGTAAACACTGGTGGTACATGAAAAAAAAAAAAACACTTCGAACAATTCTATATATGTATAAACACCTCCACGGAAGAAGATTTTCTTGAGATTTTAAGAATTTTCAAAAAAAGGAAGTTCAATCCAACCTTTTATATAACTAACTTCGATTTTTTTGATTTGGAATAGTTCATATTCCAAGATTTTGACATGTTGCAGATCAAATTTACAATGAACACACAATAATATCTTTCATGCATCTCAAGTTCACAATATTAGATTTCGAAGATTTTGAAGTTTCTGAATTAAATTGAAGTATATCAATCCGCCTTTTACATGTCAAACCTAGCTTGAATCCTAATTCATATATTGTTTTTAAAAACCCACTCCACAATCTCTGTAAATGAAAGGCTTATAAGATTTTATCTACATAATATTATAACTGTGAAGATTGATTGCAGTCGTCTTCAACACTAGGGAAAGTGAACACTGTGAAGCACACAAGTTCGACCAAAAATGAATAGAAAAATCATAATTATTCACTTGTAAATTCAGTTATTTTATGATAAACATGCATTGCAAATAGAATTTTTGATTATGAAATCTAATACAAATCGGAACTCTCTTTGTTTGTTTTTACATTCACAGTCAAATTAACACCAACCTCTGCTCCTACGGACATTTCGGAGAAAAAACAAAGATCTAAAAAAGAATTTATGTAGCACATCCTAATTCATCTAAGAATTCTCTTCACTTTTGTTAAAAGTCTAATATAAAACTCTTTGAATCTCTTATGTTCATTTATGGCAAATTGCTTCTAGTAGTTAACTCAAAAATGATATTTAAAAAATAAATACCAACCCCACTACTAATTTTCTTAAACAAAATAAAATTCTAAATGCCCACAAACACTATGTCAAATATAAAATTACATAAATTTTACGTGAAAAATACAATAGAATAGATTTTATCATATACATTTTTATGTTCCATATTCGTACTGCTTAACATGAATGTTTTCGGAGTTCATGCGGTACGATCTAGTGAAATTGTATTAGAAGATTCCACAATGAAATATGCTATAAAAATTAAAGTTTAAAAAAAATTGTACTCATAATTCAAAGTACGTGTCATAATGGGTTTATTTTGGAAACATACACTTTGTTGATCTAGAATCGAACCTAAATTTTTTTTTAAATAAACATCCATGGAAATGTTAAACAACAACCTGAAGGAGTGAAGAGAAACACCTGAATCAAATGCTATTGGTGATTTTCTCTCTAAGAACCAATGCTGTATGCATGTTTGTGAAGCTCTTTCTCTATGTAGTTGCGCTGCAATTTTTTTTTTTCTCTGTGGGAAAAAAACCCACATCAAAAGGTATTGTCAACATCTTCAACCACTACGTAAAGAGAAAGTAAAGTTTGAATGAACAGGGCCAAAAAAAAAAAATGTACAAACAAACAAGCCATTATACATGAAACAGAAGTTACAAACCAAATCAGTGCAAAATTCGCAAAATAATCCAACCATAGAACAAAGAAGAGAACTGAAAAAGAGACATATGTACCGCACATGTTAGTGTAGTGTCCGTGATTAAGAACATGTAATCCTCTGGTATAGTAATAAAATCTTTTGGTAATATAATTTGACAATCACTTCTTTGACGCTGCCTCCACTGTCCCTGCATGTCACTTCACAAATAGAACATTCAATCTATCAGTGCTACAAGCAATGTGACAGTGATACTATCTACTATTGCATGCTCATTGCGGGGATAATACGTACCTCCAAGCTGCCTAGCTGCACATATCCCTATTGACCTACCGCATGCTAAGGGATTAGCTTTTATGTGATTCAAGATTCGCTTTGACAATGAGACTATGGCATGTGCTTGATGTTCCTTATCGAGTGGCCACTTATTCACTCTGAACAATATCAATGTCCTGTTCATAAGCAATAGCAGGCTATCCCCCCTAATTCGGGTACTTCTCAACTGAAGACACACATCCAATTACGGATGGGTTTAATATAATGAATAGATGCCTTGTTCATGAAGTAGACACTGTATTGTAAGAGTACAAAGTCTGTTCAATGCTACACTTTGAAGCCTTCATACTTTAATGGGTGCATTTAGATATCTTCCAACTTTATAGGTGATTCAATTTTTTAACAAGGAAGGTGTGATTCCAGAATACAGAATCTGTTGAATGGTACATTTTAGTGCCTTGATAGTTTAATTGGTGTAGTCAGATACCTTTTTACTTGACAAGTGATTCAGTTACCTTTTCATGAAGGTGTGATAACAGAGTACTTAGTCTATTGAATGGTACATTTCGTTGCTTTTATTCTTTAATTGATGCATTTAGATATCTTCAAACTGTACAGGTGATTCAATTTTTTGATAATGAAGGTGTAATTCCAAAATGTCAACAAGGTAGTGTCGTATCTGCAGTGGATTCGACACCAGCAATACATCATTTGCATGGTCACAAAGTAATGATTTCATAACATAAATGAGGAACTGGATAACAATCGTGATGGCAATGAGATAAAATTTTAATGGACGTGGCGAAAAAAAGAGTCTATCACCAACATCATTCATTTCTGCTTATTATAGAGAAGAACCTTACAGCGACAACGAAAACTAAGATATCAAAGTAAGGGTGCAATGAAAAAATGTTTAAGGTAGGAGTTCTTAAAATGGAGCATGTTCTAAAACCAATCAGGCTCTAGACATACATTTTGCACTTTCCAATGTACAAGTGGTGTACATTTGAAGAGGGGGTCGGTCTTAGAGCCCACAAAAATGCACTTTTCTGCAACTTCAAAAATTCATAACTAATTCTAAAAAGCTTCAAAAAATATGAAACAACTTGGGTTAGATGCCACTTTCTCTTGCCTTTCAAGGAAAATTTCCTTAAAAATATTTTTAAAATTTCTACCTCCCCAGAAGTCAGTTTCAGCTCTTAGATGAGCAGTTAATGGAACTCCCACCTTATACCACAGCTTGAAAGGAAGAAAAGATCAGCAATGAACTCTAACCTACTTAAAAGCAAAGGTCACAAATTAAATTTCACTTTACAGCATAAGGAACCAGAATTAAATAAACAAATTCACTTCCACAACGCTAACAAGAAGCAAATCAAAACACTGCATACAAGGAGAGTATCATGTACAAATGAAACTCCAGAAAGTAGAATGATACGACAGCAAGGCGCAGTAGGTGTAAGATAGAGTCGGTGCAATGAAAACTAGGTACGTTTTTTTATAATTTATTAAAATTTATCTTTTAATTTCCTGCTGCACATGCATCTCTGTGCGTCATATATGAAACCCTCCTCTGTTAACCAAGCTGAAAAGATTTAAATGAATCTAAGTTGCAAAATGTCCAGAAAAATGGTGCAAAAAAAAAGCTCTATCAAACATCAAATGGTGAACTTACCTTTAATTCAAGACTATGAAACTACAATGTGTGAACTGTAGTCGCATTGAAGTCTTTGGCGCCCCCGGCAGCAGGAGGAGCCTGCGGCGTTCGACTTCCTGGCGGTGCAGCAACCACAAAGGAAATCGTCAAGGAACTTCATGCACCCGATGCTACTTGAAGTAAGTTACCTTACAAATCACAAGTCTTCACTTTAAATTGCAAACCAAAGAATTTACTTTCTTGACATTTCATTTCTAGGTCGATTCTTGTCATCTGGCTAGACAATACAGTGGTGATGGCGGCTAGTCGACAGCCACCCAGCGATCACCAGGCTGCTGAACAAAATCACCACCCGTTACAACATTTGCTCCTAATTCCCGAGCCACAGTTTTCGCTGGATCCACGAACTCGAGTTCTTCACGAACTCGTTACAGCCACGAGTTTTCGCTGGAGCCATGAACTCGAGTTCTTCACGAACTCGTTACAGCCACTCGTGGCTTCACGAACTCGTTACAGCATTTGCTCCTGATTCCCGAGCCACAGTTTTCGATTCGTGTGGGTGGAGTCTTTTAGAAGGTTGCTGAACGAAATCGGAGGGCGGTTACATTGAACTTACTGTTTCTGAAGAAGATGACAGAACACTTCGGTCACTAGGGAATTCGACGGCAAACGCTTTCTACACTACGGAATCTGATGGCAGACGCTCCCTCGACAATCTCTGTGGCTTGTACTGGATTGCTTAGAATTGAATAATGTACACTCAAAATCTGCATTCATACTGATTGAACGATCAAAGGTCGTCAACGAAATTAATCGATTCTATTCAGTTTATGAGTTTTTTGAAAACTGTGGCTTCCATTGTTTACGATATTCGTATCCTCTCTTCCCGTCCTTTGATGAGGTAACGGAATCTTCTCTTCCCGGAATTGAATTCGCGTGGTAAAAAGCTAGCTGTCATCTTCTCTTCCCGGAATTCCGTCCTGTGCGTCGTAACGAAATCTGACTTACTACATAGGCCGTGAATTGAATTGGACTCAAGAAGTTCGTCAAGTGGTACTTGAGCTATTACGGCAACCACACGAATCAAAAATTGTGGCTCGGGAATCAGGAGCAAATGCTGTAATACAAAGCTGGCTGCTGGCTGCTGCTATTGCGTTCATGGATCTTAGCACTGGCTGAACTCTGCATCCCGACTTTCTGAACTCTGAATCCCTAGGGTAGGTCGGTTGAGATTTGTAAAGATGTTGCTGAATTTCGAACTCTGATGCTTACAGATCGATGCAACCAAGAAATCAAACCCCAAGCGAGGCAGAGGCAGGGGAAGGTGCGGCACAGCAGGACTTACCCACGCGAGGCAGAGGCTCGATGGCGCGGCACAGGTAACAAGCGAAGCATCACCGACGGCAGAAGCAGTTGCTGAACAGGAGGAAACTCGTCCCGGCAATCCACAATCAAGTCGGGCAGAAATCAGGAAGCGCGTTCCAGCAATCTGCGAGAAAGATAGGCGGAAGTGAATGAGCCACCTCGTGAGGAGCGACGCACCACGAAACCATGCTTCCGAGGACAGGCGGCGATAAGGTAAGATTTCCACAGCATTATAATCCATTTTGAAACTCATGAAATGAAATAGAAAAAATCGAAACTGATGAACAGTATTTCAAGTCAGACCCTCCGCGCGCGCGGAGGGTTCGACATGAATTACTGTTCACGATGACAGATGAATAGTACCTGCAGAATTTTCCACGATGGCGGTGGACAGCTGAGCGCAAGTCTTGTTTCGCTTCCCCTTTCGCCTCCACCTGCACTTCTTGTACTAGCCTAAAACGTCTATGCGATGCTGCAATTTAAACGCACGACTAGAACTACAACAGCAGGAACGATTAGTGGAACAAAAAATTCAGCTTCGTGTAGCACAAAGAGCGGTACTCAGGGTTGCTCCGTCTGTACTCATGGTAGGCGTTCGCGATAGGTTTTCTCCGACGTTGGTCGACGTCCCCGACGGCTGAGATGTTGAGGCCGAATCCCACGGCTTGCAGCAACGATCGGGATTCCCGTTAGTTTTCTGGTGATGCAGCACGGCGGGAAGGGAGGATGGACCCCGTTGTTGCCTCAACCTTTAAGGATTTAGAGAGAACTTGCCCCTGTAAATTTTTGCCATGTTAAAAGCATCTTCAATGCGGACGCTGGAATTGGGCATGTTGTCGGAGGAGAGGGTGGGCCGGGCGTAGTGGGAGTTTGCCACTTGCTTTGTGACCCAATGCAACCATGGATGAAGGAACTGAAAACTAAAAGGCCAAGCTTTATTTTTAATAAATTTATTGAATCTCTTTCACTTTATGAGTGAGTTTGGGTGAGGTTAGGTAGGATGCTCTTAAACAGACCTTCTTCTAAAAGCGAGCTCTATGAAAGAGCTGCATTTCACTTTTTTAAATGTACCAAGCGTGTACATTTCAGGAGGGGGTCGCTCTCAGTGACCACTGCGTTTCAACTTCAACAATTCATAACTAACTCCCAAAAGGTCCAAAAAATATGAAACGACTTGCGTTAGATGACGTTTCTATTTTTCTTCCTAAGAAAATTTATTGAAAATTTATTCAAGGGGTTTAGCTTCCCCCAAAAGGCAATCAGCTCTTAAAGGGTTGCTTTAAGAGCATCCTACTTTACTTAAACTTTTCTAGGAAACGTCACCAGTTTCAGGGAAATAGGGCTTCCAGTGTATGATTCATAGCTCTGCAAATTGCTGAAAAATACCGAGCAGGGGCTCAAATGTAAAGTGTCCTGAAAAATGCCGTGCATTTGAGCGACTGCATTGGGGTGCGATAATTTCAAGAACACCGTTATGAATCCCGTTGGCACCGTTCTTGTGCCATTTAACGAGCTGCATTGGCGATGCTCTAAGGTAGGAGGTACATAAACCGCTCATCTAAGAGCTGAAGCTGACTTTGGGGGAGGTAGAAATTCTGAAAATATTTTTCAGTAAATTTTCCTTGAAAGGCAAGATAAAGTTGCATCTAACCCAATTAGTGCATAATTGTGGGCTCAAAAACCGACCACCTCCTCAAGTGCACAGCACTTGTACACTAGGGAGTGCAAAATGTACCTGTGGAGCCTGATTGGTTTTAGAACCCGCTCCATTTTAGAACCTTCTACCTTATTTGGTTATTCTTCAGTCTTTACTTCTGAAAGCAAATTTGGGGCCTCTAATTTCAAATATGAATTCAGAGTATCAGAAGTATATGGTATGTGTCAAATAAAAAATGTAACTATTTTTCCCTGTTGGGCAATGAGGGGGTCAATTAACCATGCTCCAACATGGTTAGGGGAAATTCAAGAGTGCTTGCATTAATAGGAGTTCACATTAATGTAAATAACAAGTGATAATCAATATTAAACTATTCCAAAGTAAAGTTTGTATTTCATTAAACCCCATCGTTTAAGGCAAACCATCTCATTGCGGTCATAATTTGAAAGCATCCCATTGTGGTCAAAATATTAATGGTGTTGTACATTTGTGAACTCAAATGTACACCGCCATTAACAGTTTGACCACAATGGGATGGTCTCAAATTCTGACCGCTCTGGGATGGTTTACCTTATTTAGAGACAAAGGAATCTCTCCTGATGGGAGCATGAAGAAGAGTTCGAGGTCTTCTTGTCCTCTTGTTCGCTACTTCAAATTGTTGGGCAAGGGCTTCCATTTGTGTGAATTTTTTTAGACATTGGACTGCAATTTCAGATGACTTTAACCAATGTTTGTTGAAATTTTTTGCACCATTGACATTGAATTTAAACTTCTATGTGTGATGAATTTGGTTGAAAGTGTAGGAAAAAAATAAAAATAAAAATTTGTTTGTTTTGAGTTAATTAAAAAATTGTTAGTGCAAGTAGGTACAACATTGAAAGAAAGAGTACGTCAATAATAGTTCTAAGATGAGATTGAAACACAATGATTCAATTGATGAGATTGTTCTAGGAAGCAGTATACAGGTTTTTAAACCATTTTAATTTTTAACTTTTAAAAATTGTATTCAGAATTGATTCGTATATATTATTTCTTCAAGAAGTTGTTTAAATTGCTGTGTAAATAAAATTGACCATAATTTTCACATTACTAATTCAATTGAAATGAATCAAAGCTTCATATAGAGCCATGAAGTTAATGTATATGAAGAAACCATTTATGATTTTAATTCCAAGTTTTTGTGGATTCTTTTCTCACCTAATTGGTAAAGCATAATGTTTAGGATGGTATAACTTCCATTACAACAAGCACCAATTAAAATACACATCGTATCCCCATGAAGCTTAGAAATTTTTCTATCTTACAAGAAAATTAAAAAAAGTGTCAACTGAAATGAAGGTCATAGGAATCAATATGAAATTCATTGTGTCATTTGAGGAAAGAATGACATTGTAGGAATTAAATCTTAACGTACCAGTAGATGATAATTTCCAACAAAATTTGAACTGTAAAAGAATTTAAGTAGAAGACTTTGTAGTGAACACTGTGAACACCGTGGACATGGAGAGAGATTGAGCATGAATCTTTATAGTGTAACTACAATAGATTCTTAGAAGTAAATATTTAGTTTCCATAACTTTGATTGAAATCAAAATAGCTAGCATTTGACTTTGAAAATTTCTCCGCTCCTTAAAACGGACCAGAGGTCAAGATAGGATACATTTGCAGGAGAAGGCCTTTTTATATGATGATGGCTACACAGAACCAAAAAAATAGGATAATTACTAAAGATGCTAGGAGTGTGCAATGATGTTGTAGTACTACTTAATCAGTCCGTCATAAGAACTAATGAAAATGCTTTTGAATTTTGGAAAAATTATACTTCCCACTTTTAAATTTGCACTAAATGTAATCCATATGTGTTAGAATTTTGTCCGTCCTCTGTTTTCTTTTTGAGTAGGGCTTTTGTAAGTGGGCACCTTGAACCCAAAATTGTTTTTTGGTATGTCGTAAGGTAATGTACTGAGTTTTTATAGTGCCAATGTAGGAGTTGTTTGCATATTCGGATAAGGACGTGAAAATTGAAAGAATGTCTAGTAGTTTTTGTAGGGATTAAACCGAAAGCAATATGCAACCTAGAAAGTTAAGTCTTTTTTATCTCCGACCTTTGTGGAATTCGTTGTGTCATTTGGGAAGATGACACGCAATAGTTAGTTTAATTCACCAACTCCATAAATGTACAGCATTGGTACATTGAAGAAAGAAAAATGTATATGTCCGCTACACTGATATGTATTGGCTGCTTGTCTGTACTATGCTTCAAGTTTCAATAGACCATAAACGAATTCAATATTGTTTTGTTTGAGTTGAAACACTGTTAAAACAATTTCAGTTCAATATTCATAGGAATATAATTGAATTGGCAAGGAACTGCAGTCACGTACTTTTTTACAAAGTTTTGAAAGAGGCACATTGTGGTCAAAGAAAAAGTCTATGTTTTGCAATGTTCATTACGTGCACATTGAAGAAAGCTAAATGTGCCTATATTGAAGTGTTTAGCCCTTATAGGACGGTGTGTGTAAGTATTAAACAATAAAACAAAAGAATTCTATCCCAAACATAACAATATCCATTGCTTCTAGCAAACATTTATTCCTGAGAACTCATGATTATTTCTTAAAGTATTTGTATGGTATAGAATATGACAAATGTATTTTGCAAATATTTAATATGACAAATGGTATTAGTAGATCCTACATCGTAAGGGAACATTCTCAAATTAAAAAATGACGCTTTTTGGAACCACTTGAATAAATCCTTTCACTCTCGAAGTTCCTAGAGGGACTTATGGGGTTTGGGACAAGCCTCAATGATTTATTTATTTTGCTTGAGTTCTTTGAACTATTTTTGAAGATAGGAGATAAAAATAGCTTTATGTGAATATAATTTTAATTTAAATATGTGCTTCACAGTAGAAGTCATGCCACTGTGAGTACAACAAAAAAATTGAGGGACATTTCAACAAGAATAACAAGAAGTTTAATTTCTTTTGTTTTAACTTTTATACTCAAATATTGTATTGTTGCATACATTTGAAGGTTGAGCTCATTCTATTTGAACTAGTGATGAGAAACATATGAGCAATCTTAGTTATTGGATAAACCAATCATATTTTAGGGAAAATAACATATAGAATTCATTTTTTTATGCAGATTGCACTTGTAGTCTCCTTAATGTTTTTTGGAATGTTTCATTAGCTTACTATGTAAAAGTTATAATTGGGATTCTATTGTTTGAATTCCAAACATAGAGCTACTAATGGTTTAGTTCTTTCTTCAATCATTACCAATTTTTATACAATTTCATTTCGTAATGAATTAAAATTGAATGTTTTATTCCAAGTTTTTGTCCTACATTTTCAAAGTAATTTTGAATTTTTAGTTTCAAGGGTAATGAAGAACAGTAGGTGCACTTAATTTTTATAGTTGCAGTTAAGCGTATTGATGTAATGCTCACACACATCTGCAAAAATATTTTTGAACCATGTGGGCAAGCATTTTAGATTTCATTATTTTATTGAATGGTACTATGTCTATAGAACGCTTAGACTTTTAGTTCTGTTTGTTATAGAAATTTTTTGGACAAGAACATGAAGTGAGGTACATGTAGGGAAAATGGCATTGGTAGTCTATATAAAGGTGTTAAATGTACTTTTGGAACCAGTAGAGGTATGTAATGTTTGTGGTGTACTATGTGAGCACTACAAAGTTGTCGTTGTTACTTTGTAGTTCCCTTATTTAATTCCTTTTTTTGAGAGCAGAAGAACTATACTTTTTTGTAAAAGCATAGAATACTGACAGAATAAAACGTCATAGAGGTATTTGCGTACACAAGGGAATGTGAGATTGAAGAAGTTAATAGTATTCCTACTGTTCTGGATTTGTTAGTTTTTTAATGTCTTAAAGTCTTTATAAGGAAAGAAGGGAACACTTTGAATGTTAATTTTTTCAATTAATGTACGTCGTGCAGGTCATTGTTTCTCCCCAAAAGTGTATGCCCGAAATTATGTACCAAGAACAGTACTAGTGAAGAAGCAGTAATTGAAGAAAATGGCAGCAGAAGCGTTTGGAAGTCCAGTGGCATTTAATGCAGTAGGAACGACGTTGGTTGCCACAGAGCGAAGAATCGAACGGCAAAGATTGGCACGTGTGGTGCGGGGCAGGCTATTTCAAGATGAAGACAATGCAGTTGTTGTTGAGCAACAGCAATCTACTGATGGCATGGTTAAACTCATTGGAAATGATGGCTGTGTTGTGGCATTTGGTATGGTGGATTCTAGCTTCACATGTGGTGATGAACTGCACACAATGAAATTACGCCCTTTTGAAATTTCGATTCGTATTACACATGTTGTGCGAAGAACAGAATGGGTGGGCGAATTGGTAGGGAAGTACATGGAAGACTGTGTAGAGAAAGTTATACGATGGCGTCGAGCTTTTGTTCGTTGGCCACTTCCCTCAGAAGTGAGAACAACAAGAACGACTTCAAGAGAGGGAAATAATTTTTCTTTTCCCCCGGTCAGCGCATCTCAATTTGATTTTAATGATGTGGAGGACATCCCGAGCACTTCACAGGTGACACCGCCGAGTACTGTTGGAAGAAACACAATAGAGAGAAGTTCTGCTCGTATAGAAGGCAGTGAAGGTAGCACTGCAAATTTCAATAGAGGAGGAGGATTAGCGCAACGTACTCAAAGGAAGAGTTATTCAATGGAAAATCGAAGGGCTAGGGTGAGAAGCCCCAGAGAAAGGGGGGAGTCAGCGAGTCATAAAGTTACCCTCGACAGTGTTATGTGTGCAAAGGAGAAAGGAGTATGTAAACGGAATTGTCTACGTGATGTTGATGGCAAATACATATTGGATCAACGGTATATGGCATGGGGGCAAAAGTACGAAGCGCGGGCAACTTGGATAATGCAAATGCTAAATGCCTTCTATACTCGCACCGATGGTCCGATAAGAGACAAGTACGTGACAAAATTAGATGGTGCAGTTGTTTGTAATGCATGTTATGCTGCGGCGTTGGGTTATTCGCAGAGGCGTTTGAAACAGTTGAAGACAGCACACGTTGTATACGGCAGAGTGGCAGCCGTTCACGGAAATACTTGTAAAGGAAGGGAAAGTGCTAAAATGTCAACAGCTAGAGAAAGCCTTAACGTTTTTGTGAATGAAGCTGGATGTCAACAACCACATCGATCGGTACGCAGGAAAACAGACAATGTGGTGTTACCGTTGATTATCTTGCCAATGAATACGAACAAGCTGGATGTTTTCCGTTATGTGAATGAAGAAATGAAGAAATTAGTGGACGGATCAGAATTGTCTCTGAGCTCGTTCCATCGACTTTGGCGGAAGGAGTTCCCACACGTCCAAATTCCACCGTTCTCCAGATTCTCCAAGTGCTATCACTGTTGGGAGTACAAGTGTGGAATGGAATCTACAACAAATGCATTAGCGAAGGTGAAGATAAAGGAGTTGTACATGTTGCACATCCAATATCAAATGGAAGAGAGGCGAGACTATTGGATATTCAAGAGATCTGCAATGATCACTCCGGATTTTTTTATGTGTTTGATTGTGGATGGTATGGATCAAAATACGACCATGATACCGAAGATGAGGCAAACAGTGAAGAACATCAAATCTCGATTCGTGAAGACTCATCTGTGTGGTGTACTTGTGCACGGTATCGGCTTGTATGCAGATGTGTGGATAGATGCTCACCACAAGCATGATAGCAATCAAGTCATAACATCAGTGATGAATGCAATATGCGACGTCAAACGAAGGAAGGGATGTTTGCCACCGACGTTGAGGATTCAAGCTGATAACACCATGAGGGAAAACAAGAACATTTACATGTTTGCCATGTGCACTGCACTGGTTGGGTTGGGTTTCTTCAAGGAAGTGCATCTTTGCTTTTTGATAGTGGGTCACACTCATGAGGACATCGATCAAAGGTTCAGTGTCATCTCCAATGTATTGAAGAGGAAAGATATAGATACGTTGGACGAAATGTTGCAACTAGTGGAGAAAGGAACATTGTATACGGAGGCTTTTGTGAGTACTCGCAAGCTTGAGCACATCCGCGATTGGAAGGCATTTATCACACCTCATTTGTTAAGAGGGGGAGAGCAGTTGACGGGCATAACATTCCCACACCATATGAGGTTTTACGTGGAGAATGGTTTGGTCCGCGTGCAACACAAACTTTTTTGCTCAGATGAATGGGGCCCAGTAGGAGGACATTCATGTCTGAGTTCATTACCAAGCGTAGTAGAGAAACCGGACCTTGCACAGGTCTTTGCTGCTGATCAGAGAGAATTGAAAGCATTGGACGAGTTTGTTGCATACAAGGAGAAGATGGTGTTGAAAGGGAACAACCGCATCAGGAACATGGAAGTAGTGGATGAAACAAATCAATTCAAGGAGTATTTGAAGGATTTTCCAGGACGAAGTAGAGAAGGCTTCCGTGATTTACCGTTTTGGCCGAGCGATGTTGTGAACCGAAATGAGATTGGTAGTACTGCATCCAATGTGCAAGAAGCAGATACAGTTTCAAATGGAACAGACAATGCAAATGGGACAAAAATGGAGAGTGCAACCGCGGACGTCATTCTGGCAACCACGCCAAATCCTGAGAGGAGGGGTTACTTTGGACCCCGCAGAGACAGACCCGCACAACAAGCATCACGGAGAGTGACTGGAGGGAGGAGGAGAGGCAAAAGAAATGCAGTTTTACCAGAAGTAACACAAGATGCAAACGAAGATGCATTTCCGCCATTCAATCCGGATAACAATATTGTTGTGGATCAATATGTAGCTCTTACAGTTGAGCTAACGGAAGTAAGAGAAGGGGTACCCTTTTTCATAGGGAAGGTGCTCGAATTTGGTCAGAGGACATGGGCATCAAAGATGAAGATTTTGTGGTATTGGCCTACAATGAGAGCTGGAGCAGAAGATGAAGGAGGTGGTAACAGAGTGAGGTATCGGAACTGCATTGAATCTACATGGGAACCGTCTGGTGAGAGGTTCGCATGGATTGAGAAGGAAGCCGCTATATATTCTTGGGTGGATGTTCCACGTCGAGATAGAGGTGGTCACGTTTTACATTCGAACATTACGTTGTATGGTGTGCAAACAGAAGAGACCATTATCATCCCGTCCGAGGCTAAACTGCACCTTATAGAATACCTAGCGATGCAGATGGAGGACCTGGATGACGAACGCTTGCAGAATGATTTGAATATGTATTAGTGGGTTATTATCCTATGTAATATACTATCGGCCTTGTAGTTGTAGGCTTTAGATTTAGATGTATTTTAGTGTGCAGTTTAGAGTAGCATGCTTTTAAAGTAGGATGGAGTGAAAAGTGTACTACATGTTCATGAAGTAATTATAAAATAAACAACATTTGAAAAATTTGTACTGAGCTTTTTTTCTTACAAAGAGAAAATGGTGATTTTCATTAGCCTCCCCCCCTCCAACATTTGAAGATGACTATATTGACTATCGTACGAGGCAAGTGCAATGTCGCACCCCTCAAGTGCAAGAATGTCTAATTCGGTATTTTAGGAGCTTGACTCCTTCTCAATTGATTAGAACTTGATATACTCACAGATATCAGAGAGACAAACAGAAGAGACTATTCTGGGAGCTCACTTGGAGACTTCCACTGAAATTGTTGTTGCTCACGTCTCTGTTACCAAGACATACATGCATCAAAATTAGTTGAATTAGAAACTGAATAAAACCTCAATACTGCAACGCAAACAGGAGCATGTATGAAATCAGGAAATTCTATCTCTGTTGTTTTTGGAAAATGTATGCAGAGTAATCTTCTTTCTCCCCCTCTCTCAAATCAAGAAAAAAATTCAAAGGAAAAAAATTAATTGATGATACCTTGTGAGATCATTTGTTACTTACAAATTCCACGTAATTCCACGTAGTTGATACCTCCCCTGCCATTACAGGGCAATATTGGTTGGCTAGTACTGAGGCCAGCTCCCCCTACATACCCTATTTCTATCGGATAACATACACAAGGTTATCTACTGGATATGTTCACTGGTTATTTTAAGACTGATGCATGTTCATCATCACCTACCACTGTCTATCCTAAGGGTCAGCTTATATGTGAGTCCGGTGGGCAAGTTTCCAACTATCTCAAGCAAGATGACAAAAGCGGCTCCACCGATTGTCTTGCCGGGGTGGGCAAGCGGGAAAGGAGGAGGTGAAGTTTCACCGATATCGGTGGACAACCTCATTGGTGGAAGCTAGAGAATCTAATGCGTGTGAAATTTTTATTGTTTCCCACCCCACCCACCAGGTCCACATAAAAGTGGAATGACTATTTTTCGCTGTAGCACCTGCTGTGAAGGTTCACCGATCACCGATACATGTAAGGAGGCCCTAAGCATGAGTCAGTAAACGTACCTTGGGACCTGCTCCTTCAAGACATACATTCCTAGTAGCCCTCCATCAGCCTGTGTTTGCATACGATGGGGAGCTCTGATTTGCGGCAAGGTACATCTTGCAGTGACGCTCCACTCCAAACATGGACACAGAGATGAGGATACAGGTTCTATCTCTTCCTTTGGAATTGCCAAGAGATGAGTTCTGTAGTCGTTGTGCAGTGGAGCCATCTTCTGACTCTGCTTTGCTTATATTTTTTCTATGTTTAAATTATGCGCAATAATCTTAAGCTCTGATAGCAAGTTGTACCCATGTCATTGACACCTCGCATACGTCCCGTGACTAACACTTGTGTTCGTTGTGTGGATATGGGTGCAGGTGAGGCATGACTACTCAAGATTGTTGTGCAATTCTTCATCTAAGGTAAGGGGCTGTAAAAGCGACCCTTTACCAGCTGATTTACATTTTGGGGAAGCTAAACTCCTTAAAACAATTTTCAGTAAATTTTCATGGTAAGAAAAATGGAATTGGCATCTAACCAAAGTGGTTTCATATTTTTGGGACCTTCATGGAATTAGTTATGAATTTTTGAAGTTGAAAAACAGTGGTTTCTAAAAGCGACCCCCTCCTAAAATGTACACTTCTAGTACATGTTAGAAACAAAATCTACCAGATCGCTTTTAGAGATAGGTTGCTTTTACAGCCCCTTACCTTATAGGACTTAGTGCTCTAATCATTGGACTTGTGATATTACCGCGATGCTTATATGCTAGATGCAAGAGTACTGCCCTCAGAATGTTGGGGTTTATTAGATGTTGCCGTTAGTACAAAGTAATTTCACAGATCTTGGTTGTTCCAGCAGCTAATGAACCGTCACAGCATTCCATTTTCATGTGTTGGATCTTTTTTATCTGTATTGATATAACTATATCACTACTCTAGTTTGAATAAACTCGATTTGCACTATGCTAATTGTTGGATATGGTACTTTGTTGATGAAAGTATTGTGCCCTCCCGATCAAGATCTTTACGATCTTGCTAAAGTCAACCTGAACCAATCTATTGTAGCCATGGTGTGACTGATTCTTACTGGGATTAGCTTGGACAAGTTTAACGTACATTTAGCTATATCACTACTTTGGTTTGGTTAAATTTATTATGCACTATATGGGCAATTTCGTTAAAATGGCGGTATTCCGAAAGTTTGGCACTTTTAACTGTTCAGACCGTGCACTCTGAAATGGTCTGAAATCTACATCTATTTTAGATTTCTGACATCTATATCATTCCTAGATATCTGAAATCTATAAAAGTCCTAGATTTTTCAAAATTTTCAGTCTAAAATCTATAACATTCATAGACTTCTGAAATCTACAACTGTCCTAGATCTTTGAAATCTATCTTTGTCCTAGATGTCGCTTCTATGGTTTAGAATGGGCACTTTGAAAATGGCACATGGAATACCGCCATTTTAACGAAATTGCCCATCTATGTGAATTCATGGATCTAGTACTTTGTTGATCAAAGTATTGTGCCCTCCCTCACTCTCGATTATGATTCTAACAATCTTGATGAATTCAGCCTAGATCAATCTATCGTAGCCATGGCTTGACTGGTTCTTGTAAGGATTAACTTGGACAAGTTTATAGCAAACAAGGTGTGTCAAGTTCTTGCTATGTTAATAATCTGAGAAATTGTATGTATGGGCAATTTCGTTAAAATGGCATATTCCGTATGTCATTTTCAGAGCGGCCACTTTGAACTACAAAAGTGACATCTACGAGGGGTATAGATTACATAAATCTTTGTCTTATATAGATTTCAGAAATCTAGCACTAATGTACATTTCAAATTGCGCAGTCTGAACTTTGAAAGCAACATCTATGACTATTGTAGATTTCAGACATCTATAAGAGGTTTAGATTTCAGAAATCTAGGACAGTTGAACATTTTAGAGCGGCCGCTCTGAACTGTGAAAACTGCCAAAGTTACGGAATTTCGCCATTTTAACGAAATTGCCCATATGTATAAGAGGGTACTGATTTGTATGAAAAGTATAACTGACAATCATGAATCGACAGAATAGGCCTTGTCTTGGGATGTAAAGAAAAGAACTATATATCTCCTTCTCTCCATATACATATCCAAAATTATCTGTATCCCACAATATCTATATTTGTACTATTTATTGAAGATCAATGGCGTTGGAGGGGGATTCTTGTTTACGAGATCATCTGCTCTTAATCTTTACAAAGAGGTGTGTGTTGATTGCAGCCTGAACCTGGATGCATCATCACAGGAGATAGAGGAGATAGTGAGACCAGGAAATTTATGTGAATTGTTGAAGGCTGTGGGATCTGAGGGGAACACATACAAATTGTCTGTGTTGAAATCATCATTCTAGATTGGACCTCACAAGGAATTAGGGCCTCCTTACATGTATGGGTGGGTGGGAAGAGTTGAGAAGGTCGAAATATAGAAATCACTTTTATGCTCCTTCTACAGTGTCTAATACACTGATATCGGTGGAACTCTCTGTCCTACTTCCACGCTTACCGATCATCGGTGGCACTGTTCTTGTCTTTTAGTTGCTTTCGTTGTCCACCGGGCTCACATGTAAGCTGGCCCTTAGACAAAGCCTTGCAAGTGTGCTCTGCTGCTAACAGTCTGGCTCCTCAAAACAAAGGAGCAACGGAGCAACGGAGCTCTGATTTATGAGGTTGCCGTGTCCCAGAAAACCACTAGGGTGGGACAGTTGCTATGGCGACAAAACACAAGCAATCTCTGGCATAAAAGAAAAGTTTTTTTGTTTTTTCTGTTTTTGTTTTTTACACAAACGAAACGAGATATCATTGCAAATAAAAGATAATACAAAGCCCCAGACACAGGTGGCGACAAGGAAACGGACAACAGAGCATAAGACGACCAGGGGACAGACAAAAGAAAAGCTTTGCAAACTTGCAATATGACTACCACCACTTGTGCTGTGACTGTGACTGGACTTTACTTTACTGGACCATCCAAGCAGCCCGACAAAATAAACCGATGGGAGAGTGTGGCCAAACTTGTCACTTTCTGAAGTACCCTTGGATCAAATTCGTTAAAAAATAATTCAAAACATAATTAAATATGACATGTAATGAAATTTTCAGAAATTATAACATAGCAAAATTAAAAAGTGTAAAAGATATTAATAAAAATAATTTGTATCCTAAAAAAAAATGAAAAATAATATACATACCAAGGTGATTGCTTTATTAATGTAAAAAAATCCAAGGGAATTCATAAGCTTATTAACTTTACTCTTTTTTCCCCCCTCAAGGAAAAATTGTGTTCATTGAAAGGGATTGAAACTTACCCCTTGAGCACGCCAGGGGCCAAAATATGGCCTCTCCATTTTCAAAAGATGTCCTTGTTTGACTCTTATAATCTTTTCAATGGTACAGTCAAAGGACACATCCCTTTCCTTGTATCTCTAGACATGTCTCTACTACCAATCAGTACGGTCAATTAATGTGGATCTTTTCTTAGGTGATAGTTTAATTGGATTGAGTATAGAAGGGTTTGAATTTTTGTGAACATGGGCTGGGCGCTCAAGTGGTTCTTGCTAATTTATTAAGTAGAAAGGATCCTATTGCTAAAGGCCACAAACGTTTTGAATATTATAGTAAAGTTGTGAATACCTTACTAAAGGTTAGGAAATATTCCAAATCTTGTGAAATTAAATCCCCAAAATTCTAAATCGAGTTAATGAAAGGATATTTAACCCCTTAAGATCCTTGGCTATATTTTCACCAAAAATGCTCCAAAAATGCCATTTCTAGTACAAATATAATTTTTTGGAAAAAAAAACTTTTTTTGACACATGTAACCGTAGGATCTTGTACTATGATAACTTAAGAACATGGTGTAAAAATTCCAGAAATTTCCACCGCGTGGATTGCAAGATCTAAGCATTCAAATTCATTGAAATCATTTTTTTGGCCCTGCAAAAAACAAGGCAGCTGCACTTCACAAGCTCACTTTTCTATGAAAAAATGTTCAAAATGGTGGTACTTTTTTGTATTCATTCTTCAAGGCAAGCTGTCTATATGCTTGAAAAATTTCAGATCATTTGGAATTGTACAACATATGGGAAACAAATACTAAGTAGAAAGAAGTAGAGAGTGATTCAGATTACAAATTAAAGTGTTAAGAATTTTATTACGGAACTGAAAAATGCTAATCCCCAATGGTTGAAATGTTGTAATAAACAATCTACATCCTATAATTTTATTTTTTATTTTTTACTTTTTAAAATGAAAATTGAGTAAGATAAAGGACTTCAAAGTTTATTTTAGAATAGAGAATCCATAACTACCTGCAAACAAAAACTCCTCATAACCTTTGAGTCATTGGTCAAAATGGAATGATTAAATGCTTTCTACATATATATAACTATAGAATATCAATTTCAAATTTTTGTTTCTGAAAAAAAAAAAGATTAAATTTGGCTGGACTGCCCGCCCAAGGATAAAAGTAACATATTAGGCCATAACTTTTGACGCATATTTCCAAATGTCATGAAATTTAGTGCATATGAAAGAAATTCCATGTCCTCACCTTCTATTAAAATTTCAGCCCAAAACATGCAAATCTCTAGTCACAGGTTCTTGCCCAAATTTTCTATATTGCCAAAAAATGCATGCTGGTCCTTTAGGGGTTAACCCACAAAATAATGATTTTGTATGGGGTCTAATGAATCTAACTCCAACGTATGGTAGCAAACAGCCAAAGCCACTTGGACTTACAATTGGCATAGTAATAATATAGTTAAAATATAGAGATATCTATTTTACAAAGTTTGATCATAATACATTTAACATTGAACTCTTCAAAGATCATATTTTTGTTACTTAATAGGGTGTTTTTTGACATGAGAAATGTACATATATGGATGTTTCCTACAAATCTTTGCAATCCAATTGAAAAAAAAGAATCTCCTATGCTTTTCAATCAATTATCATGAAAATTCATGAATATTCATGAATATTAAATGAAATGATTTACTATGTATGGAGGTTCTAGTTTGTTGAAACTGAAATTTGGTATGCTTGATTGGGATCGCATAAAAGCTTTTTTTTGTAAACTTGAAATTTATTCTAAGAAGACTTCAGTTAGAGAATTGACAACAAGGAAAGCGAGATACAAGATCAAACTAGTTTATATGAAGCAACCACAAAGACGAGTAGATTTGACCCAATCTGTCCTTCCATGATCCAGCGTGGATTTCCATATGAGATGTTTCAGCTTGGCTTGGGTCCAAGTATCCTGGCTATAAGGTAGGTGCACCCAAATGTGCCACTGACCTTAAACCGCCATCTACACTATGTGTACATCTCCGAAATCAGTTCTGTACCTATGTGGAAGAAATGCTTTTAGAACCAAACTTTGTTCCTTAATAACTTTTGCATACAGTATCCAAATGCCATGTTCTCTGGTGCATTGGAACCTCCTTTCACTTGCCTACAAGAATATATGAAAATTTGACCAGTCTAATAATAGTAACTAGGCTCAGTAGCAAAAAGTGGCGATTTTGGGTGTACCCACCTTATACTTGAGCATTCCTTGATAACCAACACAACCATACTATCAAACCTCACAATAATATCAAACCTCACAATAAGGATCGTTTTTTTTTATTTCATTTTTTAAGAAGTGTCAAAGCGTCAATATAAAATGTCATAGTGGTGCTCCAAATTTCAACATTCATTCACATATTGGATAGGAAATATCACATTAGCACATATCACTTGTCTATAAATTTGGTTTTCATCCACAATCAAGCGATTTCATCCAACATTTTTTTTAATTCAAAGTTTTTTGCAATTTCATTCAAGTTTTTGGGCATTTTTTAGTCAAATTATTTTTTTCTAGTGCAATCTAGTACAAGAAAGCCAAAAAAAAAAAGCCTTGAAAAGGACCAAATTATCATGGTTTCTTTTTGCAATTTCCTAGGAAGTTCAGATCCAAGTAGACCTTGCCACCATGTCATGAGTGTCCATCCTCCTTGTGTCTTTTGGGATTGCCTTTGAGAGGTATGGTAGAACCACCCATTACCAACTAAGGATCTATCCCCAACTTGTAGGACGTAGCTATTTCCAACCAAGGTTGGAACACGTTTCCAACCAAAGTTTGGAATGTGATTTTTCTCCTTTGCAAGGTTGGCACTAGAAGGTCATGATACATATCTTGATGTAGTGAACAAGAAAGTAAGAAGTAATGAACTGTAAAGTAGTTCTGGAATGATTGGAATTGGAAGTCTCTATATATTGGATATGGGCTGAGGTTAACTTTTGACTTCCAAAATTCATAGCAATTTGACTTTAAGAAAAAAAATCACAAAAATTTGACAATGCCCATCGTTTCTATCTTTCTGTAGCATACTAAATTTACTTTGCCTTTTACTGCTCCAGAACATGTGCAAAATTGCTTTAACCCCTAAAGCCCCAAGGGTGTTTTCTGCCAAAAACCACTCAAAACTACCACTTCTATTGTATTCACTTAAGGAAACCAATTTTTTTGTTTTTTTGTAAATTTAACCGTAGGATCTTGTACTTAACTTGTCTGAGATCATGTAGTAAAAATTTAATCAAACTTGACCGTACGGATTGGAAGATATTAGCATTCAAAGTTGAACAAAAAGTTTTTTTTCAAGAAGATGCTTAAAGTGCCCAAAAAATTAAGATTGTCCATAACTTTCTCATCCCTTGTCCAAATAGAATGAATCAAAGCTTTACGTATAGGTAAAAACATAATCTTTTAAGAAAAAAATTCAAAAAAAATTATTTTGACTTTTTGTAATTTTTTTTGGGCTGCCCGCCAATCTCCATTTCTTGCTCATTGTGCTATAACTTTTTCATCCGGCATCCGATTGAAACAAAAATTATATATCCACAAAGCTCTTGAAAAGCTACACAACCTCAAAAGATCTTTGAAAAATTCACTTCAAATTGAGACAATAGGAACCTACCCGGACCCAAATTGTCCCCTGAGGGGACAAGCGGGGCTTTAGGGGTTAAGTGGTTGACTGTGGGTGGTTCTACCATACAATATGGTGAGAGCAAATCTCCATGCTCGTTTGGGACCGGCCACATTCAATAAACCGATGTCAAATGGTTTCTTCTAACTGATACTCACAACAGGCACATGACACTTTGATGCCAGGAAACAGTTTGGCATGCCAATTGTTGACAGCCACGACCTTATGGATCACAGACCAGAGATAAACTGCCTCCTTTTGCGGTCTCACTGTGCACCATATCTCTGGTCAATGTGGGCAGTAATTCTCAAGGAGCACCCCTTTCCACTTTTCTGGTATTCACCTTCTTAACTGGAGTCGACGGAGGCTCAAGCATTTCTTTGCCGTGTACAGTAACCATGCAGCGTGTCTTCGTTCGATTGCATATCGTTTGATTGCATAGGAGTTGAATGTTAACCCTTAAACGACGAGCCGGTCACCATGGAAATCATCTGTTTGGGTACCATGTGAATTGTTGGCTAAGTAGATAAATGAAAAGTGCTCACTGAAAAACAAACTATTCTAAAAGATCTTCCCTTTCCACACAAAATTTGGAGGATGAATAGTTGTATTTCTCTCCTACATGAAGAAATTCTTTGTCATTCATCAACCCAAAACCGTCCTCCACATCATTTATGGGTTAATTATGTAAGATAAAAGTTGTCAATTATATTATATATTATGCAAAATTCTTTGAATGGCACAATGGACAATTTATAAGATTGTTGCATCCTATTGTACAAGAATCACTCCCAAGGGTCTCAAATTTGGAGCCCGCTTAATATGCAAAACACAACATGCTCCGTTGCACAAGCACAGAAGGGGGTAACTTTGTTTTCCCCAAACAGGCTCCATGGATGAGGATGTTATGATTTGGGGTGATTTCACTTTGATTTTTGGTCCATGACAGCTGTTATTTCAAATATTGATCACACATAGAACATAGAAGGGCCATAGCTGGCTACTCCTAAAGACAATAGTATGTATGCAATGCCATTGCTTTTGAGTCTTTTCTTTTCTTTTTTCAAAAAGACGGTGACAATTGCATTAAAAAAAATGCAGGGAAAAGAACATTCATTCCAGGTCTGACATGACAAAGGGAGGTGGAAAAGATAAGTGCCACTCAGGCTTGAGGAAACTACTGGAGCAAAAGACCTTGGTTTTACACTAGGATTCCTGACTAATGAGCAACTTCCTATCCTCACTACATAAGCAAAATAATTATTGCATTGAGTCATCCCGGCCAAGATGGTATCACGCCAGGCTTGATTGCAGACTTGGTGAGTGCTAATCTGTTTGCCTTTCAAACTCCACAAACCTATTTCTGACGCACCAAATGTGCCACAGAACAGCAGATCTGAAGATGTCACTTGCAATGTTGAGAGTGAAGCCCGCCGGGAATAAAGTCCATCAATGGTATGAATGCCAGGTGGGGTGCCCGTAGGGCAACTTCCTTCCAGGAGGGGGAAGCACTGTGGCCCAGTGCTTGACGAGTATCTGAAAATTTTGTCCTAGACCTGGTTGCTACTGAGTGTTATGAGAAGAAGCCACTCACATTTTCTCTTGGCAAGTCTATAATGGGGCTTGAAAAGAAGTGAGGACAAACCAAGTCCTAGGTAGCAGTCATTGTAGTCAATTGTAGTTGATGTGATAACTATTAATAGGACCTTTTTGAATAGAGGCAGAATGAAAGACAATGTGGCCACAGAAAATACTTTATTTTCCAAAAGGAGTGTGTCTCTGTGTAAGATGCACAATATTTGGGATATTTTTTTACTACAATAGCTATTTTCCCTTGATTCCTACCTACATTGAACCATTTTTTCAAGTACTGCGTCCAATTATTTCTCGATGAAATCACTAAATTGCTAAATCAAATCTTGGGATGGTATTGCTCTACTCTAGATGAATGTACACTCTTTTGGATGAATACATGAATTTCGAGACGACTTCATTCATTTTCATGGATGTCAAATAGCTTCATTGATCCCTCCAGAGAAGATCGCTTTCTGCAGTCTGCACTGCCCAAAATAATTGAAAAAAACAGACCTGCTCCATCATCCCCAGCCACCACTTAACCCGGCCCCTGGGTCATATATTTACAGCATCGCAAGAAACTTTTGCACTGTTCCTCAAACAAACTGAAGTGGCTTGTCTGAATTACCAACTTGCCTTTGTCACAGTCTTGGAGCGGAGGGGTGGTGGCCATGGCTTCCACAACTGAGACTCTAATTTTGGTAAGTTCCACGCTCTTCTCACCTCCTTCAACTTGTTAACGTTGTCCAGCCTCCATATACTTCAATCTGTTTGATCTGAATTGCCGAAACGAGCTCGAAATTCATAAGCACTGATCCCAAGTCGATGATCGAATGTATGCAAGTTTGTTGTACTGTACTGTACTGTACTGTATTGTACTGAAAGTGCACTTGCACGTTAATTTCTTTGGAATAATGGTGTGTTTTCATTAACGTACACTTGGCGTTGCTGACGATCGAGGAGGGTCCTACTTGCATGTTCTCATTGGTATCGGTGCCAAATTCCGTTTGAAACGCCTCGGGAGACTGGATTTCCTGTGCACAGATCGAACCATTTTGTAGCAACTGGGGGAGATTGAACTCACCCCGCCTTGCCTTCGTTCCTCCTGTAAACGAAAGTTTGGTTGTAACTTATGTTGAAACGCCTTGATCGGAGACTCTTCTGTTCTTGAAAACATTTTCTAGCAGTTGTGAGTATTCACCCTTAGCTTCTCCATTGTGGGTGTCAACCGAAAAGAACTCAAAAGTTTGGCTCTCGGTGTGGAGAGAAATCAGTGCATAGTGCTGTGCAACTCTTGTCCAGATTCTCGCAGCAGTTGGTACTCCAGATTGTGCACGAAAAGAATCTCGTGATTCCTTGCCGGCCTACGGTGCTGCCCTTCAAGAATGTTGGAATCATGTAAAATACTGATAGTACTGGTGTCTGGTTTGTAATTTCAGAATTAAGGCAACCTGTCCATATTCTGCCCATGCTCCAAGAACTGTTCCTACTTTTGTACCATGAGTTGTTACTATAGGAATGAAAAATTGTCTTCTGATGGATTGGTGTCAATTTGGGATTCTAGTGCACAATTTTATGAGTGGTTGGGGACTGAGTTTGATTTGGAAATAGACACAATTTCAGTGTAAATATTGTGGAGTCATGAGTGGTGGGACATTTAGTTTGTGCCATTCTAGGCAATTACATGTAGCATGTTGTTCAAGTTTGAAGGTTTGCATGTGTTTATTTTTTAACTTCATTTGTACCATTGTTGAACAACTCTTTGATGGCAGTACCTATGGACTTCAATAGCATCCTACTGCTATGAGGTTTAGAGACTCATATCTAATTCAATTTAAGTCCAAAAATTATGAATCAAATTGTGATGGATGTGTCTTCTTCTCTTCTTTCCCTGAAAATTTGTTAGAAAATGCTTTGATCCGCATAGAAGAGATCCTAAGTCAATATGCTCTTAAATGGGCAATTTCTACACCTCCTATGTTACACTCCCAAATTGTTGTATGATCATGGAAGATTTGGCACCTTGGTGTTGAAATAATTTAATTTTGGCATTTGGACAAATTCGTCAGCTTGATCCAATTTTTTGGATTTGGGCATTTTGCTCTTCCTAGTTTTTTGACACTTTGATGAAATGATTTGACTTTTTCTATTCCTGCATGAATGTGTTCCTTTTTCTAAAAAAAATCAAGAATAATTTTTTAATATTCAAATTTTTTAGCTATGAAATTTTCTCAGATTTTAGACATACTCCCATTTTTTCCTAATTATAAATATAGCCTCCATATAAGATATGTCTAGGACATGGACTTTGAAAAACATTGATTGCCCTTAACTCCTAAAACCCCGTTTGTCCCCTCGGGGGACAATTTGGGTCCGGGTAGGTTCCTGTGACCTCAATTTGTAGAGAAATTTTTTGGGATTTTTTGAGGTTGTGCGGTTTTGCGAGAGTTTTGTGGATATATAATTTTTATTTCAATTGGTGCCCGAGAAAAAAAGTTATGCCAAAAATAGAGTTTGGCGGGCAGCACAAAAAAATCACAGAAAGTCAAAATAAATTTCTTAAATATTTTTTTCAAAATCTATGTCTTTTTGTCTACATTTGAAGCTTTGATTCATTCTATTTGGACTAATAATGAAAAAGTTATGGACAATCTTAGTTTTTCGGGCAATCTAAGCATCTTCTTGAAAAAATAACTTTTAGGATTCATTGTTTAATGCAATTTTTACAGTTTTCAGAATTTTTTTTTAGACAAAGTTGAATTTGCTTTCTAGAACAATCTCACCATTGGGATTATGGTATTTCAATTTTGTCTTAGAGCTATTAACAATTTAGTTATTCCTTCAATCTTGAACCTACTTCTACTTAACAATTTTTTAATGAGTAAAAACTTAGTGTTTTTTTCTTGAATTTTTTTTCCTAGATTCTCAACTGAAGTATTCAACATATAAACTTAGAAAATCAAAATCAACAATACAAAAAATTTAAGTTAAATAGGTTCAAAGCCCAAAAATCTAATCAAGCACGGTGCAAAAAAACTTATTTTCTTCACTTTGAATGCAAATATCTTGCAATCTATTTGTTCAAAGTTTCTGAAATTTCTTACACACATTTTCATACTAGTCTAGTATAAGATCCTACGGTTAGATATGCAAAAAAAAACAATTTTTATAGTTTTTTGCTCTTTGCAATAGAAGTGGCAGTTTTGAGTGTGTTTTGATGGAGAAAAGGCCTCGGGGTTTTAGGGGTTAATCCTGAACTAACATTTTATATCTGGACTTGGTCAAACTTCATTGGATTTCTACATTAAAACACATACTTCAAACGTTTAATATTTTACACATATAGTAATATATGTCTAAAATTGAATCTCATATTTTCATAATTGAAAATGCCAAATTAAATTTTTTACAATAGGATTTAGGATATTTAACCCTATACCCTATACAAAAGTGGCATATTTTGAGCTTTTAAGATACCATCTTCAAAGTGTTACAATAATTACAATTTTAACAATTTCAAAAAATCCCTCAAATGGAATAAAAAGTATATTATTGGAGCTAAAATTTTTTAGTTAAGGTTAAAAACACTTAAAATCAAGAACTATGTGATAACTCAAATTTTGACTTTCAAAATGCCCACGGGACTTGCAATGTCCTTTAAGGGTTAATGCTTTAAGGGTTAATGCAAAGGAAGAGTATCATTCATTGTTCTCTTGAGGAATATCATAACTATAGAGCATGTACTTGTGTAGAAAGAATGCAGTGCGAAGAGTATGGGATGTGTTCTGCAATCTCTTCATTCTTGTAGCTTTGGGGATTCATGAACTCAAGATTGTGCACAAAAAAGAAATCTAGATTTCTTTGCCAAAATTGTTGAGGGCATCTCTTCAACTGTGTTGAGAGTCACGTAACAACGTACCCAGGGGTGTCATAGCTGGTTTGCACTTTCAGAATTACATTCCAAAACTTTGTCAAGAGCTCGTACTTTGGGGAAGATCTTGTACTCAATTTGGTAAAAAACTGTAAAACAGAATCGCTAGATCTGATGTGCAGGGAGGTCATCCGTAGTTTCCCTTATTGGGATATTCAAGGTTTCCCAGATGATTTTGCACCAGGAGCAGGGAAATCCAGGAATCAGAGATTCGTAATTTCCCTCAATTTTGAGAAACTGGCTGAATTCACAACAGGCCTTGCCACATTGCTTGACGCGTAGCCTGAAACTTAAAAACTTGTCCCGGTCCTACTTTCGGAAGCTGTGAGTGCATGAATGTTACAATTTCTGGTTCCAAGAATCACACCAAGTTATCGTCGATTTTGTTAAATTGGCGCATGAAATTGGCGTGTTCCACGACTTCGGCACTTTCAGGTCACGCGGCTTGAGACGTAAACTTACACCTGACCTTGTTCTCAGAGCTTTGTGTAGCTTTGGTTCACAATTTCTGGCACAAGACCACGCCAGATGAACGACGTTCATTGACGATTTGAACGAAATTGACGCTCCTGCGAATGAATATTAATTTGCAGGGTGTGGCTGTGGCGTTGCTGGTGATCTATGGAAGCACGTTGCTATGGAGACGACAATGCAGCAAGTACCTGAACTTACCGCCAGGCCCTCGGGCATTGCCCATCGTGGGGTCGTTGCATTTGTTGGGAACGCATCCGCACCGCAGCTTGGCGGAGTTGGCTTCGAAGTATGGGCCGCTCATGTCCGTGTGGCTAGGGCAACGGCTCTACATCGTGGCGAGCACGGCGGAGGCGGCGAAAGAGTTTCTCAAGCTCCAGGATGCCAACTTCGCCTTCCGCCCCTTGTCCCAAGCTGCTGATACCATTATACCTGGAGGTGTGCATTCCCTTCCCCCACACCCCATTTTTGTATGAGGAAACCAAAAATTGGAAGAGGGCAGTCCTTGAGGAGTAAAGCAAGAACGGAAATTTGAGAAATGGTTGAATGATCCGTCATTCCTGGTTAGCATAGAATCGAAGCTCAAAACCCTAATTCGTTAGCGAAGTTCATTTCAAGATGCTGTCGGTGCTTCATACAAGATCTTTGAGAGTCCCTTGGAGGCAAACATTTAGCCAAAAACGTTTTGTATAATTTTGCGGTTATTAGAGTTCATTGTAAAGGTCGTCCCCAGTTGTAACAATGGTGTCAAAGGAAGGTTTAACTAAGAATAGTACCAAAGAAACACAACACTAAATTTCATAAGACCCTAGTTTTGTTTTTTCAAGGAGTTTAGTCCTCTTTTTTTTTTTTAAACTCTGGCTCCTTGTCCCACATTGCACACACTTTACAATTAATGGTGTGAGTTGATATGTTTCCTTCATTTCTTTCATTTTTACTTGAATTAGTAATTTTATTGGATTGTAGATTGATAGTTTGCTTTAGATTCTCATTATGAATTGGCTATTTGGAAAAGTGAATTGGCTCATTTATAAGTAGCTCCCGGTTCTCGACGTACCTTGCGTTGAAGTGTGCCACCAAGTGTTGAATTTGTTACGTAGTTCATTTGTTGTATGTCCTCATTATTATTAATTTTGTGAATTTGGTAGAATTTTGCAGCTTTGGTAATTTTGAAGAAGAAATCTAGATAAACTTATAAAGATAATTAAGATTATATTATATTTAATATTGCTTACACTATTATTTGATTCACTCTAAATAATTCTCATGTAGTTGACAAATAGCATTTAGGTTGATGTTTAGTGTTGGTAGTATTAGTTGGACATTCTTGACTTTTAGTACATTATGTGTCAACACTTATATCACTAAAAAATTACAATAGCTATCAAATAGTGTTCACATTGACATTTGTATTGGGATATATAATTAGTATTGCAAACACTAAATATTATTATAATTCATATAGTGTTATTTTTAGAGCTTTTGTATGGATGAATGTCACAATTTTTTGGTGCCCAAAATCTTGCCTATAAATGTAACAAAATTGGCAATTGTTGACTAATTCAATTTACTCATGATAATTCAGATATGGTACTTCATGAAATGACACCTGCAATTCGACACATGCGGAAAATCCTTGTGACAGAGCTCATGTCTACAAGGCAATTAGAATCTTCTCGATACATACGAATGGAAGAAATGGCATCTACACTCTACAAAATAGCCAATGAGAATGGCCCTAGTTGTGTGAAGACGCATATGAGCTTCTTGAATACAAATATCATATCACGTATGATCTTCAATAAAAAATTGGGTATGGAGGAACAAGAGAGCGACAATAAAATGGTACAGGTAGTGACATCTATTATGTCTTTCCAAATTTTGGTTAAATTTCTAAATATGGCAAGATTGTTGTTAGTTTTGTTCTTCTTTCCAACTCCTCTTTCAAGTCAATATCACTTCAATGTCAGTTTGACAAAACATGGAATGTGTCTTTACTATAAATTTTAACTTTTGATATTCATTGTTGGTAGAACATTCAAGATTGGTCAATAGTTTCTAAGGTGGAAATATAACTTTTCTGTGGGTCATTTTGACATTTTGCAGTTTTTTCTTGGTTGAATTTAGGAATTAACAGAGCTTGTAGAAGAACTGAAGATGAATATTAGTGTTATTTACATCGGAGACTTCTTCAATGTCCCAAAGTGGTTTGATCTTCAAGGATTAAACAAACAATTTCAAAAGCTTCGAGTTCATATAGGCATGTTCTACAAGAAGATGATTGATGAATACAAGGAAGATCAAAAGAAGAAGTCCTCCAAAGAAGGAAAGAAAACACTCCTTGACATTTTCTTGGAGCAACTAGATTCCCCAAAGAACGGAATCACTGAGGAGCATATTGAAGGAGTCCTTTTTGTAAGTAATTCCAAATATATTTATTTTGTTTTTAAATTCTTTAATTCTAAACCTAAATCTATTATTGATGCTTTCAAAGTAATGACTATCATTTAGACCTTGAGGTCAAGTTTTGACACATATATAGATCAAACTTTGAAAATTCATAACTTTCTCATATTGTATCCTATTTCAAAGTGACCACTACCTAAAGAAAAGATTTCAAACTGCATTAATTGCTAACAAGTCCATCAACAATTAAGTTATTCTAAATATTCTAATTGTTCAAACGTTCAATTGTTTAAACAATTACTTCTAACATGTTGTTCCTTTAGAATTGCAATATAATGCATTCACATTCTTAAATGATTTTTTCAAAGTTGAAAATTGTCATTTTGGTTCAAGTAAATAATAAATTAGAATGTTAAAAAATGATTTCAATCATTTGTAATGACACTTATTTTTATGCTTCTTATGATGGAGCTTCATTTACTTCTCATTTGGAACTCGAAAGAAGATAGATTTTCATAAATCCATAATTATCCAATAATAAGCCCCTTCCTTTGATCCTTCCATTCTAGTATTGATTATATGTTGCTTTAAACTTATTTTTAAACCCATTCAATGTTTTTTGAAATCATAAACATTCAAACTTGCAATGATTGAATATCTATAACAAATTCTAATTTTTAAACTCACAAATATTTGAAACCAGCCAATACATTTGCGTAATGTTGTGATGTAAATCCTAAACCCGCAATTGCTTGAAACCGTATGCTTTTGCAAAGGACGTGACATATATTACAAGTCCTAAAATATCTAGTCCTAGAATTGCTTAAAGTCATGCACATGTGTGAGATGAATGAGTTGCTAAGATGGATCCCTACATTGCTAGACCTTGAATTGCTTGAAGCCATGTACATGTGTGGGGATGATTGAATTCCTATATTGGAATCCTTCATTGCCAGGATTTGTTAGTAGGAGGGGCAGAGACAATGACAATCACAACCGAGTGGGCCATGGCGGAGGTTCTTCACAATCCAGCATTACTGACGAAGGCAACTTCAGAGCTTGATTGTGTGGTTGGCCTGAACCGCACCGTGCAAGAATCCGACCTCCCTCACCTCAAGTACCTCCATGCCATTGTCAAAGAGACATTCCGCTTGCATCCTGCCATTCCATTACTCATCCCACACCAAAGCAAGGCCGCTACCAAAGCTTTTGGCTACGACATCCCCGCACAGACATGTTTGTTTGTAAATGCGTGGGCCATTGGGCAAAACAACAATAATTGGGAGAAGCCTTTGGAGTTTGATCCGGAAAGGTTTCTTGAAGGAGGGAAGAATGTAACAACAGAGTTTTTAGGGCAACATTTTGAGTTGTTGCCGTTTGGGTCAGGAAGGCGACAATGTCCTGGGATAGGGTTGGCATCTGTGGAGGTGCATTTGCAAGTGGCAAGCTTGCTACATGCGTTTGAGTGGGAAGTACAAGAATTGAAGTTGGAGGAAGCAAGGCCCAAAACAACTTTGTCAATGCGACAACCCTTGGTTGCGGTGGCAAAAACAAGGTTGCCATTACATTTGTACAAAAGATAGATGCACAGATAAGGAAGTTCTACCATTAGGAAAAATTTCAGTTGTTTGACTACATGCCTTAGTGCACTTATAGCCAAAAAAACATTTAAAAAATAAAAAATAATGAGCCCACCTAATCATTGATAGTGCCACATCAGATTGGTAGTTTTTTTTTTAAATTCCAAAAAAAAATATTATATTAAAAATATTTATTATTATTATTTTTCCTGTATTTACACCGCTACCAAAAGTCAAACAACCTTCTACAGGGTTCAAATTTTTTGTAATGATGCTTTTAGCACCCAAAACCCTAAACTTTTGCAACATCCTTGCACTAGTTGCTAGATCTTCCTTCTGGAAGTTATCATGTACAAGTGGAAATATAGTTGTCAAAACAATGTAGGGAATAATAGAAAAAATGGTGAAAACATAATATTTTTTAACTAGTTGAAAGGTCATCTTTTGGAAAGATTTATGTGAAGGTTTCTATTGTGTTGCGGGTTATATTGCTAAGATGATTGAGGGAATCATAGAAAAGATGGTAAAATTATCAAATGTAACTTCCAAAGTAGCATAGATTTGATTACATATTTTCCAATTTTCATTTGTGCAAAAGAACAAACATCACCAAACTCACAAGCTATTTCTAATAAACTTCCAAAGACCAAAATATGATGCAATATTATACATTTATACAACTTGTGTACTTTGTTTACCAAAAAGAAAAATTTAAATTGGAAGAAAATATATGGTTTCTAAATACTCAAACTCCAAAATCATGAAGAATTGCACTATACACTTAAAAATAAACACAATTTTGCAAATTGATTTTGTTTCATTCCAATTTCAAAAAGAAGTCAACAACTTCAAAATGTGCACAAAACTTAATGACATCCTACAAAGACTTATACAAACAACATATAATGTATGGATATCTAATGAGACTACCAATTACCTTACCACCTACTAAAAACTTTAACAATAAACTCATTGTGATGCTTTGAGTCAATGAAATTTACAAATTAATTAGCATATCACACAAAGCCAAACAAAGAAATATCCAAGAAGTTTCCAACACATTTAACATCATCCAAAAGTAGCACAACACAACAGGAAGCCACCATACCCAATAGAATTCTAGTGGTCTTGCAAAAACTTTGAAGTATTCTTTTCTAAATACAAAAGACACCTACATTGTTTAGTTTCTTATTTGGAAGTATAAAATACTAAAATCTATGGACAATGAATATGTCTAGGTTTCATATTTGACCTTAACTTTTCATCGCTTATCTAAACTCATTTCAAGTAAGCAACAAAAAAATATTTAAAAAGATATAATTTTCCACCTCTACACGATCATTGTTATATACAACAGGGTTCTGTCAAAGAATTGTACCATTTATTGCAACAAATGACTTTGTATGCTTGGAGCTGCGCTTCCCTCCATACACCAAAATATTACAAAATTCCACTATGTTCAATTGTAACATTAGCATCATCAACAAACTTGTGAAGATCAAAGTTGGAGACTGCTTGGTTGCACTTGAATGCATCTCAATTTGAATGATTTATTATAAGAACCTTAGTTGCACTTGAAAGCATCCAAAAATAAAAAACACTTGATTTTTGTTCTTTAAAAAATTGTTAAGCAAGGACAAAATTAAAGGAAAAATTAAATCATTAATTGCTCTAAGATGGAATTGAAACACATTGATTGTAACAATGAGATTGTTTTAGCATATAAATTGAACTTTATAGAATTTTTTTTCATTGTCAAAATTGTATTCAAAAATGAATCCAATAGGTTATTTTTCTCAAGAAGATGTAATAATTGCCTTCAAAACAAGAAGCTCTATAAATTTCTTATCATTAATCCAAATGGAACAAATCAAAGCTTTTCATGTAGACAAAATATAAACTATGAGGAAAAAAAACTTAAAATTTCATTTCAATTTTTTGTGTTTTTTTTATTCTATCCAGTAACCTACTTTTGGCTGAGGATGACATAACTTTTGCTCTTGGACACCGATTGAAATAAAAATTATATTCTCAAAAATCTAATGTAATTTTCTATCTTCAAAACTAGTTTAAAAAAACCACACCCAAAAGTGAAGTCACATGAGCCTATTTTATATTCCAAGTGTCTCCTAAGGAGACTTTGAATCTTTAGGGGTTTAATTTGTCAACTTTTATAGTTTTATCTAAAATTAGATTAAAAATTACATTTATTTGATTTGAAATTTGAAATCCATCAACAATTTTTTCCTAAATAACTTCAATTGCAAGTTCAGTTACAATTAAATCCATAAAAAATATTCTCTTTGTATATGTATCATTATAATAAATTATTAAATTTATAAAAAAAATATTTAAACCTTTTCTAAATTTATGGTTTAAATATTTAAACATATAAAAGAAATTGAGTCAAAATTCTTTTACAACAACTGTTTTTTTCAAAATCTTTGGATGAACATTACACCAAGTTGAGAATCTTTTTTAAATAATCAAATGCTTTGGAGAGAACAAAACCAACATTTTATTAAAAAAATCTATGATGATAACACAATATTGACACTCAAAAACCACTTTATTTTTGTATCTAACCCAAGGAATTTACACTATATGATAATGAGAATCTGTAGAAAAAAATTCCAAAACTTTGATAAGTAGATTGTAAAATAGTAGAATTTATTGTTGGAAATTCAAAAGATAAATATATTGCACCTTGTAATACAAAGTTACAAGATTATATAGAATTTGAATCCTCTTAAATATTCTCTTAAATATTCTCCATAGTAGATTTTTATGTTATTTTATTTTATATTATAGGTCTAGAAAAAAAATTATAGTGTATTGTCTAAAAAAAAGAATAAACATGATTTTCATTATTTAAAAAGACATGATGTAGAAGTTGGTACAAAGGTGAAAAGAAAATTCAATTGATAATAGTTCTAAGAGGGAATAGAACATGCCAATTCTAACAATTACATGAAAAAGCCAATGCACCTCTTCTTTTAAATGGAAAAAATGAGTTCTTGAAAAATAAATCTTTTAAGTTATTATTTTAGGAAAATGCCTTGATTGGAAGTATAACAAGAATATTCAATACTTCCAATGTAGATATAAACATATAATATGAAAAATAAAAATTTAAAATATTTATTCAAAGATTTATACTTTTTCACTTTTTGTTTTCATTTGTGCTTAGTGTGCCATAAATTTCCTCTAGGGACTAATTAAAATTAAAATTAGATTCCAAAAAATGATTAACTTTATTGTCTTGGAAAAATCCAAAAATTCATGTAAAAATTAAGATCATAGGTCCTTGTGCCAGGACTTCGGTCTTAAAAAAGGTTAAGTTTTGTGCAAATTTTTTGTAGTTCAAAAAGTTTATTATATTTTACATTAATAAATATTTCACTTTTTCTAACCAATTGCAAGATTATAATGTACAGACTTCAAAAAGAAGGTTTACTAGTTTTCTTTCAAAGAACTTTTTTTATCTTTTAAATATTGTAGGAAATTTTTTATGTAATCTACAATTTTATAAATTTTATAAAATGTTGGAAATTTAGTTGAAAACATATGAAACACACTCAAATAAAAAAATATTCAATTTTTGTCCTTAAGAAATACTTGATTTTTTTGTTCTATGTAGAAAAACAAGAATAATTTAAGGCAAATCTACATGCATTATTATTGGCATTAAATGAACTTGAATTATTTCAATTTCAGAAATGAGAATATTTTGCAAACCATTTGAACTACATAAACATTTTGTTTTTCAAGAGTTGTAAAAGTTGAGTTCAAAATGAATCTAAGATGTTATTTATTCAACAAAATGTGATGACTCTTTGTAAATCAAAATCCTTTTTGCATCTTACCACCATAATAATTATGAAGTGAATCAAGTTTCAAATAAATCTATCATATACAAGAAAATTTGAATTTTTTTCAAAATATATTTTTTAATCCTATAATGCATAATAATTTAATCTTTATACTTTTATAATTTTTGAAATATTCATTGGATACTCTTAATTGTACATCTTCTTCAGCTTTTTTTTTTATTTAAATTTTTACTTAGATTTACTTAAATTTGAACATAAATTTAATTAAGTACATGATTACTTTAGTATAAATTTTTTGGCACTCATTTTTATTGAGGAAGGCCTTTTTCCATTGTAACAAATTTTTATATTCCACATTTTTAAATTTTTTTGGAGAAAAGTCAAATTTTACCTAATGAACATAATATTATATTTAACTTGCGGATGAAAAGTGCTCAATTAATATTTGAATCCATTATAAGAGAGACTTTTTCCTTTATATAAGCAATTTTTATTGTAGTTGGTACCCCTTCCAAATACTACTTCTTACTACAATTTGTGAATTGTTGTAATAAATGATGGTCTTTCCATTTTTTCTTTTTCACATTAAGTAACTTACAACTTGTTAGAAACAAGCAACTTTGTCTTTATAGCATTGGCTCACTTTTCAAGTGCCAAATTTCCTTATAATATTTTTTGTCAATGCAAAGCCTCCTCCCAACTAGTCTAAAGCCTCTCCAAATGTATTATGTGGTAAGTTTAGGTTTTCTAGCGTTTGTGGATAAATTATATTTAGCGAAGAGCAAGGTGAAAGTGAATATTCCAATTGTGTAATATTATTAATCAACCTATATCATTCGTCCTTGAAGATTGAGATAATACCTCCCTAGATTCTTGGGAGTGAATTTAGTTTAATTTGAAGCAATGAAATTCACATTTTTCTTCTTCACCAAAACAGAAAATTAAAGATTTTTTCATATGTATTTTAGTCAACTCACATTTTTAATTTAAATTAAGTAAAATTGTGTCTGTGTGTGTGTGTACATATATAATTATAGGTAGTCAAAGCAAAAACATATACTTTCCATTGTTACCTCCAAGATGGATTGTTCACATCTATTTGGTTGCTAATGCAACTTTTTTAATTCCCCACATGTTTGTAATGGTAATCCAAGAGCATCCCTCAAACTTGTTGAATAATGAATTATCCTTTTGCCATTTGTGGAAACCCTATAGGGATATTTATTGAGTTCATAATATGAAATCCTAATTCCATACTAAATCACTAGGTAGATAGTCATAATGCAAACCCTTATAAAATTTGCACTATATTAGGATGCAATAAGACCATATTGGATTCTAAGATACATTATAAATATTTTCTTTTCTTTAATAAAATTGGATTTTAAACTCAATAATACTTCTAATATTTGGATGGAAATTTTATATAGATAGAAATGTAACCATATGTCTAGATGAGAATGTGACAGTCGGTTATAACAACAAACACTTAATACGTAGATGTACACTAAGCCACAAGAGTTTGGTTATTCTAGTGAGGGATATAAACAAAATAACTACACAAAAATGAATTTTTTAATAAGCAATCGAATATTATTTTTATTATTTAATTGTCTACTTTTGGATTGGATTATCTTCTAATACAATTTTTCAACATCATATGAATAGTTTGTGAATTTTCAATATGTTGAAAATAGATGTACCTATAATCAACCTAGGCTCTCATGAATAAAGGTTGTACATTTTAGGCAAGTATATTTAGAGGCCAATTTTAGATAGGGATCACAATTAAGGTAGGAAAATCATAGAGTGACCATTTACAATTTGATTTGTAATTTTGGAGAATTTGACTTCTTGAAAAACTTTTTAGTAATTAATCATTGAAAGATAAAATAGAATTGGTATTTAACCCAAATCATTTCATATCATTTGGCCCTTCTTTTAATTAGTTTGAAATTGAAATCAAACAAGGCTTTATAAGCATCGCCTCCTAATATGTTTATTCTTAGTACATTGAGAAATGTAATTGATGCACTAAAAAAATCTATACATATCTAAGTGTTCGAGAATATTTTTAGAGCCTAGATGCTTTACAACCCTAAACCTAAGACCATTTGTAATCGACACCACTAAACAATCTGACAAATATAAAATTAACTTTTGGTTTATGTAGAGTTATAGCCATTTGATTTCCAAAATTTGTACTTAATTGATGACCAAGTGGCCAAAACAACAATCTTTTCAAAATAATTTAGAACTTCAAAATGCTATTACTTTAGTCCTTGAAAAATTCTTAATATCTGGGATGTCCAAAATTCAAGAAAGAATATAAAATATGTGCTTGTTGTCATGATGGAAATGCTTCTAATATATAGATATATGTATTTTAGCATGATACTAGCAGTTGGCGCTTGCTATGCTACGGATTCATCATTAGAATTTTATTAGAATTTTTATGTATTAGATAAAATGTAGAACAAAAATTTCAATAAATCTTCAAATAAAAATTTCTAAAATCTTTGTATAATTTTGTTTATAAGTAAGCATATATTGAAATGTACAATATAAATTTATTAAATAATGAATGAAATATATGCAATGGTGAATATTATAAAAGATATACATTTATTGTAATGCATTCAAAAATTGACTCAATTGTTATGAACAATGGCAACCCAAAAACTTGGTGAATTGAAAAGAAAAACTTGTAAATTTCAAAAACTTTATGAACAACTTAATTGTTGTGAAATCCAAAATCACTTCAATTGAATAAATTTCTCAAATCATTTGGTAGTAGCAGTAGAATTTTGAAATTATAAAAGCTGTAAAAGTGATATTACAGAGGTGATTGCAAACTACTACTCTATTTCTGTAATATAGCATTGTGTGAAAATATTATTTTTATGTATGCATGATTGAAAATATTTTTACAAAATACTAAAATTAATTATTTCAAAGACTTATTGAAATCATTATTATGCATTCTCTTCAAATATATCAAAATTTTACTAATATGTGATACAATGAATGCGTAGCATAGCAAACATGAGCCCCTATTATTAATGGTAGCATTTGTGATATTACAGAGGGAGTTATGATTTTAGTAGTATAATGTTTGAATTTCAATAAGCAAAAAGTTGAGACAAAAGAGGTTGATTGCGGTAAGAACCACAGTTTGAAGGCAACATAGCACCCGTTAATACACGGGTATTGTGCCACTTGTCACATGCACAGCTCAAGAGGGTAGGTAGCGGGTTGGCTAGTCCAATTTCTTGCTTCACTAGCATGCCAAGCCGTGGTCTGCTTGAGCCGCTTGACAAGTCCAATTGGTTTTGAACCCGGACCGACGGACGACCAAAGACCACCGCTTCTCCAGCCAACCAAATCCACGACTTGGTGATTGAAGATATGTGTCCAACCTTTTTATGCGTCCAACAAGACACGTGGCTATCCTATGATAGTATTTTATTTTATTTTTGTTCATTTTATTTTATTTATCTAGATGTTTGAAAGGCTCATGTATTTTGCCTTTCATTTAAATAAAATTACTCAAAAATTTAGGTAGATTTGGGAAGTGTGGAAGGGAAAGATGATAGGTATCTTTGGTGGGGTTGTGGGACTAGGAGTATGGGTTGATGTGCCCCACCCCCTTTCCTTAGGAAGGAAAAAAATAGGGGAGAAGATTCATTAAATAAAGAGTGTGTGTGTGTGTGAGTGAGGGTTTGAAGTAGAGGAGAGATCCGAGACTTCCTTGGGAGATAGCTCTTTGTTTATGAATTTTATTATAATGAAATTTGAAGGAGTTGTTCTTTATGAAAATACCTTTGCAATATGAGTTTGCAAGCTTGATTAGGAGTTAGGATGCAAAAGTTATGAGTGCTTGGATTTCTAGAAATCCAAAGTCATTTTATGAAGAAAGGCAAAGACTTCAACAAGCCATAGCTGACATTTAGTTTATCATTTTTGCAACAATATTTGTAGGATGTGTTCATCTTTCTTTAAACTTTCTAAAAAGTTATTAAACTTGAGATTTGGAGCTTTGAAGAGGAAGATAAAGAAGTGTGAAGGTTTAGAGGTTGGCATTTTTTTTTCTATGGGAGCAAGGCCAAACTTGAGGGGCCATAATTTTTGGTCACTTTGAAGGTCTCTTTTGAAATTTTTAGGAGTGATAAATTGTTAGCTTAACTCTTCAAATTGTTATCATTCAAGTTATTTTGAGGTTTATTGAAAGAATTATAATGTATAGAAGTTAAGAGGTTGGGTGCTCTCTCAAAATAGGAGACCTAAACTTTTTTTGACTATAATTTACGGACATAGTCTTAGTTTCTAGTGAAAATTTTATGGATTGTACGCAGTTGTATTAGCTTTTCAAATTGATATCAAACTTGTGTATGAGAGTTGTAAAACAAAAGTTATAGAGGTACAAAGAAGCAATGGTTGGTTGTCAAGGAGGGAAAAAAGCCTCTACTTTGTTCTCTCATAACTTTTGGACAGTAGTTTAGAATGAGATGAAGTTTTGATAGGTGTTAGATTATTAGATGAGCTTTTCAAAATGCTATTACACTTAGCATTTGGATTTGTGAGCCGTCTGTGGCACTAAATAAAAGACCGCAGCTATTGAAGGACTTATTGTTTGGAGCTTTTCATTTATTTTATTTTTTAAAACATGAAGACTTGAAGACTTGAAGAGGAATGTTTTGGGTTCTTTTTATGTGTATGTGTGGGACGTGACTTTGTTATTTCTAGCCTGATGTGGACGCTTGTTGTCATTTTATTTCATTTTTGATTTGTAAATATTGTTGCGGACGGCCTGGATTAAACCATGACTCAACCCCATTTATTGTTGTGGTAATAAAGTGGGATTAATCATCCACATGGTTGGGACTTGCTCTATTCTCACAGTTTGGAGTAATGACTAACAGACCGTGAATTTGAGGTTTAGGATCCCATCATCCGGACAGCAGCTCGTGTTTGTTGTCCCGTTTTACATGTCCCGTATATCGTGGTTTCTTATTCCTACCTTGATCATTACACCTATTTAGAGCTCAGAACGTGATAGGCCAATGGAAGATTGCTTGAAGGTAGAAGAAATTACCAAGCCAACGACATCAAGTTGCAGCCAAAGACTCCACGTGTTCCCAAAGCATGCTCCTTTCTGCCCGACATCGCTAATTATAAAAATTGTCTTCAATGCAAACCAACTTCAAGACAATATCACAAATGATGTTCTTGTGACATTTCAAATATGAGAAAAAAAAAAAAAAAAAAAAAAAAAAAATATATATATATATATATATATATATATATAAAAGACTATGTTTATTAAAAAATCCAATAAACTATCATTTTTATCATCACTGACTCATTGTCAATTATAATATGCAGATTTTACATTATTCAAAACTAAATCATCATATATTTAACTATTAGGTGTGACTTAATATAAGGTCATTGAACCTAAAAGGTACAACAATATAATTGGACAATTGTAGATACAAAGATCATCAAAATGCTCATTCAATTGCCATCACATATTGGTTATAATCAGTTGGATACATCTTAAGCCATTATATCTAACTATGGAATTCATTTAAATGTCACCAATGTTGTGCTCAATGTAAGAGAAAATTTTACACAAACTTTAGTAATGGCTTCTCCATCTTTAAAGTTCATTGGAAATTTGCTAATTGGCATATTTTCTAAAAAGCATGGATAAAACATAATGTATTTAGGGGCATCTTGTAGCCTTGTAATGAATACATACAAACACTACAACTATGACATTCATTATGGCATTCAAGTCCAAAGGAGAAAATACCATGTTTGCATCAATAAGCATCATTGTTGCTTTTGCTTCATATTATTTTCAAATATGTAAGGTATGAACAAATTCAATCAATTAATTTTTGCATATATTGTACGTAAAATTTTTAACCATATGCATGAATGTTTACAACATATATACATACATATTAGATTTCATGGACAATTGACATCCTATTATAAAACACAAAATGATAATTTATTAAGACAAGAGTGAAAAATGATTTCAAATACATAAGCTCGCACATAAGCTTGGTATGTGATTATATAGATGAAAGAAGTGAATATGTACATTAAGTATAGATGATCAATGGAATGAGATTTAAATCATTGACAACTAAATATGAGTTCCATCAATACTTCTCACCCATTTTCATAAATAAATTTCTTCACTTGGTTTCTAAAGATTGATTGTTTTTCCTTCTCTTCACCATTATAAGTATAAGAATTTCAAAACTATATACATCAAGGGTTGTTGACATATATATGACTATGGAGTGCATATTTAGGAAAACAATATTTTCTACAATGAAACCAAAACATAAATAGATTTGTAAGTTTAGCATTGAATGGTTCACAAATTTATGACACTCAAGGTGATTTTAGAATGCATGATGTAATGAACTATCCACTTTAAAGGTTGATAAATCATCCCACTTATGGTAGCCAATAATGTATAAAATTCATAGTTCATTGAACTAGTTCACAATACTTTCAAAATATTATAATAATTAGCACTCTTCAAAATATTATCCAAGACATAAACATGTTTACCTTGTTCCCATAACTTGCATCAATGTCAGATGTTAAGCTTTGCTATCAAGAATTGAAAAATAATATTTTAAACCAAAATCCACAATTTTTAGATTGCAATTCTTGTCCAAAAGAATGTTGGTTGCTTAATGTTTCTATGAATGATTGGTGGTTGCAAGTCCTCATAAAGGTATGCAAGCCCTCTTGCAATATTCATAATGATATTGAACCTCGTTTCCCAATTCAAACATGGAGATTTGATGTTGTTTTACAAATCACTTGCAACAAAATCTTATTAGAAAAAATGCATGTGGAATTGGTAAAGATTCAATAATAATGAAAAAGAAGTATAAATACAAAATAAACTCAAAAAAGACATACCATCTATCCGTGATGCTTCTACAAAGGTTTTATTTTCCACATATTAAAATATCAAGATGTATTGATCTCCATCTCCAAGACAAAAACCTTTCCGCTTCACCAAATTGTGATATTTTAAGCTAGAGATGACAATGACCTCATTCAAAAATTCAAAAAGTACTTGATTTGATGACATTGTCAATTTCTTTACAGTTACTTGAGTTCCATAAAAAAACCTCTCTCTAAATGCACAATGACTTTGTTTACACTTATTCGTAAAAGTCTAAAAGGCCATTTTGAAAACTCCATAATATGAAGTTGAAATTGAATGCTTGAATGAATGATGGAAATCTTTACTAAAACTTCTTTATTTTCAAATATAATACTTGTTTACATATGTTAAATGTTAAAATGTTTTAAGTTTTATTTATCAAATAATTGAAAAAAATGATTGAATTCTTGGTTAATTTCAAGTTATTGTAATTTCACATTCATGTCTTTTGCACATATGGTATTATATTCAAAACTTTATAATTTAAATCTATTGAAAACATGTTCTAGACTAATAGTAAAGAATATACATTTTGTTTTTTTTATTTGTTGATCACTTTATCAAATAAGTATTTAATGATTATAACAAAGGGATCTACAATTTTTGGTCATCTTTTGCACACAATTGTTAGTATGTGAGCCTAGGATCTTGAGCCCATGAGCCTAGGCTCTTATGCTATAGGAACATGTATTCTATATTATAGATACCTTCTATAGTTATAAGATATTTATATTATAGATATCTATCTTGTAGGTACCTAAGTTATAAGCACCTTTCACGGTTATAAAATGTTTATATTACATATGTCTATGTTTTAAACATCTTCTATGATTATAAGATACTTAAATTATATGTATGTATGTTATAAACACCTTCAATAGTTGTAGAATACCTATTTACATCTAAGCTCAAGGCTTACATTTATAGGCTTACATGCTAGGGTTGTTGCCTTTTACATAACAAATTGTTTTTCAGAAATCACTTGAGAAGTAACTGTCTAATATTAAAGAAATTCATACTATAGATGGATGTAACCGCATGTAACAGACGTTTAAGACACAAGATAAGACAAGACAAAATGAGTTTCTAAATAATAAGACTTGATATTAAAGTTCAAGAAATATAAGAGTAGAGCTTGAACCAAGAGCTAACGTCAGTAGAAGTGTTGTCAAGACTGATAACTACTTCAACCTCAACTCCTATATATACTATCAATTAAGAGGTTCTTCCAGAAGTTTTTGTTGTTTGAAAAGCTTTTTTCAACTACAAGGTTCTTGAAGAGGTTTCTAAACTATGTCCGTGACATCACCCCCTTTTCTAGCAACGAGTTCCAAGAGAAGCTTAAGTGGTCCTTGTTCTACATTTGTAAGAATTCAAGGATGCGACAAACAATATCTACAATGTAAGTTGTTTGGTGATCTTTAGACAAAGATTGGAAAAGGCCACATAACCAACTATTATAATCACAACTTTTTTCTACATGAAGAAATCAAAGACATTGCTCCATATTGAAGCCTTTAAAACATCTTTGATAGGTAACTTTTGGTCCATTAGGTTTGAATCTGTCAACTTGTAATAAGATCACTAAAGCTCGAGCATCAGGTTGGAGATTACCATGCCATGATTGCTCAATATGTGGTTGTTTTTGTTGTGTAGAAGATCCGGATTTGTCTTGAGGTTGTGGTGGTAGAGAATCTAAAGGCTGCAAAGGTTGTAGAAGCTGTAGAGGTTGATCCAATAATTGTAACATAAAAAGCTTAAGCTTGGGCTCAATAGTATCTTCGGAATCTAAAGAGTCTCTAAAATCCCTCTAATTAGACATATTGGAGTTCCATAGAGGTTAATTAAAGATTAAAATTTTGTATCACTATAAAAAAATATTGTCTCTTCTTGTTAATTCCTCCCTCTTTATATTCAACTTCAAATAGAGAGGCTTTTCAAAGAAGTTATTGTATAAATAGACTATGGTTTATTATGATAGAGTTGGTAGAACTCATGTACTTTTTGTGTGGCATTGACCAAGCTTGCCGTTGATTCCCATGTACATTCATTTATGTTGTATCCGTGCCAATGTACCAAATACTCTAAGTGAACTTGTCGCGTCTACGTTGTGAATCAAGTACTTTTTTCACCTCATATTTTTCATAATTGTCTATTTTGATAAAAGATAATAGTGGTTGACTCTTCCCCAGCAAAGTTGACTCTTTATATGGCTTATTAGGGACACATAAAAGACCGGATGTACTTTTATATATGTTGAAAGTTCTAATTAATAAGTAACGAGATTGATTTTCTTTTGAATGAAATATGGCCCGAGCCGTTAATAATCCAATTTGTCATATAATCGAGTGGTCTTGATGTTGCATTGAAGGAACCAAACATTTTTGCCAACTTGGATTGGAGGTGATTCTTTTCGCAATACATTTGCTAATTTCTTATAATGATCCTGAGCTTCTCGTAGATGCAGTTTCATAGTGTCTTGAAGCTCTGATAATTGTAAAGTCAAGTCTTTGGCTGTTGGATTGTCCATTTCATAAATATTGAATAGATTAAACTTGGGATGATATCCATAGTTGACATAGAATGGCATTTGTTGAATAGAAATATGGATAGTATTGTTGTACGCAAACTCCGCCAATGTCAAATGTGAAATTCAATCATTTTGTTGATAATTGATGATGCAATGTAGATACTATTTCAATACTTGATTTACACGTTTAGTTTGTCCATCTGTTTGAAGGTGAAAAGTAGAAGAAAATTTAGTATCCACCTTTAAAATTTCAAAAAGAGACCTCCAAAATTTAGAGGCAAATTGCGGTCCTCGATCCAATATAATATCCTTTGGCAATTTTTAATATTGATAAATATTGTCAAAAAATAGCCTTGTTGTTTCCTCGTTGGAAATTATCTTCTAGCATGGAACAAAATGCGCCATCTTTGTGAGTCAAACCACAATCATACATATGAAATCGAAAGTCTTGGATGAAGATAATCCATAGAAATCAAAGACCATGGCCGTTTTGGAATGAGTAATGGCTAAAGAAGTTCATGCGGCCAATGTTGAAGATTCTTAGACCTTGAGTAAGTATTATAAGTGAATACAAAGCCTTTGACGGCCTTCTACATTTGGGGCCACCAAAAATCTCGAGATACAAGCTCTAATCTTTTGTTGAATTCAAAATATCCGGTCACAAGAAAGTCATGTCAAATTTGAAGAACTTGGAAACGTAAGGACCTTCAAGAATATATAAACGTTTTTCAAAATATAAGAGCTTGTCCAAAAGCATAAAGTTATCACTATCATGGCAAGACCAATACTTGATGCCAAGAATTAGAGGATCTTAAATTGATTTTATTGGACTTGATTAAGAAACAAAGAATCAACTGACATTGTCATTGTTGTTGCACAAAGTTAGAATTGTTTGAGTTTAAAAATGATCGTTTATTGTTGGTTATATACTGTTCATTCTTCTTTTGGTAACAAATGTGATCTCTGAGACAAGGCATCTGAAATTTTTTGTTGCTTTCCAGGATCTTGACATCTTTGAAATAATCAATTGTTACAATTCACAGCTTGGCTTATCGCTTTGTTTAGTGTTTGAAGGTCAGGAAATGATAGTAATAAATCCTTCACGTCATCTTTTAAATCCCATTTAAACTGACTTATAAATGTTTCTTTGCCCCAATTGATGTCGCAAGCAAGTTGTCGGAATTAAGATGCGTATAGCGAAGCTGAGCGAGATTCTTGTAGTAAAGAACAAACTTTAGTTGTTGCCCAACAGATTTTGTCATGTTCTCCAAATGCTTCAAAATATGTTGTTAAAAATACTTCAAAGTTGTTTAGAATTGAAGATTTGTTTTCAAATAGGGACAAAAACCAAGATAAGGCATATCCAGTGAGAAAAATACCAATCAAGTCAACTTGTGATTTGTTAGTTGAATATCCTTGAGAATGAAGAAAAACGATCAATTAAACTTGATTCACAAACTCTCAAAATCTTAATCTGGAACCATCAAATTTTTTGGGGAGACTAATTTGTAGCTCTTCTACGGTTGAGATATTTGAGTCGAAGTTTTGGGCAAACAAACTTGTCTTTGAAGTTGAAGCAAATGACATGGGTTGAGATGCCATAACTACTCTTGAATTTGTATTGATTGCCACAACAAAGTCTTCAAGAACATTCATCCTCATGGATAAAGAATCAGTGACCTACAAGATAAGATCTAATCTAGTTGTTACTGAACTAGTTAGTATCTTCACTTTTTGACATCTTAATTGACTTGGCAAAAATACCAAAAGATTGATTTACTGATCAAGAATCAACTTCAAGATAAATAATCTACAATCTCTAAATTTTAAAGTTGTTTTCAATAAGGGCGATAGTACACACGCAATCAAGAAAAAATTTGTTGAAAAAAAATAATACTAGTTTAGAGGATGGTAATCTGCAACCTTTAAGCGCTTTGATATTTTCAGGAAGAGGGATAATCCCTACTCAAACAAGAAATATCAAGCTCTAATATTAGTTTTACTCTCAGTTCCGTCAACAACTAATATGACAAAATATGAACTAAATTGACATTGTTTCTGTTTGCTAAGAAGTTTGGATTCAAATTTTGCAAACCAAAATTTGAAAGGTCAGTCTCAACAAACTGTAACAGACGTATAAGACACAAGACAAGACAAGACAAAATGAATTTTTAAATAATAAGACTTGATATTAGAATTCAAGAAGTACAAGAATAGCTAAAGTCAAGAGAGGTGTTGTTCAGATTGAAGACTACCTCAGCCTCAACTCCTATACTACCAATTAAAAGGTTCTTTAAGGAGCTTTCGTTGCTTGAAAAGCTTCTCAAGAAACTTTCTTTTGGTTTGGATAATCTTCTAGAAACTTTTTGCTGCTTGGAAAGCTTCTCAAGAAATTTTTCTTCAACTACAAGCTTCATGGAAAAGGTTCTAAACTATATCCGTGATATTATATTATTTAATTTTAATATTTTTAATTCACTCAAATTTAATTTTTTGTTTTTATTTTTGTAAATATGTCACATTTGTGATTTTAGGGGTTGGTAGCACAATTAAGTATCCATGCTAAGAATTTGAAGCTAAAATTTATAGTAGATGTTTCTATGATAAACTTTCAATATTTGTAAAAATGAATAGAAAAATAAATAAATTCTGTGTTGTGTAGTGTAGTTAGCAATTTAAGGTCCTTTCAACATCCATCATCCCATGCATGCATAGAATAAATTATATTGGAGATTTTTTGGTGCACAATCATCTCATAGAATTGTCACACATTCAAAAAAATTGATTTCATGCTTTTCATTATTTTATCATGTTTAAAAAATTAAAATGTCAAATACATGTTTCTTGAGATTTTACATTTTTTTAGTTCTACAACTACCAGAAATATTCTATGGTTGATCTTCCAAGAATAAAAATCTTCTCAAAGATTTAAACCTTATCCATAATCTTTCTTGTTTAAAAAAAAATCTTTCCACTTTTGATATACTCCAAAAAATTCATGAGTGATGTCTCAAAATTGCAAGAAATAGTATGCATCTTTCTTGCAATTACAGGTTTCATTCTTAAATTTTATTGATGCAAGCGAAGAGGAGATTAGGGTTCTCTAATTGTTTTTAACCCAATTTTATGTGGATTACCTTTTTTAAAGTGACCGTCGAAAGTCAATCAAACCTTTTTTTAATCAAAATGTCCGTCTCTGATGACTAACGAGTGACTCATACAGCCAATAGTAGCGCTCCACATCGGAAAACCCTGGGAATCACTGGGCACTGGGCAAGTCTCAAACACTGTCGCCCTTCGTTTCATCGGGTAGACCTAAAACCACCTGGTCTCCTTTCTCCTGTTCTGAGCTTCTTCAGCTTCGAATTTCCGAACCTCCCCAAGATTCAAATTTCTAATGCAACGTGATTTGGGGCATCAATTCCATCGCAGTGAGTGCGGCAATTGCATAGACAGTATCGGTTTCTCTCGATGCGCTTGTGAATTTTCAGGGTCGATTTGGGGGCTTGTGAGTGAATTTCTGTGGTTTCCATGAATTGCCTAGAGTTTTGAAGGTTTCGGACAGACAGAAGAAGGATAAGAGCTCTAGTGAAGGCGTGAATCGAACTAGTAGCATTTCCTTGTTGATTTTTTCTTCTTCTCTAAGATTTATCAACGATCAGCAATATTTGAGTTTCTTGGTAGATAAAAGATTTTGTGGCGTTTCAATTCAAAGAAACCCTATTTAGCCTCTTTCATCGTCGCGCTTCCTTGAGGTCGGGGACTAGTATTTATCTTCTTCTGATTCCGAGGGTTTGTAGATTTGGCATCACGCGATCGCCTCAGTGAGATTGTTGAGTACTATATTGAGATTTAGGATTTGTGAGGCGATTCTTGTTTCGGTGTAGGAAAAGGTTGATATATAACTTTGTTATAGGCATGGGGAAGGTTGAGAGCAATGTGCGTTGTTTTAGGTGGTCGCTCGCAGTGGTGTGTGTTTTGGCGTTGATTGTGATGGTGGCTTCATTGTCGGAAAATTCCGACCTGGAATCCATCAACATGACCTCGAGTGGCGTAGCGTGGGTGACAACAATGGATGTCGATGAACTTGAGCAGCAAGAGGAGGAAATTGCTCTTGTTGATCAGGCAGAAGCTGACCAGGAGTTCAGTTCCATGGAGTCCATACTCCATTGGGCAATTGGTATGCCAACGAATCTGCACCTCTTGAATGCCGCTCACATATGGTGCTCTCGTTGATTTTCTGACTCCTTGAAAATCTTACTCTTTTTATAAGTAACAGTGATCGGGTTATGATTTAGTAGCTGTGTAGCGTGCTTTCATATCGTGCTGTTTGGTTTGATGGGTAACGTATGTCTAGCAATAGAAATACTATAGCTTTGTGTGGTTTGGACTTGTTGTGGTTTGGACTTGTTTGCGCATTTGTAGGCCACTGTATTATCGTTTTTTTCTCCAGATAGAGGCCCTCGTGTAGTGTATCCGGTCATTATAGAATTGATTTGAGTGTATGGGCTTGTAAGCGAATTCGGCTGGATTTTGCGAGTTGTGGGTTCAATCAAGCATGGATAACTGAGGGTGCTGTGGTGTTATTGCAACAGGGCATTCAGATCCAGAGAAGCTGAAGGTGGCAGCAAAAGTTGCGAATCGATTGTCTCCAGAGGAATTGGAGAATCGGCGTAAAGATATTAAGGTCTCTATCTTAGCTTTTCAATTCTACGGCGATTCATTTTTTGAGATTATATCAAGGCCATTTTCAACTTGGTACATATTTGCAGTCACGTATTTAACCATTTCACCCGGTGTGTTTTGAGGTTCGATTTTGGACATGTCAAAACTTCGACAAGGTTAGCGGATTTTCATGTAACTCGTCATCTTAGATCCCCTGGAAGGTTATTGTTAATGAAGCAGTGCTTGATGTGCGTTTAGGAATTGATGGAGAGACTACACGTACCCTCTGATGCGGAGCTTATGAAAATAGCCATCGCAGATCTTCATAACTCAACACTTTCAACCGAAGATAGACAAAGAGCACTTCAAGAGTTGCTTATTCTGGTGGAGCCAATTGACAATGCTAATGGTGAGTTTGTATGCTCTTAACCCCTAAAGGACCACACTGAACCTCTTGTTTTTCTTATCGGTTTTAAGTAGGTCATACAGGGAATTTTTTGGTTCATATTTATTTTGTTATTGATCTATATATGCAATGTTCTTCACTAATTTTAAGGACATGAAATTTTGCTTCGTATGGGAATTATATTTTTCACAGTATGATCAATCAAATTGGTCATTTTTGAAAACCATGAATCCTTGATCCTTTAGGGTTCACGAGCTTCTTGACCTCGGTGTTTCCAAGTCAGAACTTCTAGGATTTTGTTGTTTAAGTGAACAGCATCCGCGTTACCAACCTCCGTGGCTGAAGACGTGGCAGATTTGGACAAGCTCGGTGGGTTACAGCCTATCATTGCGGAGTTGGACAGTCCTGAGGAGGAGCTTCGTACAACCGCGGCTTGGGTACTTGGAAAGGCTTGTCAAAACAACTTGGTTGTACAAAAACAGGTCTGGTTGCGTTCTTATGATTTGCAGAATTTAGGAATCTTTCAAAAGTAAACTTGGGACAAATTTGAGACTAGCTTCGAAGCATTGAAGTTTCTCGGATTCATAATGACATCCTGTTTCGGTTTTGCAGATTTTGCAGCACAAAGGGTTGCCAAGGTTGATGGAGATGGTGGAATCAAGCTCTTCTGAGGAGGCTGTGAAAGCATTGTATGCTGTATCAGCTGTGATCCGCAACTTCCCTCTAGCACAGGAAGAGTTTTACTTCGAGGGCGGCGCTGGGCTATTGGAGGTAAAATCTCGAAACACACACCTTTTTCTCGCAAGGATAGGATACCATACTCAATTTTGCGGGTTGTTGCTTGCTTGCTCACTTTTACCCTCTAAAGGATACGAATTGCAAATTCTGGAAAAATTCAGAGTTCAAATTTGACTGGCCATAACTTTCTCATCCAAGTCCTTGACGTTTCTGGGCACCTGCAGCACCTTATCTGAGGTTTGTGAATCCTGAAGTCTAGAGTTTCGAAGAAAGTTTTAGTAATAAGCATGAGGCTCAGGTTTTTGACGAGCACTTTTGGAACTGCAGAGATTATTTGTAGCATCCTCTGTGGATCTTCGACTGCGGAGGAAGTCGCTGTTTTTGCTAGCTGATTTGGCTGAACAGAGTCGGCATTTGCGTGGAGGACAGCTCGATGCCGTTATAAAGAAGTCAACGACTATTCCCGACTCGGTGAATTTGTTCAATGAAAGACTTCTGAAAGCCGTTGTGAATTTGATGGAATCTTCAGATATGGATACTCAAGAGAAGGTCAGCTTCTGCTTTTTCAACCCCTCTGTACCTGAAGTAGAAATAGAAAATTCAGTTTGAAAGCTGTGCAAGTCCTTTCCACCATTGAAAAAGTTAGGGCATGGTTTTTTCTTTCTATTGATATATTTTTCTACCTTTCTTGAAGCATCTAAATAACTCATTGCAACTCCTTTAGATTAAGAAACACCAAACTTTTTGGCAATTTTGTCATTTACGGTTTATAATGATGCCACTATGCTTTGTTTTCGTGTTAATTATATTTGGAAGCTGTTTCATCCTCCCAGAGATATCTTTGGTGTCTACTGTTTGATTCCTTGTCAGACTTAAACATAAGTACTCATTACAAGACTGCTTCTGATGTGCAGGCAATGATGGCTGTCAGGACCCTTAGCGAAGTTAGTGATACAGTTCGGAAAACTTTAGTTAAAGAATGCAGAGTAGCAGACATCTTAGAGAAAATAAGGCTGCAACTGCATGAGCTGCAAGAGAATGAAGACCAAGCGGACTTCGCCAGGGATTTAGAGGTTTTGCGACAGCAAGTTGTCGATTCCATCTCAAATTTTAAGGACCCTTCAAGCGCAGAGAGCTTCAGGGATGAATTGTAATTTGTAAATAATAATATTATGATACAATCCAGGTGCCTTCGTCCTGTCTCTAAGCATTTAAAATGGACGTGCTTCCAAGCAATATGAAGTTAGTGATACAGTTCGGAAAACTGATTACTGTAGGGTCCTTTACTGATGCCACCCACTTACAATGCATGTACCATCCAAAATGCATGACCTGTAATAGCTGCGTACTTCTACTCCTAGTGCAGTCTGCTTTTTATCAGTCGAAGATACTCCCTTGTGATCGCCAGTCTCCACACCAGCCCAAATAAAAACATATTTAGAACACTGTTGTACGGTAATGGTAATCACTACGAAAAGTAGAGAGCCACGGGAATGAGTTTCGTTCCTTTCCTTATACTGAAGGAACAGTTGCTTCTTATCAGCTATGTTTGTTGCTCAATTAGGAATAAAGTCCAATGAACTGCAACGAATGTAATGTACACAGATATTGGGCATCAATATGATTCGTCCTCACTTTTTCTGCTCAATACACTCATCCATGATCAGAATGCTGGTGACCTATCAAAATCGACTTTTCTCGAAGAGAGTACAAAATCTAATAGCTTTCGTCAGTTCTACTATCATTGGGAAGATCTTCGAGATCAGTGTCCTGGCCCTTACAATGGGTTAAGAAACTATGTGCCTGATGACCTGAGCCGAAGTCTTTTTAGATACATCTAAATCGGAAGGACGTTGAGATAATTTACAATACTTGCTAAAAGAAGGCTTGAGTATACAAAATGCTATCAAAAATCATCCATTTCGTAGTTCAACTCGGTACTTCTGTTCAGCCCTTCGTAGAATCTGGCAACCACAGGAAGAACCTTGATCTTGGATGGATCGAAACCAACGAGACGCAGGCCCTGAAGAGACTTCACGCGAGAAAGAGCCACGTAGACCATACCATGACCGAAGGCCTTGGAGAGATTGGTCTCCACACGGTCAAGTGTCATACCTTGGCACTTGTGTACACTAAGAGCCCAACCCAGCATCAGGGGAATCTGCGGACAGACACATAATAAAGGTCAGGTAATCAGTTTTGAATTCTAGGTCCTGCGTGATGATTCCAAATGACGAAAACACCCCAGACGCCGGAAACATAGTGATTCGGTCCTGAGCGCACAAAATGATTCATTATATACAGCAATCCGCCAGGACGAAATATGTAACTCGGAAAGAAGTAATAATGGGAAGCTCATAAATGCCCTGCGATGGCACTGACCTGAACTCTCTTGGCAATTTCTTTGTCACCATCAAAGACACTCCAGCTTTCGGGCCCCACCAACCTCTCAAGACCATCACAAGCGAAGCGAATAATAGGCCATTGGCCAGGCGGGTCGCTTAATTTGGAAAACCTCAGGTACTCAGCAGCTGCAGGATCACCAGGTACAGAAAACCCAACCACTACACCCCTTGCTCCATTCACAAGCCCAACACCCATCTCAAGATTCTTCAAGAGTATCACCTGCACAGTTATGGAGAAACATTCAACTCTTCATGCGTACAGTAGCTTTCGAAACAAGGAACTGGAAAATAAGATTTGCTATTTGTACCTTCATATCTTGTCCACGTCTTCGCGAAGGTGAGCATACCTATTTCTGACAATGATTCTAAAATCGAGAAGATCTATGATGGTCTGACCTTCAACCCAAAGAATAGTATATTTGAAGGTTTCATTGGAGATGGATGTCCCCCTTAGGAACATCAAAAACAGAACAGACTTTCCTCATCCTATCTAGAACTGATGCCAAAGTCACTTTACTTCAAGGAGTTCAACCAGCCTTCCAGTTCTGGGTTGTAGAAATAACAAATACCTGAGCTCCCACACAGAGATGTTGTACAGCAGCTGCTCGCAGGTTATCCAATTGCCTTAAGGCAAAATCGCTGTGAGCTTCATCTTTAGCTTTATATACAATCATATTCCCTCCTATGGATCTCAAGTTTTGATCGTTTTCCCGGTGGACATCCATTTGATGGGGATACAATCTTGTCATCTCAATTCCATTTGATGCACCCTCTGAAGGGCCTTGGCATTGCATTAGACGATGTAGAGTCGAAGAGGAACACACTCCACGACGGATCTCATTCAACATATTCACAAACTCCATATCTGATTGCCGGAAAACATGGGTTAACTCCACTTGCACGTCAAAACTTTTGCGCCAGCAGTCGGCCTGAAATGCGAAATACTTCTGAGGATTACTAGGCTTTACAGGTTCCAGCTGGAAGAAGTCACCAGTGACAATCAGCTGAAGACCTCCCCACACCTGACCTGGCCCTTTGGCCCTCCCCTTCAAACTTCTTGCGATGTATTCAAGCTTGTCAAAAAGCTCGCCATCTATCATACTGATCTCATCGATGATAAGAGCCCGTGCTTTATTCCACCGAGCCTTAACTTCCCTCTTCTTCTTTATCTTCATGCACAAATTTATCATTGTCAGTTTAAACTACCACACGTATAACAGTGTATATCTCGACGATGAAAACCATAATTACTTAGGAAGTGCCCACACTATAAATGTAGAAAAAAATTAACGCATAACAGCAAGAGCTTGGATGAACTACAACGAGAGCACAGCGAATACATGTCAACATTCAATTCAAAGGCGTGATGTAGGCCCTCAGTTTTATGAAAATTAAAAAACCGTACAAGTTACTAACACATCCTACGACGACCTCAACGTTAGCGTGATAGGAAAAAATGTAAAGTGGATGAGTGGGCCAATTCCACTTCTTCAACAAAAGCATCGAGTATAGATATTCCTCTGCTAACCTTTTCTGAAAGTTGTTCTTTGGTCTCATTGACGCCGATTCCAACTCCTGAAAATGAATGAAGCGTTGTTCCTCCGATTGCACATGCTGCTAATCCCGTCGATGCAGTCACAAAGACGGCCTCTTCTCCATGGATTCCACGTAGTATCTGCAATGCATCCTCCACAATGAAGGATTTTCCTGTTCCAGCGGATCCAGTAACAAAGACGGACTTCTGCTGAGCAATAGCCTTCAGAACTTCCATCTGCTGCTTAGAGGGAACCGGCTTTTCCTTCGGTAGTGGTGTAGGCAATGTAATCCGGGACTCCTCTAAAACCAACCCAACAACATCGTCCAGAAATGAGATTCCGCATCTGTGATGTATGGAAGGCGAACTTTGTAGTTGAATTTTGAAGAGACTGCTTTAACTAACGTCATCTCCAAAATGCAGAAACATATAGATGTGCAGCCTACTCTTGTCGTGCAAAGATATAACTGAAGGCATCGAGTTTGAGATTAACCAATAACGGCATTTGATTTCGGCAGATCCATTCGGCGCATTGGCGGCTGCAGCGACACAGGTTCTTGAAACCGATTGGAGTTTGATGAACCGTACCCTGCATAATAATGACATATGAGAAAAACAGTCGTGGAAAATCGGAGATCCAGAGATCCTCGCATTTGTATGTATCCACCAAACGGGCAACAATCTGCCTGAAACATGCCAGAAAAATAATTCAATCCTCGCATTTGTATTCAATTTCGATACCTGGAATTTGATTTTCGAAACGTGTTACATCTGGTGATGTCTTTGGACTTTTAAATATCTGCCAGATCTCGGGCTCAGATGAAGGTTTGAAGTGACCGGAGGACGCAGTCATTTGTATGCCAAAGCTGCTCCCAGGAGCTGGCCTCTTCCGAACCGACTTCCACTCTCCTACAACCTCTGTTGGCACATGCGCGGAATTCTGTTGGAGACTTGATGACCCTGAAACATCCTGTGTATCCCGATCAAAATCCGCGTCCCAACACCCCTGATTTCGGTTGGGTACAACCCTCGTGCTTCCATCCGAGCTTGCACGACTACTTGGATCATTGATTATGTCGTCCCAGCGAACATCAGCATTTCGTGATGTGGAATGGGAACTCAGTCCAGAGCTTGGAGGATCGTGGTATTCCTCATTCGGAAGTCGAAAATGCTCCCAGTTTTCTGACGATGGTCCTGACCTCCACCCCTTGCTCGTACTGGTGCTCGCTACCACCTTGAAATCTCCAGTCCATGATTTGCTTCCTAGCTCAGCTGGGGCCGGATAGGTCTGTTGTGGTAGTGCCGTGGTATTGTCGGGAAGCTGCGTTTGTTGCAGTTTCCTGGCTTGCAGTCGCGCCAACGCTAGCTGCTTCTGTTGCACCATGCGAGACTTCTGCACTTCTGAGAGACCACGCTGAACTTGCGACTTTGACTCCGTAAATTCGTCGTCGTCGTCAAGTACGATGACATTCCTCATGGTTACGTCAATCGAAGGCACAGCGGGTCCCCGGGAATAGATCGGCAATTACTTGGTTTTGATCTTAACCTATCGGAAATAAGAAGTTCGAGTTCACGTTGCACATATGTCACCTAACTGTGCTAAGAATTCAAGTTCTCGCAGGCATTGTCGGATTGAGCATAATGCTTCAGTCTAAATATCACGCAATCAAAGAGCAGACGCAAAGCACACTCTCATCCAAAGCCACTCTTCCAATGTAACAACAAAAATTCTAACCAAATCAGAAACCTCCCAAAATCCTGCACTAATCTCTCAAACGGTAACAATTCCACTTCCGTTACAAATCCACGACGCACGAAAAAACATGCATGTTAGTTTCCTCCAGAATTCTAATTATCCGCAGCACATACCCTGCACTGACCTACCCACAATAATTCAAGCCAGAACAATCCTGTAAAACAAATCCTACAACACGCTACATCTCTCTGGCACCATGGCTACTCATATTTCCATACACGGATATAACGTCGGCCACAATCAAAAACACATCGCCGAACCCTCTCAATCTTGTCACAGGTCGTCAAATTCTGAAATCTCAGAGCCTACTCAAACACGTCGCCGAACCTCTCAATCGTATCACAGGTCGTCAAATTCTGAAATCTCAGCCCTACTCAAACACCTGCATCATGAAATTCGAGCGCGGCGTCTTCGACCACACCAGCAGTGGCTCGATTGCGGCAATTGCAACACCTTTGCGCTTAGAACGAGAAACCCTAAGAAAGGAATGGGATGGAAGAGCGGGGCGCGGGAGTCTCTGGTGAGTTGATGATACTCTCTTTGGAAAAAATGGCGGGAGTTTGGGGCAGTTTGAAAGACCTACTGGCTATAGGCGGTAACTTTCGCCACCTCGGATTCCTTCTATAGCTTCTCATCCACGTCACATCCAGCATTCATCACGCCTACCAATCTGCATGGTGAATATCTACATCTAAAATTGCACAAATAAGCAATTAAGCATGGTCCCATTATTATATTGAAGAATTTTTTGTTGGATCTTGTTGGTAGTCACAAGGGGATTCTAGATTCTCTCAAAATGTATTTTTTTATACCGTATGAATATATTACGAATTTTCAAACGTTATTCTATATTCATGGAATGAGCTCCCTGGACAAAATATTATGAATCAATGTTGGGGGGCCTTTTTGTTTATGAGAGAGTGAAACCTCCTAGCATTGCAACTTCACAACCAATCAATGATTTCCTACAAATTAAACTAAATTCATTCCTAAAGGCTAGGGATAGATTAACCCCATCTCTAAGGTTGGTTAGCAATGTTATGGGTTATCATTTATTAATGTTCGGCAAAATCTTATTGGAATTTAATAATGTGTGTGATTTTGCAATTAGAAGAAAAGAGATCGTAAAGTGAAAGTATAAAACTTCACCCAAAGAATGGAAAAATATTCATTTTTAAAATTAATCTTAATAGAACATTTATAATTAACAATATGACATCCAAAAATTAAAGGCCTCTTTCCATACTCAAAAATGTATAGTGAGTACTTCAATGGTAAATTATATTGTAATATATGTTCAACGACTTCTCCCGATTGGTTCCTTGATTCATGATTTACCATGCATTCTTTCCTCATTGATACTCATTGTTTATATGATGATATTTTGGAAGAGTTGATAATGGATGCTCATATCTTAATATATTGTGCTTTGAAAAAAAACTGAATTTTGAAACTATAAGACAAAACTGACCAAATTTGCAATAAAATTTCAAATCTTGCATAAAGATAGACAATAATTGGAGTTGGTAAGTAAAAAAAGTTGATTGAATATGAGAATGTAGGATAATTATCATTGTTGTTCAAAAAAACTCCTTCAACACTAACTCAATATGAACAAAAGTGATAAGAGAACAAAAGGGGGACTTGATAAGTGTAGCAAGGCTTCACACATCACACATCAATTTTTTATTAAACTCAAACTTCCTTACAACAACCTTATCTTGTACAACCATGTGTCAATAGACAAATAATATTTGTGGATCTACTCTAGGGCTACTGCACATTCCCTAAATTGTCTAAGATTTTATATTATGAAAGTTAAATAGCTAGTTCTAGAACCCCTATAATTGTCTATAAATTTCTAAAATTGTTAAAAACACTTGAAAATATGAAGGCCCTTACTAGTGAGGTAAAGAGCATTGAATCAAAGGTCAACTTCATATCATAGTCTACTTCATAATGTCATATGTAATTCCTATAATACTCTCAAAGCTTGGTACACATTACAATGGAATCTTGTATACACAAACTCTTAATTTATGTCAATCTTCTAAAAAGTGATAAAAGTTGGGGTTCTCTCTATGTCATCTCCGCAATTTGATACTAAATTTGATCAATTGTTCTAAGCTTACTCTATATACAACCAATCAATTATTCTAAGTTATGACTTAGATAGTAGAACTATCTCCAACAAAGTCTTCATTCACGATGGTCAAAAAACCACCATTACTCTTCTTTTTCTCATTTCAAACTTACTTGTTGTAGCAACATGCTCACAAACGTCGATGTTATGTACTAGATATGTACTAGATAAACAAAAGAGATTGTTAGTCTCTATTGCATTAAGGCAGAAGGCTCAGAAAGTGCTCATCTAAGGGAAAAAAGACCTATGTACCCAAATGGGTGGATCCAAAGTCTTTTTACATTTTTGTGGAAGAAAGAGAAATGAGGAATACAGTAGTGAAAATTTTAAGTTAAAATTTTTGACTTGAAATGAATAAGATATGATTTTTCAAAGTCAGAGGTGCATAGGTCCCTATTAATGCTCATAGGTGCAACTATAATAAATCAAAACATGCCATTGAATGGAGCTAGTGAGTTTAAGAATGATCCTAACTATGCCTTTAAATGAAAATAATGGTTCTAAGAATGATCCACTATACGTTTCCATTCAATTCACTCCCGATTGTAAATCAAAATTTATTGCAACTGCTAAACACCCCAAGGTTTCTTTACATAGTTTCAAATCTAATTCAAAATGTTGTAACTTTTGCATATGATGTCCGAATTCAATAAAACTATTTGGAAAATTTGATTTCTCTCTTCTAGTTTGTGTGGTAAAATTTTCAGATCAATATAAGATGTAATGATTTTTTGGAAGCCAATCAAAGCTCACAGGTTCAATTTGAGTCCACAAAACTGCATTTGATGGCTGCAACTTTGGGGGGGCTTGTATCTCCTTCATCCAATGTTAATTTTCAGTAAAAAAAATTGTTGGATTATGTTTTCCTTGAAGTCTAGTTGTTGTGGTAATATTTTAATGTCAATCCAAATTGTTTTGAATGTTTGGGAGCAATTCAAAGTTTAAAACCCGACATTTTTGGATTACAGTGAACTTTGGCGGCTTGTTTCTTCTTCATACAATGTCCGTTTCTAATATTTTTTTTGTAAAAGTTGCACATACTAGTCTAGTTTGCGTGGTTAAAATTTCATATCAATCCAAGAAGCTATGAGTAACTGAGAAGAATTTTAGTAGAAGGAGGTTCAGCCTCAAATGTGTTTTTTGCAATTTTTTGACATTTCAAAGTAATTTTGCAGACCTCACCAAATTCAGGTCTTTATTATGAGTAAAATCATACATGATGATGAACCATGTCATCTGTTCAATAGCCTAAAATCACACACATGGGTTGGCAAGTTCTCTCCACATAAAGTCATTCGCATTTCTACATCCCATGTGCACTGTTGTGGGCACTTCTATAGGGGCGATTCTTAATGCCTGAACTGTTTTCGAGCCTATGACTTAACAAACTAAATCCACAACTATCTGAAGTTAGAATGGGGTTATCAGTCTAAAGCACTTTCCAAACGCATTGTGGCAATGAAAGTGACAGGAGAGTCTCGAAAAGAGAGTGACGTAAGCTAAGTGGAAGAGGAAAGCTCTAAACCCTAAACGGGAGTTTCTGGCTCTCACCGGGCGATGGCGATGGCCTATTATGTGTTGTGACACTTGGCACTCACAAAGCTCCCTGCGACCGAGTTGGTCGGGGGCGTGACATTGACGTCGCAGATGGCGTGCAGCCACATCCAGAAGGAGGTATAGCCGCCGATGTGCGCCCTCGCCCGCGTGTCGATCTTCACTTGCACGGTAACGAATTGCTGGTTGATTTCGCTCCGCATCGTGTTGCCCACGATGTTGTTCACCACCACGTTCGAAGCGGACGTCGTGACCGAGACGGTGTTGCTGCTCCGACGCCCGACGCGGAAGCCGCTTATGCTGCTGTGGCCGATGTCCACGCCCAGGAAGAGCGTCTGCAAGTTGAACTTGGAGTACTCCATGCTCATCTTGCGGTTAGGGTTTCGCGCTCTCAGGCCGTAGATGAATTCGGCGTTGATTGTGGAGGTGTCCGTCAAGCTCTGGGACGTGCCCAGGACTTGCAGCGTGGGTACGGTGGCGGCCACGATTTCGTAGTGGGTGGCGTGAGGGCGCAGGATGAGGTAGGCGATGAGCGTGGCGATGCCGAGTATGAGGATGGCGAAAATTAGCAAGGCGCAGATGAGCACGCAGCAGCCTGCGATGAGCCTCCGAGTGCGACGGTGTCGGGAGTAAGTGTCTTCGTAGTCGCCTTTGCGCTCGAACGGAATCCACGCCATCCCCCCTTAATTTATGTCCGCAGTCACGAAAGCAGGAAGTGTATGATAACAAAAATCCTCGAGCTTATAAAATTCTCTCTTTGTCAATCGGAAAATCCCTCAAATGCTTCGCTCGCTGCAATTCGAGCTTAGTTGCATAGACGATATCGATACTATTGAGTACGAGAAACTGGACTACGTCATTCCGTTTGTGATCGAGCACAAATAAGACTTCTATTCTAACACAACTACATGGTTAGATGAGCATCTTCTATGAACAGTATCGCCGACTAAGAATACCGCAAATTTCAAGCCACCACATCACGAGGAAGTTAATTACGGAGTAATATAGTTTCATGCATGCGAACATTTTTCAAGCTCTACGAAATGAAGCCTTCGGTGCACAGAGTGTTAGAGCGAAGTAACCAGGAGCCCGCCCACAGCTAATTCAGGAGCCGTTGCCAAGGTACGTAGAGAACTCCGCCGGATCTATGTGTCTTTGCAAGTTGCAAGGTACGAGACGAAGTGGAGATATTTCAGCATTTCATGAACGGCACGCCTCTGTACCAGTAACGTATATCACAAGATGAACGTCGGGGTGGAATCAGCGTCGTACGATCCTTCACAACAGTACCCGAGGTAATTCAGTAGACGGCAGCTATGTTAGAGGTCCAGAAGGGTGGAGAAAGCTTCCCTTCACTGTGGAATTTCTAGGATTTGCTGTGGTTTTGCTCAACTTGCGTGCTGTGGCCCCAACTGCCTGCAACTAGCGTGCTATTCATTAGTGTACGCTATGGTAGTGCATGCGTGATTTGACAACCCTACGAGGTCATTGCTTATATCTCTACAGTCCCCTTCTCTTGACAGTACTGCAACAAACTTCATGAGTTTGATAGGGAGGTGGATGCGACGTGAGCTCAAATCATGAACTGTGGGATCGGAGCTGCAAGGAGGTTCCCAATGGGTCATTCTGACTCATGTTGACCTGATTGAATTCTACCTGGGTGGAGAAATCCACAAGTCCAACGACATCCTTGGAAAAGAGGTAAAATGATACCTTTGAGATAAATCTCTGACTCGTCAACCGAAGATCCCTTCAAAAGAGGGAGGAAAGGGATATTGAAAGTACTAGATACCCAGATGTTCTTCAGCATCTCTTTTGGTACTCAGTAGTCTGAACCAAGGGAAGACCATGGGAAGTATAGCAATACTCAAATGCGTTCCATCACTCTGTTTATATGTGATCTGAGAGATTAACCTTGTAATTCGTCGTCATGATATCCGATTTGCTTCGTTTCACGTTTGTTTGATTGTGCGCTTTGGCATACCGAATTCCAGAACACCGCCCAATTGCACTGGAATTTTCGGTACATCTCGCACTGTCTGCGTTATTTAGTGCTTGCAGACAGCTTTGTTGAATGGTAGACAGGATGGATCAATTTCAACGCTGCTCGTCGGATCAATGGAGACAGATCTCGGATTCGGATGCTGTGGAGCACGTCATTTCGTAGTCGGGTTTCTCATGCATGATGTGGGTAGTAGATGTTAGTCACGACGTCGTCTTACTCTGAATTGGACAGCCAGAGACAAACGTTAGGACTACTGATTTGGAAATGTGACAAGCTGATTGTGAAAACTGTCATCCGGTGGAATTTCGTCACACTGACATTGTTAGTGTTAAGAGTGACGAATTATTTAGGGAACGGCAATCAGGGGCGAGGTTATCAAACATTATTTACAAATCAGTAGTACTAATAACATTTTTGAATAGGTACCTTAATTAACACTCTTGGGAAAGGAATCCAAACTGTTTTCTGGGACAATCTTGAGCTCATCTCAGATAGCGGGCACCAAAAGCTACAAGAAGCTACTATACAAGAAAAGATTATTTTCACCCATTCACAGTCACTTTTGAGTGGCCCCTCCGTATCAGACTTTTCGAGTCTTCTTTTTATTTGGTACGTACGGAGTGTAATGGAGAAAGGTGAGTTTTTACATTTGGTAATATTAGGTAATGGTCAAGCAAACAAAGGTATGTAGTCCAAGGGCGTCACTGCAGTATATTCATGAGTATAATGTGAGAGTCAGGCTCTTAAATCATGTCAAAATAAAGAATAGGTTGGAGTTATAAATTATATATACATTTCCTCTCAAGTCTCAAGTAGCTAGGTGACTTGGTTGGTGGTAACTTGAAAATATCTTTTCATAGTATGACTCCGATGGTCATGAAGAACTAGCCGTCAAGCCAATGCAAATGCCACTTTTAAATTTGCTATCTTGATTTTTTAAAGAACTTTTGATTTTTGGTATATATTCAATATGCCAAATCTAAGTGTAGAATCTTTAAGATCATGTTGCGCTTGATCCTACGCTCAAATTCTGAACTCTTGATTTGCTAAAAGATGGTAACAATAAAAAAAATTTAGATTTTGAAAAATTCAACACTGCACTTATGAATAAATTTGTACCGTTCAATCTCATTGGTTGCATCTCAGATGTTAAAGCAGATTCTTTTATTGGGTTGAAAGTACAACGAAGAAAAGTCTCAGGATTGGGTTCTGATCCTCCTCCCAACCATTGAGACTCCGCCACATCCATCGGCGTCAGAATCCTGCATTGTGGTGGCACCGAAACCAAGCTCGATAAACTTTGATTTGGTCACAAGTGCAAATTACAGTAACCAATCACGTGGGTTATTTTGGTGCAGGCATCAGCATGAATCATAGGAAATTTCGAGTTCTATACGTTAAATTGTCATGTTGGTACGCAATTCCAATGTCTCATCCTCAACTAGGGCATAAGGAGCACGCATGACTGGGTCCTAGGCATGCAGCAACAGTAGCCTGCAAGCGATGGCTCTTGCTCACTTCAGCAAAACCTATCACATCACAAAACTACCACTGGTTCTGCTCTCAATTGCTTTCCAGTCCTAGAGAATATTAAAACTTACATACTACTTGTATATCTCCTGATGTGCTTTTGTTACTAATATACAAGTGCCCCGTCAGAATGACAGGGAAAAGAGCACACCCAAAGGCTTCATGGATGAGCCTGAAGGCTTTGTTGCGATGTCTTAAAACAAACAAGCTCTTCACGTGTCCATGAAAAATTGAAAATATAATTTTTGTCTGCAGGTTGTGTTATGTTGTGTTGTGTCATTAAGGGAAGTTGGCGGTGCGCCGGAGATGCTCCAGCACTGGTGCCAGCCCAAACTGGTTCACTGCTACCAACGCCCGGCGAAAGCCCTCTCCGTAAACGGGAGAGGCGTCTGTGGCGATCTGGTGGAGGTAAAACTCTCCCAGACGCTTTTGAGAGGGCGTAAGGGTCCCTTTCCCACTTGTGGAGGCTTGATTCTCTGCTCTCCGAAGCTCGGCTGACAACCAGATGTGGGACATCACTTGGCATATGCCTTCTTCGACCTCAGGGCGCATACGAGGAAACCCTCCTGAAAAACACGGTGAAGGTTTCCATCAAACCATTATCAGACTTGGAGTACAGAAAATCGGAAGCATCAATCATCGCCCTGAAGCATTTGTGACACATTCTACAAGCTCTGTTCGGCGACACTGAGAACCAACAAGATGTGGAATACGTTGTCACAATCTCAAGGAGTAAGATTTTTTAGAGGTAGTAGCAAGCAGCCATTCGAAAAGAGGAGCTCGTTTGTAAGTCATAACCAATTCCCTTTCTTTCATTTTCAATTTTGAAATTTAGTCTACCATATCAAAACCACTCTCTTCTTTCTTCACCATCAATCTACCAAGATTGTAGGATTCTCATTGACATCATGCTAGATAAATTGAATGAAGAGGATGATTTTGAAACTTATTATCCTTCGCCCTCTAATTGTCACAAAGGTGGAAGTGACTCATTTGACTTAAGTTAGAGATACAGAAGGTCTGGAAATAGAGGCGCACCTGCCAACCGCAGCCAGGCATGCATAAGCTCATGAGCTAATATAGATCCTGTAAGCAGCCTGCAAAATATACCAATTCCCCAAAGCCGATCAGAGGAAGTCTCACCACAAAAATGGTCTCACAAGCTCGTTCCTACTTTCAAGTTTACCAGAATCTGCAAACAATCCTATAGATTGCAGTGTGCGCGAGGGTGAGTCCAATTTGCAGTTTATTCTCTGGATCACAAAAACAGAGCGACCATATAGAGATCTTCACATCTTGTACATTGGCAGTAACAGAATTAGGTACCTGGGAAGGCCGTAGAGAACAAGGATGGCTGTGACTTCACAGTGACGCACAAGCTTCTGCGGCTCCGTCCACATATTAAAAGGACCCCTGGAGAATCTAGGGGTCTTCCCTCCAAATACCTGCTTGCCAGTTGCAAAAAATGCCCAGATCTTCAGAAACTTCACATCAACCAAAACTAATCAGACTACACTTACAATCTTCGTGAGATTATTAACAGTCACCACGGTATACCAAACCATGTTTAGAGAGGCTCATGAGCTTCAGTTTTCATTTAGCTTCTCTAAATGGGCCTGTTGAACAAACTTCTTGAAATCTCCAGTAATTTCAGCAAACTCATGGAATCCTAAACTTCATCCCTATGTTTTACATTTCATTCCTATTCTCTGAGCGCCCAAAATGGAGGGTTAGATGGGGCAAGCTCTAGTGCACTCTTCCTGCAAATCTCTTCGTCTCTCATTCTTCCTTTCCAATGCTCCATGATTTAGGGTTTCAACAAGCTTGAAGTGACCATTTCTCCATTCATAGAGATGGGCAAATAGGAGAAGGGAAGCACAACCGTGACTCCCTCTAAAGCCACACAATGCATTGTGTTACTGGTACAGCACACCACGTAAGAAAATGTTGCAGACTGACCGTAGTGATGGTTTGTTCTTCTGAAAGGCAAAGCCCCCGCGTCTCCGAAGTATGCATTCCCTCTTTCTCTCCCTCGCGTGCTTCGTTCAGCGCCTCGCGAGCCACCAGAAGCATGGAAACTTCCTGATCAATCATCATCCCCACGTTCTTGTAGAATTTCAGGATGTCGCGGTACAGGGGTTGGCATTCCTTGGTATCCACGATCGCCGTCTCCAAACACTCCAGGCACAGCTTGCGTCCATCTTCCAGGGCTGGATACTGCACTCCAGCTGTCTGCGACCCCAAACCAACCAATCAAAACATATTAACCTCAACAGAGCACATTTTTGTGGAGGTGACAATCACGCATTGAGAGCATACTTACATCTCATAATTGTAAGAATTCTGCTTCGAAACTAGATTCAATCACTGTCAATATCTTGGAGATCTACAACTCCTTCAAAAGTGTGGAGAGGATGGAGTAATAAATCTACACCACCCTCCCTCTTTCCAATCACATTCATCATGTGGCAATGAAAGTGATAGGAGTGGGTATGGAACTAAAAGAGGCTTGACATGTCATACTCATGACGAGGTTCTGCTTTCTCATTACCGAGTCCATTTTTTAGTCTGAACCACAGCGCAAGATTTAAGGTACTGGACATGAGGATTAGGGTTTCTAATGCGATTTTTACCTCAATGCGATCACAACTACAGCACCGAGGCGTGCCATCCCTCTCGTGTCGGGGACAATACTTTTGGTTCCAGAAGGGATGAGATCGATACTCGATCAATCCTTGCGCATTCGTTGGAATCTGCACAAAAACGTCATATTCGTTAAAATGACCACATTTCAAGAGACACACTTTCCATGCGCCGCTCTGGAACTTCAGATCAATACAAGTTCTTATTTTTAGAGTCCTTAGAACTTGAATATCACAGTTCTGGCGCTCAGAAACACGCCAATTCAACGAGTTTAACGAACTCCATGAAACATTCGGACGAATTCCACTCGAATTGATAATGTGAAGATTGCGCATACAGATGAATCCCATCACTTACAAATTGGCAGCAAACTTCGCACTTGGGGTGGAAGATCTCCTTGTAGCAATCACGGTGGTAGGCATCCCCTCCCTGCACCGAAAACTCGCGGTCGGCAATAGGTTTGCTGCAGAGCTTGCACCGGAAACAGTGGGGATGCCAATTCTTCCCCATGCAGCTCAAGAAGCGACCATAGCCAAGCGGTTGCTTACACCCCGCGCAGCCTTCCGTCGCGCTCGGTCTACTGGTTCCACGAGCACTCTTCAGAAAAAGTTGAAGACAAAGCAACAAAAGGAGATAAAAACCAGAGTTAGACAAGAGTTCAATGTTGCCAATACTTCACTTACTTGATTCCTGGCGGACGCAGCGTCGGCCGCTGAGCACGGTACTCGAGGTCTAGACTCTCCTGCAAGGCTCTCGCTAGCTCCTCGTCCGCACTCGTATCTGACGGAGGTTTATTTCTTCCTGTATCAACAATTCTCGCAGTCAATAGATGCAAGTTGGAAGTTGTCACCCTCAAACAAGTGAAAACTGATCATTATGCTTAGAGATTGAACCGTCATGTTAATCTTGTCAATGGCGGAGACTAGCATGCTTGTTAAATAGAAATTTGAAAGAAGATGAGATTGCACAGTCCCCAGCTGCAATTTCACCTTCTTCTCCTATTGACCCTCACATTCCATTCCAGCGATGGAAGCGCTTAAAGTTGAACAATGTTTGGAGACAGACGTAGAATCAGGAGCCTTCGCTGCAAGATGCGACTAGTAGGGACATCTTGAATTGGAAACATCTAAGGGTGAAAATATATACAGCAGGGGGGGTCCCGATTCTACATTCTAACCCACTGTTTACCTCCGCAACTAATCTGAACCCCACTAATTAGGTCATCACCCAAGGATCGAATTCGCCACCGACAACACTAGAATTTCCATTGCGATGCTAGCCTAACCCTAATTCAAACAAGCAGGGCCTAGTACACCACTCACTCTGCTCTTCTTCCGACAGAGCCAACGCAAGAGCGAGATCCGAGGCTTCTGTGCCAGCGATAGCCTCCTGCGGATGCGAAGCTCTCTCGTGGTTGTAAATCGGCCGGTCGTTCGTGTTGCTCGGCGGGCGCTCGTCAATTTCATAGGGCGGCCGATGATCATACGACGGCGGCCTATCGTCGGGATCGTAGTAATCGTAAGAAGTCGCAGATTCAAAACTTCGTGGATCCTGCCACAAATTATGTCTCTCACTAATCAGGCAAAAACTTAGTATTTGTGAGTCATCGCAAAGTCAAATTCAATGTCAAGGGAGCGTGGATCCTGCCATAATTATGTCTCACACTAATCAGGGTAGTTCTAAAACAAATTAGAAATTGCGAATTTTGACAAGTGCGCGCTAGAATTGCACCTGGAAGATGTTGGAACCCGGCCAGCCATCCGAAGTCGTCCGGCGGGGGATGTTCGTGTACCCCGGATACTCATCCCCTTCGTGGTAGCGATAACTAGAAGAGCCCGGAGTGCCGAAAACCTTGTCGAACCACGCCATTTCTCGGGATGCAATCCTGTCACTAGCTAGTAGAATTCAATTGTCGGTGGCAACTTCAAATTGAAGGACTCCCGTTCTTCCTAGTTACCATACCGACACGGTTGTATTCAAGGAAATTCTCAACAGATCAACGTCCAAGCAGTCGTGCACAACCCCAACTTCAGTAGGGATCTCTCAAGCAGTCAGGATTCCACAAATCTGATTCTCCATTGCCGGCCGGCCGGCCGGTACTCACACACGGAGAACCGAAATCTAAAACTTTAAGCTTTGGGTTTGAAATTCTTGCACCATTTACCAACCTCACGAGGTTTCAATTTTGCACTGGGATTGAATTTCGGGAAACTGGCGAGGGAATGAAGAAATTGGAGAACTTCGGTTAGTCGAGAACTGGTGGAGGTCGATCACGGACGATGCAGGAGCTTTCACGAGATCGACAAAGACGAGCCGGTGGTTGAGGAGCTATAGTGGGCCAGCAAGGGAGGAACAGGTCAGAGATCGGGGATCTACACCCGTATGTAGATTTCTGGGCGTATCTGGATGTGGGGCCAGCGGCCGCAATTTCAATGGGATGCAAGGGGCTGATGAAGGTTCGTTCACACTTGGTAAGGGAAGTAAGGTAGTATGCTCTTAAAGCGACCATTTAAGGGCTGGTCCGCCTTTTTCACAGGCTTTCGTGGACGAAAATATTTTTAGATCATTTTTCAGAGAAAGAAAAATAGATTTGGAACCTAACACAAGTGGTTTTGTATTTTTCCAAGCATTTTTGAATTACTTATGAATTTTCAAAGATTCAGGGCATAGGCACCTATTTGTGACCATAGGTCTTCCAAAATCTGTCCACTTGCAACTTGTAAAGAGATGTGCGGAAATCAAAGACAATGATTGGCTCTTGCAATAGAAAAACAAATTTTCCTTGATACATTCAATTGCTAAACTAGTCCATTTAAGGATCATTCCATCTCCATTTTCCACCAAAAATAGGGGCGGTTTGAAGAAGATGGGCGCTTTTAGAGCACACTACCTTACATCTAATTGTGCATTCCACCAAAATTACTTCAATGTTTAAGGTAAAACAGACCGTTGTGGTCACAATTAGGAGTTCGACCTCTTGTCGTTGCTGAAAGCTTTCAATTTTTTTCTCACAGTAGTGCAAGTGTAAGAAACAATGAGAGCAATTAAAATTATGTTTTTTTTTGACAAAGTATGAATTTGCTATGAATTTTTGAAGTGTTCAATGCATCATGGCCCAAAAGAGTTTGTAGACTACCTTAGAATCAACAAAATCTTAATCCATCATGCTCATTTTGCTCACCTAAAGCAGTCATAGTACTTTCTAACAAGGAAGACGTAGAAACTCAATTCTTACAATGAATTCTCACTAAAAAATTGGAAGTTCCTAATGAAGTTCCTAATCATTCTATTAGTGTCATGTAAGACATGCATTGAAGTCAAAATCTAAAAATCTAAAAAACCATGATGGGATAATTCCCTAGGTGTCTACTATGGATCATCTGACCACAATGAGATCTTTACTTTACATTCTTTGTAAAATTTTAGAATGTAAATTTAAGATAGTTTCCTTTTTTTATGAGGTTTGCGCCACATGATTAAGAAAAAATTGGCTGTCTTAGATTTAGGTTTAGAAATGAAGTTGGAATACAGTGGCCCTCCTAATGCGCCACTATCCCTAAATTGCCATCTTCACTCTATGTACATCTCCAAAATCAATTATGTACCTATGTGGAAGAAACGCTTTTAGAACCAAACTTTGTTCCTTCATAACTTTTGCATAGGTCATCCAAATGTTGTGTTCTTTGGTACATTGGAACCTACTTTCATTTCCCAATAATAAACTATGAAAATTTGAACAATCTATTAATATTAATCAGGCACGATAGCAATTAGTGTCAGTTTTAGGAGTACCCACTTTATATAACATGAAGCAATTGAATAAGGCTTCCAATCTAATTTGATTTTCGAAATTTCCTTATGTGTATTTATAGCCAATTTTGTTTTTTGCGATACAAAGCTATAACCGTGGCTAATGAGTGACGCCAAAATTTTTGGAGGGACTATCATATTTTGGCCATGATTGGAGATTTATATAAAAAAAAAATAACTCCATTGTTTGCAGCATATACTAGTAGAAATCTCTTCACTGAGGAATTATTGACTTTTCTAATAAAGAAGATTTTGCAAAAACAAATTGCAAAAAATTATTTTCTAATGTATTTTGGCAACTTATATTTTTTGCTTTTAGATCTTAGATTTTCAAAAATGCGTATTTTTTTGAATTTGCACTCAACTAATGAGATGAAATTAAACCCCAAAGGACCAAGGAGCCCACTTTGAGCTTTTTAAAAACTCGGATAGGCTTTAGATATTGACTTCATAATTTGGAATTTTTGCATGAATTTTTTACAATGGATACTACTCATTATAATCTACATGTGAAGCTTTGTTTTATATTGTTCCAATAAATATTACAAAAGTAAGAAGGGTTACTTTAATTTCAATGTCAAATTGGGCAAGAAAAAATATATTCTAAAAAAATATTAATTATTTTTTTGATTTTATAGACTGATACCTATTCAAAAACATTTGAACCATTCAATTCCAAATAGTGAGGTAAAAGTTAAGAAGAGTTTTATTTTGCGGGCAATGAAGGTACAAAAAACATATATAGTCGTCTTTTGTTTTCACTTTTTAATTTTTTTAATAAAAAACAATATTAATATTAATCATTTACTAACATTCACATCGCTGGAATTAACAATTCTCAAATTCTTTCAAAAGTTGTTACCATATTAGTTTTATCTTTCATTCAATAATAACTTCCACTTTATAAATTTTTTTTAAAGAATATGAAAGTCTTTTTGGTTAATTTTTTACATATGTTTTCAACCCATCTTCCAAAATATTCACTAAAACATACAAGTTATAGGACATACTTGTTTTTTTTCTAAAAATGTTGAAAGACAAAACTTCACCTTTTGGAAGGGTTAAGAAAGCTTAAATTTTGAAGTTTAGGCGCATTGAATTTGTAATCAGGGGAGATATTTACTCTAAGATTTTGGGACAATGTACTTGAACAAGTTAACCAAAGGATCTTATGGTTGGATTTGTTAAAAAATAAATATTGATGAAGATTTTGACCTTGCTTTAGGGGCAAGTATTTTGAAAAAGTTTGAGCCTCTAAACATAAAAGAATTTTAGGGGTTGATGAAGTCTAGTATATACTCCAATTGAAAAAATTGAAAAATTCTTAGGGTTATATATTTTATTGCAATTTGAACTTTGGATATATTAGTATAGTCTATTTATTTTTTAATTTTAGAACATTATAAAATTCTCTTTTACATTGTAATATTCTTCACTATAATATACACTCACAATACCTAAAGTTTTTAAGCATTTTTAGATTGTTTTCTATTTAATGTGAATTGTCTTCACTTTTTCTTCCAAAATTCACAACAATTTCAAGTTTTTACCAAATTTTATTTCATATAAAAGACAAGTGATTTCATCTTTAAAAACAAACAACAAACAAACAATGCCTATATAGAAGAAAAATGGAGCATGCAATGAAAAAAAATTTAAATTTTGGCTACATATTTATAGGTTTCGTCTTCCAAGGGGTTCAGTAATTGAATCTAATTGCTACTTAGTTCTAAAACCCAATTTCTATCAACTTCAATTCCATATAAGAAGAATATTTTCCTTGCAAGACTTACTTTTTTAAAACTTGTCTATCAAATTTGAAAAAATGCTCTAAATTTCAACTTCAAGAGCCAAATTCATTCAAATGCGCATCTTCATTTTATAAAACACCAAGTTACCAAGGAAAAAAATATGTACAAACAATATAGAAACTAAAATCCCCTTTGACTTCCAACAATAAGACCCAAAAGGAAGTAGATAATTCAATACTATGAATCATTTTTAAGTACTTATTTAGATGATTTTACATGGAAGCTAGAATTTTGAAGATGAAGTTAAGTGCTCTTTTAGACTGTAATAAATTTATTTTGTTAATATCACTCCTAACATTTCACTCCTAACATCAAGTGTGAAAATATCTTACACTAAATTCACCCTTAAATCCTTAATCATTCTCAATGTAGTGTCCAACTCTAGTTTTGGGTAGAAATTGAGGAAGTAAAATATTTAGCCAAAAACATAGAAGAATAACAACAATGAGATATTAGTAATTATTATTTGTAAATGAATGGACCCATTTAGACTAATGCAGAGGTGGCGACTTTGAATAGAAATTATTTCTAACAAAGTTTTTTGGTTGATGAATGTTTCATTTCAATTAACTTAAAATTAAAAAATATACAACAGATTTATAAAGTTAAATACTAAAATCTAATAAAATTTATTAACTTAAAAATGCAACAAACTACATAATTTTGAATTTATAAATTTATAAATCCATGTATTAACAAATTAAATTTTCATGAATAAAAAATATTTTTTTTATTTTAAAAAATCAAAATTTAAAAAAATAACAAGTTTCAAGATTTTAAAATTAAAATTTTATTAAATTTTATTAAAAATCATTGATAGAAGTATAGAGAACATTAAAGCTTTAATATTTAAACCTTTTATTTATGCAAAATATATAGAAATTGGTTGATTTATGGCCTTTGAAGTTCAAAATAAACTTTCATGCCTATCTGAGCCCAAAATTTGTCCTCATGATTGCTTCATTTCTTGAGTACAAACAATCTTTTAGATGTTTGAAAACCTTTATGTTTGCTATTTAGGATGCATAGGGCATTTAAACATTGGTAGATCCGTTTTCACCTTTATAAACATGTATTAAAAGGAACCTTTTGTCCCTCTTTTGAATAGTTGAAATAACTCATGAAATAACTTAGGTATAGAGTGAGTACAATGATAGGGAAAAAAATAAAAAAACAAACTATATAAGATGAATACAAGACAAACTTTGTAGAATTAAAATTTTAAAGAATGTACAATTTATTTGAAGCTATGATGTTGTAGAACAAAAAAGATTATAAGAACTACTCGAATTGTGGCCAAGAATAGCTTGGCAAAAAGGCATCCGACATGATCTAGAAAAAACACCTTTCAAAAAGGTATGTTGCCCCTTCATCTATCAAGAAAGAATACCATTTAAGAACTTTTTCCAAGAAAAAAGAAGCGAAGGATAGCTTGGTGTCACCTGGAGGTTCTTTATTTGGTCTAAATTTAAAAATAAAGTCTAAATTTGTGAGCCCTTTATCAACCTTCATGGAGGCTACTTGGAGGCTTTTTCTTCACCAACTTTCAAGGGTCAAGATCTTTTAAAGGTTCTCTCCCGAGGCTTGATTGCTTGAACCTTTGGCCCCTCTTTCATAGAGTGATTTGAATTTTCTCTTGAATAGTCATCTCATCTTGTTAGTCTCTTCCTAGCTAGCTCTTACCATAAAAGATCCATCTATTTAGTTATGCAATTATGTTTAAAAAACCCTCCAATAAACCCACTCTCAATAGGGCTAAATCCTTGGTTGTAGCTCACTAATTTGTTTTTGGAATAGTGCTTATAAGCACATTAGGTGTGTTCCTTCTAAACACTAACATTCACTAATCAATTCTCCTACACTTCTATTTACAATTTTGATCCTTCTCACCAAGCTTGCAAAACAACAATATTCTTATGATTTATGTTTTGCACTTCAATCAAGCTATTGTGGTCATCTCTCCTCTATTTTGCTTGCATTGTTAGTGTTGGTGACAAATAGGTTTGAGTTAACTATTTCAATAGATTAAGATTTAGTTCATCAATACCTTGAGTATGCCTTAATCCTTAAAGGGGGATTCAACTTGAGGGGCTTGATTTTCAAAAAATCTTTACGACAACATCTCCAATACTTAACTATATACCAACTTCTTAATAATTATCACTCTTTTTCTCTCCAAAAAAATCATATGTCATTCTAAGTTTTGGATTTCAAATCATAATTTAAATGTGTAATTCTTGCATTGGAAAGTATAGAAAGAAAAATTAGTAAATTTAAGAAAAAAAATAGCTATTGGGGGCCCTTATTAGAAAAGGTTAAAGAAAAAGTTAAAAATAAAGTTAAAATACATTTAAAAATGTGAATAGGATTACATGCGTAAGGATAAATGAAAAATAAAAATAAAAATAAAAATAAAAATAAAAATTTGGATGAATGAGGTGTGACTTAGGCCACACCTCTTCAAAGTTACGCCCGTTCATTTTTTAGAAAAATTATAAAAAGATAAAAAAAAATGAACATGAAGGCATTGTAAAATCCACATATATATATATATATATATATATATATATATATATATATATATAATTTTTAAATTTTATTTTTTTAAATTTAAATTGATTTTTTAAAGTTTTTTATTGTGCTTTGTGCTTATATAAATTTGTATTGTAAATTGTGATTCATTGTGAGAATTTGTGTATATGTGTGTCACTGTGACTATGAGAGTGGAAAGAATTTTTTTTTTATTAGAAAATTATTAAGAGAAGGTAAGATTGTCGAAATTGGCAAGGAGGAAAAATTGAACTAGGAGCATGTACATGAGTGTTTAAGAATCATCAAATTCCAATTTTGAATTTTACATCATGACAAAGCTGAGAAGATGAAGTCGGAGGCAAATTGAATTGAATAAGATTTGAGTTCAAAATCCACGAGCAAGCTAACCGCGACTTGAGCATTGATCATCAAACCAAATTCGGCATTGTCCTCAATGGAGCAATGTGTGTTTAAATCGGTGAAGGTGCTGCAATGGCCACAAACACTGAGAATTCCAAATCCAAAGAACAAGAGAATTGGTAGTGCTTGGTTTGTCTGCCTCACTGACACAACAACAACTTCTAGACTAAGGGTGCTGTCGCACTTGCTCTTAGGAGAGTCAATAATGGCTGTTACAGCTGTTTTCCAGCTAGCACTGTCCACACTACCTTGCGTATGTAGAACTGGAAGTGACGTGCTTGTTGACGTGGTAGATGCTAAGTGTGAGTGTCCAGAATGTCGGCGACATTCTAATTTTTTTGTCTCGATAATAAATCATGTAGTTACAATACGAATACATCTTCTTCAAATGTAGATATAGAGTTTCTAGCATCAGTTGTAGTGCACTGAAGTTGTAGGGGTACGATGAAACTAAAGCAACGAGAAATAATTTTTTTTAGGCCGTCTTGAATTCGACGATGAACTTTGCATGCCATGCAGCGGCGGAAATTTTAGGCTTCTTCTAGAAGGAATTACACGCAAAGACAGGTACTCGCAAGTCATGTTTCACAAGAAGAGGCGCTGGATGCAAATTAACACAGTGCATTCCTTGATTGTTCTGGAGAATTTGCCGTAGATCCATTCAATTCAGATTAGAAGAAGGTATGTGTTCCTTTGGCTTGCATGAGTCCGTAACTGAGTCGTTGGTTTCTCGGTATCTTCAGTTCACAACATTGTACGTTTAATTCTTGTCATGAGTTTCACAAATTGTTGTTGGTGCTTGCTGTAGGTTGTTTGGCATGGGTAGTACGTAGGAGAGAACTTCAATCGTTCGATTTAGTACTGCGGCATGCAATATTCTTGTAGGTAAGTGTTTGCATGTCCAAAGTTGTACTGCAGGTCTTCTTAGAAAGGAAATCAGGCATGTTTGCATGCCACAAGTGCAGTAGTTTAGTGGAACAGTAGCGACTTGACTAGTGATGCCTTTTCTTGTGTAGGTCCATACAGTCCAATGAATGCGGACGTCGCCGCTGCAATTTCTCAGAGTGTCCAAGGTGCGTTCGCAAGCGAGTTTGCATTTGTGCAGTCCATGATGTTAGAAATACTATAGAAAACTATACTTTGTACTCTCTCCATTCATTTTGGCATGACAGTTTGTATACAAATGTCATGCTGCAGTATCTAACGTGGTTCTTCTGATTTTGTCAGGGAGCTCCGGCAACGCCTTCCCGAGTGCGGTGGGGCCTTCACACATTCAGCTCAGAGTTGCAAGCAACTCTGCCAATGTACAGAGCTTTGACATACCGCTTGCAGCAAAGAAAGCTAGAAAAGAGAGATGTCCTAATTGGGAATCAAATGAAGTCTTGGTGCTCATCCAAGCAAAACGGGCAGTCTACAATGAGCAGTTGAAGTGCAAGGACGGACATGAGTTGATTGTGTATGATGCCAATAAGTGGCAGAGAATCAGCTCCGACGTCATGAGGTCCGGAGTTGCGACTTGCCATCGAGATGGGCCTTCTTGTAAAAGTAAATGGAATCAATTGATTCCGGATTACAAACGTGTTGTTGACTTCATTGCTCGTACTAGAAGTGACGCCTCCTACTACTAGAAGATGAAGCCTGCTAAGAGAAAAAAGAAGGATTGCCACGAGCTTTCCCAGAGGATGTTTTTATGCATATTCATGCATGGTATATTGGTCATCCTGCTATTCATCCACCGCACACTTGAGACTTGATGGCAGTGGATGACGACAACTACAACGTTCCTCTGCTAGCAAGCGAAGATCGTGGCCATCAACATTCAAGCGAAGAAGAGCATGGTGATTACATGCACGTCTCTGCCGCTCCTACCAAAAGCGACGACTTCTTAGGGAGTACACAGTCGCCTTCACTTGTACCGCGATCAGAGCACGCCAAAGAAGGACCGTCCGTTGCCCTGTCGCAACTGCCAACTAGGCCATCACCGTTCACAATTTGCAAAGCCTCTATGCCGTCTGGGGTGAATCCTGTACTGCTTGTCTCTTCAGACACTAGTCAACTTCCACTACTGTGTCGGCCTGGCAATACTGTTGTCTGTCGCAAAAGCCAGTCCGGCCACTTTCAAATTGCTGAGGCCACTCGAGCATCCGCTGAGACACTTAGCAACCAACTGAAAGACATGGACGACGCCACTTGAGAGCTGGAATAGTCGAATAGGAACGTCCAAGTGGAACTCTTCAATCAGAAGATGCAATATCAACGAGACTGCGACAAACGTCTCCAAGAGAGCGCACGGGAAGCAAACAGCAATGCCAGACTGGCGATAGAGAAACAGGGAGACGTTGTAAGCTGTCTACTTCAATTGTCGGCAACTCTAATGTTTGGACTGCACCGTCCTCAATTTGCTTCATCGGTACATGATCAGAACGTCACTCCTGAACAGAACCTCCGACAACAAGAGTAGGATGGGTCGAAGCCGTGAAGAGCAGTCTGCCTTGCCGCAATGTCTTCCAGCAAAGTCTCCAATCCAATGGAAGTGAAGCTTTCTTGTACAACCAATTTTCTGAAGGTCCTGTCTTGCAGTGTTAGTCCATGTATAGCGGCAGTGTACAAGGTGCACTAGTGTGTTATGAGTAGTCTGTTTTTTAAGCTGGCCTGTATATGGAACTAATTTCTACAGTCCTTTTTTTTTTTGGACTTCATCGGTACATGATTTTTTCCTGACTTCTAGGATACTAGACTATGCCTTCTTTGGAAGAAGATTGTTTCTTTTAATGTATATAATGTTCAGCAATGAATTCAAATAAAGCAACCGTTCCTACATTGTCCTCTTTGCAGTCCTCAAAGCAACAATTCAATCAAAGACATTTTGGAAAGTCACGTTACACTTTCGGTCTTCATCATACTCATCGCCGAACGAATTGAGTCTCAACGGAATGCTTCATACAAAATTAATTATCTTGTGTTCCTGAATTTCTACAGTGCTTGTACACTACTGTGTTACGTTGTCACACACAAACGAAGCATGGAAACACGCCAAACAGTCTGATGCACATCCTGCAGAGCAAAATACAAAATAGGAAAGATTTGAACATGTGAGCACAATGAGAATTTTTTCTTTATTGAAAAAAGGTTCACATTCCATGGCCTCAAAAACTGCATAGCAGAACTCTCCAATGCATGCGTCTGAAATTGCGGTGACCAAAAAAGGGAACATTCCAATTTGTCATTCAGTGCCACTTCAACTTATCAACCTTCTGGCCATCTGACTATCAACAAGCTTAATGTTGACAATAGTGATATATGTCACAGAAGTGTAGGCGACCTAGTAAAGTGCAGAGGACAATTTCCGGAGACTTCACATCATATGCACAACTAAACTTTATAAAGAAAAAAAAGCATCCCGCATACCCGCTTGGAGAATGAAAGAAGCAAAACATCTTAGAAGTGACATTAAAAGTAGGGCAATACTGGCCGAACAAAAACAAATCTCACTGTGCCGAATTCACTTTGCCGAATGGTGTTTGAAGTTCAATCGAAATACAGTCTCGCAGTGAATCTCCTGCACCCACAAAGAATGGGCATCATGAACAAAATCATTTTTTGCAACAAACCGTACATGTTTAACAAAAATGAAGAAAAACAAGTGCTTCTACTAGGAGCTTCTACTTCTACAGTGACATTGACTCTCGCAGACAGAAGTGACTGCCCACTGAGGCAAAGAGAGTGGTTGCATACTGTGTTACTAAAAAATGAGCAATCCTTTGCAAGGTGAGGAAGACTCCCAGGTCGTTGCGTTTCTGCTGAGCCTCACCGTCTTTAGGGAAAGCGCGGCCATTATCACTATATCTGTCTGGAATGTTGCCAATTTCATTTGCAAAAGGAAAACGTCCTTCTCGTGCCAACACATCCAGCAGTGTGTCAACCTGCTCGTGCGATTGCTTCAGCAGAATATTATGCAATATAGCGTAGCAAATGACGACGTCAGGTACGAAAGCTACGTGCAACTCAGTTTTGTGATGTAACTCTCGGAAAATTTGCTTCAGAAGAGCAAATGCATTCTCAACGACTACTCTACCCTTGCTAAACTTTCTGTTGAATAGAGTGTCAGCCATGGCAAGTTGTATAGCCTATCGGTGAAGAACAATTAACCAGGAAAGAAGAGGATATCCTACGTCACCTAGTAAGTACGGAGAGAATCCAGAAAAACCTGTATTTTCTTGCCAAAGAGTTCCATGTTGACCGTGTTGAACAGAGAGGAACGTTGCAGCATCTTGGAATCATTTGTTGAGCTTGGCATGCCAATATAGACATCAAGAAAACGCTTGTCACTGTCAACCACGGCTTGGCAGTTGATAGTGAAAACGCCAAATTTGAAATAAAAGTAATCAACAGCCCCACCTGACGGCTTTGCTATCGGAAAATGAGTTCTGTCAATTGCCCCCAACACACCAAGTAAACCATACAGGTTTGGGAAACCATTAGCAGTTTCAGAAATTCCCTCATAGAACGGCCAGCTGATCTCGTTTTTGAGCGCCACATTGATTGCCTGCACTACTTGTTGCAATTGAATGGACACAGTGCTCCATCCAATTGCAAAAAGCTCACTAAATAAGAAAACTGGCTCTATGGCTCAATTTAAATAAAGTGCATACAATACGAACAATGACTGGCACAGTTAGCTGATATTTCGTGTCCTTTTTTTTCACAGCTTCGGCAAGGAGCTAAGACATCTGAAGCACACAACGTTCGGTCATTCGAAACATTTGTATCCTACGTGCGTCGTCATATTCCTCCAAAATAAAACGGGAAAACCACACTATAGACCTAGGTTTTATCCAGAAACCCAAATGTTTGTCTACTGCTATAAGAGTGCAACACATTTGAAAATGATGTAGCATCGTTGAAGTCGCAGCATGTAGCTCTCATGGTCGCCCTTTTTCATGGACTAGTGACTAGAAACTGTCAACGCTACTCTCCTCCTCCTCCAGCACCTCCGCTAGTACAATCAACGCGCGCTTTGTATTGAAGAGCATCAACAAAATTACGGGAGCGAAGGACAAGAAATTAGCGCTACTACCTACGAAGTCCATGTTCGGCGGACAAGGTTGTTGAATTCTGCACCTACGGTGAACACGTTCTAATTTACATCATAGACGCTTTCGGTGACAGTTCTAAAATTGCCGTGAAACTTTCTAAAATGGATTCTTTGAAATGCGTATTTCTACCGAAAGTATCCCTTGAACAATCTTTGCTACATACACTGTGACAAGTGAGTCCTTGCTTTGGACTGCTTCTGCTCAGAAGCACAAAGACCCTGAAACCTTAAAACAGAGACATGACCACAAAACCTTCAATACAATACACATCCAAGAATAATGTCGTCGGAATACCTGACGTGAACTTCTTAGAACACTGAACTTGTCGTCCAGGAGAATTCAAATGACAAAACGTTGGATGCACTCCTACGTTGCTTCTCGTGCACTGCAGTTGCGGTGTCACTCACTCCGTAATTGAAGTCCCTTGGCACCTCGCGCAATGGAACTTGACGTCTTGACTTGCTCGATTGCCAACGACGGTGTAGCCTTTCCTGCTTCTTTTCGTGTAATCCAACTCTATCTGCAATTGCATTCACAAGAAAACGACACGGCCAACCCTTGTGACGGAAACACAAGCGCTCCACATTATAAAAAACTATTTCTTCAGACACTGCGTGACAGTAATTCTTAACCCTTGAGCGCCCTCAATTTAATCACGAAACTGGGCCACGAGGTACCACGTCACATTGATTTCTCCGCCATGAGTTCAAAAGAAAGATCTAGAGGAATTCACCGTTCAAATTGGGAAAGGGTTTAGGCGTGCATCGTTAGGGAAATTCTCGGAACTTTTCATCGTATACTTTGGGAGATTATAATAGTCAAAGAGGAGTTGACTGTAGGCCGCAAGACGATATTTTTTTTTTTTTTTTACTTCAGGGGTACAAATTCGGGTGAGCCAGGTGGCCTTCTGCGCTGAAATTTAGGCAGGGGCTGGGGAGGGAGAATGTATGTCGCATACTGCCAATTTTCAAAAAGTTTTGACCTCGGCAGACCACTTTTCCAGACCGTAGAAGCTACAATCCGAACTTGGCATGGGAAAAGGCATACCGAGAACAAGTATGGTTCTGACCTCCACGTGGACCGAGGGCCCGATGGTACAAGCGTGTACGCTCCTGCCACCTCAGGGCTCCCTCCATCCTGCAGCAACTGACGCGTTCAGTTGAACGTCTAGTACAAACTAGGTTTTTTTTGACCGAGCCAGCGTCTGGTGCAACGAAAGCAATGCCAAAGGTGGGATTAGGATACTTTCCCACATGTTGCTACAAAGCAGCGGGTAATTGAAGTTAAAAAGGTCAAAGACCGTGGACCGGCCGCACACTTGCGTCTGGGACTCCGGAGGGAGAGGGGTTTGTCAATGGCATTTGAGAACGGCATTCGTAGCACCGACGTCTTCACACCGCGGAGACAAGAGTATAGTAAATTTCGTCGACCGTAACGTTGAAGGCGTTTTGTTTCACACTTGTTAGCCGGTGTTATGGAGAGTGCCTCTTGTCGTGGACTATGCAGGAGTGGAAATTCTTGCGTTTTTATTCATTCAACGGAGAAGCTACATCTAAGGTACGCAGATGATGAAAATTCTTGATTTTGCCAAGACAGTCACCTTCACAAAGGTCGTGTTTTGAATTGTTTCAAAAATGTCTTTTATACATTATTATATTAGTCTTGTACAAGATCTTACAATCATGTATGCAAAAATGGAAACAATTTGTAAATTTTTTTACTCTTAGCAATAGAAATGGCAATTTACAATATTTATTTTATAAAAAAAGGCTTTAGGACTTTACAGATTAAATGTATGACAATATTATTACAAAAAAAATATTTTCTTATGTAAGTCATTGTTTTGAAAAAAAAATTAATGAAAAGATGCTTGTTGTCTATGTATGTATGTATAATTTAGAATTTTAAAATTTATAGAATAGAATAAATAATGGTAGAGAGCTGTAGAACAAATTTTTAAATGTAAGTCAATGTTTGAAATCTAAAGCATAAAAAAAAAAATTGTTATACTTTGGGTTTTTTCTCTTAATTTTTTCTAAGATTTTTATTATTGGAGTAAAACTACTACACAATGTTTAAAATTAAGGTTTTTGTATGCAAAAAGAAGACAAAACCAACATACACTTAATCCATCATGAAGAGTTCTAAAAGAAAACTTCAACTCTCCGAAGTCTTCATCTAAATGATATATATACATTTCTTATAACTAGTTTTTTGCCTATTAAGGTATAATTAGTTGAATTGTTTGAAGAGTTTTTTTTGTTTATTTTTGGTTCAGGGCTTTTCTTAGAAGGCAATGGATCAATTCTATTCTATTTTGATCCTTTATAATAATATATGTCATATAGATATGTCTCAAGTAGAAGGGGAAAGAGTTTTCATAAGGGGAAACTTTGATCTCATAAAAAAATTCAATTATCTACTAGAATAGAGTGCTTCAATTTTTTCCTAAGTCGGTTTTCTTTCTATAATGAATTAAAGCTTTCTATATAGATAGAAGTATTTTCTACAAGAAAAAAAATTCAAAAAAAATTATTTGGAGTTTCTATAATTTTTTTTGTACTATCCAACGAACAAGGTTGATAGGACGTTCAGACGTCCGGACGTCCGCCCGGACGTGGGCGCTGACCCCCGGACGTCTTTTGACATCCTTGGACGGGCCGTCCGAGCGGTCGGGACGTCGACGCAGACGGCCCGATGGTCGGACAGGGCGTCGGGGCTCCCGGACAATCCCACGGATGGGATCTCGCGGACGGGCCCTCGGGCGGACAGGGCGTCGGGCTCACGGACGGAATCGCGCGGACAGGATCGTGCGGACGGGATCGCGTGGATGGGATCGTGCGGATGGGGTCTAGCGATCGGGGCGTCCGCGCGCCTGTCCGACAATTCGATCGACTGTTCGCGCTCCCGTCCGCACGATCTGCCCGTCCAATTCTGGGGGGTCCGATTCGCACGTACGTGTCCGCATTGCCTGGTCCGCCTTTGGATGCCATAAATAGCGCAGCGGACGGCTTATTCCTCACAATCGTTTCCCTTGCGGAATGGGTGATCCAGTGCCTCTCAGTGGCTCTGCGCGCCCCTTTCGTTTTGGTGCGTGAACGATTGTGCTTGGATATTGAATTGCACCAAATTATTTTGGTGATTACTTGGTTTTGAAGGCCTTGTTAAGAACTTCACCCCGTTTCATTGGCAAGTGTCAAACATTTTGTTCAGTTGTTCTAAAGATTCATGTGAACTTCGTCATCAAATCATTTCATTTTAATCAAGGTTATCATGCCTTGCGATAAAAGCTCAAAGTCCAGTAAGAAAGGCAAATCCCAGGACATGAACTGGGAAGATTGGGCAAATCCAATGTGTGTAGCTGAACCTGGATGGGAAGAAGAGCCCAAGAAGGTTTGGGACTGCACAATGTGCAAAAAGTACGTCAAAATGACACACCTCTCCAAAATGTGGTCACAAGAACGAGCAGACAAGCAAGTTCGACGCTGGGAAGGACAAATTTCCACGTGCGAGAGCCAACACTTTGTTCACCGATATGAGGAAGTAACGCAGTGGGCTGAGCTACCTGACTCCAAACCAAATGTCATGAATTATTCCAACATGGCCATGGTTTGGGCAGAGATTGTACTCCACAAAGATGTAGATTGGCGCACAATTTACGGGAAAAATGTTGACAATATGAAGCGCACTGACGCTGTTCTTTATACGAGTTGGACTCGACCAAGCGAATGTATGCAAATGTGGTCCAATCGAGGGCAATTTGGATTTCTGCCGGTTGTATTGCCGGATGTTGAGGATGAATGGTCGGACGACGATGATGTAGAAGACAATCCAGCACCCGTAACATTTATAGTGGGGCATGAGCGTCAAGAAGCTCGGGAAGACATTGAGTTCAATCAACAAATGCAAGAAGCTATGCGTAGAAGCATGGAGGATCAGGGTCAATAACACGGGCATGACAGGTCTTACCAATATGATCGTACTACATCTGGTTCACAAGATGGTCAAAGGGTCTTACACTACGCTAACGACCCCCGAGGTACTTATTACAACCCAGAAAAAAGTCATGGAACCACACATGATTTTGGATCTAGCCAAGGAGGCTCCCAATACTATCCTAGATCTACTACGGGTGGTTCATATGAGCGCCACACAAGCTCTCGTCATGTCGAACCAAGGCAAGGAAGATCTGAGCACCGTGATGTAGCTCCTCCTCCAACTTTTGGAGGTCCTTACTATGGAAATCCCAATCAAGGAGCTACGCCAAGCGACTATGGATGCACTTGGGGCGGAGGACCATATCTTGGCACTTATGGATCCGGTTCCACACCACCAAAATGTAGAGATGACATCCATTCAGATTTTGAGTAAAGTAGGTAGAGCTATTTTAGTCGTTGTCTCACAATCGAGTGGGCCTTGGAATCTTTTTCCATTGAATTATGGAGTGTGGCAATCATAGTACAAAAATATTGGCATCTCGGCGAATAGCATTTACGTACTAAAATACTTTGATATAAATATATTGTATTAAAACGTATTTGGAGGTTGATACTTGGTATCATCATAGCGGTATCGTTCAAGTATCAACTATATTGCTTTTCAATATAAAAAATATTTGCGTACGATGAAATTCTATTATCATTATATGTGTACAACTTACATTGATTATACAATTTTGTACCCAACCATACCAAGCTAACATCCATCAACATTAATTGTTGCATTGCACTTCTCATCCAAGGATTTCAAGCAAAACATATGATGAATGCATAAATAGATGGTAGACATTGGACATTGGAAGTTTCAAAACACACAAACATTTCAAAATTTTATATCAATTATAAAGGTGCACATATATTGGCATACATTGATGGTGCATATATATACTAGAAAATCCTTGCATACAATCATATTGATTTCTGTATTCACTTTTACATTCACTATAAGAAAAGCCCATTTTCAGTGTCGTTAGCAAAAAACAAAACCTGTTTCCAGCGACGTCAATACGTTCTGCGATTTCTGGCTCCGGGGTAGAAATTCCGGGTGATGTCACGGAAAACAGGTGCACAGAAGCAGCGAAACGCAGATATGTTGCCTGAAACGTACATGTTTGCGTTGGCGTCACAGGAGATAGAGTGGCGGTTTGGTCGGACGTCCACCATAACAGGCCAGGTCCATGTCAGTGTGGTAGGGTCGTTTTTGCGGCAGGTAAGAACGAGGAAGTTACGGGGTCCTTCGGTAAAACGCTGACCGGGGCAAAACCCAAAGGGCGAGCAGGTGCTTCGGGTGGCTTCAAATTTTTTGGATGACGTGGACTCATACCTGCGAGATGAAGTGCAACATGCCAGTCCACATCACACATCCCCTTCCGTCTGTGTTTGGATGTATAGCATGCATTTCTACAGGTGTATTGCATAAATATTATTTTAATTAGTCCAGAAATTTGAAGCAAGGTGGACCCCAAAAGGGTCCGTGTTCCATCTTTTCATAAAATTTAGCCATTATAGAAACAAAAAAAAAGGGGTTATAGAAAGAAGTGACTTCCACTATTCCAAAAAGGATAAATCCACCACACAGAATTTCAAAATTAAGGGTGGACCCAAAAAGGGGCCGCGCTATTTGTTTGCATAAAATTGACCCATTGTGGGAAGGAAAAAAAAATTAGTAATGGAAAAAGGTGACTTGCCCTATTTGGGGAAGGATAATCCACCACAAAAAATTTAAAAAAAAAAGGTGGACCCACAAAGGGGCCGTGCTCCATCTTCTCATAAAATCCAGCCATTACAAAAACGAATTAAAAATGGGTAATGGAAAAAAAAGACTTCTCTTGTTTGGTTTAGGATAAATGCACCACAAACAATTTAAACATAAAGGGGCCACGCTATTTCTTTTCATAAAATTGACCCATTCTGGAAGAGAAAAAAAAATAATAATGGAAAAAAGTGATTTGCCCTATTTGGGCAAGGATAAACCCACCACAAAAAATTTAAAAGAAAAGGTGGACCCACAAAGGGGCCGCGTTCCATCTTTTCATAAAATTCAGCCATTATAGAAACGAAAAAAAAAATGGGTAATGGAAAAAAAGACTTCTCTTGTTTGGTTTAGAATAAATCCACAACGAAAAATTTAAACATAAAGGGTGGACCCCATAAGGGGCCATGCTATTTCTTTTCATAAAATTGACCCATTCTGGAAGGGAAAAAAACATTACCAATGGAAAAAGGTGACTTGCCCTATTTGGGGAAGGATAAATCCAGCACAAAGAGTTTTAAAAAAAAAAAGGACTCACAAAGGGGCCGCCCTCCATCTTTTCATAAAATTCAGCCATTATAGAAAAGAAAAAAAAATGGGTAATGGAAAAAAAAGACTTGTCATGTTTGGTGAAGGATGAATCCACCACAAATTTTTTTAAGTAAAAGAGTGGAACCAAGAAGGGGCCATGCTCCTTGTTTTAATAAAGTTGAACCTTTCTGAAGGTGAAAAAAAAAATAATAATGGAAAAAAGTAACTTGTCCTATTTGGAGAAGGATAAATCCACTACAAAAATTTTAAAAAAGAAGCATGGACCCGAAAAGGGGCCACATTCCATCTTCTAATAAATTTCAGGCATTGTGGAAAGGTGTGGGCGCAAGATTATCCACCCTTGGTAATCGGGCGAACACCGACCAAGTTCTATGCCTTTATCCACCTTTTGAATATATGGGGGTGTTGTGAGCGCGGTCCACTGTGCCTTCCAAGCAATGGATCTTTTTGTGCTAATGTTTTCTAAGTGTTGTGGATGGCAGCGAATACTACTAGAATTGCATGGATAACTCACAAATTGACTGTGATGAACAACGGTGATTGGTAATTTCTATCTCCCTAACTGTCTATCCTATGTATAGGGTTGGCTGGATAGTTGGCGTTATTTCTAACGTCCCTAACTACGTGAGCGGGGAACCTTTATGTTCCTTCCATGAGTGTTGAAGACTATTTTTTTGGAGGGTTGACACTTCTCTCGGAAGTTTCAACCCTACGGCTAACCCTAAGCTTAAGCCTTTCCTCTAATTCCTGACTTCTACATATAACTCTAGATTTTTACTCCTAATTCTAACTCTAAATGTTTACTCCTAAACTTAACTCCAAATTTTTACTCCTAATTTTAACTCTAAATTTTTACTTCTAAACTTAACTCTGAATTTTTACTCCTAATTTTTAACTCTAAATGTTTACTCCTAAACTTAACTCTGAATTTTTACTCCTAATTTTTAACTCTAAATTTTGACTCCTAAATTTAACTCTAAATTTTGACTCCTAATTTTTTAACTCTAAATTTTGACTCCTAAATTTAACTCTAAATTTTTACTCCTAATTTTTAACTCTAAATGTTTACTCCTAAATTTTTAACTCCAAATTTTTACTCCTAAATTTATCATGGGTCACTATTCACTTGAACGGCTAACTAAGGGAAAAAATCAATGCTAATAAGAAGAAGCACTAAGTTTGTTTCAAGGACTTACCTCGTCACTACCGGTGTCGGAGATGCGCTCGTCCGCATCCGCGCGCCCATTTCCATACTCCATGGTGGTCCTTGGGTCGTGGGACGTTTTTCCCAAGTCTACCGCTTATGTTATAAAAATTTGTGGATACCGTGTGATCTAACCTCCTTCTTTCCTTCTCCTTTTCTTTCCCTTTCTCTCTTTCTACACTAACACTATTCTACCTAAGCTTTGATGGGGTGTCTTACAACTATAGATTCAAACCCCAAGAAGTTTTAATGTCCCTCCTAACTTCTTACACAACCTTGTCTTCGTGTCATCCTAATCCTACTTCCTAATGGTCACTATGAATCCTTGAGATTTCCTTTCTAACACCTATTTAGCTAAGCCTAGAGCACTATTTATCGTCTCTCTCCCCCTTCTCCTATTTAATTCTATGACTCACTAACCTCCCTCCATTGTGTGTAGTTGTGATTTTGGTGAGAGTTGAGAGTTGTTTGATGTAGGTATGGAGGTGCGACTTATCCCATGTCATCTTCTGCACTTGCATCTTCACTGACAGCTTCTAGGTCTTCACTACTAACTCTGGCACTCTTACATGTGGACAATGCTGGAACTCGAGTATGCTGTTCTTGCACATTTTTGCGCTTTGCAATTGAAGCTTCCCTACAAACCAACCAACATTATAGCTTTAATGGAAAATGATATAAGGACAATCATCTATTTTTGGAGCCACATAATACATGAAGATTTCTGACATTACTTCGGATACTATGTTACTTTGTGTCTATTTTGCAACTACATGGCAAGTAGCAACTGCATGCCAACTAGTTTGCAACTGCATGGCAACTATCTTGCAACTGCATGGTGTGGGCGCAAGATTACCCACCCTTGGTAATCGGGCGAACACCAACCAGGTTCTATGCCTTTATCCACGTTTTTAAATATAGGGGGGTGTTGTGAGCGCGGTCCACTGTGCCTTCCAAGCAATGGATCTTTTGTGCTAACGTTTTCTGAGTGTCGTGGATGGCAGCGAATACTACTAGAAATGCATGGGTAACTAACAAGCTAACTGTGATGATCAACGGTGATGGTAATTCCTAACTCCCTAACTGTCTATCCTATGTATAGGGTTGGCTGGGTAGTTGGCGTCATTTCTAACGTCCCTAACTACATGAGCGGGGAACCCTTACGTTCCTTCTATGAGTGTCGAAGACTATCTTTTGAGGGTGGACACTTCTCTCGGAAGTTCTAACTCTACGACGAATCCCAAGCTTAGTCTTTATTCTAATTTCCAACTTCTAATTGTAACTCTAGATTTTAGACTCTATGGTTGGATTTGTTTACCTTTGGGTTTTTTATTCCTGAGTAAATTAGCTCTAAATTCTACCTCTAAATTAACTCTAGGCTTTTACTCCTAAATATAACTCCAAAATTAACTCCTAAATTTAACCCCAAAATTAACTCCTAAATTTAATCCCAAAATTTACTCCTAAATTTAACTCCAAAATTTACTCCTAAATTTAACTCCAAAATTTACTCCTAAATTTAACTCTAAGTTTTTTATTTCTAAATTTAATTCTAAGTTTTACTCCCCACACTAACTCTAAATTTTAACTTCTATTTCTAATTTTTTACCTTTCTTATCACGGCTTACTATTCACGTGGAAAGGGCTAATTAAGGAGATCAATGCTAATGAGGACAAAACACCAAGTATGGATTCAAGAACTCACCTCGTCACTTCCGGTGTCGGAAATACGCTTGTCCGCATTCGTGCGTACATTTCCATACTCCATGGTGGCCCTTGGGTGGTGGGACCTTTTCCAATTTCACCACTTATGTTTCAAAAATTAAGACCCGTGCAATCTAACCCTTTTCTTTCCCTTCCTCTTTCCTTCTCTCTTCTTTTCTTTCCCTTTCTCTCTTTCTACACTAACACTATTCTACCTAAGCTTTGATGGGTGTCTTACAACTATAGATTCAAACCCCAAGAAGGTTTAATGTCCCTCTTACTCTCTTACACGACCTTGTCTTCGTGTCATCCTAATCCTACCTCCTAATGGTCCCTATGAATCCTCGAGATTTCCCTCCTAACATCTATTTAGCTAAGCCTAGGGCACTATTTATCGTCTCTCTCCCCCTTCTCCTATTTAATTCTATGACTCACTAACCTTCCTCCATTGTGTGTAGGTGTGATTTTGGTGAGAGTTGAAAGTTGTTTGATGCAAATATAGAGGTGCTACTTATCCTTTCCTCCCTCCTCCCTTTTTGATTTTAGACCCTAATCCCTACTTAGCAATAGGTCAGCCCCCATTCTCCTTTGTTTTGTTTATCTTGTCTTTGTTTTGTCCTGGTGTGAGAGAAACCAAAAATCAAGAAAAAAGGAGTTCAGAAATGGGGACCGAGTTGGGGCCCCAACTGCCTGCCGGACCAAGCCTAGCCTAGCAGCTGGCTGGCTAGCTGCTGGGAGGTCGGGTTTAACAAAATAAATAAATAATTTATTTATTTGTTTTCCGTTGATTTTCTGATGACGTAACCTGGTCTGTTTGGTTCTCGACTTGATCTGGTCTGTTCTAGCTCTCGACTTGATCTGGTCTGTTTGGTTCTTGGCTGATCTGGTCTGTTCTGGCTCTGGATCTTGACTACTTAAGGGAAAACTAGATTTTTGGCAAACTGGATTTTTGGCAAATTGAATTTTTGGTGAACTAAGGGAAAAAACTTGAGGAAAATAGCACTTGGGAAAAATAAGACTTGGGGAACAACTAGACTCACTAAAAACCTGGAGAGCAATTAAACTTACTAGAAAACTTGGGGGAGAACTAGACACACTAAACTTGGGGAACATGGAGACTCACTAAATACTTGGAGAACCACTAGACTAAGAGAACTTTGGGATTAGCTAAACTTCACTAAATGCAAAGGAACCTACATATCTTGGAAGCTAAACTTTGGAGGTTTCCACAAAGGTCTTGGAAACTAGACTTTGGAACTAAACACGGGGGAAGTGCAAAGCTTCGCCGTTAAGTTGGTTTTAACACCAACTTTAGGACTTCTTGACACCTCGGGGTTCAAAGCTCCGCCGTCTACACTTTTAACACATGCTTTAGGACTTCAACTTTGTCACTAGTTCAAAGCTTCGCCGTTTCCAAAGGGGGTCCACACACTGGGAGAGACTTTAGAAGAGGAAAAGCCTAAACTTTTAAAGAAAAAAAACACACATAGGGTCAAAGCTTCGCCGTCCCGGAGGGGGGTCCACTCAACAAGGAGAAGATTAGAAGAGGGTTGTGATAACTTTAGAAAATATGCACAAAGGAGGTTCAAAGCTTTGCCGTCCCGGAGGGGGGTCCACTCAACAAAGAGAAGGTTAGACGAGCAGGAATGCTAGAATGTGAGCAGTGAGCAGTGAGCACTTTTTCTGAGTTGGATGCAGTACCCTATGACCACGAAATTCAGGTGATTAAAGGTGTGTAATTTGGCAAGAACTAGCACCCATATCCGTGGAAAAAAACAAAATAATTGTTGGCAAAAAGGGGATTCAAAATCGTGAAAATGATTCATTCTAAGAAGTCGAACAAAAGTGGATGGATGATAAATTGGTAAAGATGAATGTATATGAATAAGGACAAATTAAATATTCTTACCAAATTTTTTTTTGTAATTATGAGTGGGACTTGATTGTTGCCTCTTTTTACTGTTAAGGTCTAAAACTCCAAAAAAATATTGATTGTTGCCTCTTTTTACTCTTTAGGCTGAAACTACAAGAAAATATTGAGGGCCAAAAGGCCTCCTCAGTACCGAGGAGGCCTATTGGCCTCCACAAAAATTATGAGGGCCAGAAGGCCTCCTCGACACCAAGGAGGCCTTTAGGCCCTCATAATTTTTGGGTGAATTTTAATGTGTTGCTTCTCAATGGTAAAACTTTATTAGGGGCATAAATACTATATCCCCAAAACAAGTTTCAATATTTTTTTGGTATTGAAGTAGGTTGAGCTCTACCTCAACCCTACCTCAACAGAAGATTCTATTTTTTTGATGTGATAAGATTGTCATGACTCATAAGGTGCGTAATTATCTCTAAAAAGATTTAAAATTCTGACATGAAAAATTCTATTGCTCCAACCCCAGGGGCACTATTTCAGCTTCCAATGAGTTCAGGAGTTACTAAACATTTTGCAGTACGTGCAGCGACACAAATCGGTGGTAAACAATATGCACTACAAGAAAACGAGGGGTTCTGTGACTGCACTGTGCAACTCATTTTGTAGTTGCATACGTCGTTTGCAACTAGGTGATAATCTGGAGCCCGCAACTGCAGTGGACAAGTTGCATGAGTTGCAGTGTAGTCGCAGGGGGTTCATGTCATCGGACAGTATTCAAAAAACTTCATCGACGAATTGTTCTGACGTGGAGTTTACTGCCACGTAAGGTCAGGTCCTGCATTCGATACTTTAGGCACTTGTAGTCGACTTCTTTGCAACTAGCATACAATCGCTTATGACTTATCATATGCAACTTGTTTACAACTTTTTTGCAACTAGATTCTGTTGATGTATGACTTCTTTGCCACTACTATGCAACTACAGAGGGATCTGCGACTAGTTTCTGATGTGTCCAGCTACTCATCAAGTATGCGACTTTTATGCGACAAATTTTCAACTCATGTGCTACTCCTTTGCTACTTCTAAGCAACTTCTAGATAACTCCTATGCAACTGATCGTCAACTCATATGCAATTAAATTGCAACTCAAAGTTCACTCAGGTAGAACTCATTTGCAACTAAAAACCAACTCACATACAACTAATTTGCAACTCAACACCAACTCACATGCAACTCACTTGGAACTCAAAGCCAACTCATACACAACTAGTTTGAAACTCAATACCAACTCCCGTGCAACTCATTTGCTAAAAAAAACTTGCCTCGGGCGACTCGTTTGCAATTCAAAGCCAACTTACATGCTACCAATTTCCAACTTAGAGCCAACTTAAGTGCAACTAGTCTGCAACTCAAAGCCAACTTACATGAAACTAGTTTACAACTCCTGTCCAATTTATATGCAACTACTTTGCAACTCATAGCCAACTTACATACTACTGATTTCCAACTCAAAGCCAACTCAGATACAACTAGTTTGCCACTTTAAGCCAACTCACCTGGAAATAGTTGGCAACTCTATACCAACTAACATACAACTGGTTTGCAATTCAAATGCAGCTACAATGCAACTCTTTTGCAAAAGAAGGCCTACTCATAGGCAACTAGATGTCTAGATTGCAACTCAAAGCCAACTCAAAAGCAACTATGTTGCAATTCGAAGCCAACTCCCATACAATTAGTTTACAACTGAGAATTGACTCACATACATCTAATTCACAACTGAAAGCCAACTCAAGGCCAAGTGATATACAACTAGTTTGCAACTAAAGACTCACTCACCTACAACTAATTTGCAACTGAGAGCTGACTCACATACAACTAATTTGCAACTAAAAACTGATTCAGTCACAACTCATTTTTGACTCGAAGCCAAGTTATGTACATGCTAGTTTGCAACTCAAAACCAACTCTCATACAACTAGTTTGCAACTGGAATCTGACTCACATACAACTAGTTTGCAACTGAGAACTGACTCACATACAAGTAGTTTGTGATTCAAAGCCGATTCCTGTACAACTTTCACATCACTACCTTACACTGTTTGAACAATGAAGATCATTTTTTACAGAACATCACAAATTTATAAAATAGTTATTAGCCACATCTGTACATGCATCCTATGTCGCATGCACTACTAGTCTACTACTACGTACTACAAGAAGCACACACTACTTACACAGTCAGTAAGTACAAAATTAATATTAGTACCTCCCTCATGTACTTTGTACATCACAACAATTATTTCCCTCCAAGTTTTCCTTTCAAACTTGAAATACGGGGGATGATGACTATGTATTGTTCATCCCAAATGGTATTTCCTCCCATCACATCTTTCAGCTTTAATTCATCTCCAGCTGGATTCGGATGCATCAAGTCAACAAACCCCCCTGGTGCATGTTCAATGTCAAGCCTGCACCATCTTTTAGGAATAGGCTGTCCATGATATAGTTGTGAGCCAAGTCCACCACCAATCGCAGTAATGGTTGCTGAGGCCACTACTTGCTTTGGAGCAGATGGATTTACAAGTGAAACTTGTTGTCCAATTGAAAACTGCACACATAATAAATAAAAAAATTGATACATAAAGATCACATATACACTTGAAATTTGTAAAGAGTGCAGGAACAATGCCAACAAAGACATTTGCAAAAGAATTAGACAAATAAGTTATTCACTCTATATTTTTTTGGAGATCCCACCTTCTGACTTTGTGTAGGACAATCCACCTTCTCACTTTTTGTAGGTTGTATACGAGTCCTCAAGATTTCCTTCTTAGCCGCACCCATACATCACAATCATGGTTAGTATTTCATCTATGTGAAAATTTGTAGTCATTTTCTCAAATGTAAATCCCATGTTCCATGATGCTTGCTCACCTGTCGATCCTTCCCTTTCCTTAGCTGCATAGAAAATACTGTGCCTTTGCTTGGATTCTTTGGTACTTCATCAATACCACTAGAGTTTTTTTAAGCACTATTACATCAATTCCAGCTTCGCCTTCAACTTCCTTCCCTTTTGTTAATGGCTCATCACTCCCATCAAGGTGGCCACAATCATTCTTTTTTGAAGCCTCAATGGATTGTTCTTCCATTCCGTCAATCTTCTGGTTGTTCTTCTGTGTACTACCGTTGTCAGTCTCTTGTAATGTCGGTTGTTCACTTAGAGGCTCCAAACTGGGGTTGTCAATAGGCTCCAAGCTTTGGTCCATCTCAAATTCATACGGATCGTGGATGACATTGATATCTTCCATAGGTTCAACAAGTGTAGAAGGACCTGCTTCATCAATAGCTAGAGAAGGACTTGTTGTTTTAGTAGTTAAAGCTTCATTTTCGCCTTCAAGGATGCTCTCCTTCTGTAAAAATTTCAATAATGTTGCTTGCAACGATTCGACAGCTTTCGTGTTGCGATCTGTACTCGCAAGTACCTCGACCCTGAACTTTTCAAATTCATCTTGTTTACGTTCCAAGGTAACAATTTTTTCATGAAGTCCTGAAGATACTGCTTGTATTACACACAAGAACATTAGAAACAATGATTACACATGCTTGTATGATTCAAAATGCATAGTACAATTTGATTTTTGAACCAAGTACTTGTAATAGCATTATATGACTCTTCTGCAACTACTATACAATTGCAAGGACTGCCCTTTCTACAACCACAGTACAACTCTTTTACAACAACGTTTTGGTATTGGACTGCTCTACAAATACAAGAACTTATACGCATTGAATTCATAAACTAACAAAGTCAACCTACACACAGTCGTATTAAAATTAATGATGCATATTTTGAAATGAAAAGAAGAACAAGAACACTTACCGATGACCCTGATACTTGTAGCCCCTCTACAAGTTCATTAAGCCTTGGACTCCTTTCCCTCTCATTCGCCTAATAGAAGGCCAACATTACCACAGCATTGTTAAAATGATTTAGAGGAATAATACAAAGTACTTGTAACAAATTCATTCAGAAGGATGAGAATAAGCCAAAAACAACTTCAAAAATTAACTCACCACATTTGCTTCTTCACCTGCCTTCCCTTGTCGTCCACGCTTTGATACATTCTACACTTGTTTTTGAACATTAGACATCATCTCAGATTTCTTCACTTGGTCATATGTGCCCCAATAAACCTTTAACCGCTTCCATTGCTGAGGATCAATGTTCATAGGACAGTCATCTTCTTTCACAGGATCAGATAGTTTCTTCAGTCTACATCGCTCACCCTTCAAAAACTTCTGCACTGCATTCCGAAAACCCTTGCTGCTAAGGGAATTGGGAACATATTCAAACTCAAGATCCATAGTATCTCTGAGCTTCTTCAAAGTTTGTGGCCTGTGTTTGTCCCAGTGAATAACACTCATATCAAGGATCAAAGGGGCAAAGGCCCTCATAGTTCGGTCCCAAGTAGTCTTCCCAGAAGAAGAGGCATCAATTTCAACATTTGACTTTACATGTAATTCATTCGGTCTTTTGCCATTATTGCTTCTCACTTCTGCTTCCTTCTCTAACTCTCTGTACCTCTTGCGCCTAGTAGAACGTCCACCACTCTGTAACTGACACACCACTTCTTGTGATTGTACACGCCCTTGCCACAAAGTTGAATTAGAGGGGACATGAGGTTCAACCATTGCCCGTTGTAGAGGTTCGGTAGGTGGTAGTGGTATGGACTGTGGTGGTGCCCATTGCCACTGCCACTGTCCAGTTGGGCTTTGGTGCATTGTTTGTCTTGCGAGTCCACCATGATGAGAAGGCGAGGATCTCTTTCTGCTACCACATGCTGCTCCATGTATGCGACTATCATCCTCTTCAAGTTGATTGTCTTCATTCCCTGAAAGAATACTACAACATTAGTAGTATTAGAAGTAATGTACAAAAAAAATTTCTTATCATTGAACCTTCATTTTCTTTAAAGAAAGTTCATTTCCATAAAAAAAAATCAACTCACCTTCTTCAGTGCTGTGAGAGTTCTCTGAAGCCGACATGTCATCTTCTGCACTTGCATCTTCACTGACAGCTTCTAGGTCTTCACTACTAACTCTGGCACTCTTACATGTGGACAATGCTGGAACTCAAGTATGCTGTTCTTGCACACTTTTGCGCTTTGCAATTGAAGCTTTCCTACAAACCAACCAACATTATAGCTTTAATGGAAAAGGATATAAGAACAATCATCTATTTTTGGAGCCACATAATACATGAAGATTTCTGACATTACTTCGGATACTATGTTACTTTGTGTCTATTTTGCAACTACATGGCAAGTAGCAACTGCATGGCAACTATCTTGCAACTGCATGGTGTGGGCGCAAGATTACCCACCCTTGGTAATCGGGCGAACACCAACCAAGTTCTATGCCTTTATCCACCTTTTGAATATATGGGGGTGTTGTGAGCGCGGTCCACTGTGCCTTCCAAGCAATGGATCTTTTTGTGCTAATGTTTTCTAAGTGTTGTGGATGGCAGCGAATACTACTAGAATTGCATGGATAACTCACAAATTGACTGTGATGAACAACGGTGATTGGTAATTTCTATCTCCCTAACTGTCTATCCTATGTATAGGGTTGGCTGGATAGTTGGCGTTATTTCTAACGTCCCTAACTACGTGAGCGGGGAACCTTTATGTTCCTTCCATGAGTGTTGAAGACTATTTTTTTGGAGGGTTGACACTTCTCTCGGAAGTTTCAACCCTACGGCTAACCCTAAGCTTAAGCCTTTCCTCTAATTCCTGACTTCTACATATAACTCTAGATTTTTACTCCTAATTCTAACTCTAAATGTTTACTCCTAAACTTAACTCCAAATTTTTACTCCTAATTTTAACTCTAAATTTTTACTTCTAAACTTAACTCTGAATTTTTACTCCTAATTTTTAACTCTAAATGTTTACTCCTAAACTTAACTCTGAATTTTTACTCCTAATTTTTAACTCTAAATTTTGACTCCTAAATTTAACTCTAAATTTTGACTCCTAATTTTTTAACTCTAAATTTTGACTCCTAAATTTAACTCTAAATTTTTACTCCTAATTTTTAACTCTAAATGTTTACTCCTAAATTTTTAACTCCAAATTTTTACTCCTAAATTTATCATGGGTCACTATTCACTTGAACGGCTAACTAAGGGAAAAAATCAATGCTAATAAGAAGAAGCACTAAGTTTGTTTCAAGGACTTACCTCGTCACTACCGGTGTCGGAGATGCGCTCGTCCGCATCCGCGCGCCCATTTCCATACTCCATGGTGGTCCTTGGGTCGTGGGACGTTTTTCCCAAGTCTACCGCTTATGTTATAAAAATTTGTGGATACCGTGTGATCTAACCTCCTTCTTTCCTTCTCCTTTTCTTTCCCTTTCTCTCTTTCTACACTAACACTATTCTACCTAAGCTTTGATGGGGTGTCTTACAACTATAGATTCAAACCCCAAGAAGTTTTAATGTCCCTCCTAACTTCTTACACAACCTTGTCTTCGTGTCATCCTAATCCTACTTCCTAATGGTCACTATGAATCCTTGAGATTTCCTTTCTAACACCTATTTAGCTAAGCCTAGAGCACTATTTATCGTCTCTCTCCCCCTTCTCCTATTTAATTCTATGACTCACTAACCTCCCTCCATTGTGTGTAGTTGTGATTTTGGTGAGAGTTGAGAGTTGTTTGATGTAGGTATGGAGGTGCGACTTATCCCTTCTTTCTCCTTCCTTTTGTGTTTGTTTTCTTTCCCTTGACTTCAACCCCTTTAACCTTCCCCTAACCCCCACTAATTCCAACATTTCTCTTTGTTTTGATTTTTTTCTCTTTCTCTCTCTCCCAAGCCTTGGACTCTCTGGACTCCCTGGATTGTGACTAGCGACCTGCCCAGACCCCCAGCGACTTGCTCAGACCACCTCAGCGACCTGCTCAGACCACCCCAGCGATCTGCCAGACCACCTCAGTGACTCACCCCGACTCCCCAGTAATTGGACCAGACCCCCCAGGGACTCACCCGACTCCCCAGCGACTGGCCCAACCTCCTTGCAACTGGACCAGACCTCCTTACAACTGAATCTATTTTTTTGGGTTCTTTAAGGGAACCCACCCAAGCAAATCTAAATCGGACTTTTGTTAAACTTTCCCTTGTTTTTGGTGTGGTTTCTTGTTTTACGGAAGCCGGCTCACAAGGGGTGTGGTGACTCTTAACTTAGACTTAATCTCGGACGCTAAACCTTGGACTTTTCCGAGAATGTCTCGGACTCTAGACTTTGGAACGAAAGTACATAGGAGTTCAAAGCTTTGCCGTAGGATTGGCTTTAACACCAACTTTAGGACTTATGATACCCCTGTGTTCAAAGCTCCGCCGTCTAAGGCTTGTTTTTAACACGTACTTTAGGACTAGGGCGGGTCACAAGTTCAAAGCTTCGCCATCCCCCGGGGGGTGGGCCCACTTACAACCAACAATGAAAAGGACAACTCCGGTTAGGACTCGATACGGGGGCACACATGCACGTGTTTAACACGTACTTTAGAACTGGGACTGGTCACAGGTTCAAAGCTTCGCCGTTCCCCGGGGGGTGGGCCCACTTACAACCAACAACGAAAAGGACAACTCCGGTTAGGACTCGATACGGGAGCACACATGCAGGTGTTTAACACGTACTTTAGAACTGGGACTGGTCACAGGTTCAAAGCTTCGCTGTTCTCCGGGGGGTGGGCCCACTTACAACCAACAACGAAAATGACAACTTCGGTTAGGACTCAATACGAGGGCACACATGCACACAAGGTCAATGATAACCGGAAAAATATCATATACTAAAGGCCCCCCAAAGCGGCATCGCCAAGGTACGGTGGGGGGTGACTTTAGGATTAGTACAAGGCATAAGAAGGCACACAAGTATAGGGGAGACCCGTTCAACTCACAACAAGGATGCAAGGCAAGATAAGGAAGAAGGACCCAAAAGGACCTCCAAAGGAAGCTTGAAATAGAGCAACAAAGGGAGCCAAAAGTGCTCCAAAAACACCGTAGAGGTTTCTTGGCTAAAACGCCAAAAATCCCAACATAAGTTGGACCCACGGACCCAAAACAAGATTTGGGGGTGATCTTGAGAGAAAAATGGGGACCTTAAATAGGTTTCCAAGGCCCCACCTTCCCCTCAAGAGCTCTAAAGTAACCTTATCAACTTGGATTTTCATCCTCATCTTCAAAGATTTTCATCCTAATCCCTAAAAAACTACTTTTACCTATCTACGCTGGACCAACCTCCTAACTTTTGGAGAATTACTCCAATCATCAAACGGATTGCGCCATTGGCTCCAGATCGCCGTGTTTAGTCCAAACAAACCCTGCCCCCGTACCGAGGACAAAAAACCATCGTAGGCTAATTTAGTTTAAAAAACTAAACCGTGGTAAAATCCTAGATATTGGGGGTCTCCTATTTTGAGAAATGTAAATAGCTTAGGGTCTCCGGTAGGTGTGAGGGAGTCGGAAAAGACTCTTGGTTGACTTCGTTCCGCCGTCGTATGGTCCCGGAATGCCGGTCAACGTGGCGGGGACCCCGCCACGTGATTAATTCTCGAGAAATCTCGCCGGTTCGGGTACTTGCCGCTATCGGAATGTTGCAAAACTTCACGGAGCCCATTATTATCATAAAACAAACTAGTCTAATTTTTAGTGAGATTTTCTGGCAACTTGGGTAATTTCCATGAAATTCCCGTTGGAGGTTATTAGGGTTAACCACCCGCAAAAGGTTCTTCTGCAAGTCGGAAGATGACGGGATTTTTCACAGGACCTCTCATGGGATCACATGAAAGATGTGCAGGTGCGTTCCCATACCTGGCACGATTGGTCAGTGGAGATGAATTGGCCATCTCCTTAAATTTATCGATGGTGCGGGAATCTTTTGCAGATAGAAGAATCTTGGCGAATCGATTTCGTCGTTGGACTCCTGGCATGGGATTTACCCTAAGACACCATCCTTGGGCTGTAGATTCCTCCACGGCCCGATCTTGCGTCAGTGGCTCCTGCATGCTAACAATCGGGGATTGGAGAATTTCTAAACCTAACTCTAGGACCCGACCTAGTAGCCTTGTTGTGGATCCCTCGATCCGACTTACCCTGAATTGCCACATTCATGGTGGGATTTAGCCCTTTTGGGCCTATGTGACTTGAATCCTACAAATCCACCCGTTTCGTTCTTTCTTCCTATTTTTGGGCCTGGTTTGGTGGGATTCTAAGTCTAAACACAAATCTAGACCAAATACTATAATAGGTATGTTACAACCCTATTTTGGTTCTACACTCTTTTTATGGCTTTTTGTATATTTTTTTTAACTTTAAATTGCAAATTTCCAAAAAAATAATTCTACGAGTCCCAAGTGACAAATTGGGAGCTCACACATGGCAACTAATTTGCAACTGTATGGCAACTAATTTGCAACTGCGAGGCAACTACTTTGCAACTACATGGCAACTACAATGCAACTACATGACAACTAATTGGCAACTACATGACAATTACTTGGCAACTACATGACAACTAATTAGCAACTACATGGCAACTCGTTTGCAACTTCAATTACCTCTATAATGCTACAGCAACTACTAAAACACAAATATTGCGACCACCTACTCGTAAACATCATTGGAAGACGAAAACAAGGCTCAAATTTTTGAGAGGCCCTTACAGTTCCTTTGATGTTACTTTTATAGGTTGTACTTGTACTGCTCGCTCCACCACTCTAGCATCTCAACGACGCAATTCCCTCTCCATTTTCTCACTGTCAGCAGAATCTATGCCGAGTGATTCTCATTCACCTACCTAAGAAGTCAAGATAATGGTTCAATGAACAATTACTATTTCAACATCATATTCATTATTTTGGGAGTTTTCCAACCTTCCAAAATAATGTTGTCCATTTCTGTGCTCCAAAATTTGAATTAAAATTTTGATACATTGAAGTTGTGGGAGCTTAGTTTTCCAATTGTTAGTTACGATTTCCATTAAAATGACAGTTGCATGTAATTTGGGTGTCCTGCATACATTATTGATTAGGGTGATAGTAGCCGTTTGCCATATTAATGTGATGATTGGTCCTTACTGAACACCAAGTCATGAGCTAAACGGTTGGTTGTAAGAGGCTACGTATCTTACTCAGGTGGTCCGAGTTCGATTCCTATTGAATTCGTTCGAGCGGCTATGAGATATACATGGCTTGGTGTTGCTCAGTGAACTTTGAAGGCAGGAAAGTTATAACAACCAATTGGCCCCCTATCTGAAATTGTGACAAGTGCTTTACACATTCAAAAAACAAAAAGTGGTCTTACCCACTACCAAATTTTTTGAACTCGCATTGTGTTTTTAAAATACAGTGAATTATACTGAAAGTGAATAAATAATTAAATGATGCCAACATAGAAAATATCACAAATATAATATAATCATAAATATATTATGTATTATTAATATTAACTGCACTTGCTCTGCAAGAGACTACACCAAAAATATAGAAGTAGTTCCAATACAAATCAATAAAATCCAATCACAATATAATTCACACCACCTACTCTATATACGCGCTATAGAATAATATAAAATTGTCTATGGCTATGCAATGCCATTATCATGTACACAAACTATAAATTTTAGCTCCAAATACTATTAAGCCTCTTTATAAAATCCCGTACTTGGTCAATCGGAATTGTATACAGTCAAACTTCCATTGATGACATCAATTTGAGCCGCAGGAATTTTAAGGACACATTCTATTGTGTCCTTTTTGACCTTGGACTTCCATGCCATGATCAAAGAATTTGTGTCTTCCCATACCGGTTCTTGGGTCTCGTCCACTTTCCAACGCAATCCTTTGGCAGAATCCCAACCAGTGTAAAATTCTTGAACATTGTGCCCTCGTGTCGCGGGCCGAAAGTACTGAATGAGGATACAATTCGGATTTTCCGGATTAGAGAAAGGATCAGATAAAGCTATGGCAATCCATACATGCTTCAAATCACCATCAGCCGGTCGAAGGGCAACAAAAAAATCTTTCCCGACATCACGCCCTACACGGAAAGACGGCAACGGGCGATCACGACGTTGCCCTACAATTCTACAAAGACATCATCCTCAGCAAATTCTTCACGAACTTCGCCGTTGTCATCAAGTTCGTCCTCCACGATCGCTTCAACTCGGGTGGAAGGCCAGAAGCCATCTTTCAACGCCTCAAATGGTTCAATAGGTTCCAACAAGCATGCTTTTACTGCCTGCCAATAGAACACCAAGTGTTCGGAACATCTTCTATACTCGCCACTCCCATCTTTGTTGCACAAAGCCTCCCAATATTTGATGAATCCGGATATTCCTTTAGAAATGTCATCCACGCCCCGCATTGGGAGGTGGGCAACAGGCACTGGCTCCCCACGAGGCCATAGGCTTCGTCCCTCTGAGTCTTCTTGCCACAATTTGATACCCCCTTCTTCTGGAAGCCAGTCACTATCCGTACAATACCTTTTGTACTTCATAATCGGAACACTAGCCAAGTTTAAATAGAACTTGAATTGTTGCGCCTTGGTATGGCCAACAAGTGCTTCGTCCCCTTCCAAAATAAAGCCTTCTATAAAGGCTTTAAAATCTGGTACCTCCTCAATCAAATGAGGAATTGTAGGAACAGAATCCACATCCATGAAGGACTTCATCAGGGCAGGAATGGTTGGAAAACTTTCTTTCTTCAACTGCATGCTCCATCTCCCAAACAAGGCATCGATGTCGTCATCGTTGTGACTGACTAACATGAAACTCACATACACCTCCCGAAAGATCTTTTTTGCAACAAGGAGGGACCAGAACGCAAAGACATAACGATTTTTGTTGTCACCTGTGGCGTTGTCCATTTGTACATTTAGAATTGGAGGAAGAGGAGTTGCTGCAATAGGAACTTCGGGTGCGGGGCAAAGTGACGACTTGCACATTTCAGCTCCCTTCAACACCGCTTCAAATAGAGGAGCAGAGCCTGATCCAACAAACAATTCCCTAGAAGAATACTTCGGAGGGAGTTCTAGGTCTCGCAAGAGCTTTGCCAATGACCCCACCATATAATTCGAGTCATGAAGGAAGATATCAAGACCGTAATGCGCATAGCGTACATCACCGTGTCCATGAGCAATCATTCCGGTCACTAATACCGGCAACTTCGTGAGTCCATCAAGTTGCTTGCTCTTGTGGGAGAACACCGGAGATGCTGTTTTTACATGATTCATTTTGTCATGCATGATGGTTAAGCATTTGTGAGGGTAGGCACTTGACCTATACCGATTTGCATAATAATTATCTCGATGAGCCCGAGCACAAGCATTATGTTTTTCCAATAGATGATCCCATTTTCGCCGTAATCCAATTGGCGCTGTCCTCCTCTGAGCATGAAATCTATCACAATCAGCGCACCAAGCAAAATTATCTCCCGACTTCTTCACACAATACTCAGGGAAGTTCAGTTTTCGAATTTTGCTGATATTTGAGGTGGAGACCTCTTTCAACCCAAACACAGCATTTGCTGCGTTCACCTCTGGAAGTGTCTCTTTCCATGTGAAAGTGGCTGGCAAAACCTTAAAAACCACCTTCTCCCCAGAAGGTAGAGTATGCGTACGATGCGGCATATGGTCAGTTGATTTCTCAAGTACGCACTTCAATGTCGCAGCGGCTTGAAGCGTATGCTTCCTAGCCCTTTGTGTCCTCAAATTCCCATGTGGTTGAGCTCGATCACCTCTAACAGCATATGTTTGAAAACGATGGAATGTGGATTCCGAGACGCCTGCAATATGCCGCCATGCCGCCATACAAACATCAATCCCTTCCAGAGTGACCACCCTCTTGCCCTGAGCAACACGGTGAACTTGCCGGTGCACGTCCAACTTCATGTGGTAACGGAACTCGAACGTTGTCTTGTAGTACATACGTTCACGCAAAGCTCGAATCTTCTCTCTAGGAAAAGGTTGGACACAATTGCTCGGACAACACACCTTGCTCGATACAGAATTAATCGATTCTTGAGTGAGTATATCATTGACCCTCAAAGAGGATTGAGGGGCCGGAGGATTCCTCACAATACTTGTGTATGGTCTCGCAGTGGACGAAGATGGCCGTGTAGGCCCTGCCTGTCGACAATTATACTCGTCTCTAACGTCATGATCCTTTAGGCTTGCCCCATTCAGAAAGACCCGGTCAATGGGCCAAGCACGAAGTGAGTATTTCCAGTCATCGGGAACCTCGTCACGTTTTAAGGATTTGGAGATGTGAATTGCCACAAGGGAATCTCTTAAAGGACCATTACTACCCAGAACGTGATTGGAATCGACACTGTGACAGATGCCCTCAGCTACAGCCACTCCATTTTCATTCTTGAGGATTACAATTTTAGTGCTCCACAATCGTCTCGGAATACCAGCACATTCCGGAATGGGAATGTCCTGCACAATCGTGTTCTCCACGTCCCCTTCATCGGAGGCATAATCGTCAACATGTTCTCCAAAGACATTCATCGTTCCTATGACAACAAAGTACGATGGCCCAAGAGGTCAGAGAAGAAAAGTCCATAAACACAGATAACAACAAATTCAACTCGAGGCGAGTTAAATTTATTCAACAGAAAACAAGTCACTATTTATCTATAATCAATGATATCTCTATGAAATTGGAAACAAAATCTCGATTTCACAAATAAGAATACAGTGACAGTTTGTAGTCGAGACCTGTGCCGCAAATACAAACCAAAATCCTGCAGGACAAGACAATATAGTTTACCCAGGGCTAACACGCCCCGAAATATTAATCACAGCCGGGAAAAAAGCAGAAACATATCCCTCATCCAACAAAACTGCACACAGGCAAACTAAATTTGTAGAATCAGAATACCAAATAAGAAATGGAGCTTCAAGCAAAAATGACCCAGCACCCGTACAAAACATTAGGTTTAATAAGGACCAAGCTGAGAATCTGAGACACGACCTACGTATTTCTGATTATAAGTGTCGACTGAGTACATTGAGAGAATACAAACCAGCTATCAACATAGATGGTAACAGAAGAATATTTAACTCGGGTCGAGTTGAACGAAATGATTTGCGACATTACGAGTGAGGTGCTACTAGAACACTTGGCGAACAGGAACACGGTCCACCTGTCCGATTGAGACAGGTCCACGGGACGCATGAACCAGTTAGTTTAACTCGGGTCGAGTTAAGAAATCTGAAAAGTATTTCATGAGACCACATTAAACTCAAACACCTGGCGAACAAGAACACTGTCCACCTGTCCGATTGACACGGATCCACGGGACGCATGAACCAGCTAGTTTAACTCGACCCGAGTTAAAGCAGCTGAATAGTATTTCATCAGACCACATGTCCTCTTTACATTCGACAGAGAATTGGTTACATTTAACTCGATCCGAGTTAAATGAGTTGGTTGGACTATATTTCTTCTGTTTTCTGCTCGGGTGGACATTCACTGCCTTAACTCGGGTCGAGTGAAATGAGGTCCCGCATTTTGCGGAGGTCACGTCCATGGTAGTATTTCATTACACCCCGGTAATTGCGGCGATGTTTTCGGAAGCGTGCTCTCGTACTCGAAATCGTCGCAGAAAAACAGATTTCCAGGTCGAGGAAGATAGAAAATCATGAGCATCACAGACACTACACAACAGACTCATAAAATCCTGAGCCTGAGGACAGTCGGACATGAAAAACTCTATGCACAAACACTTCGTTCTGCACATTTTAGAGTGTTGTAGTACACGAGTGAACCGGGTGAAGAATAATGAAGACATTCAAAATCCGCTACGCACATGACGGTTGATTGGGACTAAGAAGACAACAACCACTGCAGTGAAAGTGTAGTGAGATAACTCTGGCTTACCAAGACCAGAATGTTGGGAAGTACAAGAACGGCAGCAACTCTTGCAATGGATACGAATGCAGATATATTCAATTCCGGGAGGCCTACTGAACTGAGATTACAAAGAGTGCTAGTGAGTTGTACTACGAAAACTGAAGCACAACTATGACAGCGGACCGCGACAATGGGAGACGACTTCTTTGACACTGCGTTGTGGAGGAAACAACTTTCCGGGTAGACGGTCGAAATTATGGCGAAGGAGGGAAATTAAGCGAGGGAAGTATTCGCGGGATATTCAAACGGCCCTTCTCATCCCCGAATAGAACTGAGGAAGCACTTTCTGGCCTTGGCAGCTGGAAGTATTAAATGCTCACGACCTGGAATCTTCCAAGTACAGTAGCTGCCGAATAATTTTGTCAATGTGTACAGCTTTTTAAGCGCGCGACAAAAGTCATATTCCCGGAGACTATTCTAAGTAAAAGGTCAACCTAATTTTGCCTCCATAAATGAAAATGAAGGAATCTGAGAAAAGTAGGTGGTCTATAGAGGTCAGGTTTTCAGGGTTTCGGGGAAAGGTCATAGTCTACGGCTATAGGGTTGTTCAGGTTCACGGTTCAGGGTTTAGGATCTGGGTCTAGGGTTTAGGGTCTGGGGTTTAGAGTTTCTAGGGTTTAGGGTTTAGGGTTCTGTTTCCGAAAGTGTTTTCCAAAAAATGAATGGTGTGCAAGTGCCATTGCCAGCAAGGGGGGGGAGTATGTTTTAAACTTTTGAATTCATAGAGATTTGAAAATTCCTTAACTTTCACACGGTATTTTTGGTTTTAGGGTTTAGGGGTGGTCTACACAGGTCAGGTTTTTTCAACGAAATTTAATTTGATAATGCCCAAATGAGTATATTTCCATTAAATCTTGAACACATGTGTACCCATTCTTGCATTTGGCATGTCTAAGATGGACTATACAGATAATTTTGAAGAAGTTTAGGGTCCATGAATCTCTAAAGTCCAAAAAGTTCCTAGTTAATGGGGGCTCTTTAGATTTTGGATATGCTCATGTAATCTCGATTTTTTGTAATGTTTGTATAACTGTTTTCGAAGTTAGGAAATGCGATTCATTTTCTAGAAATGTAATTCTTATTTCAATAGGTGCCATGGAACCAAAGGTATGTCAAATGGGTCTAAAAAACAAAACCATAGGCATCCCAAAATAAAGAATAAATGAACTTGAGTTCTTTTAATTTTATATTTTAATCTCAAAGATCATCCTCTTGCTTACAAGAGAACCGTTAATTCATTATATTTGGACTAGAGATGAGGATGTTATGGATAATCTCAATTTTAACGAAATTGAAGCATTTTCTTCAAGACATACTTTCTAAAATTCATTCTTTAATTTAACATTTTAAAAATTAATGAAAAAAGGTTAGGGAAGGTTAATTTTGTTTGCTAAAACAACCATACCATTAAAATTACCATGTTTCAATTCGATGTTAGACTTGTTCATTATTTAATCTTGAATGTACTTGTACTTAATATTTTTTTCATAAGTGGAATTAAATTTTTTGATAGGGTTTTTTTCACTAGATCATTTCTTGAACATAGAAGATTATAGAACCAAAAAACAATAGTGCAAATGTTTTTAAATAGAAAGATGCAAAGCTAAAAAATCTAGTTATTTAATGAATGTGTGGGGATTCTGCAGAAGTCTATTCATTGAGGAGCATGTTGAAATTATGATGTTCATATTTAAGCATGATCTAATCGTTTTGGCCTTGAAATTCTCTTCTTATGAGATATGTATACATGAAAAAGAAAAAACTTCTACAAACTATTTTTATGGATGAACATGTCATAATTGCTCACTAGGTCAAATCACGCTCAAAGGTAACACAAAAGGGGTCAGATGCATTGAAATTTGCAATTTATCTTCTTTGAAGCTATTGTTTTTTAACACTAATCTATTAAATTTAGTCATTTTAGTTCTTTTCTAGTAGTAGTTCAAATCATGTTAAGACTAAATTTTTTTTATTTATAGATAAATCTAAACTTATTTACTAATGTTTCAATTGAAGTTTAGATCTCATTCTGTCAGTTTTTTCAATGGTAGAAAAGGGGTCTAATTTCTAATGAGTATTTTTGTGATTGAATTCAAAAAATCATGCGTATAAATATTTATAAGAGAGAGTAGAAAAGGATTCTTTTGCTATAATTTGAATATTGTTTCATTTTCAAAAATAGTCAGAAGTAAAAATATATGGATGTCTTTTTTAATATAAAAGTGAACCTAAATGATGATTGTGATAGATGTAAAACAAAAAGTGTTTATATTATTCACATTGAGGGTCCTATGAAATCTACTTTTGGGCTTGAATGTTTACTTTTAAAAAAGATTAAATCAAGAATTTGTCAAAAATGAATAAATTGATTAGGAAATTATACTATTCTTAGTTCAAAATTTAATCACTAAAAATTCTTTTTAATAGTTGTATGTTTTGAAAGTTAAGAAAATTTTGATAAAAAAGTCTATTTAAAATAAATATTGTAATAAAGGCACTAAATGTAACCTTAAAATTGATGATTTATGTCTTTTGAAAGATTTTTTAATGAAATTTTTTCTTCATCCTTTTAAAGGGATGCATTGCTATATTATTCATCCATAAATTCTATAAAATAATGACAACATAAAAGTAAATGAGAGCTTCAAAAATTATATAATAACTATTTTGTGCTCTCTAAAAAACAATTCCTAAAAGTACTCACTTTTGTAGAATTTTTTTGTATTTGTCCTTGTCATATGAATTAGTCGCTCAGTTTTATTATTGAATTCAATTCAATTTTTCTACAAAACACATTGTTATAATGTACATGTATATATTGTATAGGGAAAAGGTTTTTTGCAGAAGAATTTTTTCTTTATGTACACCATTTCTAATTATTTACCAAATTAGGACTTTCATTTATTTACCCTTCTTTGAACATTCATAAGTGTGGGTATTGTGAGTTAAATATTTATCGGCTTCTACAGAACTTTTTGAGTTACAACAACTGATTTTCTATACTCTTATGTGAATTCATGATTGTATGGGATACATTACAGTCACTTGTGAAAGTTTGAACCTCTCATGATTAATCATGAATGATTGAATTTGATTAATGCATGCTCTCACATGAAGGACAAATTATGATTGATTTAAGTTCATGTGAAGGCCATCAAATGAACCATTCATTTGAATGTACTAAATCAATTTAATGTATGATTTAATGTGATTGAAGGATACTCCTCTATGCCACAAAGTTTGACATATTAATGACTTATTTGGATATGAAGAGGATTTTCAATTAGTATTTTGCTCTCAGAATTTTAATAATTTCTGTGAGACATACTCCCACAATTAGTAGTTGGACAAACAAATGAGAATGTCAAGTTCTTTTTATACACATAGCTTTCAAGAAGATAATGAACTTCTAAAACCACAAAATAATATTTCACTTCTATATTACCAATTTCTTTTGTGCTTCGTTTGCATAATAGTTGTCAATAATTGTTGTCAATCATAGGTTTCCCAGAAGAACAAGAAAATAATACGCAAATTGCGCATGCTCATCAATACATGACATTCCAAAAAAAAAAAACATTTGCATACAATTTCATTTGGTTTTGAAATTGAAGTCTTGAACATACTCACAAGTTCAAGTACTTGTTTGGACTTGGTTTGTACATTAATGGCAAAACTTTTAGCACATGGATTTTAGGGTGAAACAAGAAATGGCCCTGGGTCTTCATCTCCAAAAGTATTTTTTGCCCCGCTCTGCGAAGGATAAGTTCAGTCCAAATGCTTTACTGTTGTTTCAAGTGAATTTTTATTGAATTTTTTTTTAACCTTTTTAAAGATGTCCAGTGCTTCATGGATATATTACTTGTATTTGAATCAGTGCCATGGACCAAACTTAAGGTTATACTTAGCACAATGTAAGTTGGAGGGCAACACAATATAATCACCAAACCATTCATTATTTTTTAATCTATTTTGTCCTTTCAATTTCTTTTTTTGTTTCCATTTGAAAATTTGATTCCTTCTATGAGGACTATTAATGAGAAAGCTATAGGCTACCTTATTTTTTGGAGCAATATAATAATCTTTTACAAAAAACAACTTATACGACGCTTTTGCCAATGCATTTTTTAGAATTACAAAAACAAATTCATACAAAGGGTTACGTTTGCTTGGTGAAACCATTTCACCATTGAGATTCTTGTATTTCAATTTTATCTTAGAGTTATGGATGTTTTATTTTTTCTTCAATCTTAAATGTATTTATACTTAACAATCTTCTAGTACCTTGAATCCAATTGAAATAAATTAGTGTTCTTCCTTGAAATTCTTTTCTTAGATTCTAAACTAGACTATTGAACTTAAGAATTTTGGAAACCAAAGTTAAAAGAAATTTGGAACTCAAAATATTGAAAGGCAAAAACTGTAATCAAATAAGTTGCAATAAAACTATTTTACCCTAAACCCTTAGAATGCAAATATCTTGTGCATTACATGCATAGGGTTCTAAAATTGGAAAACAAGTGCTTAAAATTTAATGAAGACATACATTTTGTGAACACTTGACATGGAATGACTTTTTCATATGTGTTTGTACAATTTGTATTTGAATTATTATGTTTTGTTCAATATAATTGTCAATGCAGCCCTATGCAAATGCAAATTCATGAGCACACCAAATTTCAAATTCTAAAGACCATATTCCTGTTCCTGGTGATTTTTTTAATTTAAATTTCATTGACAAACATTGGTGAGGAATCATTTTAATTCTAGTGCTTCCACACATACTACAAAACAACAATAATTATGCATAGATTCCCTGAGATGAGTGTCTTCAAAAAAGTTTCACAATTTTTCCTACAAAGATGTTGATGTTGGCATGATAATGTCTGAATTTCGGATATTAAGAGATATCTTCAGTTGTAATTTGATTTTTCTATTAGCCCTTTTCATGATAACTTATTTTATAACATTTCAGCATGATCATACAATTATTTTGAGGGAATTTAGAGATTCAAAGATATTTTGAAAAAATTTAGAGTTTTTGCATAGAGATATTCATTTCTTCAAAGTTGAGGCATATGAGATTTTATAATGGCGCAACACTTTATTGCTCATTTCATTCTTACTTTAGAAGGTTCAGGATAATTAAAAATGTGCATGTCTACATATGTATGCAACTGAATTAGAAAAAGTCATTATCAATTGATTTCAAAAATGTAGTATGTTAAAAAATAAATTTATTCACCAAAAATGAATAAAATGAGAGTATTAGAATTTGGAATGCTTCATTGAAAGTACAAATTGACTATTAATTTTGCAATTCAAGAGATACCCATTTTTCAAATAAAAAATATGTACAAACCTTAGAAAGGTTGAAATACATAGTTTGTACATTCTTTAACTGGACTTGGCTATATTGCAAGAAGGTCATGATGGATTTTTGTACGTTGATGTATTGGAATTCTATTAAATGTTCTTTAAAGGAAATTTTATAGATCTTGGTTTTTATTTATTTAATTGTAGACATTTATAAATTTAATTTATGTGTGTTCACTTTGTAATCCTTGTCAATGATCTTCAGAATTGCGCAACCTTAAACCCAAACACTTTAAAGAGGGCACAAAATAAGTTTTTATTCCGCATATTGCCCAGTTATTACATAATATGGTTTTTAGTTGTCTGGACGGAAAGAAAGTTGGCAAAATAACCTTTCTTTCAATTTCACTTCATACTTCAATTTTGGTAGATTAAGTTTATAATTTTAAATATTAGTCTAATATATGACTATCAGGGAAACAGTTGTAAAATTTCAAGTGGGCACCATTTTTTTTTTCCATACAATAAAATTAAAAATTTCTTAGAAGGGAATTTGGTAGTCTTCTGTTGTGGTTTTAGGTAATCCTTATATGAACTCTTCAGATTTCAGAAGTGCTCCACAAAACAGGAGGCCTTATGTGGACTTCCTCTTTTGTGAAGGATTAGTGGCTTAATATGTCATACATGTCGTGGAATACCTCTTTATTGACGATCAATGATAGAATGTCCGCTTGTAGGACAAAAATGTAACTATTCATCTTCTCAATTTTGTGTGAAAAGGGAAAACCATCTGTAGTAGTTTCACTTGCAGACATTGCTTTTAAATTATTGTAACCCAAGATTCACTTGTGGCAGTGACAAAACAAATGATTTCCAAGGTTAGGGTTTGTTGTTAAAGACTTAAAGGATTTCACATTCAAATTAAAATGTGACTTGGATGACTCATTCTTCTACTTGGCACCCTCGAAAACCAAAAAAAAATTGAAAACATAAAATGAATTTATAAACAACTACATATGTATATAAAACATTTACTATATGCAAAAGGTACATTTTAAATTTTTTTAAAATTCTAATCTCTTAGTTCTATATAGAAATAGGGTCTAAAATTAATTCAAATCTCCAATTTCATAAAAGTACATGATAGTGTTATATATATATATATAAACATTTAAAAAGGTAAAGCTTTTATTTTGAATGTTTTAGTTCTTTGTTATTTGTGGATGTGGGGTCTAAAATTAATTCAAAAATTAAATCTAAAGCAAGCAAATACTCTTCTTCTATAATAATGTGTTTGATATAAATAAACATGTATTTGGTATATATACATATATATATAACTTAAAATGTACAACATAAAACTTTTATTCTTAATCTTTTGGTTACGTACGTATTTATGTAGGATCTAAAATTAATTCAAAATTCATATTTGAAGCAAATAAATGCTATTATTTCAGGTGTAATTTAATAAATCCAACAAGAGATCTTTTTATTAATTCATTCAGATAATAAGTTAAAAGTTTAGGGTAGTGTTGAATTAAATAGTTCAAAATTTTTTAGTAGGTATTCATCTATACAATCTCCAAAAATAAATGTTAATCTATTTTTTAGAACAAATTTGTTGTTGCCCATTTTGATATTGAAATAAGAAACATATAACCTTTGAATGAATGTAATATTTTATAGAAAAAAAGCTTCCCACATAGGTTATGATAACTAGCATACATCAAAGAGGGCTCCTTGGTCCTTTAAGGGTTAAAGGAAGAACATAATGGAATTTTTATTATATTAATTTTTCCCAAACTTTCAGTTTGTTCATGAATCTCTGGGGCACCAAATTCTATTACCAAATTCTATTATTTACAATACTTTGAAGCTAAATAAATTAACCAAGTTATTATCCTTTATAGTTTCTACATTTAAAAAATTATTATTGGATTCTAGTTTTAGTATCAAATATTCAATTTTGAAAATGAATGATTGTGATTTTTCTTTCAAGATTTTGTGCAACGGTATTATTTGTAATTCTTGTTTTCTTAACGTCAAGGGCTCTTGAAAATGAACCTTAAATACACTAGAATGAAACAATGGAAATATGGAATAGTAAGTAGTCATTGAGGATCTGTAATGAAAATTTTAAAAATATGCTTTTAAATAATTTTATTCAAAATATTCAGCATGTGACAAAACAAATGATTTTGAAGGTTATGAGTCCGTCATTTAAGGATTATTGCAACCTTCTTCTTTAAACAATTAGGAGGGGGGTTCTAAAATGGATAGTAAGTGGTTTAAAATGAAGTACCCCCCAGTATAGGTATAATTGAGCCAATTATTTTTTCACAATTGTTAAACGAATTTAGGGTTTAGGGAACCCTCAAATGTCGAGGTGGACGTTTTGTGGCCGATGAATGTTAAAAGAATCTACTGTGTGGGACAGAAGTGCAACTATTCATCCTCAAAATTTTGTAGGAAAAGAGAAGACCATCTACAACTCATTTGACTTCTAATGAGTGCTTTTGCATTATTTTAATCCAACAATTCAAACGGTGTCAAAACACATGATTTCCACGATTATGAGCCCGTCGTTTAAGGGTTAAATTTAGTAAGGATTACATTTAGGTCAATTGAATGTATTGCTTTTTGAATTTTACACTGCTTGTTTTTGGTCAAGTCATATTTATTTTCAAACAGAACGTGTATGGGCTTTATAAGGTCTAGAATCACAAAAAAGTTCCTACAATTACTTAGAAATTCATAAGGAATTAAAAAATGCTTTGACATTATGAACCACTTGTGCTCGATTCCAAGTCAATTTTTCTTCGAGTGAAAACAAAATGAAAATAATTTCCATGGTTATAGGGCCATGGTTTTAGGGCCACGGCTTCAGGACCATGGTTTCAAGGACTCCGGTTTGGCGGCGCGGTGAAGGGATCATCTCTCCCAGGTTTTTTCCGCTTCATTCCCGCTTGGTTTTGCGTTGGTTCTGCGTGTTGTTTCGTTTTCGTTTTATTCCTTCCCGCTTGCTGTTCTCTTCTGTTGTTCTCTTCTGCTTCCGCGTCGGCGCATACACCTTTCCTTCCGCGTGGGGACGTTCTTTAGCATTTGTTTTGGTTTTTGATTCTGTTTCTTGGGCGTTGTTTCGTGGGCATTGCGTTCTTCTCGGATTTTCCATCGGTGCGTGCTGCGGAGTTTAGGGTGGGGGCGGCGGCTTCCTAAACCAGCCAATCAATCATCCTCTGTTGGTGAGTTCTTCGTGATGCGTTTCTCCATTTTGAGTTCTTTGTAATGCGTTTCTACTTGCATTTGGGTTGAATTAGACCTCAACTGCTTGCATTTGCGGTCAAGTTCTTTGTAATGCGTTTCTACTTGCATTCAGGTTGAATTAGTCCTCAACTGCTTGCATTCGCGGTCAAATTTCTGAGGTTCATAACGTATTCTGCTTTCCTCTTTCATGTTTTTCTTGTAGTTCTAGTTGTTTTTGCTCTGGATTTCGTTGTTCTTGTTGTAAATCTTGTTGTTCTTGTTGTTTTCGTGGTTTCTGATTCTGTTTTTGTGGTTTCTTTTTCTTTTTCTGTTTTCAATTTCGTTTTTGTTGCCGAATCTATTTTTTGTTGTTGTTGCAGGGTCTTTTTTCTGTTGGATTAGGTTGATGTTTGATTCACAAATATCTCATGTCTCTGTTTGGAAGTGCAAGGTTACAACTCAGCTGAACAAATTATTTTTTCCTGTTTTGTTTCTGTTTTGCAGAATCAAAATCCTCCGAAGCAGTGTGTGCAGCAAAGTACTAACACAACCGACTTCTTCTATAGAGAAGTTCAAAGTCTGGTAATCCTCTCAAACTTTTAGGCAATACCAATCCAATGATAATAGTAGCAGCAATGCAATGTTGCCAATGTAACTTTAACTCGATGCAATTTTAACTCGACCAGAGACCCGTGGATCGGCATTTCAACTCGAGTCGAGTTAAAATACATCGAGACGTGAGTCAATTTTAGCTCGACCCGATTTAAACTCCTCCTCAAGACATAAGAACCTAAGACAGAAACCAACAAAAATCCCCGAAACTGAACAGGTTACACACTAAAAACCTTAACTCGAACCGAGTTAAACCAGTAACAGGGCCGAATCCCACAAAGTAAGAGACAACACAAGGTCCTCGACGGAATATTCAACTCGAAGCGAGTTAAAACGTCGTCGGACCAGTGTAGAGGGTCCCGTGGGGCGCCAGATACTCAAGAAGAGTGTTTTAGAAAATCAAATTTGTACACAAAGTATATGTCCAAGTTCACCAGAGACCACAAACCTCAGAATATTTAACTCGGTCCGAGACAAACACCTGCCAGACACGTGGTAAAGTACAAAAATTAAACAAACGACATGTAGAAGCACCGGGCGGTGTCAAAAGCAAGAGATCGCAAGGTTTAACTTGGTCCGAGATAAACAACCTCAACAGAAAAGGAATAATAGAACACTAACAAAGACCATGTTCATGTATCCGTAAAGTCATCATCCCATACAACTTAACTCGTCTCGAGTTAAAGAGTTCTGGTGTTGTATATCTGCAGACATGGAAGATCAGGTGAAGGGTCTGGAGGTCTACCTAAAAAGATTCCAAATCCCTGACGAAGATAAAGACGACTACGGTGACGCCGACATGCTCGGCGAGTGCTGGGAGTGGAAGGATCCGCAAGAGGTGGAGTACTGGACTCTTGTCCTCGTGCCGATGAACAAGAATCTGTCTTTCCGGACGAAGTACAAGAAGGTCGAGGATAACCTGCCGGTGACATTGACAGAGAGTGTGCGCGAAGTCATCACCAGTCCCGGTGGCCTCATCTTTGTCTGCTGCAAAACCATAAACCCCGAGCAAGAAGAGGAGTACTTTTTCTCGTACGTGGTGAACAGCCGGAAAATAATATTTTCCGTGTCGGCATACCACAATTCCCTCAACATGCCTGACCTAGGCAAGAAAATGACGCTGTGCGCCTATCCTCAGAATATGAAGAAGAAGCCGCAGACGTTCGAGGAAATTAAGGCTGGAAAGTTCTGGATGGTAAACGGCCAGCACTGCGTCGAGGCCTCCAAGAGGATCCAACTGATGGATCAAATTCCCCAGGACAAGAAGGACAAGTTCAAGGTGTGGGAATGCTTTGTCGTGTGGAACAAGGAGGACAGTATCATCCGAAAAATTTCTGCATATTACAACCGTGTGAACCACTTCCAGAACTTCATGCCAACCTGGGCGACGAACATACTGGCTTCACGGTTCGTATGGACGAGTATGGGAAGTCCTATGCCACCGAGGGAGCCCACGGAGCTCGAGAAGATGGCCAAGTCCGTGCCCAAGACGAGAGTAGACGCAACAAACGCGTTACTGTTCCTGGTAAGTTCATAATCCTTAACTCGAGTCGAGTCAAGCGTGCAACCTTGTCGAGTTCCTTGCATGCGGTTCAACACCTTAACTCGAGTCGAGTTAAGCTCCCCCACTAACTTCCTGTGCATTATCTGAAACTACACTTCAGGACTTCAAGAATGCGATCAAGCTCAGGTTCGCCATGATCGACATCAAGAAGAACCAGGGGTATTTGGGAAAGAAGAACCAGAAAGACATTGACATCCATAATGAGATAAAGCTCATTACGGCATCGCAAGATGTATATGACCTCTGGGCTGAGGTCATTTCCAGTAATTCTCAGGGCGAGCTCATCGATCCGGATTCGACAATCGCGATCAGGAACACAAAGGGGTGGAGCTCGGAGAAAGATGGTGTCATGACCCGGGAGTTCTTCAAGTGGATTGGAAACGTCACGGAGGGTGACCTGAAGAGGCTCGCCCTACATCTACTCAGCAGAACACCGAACCGCAAGGCAGCGCACCCGAAGGTCACAATGAGGGCCCCAAGGTCCATTCTCCCTGATTGCTACACTGCGAAGGAGTGGCTCGAGAAGACCAAACGAAAGGCAGTTGTCCGGAGGCAGCTGCACTACCTCGACGACAAACTCAAATTGTTTGACAACGACGGTAACTACAGGAAGAGTTCCTGGAAGGCCTTCAAGCGTAAGTACAACGTCACCAAGGCGACGAAGAACACGCTACTTACAGGTCCCAATGAATCCTTCTTTTCTCAGGCCAAGATGCCATCCAACAAAAAGAAGACCATCGAGGAATTGTCGCCGGTGGCCTAGGAATTCTTCAAGGTCTTCATGGAGAGCAAGGGAAGATTCATGAAGCTAGAGGCTACGGCGTTCTACCGGCCCTTTGAGATGAAGGATGACGACTTGGGTGAGTGGGACTTGAACGTCTGGAACGAATCCGTGAAGTGCAGAATCAAGTTGGCGATAATAGACTTCAGAAACATCCCTGGTATCATTAACAAGGAGAAGTCGGCGACATACTTCGAGAAGTTTATGGGCATTCTTGAAGAGGACGCCGTGGAGGAGCTGACCGATCCCGAAGTTTGGCTATGGATCGCCGGTGACAAGGAAGTCGAAGTGGATCTCCGGAGTTACATTCAGACATCTCCATTTGCTGGAACATACTCAGTGCGGTTCGCAGAGTACTTTCCATCTGCTTTCGAACGCATTGCGGATGTTCCCGAGAGGAGCACCCATGCAAAAGAGCCTGTGCAGATGCTCTTCTTGGTGAAGAACGGAGCGGCGATCAAGACTCGCCAAATTCCAAAGACGTTCAGTGTGCCTCCGAGTTTGCACTACAACTCCAAGAGGCAGACCGTAGAGGTGGAATACAGAATGTATGACACGGAACTACGGATGGAATTCTACTTGACCGTGATGGACTTGTTCATTTCGTCCAGAGACGTGGTGTTGTCATACTTCGCGGGAGGGAAGGCTATATGCGCAGCGTGGATAAGTGTACCGAGTTGAAAATTTAACTCGAGTCGAGTTGAGTTGTCTAGTTGGTGGATTGTTTGCTGCGACTGATGCATATGAAGACCGCAACACTTTAACTCGGGTCGAGTTGAATGCATCCTTATCGTAGCTGGTTCAGTCTTGTGTCTTGTAGATTTTCTAACTGTCTCCGCTCTGCTCCCTACAGATGCTATCCCTGGACCATTTCGTCATTGGCGATAGTTCGAAGAAGGCCATGTTCCTCTTCCTTTGCGTGGAATCGGAGAACATGGACAAGGACGACTTTCTGGATTCCGTTTACTTCGTGGACGAGCAACAGTTTGAAGATAGTCGGGTCAGGGGGCCGTCCTCATCTCGGGGGAGGGTCGTCTCCGAAAGGGGAAGGAGGTCCATTGGTGACGATCCCGACAGTACGCCAAGGGCGTCCCAGCAAGACGACATTGTCGACCTCGACGGGGACGATGATGATGTGATGGAGTGGGTCGATCCAGTTCACGAGGGGATGAATTTGACGCCGATTGCAGTCGCTCCATCGGCTAATCTGCAGGAGAGTAGCGACATGTGGGGCTCTTCGGGGTCGTCTGCTTGGGATACTCAAACCCCGGTCTCCCGTCCAAGGCCTTCCCAGAAGAGGAAACCAGAAGCACCTGCGCCTAACTCCCCCATCGATGCAAAGTTCATTTATGAACTAATGAGGCAAAACAACGAGGAACAGGCGAAGGCTCGGATGGAGGATCGTGAGGAGCAGAGGGAAGAAAACAAGCAATCCTGGCTCAAAAACACGGACATGATGAAGCAATTCTTGGACAATCTTCCCGCGATCGTGTCGCAAGTGGCAACTGCAAGTATCTCGGCCTTGATAAATGCGAGGCCCATGATGATGATCGACCCGAACGCACCAACTCCGCAGCTGCTGATCTCGAATCAGGTGCAGGGGTCCGCAGACAGTGCGAGGCAACCGCAGACAGGTTCTGCACACATCACCAAAGGTCCGTCTGCGTCCGAGAACTGGCTGGTGCAAGCCTCCCCCAGCTCGGCACCAAATCAAGTGGAGTCTGCGGAGGATGCGACAAGGACAGTCGCGGAGAGACAGGTCCAGGAAGTTCCCGCGCCAGTGGTTCCTGCGCTACAAGTCGTGCCGGACGACGGATCTACACCGGAGGTTGTCGCATAGGATCAGACTGAGGAAGCTGCCGCAGACGTTGTAGTGGCCGAGCAGTCACAGGGCCCTGTGACTGATGATCCTCCAGGTTGTTCCCTGTGATTCTCTGAGCCTGAGTTCTAACTCGATTCGAGTTAAAACTCCTCAAGTTTTTTTTTGGTGGGCTTTAGGTAGCATCTAGTGATAGAGTAACTGAGGTCTCCAAGTACGCTGTAGGTATTGTAAAGTTTTTATCTCTCAGGGAGACAGTGTAATATAATTGTGTTCTTACATTTCATTGTCTGGCTCTGATCTTTCGCAGTCGCAAGCTTATTGTCCTTGGAAATTGAGGGACTACATATTGTATGCGATGCCATAATTTTTGATCCGGATACGTCTCCCGCATTTATCATTTCCGAAACTGTTCCGCATGTTCCTGATCCGGTGGCGGAGCCTTCTCCGTCATGTCTTGAGAAAGAGAAGGTCCAAGAGGATGTTCGTGATGGCAGAGACGTGGGGGTTGAGGAGGACGTTCCCGAAGACCCTCTTGTGATGCCAGTGGTTTCTCCATCCAGTGATTCGTTGGAGCCAGTAATATCGGCACCGGTTCCACCACACGATGATGCGGTACGTTCTTAGTGTTCTATGTGTACTTGTTAGTTTCCCTTCATGGATGTAAGTTGAACGTCATGGAGACATGGCTGCAGTACTATAGTCTTCGTCCAAAGTGCGTCTATTTAATCGGCACTTTGTCTGTGTTCCTCATGGGCAGGGTGAGAAAATCGTTGCTCTAGATAATGCGGAAGGCTAGAGTCTTCCCCCATTCAAATCCAGGTTGACAAAAAAGTGGTTGAATGTCGTCCTGGATCTGAATGGACTATTGGTCTTTTGTGATGATTTAAGGTATCACATGGTTCAAAGGAGATTTTTCTCTCCCAGTGAGGTAGTCCGTGATCCAGAAGACATCATGGATATTAATAGGGTCACTCTTCGGTTATATGTAAGGAGGTTTCTGAGAGAATTATCCTCCGTTGTGAACGTAGTAGTGTGGAGCTCCATGAACAGAAGCTACGCCCAACATATTTGCAATTATGTATTCAGCGGCATGCAGCCGCCAATGCAAGTTCTCGGCCGAGAGCAGTGTAGCGTTATAAAATGGAAATGGAGATACGGAAAGCTATTGAACTACAGGTTGACGGGCTCGAACAAGGACCTCCAGATCAAGCCTCTAGAAAAATTGTACAAGTTAAAGGGGTCCATTTTCACGGAGGACAACACAATTATAGTGGACGACAAGCCGGAAAAACACTTCATGAACAATGCCGCAAATGTTGTGCTCTTAGATTCGTGGTTGCTTGAAGGAATTGGGTCGAGAGATGAAATCCTCATGAATGAACTTCTGCCCTGGATTCAGAGAGTGCACGCGGAGAGGCCCTGGGGGTTTATCCGTTTTTGTAGAGACGATTCTATTGGGGGCGTCCACCTCGTGAATGAACTCGACCAATCCAAGTACAAAATGCTTTGTGCGGCTCTTAAAGAATCAAATAGACTTTTTGATGAGTGGAAAGAGAATAATGATGAACATGACGGCCCTCCGCCAACCCCGAACGTTCTACGCCGCAAGGAGCTTAAGCTATCAGACATCTTGTTCCTACTTAAACCAACTCCGCGCTAGAGCAGGTCGTAGGTGTCGTAGGGTTCTGGCTTCTGTGGAGTTGTAGTGTATGTACTTTGTGTAGAAGTTATAGTGCGACTATTCATTAGTAAAAAGTACAAATTTTTTTTACAATGCAGGCCTCTGTTTTGTGTCCGAGATTTATGTGTTTTGGTGGCATCAAAAGAACATTGTGAAGACAAGTGTGTGGCCTTTGTTGATTCGGTTGTTGATTATGGGCAGCTCGCCATATCGCAAAGGGGGGTTCGGCATATCATGTATTCAGTAGCCACGACGCAGTCTACAATGGATTTCTCTGTGATGGATGTAGATGATGGTGTTGTCGATAGTCCTCCCAATGGAGGAAAACGTCCTGTATTGGTGCACTCTCCATCTCCTCTCAAGTCTCGTCCGCAGTCGATGTCCCCACGAGATCGCTCCGGGATGAATCCCGAACTGCAGAGGAAGCTTTACGTTGATGAAATGGGTGTCGTGGCCCTTGATGAGGTGTGTTAATAATCCGTGTCTTTGCACTCTTTTCTGTTTCTAAGTGATGCTTTGTAGACAAGTTAGATTGTATGTCTCACTTACAAATTCTATATTTGCAGGTGGATGACATAGTGCCTATGTCTGTCGCCATCGTCGACAAGACTTTCAAGGACGTCGAGCCTACAAGTCACAAAGACCAACCAACCCCATCGACGGGTTTGCCTCATCCTCGACTTAAACCGTCTTCATTGAATCTTGCCAAACGGCAATGCAAAACACATGATGGATTGCCTCCTTTTCAATGTGGCCGTCATCCGTGGGACGCTTGGGAGCGGAGGTCCTTGAAGAAACAAAGGCGGGAAACTGTGCACCAAAGATCTGCTAGTAGTAGCGGATATAGTCGAGGGCCAGAGTTATTGAAGGCAATGGAGATGTTGAAGAGTAGGTCGCACTCGTAGTACATACTAGCTTGAAGACCAGCACCAAAAACTTTAGAGGTCCATAAGTACATTGGTGTAAAATTTTGGTGAATCATTCAACTATTGATTGAATGATTCCAAATTTTGGATTCTAGGTTCTTTGCTATTTTTCAAGCAAAGAAGCAAAATTATATTGTGCATAGCACTACCGGCTTATAGGTTGGTCCAAAACTTATTAACAAAGTATTATATCTTCCTTAGTTGTGGTAGATCAGTAACTGGACGCTTCTTAGTTGTGGTAGATCAATAAACAATGCTTCTGCAAACATGCATTATGCAATGTAAATAACCTTTATATAGAAATTTGATGATTTTTTTTCATTAACTATATTGTATGTTTCATGTAGTGCATGCTAGTTCATAAGTCTTCATTTTCAAATATGTTTTAGGTGTCATTTCATTACATTTTATAGGATTCCAAACAAGAATTTCTTCTTTTTTTAACACTTATGTATGTTTCGGGATTCACATGTCACTATACACAAGCTCCCATTTCATTGGAAAACTCCCAAAATGATGAATATGATGTTTTTCATGCAACTCTTGAAGAACTCTTTCTATCGCCAGCACAAAAGAATGCATAAAGAAAACTACTGTTCTATGTTGTTTGCAAACTGGCTTGAATAGTTCAAAACCTCACAAACTCTCCAAACTTGAAAACCACTATCATTAATTGGAAATGGCATAGCCAATTCCACACAAAAGAGTAGTTCCATAAGTTGTTTAGGACTAAACCTATCACCAATGTACTTCACCAAAAATGATTTAATTTCTAAATCAATAGATGCGTTCTTCATTTCTACACTAATCTTAGAAGTCATTCAGCAGCCACTTTAGGATTTAGGCGTCCTTGCAGAGTTGGTTTATTCCCTGATAAACAATTTCGTGTAATGACCCGAAACCCTAAGCACAAAGGCTTACAAATGCGCACCATTCTAATGATCCTCAAAACATCTCCATTTGCAAAGTAAGATAGCCAAAAAGGAGTGCAGAGAAACACCTCCAACTCAAGTTGGAACTCCCTGTGAAAAATCGCAAAATTTGCAAAACCCTCCGCTCGCGCTCCGCTCCCTGACTGCTCCGCTTGCAGACCGCTCAGCTCCGCTCACAGATCGCTCCGCTCCGCTTGCAGACCAAACCGCTCGCTCACCGCTCCGCTCGCAGCCCCCCTCCATTCTACTTGCAGCCCCGCTGAACGCTCCGCTCGCAGCCCCCCTCCGCTCCTCTTGCAGCCTCGCTGACCGCTTTGGTCGCAGCCCCCCTCTGCTCCGCTCGCAGGCCCGCTCCGCTCACCTCTCCGCTCTGCCTGTAGACCACTCCACTCACCTCGCAGACCTCTCCGCTCACCTCCACTCACCTCGCAGACCTCTCCGCTCACCTCCACTCACCTCGCAGACCTCTCCGCTCACCTCCACTCACCTCGCAGACCTCTCCGCTCACCTCCACTCACCTCGCAGACCTCTCCGCTCACCTCCACTCACCTCGCAGACCTCTCCGCTCCGCTCACCTCCACTCACCTCGCAGATCGCTCCGCTCCGGACGCAGACCCGCTCAACTCGCAGACTGCTCCACTTGCAAAACCCTTTGCTCCGCTTGCAGATCGCTCCGCTTGCAGATCGCTCCGCTCCGCGCCCTCGTACAGAACTCTCCAGACTGCTCTGCTCGCAAAACCCTCCGCTCCGCGCCCTCGTACAGAACTCTCCAGACTGCTCTGCTCGCAAAACCCTCCGCTCCGCTCGCAAAACCCTTCGATCCGCGCCCTCGCACAGAACTCTCCGCTCAGAACCCTCCGCTTGCACAAAATCCTCCGCTCACAAAACCTTAGCAGGATGGATGGATGAGATAGATAATAGAATTTGTGATGTTAAAACTAGAACAAAGCTTTTTGAGCCCAGATTTTTTGTACATCAACACTGTGGATGGTACAATAGAATGGCATTGAAGACGTGAATTTATAAAAAGTTGCATGCATAGATGTGAATGGGAGGAAGATTGAGTAGATTCTTATTCAATAAGCGAGACAGAGCTCTTCATTTCTAAATTTGCAGGGATAGAACCTCTTGCAGCTTGTTTCTAGAGCCAAGCTTGTGTTTTTATTTATGGAGAATCCTTCAAAAGTAGATCGCTTGACAAATCCGCATAAGGTTTTGATCAAATCATTTGAGTTGAGCACTTTCAGGTTCAGTGAAGGTCTGGTTTTGACTTCTGTGTTGATTTGCCATGAAATGTTCATGTTTTCGCTTTCCGTCTTCCTGCTAAGTTAGGAATAATGCTGAATATGTCCACAATGAGTGATCTGATTTTATAGTGGTGTATCATTTTTTGATATATAACAAAGGTAAATGAAGATGAGAAGAATTGGAAGTAGAAAAACAAACAACGTGGACTTCTGTGTACGTAGAAGCAAGTTAGTGTAACTGTAATTGCACAATTTTTTAGTGCATCTTTAAACATTTGAACCCACTTGGACTGGTAATTTATAGTTGTGGTGGTGTGTACTTTCTCTCCATGCAATAAAATATTGTGTTATGTTTCAAAATAAACAGATAATATATCATATGGACTTTGACAATCAACAGATTTATAGAAGCTCACTGTACCCAACAATGGACGATCTTAATGCAAGAAAGCTCACTGGAAAGCGATCATCCTCTTCTATTTTAGTTCACTACAACTAGTAGCACTTATTTATCAGTTCTGCAAAGGAAACTTTTCAAATTTTTAACGAAATTACGAACCTAATTTCTATACTTACAAATGCAACTCAAGATCCCTGTCATATTATTTGGATCTAAGCTGAAATAACGCATTCTTCAGTGAATCAGAACCCTCTCTCATGGCTAACAAGTACGTACTGCGTTCAGCATTTAATTCACGTCGAGCTGCAAGTCCAAGGCTTTGGTAAACTCTAGAGAACCATTTGCCGAGAACTTGAGATGCTTGGCACCATCCTAAGAACGCTCCCATGCTCACAAACTGATCGTTCACTGCAGAAAATTCATCAATCAGACTCCACATAACTCAAGTTTTTTAAATCCTTCAATCCTACATTGAACTTCACGAAGCAAAATACAAGCTTCAATATCTGGTTCAATACTATGGCGAGGAGTCAGGTGCAAATCAAGATAAGAAAACCTTAAGCAACAGCCACTTGTTTGCATGTCACTTATAATTGAAAGGTGAACAAATCTGAAATGACATTGACATCCGACTCACCCTTGTTCTTGATCTGCTTGGAAAGTTCAATGAAGCTAGGGATGTGTTTCTCACTACCAATCATGCACACTCATGTCAATACACTAGCCACATAATGCACTCACATTTGTGTTAATGCATACTCTGATCACAAAGAAAAAGTGTAGATCCACTTGTCAAGTAAATTAAACAACTAGCTAATAGCAACTGTCAATTACTGTTTTTGAAGGAAATAGAACCTACTGTTGGGGTCTACTGTCTTCCAATTTCAGTGCTGGTGCCGACGTTGCCACTTACAGGATGCAAAAGTTGTCGTCGTTCAAAGAGTTTCCATGTCTTCCAATTCTCGTTCTGGAGATTCGTCTCCATCCACAAATACCCCAACTCGCCAATTATTTGCAGCCAGTCCAACCAACGTATTCTGAAGGTGCACAAGTGTATTCTGAAAGTTTTGAAAACCAGATGAGAGAATTTTGAGGGCTAGGTAGGCTACTGTATTGATCATGGCCTGGGTACCATTCTCACAAATTATTGCAGACATGCTCGTCAATGGTGTCATCTGTGTGTGGATAAGAGATGTACTTATCTCACTCAAGAACATAGGAATCAGTGTAACTGTAATTGCTTTTGCATGTTGTGAGTCCCTTTCTTGTGGTAAGCAACTTGACGCATAGCTTGGACAAAGGTACTCAACCAACAAGTTTTACCAATGTGGAGTGCAATTTGTTGTTACTAAATTCTTCCATTGGGAAGCGGTAGAAGATGCAATTAAATTTTGTGGATGACTAGTGTTTTATACCTGCTTCGAGGCTCTTGATTTCCGAGGCCGCTTCACCTGTGGTACTGGCTTGTTGTTCTCTGACACCAAATAATCCACCTGAAAGAATGAAAGTGTTGGCCACAAGTCAGAATTATGGATCAAACCCCATTCGTCAAAGTGGAGAGTGAAAAATCAAAGTTTCCACATGCAAATGAGAGAGTATCGTAAACCAGATGGGAGAACTTTGCTGCAGTTTATTTCGGAAATGAAGATATCAGAATACTGCAGCTATGCTTGTTTCAAAACGAGGTTCAATGTCATAAAAAGTAGAAGTACCTTCTTATCTGTGCATTTGGTTCCTTTCGCTTGAAAAACTTGTGATGCTCTTTGTAGGTCCCATGATATCCATTCCGTGACTTCCAGCATAATAAAGTTTGGCTAATTGCACAAATTCATACAGTTGCACTAGATACAAAGGAATTGTTAGTGCGTCATTACCGGGAGCATTACTCCTCAGATCCAATACAACTCAACACTGTGAATCCTTATATGGTACCTGAATAACTACATACAACAAAGTACAACGCATGCCAAAAAATCACGTCCATGCTCTTACACGAGCATGTGGTACAATAAAGAGAGGCAAAACACAAAAAAATGACAGAAATACCTTAGGGCGAGATCTGTCACTCATCACTGCACTTGGGAAACAGAAAGCCACTTCCTTGATACTTTGATAGTCACCCGCATTTGATGATCATGTCAACGAAATACTTAGATTCGATCACATTGTCAATTTAAAATCACTGATCTAGTGACGTTCTCTTCTGTTCAAAGAGAACATGCTCTGATATCCACTAATCTACTCATCATTATACAATAATTCCTTGAGTAAGCGTGAAAATTTTCAGAAGCACATGCAATTGACTAAATGGGCCACAGCGTCATTATTTCCAAATCCCATCCAAAATACTTCAAGATGAAGTAACCTTAGCTGACATGTACACCTGTTCAGGATCCTCTACAGTAGGAAAAAGAGTTCCGTCATAGTCAAGGAAAACCACCGTCTGCTTTTTTTGAGAATTTTTCATCACTCTGTCCAACGAGTTTCAAGCTGAGGGATGTCAATCCTGCGGTATAAGATATCAACTTAAGCACCCTTTAGGTTTGGATAATATTCTATTCAACATTCAGAAGCAGGAGCACAAAGGTTAGACAATAAAAATAACGCATCTCGCAGGAACAAATCCAAAAAGGCCAAGCCAACAATTTGTCAACCAAATCAGTGTTTCTAGACGAGAAAAAAACTATGGCGGCAATAAAGTGCGTAGGTGCTTCCAAGCCAGGATGTATAATGTGCAACTTCCAAATCGTAAGCTTCAGGAGTATCTCTGTGAAGCAAATGAGTTCGAGGAGGCGATTGAGCCCTCATTGCATCAATCCATTTATGAAATTGACCCTTGTCGGAACGCGAGTTGTGCTTTTTCTGTAGGAAAAAGAGAACGGTGTTTCTTACCTCCATACCCTCTTCCACGCTTGCTGTGGTCTCCAAGAAAGATGATGACTTGATGGACAGAATTGTTGTTGCCAGCTGAGATCGACACCAACCGCTGCGTCACCTAGTTCAATCAGCAAAGACAAGCAAACACTTATCACTGAGTACCTACACCTGATCCTTAGCAAACACAAGCTAATACTTACTTTGGGCGGGCGGAGCTGCATGAGCAAGTAAACCTGCACGATAAGTTTCCGTAAATCTCATACAGTGCTGTTAAACAAACCCTAACAATCCCACATGACAAGCGAATCACTCCACGCAATGTCAACCATGCAATGTCAATCGAGCGACCACAATCGACGTACATAAAAACATGTAGGATCAATTGGTGCTACTTCAAGCTCAAACCGGAAGTACCCGACGTTTTCGAAAGATTGATATCACACAAGTAGGAGAACAAACCCCTAGAACGATTGATTGCTCACCTTGTTGCCGCTTGGTCTCGGGCGAGAAATCGCGAAGCTCCCAGCGCACAATGGTGCGGAGCGCTTTCTTTTGCTGCCGAAACTTCACCACCGTCGTCCCTACAGAGTTCTTGAGCGTGGCCATGGTGGTCACCAATTTCCGTCCCAGTTCCGCTACAACCTGCTGCATTCGGTCTTCGGTATGCCCTAATTCTACCTCAGTTACAGAACCTTAACTAGCTCCTCCACTTTGCTTTCGGCCACCACCGAATGAAGTCAAAAATCACATCAGAACTCTCTCAAATCTATCACTAACTTAGTGTCCTCATTCCCGAATTTCATCTCGCACATAATTCACTGCATTGCAACCCTAAAAATCAAGCTCAAGGGAAAGCTTGTAAGATTGAAGGAACATGCGATCAACTGAGGGATGAGATTCAAACATATGGCATTGTCGAATTTAGAGAATGGGAGGAATATACTACGATACCTTTACACTGCACCTCCTGTGTGGTGGGGAAGTACTGATTTCTTTACTTAAGAGCTTCTCGTGAACTTCGATTCTTCATGCGAGTTACAAATGAGGGAATCTTGCCTTGTGAGTTTTATGTCGGTTCCATTGTGTAAGCGTGCTTACAGAAAAAGGCTTCCAATTCAATGTTTGCAGTTGATTGTCATGCTGCAAGTGGCAGCATTACACGGGCACTGGAACTCACCACTCACAGACAAATGTGATCCACGTTCAGTACAAATCAGGTGCACACAGAAGTCTAGCAAATGGCAAATTCAAGATTGTCCATAACCTTTACATTATTTATCCAAACGAAAACAAACCAAAGCTTTACATGTAGACAAAAATATAATCTATGAGACCCCAAAATTCAAAAAATTCAAGTTTATTGAATGCAGAAAGTTACTCAATCTCCCCGACGCCTCTGCGACAAACTTTCATGGAGAAACCTAGTGCTGTAGTTTTGCTAGATAACTCTGTGCCTCTTTCAAAGTTTTAAAACTTCTGAACTCTTGACCCTTATAACCATTTACTTGCCGCTTACACGTCTCTCAACTATCATACACTCTAGGTCGGAATCCCCTTTTCACTGCATAGAATTTATGTGGCTCAATTCTTCTGGCAGCAGAATATGTATCGACAGGAAGAGAATGTACAATATTTGGCTCGCAGACCGTAGAAGACTCCGCAGCAGCCCTCACTTCTTGAACCGCAAGAATCGAGACAGGCAAATCCGACACTTCATCTTCAAGTCGACGCCACAATCGTGCACAAAGAATATCGCTCACCATAACGAAACAATGCGCCACGATTTTGTGCAGAGAAGCCAACAACGCCCACAGCAACAACAACATCAAATCGGCTAAACTTAAAGGACGTTCCTGACGAACACTTGATCTTTCATAAGAAACTCTAGCGCCATAATCTGCCATAGTTTCGCTCCTCTCAATTCCTAGAAAATAGAAAGCTTCAGATCTTGGGGGATGAGAGGGTGAAAGAGTTGACACGTAATGGTCAACTGAATAGAGAAAAGATTGAATTCATATAGGATGGATGTCATACTTTTGGCATTAAGATTAAACGAAAATAGGGGTTCTAGCAAGTACGGATTTTTGAGTTGTAGTTGCACTCTAATTGCAGTGGATACAGTTGCACGCAACTACTGTGCAACTAGAGTGCAATTACACTGCAACTGTACCCACTGCAACTCAAAAACTCGTAGTTGCAGAATCCCTATTTTCCTTCTAGTGATATTACCGTTGTGTGATGAAAGTTACACGTCATTGTTCTTTAACCTGTAGCTTATACACATGTGTGCTCTTCCTAAAAGAAGTTCCCATAGTGAAAATCGTGGCCCTGGAGGATGAAATCTATAGACAGAAGTCACCCCGCCTACCTAGCTCCATTCAAAGTTTGTATGAAAGTTGCTAAGGAATGCAGAAACTCTTTGAAGTTGAAAGACGTTGGTCTACATAGCCCCGGCCTTTGGAGTGCTTGAAATCTATCAGTGCCAAAACATTTCATTGTGCAATTCGTTCAAATTCTGTCACTTGAATTATTCTTTCTTTTCATCGTTTCGGCTATATGGGAGAAGGTTTAGGGTTTATGCATAGAAGATTGGCTAAGTTGAATGCATTCTTCTGTTAGTTTAGTATTTCCTTTCTAAGGTACAAGCATATTCAAAAGGCAATTGTAGTGGTTGCAGTTTAAATTGCACTGAGATTGGAACGGAGCCAAGGTAGGATGGATACAAAGAATGATCGAGTACGAGTCGCAAAGGAGCGGCGAAAGCAACTTCATGATGACAAACTATGGGTGAGAGAGTATCGCCGTGCTAGGTTTCATAATTTACAAAGAATGAGTTGTCCATGTTGTAAATGTAAGGGTGGCAAGAAGTGGCTTGTTTCGACAGTGAAGGATCATCTAATCAAAAATGGGAGGGATTCAAAATTTCGTGTGTGGCGAGGACCTGGGAGTAGGGAGACATCAGATGAGGAATGGGAGATTGAATTCTGGAGGTCTACAGGCGAGTCTGTAGGAGGTGAAGAAGTACCTGTCGATAATGAAGTGGACACTAGGAATATGCTCGACAACTTGTTCCAAGGAGTTGAAGACTCAGAGGCCATCGAAGCACAGCTCCATGATGTGGAGGCCATGGAAGAACGACTACATGATACAGTAGTAGAGGCTTTTACTATAGCAAACAACGTTAACAGCGAATGCAATTCTAGACCAAGCGTAGATGCTGCATTGGAGGTGCAAAATGCTATGCCGCAAGAAGAATCGGTAGGTGATACAGATGAGCTACCAGAGCTTCAAGGTCCAAGCAATTTTGATGCTCAAATTTTGGAGGAAGCTCTACATGAATTGTATGAAGGTGCTCAGTGTACAAAGTTGGCAGCCACAATTCTTCTCATGAATCTGTGCACAGTCCATGGAGTTAGTAACAATTTTGCAGATGAATTGTTTATTCTTTTGCAAGGACACATTCTACCACAAGGGAATATGTTGCCAAAGAATTTTTATGCAGCTCGAAGACTAACAGGCAAACTAGGATTGGCTTACAATAGCATCCATGCATGCGAGCAAGGATGTGTCTTGTTTAGAGGTGAACTCCAGGATGCTACAAATTGTCCAAAATGTAATTGTCCAAGGTACAGGGATGAGATGAGGAAGAAGTTTCTAGTAAAAGTTTTGAGGCATTTTCCCATCATCCCAAGACTGCAGTGCATGTTTCGTAGCCCAGTATTGTCAAAGTTGTTGTTGTGGCATTCAGAGACTGCAAGCAATCTTCTTGGAGGAGACAATTTAGTGCGACATCCATGCGATTCAAAAGCGTGGCGCCACTTCCATGAAAATGTGGACCCAAGTTTTGGTGAAGACTCCAGAAATGTCCATTTTGCTCTTGCTGCAAATGGAGTGAATTCTTTCAAGCAAAACCGCTCAAGTTGGTCTACTTGGCCAGTGACTTTGTTGAATTATAATTTGCCCCCTTGGTTGTGCACCAAAAAATTCTTTATGATGTTGGCTTTGTTGATTCCTGGAAAGCAATCCGTAACTGCTGAAGTGTTCGACGTGTATCTAGAGCCCTTGGTGGATGAATTGTTGGAACTGTGGAAGGGGGTACCTGCACATGATGTTGTCCAAGAAATTGGTGCTCGTTCTTTCAACCTCAGAGCAGTTCTTATGTGGACAATACATGACTATCCTAGATATGATACAGTAGGAGGATTTGCACATCAAGGATACGTAGGGTGTGCATGGTGTGGTGTTGATTTAGGAGCAGAGCATTCAACGGAGTTATGTAAAGAAATCTATCAAGGGGCTCGCACATGGTTGCCTACGAATCATCATTATCGCTCAGAGCGCATGAAGGATCACTTTGATGGGCAATTGGAAACACGTGGAAGGCCCAAGATTGTGTCTGTGGAAGAAGAGTTGGAATACGCGGAGCAATATAAGGCTTGGAAGGAAACAGGGAACAAAGACGGTGCTCCAAGAGATCCATCTAAATTGCATGGAGTAAAGCGAGCTAGTATTCTTTTCAAGTTGCCATACTGGAAGGTGAGTTGTAGCAATCCATCCACTAAAACAACTAAGAAGCAACCATGACTTATAAGTAGAATAGCTATACAGCACAGTCGGGTCAAAGCACACTCAAAGGTACCATTGGGATTACTTTGCTAGGATAGGACTTGAGTCCTTTTTTGAACTTTTGAAGCTATAAATTACTTTAATGTTGTCATTTTAAAGAAAAAATTATAGATGAATAGTATTGCAAAGTCTCTTTTTAACAATTTGGAGAGAAAATTTCATGAAAAAAATCCTTTAAAAGATAAAAATCACCAATTTTAAGGCTAAATTTAGTGTCTTTTTTACAATATAGTACTTTAAAAGGATATTTTCATCCAAATTTTTTATACTTCTCAAACATATGACTATTTAAAAGAATTTTTAGTTAATAAATTTTGTACTAAAAATAGTATAATTTTTTAATTAATTGATTGATTATTGACAAATTATTGATTTCATCCAATACAAAATTTAGACATTTAATTCCAAAAATAGATTATACGGGGACCTTGAAGTTAATAATATATACATATTTTGTTTGAATACAATCATCATTTGGATTATTTTTTATATTGAAAAGGACGTTCACAAGTTTTTACTCCTGAATATTATAGAAAATAAAAAAGTACTCAAATTGTAGCAAAATAGTCCTTTTTTACTGTATCATATGATTATATATATACATGATTTTTTTGGATTCAATCACATTATTATTCATCAAAAATTAGAATCCTTTTTTATTATTGAAAAACCTGACATGTTGACATCTGAACTTCAATTGGAACTAAATAAAGAAATTTTTATTTTTTGATGAATAAAACAGTATTAGGCTTAACATGACTTGAAATACTAGACAAAAAGGACTAAACTACCTATAATTAATAGATTAGCATTAAAAAACGGTAGCTAAAAAGAATTGACATTGCAGATTTTAGTGCGTCTGACCCCTTTTGTGGTACATTTGAGTGTGATTTGACCTAGTCGTTAGAAAAATGATAGTCAATAGTTGCGTAACAGTTGAACCATAGTTGTGCTATAGTCGCATATCAGTTGTGACATAGTTGCATACCAGTTGTACCACCGTCGCATATTAATTGTGTTATAGTTGCATATAAGTTGTGCCATAGTCACATAGTAGTTGTGCCATAGTTGCATACCAGTTATGCCATAGTCGCATAGTAGTTGTGCCATAGTTGCAAAACAATTGTGCCATAGTCGCATATGAGTTGTGCCTTAGTTGCATACCAGTTGTGCCATAGTCGAATATCAATTGTGTCATAGCTGCATATCAGTTGTGTCGTAGTTGCATATCAATAGTATCGTATTTGCATATAAATTGTGCCGTATTTGTTTTCAAAATGTGGTAGCATTGCATTTGTAATGTGTGCCTACAATCTACTCTGAAGCACCTGTATTGTACTACTACTGATCCTAATTTTCGACTAAAATCATCTGTATATATACTTTTGAGAGAGATGAAATGATAATAAAAGCATTGGGGAGGGAGATGTCCAAGTGAATGTGTCTACATATATAGCGTCAGTCTTTGTTCCTTGTCAATTTCATACTAATTTGAGAAGAATGTTCATGTGGCCAGAGACTTCTTATCTGCTATACGTTGGATGGCATGCATTGTGAGATGAATTTGGCCAAGAATTTTTAAAAAACAGTAAGTGGAAAAAAGGATACAGTGAAAGTGCGTCGGGATCTACAAAGAAGAGGTATACGGAAGCACCTATGGTTGACACCGAGCCCTCGTAGAGCTGGTAAGATGCTGAAACCAGCTGCAGGATACGTTCTCTCTGATAAAGAGTATGAACAAGTTGCAAACATTCTGGCTTCTGTGAAGCTTCCTTCAAGGTACTCCTCATCATTTGGAAAACATATGAAGGCCAAAAAATTTGGGAGCCTCAAATTACATGATTATCATGTGTGAATGCAACGGTTGATGCCATTGGCATTGAGGGGTCTATTGAAGCCTGGACCTTGTATGGCCGTCATACGGATGTGCAAGATATTTCGAAAAATATGCACAAAAGTTTATAATCTAGCGGAGTTTGAGTCACTTCAACTAGATGTGGCTGAAAGTATGGCTCTACTAGAGATGGAATTTCCACCGTCCTTTTTTGACATGATGACACATCTGCTGTATCATCTAGTACAGGAACTTGACTTGTGTGGACCAGTGAGCACAAGGTGGATGTATCCAATTGAAAGATACATGAAAACATTGAAGAATTATGTTCAAAACATGGCTAGACCAGAGGCGTGTATGGCAGAAGGGTACGTGAAGGAAGAAGGTCTTGACTTTGTAACAGAGTATCTACAAAGATTTGAAGTTCTCAAGAGGCGTATATGGGATGCAGAGGAGGAATTTGGCGATGCTGAAGAGGTTCTTCAGGGAGTGAGTCGACCACTTGTAATGTCTCCTGCATTGCGGGATGCAGCGCATAATTATGTGCTGAATAATGTTGCTATTTTGGAGCCACTTGTCAAGTAAGTGGTACTAGCTTCTTCTTCCACTTGTAGAATCCATTTAATAAAACAAGGATAGGTTGTAATATATTGATATGAAATTAGTGTGAATAGCAAACTACTGACTACCATGCATTTGAAAAGCAACTAAAATGCAACTGAAAAGCAACTAAAATGCAACTAAAATGCAACTAAAATGCAATTAAAGTGCAAATAACATGCAACTGAAATGCAACTAAACAGCAACGAAACTGCAACTAACATGCAACTAAAATGCAAGTATCGTCACTTCAAATTAATGTCTGAGGTAGGTGGATGGAATTGACCGTCTATAGTATTTGCTACTAGGAAATCTTTACATTTATGATTTTGAACTTCTATCTTGTGTGTGCAGGAAGTGGAAGGAAGAACGTGAAATTGATCCAAGCACAACACCACTTGATGCGTGGATAAGAACGGCTCTTTGCAATAGTAGTGCTGATGCTCACACTCCGGAGGACAGAGATAGGATGTTATTATCCAACAGACCATCGCAGAAGACACTTCGATATTCTCGTATGAGAGCTTTTGGAAATCACTTTAGGGTTGACGGTAACTCTTCTAACCAATTGCAAACATATGATTGCGGTGTTGCATCTGTATTCGAAATTCCAGCTCCTGATCTTCGAGACGTGTCAGTGCACTACGTCGGAGTATTGAAAGATATATTCAAATTAGATTATAGATGTCTTAGCAATCCAGTGACACTATTGCAGTATGAATGGGTGAAAAAATCAGACAATCGAGGAAATCCAACATACATTAGGGACAATTATGGTTACTTTCCTTGTAGTGAACTTTCGTCACAAAATGCGGAAGATGCTTGATCCTCTATTATTCCAAGCCAAGCAACCCAAGTGTTCTTTGCATCTAATGTGCTTAGGAAAGAAGATTGGAAAGTAGTATTACACAAGTAACCTCGTGCTCGACGAGAATTTGTAGACACATCAGATGTATTCGTTAGCACCACTGTTCAAACTTCTGGTCTCGCTGCTCCAAAGAATGTGCCTCCTCTACCTACTGTCCCATCTCTGGTTGGAGCTATAGAGTTATCTGTAGAGGACAATCTCTTGGCATCTGCAAGATATTAAGAGCATTCATAGAAAATATTCATTTTCTAAACAAACTCTAATTGTTTTCTAGTTGCATTCCAGCTATTCTATAGTTGCATGCTAGTTATTTCGTAGTTGCATGGCAATTGTTCTGTACCTGCATGCTAATTGTTCTGTAGAAGGATGTCAATTGTTCTATAGTTGCATGCTAGTTGTTCTCTAGTTGCATACGAGTCATTGTATAGTTGCATGCTAGTCATTTTGTAGTTGCATGGTGGTTGTTCTTTCTAGTTGCATTCTAGTCCTTCTTTAGTTGAAATCCAATCAATTTATAGTCCAATCCTAGCGTACACGTGTCCACATCAGCAACTATGATGAATGTCGGATGTAGAAAACCTCACAGTCACTTCTCTAGTTGCATACGAGTCACTTCTCTAGTTGCATACAAGTCACTCTATAGTTGCATGAGAGTCATTTTGTAGTTGCATGTTGGTTGTTCTTTCCAATTGCATTCTAGTCCTTCTTTAGTTGAAATCCAATCAATTTATAGTCCAATCCTAGCGTACACGTGTCCACATCAGCAACTATGATGAATGTCGGATGTAGAAAACCTCACAGTCACTTCTCTAGTTGCATACGAGTCACTCTATAGTTGCATGAGAGTCAATTTATAGTTGCATGAGAGTCATTCTCTAGTTGCATGTCGGTTGTTCTTTCCAGTTGCATTCTAGTCCTTCTTTAGTTGAATTCAAATCAGTTTTTAGTTGAATCCTAGCGTATAGTTGTCCACATCAGCAACTATGATGAATATCGGATGTAGAATATCTCACAGTAAATTCTCAATTACACTTCCGAAACCCTACTTTTCATTCTACGACTACTTAGCAACTATAACAGTATAGTCGTCAAATCTGGTGCAAATACAGAGGGATATAGTCGCAGAGTAGTTGAATAGGACACGTAGTTACATTTGAGTCGGTTGTGAAAGACTGCTTTTTCTTCCAGTGATGATAGAATCAAGTAGACACAAAGAGAGATGATTTATTGTATTGTATGAATTACTAAAATCACAAAAAGGCATTGTGACAATGGTATATGACAGAAGTGGCGAATGATATCACGCATATTGAAAGAATCCACTATCAATAAAGTTCTAATGACATGGAAGCAATGTAAGACAATTAGACAAGACAAAGTACAAAAATAAAGTGTAGTGGCCCTTTTAGTCTCACTACATGCAATTAATGAAAGCGTACAATGAAAGTAGTCAAGACTTGGAAACACACTCTGAACTGCTAACATCCACAGAAGACGCATCACTCGAAGTGGCACTAGAACCTCTCTCAGTGCTGCCACTGCTAGTAACAATAATAACCTTTGTTGCCTCATAGTCAATGTATCGACGCACATTCGGGTCATACCGAGGTAAAGTAGGGACTTTCATAGGACTATTCCTGTTCGCAAGGTCAATGGCCATTGCCTCAATGTAACATGGTAAAGACAACGAACTTGGAGGACTAGGAAAAAAGTCTACCAACCTGTGGAGATGGAAAACAATGAAACGAAATTAGTTTTTATTGTTGAAGGAAAAAAATTTGAAATGAAGGCAAATCAATAAAGGGTAGGACTTACGTACACATGCAATTCTTTGCAATCCTCTTTGTAGGTCTTTCCTTAGCGGTGCCTTTTGGGGCTGGTGGTTCTTTTTGTTTCTTCCCCATGGAGCCCTCGGAGGAAACTGCAGTGGAGAGGGAAACTAGAACAGCCTCAAAGATTTCTTCATCGGACTCAAGAGCAATGAGGTGACACCTACTTCGACAGCAAGCGTGAATGCTGGAGCCTAGAAGAAAATCAAATATGTCGCATAAGAACCAAAGCAAATTGGTGAAGGACAGAAATTCACAAGAATAAAAAACAAATCAAGGGTGAAGATTATACTAGTTGATGCATTGCAATCCAACACTACATCCCCAGGTTTGGAAAAGCTCTCAATAAGGAGTTGCATAAAAATTGGGTCTTTCTCATGCGCTTTTCTCCACATTTTATCCCCATTCTTCAAGGCCGTAGTCGAATTAGTGTAGTTGTAAAGGGCAGCTTGCCCCACAATATCAGTGCCCAAATTACTGAGGTCCCGATTGACTTCAATGGAGAATTTGGACTGAACAGGATTGTTAAAGTATGACTCCTTCATGTAGAGGATTATCCAAAACCGTTTAGTCTGGAAAAGCAATATACAAAATTGGGAGAAGATAAATCATTAACGTCCATATGAAGTAAGGACACAATATAAAAAGGATAAAAGGAGAAACCAATGGAACGGGAAGGCATGAAACTATTACCGTGCGATTGTGGTTTTGGTACGATGTGAGTAGCATATCGTTGACGCCCCACCAATCATACGACGCTGTGAAACCATAAGCTTCTGCAAGGGCATCAGTCGCTTGCCGGACATCTGGAATATCAGGGTGAAAAAGCATAACCGGGTGAATGCAAGAAAGACTAGTACTATTTTTTGTCACACTTGACGTGTCGGACTTGTTATCGGCTATAACTTTTGAAGAATGAATCCAATTAACTTGAAATTTTTTTTGGAGATGGCTAACATGATCTTATTTAGATTCCTTATTTTTCAAAAATATTTAAAAATCATTTTATATTTAAATTTCAATTTAGCTAATTTGTCACACTTTGTAGTTTAGGGGTTTTTAGTTCTGGGGAGAATCCAAACTTAATGATCTAGACCTGAAATTTCTGTGGTCTATTCCCATAGTAGGAAGTCATGTATCTACCAAAGGAAATTTAAAAATATTTTATTTTATGCCCTCCACATACGTGCAAATAGGGCTCCCTCGCTAAATTCCCGACCGCCTTTACCTCGTTCTAAGGAAACCTCTTCCATTCTTGAAGTCCTTAGGCAATTGCAAACTAGACCACGTGGGAAGAATGACCTGAAGTTCTTAAATCTAGATACTCTACGTTGCGAAAAGGTCAAGTACTTACCACCAGAATTTAATGGGGATGTACTTTTCGAACTCCCTCCTCTTCTTTCTTCTACTTCTCCATCTATAGCTCGCCAAATGGAAGGCATGGATAAACGGTTCGATGGACATGCATGGACCAAAACTTACACCACTAACATTGTGAATGATTTTGGTCTCAAGTTTCGATCTTCTAGCTGTGTTGGTTACCTACAGTGTAAAAACATCGCTTGCCCAAGGTTACGACGCAACGGCTCACATAACGAAACAGAATGGGAGGGCCTTTCGCCGCACGTCTTTTCTCTTGGAGATATCCCTCCGCTGAACTCGACCCTTGTTTGCCGGTTCTGTAAGTCTCCTCCATCTTGTCTTGAATCATGTCCGTCTAAAATGTATTACGTTGTCAACAAAACTGGTATTGGTAGGGCTTGCATCCATATTGGTACTCACCAACATCCTATTGCTAAGGGCACTTGTCGCGAATCTGTTGAGAAAGTCATTGAGCTTGTAAGTAACGAAGTCTCCAAAATCCCTGTTGCAAAGAACTTCGCCATTGCTCTAGCTGCTAGTAAGGAGTTCTTGTCAAATGAGATCTTTGCACTTGACCGGGAAGGCACGCCCGAACCGCTTCGTGGAGATTCCCTGGTCAGGGTTATGGAGAACTTTTGGATACTTAGTTCTCCAAACATCAGAAATGCTATCTCTTCCTTCTGACCGACTACCAATGGAATACCACTTGACAATATTATCAAACTGAAATTGAAGAGTCCCTACGCATATATCCAAGACAGTGTCTTTCCAGGGCAAGGTCAAGAGAAGGTGTACTTGTTCAAAATGTTGGAAGAAGGCCCGGGCAGCGGTGTCGACCTCGTCAAACTTATGCAACCTGGTGGAGACCTCCAGAACTCTTGGATCATGTTTGACCATGTCAAACGAGTAAGGGGCTGGACTACAATGACTGCCCATGTCTATGACGCTGAATACTGCCATGTGATGAGCATCGCCGTCTGTGACATGCAGAGCGAGGATGTCGAATCCCAGAAGTTGATGTGGCTGTAGTTGAATAAGTTGATGGAACGCCACGGAATCTCAAACCCTAACTTCAAAGGCTTCATGGCGGACAGCGCCCAAGCAAATTGGAACGCTGTCCGTGTCATCTACGGGAATGGCGACCCAACCGTGAAGATGGTGGACAGAGAAAGATCTTGTCTACTTCACTAGGTGACATCCCTGAACAGACACACCAATAAGCTCATCAAACCGGAGTTTTGAGAACAACATGTCCGCCTTTGTCGACAATACAAAGACGCCAAGACATTTGAAGAAGCGGAAGAACTTTACCTTGGCATCAAAGGTTGGTGTCTCTCATCGCGTGCGGCCTCTGAAGATGCAGTGCGTGAATTGGATGACTAGTTGGGTTTCTGGCACTTCCATTATCGCCAGTGGGGAGGCTTCATGGACATGGTATAACCCTAAACCCTTTAACCCTAATTTCTAACTTCGGTTCCCCCGTTGTAGCTATACTCAGGGTTGTCTTGTCGGACGGGTTTCCGGGTTTCGGTGACGTATTAGACGTGTCGCATCGCGTGTCGTATATGACATGTGTCGAATATAGGCGACAAATGCGTCGCAAAAAAATTTAGGGTTTGGAAGTTTTTTACCCCATGATAAATGGATTTGTCCTACGTGTCTGGTTGTTCGCAGTGACGTGGAAAGACAGAACCACGTCAGCTTGGGCGATTGCGGGTTAGGGCGAGTGTGGATCGGGGTAGGGCGATCGCGGGTCCAAGAACCAGGGCGACTGCGGCTTCTAGAAGTGGGGCGACTTCGGGTTTGCATGGCAATTTCGGGTCCAATGTCTATGGGCGACCGCGGGTGGGGGATGGGTTGGGCGACTTCGGGTTCCCAATGTGTGGGCGACTGCGGGTACCCAGTGTGTGGGCGACTGCGGGTCCAAAGGTGACAGCGGTTGGGGGGATTCAGGCGGCGACCGTGGGTGGCCTCTGCTGTAATTGAACATGACATCTATTAAAATCTTCTTAAAACTACATGCTTAAAAAGCATTACATTGGCCGCTTATTTATAACGGCTTATACAATTTGCAATTTTGAATAATATACCTCAGGAAATGTAGAATTCAATTCCTCTCACTTGAATGAATGCACAAAATCCAATACAAGTCCACAATAATTATTATAATTATATTAATAACTCATATATATATGGGTCAGGTCCGGGGTATACAAATGAAGTTGTAATTGCATTGCACTTCCTACTACTTTGTTATGGTCACCATTCCAATGCTTGTGAAAGTCTACACACTCCAAAAAAATTCAAATCTTCCTATATGTTTCTCAGCCTCATATACTTTAATATGAGGATGTATCAAAAAGTCACACATAAACTATTAATCTATTATAATCTTCATCTACAAATTTTCGATACAAAAAAACGTATGTTGAATCCTTACAATAGTACTATACTATCTCCACATCTATTCACTAGGATCAAAGTCGTCATCATTTGACACTTCATCGGCATTGGGGTCTGTATCTTCATGCGACTCGTCCCTATTCTCGTTGTCGGTTGAGCTCTCGTTCTCATCTTCTTCTCTTGGCACTGGTACGTTTCGTACCTCTCGTTCTACCTCTAAATTCAGATTCCGCACTTCAGTATCTACACCGGCAACGCCCTTTGTTTGCACCAGTCGTTTCGTGCGCCTCAACACATCCGTGGTTCCATCAGTATTGGATGTACGGTGTCGCCCTCCTCCACTTGATTGACCAACATTTTGATTGGAACATTCCGCCCCCATGCTGAACCGTTGGACAACTTGATTTTGACGTTTAGGATTTCTATGGACCACCTCGTGAACCCTCCTAATACGCTTCCTTCCTCCACTGTTGTGTCTACGCGTGTCCAATGATGATGCCCCTGGGGCTAACGTTGATGAAGGTTGAGTAGGTTGCGGAGCTGAGGCATGGACTTCCTCATCAATGGTCCGTGGTGGACCTCGATGCACCGGCGGCCTTGGCAGATGGGTTGGAATAGACCTTGTGACCGTAGCCACGCTCTGACTTGCTCCTCAATTTAAGGGTGCATTACGATTCAAATTCAGAATAGCTTGTAGAGGCACATCTGAATCGTACTCCACCATTTCTGTTATTCGGGTGGTACGCGCATTCACTGCTACAGGAATTGGGCACCCCTCACGTACAACCTCATCAATGTGTACTGCCTCTTCTTCTTTTTCACTTTCCACAATAACTCGTGCAGCGCTCCGGAGATTTATTGGCATGCTTGAAGACGGATGTGCTAGTACTGGAGATCTTGCAGGCTCTTCTGGTGCAAGCACTAGATTTTGTACGCCTTCGTTGTTGTCATCAAAAGTTTTTTCCCTCGGTAGCGGTGAATATGCGGTTGCAGCTTCATCCCATGCAAAGACGCAATTCCGTTCTGGTGTACGTAGGGGCTCCTCTTCACCAGAATTGTTCTCATCATTACCATCCGTAAAAGTGTGGCCGTAACGTCGTCTTGGGGGGAGGTCAACAGCAGCAGGCATCATTCCAACCCAAGGATTTTCATGCAAGCGCTCTTCTTCCTCCATACGATTATCGGCAGCCCAACCAACTCTAGAAACCACGTCATCTTCGTCACCTGAAGACAATGCCTCCTTGTTCTCTTCCTCGATATCTCCATCCATTAGGTACTTATCGTAAAAAAAGACAGGATTGTGTCCACGTTTCTCACGTTCGAGCTTGCTGTTGGCGTAAATATACACCAATGCCTCCGCCTTGGATGTGGCCAGGCAATTTCGCACTTTACTGTGTACAAACGAATACATGCTCCAATTCCTTTCACATGAACATGTTGAGCATGTCAAAGATAGAATTCTCTTTGCAATTTTCGGGAGAGCATTACCACCCACATGGTTCCACCACTGATGGGGCAGTAGTGTACCTTGAGTGATATCAGGAGCCTCCATCAAAGGGTCAAATGGGCCTGTCTTTTCTTTGAATTCCACAAGCTCACTCATTGCCTCCATGGGTGACACTCCCAATGGCTTGCTGAGTTTTCGTATGACTTGATTCAAGGCAGATTTGGCCTCGCCATTGTTTTGAATGGTTGCTATATCAAGCAAATATGGGTTCAATAGTGCATCTACATAGTGCAAATCTGTGAGCATCAATTTTCAACAAGCATCAAACTGCTTCTCGTACTTGTCAGCAATTGCGGGGTCTAGAAAAAAAGGCTCATTCCTCAACGAGTACACGTGCTCTTTCAAGCTCTGCATCACCATAAAAGCTTTGGGCATTGCTGGGATCTTCCCATCAAACACTCGAAGAGCAACGAGCACAAGCTGTACCATGTGCAGAAAATTCTCACATTTCACCCAGAACGCTTCTGAAAGAATGTTTTGTCTTGCACGCACGGCTCGTCCTTGAACTATGTATCCATTCTTCCGCTGAAACAAACTCATCTCAAAAGGCGCATACGTCTCATCCAAAATCACGTTGTGCAACGCCTGCTTGCAATCCACGAGACGATCTACCATGAGGAAGTTGCAAGCAAACCGCGTTAAGGCAGGGAGTCTCATCACCTTGTTCGGTGAATATCTCCGAAACAAAGCCAAAGTGAGCTGATATTTTTTGATGAACGTGCAAATTTTTCTACAGTCCTCCACCAATTCAATCACCTTCTTTTCCTTTCCCCAGTCTTCCAAAAGTAAATCCAAAATGTGTGCTGCACACCCTTGTTTATACATGTGAGGGTACATTTCTTGCAACCTTGTCATGGCCCCTGTCATTACTGCGGCATTGTCCATACATAGTTGAACAATGTTTGCTGGTCCAACCTAGTCTATGTATTGTGCCATAATATCCGTGGTGTAGGCAATGTCCTTCTTCACCCCTGTGCTATCCACCGAGCCCAAAAAAACATCCCCAGCAGGATATACAAGCATCATATTCAACAAAGGACGAGTGTTGGTATCAGACCATCCATCTAAACAAATAGTCACTCCATACTGGTCAATAGAGTTCCTCGTCCGCTGGGAGACCATGTTCTCTACAGCTGCCTTTTTCACATCTATCATTTTCGTGCGCACTGCATTGTATGATGGCGGTTGATACACAAATCCAGCTATAGCGGTTTCCTTCATTGCATTTATAAACGCAGGATGTCGCACAACGTTAACGGCTATGTTGGCTTCATAAAAAAAGGAAGCCCACATTTTATCTAACTTCTGTCGAAGGGCCAATTGTAATACTTCATCCATACTTCTTTGACAAGAAATGGAAGGCACATTCCTCCTTCTCTCCACTATCGCTGGAGTAGAATCTATTGAGTCTGGATTAGGAGTCGATGGTTCATTCGTACGACTAGGGTCCCCGGACCCTTCAAAATCCACCTCCACTTCAGGCCCAACAAGGGGCCCAACAACACCATCATCTGCATTGAGTGCAATCGGTGCATCGTACATTTCTTCATAGCTCATGAATTTTGGAACAACCCCCATACAATTCTTAAATTTTTCCAATACATTTGGAGGGATACGTTGACAGAGATCCTGTCTACGTGTGGCGCCAAATCCAAAGTGAATCAATGCCCTCTTCCGTACAAATACTGTGCTCCACCCACAGAATCTGCATTTCTTCGGATACAAGGAGGCATTACCTTCAGTGCACGTTATGAGCCAAGGGTCCCACTCCTTTGTGGCCCTACGTGTATCATTAGCAGGCGTCGTCCTCCCACCACCTCGGCCAGTCATCTTGCAGATCCGCAATGGGTCTCACAGAAAAATTACTTTATCAAAAAAACCGGACCAATCAAAAGAAGTAATGACAAAGCCACCCGCCAAGAGTGGTCCTATGAACCTCTCAAAGCTAGGTTGTTGCCCTCCGAAGAACCTAAACGTCCGCAGGAAGCCTCTTTAGAGGATTCAAGACAAGAGCTTTATCACCGGAGCAAGATGAGAGGCAATGGCTGCCCTTCAGGCTTTATAGTCCAAGAGGGGTTGTGGGTGAGGGCGACCTCGGTTACAGAGGCGACCTCGGGTATAGGCTGAGGGGGCAACCGCGGGTCCAGTAGGGCAACCGCGGGTCCCATGAAGGGCGACTTCAGGTGCCCGCCAGGCGACTGCACGTCCTTTTCTGGGGCGACCGCGACTCTAGTAGAATGCGACCATGGTCCATGGGTAAGCATGTGTGCAAATTTTTTTTTCTTTTTAGGGCCGCTTGTGGAGCTTTGTGGATATATAATTTTTATTTCAAATGGTGCCCAGGAGAAAAAGTTATGCCAAAAATAGAGTTTGGCGGGCAACACAAAAAAATCACAAAATGTCAAAATAAATTTCTTAAATATTTTTTCCAAAATCTATGTCTTTTTGTGTACATTTGAAGCTTTGATTCATTCTATTTGGACTAAAAATGAAAAAGTTATGGACAATCTTAGTTTTTTGGGCAATCTAAGCATCTTCTTGAAAAAATAACTTTTAGGATTCATTTTTTAATGGAATTTTTTTCAATTTTCAGAAAAAAATTGTTAGACAAGGTTGAATTTTCTTGCTAGAACAATCTCACCGTTCGGATTATGGTATTTCAATTTTGCCTTCGAGCTATTAACGATTTAGTTATTCCTTCAATCTTGAACCTACTTCTATTTAACAATTTTTTAATGAGTGAAAATTTAGTGTTTTTTTCTTGAATTTTTTTTCCTAGATTCTCAACTGAATTATTCACCATATACTCTTAGAAAATCAAAATCAGCAATACAAAAAATTTAAGTTAAATAGGTTCAAAGCCCATAAATCTAGTCAAGCAAGGTGCAAAAAAAACTTGTTTTCTTCACTTTGAATGCAAATATCTTGCAATCTATGTGGTCAAAGTTTCTGAAATTTCTTGCATATATTCTTATACTAGTCTAGTATAAGATTCTACGGTTAGATATGCAAAAAAAAACAATTTTTATAGTTTTTTGCTCTTTGCAATAGAAGTGGGAGTTTTAAATGTGTTTTGATGGAAAAAAGACCTCGGGGCTTTAGGGGTTAATCCACAAATCACCCTTAAAGTGAATTTTGGGCATTTCTTGTAGTTTTTTTCTGCTGTGAATTTCATGAATTCAAATGGCATTTCTTGATCTTGAATCTACCTAATGCTTGGCACGCTTGTTACATACATTTTTTATTCCAATTGGAATATTTGAAATAATGCTAATTTTTACTATTTTATAGCAATATGAACTTTGGGCCTATAAGTATGGTTTGTTATGTCTCCCATTTTAGCATGGCACGTCAACTTCAGTGTACATAATGATGTTATTAATCATAATATAATTCTATGGTGAAAATGTAAGATATTTTGAGTATATTCTGTATGAGATATGGAATTTCTTCATTATTTCCTAAAAAATGCATAGTAATTTTAAATTCTAAAAAGAAAGACACATGCTCCACGTGTAAGGGCAAAACAAAACATAACAACATCACTTATGAGTTGGAAGATTACAATGTTTGATCATAACCATGTTCAAATTTTAAACCAATTTGATATCTTTTAATTTTTTTTTCCCGTGTTCTACTTGAAGAAGTGGCCTCTTTAAAGATGGTCGGTTTTAAATGGCATAACATGTTGAACTACAATCAATTTATGTGTAATGAAATTGTAGTCCACAAATTTTGTAATTTAAATTCTGATGTGATTTTTCTCCAACCTCTAATGTACAAGAGCCCTATTTCCTAGAGCCTTATATCCAAGAGCCCTCAACAATAGAAAATCAAGATCTGAAATGGACAAATTTGCATTAAATCCTGAATATCAAATACATAATCCGCGAGTATATATACATGTTTACAAAAGCATATAGTCCTACAACAATTGCAACTAATCAAAATCATGCAATATCCTTCTTGTCCTTCTCTTCTCTTTTCTTTTTCTCGGATTCCAGCTCGACCATCACCTTGTTCTCTACCCTCTTCAGATATGCGATGTTACGTTGCCCGAAGCTCTTAAAGTAACCTTGCCTCCAAGCTTTTCTCCACGATTTGGATAAATCAATGTGTTGGTTCAACTGATGCACGCTTCGTTGCAAATTCTCTTCCAACGAGAGACAGGTAGCTAACTTCTTCTTCAAGTCAGCTACTTCTGCTTGCGGTGTCCCATATAGCTTATCTACATCTTGGGCATCAAATTCGGAGACACAATCAAGAGGGGTCCGATCCCCGATTTCGGTCAGGTGAATTATCCTTGACCGTCCTTCCTCCACACTTCTCTTTGCAGTAATGTACCGATCTTCTTCCATCCTACAATCTTCTATAATTTTGGAAAGCCGAGCCTTGGCTTCCTCACTGCCGCCAGCGCTAGGCCCTCCGTCTGGACCACCGGAAAATTCCCGGTAAAATGCCTCCAGGTCTGCTATCTCTCTAGCTTGCACGGCCAAATGGGTTTGCCCACTTTCAATTTTTGCTTGGAGGGTGGACACATATTCACCATCAAAAGTTTCCACAGTCTTCTTTTTGTAATTTTGACATGCTTCCTCTGTCCTTGCCAAATCTTCAAGAAGCTGATGAAGTTTCTCTTTGTAAAACTGTTTTTTGGCTTTCGTGGTATCTCGACGATGGGAACCTTCAACGTGTTCTTCCATTGCCGGTACTTCTTCCACCCAAGGCAATGCCAACAAAGGTGGCACCATCTCCTCCTCCTCTGTTTCGATCTCTCCATCCAGTCTATCAAGTGCTTCTATTTGGATGCATGCAAACACATGTTGCAATACTTCATCGTTTTCGGGATGATGAACCTGAAGTGGGGTAACATCCAATGGGATTACTTCCATTGCATCCATAGGAGCGCCCGAGGTAAGTTCTTCATCCGAGCTTTCTTCGCTAGCTGAACTCGCATGAGCTGACCACAAGTATTCTTCATCCGCCACCCCTGTTTGGATCAACTTCTTCTTTCCTAATCCGTCCCATGGATTAGCGGAGGGACCCGCCCTCGGAATGTCTTTGGCTCTTGGAATGGTGATAAACTTCGATGCCTTGACGGTAGTCCAATCTACCGTTCGCGCCAAGACTAGCTCTGCATACACCATTTGACAAATGAACAACAGGACCTCGCTCCTGACCACTGTTCGTGTGTTGTACAAATGTCGATGCACTTCGATACAACGTTGCACAAATGCGACATCCTTGTAGTAATGTAGATTTGCAGCATTCATCTTTAGATGCAACTTGTGTCGATGAAGAGGGAATAGCTTGTCAATATGGCACCACTCCACAAACTTCTTGCAAATCACCATCGTCCAATCTCCGTTGATTCGATCCCAACCTTGAAATGCCACAGCCCCTGGATTAAGAAGGATGCGACGGTTTCTATGTTGGCTATCTCCTTTCTTCTTAATCTTTTTTGTGTTAGCGTCCATCGTGGATGATTTCAACCTTGGGAACTCTACCAAGAAAAGGATAGTCCGGTGACGCAAATTTGGTAGCAATTACAAGCCCCAAAATCCCAAAACACGAGCACGCATTCAGCCGCTCTGAGACGGATGAAAGACAGTGCGCAGCCCTGGAATCAAAAGTGACGAGAATGGGAGGGGACGACTTCTTATGTACCCGAAGTCGCGCTAGGCGAGTACGGATCCGGGCGCGTTCGCAAGAGGGGCGACTGCGGTCCAGGGCGACCGTGGGTTCAAGTCGACCGCGGATTCAGGAGGGAAGAAATTCAAGTTTTAAATTTCATGCACTTCAAGGCCTGGGCGACCGCGGGTGAGACGACTGCGGGTCCGGGAAGGAGGAAAAATTCAAGTTTCAAATTCACAAGATCCAAGTTAGGGGCGACCGCAAGTAGGGCGACCTCGGGTCCAGGTAGGGCGACCTCGGGTCCAGGAAGGAGGGAAATTCAAGTTTCAAATTCCCAGAATCCAAGGTAGGGGCGACCGCGGGTGCAGCGACCTCTTGTCCAGAAAGGAGGGAAATTCAAGTTTGAAATTCATGGAATCCAAGGCATGGTGACCACGGTTAGAGAGATCAAAATCTTTCACTTTCTAAATCTGATTTTGGAAGCTCATGGTACACTTTGAAATGAATTTTGAAAAAAACATGTCAACTACCACAATTAAAAGTTTAGTAAGGTTCTACAAGGCCACTAAGATTTTTCATCACCAAAATGTGGAAGATAGGCCATGTGGGGTCTAATGGGTGGAGGTTTAGTAAATCCATTCCTCATTTTATTACTTTCTCCTCCACCATTCATTTTATTCATGTACCATTTACTTCATTTTATTCAAAATTACATATAAAAGAAAAGGCCGTTGAATTGAAAAAAATTCACAATGAAAAATAAAACATGGATGTCACTTCTATATATTTAGGTGACTTCTTCATAAAGAAGCAAAAGAAGTGGGATTACATAACTCTAGGCATGGCATACAAAATTAATAAACTTGGTATTAGGGTCTAGGGTCTAGGGTCTAGGGTTTGAGAAGACCTTTTACATTGCACCAAATTATAATTCACTATTGACATTGTATTACAAAGCTATTCACTTGTACATGCCTTAGGCCTTTTCAGATCTTCTTTGAATTTGCTCTAAATTTATTCTAAACCAATGTTTGAAAACATTTTTATCAAATTTAGTTAACTCATGGCCATACGAATCCCAAATTGCACATGTAAGAGATCACGTAAAAAAAGGAAATACAACAATATCACTTATGGGTTGAAGGATTATAAAGTTTGATGAAGAGGTTGTCACTTCTCACCTACATGAAATTGATTTGAAGCCTTCTAAACTTGGTATCACATTTCAAAACTACAATCTTAATCATCCCAAATATATGAGTTTAAAGGGCATAACATGCATAACCCCAATCAATTAGTGTCTTCTTAAAATAATTTCTCTTCATTTATTTCCAAATACTTTTTAATGTGGTATTTTCTTCAAATATTTTTGTCTTTAAGGCTCACTTTCAAGGGTTTCTCTTTTAGTTCAAGAAAGAAATGGGAAACCATAGTTTTAAAAAATAAAATAAAAAAAGAAGCATTTACAAGAGCCCTAACCATAGGAAGATAAAGATTTGTTATAGAGCCCCTATCACAAAACATGAATATGAAGATCAAAATCTTTCACTTCCTAAATCTGATTTTGGATGCTCATGGTACACTTTGAAATGAATTTTGAGAAAAACATGTCAACTACCACAATTAAAAATTTAGTAAGGTTCTACAAGACCACTAAGATTTTTCATCACCAAAATGTGGAAGATAGGCCATGTGGGGTCTAATGGATGGAGGTTTAGTAAATCCATTCCTCATTTTATTACTTTCTCTTCCACCATTCATTTTATTCATGTACCATTTACTTCATTTTATTCAAAATTACATATAAAGGGAAAGGCCGTTGAATTGAAAAAAATTCACAATGAAAAATAAAACATGAATGTCACTTCTATATATTTAGGTGACTTCTTCATAAAGAAGCAAAAGAAGTGGGATTACATAACTCTAGGCATGACATACAAAATTAATAAATTTGGTATTAGGGTCTAGGGTCTAGGGTCTAGGGTCTAGGGTTTGAGAAGACCTTTTACATTGCACCAAATTATAATTCACTATTGATATTGTATTACAAAGCTATTCACTTGTACATGCCTTAGGCCTTTCAATTAGGTGTTTAACCCCTAAAGGACCAAACACCGTTTTTTGACAACATAGCAATTTTGGGCAGCTCACTATGACCGGAATTTTTCTTTTTTTTCTTTGAAATTTTCACATAAGATGTGCCCGAGGAGTAGCTTTAAGGCCTAACAATTTTCGTAACTTTTGACTACATGGTTAAAAAGTTATTGCATGATATGTCATTTTCATTGTTCGGCGGGCAGCCCGGGCAGCAAAAAAAACTTCTTTAAAAATCACTTTTAAAAAAAACTAAAATTTGAAATTGGTTCTTTAGATTTATATGTACGTGGGAGGCTTTGAATCATTCCATTCCGATCAATGAGTCAAAAGTAATGAGGATTCTTAGTTTGAGGGTAGTTATGGAATCTCTACTCTAAAATAAACTTTGAAGTCCTTTATTTAACTCGATTTTCAATGTTTTTGAAAAAAAATAAAAACATTGGGTGTAGATTTTTTATTAAAACATTACGATCGTTGGGATTGGCATTTTTCAATTTCATAAATAAATTCTTGACAATTTAGTGCTTTGAATCATTCTCTACCTCTTCCTACCTCCTATTTTTTTCCTATATGTTGTACAATTCCAAATGATCTGAAATTTTTCAAGCATGTAGCCAACTTGCCTTGAAGAATAAATCCAAAGAGTAACCATCATTTTGGACATTTTTCCATACAAATGTGATCTTGTGGAGGGCAGCTGCCCGTTTTTTCGCTGGGACAAAAAAAGGATATTTGTCAATTCAAACGCTATTATCTTGCAATCCACTTGGTGGAAAATTCTGAAATTTTTTCCACATCTTCTTAAACAAGTTTACTACAAGATCCTACGGCTACAAGTGTCCAAAATTTATTTTTTTCTAAAATTTGGCACTAGTATTAGAAATGGCAGTTTTGGAGCGGTTTTTGTGAAAACATAGTCAAAATCCTTTAGGGGTTAATGGACAATTGTTTTTTAGGGATTTATGCTATCATTTTGGAATGCAATTTCAAAAAATCGACTTTAGGGATTTATGCTATCATTTTGGAATGCAATTTCAACAAATCGACTTGTCAAAGGATTTAATTTTGTTGTTATAATTATTTTACAATTGGATTATTGTATTTTGATTTCATCTTTGAGCTATTATGATTTATATTTAATCTTGAGTCATTCTTTTGTCTTGGTCTCAAAATTGGTCGAATGTTGTGTTGAAGGAGCGATTTTGGGTCTAGGCGACCGCAGGTAGAGGGCGACCTCTTGTCCTGGGCGACCTCGGGTGGGTGTGGGTTTAGTTCATGTCTCAAAATTGGTCGAATGTTGTGTTGAAGGAGCGATTTCGGGTCTAGGCGACCTCTTAGCACTATAAGAAACCGGACTTTTTAAAGATGTCTCAAAAAACGTGACACTACGTTGTATTCAACAAAAAAAGAATCAGCGTTGACGTCTCCTAAAATCCGTTCAACTTGACGGGATAAAAACATGTGCAAATCTCAGAGGACACATCATTTTTTGGCATGTTTTTCCAAAAACGTAGCTCATGACAATGTTTGGCAAGGTCTGCAGAGGTCGACATGTAGTCTTTGACATGGAGGCGGGAAATTGTAACGTGGAGGCCACGTCAGCTCATTTTTGTGTCATTTGAATAATTTAATGGTGTTTTTTGAGATGTCAAATTAGACATTTTTTGCAACGTCAAATTACACGTTTTTTCAAACATCAATTGCTACATACCCTACCTACAAGGCAATATCAATAAAAATTTAATATAAATTTAAAAAATGAAATGAACAAAAAAAAATTCTAAATTCAATAGAAATTGAAGAAAACTTACCATCAACCATTAAGAGAATTTTTAATGACTAAATGAAGGAATTACTTCATTAAAAGTCAATAAAAATGAAGGACAAAGACATTGTATTTATATCCATTCTCTGTCCATGGAAAGACAAACAATATGGGATAAGTAGAATATGGTTATTTCACTTGTTTACATGTCAATGTTGTTTTTGACGTGTACATGTTCTTCTAAACATAGAGATGTTGTCTTAGACATCTCGACGTTTTTGTGGACATTTCACTTTGAACACAATTTTTTTTTTATATATCCCATATCAATTGTCTCTCTTCCACCTCCCCACCTGTATAAAGACTATCTGTTTTCATCCATGGAACACATCCATTTTCATCCATCCATTTTCTTTTTTTTTGGAAAGCATGCCAGGTCACTGCCTTTTTCCTAAATATTTTATATAAGGTCAATATTTTTCCATTGACCGTAGTAATTTTTAGTAATTTATCCATAATGAAAATGGACTTCATGTTGACGTGGCAGTCTATGTTTGTTGAGATGTCACAACAAAACATGAGCTTGTTTTTTTAAACATCGTTAAAAACATCTTTGTCTACGGTGACATCTATTTGTTTTCCAACTTAATCTCACACGTTTTTTGCAACATCAAATCAAATTCATTCTTTTGCACCCGTTCACTGCTTAACGCGTGACATCTCAACAAACATGACATGTTGCACTGCAACAACAACAAAAACGGGGTTTTCTTATAGTGTAGGGCGACCTCTTGTCTTGGGTGACCTCTTAGGGCGACCTCTTGCCTTGGGCGACCTCTTGTCTTGGAAGAGCTCGGGTGGGTGTGGGAGCCATTGAAAGAATGGAGGAGACTTCGGGTCTTGGGTGACCTCGGGTGGGGATAGACCCTTTCTTCCTTCCCAAATGGGGGATCATTGGAGAACTCGGATCATTGCAGAATTTGAGTAGGGAGAGTCCCTTTCTGCCCAAATGAAGGAATGTAGGAGACTTCGGGTTTGGGGCGCCCGCGGGATTGGGGCGACCTCGTCTTGGTTGACCGCGGGTAGGGAACGGAAGTTCAATTTGGAAGAGATGATTAGGAACAAGTAAAGAGACTTTCTGAATATGTGACACATGGAAGAAATGCACAACCAAATACAGTAATCCTATGAACAACCTCGTTGAGCCATACAAAGAATTTTGTAGCAAGGTGGATCATAATTGGTATTTTTTAGTAAGCGTAAATAAAATTGCATTTTTCCTAATTGGTGTGTAACATACTAAATTTGTGTTTTCAACAATAAAATTGCCTTTTCTATAAAAAATTTATTTTATACTCATGGATTTATATTTATTATTCAATAAAGTCATCGTTGTTGAAATATTTTAATTTGGTTGTGGACATATGTAGGAATCATTTGATTTATATCTTCCCCTCAATGAGTACTTCTTGCCGTTCTTGGAAAGTTTTACAATTCTTCATGCAAAGATTTCTATATTAGGGGGGTAGGGGCGATGTCAAAGTTTGTAAAATAGGTATTTCTTTATCATGCTAAGATTGTTATACTTGGCCCTCATAAAATAAATAATTTTATAGATTTCAACAAGACAATACAATTATGGATTTATATTGGCAAAATCTAGTTAATCAACATAGAGATATGTATTTCACAAAGTTTAGTCATATGGCACCTCACATTGTACCCTTTGTATGTCATATAATTGTTACTGTAGGGAGTCATTTTTTAATATGGAAGATGTGCGTATGCATATTCCATACATATGTTTGAAATTGAATTAAAATATTGCAACGACAATATTTTTTGATACAATTTTATGTAAGTCCGTGGGATTTGAATTTAATCCGGAGGATCGAAGGCCATTGTTTCCTCAAGAAGCATGAAGAATGCCATTTTTTAGCCATGAATTGTAAACTTTATAAATTTCTGGCATTTTTGGCTGTAGACTATTGTAATAGACTAGTATAATAATGTGTAGAAGAAATTTCAAAACCCTTTACCACGTAGATTGGAAGATATCTGAATTTGAAGTGAAGAAATCATTTATTTGGAGATCTTCATTAACTACATTTGTTTGAATCTTCTTAATTTAGTATTTTGCCACCACCAATTTTTGTTTCTAAATTTTTTATAATGAAGTCGTGGATTGAGAATTTAGGAACTAAAATTCAACTTAAAAACATTTGGTTTTCACTTTTCGAAAGTAATTGTTACATACAAGTAGGGTCAAGATGGAAGGCAAAACTAAAATTTGAAGAGTTCTAAGATGGAAATGGAAAACAATAATCGCAAGATTGTTCTAGCAAGATTCATGAACTATGTCTATGTATTTTTTAGTATAAATTGTGATCTTTGCATTCAAACATGAATTTAATTAGTTTTTTTTTCAAGAATGGTGGAAGTTCACCAAAATAGAAAGATTGTCCATAACTTCTTGAGTACTAATTCAAAACAACAAGACGGGGAGAAAACCCGCGGTCGCCCAAGACCCGCGGTCGGCTAGGTTCTGCGGTCCCCTGCACCCGCGGTTGCCCAAGTTCCGCGGTCGGCGAGGACCCGCGGTCGTCCAAAGTTCAGCGGTCGCCCTTTCCTGGAACCCGCGGTCGCCCTAGGGCGACTGCGAGTACTTAAGAAGTCGCCCCAACCGCATTCTCCACTCCCGGCCTTGCGCACTCCCTTTCATCCGCCTTGAAGTGGCTGAATGTGTGCTCGTGGGCCAGGGGGTGTGAGTTGGTAGGGGGGGGGGAGTTTTTGCTTCTCTCAACTACGAACTTGAAGAAAGCAACGTGAGTATTTTTTCCGACCACAATGGCTAATCCACAAAAAGGCAGCAGCTCAACACGGAAATCCATTTTTGATTTAGATGATGCGGCATTGTTTGCTCTGCAGATACCTGTTAGTGAGGCAACAGGGAGTGAAGGGCAAATGAAGAGGAAGAAAAAAATCATAACGGCACATGGCAAGGATTCAACCTATCCTCCTTCCAATTATGCAAACTATGCATTTGAGGGTTGCCTGTCCTGGTATGTGGGAAAAACTACACAGTTCTTGGAGGCCAATTACCTAAGGGACCCATCCCACGGCATCTTCAAATTGATTGCTGATTTGGAGGCAAGAATTTTAAGCAAGTGCAGAGCATCGCAAGATTTTGGAGACGTGGAGGAGACGTATTTTTCCCAATACGAATTGTGAATTGAGAACACTGTAAAGACATGCATATTCAACACCAAGAAAATAATGCTATAGATGCAACCGGAAGTGCCGGGATTTGCAGGAGATGATGAAGCCAAGGAATTCCGTGAAAAGATGGCGTGATGGCATGAAGTTGTGAATAAACTTTCGAAGAATCATGTGAGGGGTATGAAGTGGAAAACGGACGCATTGAAGGCGGGTTTTGCACGAGAGGCTGGCTCCACTGTTACATGGATCTTTCCTCAGGCAAAAGTAATTGCCCTCATTGGATTTAACCGTCAAGGTGGGTATGGAATGGTGCGCAAGGTGCGCATTGAAGGGATGCAAACAATCCCACCATACGTTGTTTTTGCTGGGAAAGTGCCAAAGTCAAAGAACATGCGTGAAGCAAGGGAGGAACGATCCGTAGAGGCCTTGGCATGCCCCGTAAACCATCCTGGCATTATTAAGTTTTTTGGTATTCACGCCAAAACTATGGAAGCGTACACACTGTGGTGGAATGACGGTACATGGCTTGAAATGCGAAGATTGGATGAGAAGGTGTCAGAGAGCGTTGACTGGCATGAAATGAAGCGGGTGTGGAAACTTACAGAGGACAATCAAAAACATCTTAGCTTGTTCCGAAGGCACAAGGCAAAGTTGGCGTGGGCTTTAGTGTATGTGACACATCTCATGCACGAGTCTTTGGTGCTACACAATGACCTAAACCCTCAAAACATACTGCTGCATTTCCCCGATTATTCGGATGAAGTAATCAACATCGGGATTTGTGATTTCGGAATTTCAAGTCGTTTTGATGAAGGAGCTCCTTCACATTATGGATATGATTCTGAGGAGAAGAAGCAGCAATCCTTACAAAGACGTTGGTGGGTGGCTCCGGAGTTGTTTTATACGTTTGGGCCACGAAATTCCAGTACAAGCCTAGAGATTATGCAATCACAATATAAATATACAGTGCAATCAGACTCGTATTCTATTGGAAAGTTGACCGAATGGATGAATCTTCTTAATATGGTCGAATACGATACGGACTTATTCAAGAGGCACGAGGGATCCATGTACTTTGCCATCAAGTTGGGTGAACTCACTAATCCTGATCCAAAAAAGAGACCGACATGTATTGAGGTTACAAAGTTGCTCATGGATAAACCGTGGTACATGAAGCCCCCAAAAGTAGTTTTTCGTGACTCAATTTTGTAGTAGGACTATAGGAACTGATGTTATCAAGTCGGCTTCAAATTGTTGGCCACATTGTGCGCCTTTCATTTTGTAATAGCAATGTCAATATACAAAAAGTTTTTATACCATGCGTAATGTCTTCCAAAAAAACAAGTATGTTGAATGCAGACCACCCCGTTCCGTTACTTCCATATATTGAATGTTGAATTTGGATTTTGGTGTTCAAACTTCATAGAATTGTTGGTTCAGATGTACTTGGCCACGTTTGCTTCCAAACTATTGTGCCATAGAGTTTAGGGAACAGAAACTACATTTGAGGCTCAAAAGATTTTCATCCAAAAGATGCCTTCTCGTAATGTCTTTTATAAATAATCGGACTTTACCCTATGACCCCTAAAGTTTCGGAAGTCCCCTTGGGGGACTCTTGAAAGTTTGGGCAAGCTTCTATGAGCTTAATTTTTGGTGAAACTTTTTGAAATTGTCTCATAAGATAGAGCAACTTATTATCTCTATGGAAATATAATTTTTACTTCAATCGGTGCCCGGGAGCAAAAGTTATGCTATAATACCCTTAAATCGGGCAAGACTGAGTAGCCCACAAAAATCTACAAAAAGTTGAAATCATTTTTTTTTTTTTCTTATACATTATATGTTTGTCTAAATGGGAATCTTTGATTCATTCCATTTAGATTACTGATGTGAAAGTTTTGGAGCTTCTTTTTTTTTCCAGACAATGAAAGCATTTTCTTGAAAAAAAAAATTTCTTTGACCTTGAATGCTAATAACCTTCAAATCTTCAATCCGTAAGGTGCAAAATCACAAAATTTTTACCACATGATGTGAAACAAGTGTAGTAGAAGATCCTACGTTTGGATTCTAAAAAGATATATTTTTCCTACTTCCTTAAGCGAATGCAATAGAAATGGCAGTTTCGAGCAAATTTTGATGAAAAAAAGTTGTTGATACTTTAAGGTTAAACAAGGGGCCACTGCGGTCGCCCTGGACACGAGGTCGCCTGGACACGCGGTCGCCCTAGACACGAGGTCGCCTGGACACGCGGTCGCCCTGGACACGAGGTCACCTGGACACGCGGTCGCCCTGGACACGTGGTTGCCTGGTACCCACAGTCGCCTTCTCCTGCCTTCGGACCCGCAGTCGCCCTCCGTACGCGCCCCCAGGCGACATCGGGTATATAAGAGGTCGCCCATCATCCGCATTCTCCACTCCTGGCTTTGCGCATTGTCTCTCATCCGCCTTGAAGTGGCTGAGTGCTTGCTCATGAGCTAGGGGTCGGAGTTTTGGAGGGCGTATTTTGATCATTTTGGCATCAGGGGAAAGAATATTCTTGTGTATTGCAATGGAAGAGGAGGCCCAACCTTCGCCGCCTGCTGTACCGAGATTAGAAGCTGGGAAAGAGTCCAAGGCGCTTCGAGGCAAGGATCGAAAAAAGAAAGGAAAAATCCACAAGAAGCGCAAGGCCATCTTGATCGATCCGAAGATTAAGGCTTTCAAGGGTTGGAGAGATGAACCCGCGCCTTGGACTTATAAGACGGTTCAGAAATATGTGGATTGGTGCCACATCGACAAGTTATTTCCGTTGTATCGTCACAAGTTCCACTTGAAGTCGAACAAGGTAAATCTTGCATATTGCAAGAACAAAGCCTTCCAAGAAAGATGCTGCGAGGTGTGGAAGGAACTCTATAAAGGCCTATAAACGTATCGAAACGACAATTTTTCTTTCTTTCTTGCAAGAATGGTGTATGTTGAAGTTGTATTGAAGAAAGAGGTGGATTGGTCAAGCATTAAGGATCTTCCGATCGGGACCCATCCAGGAGAATCAAGTATTCCTTGGGCAGATGTAGCGCCGGATGTGAAGGAATCGGTGACATCGGCAAAGCCTGGGAAGTTTTTCATTTCTGATGAAAATGTAGTGTGGTCGGCGACTTCTAGCGAAGATGAACACACCCATGAATACGATGGATATTCTTTCCACAGTGACGATGACGACCTTCTCATGGAAGTCATGAACAAGGCTTTGGGTTTGGAAATGGATAGGAAGGGAAAAATGAAGGTTGACGAGCCCATCACAGAATCCCATGTTGATGTGCAAGGCATGGAAGATGCAGGGCCTATGGAAGTGGAACATGTTGTTCTACAGCGGAACCGCAGCGTTCATGGAAGCGATTCGGAAGACGACATAGAGTTGTTGAGTGTCAAGGCGGCAAGTGTAAGATCTGCTTTGCGTGAGAAGATGAACGAACTCCGTCAATTAAATGAGAATGAACTCTCAGTACAAGTGGGTCCCGTTGTCGTAGATGATTTGAAGAAGTAGTTGGAGGGAGTAACGAAAAGCATCCAAGAAAACGACAAGTATTTGAAGGATTTGAAAAAAAATCGCGATTTTTATTTCAGGCAGCGTGAAAGTGGAAGGGTGCACTACATGGACGAGTATGTGGTATGGCAATCAAAGCACGATCTCCTGGAACGTGAACATTGGATTTACGAGAATGAAAGGCGAGACCTGGATGTAGCAATAAAGAAAAAAGAAAAAGAATATTGCATCGCCGCTGTTGAACATGAGCCAAGTACCAGTGCTGAAGAAGTGGCAAGGCTTTGTTCATTGGTGAAGCTACACTCCATGAATGCAATGGCGGCACAAGAATTGCTACGCCATTTGGAATCTGAATTTCGTTTTCACAAGGCATGGCAGAAGTTTCAGATGAGTACCATAGGAAAAACAGAGGCAGAGGTGGACGCAATGGGGCCGGGTCCCATTGAAAGCGACTTTTTTTTTAGCACTTAGTGGTACTCATAGGAGCAGAGTGGGAATTTTACATTTTGCCCACCCTTGTTTGGGATGTTAGACTATCAGTTACCTTGAGTAAATAAATAAATATAATATTTTCTCATTCAAAAGTGTTTATATTTTTTTTTTATGGCGTGTGTATGAAAACTTCTTAATTGGCATGTTGCCCCATATGGGGGTGAAGACATTTTATGAGAAGTATAGAGCTCTAAATTTCAAAGGATCTATGAAACTTGAGTTGTAATGTTTGTGTTAAAAAAGAATTTTGATAACAAAATGAAGATAACTTTTATAGATATGAATTGTAATCCTTGAAGGACTATGGAGTTTAGTTTGGTATTTCTGATAATTCTTTCATGCTCCATTGATACAATAATTTGAAATTTTGGCATGAATATTATAGGAATGATGGCACCGCACCCCCCATAATGTAGTTGTGAAAGCTTGTTTCATGTCTCCAAAAATATTGTAGACGTTAGAGCAGATTTTCAAAGATTTGCTGTGAAATTGGAGAGCAAATAAAAAAATTACCAAAAAAAATTAATTATTATTTTTAGATTGTTTACATTAATAGCTTGGTACGGATTACCAAAAATTTGAACTGCGGAATTCCAAATGACACCGATGAAAGTTAAAATAAGGAGTTTTATTTTGCGGACCTTGAAGGAAGGAAAAGCTTATGAATTGGTCTAACTTGTCTTTTGCTCTTTTATTTGAAAATTTCCAAATTAAAAAATAAAGAATGATAACCCATAAAAGAACGTTTAGTCTCTTGATGGATAAAAAGGATTCTGTGCAAAACTCCAAATACATGTGCCTTTAATTTTGTAAATATATCTTGGAACTTTCTTGAAGAATATCTGAACATATCATCTTCTTAGGAATATATATTTTTAATTTGAATAAGTCCTAAAGAAGTAAGACTTATGCCAAAGAGTTTAAAAACCAATGAGACTAGACACTAATAGAATAATAGATATAATTGACCTAAATTTTCTTTCTTGTTTCAAATAGATTTTCTCATACATTATATTCTTTGCTACATGAAAAGTTTTGATTAATTCTATTTTGATATTAAATGATGTGAAAGATATGGAGGATCTTGGTTTTTGGACAATCATTTTTTGGCTTGCTACCTTAGGAATTAGTGAGTTTTAATTCTATCTTGCTAATATAAGTATTAAAAAAAATTTCAAGCTCGTATGGACTTCAACTTAAAAATAATTTTGAGCATTAAAAAATAATTGCACAAATTAATTTCATTTTCCTACACGTTGCTCTAAATTCAGTTCTTTATTATTTGGATTCAATCCTTATAACTTAGTATTGCTAGAAAACTTAAGTTAATCGCTGAAGTCCGAAGGCCTTATTTTCAAAAAGACCACTCAAAAGTACCACTTCTATTGCAAGGTGGCGAAGGTGTTGACAACTTTAATTTTTTGTTCCGGCATATCTAAATAATCATACCGTAGGATCTTTTACTAGACTAGTATATAAATGTGTAGAAGAAATTGAAAAATGTTTTACCATGTTCATTGTAAGATATTTACATTTAAAGTGAAGTAAGCGATTTTTTTTATACCTTGCTTGAATATATTTTTTGGCTTTGAATCATCTTAACCCCTAAAGTCCCAAGGCCATTTTCTGGCCAGAAATCACTGAAAACTGTCATTTTTGCTGCGTTCATCCAAGAAAACAAAAAAAAATAAAAAATAAAATTTAACCGTAGGATCTTGTACTTCATTTGTCTAAGTTCATGTGATAAAAATTTCATCAAATTTGACTGTACGGATTGGAAGATATCAGCATTTTGTAGTTGGAAAGTAGTGTTTTTGAATGCTTTTTTTCCAATTTCAGCTGACTTTGGTCGCCATTTGGAACAAAAATTTACTCTATGGACTCCAAGTTTAAAAAAAATTTGTATTGAAGAATTGTGTTGAGAACTTATAAAAAAAATTTCAAAAAATAAACACTCGATTTTCATTCTTTAGAAAATTGTTAAGTAAATGTAGGTCCAAGATTGAATAAAAAACTAAATCATTAATAGCTCCAAGGTTGTATTGAAACACAATAATTCCAACGGTGAGATTGTTCTAGCAAGAAAGAACAACCTTATCTAATGTTTGTTTTTTCAAAATTCTAAAAATTGCATTCAATAATGAATCCTAAAAGTTATTTTTCCAAGAAAATGCTTAGATTGCCAAAAAAACAGGATTGTCCATAACTAATTCAATACTTGTCCAAATAGAATGAATCAAAGCTTCACACGTACATAGAAATTTAATATTTTAGGAAAAAAAAAAATTAAATTTTTTTTTGACTTCCTTTGATTTTTTTGGTGCTGCCCGACGAGTTTGGTTTGGGGCTTTTTGTGGTATAATTTTTGCTCCTGGGCACCAATTGAAATAAAAATTATATTCCCACGAAGATTATCAATTTTTCTTTCTTCAAAAAAAGTTTCAAAAAATCAAAACAAAAATTCAGCCTATACGTTCCTGCCCGAAATCCCGTTTGTCCTCCAAGGGGACAATGGGACTTTAGGGAGTAACTTAGAATTTGGGCAATACTGATTTTGAATCTACTATTTTTTTATGTTGAAGAATTGAATTCAGAGTTTAGTAAATTAAAAACAAAAACACACTTCATTTTTACTTGTTAAGAAGCTGTTAAGAAGAAGTAAGTTCAAGATTGAAGGAAGAACTAATGTGTTAAAAGCTCTAAGATGGAATTGAAATATAATAATTTCATTGGTGAGATTGTTCTAGCAAGAGATCTGTGGTTCAATTTTTTTATATGTATTGTGAACCCGTTTTCCTACTTATTCATCTCATTGCAGAAGTTACAAGACGTACGTTTTTTTTTCTAGAAATGTTGGACGACATTACTTCACCATCAATATAAGGTAGAGAAGTGTACAATTTCAATTTTAGGCACATTGAACTGGCAATTGGCCAGAATGATGAATCATAAATTTTTGAACAATGTACTTGAATAAGTGAAGCAGAAAATAGTTTGGGTTGCATCGGTTTAGAATTAAATATTGATGAAGATTTCCAAATTTTGTATGGATGGCCTCATTTTTAAACAAGAAAGGCAAGGTAGTATATATTGAAAACCAAAGCAATGTAAAATTGCAGTACATAAGTATAAATTATAAAACGAAGCCACAGAAGTGGAATCGAAGAAGAAAAACAAAACTACTAAACACTGCTCGCCATTGCTAGTGTAGATATAGTATGACCATATGCTAGGGGCCTTACAATACGTATACTATTACGCAAAAAGATGTTCACGTAAACAAATAACAAAAATGTTTAGATGATAACATCTGTATCATTTTGAGAACCACTTCCTTCGCCACGTTCGTAGGTGGATGACTCCCCAACACCAAGCTTACGCTTGGCACGAGTTCGTGAAGCTGGTCCGTCCGCCTTCAAAATGGATTCCAGGACGTTGGAATTCTTTAGAGCTTCGAGGGTCTTTGTGGTCTTTGGAGAGTATTCTTCCAACAGATAGTCGAGGGCTTGAGTTTGGTAATAAGGCCCGTATACAGAGTCTAAGTAAGAAATGCTGTCCAATTCATCCATGGAGGCCGTTGCATCTTGATTGGCCATCCTCAGTCCTTGAAAATTCCAACGGTGTCGTTGTGGATGAGGACCCCAATTGAAGGTTCCGGAGGTCTTATTGAAATATTCACCAAGGCACTGGTAGAAGAATGCCCTCCTCCCTTTGCCTTGTGGCCCTTTTCCCATCAACTTGACTCCAACTCTGGCAATTTCTTCCGGATCTGTTTCCTAATTCAATTGGGAACTAGCAACTCCCTTTTCCAAATCATAGTTTCCTTGTCTCCAGCTCCAGAGCAAGTCTCATCCCCACATTTTGGTGTCTTCTGTGGTATCACTGCTGTGTTTCCAAGAAGGAGGCATGTAAGTCGTCAAGTTGAACATGGTGTACAAACGATCATGGAATGGTGCTGAACACAAAACGCAACGACGTTTAATCAAACAGTGCGTGATGAGACACTGAGGATGGTACACATGTGTACATGATCCAAGTGCTCAGCCACCTTCGGGACCAAATTGCTCTAGACATATGGGACATTTGGTGTGGTCCAAAACAAAGGGTGCAGGATGTAGCCACAGTAGCTTTTTTTCCTGCACTTCGATATGGCTGGACATTTGTTTTTTGTGGTCCCAATCATTTTCTGTCCAATCAGTGTCGGTCCTTTCCGCCAAGTCCATGTTAGTGGGAAACATGTCCTCCATCAATGCCCATGACATGAAACCGCACTCTCGTTTAGGCTCTTGTGCAACGAAGTTTTGTGAAATTTTCTCCAATTCCTTTGCAACTTGTTGTGCTCTATCCACTGAGAGGATGCACGCGACCTTCCAATGATAGTATGTGGCCCCCAACTGTGACAACCGATCTCGAAGCATTCTATTTTCTTTTTCGAGGTCCAATCTCAACTGCGATTGTACGGAATGAGGAATCACAGGAAACGAGAGTGAATCTTGGGTCTCCTGGAGATCATTTGTGGTAGTATCTTCCAGAATTGCCGTAAGAAGCGCATTTGGAGTCATTGAAGAATGCTTGGCACGCTTGGCAACAGGAGAATGGTGAAGCAAATCATCGGTGAGGTCGCCTACAACCTTGTCCAAATGATGTGAATCCGGCTCAAGAAAGGCGTCATCCATGTCCGACAAAGTAAAAGTGTCTTGTACTTTGTCTCTGAGGCGTTGCAGTTCTATAGATTGTTGAGAGAGGAGACGATTTTTGTGTGCACACTGAGATTGCAACTTCCTGACATTGCTTTGCAGCAAAGCAATGTTAATGTCCTTGGTCTTTAGGAGGTCGAGAGCCTTAGCTAGAGTCATAGCGTTGTCAGTTTGAGTTACTCTAGATTGAGGGATGGAAGCACGGACAACTGCTTCTATGGGCATGTCATCGCTTGGACCAAATTCGAAGACGTTGTTGGCATCTTGTGCTGGCAACGGTGGATGCGGACCTGCTGCTGAAGTTGATCTTGGCCCAATTCGCGTGGTTGAACGTCGCACCTTTGGGAGGTTTTTCACTCTTTGACCTTGTGATGCTGAACGGTCCTTGTCATTTTCAATCTGAACTTTGGCGGGGCCCACAGTGTCTTCTTTATCTTGTCCTATCTTTGGCTTCCGCGTACCGTCAGAATCAGGATCTTCTTTGGAATCATCACTGTGAACTTCAGTAGCTATTCTGTTTCTAGGAGCACTTTGAATAGGCCCAAGTCCCCCGTCTGGAAAAGCCATAACACCTCTTGGTATTGATCCGCTTGTTGGACGTGCCACATATGTAGTTTCCTTGACTGTGCTCCAATCGACCTCCTTTTGTAGGGCTACCTCAGCATATGCTCCTCTAGCGATGAAGAGAGGTACTTCATTCCTGTCTACGTTGGGGGTTTTAGAAATAGCCTGCCACAATTCTATACACCTTTGAGTGAAGTCTGCATTTTCACAATGCTTCAAATTTGCCTTGTTAGTGTGACGGTTGTGATAATGGCACCACGCCGGAAACATCTTGCTGATGTTACACCATTCGATGTAGTCTTTGCAGGTCTGCATTGTCCATGGCTCTGGCTCCTCGTTCCACCCTTTAAAAACAATGTGATTTTCACTATTCAATACATGTAACCGCTTCTTATGAATGGTGCCCTTGCGCTTCCGAGTCCTGTCTTTGGCAGCCTTGCTGAGGCAACCAGGAGTGCGCGTTGTCTGAGGGAGAGGAAGTGACCCCTCACTGTTGCCTCCGGTAGCCATGGAATCTCTGTACATCGAGAACTTGCGATAACACAAGCTGGGATGAATGAAAAGTAAGAAGTAAACATTCAACACAGGGATCACGCATGCAGCCAATAAAGAATACAAGACAGAGAGCCAAAGTGAAGAATAAAGGTGAAGAAGACCGTACGGGCGCATAAATATATAGGTGGGCGAGCACGGGTATGCTTCTTTGAGCATGTGTTCTGGGCGACTTCGGATCCAGCTTGGAAGACCGCGGGTCTAGGAGGGGGCGACTTCGAGTCCAGCATGGGCGACCGCGGGTCCAAGAGGGGCGACTTCAGGTCGAAGAGGGCGACTTCGGGTCCAAGAGGAGGCGACCGCGGGTCCAAGAAGTCGCCTCAGCCGCGGTCTCCCTTACCCGCATTCTCCCTCTCCTACCCGAGGTCGCCTCCATGCGTATTCTCCTACCCGCGGTTGCCTACACCTGCGTTCTCCTATCCGCGCTCGCCCTTACACGAAGTCGCCCTACCTGAGGTCGCCCTAACACAAAGTCGCCCCTACCCGCGGTCGCTGTGTATCCGAAGTCGCCCGTCCATGTCACACCCGCATGCGCCCCTAAAATGTGCCACGCGGACGCCACATGGCATCCACGTAGCTTAGGTAAAAGGGGGGTAATTTTTTGAAAAGTCAAAGGTAAATTTGACTTTATGTGAAGTCGCGGAGGGTCTATTAGATGTCGCGTGACGTCTGTCTGTCGCGATGTCACCAGGTCGCGCAGGACAACCCTGGCTATACTTGTTAAACCTAATTCTAAGCGAATCATCTTCTTTCATTTCAAGCACTGCTGTACTAAAGTCTTGAATGTGTGCCGTGTAATACAGAAGTTGAACAATGAGCAATTGGCGGAAATGCCATCCTGCAATCTCGCGGAGATAGTGCACAACAAGTGGTTGCAAATGTTGGGCAACCGAGGGACTTGTTTCTATGTAGCTATGACGGACGACATCATGCGTGCCATGATGCAATCCACCAATTATTGTGCGTTCCTTCAAGGTCACGCATCTGGCACTGGGCTCTGTCGCAGCACATGATAAGCAGTTCCCATGTTATACTCCCAAAAACCACTCTAAAGCATAACAAAGTGACTCTAAAGATCGAACCCACGAAATTCTGTGAAGTATCTAGCCTTATTAACGAACTAAGCCAAGTCAGTAGTAATATCCATCTTTTCCGGTCCTCCTTCTATGACCGGAAGTTCAAACACCCAGAAAACAAAGGACCGGATTCTTTCTATCTTCTGATTCCAGCTAGTCTTCCGGTTATCGAATCCAACACAACCCAAGGACCCTATCTCTTCCGGTCCGGGTATCCGTCTAGGCCAATCCGCTCTAGACAACTCACAACCATTTCCTCTCCTATCTGGTTTGGTTTTACCTCTGTTTAGCCATCAGAGGGTTTGCCGCTTGCTTTTGAGAGTGGTAGGCCCACCACACCTTCCGTGACTTATAGTGGCTGAAGACCCACTTTCCAAATCTCTTCCTTCCTAGGCTAGTACGGATCCGGTTTGGTCCTTCACAGCAATCCAGATTGCAATCCGGTCCATTGGTCACACAAAGACCCCCCGTACGATCCTCTCAATACTACAACGACCTTGATGTCATCCTATTCCGTGCAAAGCTAAGGCGGTTACAAGTGCACCCGTCCATTCCAACGTCAACTAAAATTCTTCCGTTTACTGTTAAGATGGTGAGACCTCACAAGAGATCGGACACTCAACCGGATTTCTCACCCAGGAGTTCTAGCGCGACTAAGGACTCCCTCCCTATCCGCCTAGCCTAACAACGGCTTTCTCACCCGAAATCTCAAACTCTAGACGCGCTGAGGCACTGAAGTTCACTCCCAACTCTATCCTATCCGCTCACATGCACTTAGAACCAAGAAAACACCAAGGGGAGAAATCCCATCGCATCCGCTCGCGCCTTCCGAACTCCCTCACGCATAATCCTGCCAAGACATGGGAGATCGTACAACAAAGAAGCACAAGGAGAAAACACAAAGAAAGATGCAGAGGGAAAGACTCCCAGTCCTCAGCACAAGGACTGAATTATATACACTTTGAGAACTTCCAAAAATAACAAAAGGCAAAAAGAGCCGTTAAAAGTCAACCTAAATCCGGATCCTAACTTCCGGTCCTCCTAACACTACCGGATCGGATTACTAATCTGGATCCGTTCCTATCCTATCCTTCCTAACTTATTCTACATCGCTATCCCGCGCCCCAACGAAGGACTCTTGGGCTCCGCCTCCAATTGCTCGAAGACTTCTTCCAAGTTCCTGTTCCGCTCTCCGGCCATCGGATTTGGCATGTCAGAACCAGGAGAGTCTTCGATGTTGATCGGCACGGTCTGGGAAGGCTGACTCGGCTTTGACTGCGGAGTCTGGTCCTTTCCTTCCCTTGGGTCTGGCACTTCCGGAAACGATTCCGGCATGGAGATGTCCGATAGGTGGACCCTCATCGATCCGGTCAGCTTCTGTGTACACTCCTCCATCCGGTCCGCCGCTCCTTGTGCTAAGACCAAATTCTTCTCCACCTGCTCGGTGAAGTCAGTCAGGATCCGGACTATCCGGGTATCGGATAGTTTCTTCTCCTCTAAGACCTTCTCATCGAAGAGTCTGGCCCTGACTGCCACGCTTCCGGTCTCACCGAAAGTTGCCTTCACCGATTCCGCCACCTTCTGCGTCTCGTCTGCCATTATCCGGGTGGCGGCCATATCTTCCTTGAAGGTGGCCACTTCCGCCTTCAACATGTCGACCTCCTCTTGAAGTCGACGGATCTCTGCTTCCTGCTTCCGGATCTCGATCGGATTGGTGATGCACTCCGCTACCTTCCCTGGCAACTTGCTATCCGGTGTTGCCTGCACCAACTCTCCGATCTGGTTTAGGGCAATTCTCTTCGCCTCCCAGTCCAGGCGGATGTCGACGAGGATCTTCACCAATTTCTCGAACGGGTCGACCGGTCCCTTCTTCGAACAGCCTGCCTTCTCCCCTTCCGGTGTCTTCTCCTTTCCGGTTTTATCACCGAGTGGAGATCCTCTTCCGGTCGGAGACGTCGTCTTGTGTCGCTTGGGCTGCCTCTTCGCCTCTTCTTCATCTTCTTCTTCTTCTTCGGTCTCGGATCCAGTTTCCTCTTCCTCCTCGTCCGTTTCCGATTCTCCGTATTTCAGGAGATTTTCCTAGGCCTTCTACTCCTTCTCTTCCGAGTCTAAAAAGAGCTGGTGTTGCTCATAGAGGTGGAAGAGGTAGGGACACACGGGTGTCGGCCTACTCCTTCCGACCCTCGTCGCCAACTGGGCCACCAGATCGAACATGATCCGGGCCCAGTCCGCTTTCCGATCACCGCTCAGGGCACCGAAAATAGTGTTGCCGAGGGTGATTGTCACCCTTGTCGGCTTCTCCGGATGGAGGATCGGGATCAGGAACTGTAACAGTTTCCGGTGCCGGTCGTCGATGCAGTCTTCCACCGCATATCCGTCCTTGGGGTTGATCGCTCCTCGGAACTTGCCCCGGACGTACTCGTCCTTCCGGTTTGCCATCCCGTGGCCTCCTGCCCGGAACTTATAAACCTCCCTCCAGATCTCTTCCGTCCATTGATGTGGAACACAGCGGATCGTGTTGTCGAACTGGTTCGTCCACTTCCCCTGGATCTCCTTCACCATCCGCTCGTCCTTAAAACCCCAGGGTTTGTCGAGCAAACCCTGGCACCCCATCCGGTTGAGATCCAACCGGAGCATCTCCATCTCCTCCTTTGTCGAAGGGAGAACCGGAACGACCTTCCAGAGTTTGACCGGAGCCGACGACGTGGATGGGCCTGGTCTGTTCCGCCTAAGTTGCGGCATGGACACAGACTAGATCTAAGACAGTCCTTTCCGATTCTACCTCACACAGTCCTAGCCGCACGTCCCGTTCTCACGTTCTCTCTCCAATCTCAATCGGAATCCTGCACAGCGATCGGTACGCAACCGGGAACCTACCCTGCAACACACCTCTAACACTCGCACACTCACGCACACACGCGAACACTCACACAACGCCGAAATACGAGGAGCGCGACAAAACACTCTCACCAAACAGCGTTTGGAAATGGAGAATGACTGAGGAGGTCCTGGGCTTTTATAGTCTCTCCTAACCTAAAAGCCGTCATGATGACGTTTACCGGTCCGGTCCCACCAATCCGGTCTAACCCTAATCCGGTTCTATACCCCCAATCCGGTCCACTACTACTTCCGGACAAGGATCCGATTTCTATCCGGTTCCTAGGTGTCACCACTAGGATTGGATTCGTTCGAACTACTCCACTATTTCAATGTCTTTCCTAATTTTCCGTCCTCTGCTGTTTCTAGACAAAACCTACATACTAATCGATAGTTTCCGTTCCGTTTTCTAGATAAACAACTGAAAACCAAAAATTTGGACTGCGACAGGCTCCACCTCGATGAGCTTCATCTTTGGGCTGCCAGAAGGTCGAAAGACCCAATAAAGATTGCTGCCGCAATTAGCATGCTTCTTGGGGCAGATAGTTTCACCACTAGGGTTCCGCACTTGCAAGGGGAAGAGGTCTTTGGATCAAGCAAAAGAAAGTTAGATTTGCCACCCGGATCAGAAGAGGACTCCCACCGCCATGACAAAGTTAATTTCTCCCACCCCCGTGTTCAAACCCGTTCAACACGAGCCCGAATTGACGTTGGGATTTTGAACGTCATCGCCACTTCCACTGAATCTATACCATCCTATCTTTTGCATGCTACTTCTATTCTTGAGACAGAGTCCAATCCATTGCAATGGCACATTGCACGTTGCAAGAAGATGGAAAAAAAATGTCATAGCGTTCAAGTAGGGCAGAAGAAAAAATGTGGTGCACTTGTCTGCAAGGATAAGAAGAATGGTATTCCTGCTCTAACTCATAACGGTTGCATGACCGAGTATGGAAGTAGGGCAATCGTCATTTTTGATTTCTGGTTTTGCCCCGATGATATTTTGTGATGTGTTCACGGATCCAAACTCAGGTGAATGTATGACTGGCCCGTTCTTCCAACGATTTGGCCTGTTGCTCGTTGTTGTGCGGGTAATCTAGAGGTAAGCACCTTTAACACACAATTGTGGTTAGATGACACGGAAAATTGTCCCAGGGACTCTACTATGTTGTTTTGAATTTGATTTTGTCCGGATTATCTCTAAAACACCCCAAGAGAACCCAAAACCTCTCTTTCCCTCTTCCGGAACTTACTTCTTTCCGGATACTAATCCGGATCTGTCCTCTTCCAGAATCCGGATACAATTACTCTTTGGTTTGTTATACCCTTGTTTTACCTTCAGGGGGTCCGCTTTTACTCTTTAAAGGGGCAGGGACTCCACTACTTATCAATCACACACTGTAACACCTACAAAACAACCCAAGACATTCCACAGATCTAAATGTTGCAATAAAGTAGGTTTCCGTCTCCTCACGACTTTCCGGATGGCCTATCCAGAAAGCAGGTCACGCAGAATCCGGTCTCTCCTCTCCACTACAACGACAAATACACAACTATCCGGATTCAACACAAGAGAGAACCTACGGGGAAATAGTCTAATACTGTAGTTGGCAGATCTTCCGGTAAGTGGGGGTTTCTTCCCCTTGGCGGCCGCTTAACTCCGCACGGAACTACTCTTAATTCCGGAACCTCACCCTATCCACTCCAATCGGATTACTGTAGTAGTTTAAAGAATCTAAATGCACAAGTCCTACAAATCCGACACAACTCCTTCAAAAATCCTCTCCTACTGTCTAAATCCAAACAATCATAAATCCGGATTCCTCCTTCTCGATTTCCTGTCACACTTTGCAAACATGCAAACACAAGTTCTAAACTCTCGTACAACACTTAGAGCGTGAAAAGGTCCACTTGGTGGCTGAGATTAAAGTAAGGAAAATGAAATCAAAAATTTGAAAGCACACAAGGTTGGAATGAATGGGCAACAGACCTACCCACCATTTAAAACTAACACAAAAAAGGGAAAAAGAGGCCAAAAAAATCCCGGTGACCAACCGTTGACGCTTCCGAGATACCCGGCGCGTCTTCTTTGAACTGCTTCGGCCTTAATTCGCAGCTTCCTTCGGATTGGTCTTGACAGGAGTCGACCGAAGTGCCGCGCGGGTCTGAATCTTCCTGGGAGGGGGTGGAAGGTCTTCATCTGTTTCCGTCATGGATCCAGATTCGAAATCGTCCTTGTCCGAATCCACAATCTCGTTCACATCCTCCAACTCGTCCAGGTCGATGGGAGCTTCTTTCTCCCTTGGTGCCTCTCCTTCTGGTGCATCCGTCTCCCGCATATGCATAAAATCTTAGGGGCTTGTCCGGGCCGGATTGGCCACCGCCCCCATTCGCTCGATGAGGTTGTTATCCAACATCGGCTGTGTCGGATTTACGGAATCGGAAGTTCCGCCCTGTACTGGTGTAGGGTTTCCCGCTTGAATTGGTGTTTCCGCCTGAGCCGGAGTACTCTGTTGCTGGGCCGGAACCTTCGTGGCGATTTGACTCCGCTGTGCCAACCACCCCTGTGGAATCTCGTGTGGCTTTAGCAATGATCCCAGTCCTTTCGGCTTCGAACGGATGGAGCTCTCGCCCAAATGCTTCACCGGAGTCTGAAGATACGGATTGGTCGACAGATCCAAAAACGACGAGAAATTCATCTCCTGTTCCGGATCCACCCGAGCCACCAACGCCTGCATCTCCTTCAAGACCCTCTCCATCCTCGTCTGGAAGTCCATTAGGATCATCACCACCTTTGATCCGGTGATGTGCCCATCCGTCACTAGTTGCACGTCGTAGAGGGCCGCCTTGTTCACCAAATCCGTTGGTTGGGTGACGAGGGACTGTAGGTTGCGGACCATGTTGAGGGCGTCCTTCTCGTTCCGTCTCGCCAAGGAACACTCCCCTTCCGCCCAACTGGTCCGAGCTTGGAACTCGTCCCGGGTCTTCTCCAGATTCCAGATCTCCTTGTCCTTCAGGCGGATCGTATCCGAATCCGGCCTTCGTCGGATCTCATCAATAATTTCCTCGGGCGGAACCTTTAGCTCGTTCGCAACCTCCTGGATGAACGCGGTCGTCCTTACATGTAGGAGTCATGCCTGTACCATCCACTAGTCTCCGACGTCGAAGAACTCCTTGCCGGAAGTTCTTCTCTCCTTCGGAACTTGGCTTGGCTCCACCGGATCCACCTTGGGCTGTTGCCCCCTTGAACCCGGATCCGTGGATTTCCTCTTGGTTCCTCTTCGTCTGATCCGGTCCTCCTCAAGTTTCTCCTCTTCCTCTTCCAAAACTGGAGCATCCTCCTGGACCTCATCCATCAATCCGTACTTCAGGATTTTACATCCTGTTTCGTACATGAGGGTCTTGTCCGGCGTCAGTACATCTCCGTGATGGTACAAGTAGAATAGGTAGGGGCAGATCGGGCTGTACTTGGCCTTGGTGACGTGGTCCAACAATTTGGTGACCACCGTTGCGATAATCCTCTCCCAGTGCACCGCCTTTTCTTCCATGCTTTCGAAGATGGTGTTGACTACTGTCACGGTGACCCGGCTCGGCTTTTCCGGATAGAGTATCGGAATCATAAATTCCAATACTCTCCGGTGTCGTTCATTGATGCAGTCCGCGATCGCATAGCCCTCCTTGGCGTTAGGCGGATTCCGGAATTTTCCTGTCGTGAATTTATCCGCCTTTGAAGCTAGGCCGTTCTCGAACTTCCAAAATTGATATACATCCGCCCAAACATCTTCCGTCCATCCCTTCCTCTGCCCTCTCACAGTCAGCTCGTACTGATTCGCTGTTCCGTCAATCAATTCCTGAATCAGCTCATCTCTCTTCAGATTCCAGGGCCTTTCTATGAGTCCTACACATCCCATCCGTCTCAGATCCTCTTCCAACTCCTTATGAATCTTTCGGTCATTCGGTATCACCGGACAGACCATCCGGGCGATGACCGACACTCTTGCGACCCGCGGATTGCTACTTTCCGCCATTTGGAATCCGTAAAAACTACTTTTCTAATCTGGCCTCACCTCTCTCTATCCGTAAACGCACTCTCACCAGACTTTCTCTCAACTATCTGCACGTGAAAAGCTTTGGAGAGAAAACAACAAGTGAAGAGAGACGGGCCGGTGGTGGCCTTTAAATAGCAGAAACAGCGCCGCCAGTTCTCGGATTGGAACAGGATTAGGTTTCCGTTCTTGAGGCGCGTCCCCTAGCCTCGTAGGCCGGATCCCTAGTCCGTAGGTGGCGGCGTTCCGGTTCATTTCCGGAAACCCTAACTTGGCCGGATCGGAAACTAGTTTCCGGATGAAGGCTTATTCCAAACGTAAGCTCTTCCGGAAAACAACTACCATTTCTTAACCAAAAGAAGTTTAAAAATTTCTATCTATTCCATCTATTCAACCCTATCTATACGGAAATTAGGTTTCCGTGTTGTGACACTCGTGGCACCCATTTGATAAAGGGTGAGATCCTTGTTCTGGAAGAGGGAGGCTTTCAACTTCAAACGAAGGACTTCGACATGTCTCCCCGGCGCCTCTTCCATAACTCATCTACATCAGCTATTGCTGACATTGTGAATTCAAGGCCATCAGATGGTGCTTCACATCCTACCAAGCAATATGGCAGGACCATCAAGCGCTGTGAAGGTGCCCCTACTGTAGATCATCGCAACAAGTGGGAAACAACCCGAAATGTCAAGGCTACTGTGAAGAACGTGACGCCAATTCCATATCCCGGTTATGGAAGAATCATTACCATGGATTCAGGTATCTATTCCAAACAGAAGACATATATTGTTGCTCTATGTGACTTTCCGTCTTGCACGTGCGAAGATTTTGTTACAATGAGCAGTGGAGCATTGGGCAAACGAAAAGCGTGGGTGAACTGCAAACACTTGTATTATGTCTACCGATTCTTGTGCAAGGCAAACTCTGAGGACGACAAGTACATACATGTACCAAGTCTTAGCTTTGATGAAGTACAAACCCTACTCCGCCATAGTAATCTCTAAGTTTTTTCTTTCTTGGTCATAATAGTCCTGGCAAGTTATTGCCACTTTTTATTGTTTATGTCTAAAATCTCTTAGGAATTTGGAGGGCCAAAAGGCCTCCTCGGCACCGAGGAGGCCTTTTGGCCTTCACAATGAACTTGTGAAGTTAAGTGTTTTTGTTCTATTTTTGGTAAAATTTTATTAGGGCATAAATAATGTATCTTTGGACATAGAATCCTATTTTTCCCATTTGTGGGAAAGAAAAAAATACAAAAAAAGTATATATATTCCCCCACATAATGGGCCTAAACCTCTCTTTGGTAAAGAGGAATGTTTTATCCATTCTTTTAAATCTTATAGTTCACTGATCCATCTTATGCAAGAAAAGATATATTTTTCAGTGTAATATCTAATGGGTTATTTTCACCCAAGGCTCACTTTTTGTACCCATTGAAGTTCATGTGGTTCATTGAGTTGTTTTTGCAACAGTGGATGAAATTCTTTCTCTATACCCAAAACATTGTACATCTAAAAAGTTTGTACATCCACAAAAAGACTCAATCCAAAAATATTCATCCAATCAGCAATATGAAGTATTCAATTCCATTCTGAAATTGGAAAAGAGCCGTTCTCAAAATTCAACATTCTCTTTCATGTGAGGGAATTTATCGCCCATTACTGCTTGAAAAATCAACTGAAAACATTTCTAAACCACGATAATGGGTTACAAAAATTACTTTTTTAATAAAAGTAAAAAAATAAATTTATTAAAAAATAAATAAAAATTTAAATCTTCTCCAAAATTATAATATTTTAGGTCAATTTTGACCTCACTGCTCACTGCTCATTGCTCACTGCTCATCGCTCGCATTCTAACGTCGTTGGTTAGATGAGGGTGTAAGAAAAAACACAAAGAGAAAAAACACAAGTTAGACCACGTGGCAATACAAAGCTCATACACTAAAGGCCCCCCAAAGCGGCATCGCCAAGGTATGGTGGGGGGTGACTTTAGGATTAGTGCAAGATACAAAGAAGACTCTTAAAACTTCACAAGTTAGACGACAACACATACAAGAGAGAAAGAGAGGCTCTCCATTTACAACAAGGTTCCAAAAACTTCACAAAAGAGTTCACAAAGCAAAGTAAAAAGACCCCCAAGGACCTTCAAAGCTTGAAAATAAGCAACAATGGAGCAAAAAGTGCTCCAAAAACACCGTAGAGGTTTCTTGGCTAAAACGCCAAAAATCCCAACTTAAGTTGGACCCACGGACCCAAAACAAGATTTGGGGGTGTTCAAGAGAGAAAAATGAGGACCTTAAATAGGTTTCCAAGGCCCCACCCTTCCCTCAAGAGTTCTAAAGTAACCTTATCAACTTGGATTTTCATCCTCATCTTCAAAGATTTTCATCCTAATCCCTAAAAAACTACTTTTACCTATCTACGCTGGATCAACCTCCTAACTTTTGGAGATTTACTCCAATCGTCAAACGGATTGCGCCACTGGCTCCAGATTGCCGTGTTTAATCCAAAACCCCCCAACCCCTCGTACCGAGGACAAAAAACCATCGTAGGCTAATTTAGTTTTAAAAACTAAATCATGGTAAAATCCTAGATCTTGGGGGTTTCCTATTTTGAGAAATGTAAATAGCCTAGGGTCTCCGGTAGGTGTGAGGGAGTTGGAAAGGACTCTTGGTTGACTTTGTTTTGCCATCGTATGGTCCCGGGATGCCGATCAATGCGGTGGGGACCTTGCCACGTGATTAATTCTCGAGGAATCTCGCTGGCTCGGGTACTTGCTGCTATCGGAATGTTGCGAAACTTCACGGAGCGCATTATTAACATAAAACAAACTAGTCTAATTTTTAGTGAGATTTTCTGGCAACCTGGGTAATTTTCATAAAATTCCCGTTGGAGGTTACCAGGGTTGACCACCCGCAAAAGGTTCTTCTGCAAATTGGAAGATGACAGGATTTTTCACATGACCTCTCAGGGGGTCACATGAAAGATGTGCAAGTGCGTCTCCGTATCTGGCACAATTGGTCAGTGGAGATGAATTGGTCATCTCCTTGAGTTTATCGATGGTATGGGAATCTTTTGCAGATAGAGGAACCTTGGCGAATCGATTTTGTCGTTGGACTCCTGGCATGGGATTTACCTTAGGACACCATCCTTGAGCTATAGATTCCTCCACGGGCCCGGTCTTGCGTTAGTGGCTCCTGCATGCTAACAATCGGGGTTTGGGAATTTCCAAATCTAACTCTAGGACCCGACCTAGTGGCCTCGTTGTGGATCCCTCGGACTGACTTAGCCATGAATTGCCACATTCATGGTGGGATTTAGCCCTTTTGGGCCTATGTGACTTGAACCCTATAAATCGAATCGTTTCGTTCTTTCTACCTATTTTGGAGCCCAGTTTGGTGGGATTCTAAGTCTAAACACAAATCTAGACCAAATACTAAAATGGGTATGTTACAACCCTATTTTGGTTCTACACTCTTTTTATAGCTTTTTGTATATTTTTTTTAACTTTAAATTGCAAATTTCCAAAAAAATAATTCTACGAGTCCCAAGTGACAAATTGGGAGCTCACACCAAGTCCCTAGATAGAGACGCTACTCCCGAAAACCAGATACAGAGAACATCCGGGGACTTCTTGTCTTCTCCAAAACCTGCAAACACAGGTACCCGCACTAAACAATGTTTCTAGCATTGCCGACATACCAACCCAGAGTTGAGACTTTTCAGACCATCACTTAGGAAGTGGAAATTAGAATACTTTGCAATGGAAATGAAAAGAATACAAGCGGAAAACTTGTTCAGTCTTGCCTGGCCCAAGATTGAAGCTAACTTCAATCCCACTAAATACTAAACACAAGGAAAATCCTAAAGGTTCTTGAAAATCCTAAACTAAGGACCAGAGAATGACACGCGTCATTCCCTATCCACTAACAGTTGACTGTACAAACTTGCGGCGGATTCCGGAAAAAGTGGATCTCAGATCCGAAAAATTCGGATCTAACTGTCCAGGTTCATCCGACCGGAAAGCTATTCTAGAGCTGCTTTCTACCTACTGCTTTTCCTACTTCTTCAGCCGCTTGGTTGGCGTTGGTATGGCCTTTGTGGTGCCCTTCCTTGATGGCTGCTGTTGACTTGTTGAGGGCTTAGGGCCGCGTGGCGCCTTACCCTTGGAAGGGATCGGTCCCTTTCCTTTACCTTTCCCTGGTGTAGGTTCCGGTTCCGGTTCCGAATCCTTTTCTTCATGCCCAGACTCATCGCTTGAGTCGGACTCACTGGCCTCCTTCTCAGTGGTCTCCGAAGACTCATCCTCCTCTGAATATACGTCAATAGGTGGAGATGGCTCCCGACCTCTCTTTTCCTCCAGTTCCGGTTCTGGACTAATGTCGTACATTGGCAAACTTGTCCGTCCTTCCGGCCATGCCTTCTCCTTCCTTGGGAAAGTTGTATACTTCCCCCCATATCTCCGGAGTCCAACCGGTTGGCTACGCTCGGATAGTCTTCTCCCACTCACTTGACTGATCCGCGAGAAGCTCCCCCACCATCTCCTCGTTCTTCAAGCTCTAGGGCTTCCTCATGAAGCCATCGCATCCGAGCCCCATCAAATCCTCTTGTAGAAGCGCCTTCTCCTTCAGATTCTTTGGCAGTCCGGGCGTCACCGTCCGGAGTGTCACTACAAGCGGCTCCTCACTCATCTCTGCCTTCACCATGGCTCTCACAACAACTCGGAGTAGTTCCTAGACACATAGATCCCTCGCCCCCTTAAACCACTCTTGCACTCTATTTCTCCGTCTTCAAGAAATATGCAGTCTAACCTCTGTTTGACAGGAACCGGTATCTAAAACTCACACTCCTTGCTCCGTTGCTAACCACTCTTGAAAACACTCACACATAGCAAAAAACAACACTGAGGAAAAGATGGAGTGAGAAGGTTGTTCCCAAACCCCCTTCCTTTCCGTTTCCGCATTCTGCTTTCCCTACCGTTGGATATAATCGTTTTCTGGAAACTGTTTTCCGTTTTAACGGCTCTCCTATTTTCCCGGTAGTGACCGTTAGCTCCCGGTTTCTACTTCCGATACCGGCTTGGCAATACCCGGATACCTCAGAATCCCGTTTAGGATTTCTCACTGGTTTCCGATTTCCGGTCTAAGACAGAAATAACAAAGATCCGTCTTAACCATTTTATCTCATTAAAGAGATACTATGTTTGCTAATTTATGAAATCAATAAATTGGGTAATTCTACCCTGTAAACAACAAAAAAAAATATAGAATTAAACTGTCTTTAACTTAAATCTATTACTTTGAAATAGATTTTGGTATTCCGGGTTCCCACAGTATTCAAACTTCAATCACAAACTTGAACAAAGTTCACATGAATTTTCATTTGCTTCACAAGGGCAACTGAGTGCGTAGGTATTCACTTGTCAAGTATGCATTTCATGTTGCGTCTCTTCCAATGCACTGGATTTTCATTACGTAAGGTTGTTATACAAATTATAATGACCAACGTATGATACAGTCTGAGAATGATGCCTTAATTTTTGGAATTACTAAAAATAGTAATCTTTACTGTTAGAATATGAGTTAGTTCCGTAAAATACGGGATTGCTGAGCACATAAAGGGTTTATTCTTGAATGTTGTGATTTTGACATGTTGTACATAAAGGCGCCCGATTGCACTTTAGCGCTAGTCGTGCTAAAGTGCATATGCCATGTATATAAAATCAACGGACTGCCATTTAGCGCTCGTCGCGCTAAAACGCTTATGCATGTGTTGTAAAATGACAACATTGCACTTTAGCGCGACTAGCGCTAAAGTGCATAATGAGTATATGTATAACCAACGGGTTGCCGTTTACCGCTAGTCGCCCTGAAATAAATAGTTATTCACTGTAAAATGAGCCAGTGGCAGTTTAGCACTAGTTGTGCTAAAGTGCATATGCCATGTATGTAAAGTCAAGGACTTGCACTTTAGCGCTAATCGTGCTAAAATGCATATGCATTCTCCGTAGAGTTCCACGATTGCATTTTAGCGCTAGTCGTGCTAAACAGGGTTGTCTATGTGGACGTGACGTGGGGTTTTCACGTCCGGATGTCCGTCGGCGTCAGTCCGGACGCGTCCTGACGCGTCCTAATTGCGTCAGGATAAAAAAAAAAAGTTTTTTTTTTTTTTTTTTTTTTTCAAGGACGGCCTGTCCGTCGACCTGGACGGACCGTCTGTCCACAAGGACGGCCAGCCGTCAACAAGGCCGGCCGGCCGTCTACAGGGACGGACCAGCCGTCCACAAAAAAAAAAAAATTTTTTTTTTTTTTTTTTTTTTTTTCGTGGACGGCCTGTCCGTCGACCTGGACGGATAGACTGTCCACAAAAAAAAAAAAAAAAAAAAAAAAAAAAAAAAAAAAAAAAATTCTGGATCTTGACGGACGCCGGGGTTGAATCCTGACGTCCATCCAGACATCCTGACGGACTGACAGGACGTGACGGGGACAACCCTGGTGCTAAAGTGCATATGCCATGTATGTGATGTCATCAGGTTGCACTTTAGCGGTAGTTGCACTCACATGCATATGCATTCACAGCAATTGACCCGATTGCACTTTAGCACTAGTCGTGTTAAAGTGCATATCCAGTATTTGTAAAATCAAAGTGTTATACTTTAGCGCGAGTCACGCTAAATTGCATATGCATTCACTGTATAATGATCCAAGTACACTTCAGAACTAGTTGCGCTAAATTGTAGAAACTCTTCACTGAATATCATCTTATCGCACTCTAGCGCAACTAGCGTTGAAGTGCATGTTTGTTGTATGTAAAATGAACTTGTTTCACTTTGGCGATAGTTGGGGTAATGTTTATATTCTGTCTATGTAATATGATCCAATTACACATTAGCGTTAGTCGCGCTAAAATGCATATGGCCTCTATAGATGATCACCTGATTGCACTCTAATGATAGTCGCGCTAAAAACGATATGTACTTCAATAGTCACTGAATTGCACATTGGCCATGGTTGTGCTATGGTGCATACATCCTTTACATGTCCTGAATTTGAATTGCAATTTATGACTTCTATTAATTGCACAGAATTCATGATATTTGATCAATAGCATTTGAGAACTAATTAAGAAAAATGACATGACGGTTATGGTTCATGTTCTTTAAGAGCCTGAAAACTTCTTTGGTTTACTGTGTTGTTTAGGTGTCATGGATTCTATAGTGGATCCAGCCACGGACATGGACTTATCGGACGATGAGTTTCAGATTCTTCAGTAAATGAATGCTAGCGTTTTTGATTGTGAAGGTATTCCGTGTCGACTGTGGAATACGAAGTGTGTTAAGTTGTATAACGCTGAGGGCGTACTTGTTGGTGAAGGTACCTACCATAGTGTGAACTCCGATCTTGTTCTTGGTGCCAATGGGCCTCTCAGTGACACTCATGTATCAGTGCACATTTCAGTGTCACATTCTGAAGTGGACCTTCCAAAGAAACGTGTTTACTCACTGCTAGCTTGGCCTATTCAACTGGTAACACTATATTCAATATTTTAAGAGAGTCGGCCCCTCTCAAAATACCAGTATCCATATAGACGTCCAAAAATTGAATTTTGAATTTAGCAAATTTAGAGTGATAAGCACTAAGCTGACTCTTGTAAAGTATAATTTCTATTAAAATGAGAGTTTACTGTACTTAGTAGCTCTTTAAAAATAATACAATTCTATGTAATAATCGTGTTTCAATTTATATATGTGAAGATCATGCCATCTATTGAACACCAAGTCATGAGGTCCAAAGTTGGTTGTACATGAATGTTTATCTCATTCAAGCGGTCTAAGTTCAATTCTCGTTGAGTTTGGACGAGCAGCTATGAAATATACATGGACTTGGTGCTGCTAAGTGGGCCAGGCAAGCAAGAAAGTTGTAACAACATAGAAGCCCCTATCCAAAAATGTGACAAGTGCTTAAAACGTTAACAAAATAAAAAGTAGTAATACCCACTACCATTTTTTTAGAATTCTTTCAGATATTGAAATGCATTTTCTATAGTTAATTTAGAAAGATATTAAAGGCAATCATAGAGACATGTAAAAGTAGAATGCAATATTAAAATATATTCATATCAAATATAAATGCAATTGCTTCATAAAAGCAATTAATGCACTTGGAACCGTGATTCCAATGGAAATCCATAAAATTAAATCAAAACATACAAACTTATACTATTTGAATATATACCACGCGACATGGAATTTCTATTGCTTAGGTAAAGCAAATCTATAGTATAAAAACACTTAACACATAAATATATTACGTCTCTTGTATGACGCACAATACAAAATTCTATAAGAAAAACAGAAGTATTACCTACACAATATAAAAGCAAAGTATTACTATAGAATGAACTGAGTAGAATAATATTTATACTCAAGTGGAATTCAAGGCAGCTAGACTATCGTGAATCACTTCAATTTGAGCGGCCGGAATCTTCAGCCTACATTGAGTCGTGTCCTTCTTGATCTGTGACTTCCATGCAGTCATCAAAGAATCTGTATGCTCCCAAATGGGACGGAGAGCTTCGTCAACCTTCCACCGTAATCCTTCTGTAGAATCCCAACCAGTATAGAATTCTTGAATGTTTTGGTTTCTTGATGTGGGCTTGAAATACTGAATGAGCACAGAATTTGGTTCTTCGGGGTTGCTATTAGGATCAGACAAGGCTCTTGCAATCCAAACGGGCTTTGCATCGCCATCCGCGGGACGAATAGCAAGAAAGTATCCTGCATAGACATCACGCATTACCCGAAAGGATTGTTGTGGGCGATCGCGTAATTGCCCAACATAGATGTCATCCTCTGCAAACTCTTCCCGAATCTCACCATTATCTTCAAACTGATCTTCGATCGTCGGTACAATACGAGTGGATGGCCAAAAGCCATCTTTCAAAGAACATGGAGGTTCAATTGGTTCATGCAACACTGCTTTCACTGCTCGCCAGTAGTATATTAAGTGCTCATACCGTCTTCTGCACTCCCTAGTTTGGTCTTCGTTGGACAATTTCTCCCAATAATTGATGAATTCCATTAAACCCTTGAATATGTCATCAATACCTCTCATGGGGCGTGAGAAAACGGGGACCGGCTCTCCACGCGGCCACAAACTCCGACCTTCAGAGTCTTCTTGCCATAATTTAATGCCTCTACCTTCTTTAGGCAGCCAGTCTACATCCGTGCACAGAAGCTTGTACTTCATGACTGGACAATCATTTGACTCCAGGTAGAACTTGAATTGTTGAGCCTTGGTGTGCCCAACAAGTGACTCGTCTCCCTCCATGATGAACCCCTGAATGAAAGCCTTAAAATCAGGCACTTCTTCTACAAGATGGGGAATTGTAGGAACCGATTCTACGTCCATGAAGGACTTCATGAGTGAAGGAATGGTGGGAAAGTTTTCCTTCTTCAGCAACATGCTCCACCTCCCAAACAATGCATCGATGTCATCGTGAGTATGTCCCACGAGCATGAAATTCACATACACTTCTCGGAAAAAAATTTTGGCAACAAGAAGGGACCAGAAGCAAAACACAAATCTATTCTTATTGTCACCAGTAGTATTGTCCATCTGAACATTTAAAATCGGAGGGAGTGACAGCCCTAAAATTGGAATCTCTGGAGCTGGTCGAAGAGATGTTTTGCAAATGTGATCTCCTTGTATAATTGCATCGAAAAGAGGAGCTGACTTGGAGCCAACAAACAATTCCCTAGAAGAATACTTTAGGGGCAACTCCAAATCTCGCAACAACTTAGCAAAGGAGCCGACTGTGTAGTTGGAATCATGAAAGAAGATGTCTAAGCCATAATGGGCATAACGGACATCACCATGACCGTGGGCTATCATACCGGTTACGGATACAGGCAACCTGATCAGACCATCAATAGCTTTGTGTTTGTGGGAGAAAACGAGGGAAGCAGTCTTTGCATGATCCATTTTATCATGCATGATCGTCAAGCACTCATGTGGGTAGGAACTTGACCTGTAAAGATTTGCATAATACAATTTCCTGTGCGCCCTAGCAACAACCAAATGCAAATCTAACTTCTTGGCCCATGTTAAAGCTGATTGAGACCCAGCAGGTGCACTTCTCCTAAGTAAATGGTATCTATCACATGTGGAACAACGTGCAAAATTGTAACCAGGTTTCTTGGCGTCAAACTCTGAGAAGTTCACCTTCCTGATTTTGCTCAAATTGGATGTAGATACTTCCTTTAATCCAAAGACCGTGTTCACAGAGTTAATTTCAGGAATGGCTTCCTTCCATTTCCAAGTAGCCGGAAGAATCATGGAGACTACCTTCTCGCCCGACTTCAGCGTCCGAGTGCGGTGAGGCATGTGATCAACATTCTTCTCTAGAATGCACCTCAAAGTGGCAGTGGCTTGCTCGATGTGCTTTCGAGGCTTCCACAGACCCGTATTTCCGTGGGGCTGGGCATTGAAACCATGGTCCGCATATCCTTGAAAGCGATGAAAAGTTGCTTCTGATACTCGGTCCAGCAATGTGCCTCCAAGCAGACAAACAAACATCTATACCCTCCACGGTGACCACCCTCTTTCCTTGCGTATCACAATGAACTTGTCTATGAACATCAAGCTTCATGTGATATCGAAATTTATACGATGTGTCACGATACATACGCTCTCGAAAAGCTCTAATCTTGTCTCTAGAAAACGGTTGAACGCAATTGTTGACACAACAAGTGTTGCTTGAAACACTATTTATGGAGTCTTGAGTGAGAAGACCTTTGGCCTTCACACATATCTCTCTTGGCGGGTTCCTCACTGTACTAATATACCGTGTGCTCCATGTTGACGGAGGACCCAAAAGAGCTGCCTGACAACAATTGAAATTGTAACAAAGCTCGTGATTCCGAAGACTTGTACCATTATAGAACACGTTCTCAATCGGCCACGCACGGACGGAAAACCTCCATTCATCTGGAACATAATCAGCATCCAAGGTCTTCGAGATCTGGACGGCAACATAAGAATCGCCAAGTGCACCTGTAGCACCAACTACAAGCTCGGAGCTTACACTGTGGCAAATCCCTTCAGCTACTGCAAGACCACCCTCATTGAAAAGTGTTACTAACTTTGTGCTCCAAAGACTTCGTGGAACACCTTCGCATTCGGAAATGTCCAATTCCTCCCCTGGCTAAATTTGAACATTGTCATCTGAATAGTAATCCTCTGCTTCGATAACACTTGCTGGGTCCATGATCTGTTCATCATATGAAAGACAATGTCAATAGCCTATTTGACAAAAACAAATATAAGTGTTGTACTGGCATAGAGTTTTCTTTTTGAAACAAGTCAAACATATACTCCATAAGTCGTAAGAAAGACTAGTAGTCACAATAACTCACTTACAATGAAGGTGAGTAAAGGTGAAATAGATACTTCCTAAAAGTGCTATCCTATCAGCAATCTAACAAAATTAAATAATTTGATCATGTCGTCTTCACTTCAAGCACAATTAGTTGAAAATAATATTCAACTCATATTCACCTCGAATAAAGGTAAATCAAGAACGTCCACCAAAAAGTTTCAGCTCTAATATTGGAGAGCCGACTTTCATTTGGGTGTGATATTCAAATGGAATGTAGGTGATTTATGAAATGACCTATTCGTTTTCAACAAAACCAACAAATAAATAAGAACTGTCTTCAAATAACATTCACCTTCTTGGGAGGTGAATTACAAGCCCTATACAAGATGTAGAATTTCCAAATACAGGTAGGTTGATCAAAATCTATAATTGATATTCACCTCGAGTAGAGGTGATTGACGAAATGACCTTTTCTTATATACCGAGATTGAATTTAAGTAAATCTACTCTGTCTCATTGATTGTTACATCAACATAGTTTCAGACCCATATATAGTTTAGTTCATTGAAAAAACATATTCCCGAGTAATTTGAAGGACAATTTGGAGGGCAATTACAAACCACACAAAGGATGAATTCTTGACAAACGGAAGCAACCTGAGTACATTTTAGAAGTGCTTTTCACCTTGAGTTAAGGTGAATTGAAAAATCGTCCAATTGATATAAACCTCGATTTGAGGTGGACTGACAAAGTATCCACCTGATATTCACCTCGAGTGGAGGTGACCTGACAAACTATCCACCTGATATTCACCTCGAATAGAGGTAAATTGATTAACTCTTCTGTCTATGTTCATGTGGACTGGACGATAGTTTTAAACTTTCTAAGATATATTCCACTCAAATGTAGGTAGTCTGACTAATATCTACAAGTGATATTGAACTATACTGGACGTACACTTGTAGGCATATAAAAGTAATATTCATACTCAATAAAGGAAAATTAAATACAATGAGTATATGATATTTAGGGTTTGGGTAGGGAATAAAAACCCTATATTTGTGTGGTATTCACCTCGAGTGGAGGTGAATTGGAAACAAAGTATCATAGATATTTACCATAAACGGAGATGATTCATAACTAAGTTCAAATGGTATTCACCTCGACTGGAGGTGAATTGGGAACAATGTGTCATAGATAATCACCATGAACGGTGATGATTCATAACTATGTTCAAGTGATATTCACCTCGAGTGGAGGTGAATTGAAAGCAATGCGTCAAAGATATTCACCTTGAACTGTGATGAATTCATAACTTTGTTCAAGTGATATTCACCTCGAGTGGAGGTGAATTGGGAACATTGTGTCATAGATAATCACCATGAACGGTGATGATTCATAACTATGTTCAAGTGATATTCACCTCGAGAGGAGGTGAATTGAAAACAATGTGTCAAAGATATTCACCTGGAATGGTGATTAATTCATAACTATGTTCAAGTGATATTCACCTCGGCTGGAGGTGAATTAGAAGCAATGTGTTAAAGATATTCACCTTGAACTGTGATGAATTCATAACTTTGTTCAAGTGATATTCACCTTGAGTGGAGGTGAATTGGAAACAATATGTCATAGATATTCACCTCAAACGGTGATGAATTCATAACTATGATCCAATGATATTCGCCTCGAGTGGAGGTGAATTGGAAACAATATGTCATAGATATTCACCTCAAACGGTGATGAATTCATAACTATGATCCAATGATATTCACCTCTAAACAACAAGACTAATAACAAGAATCATAATGGGGTGCAATTTTGCTTGCAATTATCAATCAATAAGACAACTGAAAACATCAATTTCAATGTAGACGCATGCCTCCTAGAATTCCTCCGTATAATCTTCAGAGTTCATAATAGAGCAGTGAACACAGAAGTTCCAAAAATTTGGTCAATCGCTTGAAATCTCTCTTATATAAAGACATTTGAACAAGTACAAGTGACAACAAATGAGACCAACTTGAGACAAGAACTATGACTGAAGACAGAATTGTCCCTTACGATTGCACAATTTTTGCTACTCAAGCTACATCTGTGGTGAATTGCCTCACACATTCTACATTGCAATTCAGAAAACCGAAAGACAAATGGAATTCAATTGAACAATGCAGCGCATGCAAAGCAATTCTACTTTTGATCCTATTTTTTTAGGTTTAGGATACCACTAGTATTACCTTTGCTATCTCAGATGGCACTACTATACTACAATAACAAAGCAAACACCTAAAACCTATAGCCGCACCAATTGAAAATCAACGAAGAAAAAAAAAATTTTAAACGAGAAATCTAAGAATTGGACATAGCTTTTCCTAATGGGGGATTGCTATTTTGCGTGCATAGAGATGCGGGCGGAGAGCGGTGAGCGTAGATTTGCGAGCGCAGAGCGTTTAAAGTTAGTTAAGTTTTGGAATATGACCAATAAAGTTAAAGTTATAGAATATTTTAAAGGTTGATACTTCTGGAATTTAGAATTATGATGGATCTATGACCGTGAAGTAGGTTGCAGGAATATATTGTAGAGTAGGTTATTTTGTCAGTACACGTACAATGAAGAAGACAAAACTTGCAAGTATCGGTTAGAAGGTCCTATTACCGTGGTGCAAAGGGTCATACGAGGTGAAGAGATATAATATGTGTGGTTGTGAATTGAACCTAGAAGAAGAGCGAAAGGGAAGCCGAGTGGAAGTGAGGAGGTATTGTTGAGGGGATTGTTGCAGTTAGGGAGACTCCGTGATGGAGAATCGGCGCAGAGGAGTGAGGAAGAGCAACTACCGTGGTGGTAGAGGAACAATTTTTGTCGCGGTTTAGCTTGGGCTCAGGGTTTACAAGGCGGAGGCAAACGGATTAGAGTGCTCAAAGATGATGGATTTTGGATTTAGGGTAGTTGGAGGGAGAATCAAGATGCATGAAGAGGGATATGGGAGTGAAAGTGAAAGATTAGACAACTTCAGTTTAAGAATGGAGACCGACTAATGGACAGTAGGATAGTTCCAAAGTTTAGGGTCTTATGAACTTACATGATGAGTGGGAAATACTCCAAGAACTTCCGTAGGATTTGATTATGGAGCAAGTTGAAAACAACAAAATTTGCATGCATAGACTATGGCGGTGGCCCTTCAAGTCTCACCACCTTTTGATTAAAGTAGAGGGGAGGATCACATTGCTGTATTGGGACTATTCATGCTCACTAGACACCGTAATGTTTTAGTAGCAGGATCTGTAGAACCTGTTTTATCTCATTCCAGCTAAAACTAGAAGCGTGCATAAAGATATCTACCTCCGGATCTAGCCCACAGACAATGACAAATATGTAGTACAAGTGCTTACAATATGTCCATGCTCCTCGCTTGCCAAGTGACTTTTGTGACATGTCTTTGAACGATGGGCAGTCGCAGCTTGGGAATTGGCCAATCATCAGCAAGTACCTAGATACCTTAGAAATATTTTTAGATTCTAATGTAACAATGTAGCCGAGAGCTGGAGGAGGAACCATTAGAATACTGCAGATTTCCCCAACAACGGACAGAGCAGAAGCGCAGTTGTTGTGGTGCTTTGTTGTTGGAGCGGCAGGGTTCCTTCGAATGTTCTTCCCATATCTCTTGGTGGGGTGATCGGTAGGGTTTGGTGGAGGAAGATAGTCGTTAAGTTTTACAGAAAAGCCTTCCGCAAACAGCTTTCGAGGGGATAAGACGACGCGCTCCATGAGGTGGAATCCGGCATTTTCGAGAGTTAAAATCTCTTTCTTTGTCAAGTTTGTGCCCATTTTAACAGGCCATACATCAGGGACAATCGGTTTAGAAACTACCCATTTCCGCCGAGTTCCATTGACACAGCGATTGATGTCATCATTGCAGAAGAAGAACTGCATTTTTTCCAATCTGACCTTCTTGTAATTGTCCATCAAGCCGGTGTAAGTTGGGGCAGCTGTACTTCGATTGTCTTGCACAATCCTTGCCACGCATTTTTTCTTCGTCTTCATTTGCAGAGCAAAGCAAGCTTTTGCAGACGTCCTTGGGAGTCTTGCAATATGCCACAGCCGCTCATCGCAAACAGTCTCTTGAACCGATTTGACATGCTTTGCCGGAGAGATAGTCAATGATGACTTCAATGGGGGAGTAGTGCCTTCTCTTGGTCGAAGTTCGCATTCCGATTCAGGGTCCTCGGCAGTAAGATCAACAATCTCTGGGTTGAGCCGTTGGGCTTTTCGCCTCGGTCGAGAGACACTGATCTTGTCAGGGCGGTGCGAGTCAAATTCTGATCCCGGAGGGAGATCTGCCTTTCGCTTCAAGGAAACAAAAACTTCCTCCCTTCCAGATGAGGATCACGTATGCAAAAGACGTCAGCACCAGGCATATTGGCGAGGGCGACATGAAGAACCTTTGAATTTCCGGAGCGTTGAGCTGTACGAAGACGGAGTTCTTCTTTCCCGGGACCAGTACCTGGCTTTTCACCCTTCAGGAATTGGTAGTAGGCATCCACCTGCATGAATGCTCTGACCATATCATCAACGGAAGCAACGTACAAATCATTCCCTCTTTTGCCTGACTATTGCAACCACTTGTTGTGGACCGACTCTGCCAAATTACATGACGGCATCTCGGCCAATTCGAATAGGGAAAGATCCTGCACATAATCCTACATTATGAGTGCTGGAACAAATTACAAGAATATGAAACATGTAGTGAATAAGGGAAAGACATGTAGGAACTGCCACTACCTAGGAGTAGTGCCGATATTGGCATGACAACTACACGGTGGGCGAAAAAAGAAGAGAAACCAATTGAAGCTTGCACATACCAGTTCCATGAATCCTCCCCATTGCCGGTATCGGAAATGCCAGAATGCTAGTCATAAGTCGAGTCTTGGAAGTCCTTCATCAGTCGAAGCTCCAGATGATAACCACCATGCACGGATGGCCAAATACCTACTCTGAGCCTCTTCCAATGAGACAGAGTTCTTGTATTGTTTACAGAGGCTTTGATGTTGATCCTACAGGTCTGCCCTGATATCTGCTTTGGTGTGCTTCTCCATTGACTGGGTCCAATGGAAAAGGCAAGTCCTCTCGCGGTTGACCATGGGGATTGTTGGGTCTCCACCACCGTAAATGATACGGACCGCATTCCAATTTGCCTATGCACTGTCAGCCATGAACCCTTTGAAATTTGGATTAGTAATATGATGCTTAGAAGATATAGCATTCAGATTTTTCCAAAACACTAGTTGGGCTGCCACATCTTCAGATTGCATATCACAAATAGCAATAGTCATGACGCGGCAATATGTAGAGTCATAAACATGACAAGCCATTGTGGTCCAAGACTTCACCCGTTTGACATGGTCAAACATCATCCAGGCATTTTCTAAGTCACCTCCAGGTTGCATACGCCTCACCAAATCGACCCCACTTCCGGACCCCAACTCCGCTGTCCTGATGGAAATCCTTCCATCATGTAAATATATATATTTATATATATATATTTGTTTGTTTTTAATAAAGGAGTGATTAGAACTAAAAGGGTTGGTCGTGGTGAGATTCATGTTTTAATTCTTGTCACAATGCAAAGCACAGCTCAGGGGGTAGGTAGCGGGCAGTCGGCCTTTGTTTCCTGCCTCTTCACCAGCGTGCCAAGCCGTGGCGCCCCGCCGCTCGACGGTCCCATCGGGGTTCGAACCCGCGATTCCGGATCAGCGGAACGCCTTTGACCACCGCTTTCCGGCCGACCAAGGTCACGACTTGGCGATCGAAGAGTGATTCCAGATAGTTTTAAACACTCTAGTGGCACGTGGCTATCCTACGATTGCTTGCCTTGCATTTGTTTCCTTTAATTTCTAGTTTATATTGGCTTTGATAGATGTGTGTGAATAGTTTTGAACTAAATAAAATAGCCAAGGAGTTAGAAGAGAAAAATGAGTGTGAATAGGGAAGTAGATGGGATCTTTGGTGGGGTCTTAGGTAGGGAGATAAGGGGTATGGGCTGATGTGCTCCCACCACCACCTTAGAGAGGGAAGAAAAAGAGAGAGAGGAATCTTTTGAGTTAGGTAGGAAGAGAGAGTTTTGTGTGTGTGGAGAAAAGGTTGAAAGGACCGAAACTTGTTATGTATGTAACTCATGGAGCATGGATTTTTGAGTAATGAAATTTGAGTATGTTATTTTTGATGATGAGAGCTTTCCATAGAGTATTTGCAAGTTGCAATTGAAGTTGTGAGCAAAAAGTTATTAAGGTTTGAAGTTGTTAAGACCCAAGGCCTTCCATTGAGAGGGCAGAGGCTTCATCAAGCCATAACTTTTGCGTCGTTTGCTTGTTCATTTTGAAACTTAGAGGGTTTGTAGATCTTGTTTATAGCTTTCTAAGAAGCTATTAAACTTGTGATTTGGAGTTTGGAGTGAGAAGTTATCATCTGCTGAAGCTTGAAGCAAAGATTGAGCTTGGAGGAGGAAGGCTGAGACTTCGACGGCCACAACTTTGGGTCAGTTGTTTTGTTGAAGTTGAAACTTTGGGAGTAGTTAGAATATGAGCTCACCTTTCTAGAATGAGTTCATTTGTGTGATTTGAGCTTAATATGCAAAAGTTAAGTAGTAATAAAGTTTGAGGTGTTTCTTGCCTTCTTAATTGAGAAAGCCGAGACCCTACACCTCATAACTTTTGGACAGTAGCTTAGTTTGAGTTGAAATTTATAGGATAGTTGTATTATGTTATTAGCTTTCCAAAAAGCTAAGACACTTAGAATTTAAGCTTGTAGATCATATGTGGCACTAGTTTGAAGATGGCAGCTTGTGTGGGGAAATAGTTTCTTTTGAAACTAGTTCAGATTTCTTCAAATTCGAATGAAAGAAGGTTTGAAGACTCAAGACTCAAGATTTTGAAGACTTGAAGATCCTTAAAGGGATTTTCAATGTGTTGTGGCTTGTGGCTCGTTGTCTTTTATGTTATTCCCAGCCGGTTTTGGAGGCTAGTTGCATATTTCCTTTCTGCTTTGTAAAACCTGTTGCGGGCTTGTGGGTATCCAATAAAGCCCCGTTTTATATTTGTGGCGACGAAGTGAGATTGATCACCCACATGGTTGATCTTTTATGTTGTTCCCACTGGTGAAAGGCGCTTCCTGGTCACCGTGGGTTTGAAATTTAGGAGCCAATCTTTCGGACGGTCAGCTCGTGGTTTGGCCGTCCCGTTTTACCCGTCCGAGGACTTGTTTCTTATCACACACCCTTACCCTTGGCCCTATAGAGCCACTACAGGATAGGCCAACGGAAGATCAAGTGAAGATTCAAGTGAAGATTCGAGTTTTCAAGAGACCGACCCATATCATTCAACAACTTGCAGCTAGACACCCCGTGTGTTCCCTAAGCGCGCTCCTCTCTACCTGACACCGCCATCTTGAAAATGAATACCTTGTCGGAGTCCGTTCCTTGTCCTGGAAATCTATTCTCCTGGATGAAAGCCCAATTGCTAGATCCCCTGAGTTTGGTGATGCTGTCCAAGACACCGAAACGACGAAGGTATCGGAAGGTAGTGACCTCGTTTCGAATACTTGGAGATGACATTTGCTTAAATTTGTCGAGGACAGGGATTAGTTCTTGAATTGCTAGAGTCTTCTGAGGCACACCTTCCGGACATAAAAGTAATTCGCCAAGATATTCCTTTGTCGCCTCAAGAACAATAGCAGAGTTGGTCGCTGACGGAGTCCTTTCCACATGTTCGCCAATAAGAGTACAAAGTTTGGCAGCTGACTCTCGATAATTTCCTTGCTTTACAGGATGCGCATGGAATCCAAGATGGATACAGGCACGGGTCATGTGACTTGGGCCATAAACATAATATATCTTGGCAGGGCAACTATCTAGGCAAGTAGGTTTCAGTAGGCAGAGGGCACAAACCACAGTAGAATTTGAGGGAGTATCAGTTCCGGGAACAAAGGCAGAAGAGGCAAGACCGTCCCACTCAGTTTCATTAAACAGAGACAAACGGTTGGGTTGCTTTACATATTCGCAAGCAGAATTCGTACACCGTAGATGTCCCAAGCAATTAGACAATCTGAATGAAAGCTAAGATGTTGATTGGATATGCGTAGTAGCTGTCCGAGTCCAAGCGTGTCCGTCATCCTTTTTATCCATGCCATACAGCTTTCCAACCTTGGTGGACAGCGGGTACTTCCCCATTGGAGGGAGCTCGAAGATAATATCACCATTAAAATCTGGGGGCACATACTCTACCTTCTCTATTGCAATTGAATTGTAATCTAACTTGCTAAGAATTGACCTAGCGCCCTTGCTAGTCTTCAACTGGCGTAGGCAGTTGACGATACTCTCAGCAGGTGGCAAGGGAGGCTTAGAGCTAGATTGACTTGAACCTCGAGATGGCCTTGACTCATGAACGGAAGCTGCGTGCACAACGGGGGGTAAGAGAGGGTCCGGAGCATTAATGTCGGGCGATGAAAGAATGCAGTCACTATCAGAATCATCACTAAGATCAAGAACTGGACCATGAACATCTTCTAATTTAACATTCCGAAACATTGGGGTGACCTCTGAAGTTGCAGGGAAATGTCTAGTTGTAGGAACGACTGTATTGTCGATCGTTCCATAGACATGATAGTTCTCGGGCGTCAAAGACCAAACCTCACCGTCAAGAGAGTCACATGACATTTGCGCTACAGTGTGAGAGACCTGCCCCGAGACCAGGTTAAAAACGTCCAAATCCAAATGCAAAGTATCTTTTTTAATCTGAAACCTAGAAGCCAAATGAGAACCAGTAACTCTGGCGACGCCATTCTCCCCCAAGACGAAAGAAATAGGCACGGCTAGTCCATCTCCTCGAATGAAAACTGCATTCACATGGCATCCACTAAGTTAGACATGACAACCCTAACTCTGATGGAGGCAACACGAGAAACATGCAAGCTCAATGCAAAACAAAAAAGAAGTCAAATCTAGTTACTGTATTCCAGGAATAAGTAAAGTAGCGCTAGAGGATTATGTCACTACAATCTTCTCATTTCATAAGTAAATACATGCCGCCAATCAATAGTTCATTAAGACAATGTAGTATTAAACCAAAACTAGTGGTACACGTTCTATTGATTTAGTATCCGTTCCCAGTTACAGTGAACACTCTTCGATCTGCACCCAGTTGCCACCGGGATGATTTGGAGATCTTGCACTACTAAGAATACAGTACGCAAAGAAGGCATTATAAGCAGACGTGGTGGTAAAAGCAGTTCCGTATTCTAATTTTGAAAACGGGATCACTCCTTTAACAGCTGCAACTATTCCAGATATAAATTGGAGACCGTAGTTTCATAAGTAGATATCCATTAAATACTCGAATTGCCTCAGGACAACCGTCAAGTGAAGTGTTAGAATATTCAAACCCGCAAAGTGAAGGAGAGACCGATTCTGCAGAATGGAATCTGCCTCCATGATACTTAGCTCCATGTTAAATGAGGTATGACGACGCAACAGCGTCAAGCGGACCAACCTGTAATCGGTCATCTTCGTTTCGCCATAATGGAATGATGCAATTAGTGACCGTCTATTGAGCCTTGAACTCGTAATCATTGGTGGCTTCTGGCATGACTAAAGGGTTTAACAGGCCAATGGGCTGCCTACCTACGTCTTTATGGCACAAGCACTTGAAATACTAGGTCTTCGTAGCTTTTATAATACATAAATGGAATTAGGGTAATTAGTATTTCGGGTAGTGGAAATGACAATGAAATCTTACATCCTTTAGAATGCCAAAGAGACGAAGGCGACAAGCTCTATATTTTACAAATCCGAAGCACCTGAGGAAGTCTAGGATTATGAGGGAACTGCGATCGAATGCTAAGATCGCTGATGCAGGAGGAACTGTAAGAGTTGTTGAATTTGTTTGCGGAACACCATCACTTAGCGAAATGCAGGGTGCCCCTTCATGTAGCCTCACAGAAAATGCGGAGGACCCACAAGCCGGAAGTCTTCTGAAGACATCGACCCCAGCAAGCAGCGAAAGTGGAAGTACACCTGATGAGTGCGCCGGAGATTATGCAGAAGGCTCCAACAGAGGGAGCACTCCTGAGCGAGGTAATGTGACAGTTCAGTATTCGTTTCATCATCATAGGTTCATGCAATGATCACGGCTAAGCAATCTTTATGAACTCGTTGCAAATTCAGTGAAAGCGATATTAGTTAGAGGACTCACGACTTTGAAAAGGCAGCTACCACCAGTCTGGAAGTAATAAAATCATTTAGCGATATTGGATTTTTTTGGGAATCCCAAATACTATCGGAGTTTAACACACAGGGAACTTCTCATTTGAAATGCCTATAGAAGTTGGGCTAAGAGTGTAACCTGTGAATTGAAAAGTGAAGGAACATTGAGAGTTGGAGAGAGGATGCGCTTCATAATATGGTTGCGTCAGGGTTTGAGTAATCAGTGCAACTGTGAGTTTGGATTATGAGTATCTTGAAGGACGTTGCGATTATAGCTGTGTTCGTCGGTAGGGTTGAGTCGTATTCAGCTTTGTGGAGTCCGAGCTTGCTCTTCTATGAGAATTCTGTACAATTGAGTTTGGCAACTTGCTTAAGCCGTATTCACATAACAATCTTTAGTGGAAGATAGATTGATTACAGTGGGGCTCGATGTCCGATCGCCATTACTAGCAATAATGACGGTGTGAGGGTTTTAGAGACTCCTGCATATGATGAGTACTGCAAACTGCCGGGATTGTGGGAGAGACCATTTCGCAAATATGGTGAAACTCATTTAGGACAGTACTGCCGATTCACGACTCTCTGTTTCAAGAGAGTCCTTGTCAAATATACCTTCTTCTTGCCGTCAAATAGCTGTCATTGGTTCTCCGAGGCCTGAGTCGACTAGTTTGATGAAATTCTGGCTCCCGTTTGACATTCTTACGCAAATGGTTGACTGAGCCTAGAAAGCACAATTTAGGCGAGCACTGATAATCACAAGCTATTTTAATAGGTTCATCTAGGCAGAGCTTGCGGACGTAAAACCATTTTTCTCGGGGCATGCAATTTAGATACAGGAGACGATTTCCGTGAGGCATGATCCCTAATGGGAGATTGAGTGACTTGTGCAGTATGAATATCTCAGAACGGAAGTGACACCGTTAGTTGGTTCGTTACCCTGGGATTGAGAAGATTTCCAATCCCTTGTAGGATTATTCCGGTTGCGGAGATTGGCATTGCGCTAGCGGGTTTTATCACGACCAATAGGGTTAGGTCGTAGCTGAAGCATCGACCAGCCTCCTCCCCGATCAGCCTCCTCCGCCCAGCGTACTCCGTCCCCCAGGAATCTCGCGGCTTGACGACCTCCTCGCTCCTTGAAACCCCAAACCTTGAATAGTCTCCGCCTTGCTTGCAGCCTCGTGCTCGGAGCACCCTGCACCCAAGGCAACTCTCCACACCGCTTGATGTCTCGTGCTCGGAGCACCCGCACCCAAGGCAGCTCTCCGCCCCGCTTGTAGTCTCGAGCTCGGAGCACCCCGCACCCAAGGCAGCTCTCCGCCCCGCTTGCTATCTCGTTCTCGGAGCACCCCACATCCTAGGCAACTCTCCGCCCCGCTTATAGTCTCGTGCTCGGAGCACCCCGCACCCAAGGCAGCCTTCAGGCCAGTTGCAGCGTCGCGCGTCAACGGCGTTGGCCACGAGCTATCCCCCGCCCGGAGCAGTCTCGCCCGGAGCAGTCTAGCAGCGTCGCGCTCGGAGAAGTCTCTCGCCCAGAGCAGTCTAGCAGCGTCGCACCCGAGGAACCTCTCTGCCCCGCTTGCTGTCCCGTTCGCAAAGCACCAAGCACCCGAGGCACCTCTCCACGCACCACGCACCCGGAGCACCACACACCCGAGGCCCTCGTTGCTGTCTCGTTCTCGGCAACCTTTAGGCCAGTCGCAGCGTCCCGCGTCAACGGTGTTGGGCCCGAGCAGGCTCGTGCTGCAGATTGTGTTGAGCCACGAGCTGTCCCCCGCCCGCAGCAGTCTCGCAGTCCCGCGCCGGAGCAGTCTTGCAGCGTCGCGCTCGGAGAAGTCTCAAGACCGGACCTTGTAATCAGGTGTTTAGGGATTTCCTCCTCGCTCGGAAGTGTCCGTATCGTGTGCCTCGACAGCATTTGACATTGCTTGTGGCTCAATTGAGATAGGACGATGTTTGCTGTATGAATGTATGCTTATTTCCATGTGTTCAGTTCACGTCTTTGAAGGTAGCAAACAGTGGTGTCCTCATTATCAAATAAATGCCGCGCAGGGACTGCGGACGAACGACAAGCTCCCGAGACCATGTTAAGCTTCGAAGCTGAAGAAGCTGAAATGGAGAATGAACACAAAGGCACCGAAGAAGAGACGACGAACACTACAGAAGGTATGACCTCGAAACGCCCACAGCAATTTCCATTCCGCTTTCATGGCGCGGTAAGCACCCCGTTAGAGGGAATGCCGCTGTCGGCATTCCCTCTAAGGGGGGGCTGCAGCTCATGAAGAGCACCCCCTTAGAAGGGATGCCGATAGCGGCATCCCCTCTAAGGGGGCGCTCGTAACGCTCGCAGCGCCCCCTTGGAGGGGATGCCGACAGCGGCACCCCCTTTAAGGGGGCGCCGCGAGCGTTACAAGCGTTACGTTTCAACCATGAACGTTGCACCCCGCACCCAACTTGAGCACCTCAGGGAGAAGTATTGTGTGATCACTTCTAGTTTTTGGATATACTTATTCGGGTACCAAATTGAGAGATTTGTAGTCGACTAGTCTTGATGTTTCTCTGCCGTCATGGTCTTCCATTTTGATTGAATTCTTTTATTTTTACAGGACATTCGGAGGAAATGACGGACCCAGGAAGAGATGCGGTGAAGGATGGGCTGCAGTCTTCGTCACAACCGGACATTCTTGAATTGAGTGCGTATATTTCAACTCATTTTTGCTGGTTTTTGATGTTCGTTGTCCTTCTTCTAACTAGGTTTGTCTTGCAGAGGAAGTTGTGGTCGAGGATGTTGAGACCTCCGAAGATGTGCTAGAGACAGAGAAAGCAATGGCGGAGATGTCAGCCAAGGAGCTCGGAAGGGAAATGGACAAGATGGTCGTGCAGGAGTCGGTCAATACCAATGTTGTTCTGGACAAGCTCCGTTTCAAGCCAAGGGAGAGGTCAAAACTGAACATCCCACTATGTCGGATGAAACCTTTGGCTGCAGTTCGCCCGTACCTGAAGAACAACGTCATGGCACTAGGTGCACATTTTGTGAGTACCGGATATATGGATGGGAATGGTGTCTTTTATGTTGCCTTACAAGACAACGAGGGAAACACGGAGGACGTGACCGACAAGGATGTCGCCAGTTGGAGTCCGCTATGGGTTGCTGCGAATGAGGACTTCGAGAGGGAGATTCAGAAGGAAGATGCCTGGAAACATTTCTCAGGGAAGATGTTCTTCGTTTGGGACGGCAACCATCGGCTCGCCGCCTGGCTTCCAATAATTAACAGAGACCATGGTGATGATCCATCCTGGCATTACGCGGTTGAATCGATTGTGTTGGAGGTTGAGGGCCAGATCGGTCCACTTCTCACCGCCTTGCACCAAGTCAACTGGTAATACTATTTTCTCAAGATGTTCACACAAGATGTTTCCTCATGTTGATTCAAAATTTGTTTCTCAATCATCATTTCAAACTGTTCTCTCATCTACTTCTATAAACTTGTTCTCTTGGCTTCTCTCTGACTGTCTTTGTCTAAATTGTGAAAGTAATTTAGTTCTACCGATTATTTGCTGATACAGGAGAAACCAGACTTGTCACGTCAAGTTAAACCTTGTACACAAACTCTACCGGCTCCAGAGTATTGCTGGCCATCCCCTATCCTATTACGAGAATCTTGTTACCAAGGAGGAGCTAGCTGACACCGAAAAGAAGCAGAAGTCCAAGATTCGCACTTGGTACACCTTGACGCTAGATGGGCTCATTAGCGTTCTTTATCAAGTACGGTCCAATTTTTTGTTAGAGTTATTCCTATGATTTAGAAATATAATTTGTGCATACGTTCTTGTGTTGTTGCTTCCTAAGAGCTAAAATAGAGTGCCGATATCGGCTCCTCCGTTGCTGGATGAGAGGTATAAGCTGTTCTGGGTTGCAACAAGACGGATGCCGATGTCGGCACTGACATTTTCAGCTCTCTCCTGCTGCCTCTGATGTGGACACCCTTCCTTATGGTTTACAGTCCATTGATTTATGAACATCAATGTGTGTTTCGCTCCATGGTTCTTATATTTTGCAAACAGTACTGTTTGTGTTGCCTTGTTCTTTGTCTTGCAGCAAGAGTTGGGTGAGGCAGTAGCACATGCGACGAGGAAATTTAAGGAGAAGTATCTGGAGAAATCAAGTGAATGGACTACCGGGAAGTTGTACGATGTTATTGGGAAAGCTGTGGATAAGGTGAAGAAGGACATGTCCTCAGATGTGAAGAAACAACTTCCCATTGCAGATCCGAAGCAAACACCACAATTCTTGGAGCAAGTTCGGGTTCACTATGAAAACCGGGAAGACGATCCAGAGATGTCCCAAGAGAAGTTGTGGTACCTTTCAACCTCGGTCATGGACGCGGCGATGAAAGTAAAATGGCTAGAGCGGTGGAATAGGCCTGCCTCACTTCGGGAAGCTATGAGGTTCCAGAAGAACAAGTTCCCTGATCACGCTTTTCCGGACTGGCTTTACAAGGCCACCTGGTGGGCTCAGGTACCATTCTTAACCTTTTCTTCAATTGTTTGAATGTGAACTTCGTCTCTTCAGAGTTGTTATTAATTCCTTGTTACAGTTGGCAAGTGCTGTGTAGGAACTATTCGATGCGACTCTCTCTGAGCTGGACGTCACGATCGACTATCATCCACCTGGTGAAAGTCCAATTCCTAGTGTCGCTGATTACGTGGAGCAGAATCGTATCCAGCTTTGGGATACTGCATTCTTTCATGAGTTTGATGGTAAAGGAGTTCACAAGAATCATCCACCTGAGTTTCAGGTCGGCTTGGATAAGGCAGTGGCTAGGGTTCTCTACAGGTATTTTAAGTTTGTGCTATATGCACGGAATGCAACATCGAAGACGCCGTCGTTTTTCCCTAGCTACTTGGATAGACGTGCTGAGAACTGCATGATAACGGATGAGATCGCCAAGAAGTGGAAGACGGAGCACTGGGAAGTCTGTGGATGGTATATGGATTGTCTTCTTAACAATCCTCCTCCGTCTGAGATTGATTTGAGGAATAAGGTGCAACCCGACTTGGCCTCTTTGAAGACAGTCCATGACACAGCTCCTAAGGGGGCACCCGGGAAGAAGACCAGGGGCTCAAAGAGGAAGGCCGAGGAAGAAGCAAAGAGAAGGGCTGCCTTAGATGCTGCGCCTGAACAAGAGAGCGACGTTATCGCTAAGGGGAGTGCCAAGAAGCCTGCTGCCCCGTCTGCAATTCGAGGAACGGATGCGGATATGGACATGGAAATGTTGGAGGTCATTCAGCCAACAGCTCCAAGGCTAACACCTTCTAGAGTTCGGAATCCTCATGTTGCTGTTCATCATGGGCTATCGAGCCCGCTCTCGTTTGTTTCGCAGGGGCTGAAGACTAAAGTCGCGTCTCGGGGAGTAGCTTTGTCATCTGGATCTTTCCTTAGATCTTCTGTCTGTGTTCAGAATTCAAGCCTGTCTCAGATTATAGAGGCTCTTCCTGAGGTGCATACTTGCCTTGAGACAGTCAACAATTTCGTTCTCAAGGTTTGTCTTTTTATTTCATCGTTTAAACTTATGTTTTGATTTGAGTGTAGGCTGGTACATTGTGATTTATTTCCGTGTTCTGTCATATTCCTTATCAGTCAATTTTGGCACTGACTGACTCTCCTTGGCGTTGATGTTGCAGTCTTCTGGTTTTGGTGCAAAAGGATTCTTATTCTGAGGTTTCTTTTATCATTTTTGAACTAAACAATTCCATCTGTTCAAATCTTCAGGTCAAGAGAGAAGACGGTGAAAAGGCTTTGAATAAGTCTTGTCCGCATAGTGGCTTCGACTTGATTCTTGGCGACATTAATGATGGACTTTGGGTGCCATCCATTTCAGTGAACCCTGACGATGTCCTTGTCTGGAACAAATACTCTGAGCAGCACGCTGAAAGTATTTTTGAGTTCGCGGAACATTTTCTTGCCGGTGCGGGTGCAATTCTATTGTTTGTCCCAGACGTTCCAAAGATACGGACGGACGTGCTGTCTTATGCCAAGTGCTACAACTTCGTTTTGCAGCGGGAGTGGTGGGGAATTAATGACCTTCCCTCTGCATCATATTACAGCTCAACAAATAAGGTATATATTGTTTCAGATGAAATGTTGTAATCACTAAATTGTACTTCAATTTTTGCCTTTTCTAAATTATTTTCATCACTATTTTCCTTTCCAGAGCAGAGGATTTCGAATTCAGCTCTTCATTCACAGTGCCCTGGATGCTAATGACTTCACAATAGCACCTGATGACTCATTGGCGGAGTTCGGGATGGGAGTTGCTGAGTCCAACGTGTTATTCAACTTCACTACTGCAGACTCTCAATCCATGAATGGATCTGTTCCGTGGAGAGGCGCTCGTGAAAAGGATCCAGTTTTCCTTCAAATGCTGATCGAATCTTTAACGAAGCCAGGGTCCATAATCCTTGATGCATTTGCTTCTCTTGGTGAGTAGTCTTTTCTATTCTGATGAATTTCTTTCATTTTTGCGGTCATGTATAAAACTGAATTCCCTTATTGAATATCCAGGTAACTCTATTCGAGCTTGCAAGGTTATTGGACGACACATTGCGGCACTCGATGACGACATAGTCATATTCCAGGCTAAGTTGCAACAGTTCCAGCAGGTCGAAGCTACAGCTTCAATTGAACCTGACGCTTCTCCAGATCCTTCAGATATTGCACTAGACGTCCCTATTCGGCATGTCACTAAGAAGAACAGATTTAGTAAGTACGTCTCCTGCTTGATCCTAATATCATTCATTCTTCTGTTGGGGTTCAGTTCACTAACACAATCTCCTTTGGCTCAGAGTGATCACTCTACTTTGTTCTCCGGCAAAAGACTATTTTATGGCGCCGTGGGATGCACACGTCGCTATGTTGCAGGCGGCAGAATCTTCTCCGACCTCGATGTCCACTGTCAGTGGTTTTGGTAAACGCGTTTGTCATTTTATTGATGACGAGGCAGACGTTGATTTGGAACCCAGTCCAGCATCTTCTGGCAGTTCCTCGAATTTCTCATTTTGATAATTTCTATATCACTTGGATTTAGTATTTGACTTCTTTTCACTCACCTATATCTTGTGCTTTCATGCATAATGTTTTGTGTTTGTAATTGTCAATGTAATGATTCATCTTAGCATCCATTTAGAGTGCGGTTTATTTTGGTTGTTTACCTTCAATATATGAATTCATCAAAGTCTTCCTGGCTTGGGATACTCTCTCAAATACTGACGGATAGTTTTACATTCACTGCATTTCAACTTGAACCCTCCAGAACTTAATGAAGTTCATCATGTGCAGTCTCTCTGATTTCAGTGTTCAATTTGTTCATAAATTTGTTGCACAAGCTGTTTGCTGTTTCTGTGGTGATTGCATTCAGAATAACTGTTTTATGAATGGATGTTATCGGAGTATGTATGTTTTATGTCCAATACGTGAACCTGAACACAGTAATTTCCATTTTTTTCCTCCATTAGTGGAGGCACATTCATGGTTGCAGTTCTTTTAGGAATATAAAATGGTTCTATTCGCACAGATGGTGTACTAATATCTAAAGGTACCTTAGATTATTTTAAGGAAATCTTCTCTTGGGAAAGCTCAGTTCACTCGCTATTTCCCTAAACCACGGATAAATTCGAAGAAATGCTCCCTCTTCTCTGCCGTGTTTTTGGGTATTCCTTCACCTCTTTCACTTAATTTGGGGCCTCTAATCGCAAATATGAATTTAAAATTTCAAAATTCTATGGTGTACTGGAAATAAAATATTCCAATGTCTGCTCCTGCAGGGCAATGAAGGAGTCAATTCACCCTGGCCTTCTTCCGGTGGCCAATGTATAACAACGGCCATAAGGTAACAATGGTCATAGTGTTTGCACGGCCATAGGGTACCTACTACATTTATTTTATGAGTCGTCTGTGTTTACCAATAAACCGCCCTGTACTGGCTATTATTGTAATAACTATTTTCTCATCCATTCGACCAACTTCACGGCTATAGGCCCTTACTATTGTACTTCAATTTCTTTATTTTGAGTTGTTTTTTGGCTTAGATTTTATCTTTTACTTTTACTTTTGTAGAATATTCCCGTTTTGGCGGTCACTGGGCTCGCAAAAGTACGCTCACCGCTCTACGCTCTACGCTCACCGCACGCAAAATAGCATCGTCCTTTCCTAATGCAATTGCTACCCAATTTTTCCTCAACTGAACATACACTTGCACTGAATTGAAGAAAACTAACAGAGTTACATCATGATTACGAATTACAAACCAAAATTACAACCGTTGACAGGATGAATGATGGAGGCCGACATTTCTGTGGAGTCCGCACAAGCAAGAAAAGAAAAGCATATTGCACGGCACAATGAGGATCAAATTCAAAACAAAGGGATACGTCATACCTCTATGGAAATTGTCTGACTCCTTCGACCGCAAGCTGAACACGTTATGAACCTTGTAGTGAGCGCCGCAGCACGACTTCAAAAAGTTGCCCACTTGCCACGACTCGTCCACTTGCCCTCCAGTCTTAAAAAGTTGAATCGCAAACACTCATAAGCAACAATATTCGCACACCTCAGGCGCTAGAGCAAAGAGACCTCACAAGAGCAGACAAACAAACTTCGTCAAAAAATTTGGAATGGACACAACAATAGTCACTGAGGCGGGAAATTTTGGGAGGGAAGTGCGTTTCCAAAGTCGAAACGGTTCTCCTCGACTCTAGAGCGCTTACAACGGAAGAATGACAGGTCCTTCTCCACCTGCAAAATCTAAATCCATTTAGTACTTCGAAGGCATTCATGTTGCCGTCACTTTATTCCACCGCCTCTAAGCTTGCAGGTAGGCGACAAAGTGGGAAAAGGTCACATTCACCTACTTGCATTTATGAAAACAGTCCTCTCAAGGAATTTCAGGAATATGAAGTTCAAGAGTCAGATCCACGTGAACATACTTTTAGCAGGATCCGATAATCCGCACATTATGCACCTGACATGGCCAAGGCCTACCCTTTGCATAGCTCATCCCACCCAACCTCAATACATTCGGCTATTTAAAACACATCCAATGAAATTGGATCTAGTGCTCAAATGAAAGGTCCGATAATCTTACATTGGGTAATACATTTGGAGCAAATTATCAATGGAAATCGATGAAATTATCTTCATATGGATTTGTTTGCCATATATTCTTCTTCCCAAAGTGGATGACAATTCGAATTGCCAGCAAACTTTGGAGCAATAACGCTCTATCCATACCATAAAAGAGGCTACTAGTTTTGTTTTGTTTGGGTTAGGTTTGTTTGTTTGTTATAGTGAAATCTCAAGGATCTTGTTTCCATCGATTCCGTTTATGGTACCATTTGAAAGCACTCTATGACAAGGAATGCATGGGCTTTGTTTTGTGGCACTTGCACATACAGTGTGAAAAATATTGAAATTCAAAGTATATATAAAACACAAAATTAGAAAATTAGTTTTGCTTTTACTTTGAATGTAGCAACAACACAAGGCAAAGTAGTATCTATCCATACTTTAAATTTGTTTGTTTGTTTGTTTGTTTTGCTTGTATGCCACGTTGAGATCTCCCAGACCATACGTCCCCCAATGCTATGCTTCGTACCGTCAGAAAGCCCTCAACGTGGAGGGGTGCACCGGCACCGGTTTTGTGGGGTTTAGACTCACGGTGGGGAAGTAATGGATTTATGAATTCTTTTGGATTCTTAAAAACTACTAAATTATACTAAGTTATGTATCCAGTGAAGTGTGTGTCAATTTGTTACGTTGTTGGTACTGCTGAAAAGCCCTGGGCATGGAGGGGTGCTAAAACTTTGTTTTGTGGCGTTTGGACCTACGGGGGATAAGTTATAGATTTTTTATTTTTCTTTGGTTTTAAAAGTGACTTTTACTTTGGGTCAAAAATTTAGGAAAATACTTTTACTTTGATTTTGGTCGCATTCTTGGTACCGTTTGAAAGCTCTCGGAGAGGAGAGGTGCAAGGACTTTCTTTTCTGGTGTTTGGACCTATGGTTTGAAAGTTGTGTATTTTTAAGTTATTTTGGGATCTTAAAAACTACTAAATTGTGCTAAATTATGTATCTGTTGAACCGTGTGTCAATTTGTCACATTCTTTGTACTATTGGAAAGCCCTTGACAAAAAGGGGTGCAGAAGCTTTGTTTTGTGGTATTTTAAGCTACAGTAGAAAAATTCAAGCGTATTCAATTATTTTTGGTATTAAAAATGACTCTTCCTTTTGTTTAGGTTGTGGCAACGACACAGGGCTACACTAGTTAAACTAAAGAAGGGCACTCAGAGCAATTTTGGAAGAATTATTCTAGAAAAGAAGCAAACTACTTGCTCAATACTCATGTGATACTTGGATCACACTAAAGTGATATTTATTGACTGGAATAAATATCAAGAGTAAGTGATACATACTTAGGTGAAATTCAATATTAGTTTTAAAAAGTAATAGTGATTTGATCATTTTGAATAAAGTAAATTAAAGTTTTTTCTTAGAGAAACTAGTCAACTAACTAGCCAAAAATCATGCATAAAAAAACATTTTATATTGTAAATGAAAACTTACCACACACGACAAGAGATTCATTAAATTTTACAATGAATACTCTTTACTTTATCCTTTCTGATGTTAGAATATTACGTTGTAATAAGTCTCAAACCATATAGAAATGACATGTTTATATTTGCTTGTGAGTCAATCAATTGATTTAGTTAAAGTAGAGCGCACAAAGTTAGTGGTACTGATTTGTACTTTTCAATACATCAAAGTAACTATTTTAAGTATATATTTATATCTATGCCTTTCAAGTGTAATGAGACTAATATTGTAAGTGAAGATAAAGGGTGGCACATCTTTATTTAATATTTAATTATTTCCAAACTGTAAGATTAGATAAAAGCTAAAGATAAAAACATGACTCAAGCTGGTTTTTTTAATACATTGGAATTTACAAAAACAATTTAATTTTTTGGGGATTATTTTGTATTCAATTTATCCAATACGTACATTACTAATCATGATTCTAATTTTTTTAATAGGATATTTTTAGCATAAAATATAACATTAATTTAATTGGTCATAAGAGAAAAAAATGAAGACTGCAATTTTGTAGTATTAAAATTTATATCAAGGTTGAGAAGTCTATAAATTCAAACTAAGTAATTCAATAATTTATAACAATTGAAAATTCAAAGAGATAGACAATGTTGGTCAATGTTTTCAATTTCTGGAAAGTAATAAACACATTCATAACAATAAAACATGAAGTAGACATTCTTAAACTTTTTGAAAATGAGGTTCTACCCAGCAGTCATTACTGCCAACAAATGTCTAATATAAATATGTACAAGAGGCCATGAAAAGTTTGCATTTGATTTTTTCCTATTCTAAATGTATACGACTGAGGGAGATATATAGGTTCAAACCATTGTAATAGGAGCTAGTATTGGACATTATTGAGGTGCTCATGCAGATTCTTATTGGAATATTCTAACAAAAATTGTTGCTTATTCATCTGAAATACCCCTCAACTGGATGAATTGAAGAACCATTAATATGGATGACTGAATGAGTGCTTACAACTACATTTTTGTTTAATTTATTCAAACTTAGAAACTTAACATCATTATTTCCTGTTGTATTAAGTCAAATAGCCGTAAGTAAAAAACAAAGCACTACCAAAAAATTTCATGTTTTAAGGCATACCCAATAATTAGAACAAAGATTCTTTAAAAAAAGCAATAGTTATGCCAAAATTGTCTCCTATTAATTTGTTGGGATCTTGTAGCCTTTTTATTACAATGAGTGCTTTCTACCTCAAGGTATGCCTCGCTAAGAGAATCGATTATGGATCTGGTCACCCAAAAAAATCACAAAAACTAAAATTATAAATTGAGAAGTTTACCTTTCTCATCAAAAATACTCTGTACTATTGTGGGTATTAAAGAACTTCATTCATCCCATTAATTTTGGACTATTGATGAAAAAGTTATGGAGTGTTTTATTTATCAAGCAATCTCATCATCTTCTTCAAAAAAAAACTCATGGTTCTTTATTGAACTCCACTTTTACATTTTTGTAAGAAAAGAAGTTGCACGTGGATAGGGTTGCTAGCTAAAACAATGTCATTGTTGCAATTAGTGTATTTAAATTCCATCTTACAGTCAAGTACTGAAGAGTTCATTTTTTCCTTGATTGTGGTATTTCATATGGAGTATTTGCTTCAACATGATAATGAAACATAATTTGGAAAATGTGATGTATACATCACATTTAGGTACCAGTAATTAGATCAAGCACTATGTTAACCAATTTTTTTCAATAGAATTATTAAAAAAAATTTAATAGAATTATTCAAATAATTCTATAATATTCACGTTCAACATCTCTTTTTGAATTTAAAATTCAAAACTGTTGAGAACATAGTACAGTGTAGCATGTCTGGGTTTTGTCCCAAAATCTTTTAAATCAAATCTTTCTATGCAGTTAAAAATACTTTGTATAAAAAACAAAGTTCTAAATTGTTTTGAATTTTTTTTTATGTGAAAATGATTTCAAGTCTTCCTATCTTCTTGTCAAATGTCAAAATTCTCACCAAAAAAATATCCCTATGAAAAACATATTATACATAATTCAAACCAGTTCTTGTCTTTTCAAAATGTACTCTACAATTTTTTTAAATGATTTCTATAGTCATTTTTTCTTACAATTGTAGTGCATCTGAGGCTTATTTCTACAAGCCCTAATCACTATAAAATGAAGATTTTAACCCCTAAATGCCCAAGGCCTGTTTTGGGCTTCCTGGATTTTGCTCTAAATTGAACAAAATGCCAACATTTTGAAAAGTTGTATCAATTTCTTTGGAATTGTAACCGTATAAATTCAAACTAGGCATGTTAGAGATCTCATAGGAAAAGAAAACACAACAATATCACTTATGGAGTGAAAGATTATACTGTTTGACCACGAGGGTGCTAAAATTACAAAAATATTTCAATCTTCTTTACATAAGTCAAATCTAAAAAGTTGGTGATAAAAAAAATATGAGGTTAAAGGGCCTAACTTCTATAACCCCAATCAATTTATGGCTTCTTAAAATCTACTCCACAATTTTTTTAAATGAATTTTGAATGTGATTTTTTTTCTAAGATCTAGTGTATTTGAGGCTCATTTCCGAGAGCTCTCAACACTATGGGAAGTCAAGATTGCAATGGGTACCCTAGTACAGAAACTTGAATAGAAAAATCACTATCATTTATTTTCAAGATTGGATTTTTGGTACTAAAATTAGACTTCAAGAAGAACTTAAAAAAAATATAAACTACTAAAAATAACAATTTGGTTAGGTTTTATTTAACTTCAAAGTTTTGCAAACACCAGATTTGGGTGCCTTGGGCATTTAGGGATTAAATGAGCACCGATGCACAACATTTTGAATACAATGATTAAAATCATTCACATTGAATTGAGTATATATATATATATATATATATATATATATATATATATATATATATATATATATATATATATATATATATATATATACTAGCGTGCCCTGAGCCATTGCCACAATCCAAAAAATAAAAGTAACAATATTTTTTTATTTTTTTTATTCAATAAATACTTCGAAATTCAATAACTTTCACATTGCAGGTCCAAATGCCACAAAACGCAGCCCGTGCACCCCTCCTAGCCAAGGACTTTTGACAATACCAAGCACGCCTTTAGGGAACACACGGTCCGGAAGATCTCAATGTAACAAACAAACAAACAAAACAAAATAATCAAAACAAACAGCCAAACTTAAGGTATGGACTTATGCCGCTGGTACAATAAAAACAAAAGTAAAAGCTATATTTAAAACCAAAAATAACTCAGAAGTCCATAATTTTACCACCCTAGGTCCAAACTCCACAAAGCAAAGTGTGCCCTATGTTGTTGCCACACCCAAAAAGTAATTTTTTAATTTTTTAATTCGAAAAGAACTTTGAAATTCAATAATTTTTCCTTTGTAGATCCAAACACCACAAAACCAAGCCATCCTTGTCGAGGGCTTTCCAGTGCTACCAAGAACATTATAATTTGACACACAGTTCAAAAAAATTTTAATTTAGCATAATTTAGTAATTTTTTGATCCATAATTTTTTTGAAATTCTTAAACTTTTGCACCATAAGTCCAAACGCCACGAAACAAAGCCCGTGCACCCCTCCTGGTCGAAGGCTTTCTGACAATACAAAGCACGCCCCCGGGGGATGCACGGTCCGGAAGATTTCAACGTGACAAACAAACAAACAAAATAAAACAAAACAAACAGCCTGTTTTGAGGTATGAATTTTTTAAAAGTAGATGATGTCACAAAGTACCGAAAAGCATGATTTCTTGGTTATTACCAGTTTGGCGTTAAACGTTTAAAGTGTATGTTTGTTGTCCACTAAGGGAGGAGGCTTGCACTATGATTAAGAATTTTGAACCGAACATGACACAAAGATACATTTTGCTTTCTTTAATGTACCAAAATGTACAGAAACTGTACATTCTAGGAGGTGGTTGCTTTTAGAGCCGTATGGAATTTCAACTTCAAAATTTCTTACCTAATTCCACAAACCTCCAAATAATATGAAACAACTTGGGTTAGATGTCATTTCTTATTGTCTTTCAAGGAAAATTAAGAAAATAAATATTTCGTGATAATTGTGATCGCTGAGGTCACGGTTCGGGTCGGGAATGGTCCGGGTATATGTACTGGGGTCCGGGTATCAATTGAGGTTGATCCTCGTTATCGTCGATGGCTCCTAGGGTTTCTAGGGTTTGCTTTCCCGGGCTTTGCCTTCGTCGTGGTTCAGAGAATACCGCACTGTCAGAATCTTGCGGTGAATATCGATGTGCTTGTCTTGTTCCTGCGTGCGGGCGCGTATCGAGATTTTTGTTGGAGTTCTCTTGCGTTGGCTGGGCGTAGTTGTGTAGTTTCGTTTTTCATTGTGGATGTTGGGGTTTGCAGTATCCTTCTAGCTAGATTTGCAGCAGGAGAAACCTGCATGAGTGCTGCCATTTTTGGCCTTGTTCCCTGCAGCGTCGGACGTCCCTGCAAGCACGTCATGGAGCGCAAGCAGCCAGGTGATTTCCCAAAACTTTGTCACTCTTATTGCTTTGCTTTCTCTCGGTTTGCTCTTGTAGGCTCTGTCGGCTTTGTTTGAGTCTCGGTAGGTTGCTTTGTGGACTTGATCGCGGTGGGCGTGGACGTCAAGATCTCTGGTTGGGGTGAATTTCGGGCGATGCAGTTTTAGATTGTGAGTTCCGTAGAAATTCGTTGTTTTGACTTATGTACTTAGTATTTGCAGTGGGAAGTGCTAGCTTGTAAGAGCAAGTCGCCACTGCAACAAAGTTTTGTGATGCTAGTTGTCATACTGGTTTTGGATTTGCACCTGTTTCTAGGCATGCCGTCACTTGTCACCGCAATCTCACCGGCCGACTGTTTAAACCTTAGTATGTATATGACTCGTAATCGTACATTCAATCAATACTCAATAATCTCACCAACGAGAATCTGAAAACAAAATTCAAATCTAGTACCAACGTAACTAGTGCTACATCTTTCAGCACCTGCATCTTGTTTGAATAGTGACGACTGAGTTGTTGGGGTTCTGGATTTGGCTTCACGGTCTTTGATTTGGCCTTGGATTTGGTTGCCAGCTTGTATGGTTTGGAGGTCTTACTTTCGAGGGTTTGCAGTGATCGGTTGTTTCCATACTTCGAAATTTCTAGGCTGCATCGATCGGTGATTTCTAGGTTTGCAGTGATCGGTTGTTTCCAAATGATCGGTGATTTGTTTGGCTGCATCGATCCAGTGATCGATTGATCAGGATGTTCATGAATTTCGAGTTGGAAGAAGCTCGTTCTTCAACATGTTTCTGAATTTTGAACTAATTGTGCAATTTGAATGATTCCCGAGGTGCTTTATGAATTTTGAAACCAAATGATCGGTGATTTCCTGGTTTAGGGTTCCAGTGATCAAGGATGTTTGTGTTTGGCTGCATCGATCCAGTGATCTTCCTATCAGGATGTTGATGAATTTCGAGCTGGCGGAAGCTCGTTCTTCGACATGTTTCTGAATTTTGAACTCAGAGTGCAATTTGAATGATTCCCAAGGTTCTTCATCAATTTTGAAAGAATCATAGTGAACATTTAAGGGTTTAGGACCGTGAGTATACAATGTTGCCTTTGCAGTCATCGTTGATTCCCTGTGAGCTTTGTAGTCATCTTTGATTCATTTTTGATTAATTGTGACCTTTACAGGCTGTTGAGTCATCGTTATTTTTTTGTGAGCTCCTTAGCCAGAATTCAAATGAGCAGTTTCAAAACAAGAGTTCAGAATTAGGTTCCAATGAGTAGTTCTAATTATTAGCTTTCCAATGCTTTCAGTTCTTGAGGCTGTAACTATTGTAACATTGTGGAGGTGTCACTACTTTTTGAAGAATGTCAATCTCACTTCAACATGTGGTTTGATTGTTTGCAGCGTGTACGACATCCAAATTTTTGGAAGACTTCCGTGGCATTTTGGCTATATACATTCATTTGTGAAGTTAGAGGTGAGCGATTTTAATGGATGTTATTCTTTCTCTTATATAAAATGATTTTTCCCTTCTTCTATTCTATATCTAGAACAAATATTCCAAACTCAAATCACCTTGACTCGAGGTGAATCAAAGGCCTTTTAATCTTTCTTGTAGAACTAGTATCCCACACTCAATTCACCTTGATTCGAGGTGAATTGAAGGCCGCTTTGCCTTCTTGTAGAAGTAGTATCCCAAACTCAAATCACCTTGAGTGGAGGTGAATCAAAGGCCACTTTGTCTTGTTGTAGAAGTTGTATTCCAAACTCAAATCACCTTGATTCAAGGTGAATCAAAGAACGCTTTGTCTTCCTTGTAAAAGTAGTATTCCAAACTCAAATCACCTTGATTCGAGGTGAATCAAAGGCCGCATACTCTTTCTTGTAGAAGTCGTATCCCAAATTCAATTCACCTTGAGTGGAGGTGAATCAAAGGCCACTTTGTCTTAATGTAAAAGTTGTATTCCAAACCCAAATCACCTTGATTCAAGGTGAATCAAAGAACGCTTTGTCTTTCTTGTAGATGTAGTATTCTAAACTCAAATCACCTTGATTCGAGGTGAATCAAAGGCCACATTGTCTTTCTTGTAGAAGTAGTACCCCAAACTCGATTCACCTTGAGTGGAGGTGAATCAATCAATGGCCACTTTGTCTTTTTGTAGAGGTTGTATTCCAAACTCAAATCACCTTGATTCGAGGTGAATCAAAGCCCACTATCTCTTCCGTGTAGAAGTAATATCACAAACTCAATTCACCTTGAGTTGAGGTGAATCAATCAATGGCCACTTTGTCCTTTTGTAGAGGTTGTATTCCAAACTCAAATCACCTTGATTTGAGGTGAATCAAAGGCCACTTTGTCTTTCTTGTAGAAGTAGTATCCCAAACTAAGTTCACCTTGAGTGGAGGTGAATCCATCAATGGCTACTTTGTCTTTCTTGTAGAAGTTGTATTCCAAACTCAAATCACCTTGATTCGAGGTGAATCAAAGAACGCTTTCTCTTGCTTATAGAAATAGTATTCCAAACTCAATTCACCTTGAGTGGAGGTGAATCAATGGCCTCGTGGTTTTCTTGTAGAAGAAGTATCTTAAATTTCAAATCACCTTCATTTGAGGTGAATAAATGGACGCTTGCTCTTCTTGTAGAATTAGTATTCCAACACTCAAATCACTTTGAGTGGAGGTGAATCAATGGTTGCCTTGTCCTCTTGTAAAAGTAGTATCCACAATTCAAATCACTTCGATTCGAGGTGAATAGCTGCTAGCTCCATTCGAGGTGAACTATATCTATTTCTAAATTTTTGATGTTTATTAATTCAATTACATTATATTGTTCATTTAGGCGCCAACGATAATTAGATTACTATTACTTTCATGAACAAGAACATTTGGGTCTCAAGTTGAATATCTTTTCTAATTGAATTCTTCTTGTATGATTGACTACAGATATGGATGAACATAAAAAAAAACTTGACTTTTACTTCGATCAATATGAAGTACCCGAAGACTTGGTTGAAGAATTTGGTGATGAGGCTGACAACGGGGATTATTGGAAACTAAAAGAACCAGAGAGCGTTGAGTTCTGGAGCATCATTCTTTATCCAATGACTCAAAACGTTGGGTTCATGAAGAAATTCAAAAATGGGCCTGACGCCATACTTCCAATTTCTCACTATGAAGAAGTTGTTGATATTGCCAAAGGTCCTCCAGGAATGATTTTGGTCACGTGCTTGATCAAGAACGATCCAGACATGCCGGAAGAATACAAGTACACTTATGCCGTCAATCCTCAAGAGACGCCATTCAGTATTCATGAATGTTGTACGTCTCTCATGAACTCCCAGTACAAAGGTCTCTATAAGGAGCTCGAAGCACAAATCCAGAAAGGAAGGTGGATGAATAAGGATGGAGGACCGCTGCCTTCAGCAATTCTGGCTACTCGACTGAAGCAGCTGTTAGTCTCTTTTCAAATTGAGACAACAACATTACGGACCAGTTACAAGAACATGACCCCTCAACATTTGTCTCGAGAGTCAAGTGGCGTGGTCGGGAGCCAGCAGTCCCGCCTAAATCTCACCCATGAGACAGGCAGAAGTGAAAATCAAAAACGTCGAGCTAGTACTTCAAGAACGGTACGTGCTAGTACGCCAATGAAGACGTGGGACACTACAACAGCTGAAGCCGATGACCAAGATCCCGAGTCTAGCTCACTCTCAGTCCTTACAAACATACCAAAGGATTTCAAGTTTATACCCAAGGATAAAGACTCTGGGAAAGCGAATTACGAGGAGTCCTTGAAGATCTATGATAGTTATTGGTCTGAATGTCAAGAAGCATATTGTTTTGGAAGTGATAAAGTTGAAGAGATTTCAATTGATCAGTTGATGGTACCTCTCCCTGACATGAACTGTCGCAGTCTAGAGCCGTTCGGCATTGACCACACCATGCATTATTTGATGGAGATGCCTGACAAAGATCGAAAGCAAGCCCTTTGTGCTATGCGTATCGGATTGGAGGAAATGCCAAAGGATTGGAATGATATAAAAGATTACAAGTTCTACATGATCAATGGCCAGCACAGTGTCGTGGCATCAAAGAAGATGAGGACCGAGGCATCTGCATCCAAGATCGTGGAGAAGTTTGAAAAATGGTCATGCTTCATTGTCTGGAGCAAGGACCACTCCATTCTACGCCGAATTTCATCTTACTATAATCGAGTGAATCACTTCGACAGATATAACCCTACCTGGGCAACTAATATTATTGGTGCTCGTGGAGTGTGGTTAAGGATGGGAGAACCAACTCCTCCGAAACAAGCGTCTGAAGCGGGACAATCAGTTTCAAGATCAAAGTCACAATCCAAAGACAACAACGCCGAAAATTGGAAGGTAAATCATAGGAAAGTATTTTGATATTATTCATGTAAACTCTTCCTAATACATATTAGTTAGGAGGTCATCTGTCTATTCTTAAAACTTGCAGAATGAAGTTTTCTAGTTCATAATTCACCTCCATCCAAGGTGATTTTTCTATTCAATGACTAACTTGTTTACATTATCTTTGAGTGTAGAAATTTGACGCTGCTTGCCAGCTGCGGTTTGGTATGATTGACATTAAGAAGCAACAGAGAACCAAGTCTGGCAAGCCTGTGAAGGTTGACATTATAAACGAGCTCAAAATTATTATTGCTCCAACAGATGTCTATGAGTTATACTCTGAACTCATTTCCGCTGCCTCAATGGGAGAGTTGATCGATCCGGAGTCAAAAACTTTGTTCAAGAACACCAAGGGTTGGGTTCCGGAGAAGGATGGCATCATCAGTAAAGAGTTCTTTAAATGGTTTGGCAACCTTTCCAACGCAAGCCTCAAGCGACTTGCAGAGCATCTATTGAAGAAGCCTGACCGACCAGAGAAGAAGAACAAGAGAATGGAGGATTATCCAAAGGTGACATTCAAGAAGCTGAAGAAGGTTGTACCAAACTGTTGTACCTATCGACAGTGGTGTGAGAGGCGCAAAAGAAAGCAAATTGTAAAGGTGCAGCTCAATGATATGAAGCCCGAACTTGATTTGTTAACCACGACGGGAGAGACTAAGAAGGACATGTGGAAGAAATTCAAAGAGGATTACAAGATCACGGACGTTGCCATGCATGTCCTCATCACAGGTCCATCTGAGATATTCTTCACTGCATCGAAGCTTTTGTGTAACATCAACAAGAGCATTGGAGAATTGTCACCCTATGCCGAGGAATTTTTGAAGGTCTTCTTGAGAAATAAAGGAAGATTTACAGTTCCCACCAGTCAAGCATTCTACCGTCCATTCAACGAGAACACAGACGACTTAGCGAAGTGGGCCAGAGGTGATTGGGATCATTTGGATGTCGACCGTATAAAGATGGGATTCATGGACTTCAGAATTTTTCCAAGCAACAAGGAGGCTGGAGGGATGGCAACTCCGTATTTTTATTCTTTCTTGATGTTGCTGATGGGGCTAACCGATCCTGCAATTCTTGATATCCCTGTGTAGGTGTGGTTATTTGGAGATAAGAAGACCGACTCCAGTCTCATACACCATTTTTACCATTCCGTATTTACAGATAATTATGTCCTTCATCACGCAGAGTACATGCCGGCGAAGTACAAGCGACTTGAGGATCTTGAGTTGAACAAGAAGAAAGTCGAAGCAAATGTCCACATCATGTTCCTCATTAAGAAGAACCACAAGGCAAAATGCAACTCCTTGCCCACAAAATTCAAGGCTCCGGAAACGCATGAATTCCTTACCTTGGGAGCTTACAATGAAATGCAATACCGAATCTATGAGAATGAATTACGGATGGAGTTCTACATAAGCATTTTGGCTTTATTTTGCAATCCTGGAGACGCAGTCTTTACAATATACGGGGGTGGAAAAATCATCTGTGCGGCGTAGGTGAGTATGTTGTTCTTTCTAAGTATTCACCTCCATTCAAGGTGAATTGACATGTTTGTTTGTTCTTGGAGTTTATTATCTAAAATATGTTATTCTAACTATTTTTTCATCTTCTTCCAGATGAATTCGCTGATAAATTATATCATTGGGGATTCTGACAAGACAAAATCCTTTAGTGACCTCTCGCAATTATCTGTGGACTTGGACAAGGCAAATTTCCTTCAGTCAGGGTACTATGTTGATGAAGAGAAGTATCCAAAGACGATCGATAATGACACCTCGTCACCTGGTAGGGGCAAGAGAGATCGTATTCAGTTGGTTGCTCAAGATTCGGAGCACGACATGATTGACCAAGGAGAAGGTGATGAACTCCATATGATCAATCCTCCCGCGTCCCAAGAGTTTGGCACTCCACATGCTGGAACGGTCGCCCCTATGAATCCACCAGCAAGTGAACGTCGTGGTTCATCGTTCACTTCTCCTTCCCCTTCTTCAGAGCGTGATCAAGGAAAGAGGAAGTTGGATGAAACAGAAGATCTTACTATGAAGGATTATATGAAAATGATGCATGAAAGGATGCAGAAGTACGAGGAAGAACAATTTGAGGAGAGGAAGCGTTCGAGGATTGAATATGCTCAGCTGATGACTATCATCAAGGGAACTCTACCTTCTGGAAACTCTTCCCCTCCAACTATTGAGATGAGTGAGCCGGCCCCTCATGTGTCGTCAGAGAACCGTGTATCGGTATCTTCAGGTAGTGGAGCTCATATTCTTCCTTGGACATCCATGGAACTGGATCCAGCATTGCATAGTCTTTCCGAGGCGCTGCTGCAATCAGATGACCTGCAGACTCCTGCAATGAGTTCCGGGGTTGGAAATGAGGAAGTCAATGATCCCCAAGGTTCATCTCAGTGAACTCTCACTGTAATGATTTGGGATGTTTTGAAGTTGCGCTATTTTTGTTTTTTTAAGTATGATTTTTTTTACTTTACAGGATTGTTTTGTATTGTTGAATGTAATTTTGAAGATTGCATTTACAAATATGAAGTTGTAAATATTGCAATCGTTTTTTCATGATTTTTAATTATTTTCAAAATGTATGTGTATAGAATTGCAAAAGTATTCCATCTTTTGTTCGCTTGCTTTTATATGTAAAATCCAATTTCACCTTTTAAAATTTGTGAGTATTACATTTTTTCTTTTCAAGATTTTAATTGTGAATTCATACTTAACTACTTAAGTGTATGTAAATATGAATACTGGATTTTTTTCATTTATATTATAAATGTAATCCATAGTTACATGTACATAAATTATAAGTGCGACTCTTATTTGGTGATGTTTGATATGAATCCACACTTATGTGCATTAGATTGTGAACATAATATACTTTCATAAGATTTGAAGTGTAAATCTACATTTGTTTTGGAAACTACTCATTATCCACTTGTAATAATTCGCAGGTTCTCTTAATGAGGACATAGTGCCCCAACATCTTCCACCTTCTACCAGTGATCCCTCGAATGTGTCCTTCCCAAAGAGCCCTTCATGTGTTCTAAGATCAAACCATCCAAATTCTGGTGGAAGAATTGACCCTAACTTGGAAGTGTCACTTCAAGGAGTCCAATTGCAAGAGGCTATGGAGGTTGATGTGAATATTCCAGATGATGTTCTCATGGAGGTTTATATAACGCCTCCAGCAAATAATGCATGCACTAAAGAACCCTTACAAAGTCCTACGTCTGAGGAAATCGTAAGTGGTCAACTTTTCTTTATTTTAATGTGCATCTATTGAGATATTTATTCTTGTGACTTGGATCTTCTACTGTTTGAGTCCCTTCATTTGTGTTTCTATTTTGTGTTCAAATGTTTACTAACAACTGTTGGCGTATTTCTCTGCCTTGATTTTAACAGAGGAGCGATCTTTCAGAAATACGTATAGGTGCAACACAGGAGCCTATTGTTCCTCCGCTCGCTTCCAGGCCGAGAAGAAGGTGGCTCAATGTCATTCTAGACCTGAATGGGATCCTTTGTATATCTAAGGAAAAGAAAAATCTTCCTAAGGGCACAGTCTACAATGATCTCTCGGAGCCACATTCTAGCGTTTTTCCAGTATCTATTGGTTCAAAAGCTGTATATGTTCATCCTCAGTGCGAGGAATTCCTCCGACAATTAGCCATAGTTGCATACATTTCTGTTTGGAGTTCCATGATGACTTCTACAACAAAATTCATATGCAAGTACCTATTTAGAGGATTAGAGTCACCATGGAGTATCCTTGGGCAAGAGTTTTGCGACAATCTGAAGTGTAGGGGTCCGCGAGGAAACATCACAACTTTGAAAGTGAAGGGAACCGACAAAGACATGTTCCTCAAACCTCTAGACAAATTGTTCGATGCACAGAACTCAAAGTTTACTATTGGCAATACTATTATGGTAGACGACAGTCCTGAGAAGCATGTTCTGAATGAGCCTGAAAACGTTGTGCTGTCGGATTCGTGGTCAAAGGAAGGAGATGGTTTTAAAGACACTTTCTTGTTGGATGAGCTTTTGCCTTGGATTACACGCTTGCATGGCACCAAGGATCGTGGACTATTGTCCTTTCGGAAGAATGACAACATTGGACGGCGGATGCTTGTTGAAGAGCAGGATACGCGAGAATACGATGAACTTATAGACGCCATAGAGGAGTCGAAGATGCTAGTTAAGGATCATTCCAGTCGTCGCTAATACTGAACAATATTCCTTGCATTTGTGCATTTTATCTATTGCTATTGTGTTTCATTAAAGACAAGTGTATCGATTATAGTTCTATCATAGTCGTCTTGCAAAATGGATGATTGTTTAATTCATTTCGAGTAGTTTTATTATTTATATTCCAATTGCCTATCCTTTATTCTTTGTAATCACACTGACTTTTGTGCCCTTCAGGATTCGCGTAATTGTTCCATACCATATATTGGTAGTGTTTCCAAGTGTAATGCGTCGGTAGATTCCATTTTAGAATATGGCCAATATGCATTATTTCAAAGCGGTGTGGGTCACATTATAGTCTCGGCAGCTACTGCACTATCTACTATGGACTTCTCCACAAGACCCATTAATGATGGTGTGGTGGATAGTCCACCAAGCGGAAGAAAGCGATTGCTCCCAGTGAGCTCCCCGTCGCCACTGAAAATTCGAAAAATAGCTCCTTCAGCTTGTTTATGTTCAGCTGATGTTATTGTTCCACAAAGAAAGTTGTATGTTGACAACGGACTCATTGCTACAACTTCTAAGGTATGAATGAATTTGGTTTTTTATCCATTTGCTACAATTGTATTCTATGCATGTGTTGGATTACTTTAACACATATTATTGCAATTATAACTTTTTCATTTATTGTCTTCTTTATTTTATAGGTATCGAGTGGATCCCAAAGAAAAGAGTGTATAAGCACAAAGTCCATTCCAATACCTCAACGACCTATCAATTCAGCAAATGCTGAATATCCGAGGAAATTAGGATTACAAGTTCAACCTGGTCTACTTCCTAAAATATTGGTACAACGTCATTGTCCATCGAAGTCACATGATGAATGACTCATGCATTGTACTCGTCGACCTTGGGATGCATGGGAGAGGAGGTCCTTGAAGATGCAAAAAATACAACATACCCACCAAATATGCACTCAAGAATGTAGTCGAGGACCTTAGATATTGAAAGCAATGGTAGAGCTAAGGAGTAGATCTCATGCATAAAACTGTGTATAGCTATAGGGATTTCATGGATCAAGTAAGATGAATAATTTGTTATATATTATATGGTATATGTTATACCTTTATATATATATATATATATATATATATATAAGTTATATACCTGCTATACCTGTTATGTAGTATATGGTATATGTTATACCTATATATGTTACTATAAATTCTATACAATCATTTGCCATTTGGATGCAAGATTGAATTACATTATTGGATTTACAGTGAAATAGGCATTCTAGAAGTCCAAAACTAATGTAATGCTTGTCATATTTGGCAATCTTACTATAAATACATGGATCATCAATCTCCAATTGTTTTTTGAGTTTATGTTGCTCTTATTGTAAGTATTAATGTTACAATTTGATTATTGACTATGAATGAATGACTTCTACATTACAAATGAATGATATTTTTCACCATGATTGTATGCAATTGTAGCATATAATTGGATTGAAAACGGCTATCAAAACTCTCATAATCTGAGAATTCTCTCAAATTAATGAATATGGTGTTTGGTTCATTATCGTGGAGCAAGTCTACATGATCATGAGGCTAGAGACAGTTTCAACCGTCTACAAGCATCGCTTCTAAACCCGCCTTCTGCAACATCTGCAAGACCATATGCAAGTGCCATTAGAAACCTGCCTCATGAGACCGCTGTCAAGACAAAAGACCTCCTAACGCAGGAGTCAATTAACTTGGTGTCCAGCAAAGTGTGTTGCAGCAAGAATTGTGTTCAGCCGTTTCCTAGGGAAAAAATTCGAGCTTCTCGAGAACGCATGTATCAAAATTCAACTTTCAAGCATAGAGCTTTCATGAAGACTAATGTGCACAGACATATTCATGAAGGTGCATGCCGAGGAAAGATGGTGACAACTGAAGAGATAAATGTGTATTTGCACGCATGGATGCATATTGCGGGGGTTGCTGAGTCTACATTCTATCGCTACTTGAAATACATGAAGGATGAACGGGAAGCAAGGGATCACGGTAATACGAGGCCGTTGAAGCCTAGAGAGCATACCAAACAAGCCACAACTTCCTTGAAGTGCATCCTAAACAAGGAGGCCGATCATATGCCACATCGTACACGGACTTTAAAGGCAAGTAACAAGATTGTGTCCAAGATTCTTCCGGCCTCATTTCAATGGAAGGATCAGTTGAAGAGATTCAATGAAACCAATGCGGCTTTTGGTTTGAAGGAGATTTCAACTTCGAACTTGAGCAAGATTAGACCAACCAAGTTCCTAGAGTATGATGTGAAGAAGCCAGGAGACAATTTTGCTCGGTGCGCTACTTGTGACAAATATAATGAGCTCATCAAGGGTGCTATCAGTGGATCCCAAATTGCTATGAAGTGGTCTAGGAGGTTGAATAAGCATCTCACCATTGCTCGCGCCCACAGGGATGTATATTACATTAACCGAGACTTGTCATTCAATTCTCCACATGAATGTGTTACAATCATACTCGACAAGATGGATCACGCAAAAACCGCTTGTCCGGTCTTTTCTCACAAGAGTAAAGAACTTGATGGCTTGATGAAGCTACCCGTTTCTGTAACGGGCATGATTGCGCATGGTCATGCAGATTTGTGCTATGCACATTACGGCTTGGATGTCTTCTCGCATGACTCCAACTATACCATTGGTTCAATGGCAAAGTTGTTGCGGGATTTAGAGTTAGCACCGAAGTCTTCTTCTCAGGAGTTGTTCACAAATTCAAAGTCCACAAATTTATTTAAGGCCGTGCTAGAGGGTACGGACATGTGCTATGGGTCGTTACCGCCACCGCCAAATACCTTAACTCCAGCCACGCGGCTACCGCCCATTTTAAACGTGCAAATGGACAATGCCACTGGAGACAATAAGAATAGATATGTTTTTTGTTTTTGGTCTCTACTTGTTGCAAACAAGATCTTCTGAGAAGTCTATGTAAACTTCATGATTGTGGGTCATATACACGACGATATTGATACGCTATTTGGAAGATGGAGCATGGATTTGAAGAAAGAGAACTTCCCGACAGTTCCAGCACTAATGAAGTCGTTCATAGATGTGGATTCCATCCCCACTATCCCTCACCTTATTGAAGAAGTGCTCGATTTCAAGGGTTTTATAGCAGGGTCATTTGTAGATGGCGATGACATCCTTGTTGGGCACACAAGACCACATCAATTGAAGTTCTATCTAGATTCAACGGGGTGCCCTGTCATGAAGTACAAACTTTTTTGCACTGATGCCGATTGGTTAGGGGAAGACGGAATAGGCATTAAGTTGTGGAAAGAAGATGCTGAAGGGCAAAGTTTGTGGCCACGCGGTGCACCTTTGCCTGTTCCGTTGAAGCCTATGAAAGGCTTGGAAGACATTGTCAAAGGTATAACGGGGTTTGTGAAATATTGGGATAATTTATGCAATGCAGAAGTCACCGGGGATTATCGAATATGTTATGAGCATTTGGTGAAGTATTGGCGTGGCGTGAAGGTAGCGTTGATGGAACCGTTACCTACCTTTCATGTTTTGAGGGACGGCTTTTGGCCAACTACATGTATTCAAGCAAGTGAAGTGGATGAATTAGACGATGACGGTGAGGAGCGTGAAGAGTTTGGGGAGGATGACCCATACGTTGGGCCATTGAGTGGTCGTCCAAATCCATCCTTCCGAGTGGCTTGAGATTTGTTCGAAGGCTATTTTGTTGCAATTCGACCCACAAATGGTGACTCTCACCTAGTTTGGATTGCAAGGGCATTGTTTGATCCAAACTCCAATCCAAAGAATCCGAATTGTGTTCGTATTCAATACTTCTGTCCAACATTAAGGAATCAGGATGTTCAAGATTTCTACACCGGATGGGACAGCAAAAGAGGTCTACGTTGGAAGGTTGATGAATCTCTGGTTTGGCAACATACGGATGCTCTTATGACAGCGTGGAAGTCGAGGATCCAGAAAGACAATGTGGAGTGCATGATCAAGATCCCTGCTATACAAATTGAAGTCATCAACCAAAGTTTGGCTTCATATAATTGAGAAGCCATATCCACATATGTGTATATGTGGCATATTTTGTTTCGTATTTAACATATTTATATTGTGTGTAATAGATGGAATTTATATATTGCAATAGATGGCATAGGTTTGAATTTTGTTGGTTTGGATGTATAGTTTGGTATTGCTTGTATGTTTTGAAATGTATGTCTTGTTTTTATAAAACAAGAATATTCAATTTCAATTTTAATCTATTTTTTCATGTACTTTTGAGTTTAATTTTATCTCTTTTTTCATCATTTTACTTTATTTTTCGGGAGCATCTATGTTATAATATCTATGAACATTATATTTGGAAGTGTGATGCAATTGAAAAAATGAGTAGTGTGTATAACCACTTTGTTTTTGATAACCATGTTAAGCACTTGTCACATTCCAGATAGGAGGCTAGTTGGTTGTTACAACTTTCCTAGTTGCCTGCATAAATCAATAGGCAGCACCAAGTCATGCATGTCTCTTAGTCGCTCATACGAATTGAATGGGAACCAAACTCGGACCGCCTAAATGAGATATGTATATTAATGAAAACATTGATCTCCGAATTTCAACTCATGTTGATTAAAGACTCTGTGTGTCACTATACTCTCATTTTAATGGAAATTGCACTCAAAAACTAATAACTATATTATTTGTCAACCTAAATTATCTATAGAGATTCCATTTGTAATGATATTAAAATTGACAATATTATTTTGGGAGGGTCCAATACTCCCAAAAATTTTAATATGATGTTGTATGCAGATGTGGGGATTGATGCACACCACAAGCATGCCAGCAATCAAGTGATAACCAGTATAATGCATGTGTTATCTGATGTGCAAAGACAAAAGGGGAAGTTGCCACCAACACTACAAATTCAAGCGGACAATACAACTCCGCCGTGAGAACAAGAACATATACATGTTTGCATTATGTGCAGCTCTACTGGGTCTTGGTTTTTTTCAAGAGGTGCAATTGTCTTTTCTCATAGTGGGGCACACACATGAAGACATTGATCAGAGGTTCAGTATCATATCGAATACATTGAAGAGGAAGAATATAGACACTATGGATGAGTTTTTATCTTTGGTAGAAAAAGGAACATCGTTTATAGAGGCATTTGTTAGTGTAAGAAAGTTGGAAGATGTTTGGGATTGGAAGAAGTTCATCACACTGCATCTTTTGAGAGGAGGGGATCAACTTACAGGAATAACATTCCCACATCACATGAGGTTCTATATGGAAAATGGAGTACCTAGGGTTCAACACAAACACTTCAGCAAAGATGCATGGGGACCGAGTGAAGGACACTTGTATTTGCAGTCTTTACCTAGCATGACAGAGAATCCAACCTTTGCGGAAGTGAAAGCAGCTGACGAGAGGGAGTTGAAGGCGTTAAAAGACTTCATTATCTACAAAGATAAGTGTGTTGAAAGAGGTTGGGACGAATTGAAGAACCTCGAAGTGATATTGGAAACAAAGAAGTTCATTAAGTACTTGAAAGAGTTTCCAAATTGGGATAGAACTGCACATATGAACATGCCATTTGGGCCATCAACTCTTAAAGAAGACAAATAGGATGATGTTGATGAAAATAACTCTAGAAATATGAGGAAGGGATCTAATGCAATGTTAGAAGTGGTGGACTCTATTATGGCGACAATGCCCAATCCAGAAGCTCGAAGGTACTTTGGACCGCAAAGGAATAGACCAGTACAAGTTGTGGGGACAAGGGCTCCCAGAAGAAGAAGGGCAAATTAAGGAGGGGAGCCGATTGGAACAAGCAACACCGATAAAGATCAAGATCCATCTCTAGTATTTGAACCAGAGAAGGACCTTCAAGTTGGACAATTTGTAGCATTAACAGTGGAGGCCACTAAAGTAAGAGTAGGAGTGCCATTTTATGTCGGTAAAGTGTTGAAGTTCGGTCAACGGAAGTGGGTGACAAAGATGAAGGTGATTTGATACTGGCCAGTTCTTAGTGCAAGAGTGGGAAGAGGAGAAAACTCAAGCAAAGAACGATACAGAAACTGCATGGAAGCACAATGGGAGGCATGGGTGGGTGGAGAAAGAAGTTGCTATATTTTCTTGGAATGACATAGGAAGAAGAACAAGAAGCAGGTTCGTGCAGGAAAATAATGTGTTAATATATGGTGACATGACAGAGAAAGAAGTGAACATCCTAGCACTAGCAATACCGCATCTGTTGGAGTACATTGCAATGCAATTGGAAGAATTGGACAACGAGTGACTGCAGAATGATGTTGGTTCATATTTAATTTTGTTTCTTTCATTTAGTGAAATGTAGAGGAGTAGTGCATATAACAAAAATAAGTCGTGATAGAATAGTAAAAGATGCACTACTACAGTATATAACATTGTAAAGTTTTATGTCATTGCAATGAAAGCTTGTATGATTGGTGAGTATTATAAAAGTATGTGTGAACTTGCCTTACAAAAGTTGTGAATTTATAAAGTCATTTTGGATAAAACATTGTATATTAAGGGAGATACATAAAAAAACTAAATTTTGAAGAGCAATAGCACGACACAAGAGCCGGCAATCTTTCTTTCAACAATTTTCTACGCCCCCCCTTCCAAAGGAGAAATAGGCCCCCCTTCTTCGCGATGCACTCACTTTTGCTCCAACGATTCACAAGTGCAATTTTATATGGCCAAGTGCAAAAATTACGAATTCAGTGTTTTTAAAGTTTATCTTAGAGTAGAGATTCCACAACTACTACCCACAAACTACCCGCAAATTTAAACTCCCATAATTTTTATCTCATTAATCCAAATGGAATTATTCAAAGCTTTCCATGTATACAAAGATCTAGAGAACCAATTTCAAATTTTAATTTAAAAAAAAAAGTGAATTTTTAAGAAGTTGTTCAGTTTGCTGCCTGGGCTGCCCGTTGAGCAATGAAATAGCATATTATACCACAACTTTTTACCCATGTAATCAAAAGTTATGAAAATTGTTGGGCCTTAAAGCTACTCCTTAGGCACATATTGTGTGAAAATTTCAAAGAAAAAAACTAAAAACTCCATTCCTAGTAAGCTACCTAAAATTGCTATATTGCCAGAAAATGCAGTTTAGTGCTTTAGAGATTAATGGTCCTCCAACTACCTCTTATGCAACTCCCCTTTCCGTCATGCTAATCCTCTTCGTAATGATCACTATAAATTCCCTAGATTTCCCCTTCTAAAGGTCTACCTAATCCTACGGCTTAGGCTAAAATCAGCATCTCTCTTCTTTCTTCTCCTACTTCATCCCCTCTCCTCTAATCTCCTTCCATTCTTGTCGTTTTTGTTTTGCTGGTGAGAGAGTTGGGAGTGCTTGTTTGCAGGTGTGACGCATGGAAGTGTTCTTTCTATTCTCCCTCTTCCCCTCTACCTTTTTGATGCTAATTGATGTTTCTATCCTCTAATTTCTTCTTCTAATTGCTAAATTCTTTCTCCCTAATTCTACTTTTTTGTATTCTAACTCTCAATCTGACTTTTGACAAGTTAGTATTTTTAGACATTTTATATTTTAGCTTTCTAGAGGCTAAAATCAGCTTTCCAAATTGATAAGGCACTTGCAAATTGGACCTTCCTAATAGAAGTAATGCCTAGATGAAGTTGAATCGCTAATATGTGCTTAAAAACTTCATCTACTTATAACTCACTCATTTTGACTCTGTTTTCTAAGTATTTTATGTTTCTGAAATCCTCTAAGTGTATGCTATAGGATTCTATACTAACACTTAACATGACTTTTCATCTAGTTGGTTTGACTTAAGCTTTGACTTCGGTCCTAATAAACATTAACACAAAGAAATAGTCAACTTGGCCAAACTTCCACTAACAAAGCCAAATGACTTAATAACAAAAAAAATGGTACAAGAGGGGGTTCAAAGCTTCGTCGTGTTTTTAAATACGAGAGAATTTCTATGACAATTTTGCCAAGACTTTGTTGTATGTGGCAAAAACTAGTTAGCAACCAATAACAAAAGATGAACAAAGTGTTAATCTAAATATAAATCATCCAACAAAGTGTTCAAACAAAGTGTTAGTACAACACGACAAGCTAATAGAAAGTTAGTACAAACTATAATCAAGAAAACTAACAACTAAAGGCCCTTCCTAAGCGGCATTGCCAATCATAAGGGAAGGATTCTTTAGGATTAGTAACAACTACAAGGTTCTTCAAAGATTGAAGAGAAAAACAACAAGGAAACAACTCCAAAAAACAACAACAACAACAAGAGTTAGTACAAAAACATCAAATGAACGTGTAACACTCAAGAACATGAAATAAGACTTGAAGGGACCCCAAAGTTCTTCAAGGCTCAAGAAAGAGCAACAAAAGGAGCCTAAAATATTCCAAAAACACCACAAGTTGGTAACGTGGCCGAAAAATGGCCAAAAATCCAAATAAATGGATCCAACAGAAACAAGGCGGTTCAAAATGAACCTAAGGGGTGATTTTAGAGAGGAAAGTGGGGCCCTTATATAGGTTTCCAAGGGCCTACTCTCCTCCTAAATTCCTACTAGTAACCTTATCAACTTGGATTTTCATCTTCATCCTCAAAGATTTTCATCCTTATCCCTAAAATTTGATTATCTACCATCTATGCTGGACCACTATCCTAACTTTTGGAAATCAACTCCAAATGTCAAATGGATTGCGATGTTTGGTTCAAATTACTGTGTTCAGTCCAAAATCCCTCCACCCCTTGTACCAAGATCTAAAATTCATCAAAAGCTAGTCTAGATTAAAAACCAAGTTGTGGTAAGTTCTTAATTCTTGGGGTCTCCTATTTTGAGAAAAGTAACTAGCTTAGGGTCTTTTGTAGATGTGAGGAAGTAAAAAAAGTCTCCTTGTTGGATTTGTTTCGCCATCGTATGCCCTTGGAATGCCGGTGAATATCGTAGGGACCCTGCCACGTGATTAATTTCCAAAGAATTTAGCCGGTTTGGGTACTTGCCGCTATCAGAATGTTACGAAACTTATTAAAGTGTATTATTAACATAAAACAAACTAGTCTTATATTTAGTGAGATTTTACCGTGCCCGGGATAATTACCAGGAATTTTCCATCAGGCTTTTAGGCGGTTGACCGTTTGGAAGGAATATCTCTGCAATCCAAAAAATTCTGAAAATTCTTGGGGAACCTCTCATGGAGTTTTCCAAGAGATGTGTCAGCTCATATCTTTATTGGCACACTTTTAGCAAGGAGGGCAAAATCCCAACTCCTTGTATTTACCGACAGTCACAGAATCTTCTGCATGCAAGAGAAGCTTGGCAAATAGATTTTGCTTCTGACTTCCTAACATGTTTCCAAACCAAAATCATATTCCAATGGCCACATATTCCACTACTGGACCATCTTGAGGAAGTGACACTTGTAAGCTAAAAATTAGCGTTTTACTATTTCATCCCTAGAATGGAAAAACTGAAACCTATCTTCAAGCACCTATTCAGGGACCTCTATGGACTTCTCTGAGACCAATTTAGCTACTACAGTCGCGTGCCATGTGGATTTAGGCTATTTCAGGTAAGAACCCTCCCACCTAGCAATTTCCACTAATTCCGTGGATCTAACCTATGTATAAGTGGGATTTAGAGTTATTTTAGAGGAAATACTCTATTATAGACCAAATACTAGATTGGTGTGTGACACACCCAATTTGGTTTTACACTCTTTTTAGGGGGGGGGGGTATAATTATGGCTTAAATTGCCAAGTTTGAAAAAAAGAAAACTATGAGTTCCAAGTGACAAATTGAGAGCTCACACATGGCACCATGCGTGACGCTAAGTATGCTTCACTTAGCAACAACAAAATCCAACATGGACCTGCAGCTGTGGAATATTTGAAGGACTTAGAGATTTCTATCTCTGAGTTCATTTTGAATTTTTTTCTTACAGAAGTAGTGACCAATCCTCTCACCCAGATGTACCACGACATTGTCAATTTCATTGACAAGGTTAGTAGTTTCACTAGTATTTATGATTTTTTTGTGGTAAACTTTGTAACTATCATTGGTCTTGGTACTAATCACGACAATTCTGTTGCAGCACAAAGGGGACAAGAAGCATATCTTCAATGGTAAACTAAGTGATAAACCGCACGTTGACCTCATTATCTTGGACATGCCCGAGGGTCTACTGGCCCCTAGTTTGTCCATGCCAGCTAATACTATTCCCAAGTGGAACATGGACAAACTTGCGTGGTTGAAGGCGATATTTGAGTTTGCAGACGGTCATTTGCGCGACGATGGAACTCTTGTAATTATTCATCCATGATGCGTTGTTGCAAAAGCCACCATTCTGAAGTATGCTTCTACCTATTCGTTTAAGAAGATGAAGGACTAGTGGAGAACAAATTGGTTACATTTGGCCTCACATGTTTCTACTAGATGCATAGTATGTTCATTTTTTCTTCCATTTCCTTATCTAATTATTCTTGTGAGACAAATGCTTTCTTTATTCAATATTTAGTTTTCAGTTTTAATGTATTGTTTGTATATTGTCCCTTCCTTTCAATTGAAAGAAGACAAGGCAATCTTCAACACTATTTTGGCTCCTATGATATGTACAGTTCCAGATGTCCCTACTTCAGCCGCAGCAATTACAATAGATTCTGACAATGAAGATGCAGTGGAGGTTATTGTTCCCCACATTGTGAAAAAATCTCGTTTTGGTAAGTAAGTCCATCCATAGCTTGCATTGTTTTCCTATTTTTATGTGTAGTTTTTTACAATTCATCATACTCCTTTTGAATTTAGGTTGCATGTTTCTTTAATTATGAATGTGATATTCAAATCATGTCTATTAATTTGTTTTCATCTTGTAGCATGACTTCTAATGGAAGAGGTCATTGTCCATTTTTTATTTTAACTAGTTTTTTTTCAAGCCCAGAGAAGTCCTTTGCATTGCCTCCGTATGCCGAGGCTTTAGCTTCGACATTTGCATCTCAACGGAATTTCCAATCTGAGAAAAGTCTACAACTGTAGATCCTAGGATTTTGCAGTTTGTAGATGTGACAGCCCTAGAATCAAAGACAAAGACTTTTTCCCCCTTAGTAGCCACTCTCATTCTATATGACTTGTTTTTTTTATTGATCATGCGTTTGTTGGACTTTATTTATCGTTTATTAGTTTTTTATTTTTGTACTTCAATTAGAAATAAATCCTAACTTCAAATAAACAATAAATGATTTTTAAGTTCAATTTCATGTCGCTTAAAAGTTCTAAAATTTCAGGATCATACCAAATTCTGAATTAAAGACCAAACTGCATTTTCTACATTTTATTTTAGTAGTTGATGTTTGAATTAGGAAGGCATTGTCCTAAACAACAATAAATATCCTAAACCACTTTGCTTCAATGGTGATTTGTAGGTTATATTTGTTTTACAATTATATTAACATAGTATCAAGTAAAATCCATAAATAATTTGTTTTAAAAAGACTCGAATTGCCTTAAAAATAATTTAAAAAAAAGGACCATTAATTATTTTCCATCATAAAATGTGAAATCAGACCTTCATTGTAAATTCCACAATAATAGGTACCTCATCAATTTTCATCCCAAAAAATGTATGCTCAGACGCTCACATGCTCAAAGAATAGCAACCTTGTCGAAGCTATAAGCCTAAAAAGATACCAATATGGTTGGACAATTATAGGTACAAAAAACATCCATCATATACTTTAGTCATTCAATTGCCATCATTTGCATGCCAATTGCAATCATTGGGGCACATCTCAAGCCACCTTATCTAACTATTGAACTCATTTCAAGGCCACCAATATTGCTCAATAGAACACAATCATCCACATGGAGGTTCTCATTGCTCCAAAGGGAAGATGTTGTATCCAATGTACCAGGAAATTCTGCACTCATTTGAACAATCTCATCTCCATCTTCAAACCTTGTTCGAAATTGGTTAATTGACATATTTCCAAAGAGCATTGGTACAACATTATGCATTTTGGGACGTCTTGTAGCCTTGTAATCTACGCATGCAAGTGCCACCACTATGACACGCAAGATGATCTCCAAGTCTGTTGGAGAATGTTCCATATTTCGATCAATAAGCGTCATTGATGCTTTTGCTTCATATTGTTTCCAAGCCTGTAAAATACAGAAAATTTATGTAAATTAGCTGTAGTGTATTTACTATTAAATAAACCAATCTTGTTAAATAAACCAAACGCATGAATAGAGTCTTAGTTGGTATATCTCAAAATGTATGCAAGATCAATATCCAACTGAAGAAATACACAACAATTCATTCACATATATAAGCGCAAATCTAATTGAAAGTGATGAATATGGAATTTCACAATAATTGTAAACAATCAATGAGATGGAATTCTTATTATCAATTATTGAATATAAATTTTTCATCGAAACTTCTCACCCATTCTCGCAAATAAATTTCTTCACTTGGTTTTTGAAGATCGATGTTTTTCCTTCCACCCACAATTTCAAGTACAAGAATCCCAAAACTATATACATCAAGGGCTGTTGACACATGACCATGGAGCGCATATTCGGGGGAACAATATCCTCTACATATCAAAGCATACAAAAGTTTGTGAGTTTAGCATCCAAGTGTTTCACAAATCTATGGCATCTACCATGTATTTAGAGTATATACACCATGTAGCTAATAATTTACTTAACATAGTTAAGTAATCCATGTGATTACAACAACCGATATTGTATGAAAATTCATGATTCACAAAATTATCTTTACATATTTTAACAATTTCAATACTTCCAAATTTCTTTGAGAAATAAGTTCATTCACCTTGTTCCTGCAACTTGCATCAAAGTCAAGTGCGATGCTTCAGTATCAAGAGCTGGAAATAGATACGCCAAACCAAAATCTGCAATTTTTGCATTGTAGTTCTTGTCCAAAAGGATGTTGGTTGCTTTAATGTCTCTATGAATGATTGGTGGTTGCAACTCTTCATGAAGGTATGCAAGCCCTCTTGCAATACCCACAATGATATTGAACCTCGTTTCCCAATCCAAACATGGAGGTTCAGTGTTACTTTGCAAATCCCCTGCAACAAAATCTTATTACAAAAAGGTGTATGAAAATTTAAAATCAAATAAACAAAGGGAATTCAAAGGGGTCATACCATGCATCCACAATGCTTCCGCAAGATTGTTGTTTTCCACATATTCAAACACCAAGATGCGTTGATCTCCATCTCCAAGACAACAACCTTTTAGCTTCACCAAATTGCGATGTTTTAAGCCGGAAATGACAATGATTTCATTCAAAAACTCAGAAAGCACTTGATTTGATGATATTGTCAATTTCTTCACGGCTACTTGTGTTCCATCAAAAAGCACCCCCTAAAAAGCACAATGATCAATCTTAGATGAACTTCTAATGTTTATGGTGTCAAAATTAGATATGATTCATGATATTGTTTAAAATTATCTTTTTCTAGAAATAGACTACAAAAATCGTAATCTTTATTTTATAATTGATAACTATAGCATTCTACTATTGAATAATATTAGGTTTGAGAAGAGAGAGAAGCCACATTTTTTGTTCAAAATTTGCAAACTTCTTCCTGATTTGAGGTTTTTCTCAAACCTAAAGTTCATTCATCTTTTAGTGAGGGCGGATAAGCAACAAATAAATATAATTGTTTTACCAATACCAAATCTTTATGAAATTAGACTCCCTAAAAATTGTTTGATTTTCAAATCTCAAGGAATTCAAAATGAGGAGAAATTAAATATATTTGATGCTTCAATTTAGATGATTTAAAGATCCAAATCCTTGTCAACTTTGAAAGAGTTTTAGAGGCTTAATACATCCGAGACTCTAATAGAGTGCAATTAGTGTACTAAAGATTCATTGCTTTTTAAATATAACATAAACAAAGTTCATATAAAAAAGGACAATTGCTATGAATAACAAAATCTATACTTTCCAAAATTTTAGAAAAGTTCTTTTTGGTTCAATTATAAATCTAATATTGAAACATTTCAGTAAATCATTTCTTTGAATGCTTGAAACTTAATTCAAAATAAAATTGAATACTTGTCAAATATGATGTGGCCATCTTTAGAATTTGACTTGACTATCAAGAAAACAAATGAACTCTACAAAGCCATCAAAATCTTTGAAAAAGATGATTCTAAAGCAACTAAAGTTTCCTACACTATCACAATGCAAAAGACATTGGCATTCAATCATATATTGTACCTTGTATACGACACCAAAACTTCCTTCACCAAGCTTGTTGTCCTTGTCAAAGTTGTTTGTAGCCAATTTCACCTCTCTATAAGAATATAAATTGGGTTTCACTTCTTTCTTGTTAAACTCTGACATCAATTCAGATATATTATCAACATAAATACCTTGCATAAATTTCTCAATATTGGACACACACGTAAGCATGTAGCTATATATCAAATCCTTGAAATATCTGATAGCTATACAAAAGGAAGGATTAACTAATTGCAAATTTAAAAGTTAGATGGATTTATAAATAGAATAGTATTCTATAATGAAACAATACATCCAGTGAGGTGAATGAGTTTTTCAATTATTTAGATTCATAGCCCTCACTTTTCAAAGCATTAGTGGTGGCATTTTAAATTTCCTTTATTGAACTAGCTTTGTCAACAAATTAGATTAAAGAAACATCAAGGCTATCTCACCTTCTAGAATGATATGAAGAGCTTTGATTCTACCCATCAAGCGCCATACATATATAGCCGTTATCAAAAGTACCAATACAAGAGTTGACGATGTCGATGTTGCAATTATAACCTTCATCTTTGTATTAGACTTTGGAACAACTATTTCAACAACAAAATGTCATCAACAAACCATGAAATTTTTAATTGATTGAGATTTGTGCATACAATTATATCTCACATGAAGTAAGTAATCATGATATCACAAACTCAACAAAAATTGAATAGAAATCCATATGTCATGGTAATTGTGAGATACTATTGAAAATATCAAATTTGATTTAATCATGACAATTTAAACTTGAAATTGAATGTGGCAATGAAAGATGGAAATTTACGTTGATAGCTTTTCTATTTCCAAATGCATTTCCATTCTACCATGTGCTAATGTTATTTTTTGAAATGCTTCATCAAATAGTTGGCAATGATGATTGTATGCATTCCCTAGAAAGGATTATATCAACTTAAAAGAACATAATTTCATAACAATGCCTTTTGTGTTTGATATATATTCAAAATTTCTTATTCAAATTTTCTTCCATTGAACTTGCCAAGTTGTGCACAATTGGTTAAAAAAATGCATTTCAATCTTAATCCATTGATTTAGGATAAAGTAGTCAATTTTTATGAACAAGATGAAGTTGACTTTCTAACCTACTTGAGCCTTCAAATGCACCATTCAAATTCCATACTTGTTTAGGTTAATGCATACTTTTTCAGCATACAAAAACAAATTGGTTCCATATTTTTATATTAATATAAAAGTCTAAATTCAAGTAATGACAACAACAAAAATTGCTTGTCAAGAAAATGTTATTGCTTTTCAACAAACTTGTGTAGTTTTGGTCACATTTGTACCAACATTTCTTAAGATGAATATGAATGACATGTATAAAGTAAATGAAAAAGATATCATACTAGGTTGTGCTTCTTCTGCTCGATTCAAGCGACATATGCTTGATAAAATTGCACTTTCAATTTTGTCGCATATAGGATTGCCTCCAAGACTGTCAATTTCATATGCAAAATTAATCAAGACACTATTTAGATCTTCCAGTGACCTATAAAACTAGGTATTAAAAACTTCAACTTCAACTTACTCAAAAGATAATTGAATATTAAATATTTTTTAAGCCAAAAATCATAGATAAAATGAAATCAAAAGTACTTACAAAAGTAAACTTAGGATTTGAAGGTTGGAGGATGATAAACGTCCACTCTCTGGATATTGCACGTCACCAAGTTTATTGTTTGTTATAAATACTTGTGATAAGTTGAAATTATCAAATTGAAGAATTGGAAGCTTCAAAGTCTGATATTCATTTTGACTAGCATTCCTGAAAAGTCAATGAGGATAGTGAGCATCTTATAAATACAATCCCAAGGAATTATGGGTCAAAAAGGATGAATTATAGAATTCATTAGGATTTTGAAAGATAAAAAGGTCGCATTTCCCTCTATTGGAAAGAGATAAACAAGTAAATTGTCTTTAATTTTTATTCTAGCTTTCATAAACCAAGAATCTGTTCATCTTAAATCCATTCAAAACCTCAAAAAATAAAGACAAATTACGAGTAACACCAATTATAGGAATTCCTATACAATTGGATTTGTAGTTGTACTTGGTTGTGTATCTTCAACACGTTTTAGAAAACACAATAAGGTTAGTAGTAGTCATAAATAAAGATTACAAATTGAAATAAACTATGACAATTGCAATTGTAGATATGATTTGAATTGACTCACAAAATTTGTAGATTTGGTGCAGTTAAAATTTCAGCTGGAAACTCTCCACTTAAATTGTTGTTTTGGAAATATCTAGAAGCAAAGATCAATACAAATGAAACATCAATAACTATCATTACTGCACTCAAACACTAGTAGAAAACGCAGGAATTTTGACAGAATTCTATTGATTTGGACGTGTTGATCCGGTCATTGTTTTGTTGAAATTTCAACAAAACAATGACCGGATCAACATGTCCAAATCAATAGAATTCTGTCAAAATTCCTGCGTTTTCTACTAGTGAAATATTGGAACCAAAATCAAAATTTCAACAACAATTGTTTGAACCTTACATTTCTTCTAGTGATGGTAGAAAGTCGCTCCCATTTGAAGATGTAGTTTCATTATATACATGAAATGTGATATTGCTGAATTGATTATTGGATAAATCCATGATACTAGGACTGAAGTAACCACTTGTAAAGAATGTCCCGTTGAAATTATTATTGCTTATATTCCTGAAAATCCAAAACAAAATATTGTAAGTGGAGGTTGAAGATGAAGCAATTATAAGTTTCAATTGTTTATAACATTCTTCTAATAAGCAAGCGTGATTTCAAAATCTTATGTCAAAACACATTCAACTTCTACTTCCATTGATGAATTTGTGCATGTTTAAAATTCTAAATTTTGTTGATAGAATTACAAAGTTTTAATTTTTTTGTGCAATTATAATTTACTAATTTAGTATAATTTTATAGTTATTGGCTTAGTTATTTGCATTACACATTTACTATGACAAGTTCAAATGGTTGCTTCAAGTTTTTCTTCTAATCGGTCATACTTTTGCATCCAAGCTCTCCAAGTGTTATCAAAAAAAAATTTAGTGAATGCTTTTCAAGATTAAATGCATTTCTATTTACAAAATTGTAGAGTTTCAAAGAGTGAGTTTAATATTTCAATTGTCAACTTCGCATGTTTCAAGAAGAGGTTATTTGAAAGTCATAGCCAATAATACTTTAGAAGATTAATCTAAATTATTATTAGTAGTTGCATAGGATGAACTTATTTAAGCAAATAATAATAGAATGATTTATACATCATGAAATTAAAATTTCTACAATTACATTATTTTTTTAAATCATTTAGTAGCATCCATTCATTTATCAGGCATGAATATAACTAGTAGGATATACAAAAATCTATTTTTTGCAAAATTTAAATTATCAAATTGATATTTGTATGTGTAACTAGAAGAGTAATATTTAAGAGATTAGATCGTATGTAATTTAAAAAAAAATTCCTTTTGAACAATTATTAGCATTGAAATAAATAAAAACTTACATTCTTTCTTTCTAAACCTTATTTTTCAATATAGAGATAAGATAAAATTGAACTTGTATCAAGAAAAGATGTGCATGAGGGAAAAAATTTAACCAATGTAATGATTTGAGTTCTTACACGTTGTCAAAGTATGTAATCACATCCATACTTCCAAAGTCAATTGACCCAAAAAAGTTGTTCATACTCAAATCCCTGCACATCTAGCATTTAATATCATGGCTTCTATGCCTATTACTCAAATGAAATGATGAAAACATTAATTAGAAAAACAACTTATAAGACATATTTAGAAAGACTAAAGACCATGTAGATAAACATGTTACCATCAAGAAATATTTCATAATCAATACACGATTTAGCATTTAGTTTTTGAAATCGGCATCACAGTCATTTAGATGTACATGAAGAAAACAAATTAAATTGGTCACAATTAAGAATGTTATAAGATATCTTGCAATTAGCAAAAATATTTTCCATAAGGTTTTATTAGCTTCATAAAGTTCATTAAATAATTAAATTGGATGTTTTAATTGAAATTGATTAAAAATTATTCAAGTGTAATTAATATTGCTACATCAAAATCTCTAATATGGTTACCAACTTGCTACAAAGCAGAGTAGATGTGAGTATGTGACATAAACAAATTCTATGAAAACAAATGCCAATTTCTTTTTGTCAAAAAATGATTTTGTGTGGCAAAAATATATTGTGGAATATTTCTAGTTTTAGCATCTAAAAAATATTATTTTAAAAAACAACAATTTGGCAAAGATATACTAATCTTGTCCTTCAATTGCAATATACATTGTATTTTAAATTTGAAAGATTTAGCATTAGATCTATAGTCATCCATTTCTCATGTTATGGTATGAATTAGAAGTGTAAAATAATCGATGACCTTAAGGATGGAAAAGCAAGAACTTACAAATCCATTAAAGATAGAGCTTGCTCAATTCCCTTAGGAAATAGCCCGCTAATATTGTTGTTAGAAATATCCCTACGTCAACAAAAATTCACAAGGTGAAGGTATAAATGGGTAGGGATTGTTCAAAAATACTAAACTAATTTGGAAAGATGTGGAAAAACTATGCAAGGTGTGGAATATATAGTCCTATATACCTTAGTTAATAATGGATATATTGGGTCCTTTGTTAGTATAATGCAAAATTCATGACTAAAATCATACATGACTTTTAGACAATTAGCACCAAAAATAGTAGAAGTATTTTTGGAATTACTCATAAATGGATTAATGGAATACCATAATGTTGAAGATGCACAGACAAAGAAGCATTCAAGTAGGGTAGATGAACTCACAAGGTATATACAGATGGCATGTATACATTGCCTAAGTCATTGGACTCAATGGGTCCAATGTAATGTGCAAATTGGATACTAGTAAAGTCATTGTATGACAAAATTAAGTCAGTAGCATCAAAATAAGGACCAGTGGAAAATGTCCCTCCAAAACGGTTATTATTTAAATACCTATGCATCCACAACCAAAGTCTCATAGTTAGAATTATCAACTATATTTAAAGCAAATTCTATATACATCCCATCATAGAATAAATAAGTAAAGACAACAAAATAGAAACAATGTATTCAAATCATGGTACAATCTTGCAATGAAGAAGGATCTTACAAAGAAGGAGCTTCATTGCCATTAAAATATTCGAGATCTAATGGTCCATCTAGTTGATTGAATTCCACATTTCTACACAAGAGAGGTAACATCAAACTAAATTTACATTAGTGAATTTCAACCAATTAAAGAATACAAATCATGAGAAGTATTCTCACACTAACGTCAATTTCGTTAAAATGGCATATGAAATCCGTCACTTTGTCTCAACATCTAGGACAGGTACAGATGTAAAACCGCCAAAGTTCTGGAATGCCGCCATTTTAATGAAATTCACGATCACTCAGAAACTTCAATTTAGGTGATCAAGTTATTAACATAATGAATCTTGTAACCAAAAAATTATAATAATATTCTATAATTATTGATAGAAACTTTAATTTTCATCAACATAGAATTCACAATGTAGCTTCATCAAAATAGATGATGATTTGTTAAAGTTTTGTTGAAACAAATTATTTGCATTATTAGCATTTGTGAAATTTACAATTCACAAATGATTTCTAAATAATACTTTAGTCTCATATAGTAATTTTCAATATGATTTTTGTGAAACAATTGTAAAATATTTGTGAGATTATTCTTAAACCATTTATTATGGTAAAATGTAGGTTACATAAAATAAATGTATTTATGAATTAAATGTGAAACAATAAATTTAAATAAATGGAATGAAAATAAAAATGGAAAATCATATGAAAATTTGAATTAGTGATACATGTTGAATCTAAGACTCCTGGAGCCAGGACAGTTGCACGCATGTGACATTGTCCTGAAATTGACGAGACCTTCCACCGTTGCAATTTAAGCCATGCTATCCTGTGCTATCACAATTCGGAGCACATGATTTATTGACTTCTCGTCATTGGATTGGCACTTGGTATACTCACAGATAATAAACAGACGAACAGAAGAGAGTCCCGTTCGAACTCACTCGGAGACTCCCATTGAAATTGTTGTAGCTCAGGTCTCTGTTATCAAGACAAACACACACCAAACATTCTCAATGTTCCCTGTAGGCACTATAACAAAAATCCCCTCCGAGAATTTAGTTTTTTGGCCTTTTTTCAAGTACACAGGGAATGTAGCTCTCGCAGGGAAATGTGAGACAGGGAATTTTGTGCATTTTTTAGGGGGTAATTTGTGCACTTTTCAGTGATGTCCCCACCTCCAAATCTATTGAATTTGTGAAATTTAATACTTCAGAATGTAGATTTATGCCTCCAAAATCTAAGCTTAATGTAGATTTTAGCTTGCATAGTCAATACAATTTACAGATTTTGAAAGCTGAAATCTGACGGAAATGTAGATATTGAATTTCCAATCTTATTGATTTGTACATTTCAAAATTTGTACATTTCAGATTTGCACGTTTCAAAATTTCTTAGATAGTACAAACTCTAGAGAAAAGTTAGATTATCGTGAAATCAATGGAATTTGTTGCTTTGGAGATTGCATGACAATTTACAAGTCTTATGTGTCCAACCTCACCGTACCCTGAACAATTGATATGGGACAATTGCATCTTCTAAAATCTACCAAATATCAGGTGGAAAAAACATTGAAATGTAAAATGTATACAAAGTCTACCAATTTGAATTTTATAGAGGGAATTTGGAGAGAATTTATGAAATACTTGCAAAGAAAATCTATGTTTTTTTCCTTGTATAGGAATTCTTTGAAGATCCCTCCATGGTGACATTAGAACACAGGGAAACATGAAAACTAGGAGAAACTTGCAGGGAAAAATTGCAGAATCTTCAAATTAGTCGGAGGGAATTCCAAGAAAGTCCGGTGTGACATGCATGCATCAAATTAGAAACGAAGTAAAACCACAACTGCAACTGCAACTCAAACAAGAGCATCGATCCATGAAGGCAGAAAATTCTGTCTCTGTTGTTGAAGAATGTAAGTATCAATTTGCATTCAACTCACATCAGTTGCAGTCCGCAGTCTCGGTTGTACACGTCCGAGGGCAGTGTTCCGCTTAAATTGTTGTTGGACAAGTTCCTGCAGCGGTTACACCTTGTTATCGTTAAATTGGCGAGAATTCTAGCCTAGCGCCGGCCAAAATTCGTGGCATTAATCTGCACAGAGCTCTAGATTGAGCTTCAGGCCAAGCGCTCGATCTCAAAAGACTTACAAAGAGGTGGAATTTCGCCAATTTAACGAAATTTCAGCGTTACAGTTGACAGTCGAAATAACTTCAAGAGGCAAATAATATGGGAGGGCCTGTAGAATAGGCAAACCTAGATCTCGGGCTAAACAAATTAAACACACCCTTGGACATGAATGAAGAAGTCTCTTCTTCATTGCTCGACACAACTTGGCTTCACTTACATGTATATAAGGTAGGGCAGTTGGAATATCTCCACCGGCACTGGTCCCGTCAGCTTGGGATTATAACCAATCTGTCTGCACAATACCAGGAGCGTAGGTGAAATTGATGTTAACTGCAATCGTGACCACGTGATAGGATTATCAAATCCAAGCTGTGTTCGGGGATGAGGATGGGGACTTACATGGTCTGCAGGTTGGTCAAGTTGCTAATCTCCAAAGGCAGTTGTCCAATTATCCCGTCGAAGCCACACTGGTTATTATTGCTCGAATCATCACAGCTAGAATTGCTGCCATATATGCTGGGAGGAAGGTGGACCAATTAGAAATAGGAGCATGCCTACGTCGATTTCATAAAAGTGGCGATTTTCCCAAAGCCAAAAATGATTGAAATATATCTTCATTTCATGAAGGTTTTATTTCAGACCACAAACTAGGATGGTTTCAGGCCGCGAGCCCTGAACCGCGCCAAAATAATGATGGAATATCAGCATTTTAAAGAAATTGATTCGAGCGCAAAGATTCAGTACCCAAACACAATTCTAGACAGATTGCAACTTGATCTTCTACCACAACGTTAACGGTGAGATCGGAAAAGGTCGTAGCATGACATATCCATTATAACAATGTAACTTGAAGAAAGCTAAAATGTGAAACTCACTCCAAGGATGTGACGGATACGTGATAATGTCTCGGGATTTCAGTGAGGTTTTGGATCTCTGAAGTACATCCAACTCCGCTCCATGCCCCTTGGAATTCATTACCAGTCGTTTTTTCAAGGGCGCCGGTAAGGTTATTGCACGGGTGTTGCTCGAGAGTCCAGTTGAGAACGGTGGATACCTGAGGGTTCCGCTTCGACCACATTTGGAAGACGGCGTTCAAAGCATCCGCTGCCACAGTGATCGAGCGTCCAACAAAACACACTTTGATCAGCTTCCCATGAAGTATTAACCATAGAATGAAAACTCGACGAGCTAGTAAAGCAAGCATTAATCAGGTGGTGGAGCGTTTCTAAATGGGGTAGCTAGATAAAGCAAGTGTGCATCTAATTAATGAGTACATCATTCTATGATCTTTTATTATTTTATAAATATATGTGTGGACAATCATTTCGGGATGGAGGGAGTACCCAATTGCTAGTAACCTGGCTTGTTCATGGATCCGAGAAAATCTCAGTCGGATATGCAGGGATGATAGGGATGATACTAAGGTACGAGCTTCTAAAAGCGCTGAGGCTCTAAAACTGTCCACCTCCTCCTCAAATGTGCAGTATTTGTACATGTTACTTTTTTTTTAGCCTTCGGCAAGTGTACAAAGAATATACATTTGAAGAGGTGGGCAATTTTAGAGTCCTATGCCCTTTCAACTTCAAAATTTCATAAATAAAATTCACAAAGCTCCAAAAAATATGAAACGACTTGGATTAGATGCCAATTCCACTTGTTCTTCAAGGAATATTAATTGAAAAATATTTCAAGAAGTTTCACCTCCCCAAAATTCAGTTTCAGCTGTTACATGGGCGATTTATATATGGACCCCGACCTTATTAGAACTACACTCACAGAAACTGAGGAAGACTTTGGGTTCAGCGGGGAACTCAGAAGTAAGAAAAGGCAATAATTAACTCCGAGTCGTTGAATTGGCGGTATTCCAATACTGTGGTACTTCTGAGAGCACCTTTAAGGACGCGCTTAATTACGTTCTGAAACATAAATCCTTATCTGTCTTAGATTTGAGATCTTCATGCACACAATTGTATGTCACAATTTTTGGCGCCAGATCGAAGTGCTCCACTTCTAACGAATTTGACGTTAACATGCATGTGCAGCACATCATGAGGACTACCTTCGTATTGATTAAACGTCACATTGGGTTGCGTTTGCTGCGTCGACGGCGTGGGTGCAGGTGCGACGGCGTCGGTAGGGATGCTGCAGTGAACGTCTTCGATTACGAACGTGGTCACCGTAACAAAGAGAAGCGCGATTACGAGGAGACCCCGAAAGCCCAGCAACTTCACCCCATCCATCCGCAAGCGGACTCCTCCGCCACTTCGAGTCGACGCCATGACCACGCCCCCCTTGCAAAGATTCTCCATCTCCACCAGTGATCGAGAACTTGCGAATCCGGCCACGACAGCCCCGGGTGCACGGGCGGGAGGTTGATGTCGATCTAGTACTGATGACTTAGTGAATTCAATATGTACTCAATAATTAAGCCAGGAAATGGAAACTGCACTCCTCGACCCTGCCTATACCTCCAAAGGACTGTCTCTCCTCCTTCCGTACGTTCCAATGCATATGCTAGCGACGAGGATGAAACTCCACGGGCAGAGAGAATCCGAGTACGTACTGAGGCTAAGTTAGCTGCTCTGGAACTGATCACCACATACAGCGAATTAACTAAGTTTCTGATCGATGAGTGCTGGACACAGTCTACGTACTTAGACATACCGAGAGTACAGGACTTCATAGGTACGGTCAGTAGTCCGGCGCGTTGGTGGACTTTAGCTCCACGCGGCCTATCTTGAAAGTACGTTCTCTCCGTAACTCACATATTCTAGATTTTTGGGACGTAGGAAGCCCGGTAGGAAGTCTGTTGAACGTAGGTGCAAGTGAGGGGCACTCGAGAGGAATCAATTCTTACTGTAGAACAGAAACAAAATGCTCAATGACAGCCGAAAATCATGCAAACAAATGGGTCCCTCTTCTAAGTCATCGGCCGCGATTTATATATATGTTTCGAGTTTTGGCCTTACTTTCCGATTTTTTTCAGGTTTTGTTTTCGAACAAATAGGGAGGAACCGCATTGGAGTGTGACGAAAAATTCCAAGGAACAAGTCTAGTAAAAATACAGTCACCCCCGGGGGAAGGCTGCCTACGGTACCCACTGCCAGCAAGTGGGTTCTTGTACGTGATTCCAGGAGACTTTTGTTGCCTCCCTCCCACAAAGCAAGCAAAGGGAACCTACTGAAGCTATTCCAGTAGGTATCAAATTTCTGAAAGCGTGTTCTGGAGGGAGGCCGGGGTCCGGGGACATGCATGGATATCAAGTTACTGACTGTTTCAGAAATGAATTTGATACGAATATACGATTCAATTGTTCCCCATTAGTGGTGTTCCAAGGTTTCAGAGTTGTGGAGCGTGGGGCTTATCCGATTGAGGTGGAAGCAACCGAGACTGACACTCTCTTCTGCCCGAACTAGCTGCTCACATGATGATTTTTCCTGTACGAATATTAGTCCCCTCGAGAGAAAGCCAATCCAAGTAGTTCCGTAAGTTTGTGAAACACACAATTTCCTTCCCATTTTCAAAGTTGATACCTACTCATGCCACTAGACTCTCTTAGTTTAAACGGCCACCTTTTTAGTACAAAATGCTTCAACTCCCATTGGCTATCTCAAAAAAAAATTTAACTTCCATTGATTGCTCATAGAGTCATAGACTCGTGGGAGCTTGTAGCCTTAGAGAAAAATTAGGCCTATAGAAGGCTGCTTCATAATGATATCCTTTAACCCCTAAAACCACGTTTGTCCCCTCGGGGGACAATTTGGGTCCAGGTAGGTTCATGTGACCTCAATTTGTAGAGAAATTTTTTGGGATTTTTTGAGGTTGTGCGGTTTTGCGAGAGTTCTGTGGATATATAATTTTTATTTCAATTGGTGCCCGAGAGAAAAAGTTATGCCAAAAATAGAGTTTGGCGGGCAGCACAAAAAAATCACACAAAGTCAAAATAAAATTTCTTAAATATTTTTTTCAAAATCTATGTCTTTTTGTCTACATTTGAAGCTTTGATTCATTCTATTTGGACTAATAATGAAAAAGTTATGGACAATCTTAGTTTTTTAGGCAATCTAAGCATCTTCTTGAAAAAATAACTTTTAGGATTCATTTTTTAATGCAATTTTTACAATTTTCAGAAAAAAATTGTTAGACAAGGTTGAATTTGCTTGCTAGAACAATCTCACCGTTGGGATTATGGTATTTCAATTTTGTCTTAGAGCTATTAACGATTTAGTTATTCCTTCAATCTTGAACCTACTTCTACTTAACAATTTTTTATGATTAAAAATTTAGTGTTAATTTCTTGAATTTTTTTTCCTAGATTCTCAACTGAAGTATTCAACATAAAAACTTAGAAAATCAAAATCAGCAATACGAAAAATTTAAGTTAAATAGATTCAAAGCCCAAAAATCTAGTCAAGCAAGGTGCAAAAAAACTTATTTTTTTCACTTTGAATGCAAATATCTTGCAGTCTATTTGGTCAAAGTTTCTGAAATTTCTTAGACACATTCTCATACTAGTCTAGTATAAGATCCTATGGTTAGATATGCAAAAAAATTATTTTTTATAGTTTTTTGCTCTTTGCAATAGAAGTGGCAATTTTGAGTGTGTTGATGGAGAAAAGGCCTCCAGGCATAAGGGGTTAAGGATTTCCGCGTCACCAATGGCCCCGTAGAATCTTACTAACTAGAAATTCACCTTGTGTGACTTTTGCAAAGATGTCAAGACTTAACCCCTAAAGGACCGAGACTATGTTAAATTCACCAGAAATGCTTCAAAACTGCCATTTCTAGTACACGCACCAAATCTTAGAATTTTATTTTTTTTGAAAATACGGAACCATAGGATCTTGTAGTACTCTAATTTGAGAAGATGTGGAAAAAATTTCAGAAATTTCCACCACGTAGATTGCAAGATATAGCGTTTGAACTTTGAAGTGACAAAATCCCTTTTTTTTACCCTTCAAAAAATTAGTCAGCTTCACTTCACAAGATGACATTTGTATGAAAAAATGTCCGAAATGGTGGTGCTTCTTTAGATTCATTCAACAAGGCAAGTTGCTTACATACTTGAAATTTTTTAGATCACTTTGGAATTGTACAATGTATAGGAAAAAAAAATAGTAAGTAGAAAGAAGTAGAGAATGATTCAAAATACAAAATTGTTAATGACAATCTTAATGGTTATAATGTTGTAATAAACCATTTACACTCTATGATTTTATTTTATATTTTACTATTGAAAATTGAGTAAAAAAACACCCTTCAACGTTTATTTTAGAATAGAGAATTCCTAACTAATTATCCGCAAACTAAAACTCCTCATTATTTTTGACTCATTGATCAAAATGGAATGATTCAAAGCTTTCCACATATTTTGGTATCTAAAAAAAGTGATTTATTTTTATCTACCTGAATTGCCAATTTTGGAAGAAAACTGAAAGTAATATATTAGGCCATAATTTTTTACTCACACTTTTAGATGTCATGAAATTTAGTGCATATGAAATATATTCCTTGTTCCCACCTTCTCTTAAGATTTTAACCTAAAATATACAAATCATATGTACCTGCCAAAAAATGCATATTGGTATTTGAGGGGTTAATAATGAGGGTACATCAAAGATAGGTTTAATAATCAAGTGCATAAAAGTACAAGATGTTCAATAAACAAATTAAACCAACATAAGTGTCTTTTGAAGCTAGTTGCCAAAAAAGTTACAGAACTCTAATGTTTTTGGCAACTAACATCAAAAGACACTTATATTGGTGTATTTGAAGATGAGAAGAGAAACTATTTGTACAAGTGGGGTAGTAATAGTTGAAACAATCCATGTGGGATATGTAATTTAGGATTTATAAGAGCTTAACCGCTCATAGTTAAGTCAAAACCATGAATTGTGTTCAAAGTAAAACTTTAGATCAAGCTAATTTTCATCTCCAAATATTCATTTGAGATTTTGAGACTCCAACTAAAAGTTATGGACAAATTTCAAAGAGGGGTTGGAAGGAAAATTTTGTTTGACATTTTCAAACACCCTCTTTGAATTTTATCCATAACTTTTTATTGGAGGCTCTAGACCTCAAACAATTTTTGTAGATAAAGTTAGATTGATTGTCCAATTTTTTTTTGTTCAAAGGTAAAAAAAAAAAATTATTCTACTATGCTGAAATGAGTTTTTAAATTCTATTTTGAGCACAATTCTTATGTTTGACAATGAGCAATGAAGTTTTCATCTTCAAATTATTCCATGCCCTTAGAGGAATTATAATAGACAATTGATTTCATTATAAAATAGCTTCTTCACCCTCCATTCTCACCAAATGCCAATGAAGTAAGTCTTCCACATAGCCATGATAAAAAAAAATTGATAGTACACTGTAATTGAATTATTTTGGATATTTTCCTCTTTTTCAACTACTTGGTTAGAGTGCAAGGTGCATCGAAGTACAAGAAGTTTAATCATTAGAATTAATGTGCATCAGAGTTAGAATACACTTCCAAAGTTGGATTTTGAGCCACCCAATATAGTGACAATCATCCAACATTCCAACATAAAATGAGGAACAATAGGAAATACTTTATGCTTAAACTAAATAAAATATAATCTTGGAGGTCCTTTCAAGATTCTAGAGCAACTCTTTGGAGGGTCCAATTTTTCTCTAATGTTTTGGCTGAATGAAAGTGGCCTCCTAAGGTTGAAATGTAGGTAGCAAAAAATGAGAGGTGATGCTCTTGGGTGGATATACCTTATGTGAGAAATACAATATTTTTGCTTAGAGTGTCAAGAAGTTCAATTGTAATGAGTGCCTTAATGTCTAATTGCAAATACTTAAGTTAATTGCAAATACTTAAGTTAATTGCAAAGTATTTTGGACTTTTGGACTTTTGGACTATTGTAAAATTGCTATGTTGCCAAAAAAAATGCAGTTTAGTGTTTTAGGGGTTAAATTGTTGCAAAATGTAATCTTTCTCCAAATCGGCCTCAACTAATATGCAACTCTATTACAGACTTGACTTTTTGAGCTTCCAACTTGATCTTTAGCATTCACTGCCTTGCTTTTGTCTTCATCGGAGGGAACCACCAAATCTTTAACCTCCAACTTGATTTTCAGAATCTTTTGCGGTGCAGATTAACTTCTTGTGATTTTACTTATGGCAAAATTGACAACTTTTACAAACAGGCTTGGAACCATTCCCTTTAATTTCCTTGTTATTCATCTCCACACATATGCCATCCACAGCTCACAACTTAATTAATCACTCATACTTCTTTAGAGCATTTCCACCCATTCCCGGCCAAAATGGCACGGGGAATGGGGTGGCCCGGGCCCGGCTCCTCCTGGGTTCCATTTGACCGGGGATGCTTGCCACTCATTCACGGCCAAAGTTCACGGCCAAAGTCAATCTCACAAGTTAGTCGTGAGTTGGCAGACTTTACATGAAAGTTGTCAGGTTTTGGAAATTTGGGAAAGTTTAAAAATAACATATTTGCAGGGAGATAAGCTGGAGAGAGATAAATAGTGAGGTTCTTGCCTGTGGTGTTTGGCATTCAAAAATGCCGCAAGCCATTGCCGGGAGCCATTGCCACAATGATAAATGGGTGCTTCTGATGTCGACTTGGTTTGCAAGACCTCAATCTAATCTATACCTAAATTAGACTTTACTTTAATTGTAGATTAAAAAAATAAAAATAAAATTCATTTTCAAAAAAGAATAAATAATCAAGAATTCACATTAAAATCAAATAAACCACATTACACTTCAAAAAATTTGACCCCTTGTAAGTCCACTACAAAAGTTTTGACTTTCAATTTTTTCACATATTAAATTTACAAAAAGGCTATATTACTTCAAGCACTTTCTAGTTTAATTTGCAAATTGAACTTCTATTAAAAAAAAATCTCTAATTTCAAAAAAATGTGAATTGTAGAAGTGTGTTTGAGGTGTGCTTGAGGTAGACCTCAAGCACACCTCAAGCACACTATGAGCACTTTTAAGTTTCATTTAAAAATTGACTTCTTTGAATTTTTGTTTGAGTTTTTAAAAATTTCAAGACAATGTCAATTGTGGACGTGTGCTTGAGGTCTACCTCAAGCACACCTCAAGCACACTATGAGCACATTTAAGTGATATTTAAAAATTGACTTCTTTGAATTTTTATTTTTATTCTCTTTTACTTTTAAGACAATGTGAATTGTAGAAGTGTGCTTGAGGTGTGCTTGAGGTCTACCTCAAGCACACTATGAGCACTTTTAAGTTTTACTTTTAAATTCATTTCTTTGATATTTTTTTTTTATTCTTTTTGACATTTCACAATTGTAGAATTGTGCTTGAGGTAGACCTCAAGCACACCTCAAGCACAATATGAGCACTTCTAAGTGTTATTTAAAAATTGACTTCTTTGAATTTTTATTTTTATTTTTTTCTTTGAATTTTAAGACAATGAGAATTGTAGAAATGTGCTTGAGGTGTGCTTGAGGTAGACCTCAAGCACACCTCAAGCACACTATGAGCACTTTTAAGTTTTACTTTTAAATCGATTTCTTTGATATTTATTTTTTATTTTTTTGAACATTTCACAATTGTAGAATTGTGCTTGAGGTGTGCTTGAGGTCTACCTCAAGCACACCTCAAGCACACTATGAGCACTTTTAAGTGTTATGTAAAAATTAACTTCTTTGAAGTTTTGTTTTTGTTTTTGTTTTTTTGTTTTTAAATTTCAAGACAATGTGAATTGTAGAAGTGTGCTTGAGGTGTGCTTGAGGTCTACCTCAAGCACACCTCAAGCACACTATGAGCACTTTTAAGTTTTATTTAAAAATTGACTTCTTTAAAATTTTATTTTATTTTTCTTAAATATTAAGACAATATCAATTTTAGAAGTGTGCTTGAGGTGTGCTTGAGGTCTACCTCAAGCACACCTCAAGCATACTATGAGCTTTTTTAAGTTCTATTGAACTCAATTTTTTTTGTAAAGTGTGAGCACAAGTGTTTGAAGTATGTTTAAAGTAGACCTCAAGTACAATTAAAGTATATTTCTACCATTTTCATTGCCTTTCAATGAATGAAAATCTAAAAAATATATTCCTTTGTTCATAATAATTAATCATAACAAAGAATGCTAGAAGTATGCTCGAGTTGCGCTCGAGGTTTGTTCCAAACACACCTCTAGCACATTTCCACTAGTTATATTACCTTGGTCTAAGAAAATATCCTAAATTGAAGTCTTGTATAAGAAGAATACCAAAAATCTTAAAGTGCTTGAAGTATGTTTAAAGTAGACCTCAAGCACACTGAGAGTACATTTCCACTATTCTCATTCCCTTGGAATGAATGAAAATTAAAAAACTAAGAATTATTTTTAAAATTTTAAAATTAAAATTAAAATACTTGAGATGTGCTTGAGATGTGCTTGAGGTCTACATCAAGCACACCTCAAGCACATTTCCACTACTTACATTACCTTCAATTTAAAAAGAAAATAAAGTGAAATCTTTTAATAAAAACACTAAATTTAAACCTAAAGTGTTTGAAGTGTGCTTAAAGTAGACCTTAAGCACACTTAGATTACATTTCTACCATTTTTCAATACCTTCCAATGAAGAAAAAACTAAAAACTAAATACCTCTTTTTATAATTTAAAACATGACTAATAATGCTTGAAGTGTGCTTAAAGTAGACCTTAAGCACACTTAGATTACATTTCTACCATTTTTCAATACCTTCCAATGAAGAAAAAACTAAAAACTAAATACCTCTTTTTATAATTTAAAACATGACTAATAATGCTTGATGTGTGCTTGAGGTCTACCTCAAACATACCTCAAGCACATTTTCACTACTTACATTACCTTGATTTAAAACAAAATCTTCAATTGAAATCTTTTATTAAATAAATAAAAATCATAAATTGCTTCAAATATGCATAAAATAGACCTCAAGCACACTTAGAGTACACTTCCACTATTTTTATTGCCTTGGAATGGTAAAAAATTTAGAAAATTAAGAAATTATTCTCAAAATTAAAATTGATATGTCAAAAAATGCTTGAGGTGTGCTTGATATGTGCTTCAGGACTACCTCGAGGTCTACCACAAGCACACCTAGAGCACATTTTTAGTACTCAAATTATCTTGGTTTAATACAAAATCTTAAATTGAAATCTTTTATAAAAAGAAAAAAGTCATTTCAAGTTAATGTCAAATTTTTTATTTATTCCAAGGCAATGTCAATTTTAGTTCTTTACAATTACAAGTCATCCTTGTCATTTTTCTTTTTCTTTTTTGGAAGCAAGTGAAATAAATTCCATTTCAAAGAGACTGGCATTGCTTATAACTTTGTACTTCATTGTATTCTTTCCTACCTTTTTTTTTCCTTGAAATATATGGACAATTTTCATTGATAACAAAAACAATACACAGGTGGCGGGGGGTGTTGTTCCCTTTCTTTTGCAATGAAATCCCCGTTTCATTTTGATTCAAATAAAATTAAAAAAAAAAACAATTCACGGCAACCAAGGAAACCTTCTTACTCCCTTTTATTGCCTCGGCAATTGGACAAAATTTAAAGTCCGACATCTCCTTGGGAAGAGAGTAAGCATACAAAGTCAACAACTTCTGAGGACGGGGAACTGTCGTTTGCGGAGGCATTTGTGCCGTGACCGATCACTTTTTGTCTTTCCCCGGGCTTGCGGTGGCCCACCTTTTCTTGACCGGCCCCACCCAACTGCCGGGCTGGGAGCTTGGCTGTGAATGGGTGGAGATGCTCTTATACACAGTACAACACTCAAACCGTGAAACTCCAATTTGGTTTTCTCTCATCAGTCATCACTCATCCCACAAACATGATCATGTTCGCAAATCAATTCATAATGAACTGCCTTGCATACTGGTACACTCAATTAACTCTTTCTAACTCTGGCAGATAACAACCAATCACAACAGGTCCCAATTTGAGCTCAACTAACAGACAACATTCAGACTTACACACATCCCAAACTGGACGTACTGTTACAGAATAAAAACACCAGTCATGCACAATTTGGACACACAGCACACACCCTTGCACGATAACTTCCAACTTAATTAGTACTCAAATGTCTTCAATGAAACTCACATTATTCACTTAAGGATTTCCAACTTGGACTCAACATCTTAACCCCTAAGTGCCTAAACCTTTCCAAGGGTGTTTTTCCTATGAAAAAAGAGCATAGGAGAGTAGTTATCCCCCATGAAACAAATTTTATTTTTTTCGGAATCTGACCGCATAGATGTTTCTAGAGCTTGCTTGTTAGTACGTATATCAATTTTGAGTATAAAATTCAATTGGAGTTGTGAGATTATAACAAAAGAAAAGTATGCATTCTATTTTTAGTGTGCTGTCCCTCCCCACTATGTTGCTGAAATTTGCATATAAAAGTTTTTTGGAATGGGAGGTGACATGAACAACTACAAATAGTGTTAGTACACTAAAATGCACTTTCAAAAAACTTAATTTCACATGAAAAGCTATCAAACTCATTATACAATCGACCTTGTAATTGTTGGAATGCAATTTTGTTTGATAAGTGGAAATTGCAAAAAACTCCAAATCAACACTTACATGTTTAAATTTTCAAACGGTGAAAATCACGAAAACACTTTACTCTTTCCATTGGGACCATTTTCAAAGCAAATGAATATGTACAATTTTTTAGATCTCAAATCAAGTGAAATTGATGAACTTTGTTCAAAACCGAGAAATGAAGTAAAATTGGCAAGCTTTACTCTTCACTAATGGTACATATATGTAGTTGAGGACCTCTAGAAAATCAAATATTAACCTTTTTCAGTGAAAAATGAAAGTTTTCAATAGTTAACCCTCAAAACTGCCCGTAAAATTTTTTAAAATGGTCAAACGTTTTTAACTGCCCACTGCAAAATGAGCCTAAAATTTCAGGTCGACCATATATGGTCGCCCAGGCAGTTAGGGGTTAACACACACAATCACAGATCGAACATCCAACTTGGTAACCAACACTTACTTCCAACTTCAACCAATCCCCACTTGGGCCACACTAAGAGGTCCATAAACCGCTCATCTAAGAGCTGAAGCTGACTTTGGGGGAGGTAGAACTTCTTTGAATATTTTTCAGTAAATTTTCCTTGAAAGGCAAGAGAAATTGGCATCTAACCCAAGTTGTTTCATATTTTTTGAAGCTTTGTCGAATTAGTTATGAATTTCTGAAGTTGCAGAAAAGTGCATTTTTGTGGGCTCTAAAACCGACCACCTCCTCAAATGCACACCACTTGTACATTGGAAAGTGCAAAATGTACCTCTAGAGCCTGATTGGTTTTAGAACCCGCTCCATTTTAGGACCTCCTACCTTAGAGCCACAACAATGCATTCATAAATTTTCAATCAGGTCCACAGAATATTTTCACATCAACATACTGATTCTATCTCATTCATACAACTAGGATTCATGTTCCATAACTTCCAGCTTGCACACAATTAGACTCTAACGCACTCATAGACTGAACCACGCTCATCAGCGCACATATTTTCAAATTTCTCATTAAACACTAATCACAGCACTTCTTTCAGCAACTATCCAGTGAAAAGATGCGACGCACCTGCTGGTTCAATCCCCTACCCCTCCCCCGCTCACTTTAAGAAAAATGAGAGCCATTGATCTTAAAAGAAAAATTTCCCTTCCCCCCTCCGACACCGTTGATCTGGATATGGGATATAATACGGATACGGGATACAAACATCTTGAGATACGATATAGATACACATACATACAAGAAGTATGGATACAAAACACACAAGTTATTTAACCCATATTGTTTGTCCTGATATAGGTTGGTTTGACAAATATAAGTATGGTTGGAGGGGGGGCGGTCAAAATAAAAATTAAATACATTTTGAATTTAAATCCCAACCCAACCCCAAAAAATATATAAACAATTATTTAAATAAAATAATAATTGGACGGGGGATAATGAGAATTTTTAAAAAAATTAATTGGTGAGGTTTGGGGAGGATAATGCGTCCTCTGAGTGACTATGTGTTCAGAATACAGCATAGTCATTCTTTCAGCAATTACACATCACATAACATTCAGTAGCAGAAGCAAAGTCTGCCTTCCCTCTGACAGAATGGTATGGAATATTCCACACCATCAGTAGCTATGGGGACACACATCGAAATTTGTCTGACAAACTCTGTTCAGAAGCAAGCAAGAGGGGGTTGGTGAACAAACTAGAGAACACTCAAGGCTAACCCAAGCTGGGTTACTAAAAAATAATGCACTCAACCGGGTTAGTAAAAAAATTGCACTTAACTAGGTTAGCAACAGAATAAATATTTTGAATAAAATTTTCAAGATAAAAGCATTCATCTTTGAACTCTAAGGTGCAATTTCCTCACAACATTTTGAAAGCCACTCATGATTCATGACTTTACATGAGAAGACAACTCTTTATATACATATGGGGTGTTAGGAGGTAAAACAACAATGTGGGACATATAAATTAAAATTAGTAGGAGCTCAATTACTCATAGTTAAGTCAATTTAAAACAAAAATTGTATTTAAAATAGAATTTCAGACCTCATTTAGTCATAGTAGAAAAACTTTTTTCAAAAAAATTTGAACTAAAAAAAGTTAAAACATCAAGTTAAATTGCATATCCAAAAATCCGTTTGATATTATAAGCCTCCAATTAAAAGTTATAGATAAATTTCAAAGAGGAGTTGGAAGGGACGTTTTCTTTTACATTTTCAAACATCCTCTTTGAATTTTTTTCATAATTTTTGATTGGAGGCTTGAAATATCAAACGGATTTTTGGAGATAAAATTTAAATTGATTTAACAACTTTTACTTGTCCAAAATATTTTGAGAAAAGTTATTCTACTATGACTAAATGAGGTCTAAAATTCTACATCAAACATGATTTTTACATTTTGACAATGAGTGGTCAAGCTTTCATTTTCAAATTATCCCATATTCTTTGAGGAATCATGATTGACAATTGATTTCAATATAAAAATGACAGCTCCTACCTTTCTTACTACAAATGTCCTTATTGGTCCATCAAAATTGTTTTTGTTGGCTACTTAGGGTAAAATGACATTGGGATAGGATTTTCAAGATTCTCGGCAAATCATCTTAAGAATTTTGATGGCCCAATTTGAATTGTTTGGTTGGTTCAAGGTTTTGCAAAAATAATAGTGTACATAAATCTACTGCCACGATCTTGGTGCTAGGTACTGAAACTTACTTTAATTCTCAGGTGGATGTTTTTCATGGATGAGGCCTCCAAAGAGGGAAAGGCAGGCTCTCTGAAGGCTACTGAATGTTATGCATGCTCACACACACAAACCGATTTGATATGTAATTTCCCAAAAATTAATCTGAATTGGTGATCAAATCACTGTTACACTTGTTTAACAGTTTGCCTCATCAATCATCATACTCATCACTCTTCATGCAAATATTGACTAAACTTCCCATTAGCTTCCAAATCATGTCCTCACACATTCTTTCACCAATTTGTAACTCCGAACTCACACACAAACGTATTGCCATTCCTACTCATCATCACCACACATAATCTCTCCAACTTGGAATTCACTTCCAACATTGCACTTCATCACTCTTTTAACACTTGAACCTCATTTGCACACGCATCCTACAGATCTTTTGACTTGGACACATACAAAAAAAAATAAAGCCAACACAGCCACTTTGACTGGGACTTGCACTAGACGCTCTCTCAACAGTGGGTCCCAACCAAGTCGCAAACACCAACCTAATAGGAGCCCCCCACACCGACACCCACTAGCGGTTACTAAACAACTAGGAGAAGACTTAACTTGCATAGCAAAACGCCAAATAGGAACTACTTCATTATGTGGCACCCAAGCTCCAATTAGACACTCTTACTTCTAATTGGCATCCTACCACCTATAGTAAGCACATTCAACATCCCATCTAACTTGTAATTCCACAATAGAAACTATCTCTAAATTCATTTGGTCAAATAGCACCCCAAAACTACCAAATTGAACACAAAATTAACAATCAACATGGCAACATGAGATAGAAACACCCTTAAAAACACAAAAAAAAATCAAAATTGAACCAACTTATAATTCTACATGAATGAAGATTGGGTATTATTTAATATAGTTTGGTCAATGGTTGATCTTTGAAGGCAATTCTCTATTTATCCCATCAAAGCCACATTAAAATATATAACAGAAGCTAGAATTGTTCCCATGTAACCTAATAATTTGGTTGGAAAGTGGATCATGAGGAATTGAAAATATAAGCGAGACTTCAACGCAAAGATTTAAGACTATCAAACAAAATTCTAGAGAGATTGCAACTTATTTCTTTTTACTACTAGTTCTTTATTTTAATTAATTGTGCGTTCAAAAAAATAATTACACTACGTTACCATTACAATTTGAAGTTGTAACTCACCGCACGGATTATTCACAATGAATCGTATTAATCTCTTGAAGGTTTTATTAGAATTGTGGATTTGTGGAGTATTGAATTACACTCTATTCACCTGTATGTCCATTCAAATTCATTATTTTCAAGATCTTTAAAGGCTCGGATAAAGATCGGTTATTTGGATACAAAATTTCATTTGTCCAATTAGCATAAATATATTTAATTTTAATCTAAGACCATTGTCTATGAATATTTTGGATTTCTATACTCCATCATATTTAATGCTTTAAATCAACTTATTATGTAGTCCAAAGGGGAGGAAGATTTGCATTTACAAAAGCTACTTTGAGGGACTTGGATAGCTACATTATTTTAAAATAAAGCCAATGCTACTGGGATGAAGTGTATTGTAGTGCAGCTGCTTATTTCTTTGTGGAAAAAACACTACATAGACATGTAGTTTACAAAATTTGGGCATAGGATCTTGGCACAAAATTCTTTGTAGAGTGAATTTTGACTTTTTTTTGTGAGTTTATCTAAAAGAAAAGATGTGCTCATGGTTGTTTGTAACATGTATGTGAAATTGATCCAGATTTTGTATAGATCTTCATATGTTATATATTGATCTCCCAATGTTTTGTATAGATCTCATGATTCTTTGCATTATCTCCAAATGACCAATTTTTTTTTCTATTATTACTTTTAGACCCTTCAAAACTCTAGAAGTAGTTAAATGCGGCATGGACTTTGAAAATTCACCATTGATGGCTTTCAAGCAATTTTCAAGTAATAAAATAGAATTTAGTTAAAAAAATTCACCATAAAAAAAAAATTATTTTCAAAAATTTAAATTTGGAATGCATGATTGAAACTGCATGAGAATGAAATGGCATAATAATTGCATAATAATTTTTAAAAGATTGTGTTTGAAAATAGGGCATTCATATGAAAATCAAAACGAGGATGTCTGAATTTTTTTGTTTGGACACCCTATAAAGGAAGTAGAATAAATGTATGCTAATATCTTATACTAATTGAATATTACACTGAATATCACATTAGATGACTTCAACAGGGCAAATAAGCCTCAATTTAAGATACATAAGGGTGATTGGTTGATTGCAAGAAAGATTGATTATTTTTTTTGTCACATTTAGAGTGACAGACTTGTCATTTACTATAACTTTTGAAGAATGAACCCAATGAGCTTGAAATTTTTATTGGAAATGGTTGTTTTGATTGTAGTCATCTTTTATGTTTAAAAAATTAAAATAATCATTTTATATCTAATAGTCAATTTTACTAATTTGTCAAACTTGAGATTTAGGGGGGTTTAGTACTAGGAAGTATTCAAAATGAATGATCTAGAATTGAATTTTTGTGATCTATTCCTATAATAGACATGCAAGTTTCTACCAAGGGGAATCTAAAAAATATATTATTTTTTGTCTTGCACGTTTGTGCAAATAGGGCTCCCTAGTGTGCGCACTTTTAAATATTGAAGATGGTTTTCAATTCATTCTTTAGGTGAAATCTCCAAGAGTGCTATTTTGTGAGTCTTGGAGCATGATTTTTGGACCAAAAGAACCTTTGGAGGCTCTGGGGTTTGAAACTTTCAAAAAAAAATTAAAAAAAATTAAAAAAAGTAACATATTAAACAATTAATTTTTTTGTGACTTCAGCACCTCTAATACTCTTTTTGGTACCGAGAGATCCTTTGAGGGTGTTGGAGTTTGGGACTCTCAAATTTTTATGTTTAAATTTTTTTTTTTTTTTTTGTATTGACGAAATTTGAAAGTCCCAAACTCCAAACTCTACAAGGGGTCTCTTTGTGTTGAGAAGGGTTTCTTGAAGTGACAAAGTTGCAAATTTTTTCTTTAAAATACAAAAGACTTTGTTTATACTCAATTTTAGCCTATGTTGCATTAGTCTAACAATTGTTTAATATTTTTTTTTTGAGCTCGTGTGTAGGAGGGTTTTGACTTTGGAGCAATGTTTTATTTGTAAAAATAGTATTAGGTTCTCAAAAATATTGGTCAATAGATGTTATACTAATCCGTTACAATTTGTATCCAATTCTTTGAATGTGGAATTTCATGGGCTTTTTTATGATGGATTGAACTTTTTCTTGGGTGAATATATGATAACAAGTAGTGATAACTTGCAAACACCTCATGTACATCTTGTGGCATAATAATGTTTTGTTGATTGGCATGTTTACATGGCAACGGTGCTAGATTGTGAGCGTGCAAGTGCAAGCCTGCAAGCGGTGAGCAAGAAGTATGTGAGTGTTGAGTTCTGAAATTGTGAAAAAGTCAGTAATATTCCTAAAAATAGGGGTTTTTAATAATGATTTTAAAACTTTCTATTTTGAGTAAATTTTAGTACACAATGGCCGTGGACCTATGATCGTGGACCTATTACCGTGGACCTGTTACCATGGATCTATTATCGTGGTTATGTACAAAATTATAAAATAAATTTTTTACATTTTAATCATTGGTTACAGTAATGGAAGTACATATTATGAAAGGCAAACAGATGACCTACAAGAAAATGCAAATTGAGATTGAAAATAGGCTGTACTGAATACTTCAAGAAATTACAGTATTTGTCCAAATAGAAATTGGTACTTCTAAAGCTATACATCTAACTTTAGTCTATAGTCGTTCACTCATTAACACACAACAATTAGGGATTGTTGGACTCCTAAACATGTTGAAGACTATCCTCAAAGACTTTGATGATACCGACTTTTGTGAGAAGGATCTTCACTTCATTGAAGCTGAAGCTTGGAGAATGTTAAACTTATCCTCTGTCGGATTCATTTTGCTGAAATAGCGAAGTAAGTAATAAAGATGTTTGCAATGCACGTATTGTTGGCGTCCACCAATTGCTAAAACGGCCATGTCAACAAAATCGGGACAAGTGCACTCTAGATACATGCCAAGTGTAATGCGATAAAGCTTCTCCCTAGGTTCAAGTCCGGATTGAAGGGAGATTATGGCTCCAAGTCCGGGGAAGGGGAGCAAGGTTATTGGCAAAATTGTTCCCTTGACATTACCAACACTCTCCCATTTATTGCGGTGCTCTACTGTAGGAGCATTTGCAATACGTTGAATAGCCTTGCTCCTTCAAGTAGTTGGATATGTGGTTGCATGCAAAGGACTAGGATGATCATAATAGATGGCCTGAAAAACATTAGATATGGTGAACAAACGTCAAGGGGATATAGGTGGCTGTTGTTGTAGTTGGAAACCAGCCTCATGCAATAGCAATGTCTCTTGGCGGATCAAATTAGTACTTAATAGTACATGCCACACATCCGGGACTTGGGGCCAATCAATTACCCAACCACATTTAGAGCCTTGTACGCATCGTTCAATATCATCTGGGCAAAACCAGAAGTCGGTTATGATCTCCTTGTTTCCGCCATACTGTTTTTTCCTATCACGGTAGGTTGGAGCTGGAGTACTTCTTGATCCCTTTGCAATTTTGGCAATACAACGGATGTTTGAACTTCTTTGTTGCGCATGACATTTGCAATTGGACTTGTGCAAAATTCTTGCGATATGCCAATGTGAAATATCACAGTCACTCTCCACTGCAGTTGTCACATGTGGTATATGGGCAGAATCAACTAGTGTGTCTGCTTCATTAGAGGCAACCGTGGTTGAAGGTGTCGATCGTGTCTGTACTTGTGGCTGAGAGAAGTTTACCTTGTCCGGATGATGGGAGTCACCATCTGACCCAATAAGGAGGTCAAGCTTGCGCTTACTGCTACCAAATACTTCTTCGCCTTCCAAATGGAGAATAAATGATGATGTACCGGCCCCTCCAAGAAGGTCATTGAGTGCTTCTGCAATCTTCTTTGGATTTCCGCTTCGTCTAGCGCCTCGTAACTTTAACTCTTCTTTTGATGGCCCTGACCTTAATACGTTGCCTTTAAGAAAAGCTCAGTAATTGGTCATTTGCATGAAAGCTCGAATGCAGTCATCAAAAGTGGCGGCAAACAAATCATTACCTCGATTACCCGACTGCTGCAACCACCTATTATGAACTGTTTCAGATAAGTTGCATGACGGCATGTCCGCCATCTCCTCAACATTTAAATCCTAAAATAATGATATCAAAGACAAAGTAAAAGAAAAATTAAGTATCACCACAGTTCTGATTTACAATGAAACGGTTAAACTTTGATCTCTATACTATGCAGGAAAGGTTCCCCTCGGCACCGAGGGAAGAATCCACGAACCCTAGGGTGATTAATATCTCCAAATAAGGTAGCAAAATATGTTTTGAATTTTGTTGCAAAAAAAAAAATGGATCTACAAGATTTCAAAATTAAAAAAATAAGTTAAAAAAAATACCATTTGCATAAACTGCCCCATTGACGATATCGAAAGTGCCAAAATGTGAGCCACAACTCCAGTTCCTTCATAGCATCTTCCGAGGCTGCTCCAGATGAAAGCCACCAAGATCGTATCGCCAGGTAATGCATTTCAGCTTCATCCATAGATTTAGAGTCTTTGTATTGCTTACAAAGACAAGTATGTTGTTGTTGCAAGTCCAGCTTGATGAGCTTCTGTGTATGGCGATGTAAAGAGGTACTCCAATGTAAAAGACATGTCCGCTCTCGGTTCACCATCTCTATTTTAGGATCTCCTCATCCGTAGACAATTCGAACGACATTCCAATTCGCTTGTGCACTGTCAGCCATAAAGCCTTTAAAGTTCGGATTCTCAACGCCATTGTGTCTCTTGACTCCGTTCAGAGATCTCCATATGATGCATTGAACCTCTGTATCCTTAGATTGCATATCACATACAACAATTGTCATCACTTTCCTGCATCTTGTATCATAACCATGGCAAGCCATGGTTGTCTAGTCTTTAACCCACTTGACATGGTCAAACATGAGCCATGCATTCTCCAGATCACCTACCCGGTTGCATCTGACTCACAAGGTCTACACAACTCTCTGGCCCGTCTACTAGCATCTTAAACAAATAAACCTTTTCCTTGCCTTGACCAGGAAACACGTTGTCATGGATGTACTTAAACCTCAAATTTCTCTTCATATTCATAATACTATCTATTATCCCACTCTTACCACTTGAACGGAAAGAGGAAATAATATTTCAGATATTAGGAGAACTTAGTATCTAGAACTTGTCCATCACATCATCTAACGAATTCCCCTGCAACATCTACTTCGGACCTTCACCATTATGTATCAAGTGGTTGTCAAGAAGTTGTTTGCTAGCTGCTAGAGCAATGGCCAAGTTAGTGGCACGAGGGAATTTTGAAACCTTGCCAACGATGAGTCAAGCTACAACACCTAAGGACTCTCTACATGTTCCTGAAGCTATAGGATGCACGTGATTTCTCAAATGAATGCAAGCTCTAGTCATGCTTGCAAAATCTCCAAAAACGTAATAAATTCGAGCATCACAAACATTGATGCAATGAGGCGGACATTTACATATCTTGCAGAGGAGATTAGAATCCCTTGGAGGAAAGGCACCAATATGGAATGGCCCAAGAATAAATCCACACCACTTAGTCTCGTTTGGCTGATAAAAATGCTTCAAGTAGCCGCACTCTAAATTCTTATAATGTCCTATACAAGAAGATTTTCTGAACTTTAGGCCATCGTCATTGTTGATGTTAGACGTCATTGTCCTACACCAAGCGTGACCATTGTACCGTTTATCCATGCCCTGTAATTTCCTAGCACCGGATGACAAAGTCGAAATTAGAAGGGAAGGCAACTCAAAAACTACATCTCCGTCATAATTTGCAGGAAGGTATTGCACCTTGTGATGGATGAGTGCATCATAGTCTATCAAAGCTATTTTGTTTCAAAAACCACAAATTGATGCTAGCTTCCTTAAGCAACCAACAATACTAATTGCGGATGCACTACCGAGATATGTTGGTGGACGCGAGTGCGTGGATAGAGCAATAGAAGACATTAGATTTAAACTAGACCGTCTAGACGGTGTCTTCAGGGAATCGTCGGAGATTCTACTAGGACATACAAGTTGGTTTGGAGACTCTCCCTCAGACTCACTCAAGAGATCTATAACAGGATCATTTGATTCCTACTTTATGGTAACGAACAAAAGAGGAGTGCCAACATTAGTAAGATGCGCGTACTTAGAAGTGTTCCAGTTTTTCCGATGGGAAGGAGGCATATCCATTGTAGAATGCTCGGAATGCCGAGGTAATATCTGAGTGGAATCTACCCTCATGACAGACGGTAAACTATAAGCTTGATAGCGTCCTTGACAAAGATGCTAGACATGATTGTCATCAACTACTAGTCTCTGAATATGGATCGTCTCTCTCAAAATGCCAGACTCAGACAGTACCTCCTCTTCAACATAGATACTAGACATGGCAAATTGAAAATGTACATGAATAAGGTCAGTTGATATGACGACAAAATCATCATCTCCTAGAGGTATGATGAGAAGAACTTCGTGGCCATCTGCTCGAAGGGAGGCCATTTTTAAGAAATCAAAGAGCAATATCAACAATAACAATATGGCCTAAACTATTGCAACAATCAATAAAGGTTGAACTTAGCGCCCTCCCAAGCGAACTGCATGGACATATGAATAAAATAAAATTGGATTTAATAATATAGGATTTGCAGTGTCAACATCTGCATTAAATATTCATTACTGAAATAAAATCCGTATATAATGTACTTGAGAGCGCCGACGATACAGACAGTTGTGGTTGTAATTAAGGAAATACGCTCACCTATCCATTAAATGAAAGTGTAATCAAAGCAAAATTAAATGAACATTATTAAAGTTGGTAGTTTGTTAGTGGCGCAGTATGAACATGACTAAATTATAGAACTTCTTAATAAACAAGCTTCTGCTATTATGTAAAGGAGATCTTTCCTTCTTGAAATTAAGTAGCGCCCAATATGCAGTCTCATCTTAGAGTACCACCAGTCACCAACAATATAAAAACAAAACTACTGGCACACAGTAGTGAAAATAGAGGAGTCTATCATTTGAATGTGCGATTTCATATATCGGATTGGACAATTGTGAAGTACTTGCGAATACTAATTATAGTAGTACAAATGTCGAGTAGGTATAAATCATGAACGCCTGAGATAAATTAGAACATTAACAACTCACTGACTTGCACCGCAAAAGCAATTACAATAGCATCATTGGTTTGAATTATGTAGATTGCATAGATGGTTCTACCTGAATATAGTAGCCCATTTTCCACCGATAACCAACAATATGGTGAAGAGTATATACTGTTAGTCATATGCTTATGCCAAATTCCACACGCGATAGAATTGTGCATAGTTATAGAAAAAAGAGGAAGAAAAAAAAACTTTTATATTCTTCTAGGAGAGAGCTGCAGAGGTCAAGAAATAGAAGTAAAAAGGTTGTATTACTCTGTGAGTCTGAGTTGCACGAAGGAACTCCAACTGCTCAAATGCAAGAAGAGGGCTTCCATAGAAATGTCATTGCAAGGAGTCAGCATATTGTAACCATTTTAGAAGAAGGGTCGTTGACATCTAGCATTGGCCACGGGCGATTGCGGAATTTTGTAAGTAAATATACTCTCTCTTCCCAGTTGCTATCCTCTTTGCAATATTGTTTATTGGCACTACCATAAGCATACTTATTGATGTATCGGAGGATGGCAGTACATACTTTTGTAAATCAGATAACCATTCTCAAAGTAAATAAGTTCCTACAATAATTTCACCACCACGTTTGATGTGAACAATTTAGTAGACCACTCGTCAGAAACAATATATCCTCTAGTCCTACTGTTAGCTCTGTATAACCGAAGATATGAAGCGTCAACTCGAATCCTGAGCAAGTTTCTAAGAAGCTAGGATTCCAAATAATCCAAGGGCTCTTTGTTAAAGGAGCGGATCTGCGATCACGAAACACTAACTTTGTTTTTGACGAGAAGAAGGAGACCGATATGGCGAGAAGACGGACGACTAGAAGTGTGGTTGTCGAGGAGCACAAAAGTGAAGAGCATGCAATCAACAGCAATGATGAGGAAAAAGGGCCGCATTAGGTGAACATGATGAATCCAACGAATCCGGTGACCTCGGAGGTATTACCATTCTGCCTTCTGTCATTCTTAGGATTTAGGTCATTTGTTTTGGGATCCGTCACTTGTCCCTCGCACCTTGTGCTTCCTATCGGTGCTGAAGGTAGGGGGAGACAACCCTCACGAAGGTAAGATCAGTGATTTCCCCCGGCCCAATGTGGGCGCAAGATTACCCACCCTTAGTAATCGGGCGAACACCGACCAGGTTCTTTGCCTTTATCCACCTTTTTAAATATAGGGGGGTGTTGTGAGCGCGGTCCACTGTGCCTTCCAAGCAATGGATCTTTTGTGCTAACGTTTTCTGAGTGTCGTGGATGGCAGCGAATACTACTAGAATTGCATGGTTAACTCACAAGCTGACTGTGATGAGCAACGGTGATTGGTAATTCCTATCTCCCTAACTGTCTATTTTATGTATAGGGTTGGATGGGTGGTTGGCGTTATTTCTAACGTCCCTAACTACGTGAGCGGGGAACCTTTACGTTCCTTCCATGAGTGTTGAAGACTGTTTTTGGAGGGTTGACACTTCTTTCGGAAGTTTCAACCCTACGGCTAACCCTAAGCTTAAGCCTTTCTTCTAATTCCTGACTTCTACATATAACTCTAAATTTTTACTCCTAATTTTTAATTCTAAATTTTTACTCCTAATTTTTAACTCTAAATGTTTACTCCTAAACTTAACTCCAAATTTTTACTCCTAATTTTTACTCTAAATTTTTACTCTAAATTTTTACTCCTAATTTTTAACTCTAAATGTTTACTCCTAAACTTAACTCCGGATTTTTACTCCTAATTTTAACTCTAAATTTTTACTCCTAATTTTTAACTCTAAATTTTTACTCCTAAATTTAACTCTAAATTTTTACTCCTAATTTTTTAACTCTAAATGTTTACTCCTAAATTTTTAACTCCAAATTTTTACTCCTAGATTCATCCGGGGTCACTATTCACTTGAACGGCTAACTAAGGGAAAAAATCAATGCTAATAAGGAGAAGCACCAAGTTTGATTCAAGGACTTACCTTGTCACTACCGGTGTCGGAGATGCGCTCGTCCGCATCCGCGCGCCCATTTCCATACTCCATGGTGGTCCTTGGGTCGTGGGAAGTTTTCCCCAAGTCTACCGCTTATGTTATAAATATTTGGGGATACCGTGTGATCTAACCTCTTTCTTTCCTTTCCGCCTTCTTTCCTTCCCCTTTTCTTTCCCTCTCTTTCTACACTAACACTATTCTACCTAAGCTTTGATGGGATGTCTTACAACTATAGATTCAAACCCCAAGAAGTTTTAATGTCCCTCCTAACCTCTTACACAACCTTGTCTTCGTGTCATCCTAATCCTACTTCCTAATAGTCACTATGAATCCTCGAGATTTCCTTTCTAACACCTATTTAGCTAAGCCTATGGCATTATTTATCGTCTCTCTCCCCCTTCTCCTATTTAATTCTATGACTCACTAACCTCCCTCCATTGTGTGTAGTTGTGATTTTGGTGAGAGTTGAGAGTTGTTTGATGCAGGTATGGAGGTGCGACTTATCCCTTCTTTCTCCTTCCTTTTGTGTTTGTTTTCTTTCCCTTGACTTCAACCCCTTTAACCTTCCCCTAACCCCCACTAATTCCAACCTTTCTCTTTGTTTTGATTTTTTTCTCTTTCTCTCTCTCCCTCGCCCTGGACTCCCTGGACTGTGACTAGCGACCTGCCCAGACCCCCAGCGACCTGCCAGACCACCCCAACGACCTTCCCGACTCCCAGCGACTCACCCCGACTCCCCAGCAACTAGACCAGACCCCGCAGGGACTCACCCGACTCCCCAGCGACTGGCCCAACCCCCTTGCAACTGAATCCACTTTTTAGGGTTCCTTAAGGGAACCCACCCAAGCAAATCTAAATCGGACTTTTGTTAAACTTTCCCCGGTTTTTGGTGTGGTTTCTTGTTTTACGGACGCCGGCTCACAAGGGGTGGGGTGACTCTTAACTTAGACTTAATCTCGGACGCTAAACCTTGGACTTTTCCGAGAATGTCTCGGACTCTAGACTTTGGAACGAAAGTACATAGGAGTTCAAAGCTTTGCCGTAGGATTGGCTTTAACACCAACTTTAGGACTTATGATACCCCTGTGTTCAAAGCTCCACCGTCTAAGGCTTGTTTTTAACACGTACTTTAGGACTAGGGCGGGTCACAAGTTCAAAGCTTCGCCGTCCCCCGGGGGGTGGGCCCACTTACAACCAACAACGAAAAGGACAACTCCGGTTAGGACTCGATACGGGGGGCACACATGCACGTGTTTAACACGTACTTTAGAACTGGAACTGGTCACAGGTTCAAAGCTTCACCGTTCCCCGGGGGGTGGGCCCACTTACAACCAACAACGAAAATGACAACTTTAGTTAGGACTCAATACGAGGGCACACATGCACACAAGGTCAATGATAACGGGAAAAATATCATATACTAAAGCCCCCCCAAAGCGGCATCGCCAAAGTACGGTAGGGGGTGACTTTAGGATTAGTACAAGGCATAAGAAGTCACACAAGTATAGGGGAGACCCGTTCAACTCACAACAAGGATGCAAGGCAAGGTAAGGTAGAAGGACCCAAAAGGACCTCCAAAGAAAGCTTGAAATAGAGCAACAAAGGGAGCCAAAAGTGCTCCAAAAACACCGTAGAGGTTTCTTGGCTAAAACGCCAAAAATCCCAACATAAGTTGGACCCACAGACCCAAAACAAGATTTGGGGGTGATCTTGAGAGAAAAATGGGGACCTTAAATAGGTTTCCAAGGCCCCACCTTCCCCTCAAGAGCTCTAAAGTAACCTTATCAACTTGGATTTTCATCCTCATCTTCAAAGATTTTCATCCTAATCCCTAAAAAACTACTTTTATCTATCTGCGATGGACCAACCTCCTAACTTTTGGAGATTTACTCCAATCGTCAAACGGATTGCGCCATTGGATCCAGATCGCCGTGTTTAGTCCAAGACTCCCCTACCCCCCGTACCGAGGACAAAAAACCATCGTAGGCTAATTTAGTTTAAAAAACTAAACCGTGGTAAAATCCTAGATATTGGGGGTCTCCTATTTTGAGAAATGTAAATAGCTTAGGGTCTCTAGTAGGTGTGAGGGAGTCGGAAAAGACTCTTGGTTGACTTCGTTCCGCCGTCGTATGGTCCCGGAATGCCGGTCAACGTGGCGGGGACCCGCCACGTGATTAATTCTCGAAGAATCTCGCCGGTTCGGGTACTTGCTGCTATCGGAATGTCGCGAAACTTCACGGAGCGCATTATTAACATAAAACAAGCTAGTCTAATTTTAGTGAGATTTTTTGGCAACCTGGGTAATTTCCATGAAATTCCCGTTGGAAGTTACCAGGGTTGACCATCCGCAAAAGGTTCTTCTGCAAGTCGGAAGATGACGGGATTTTTCACAGGACCTCTCATGGGGTCACATGAAAGATGTGCATGTGCGTTCCCATACCTGGCACAATTTGTCAGTGGAGATGAATTGGCCATCTCCTTAAGTTTATCGATGGTGCGGGAATCTTTTGCAGATAGAAGAATCTTGACGAATCGATTTTGTCGTTGGACTCCTGGCATGGGATTTACCCTAGGACACCATCCTTGGGCTGTAGATTCCTCCACGGCCCGGTCTTGGGTCAGTGGCTCCTGCATACTAACAATCGGGGTTTGAAGTATTTCTAAACCTAATTCTAAGACCCGACCTAGTGGCCTCGTTGTGGATCCCTCGGACCGACTTAGCCATGAATTGCCACATTCATGGTGGGATTTAGCCCTTTTGGGCCTACGTGACTTGAATCCTACAAATCCACCTGTTTTGTTCTTTCTACCTATTTTTGGGCCCGGTTTGGTGGGATTCTAAGTCTAAACACAAATCTAGACCAAATACTATAATGGGTATGTTACAACCCTATTTTGGTTCTACACTCTTTTTATGGCATTTTGTATATTTTTCTTAACTTTAAATTGCAAATTTCCAAAAAAATAATTCTACGAGTCCCAAGTGACAAATTGGGAGCTCACACCCAACTTCTCGTTATGTTATGTATTTTTTTATTTCTGTCACGTGTGCCCCGCACCCTAAACTTCCCATCGCCGTCAAGGGCAGGGGGTGACAACCCTCACAAAGGTAAGATCAGTGATCTCCCATGCCCAACTTCTCGTTGTATGATTTTTTTTTTTGACTTTGGGCACCCGGCCCTCGCACCCTGTGCTTCCATTGGCGCCGAAGACAAGGGGACACAGCTATCGTGAAGGTAGTATTCTGGAACACCTCAGCAGTTAGTGTGTTTCATTTTTTTGATTGTCCTGTGTTTTTTATCCAAATTTGTGGGTTTTTTATAGTATTTTGATAGATTGTTGGTTAAGTTTGAATTCAAATGGGTCATTTTGTTGTACTGTTTTGATCCAAATTAGTGCCTTAGCTAAGTCTTTTGATTGAGATCTAATGGAATGAAGGTATAATGTAGTTAGATCAATTGCCTGGTTGGAATGGATCAAGTGTCTATCTAATTGGATGAGTCAAAAAAGGGATAATTAGGTGGATTTGCAATCTTTGTCTACAGTATGTCAATTTGGTCAAACTTGATAGGATGAATGTTTTATAAGAAAGCATGTGAATTAATCCCAATTAGTTAGTGGGGGGTGGTTAGTCGTCTTCCTTGGTTTGGTAACCGTCAAGTTTGGGATTCCTATTAGGCTTGGTTTTTGAGTCATTATCTTTACCCAATGATGAGAAAACGTCCAGTGCAAGTCCCTTTCCAAAGTTAATTGTGTTTTTTTTCTTTGTTGTGTGTGTGTGTCAAGTTGGAACTTACGTGTGAAGGAATGTGAAGAGTGTGTGGGAATGCTAGTAGAAAGGAAGAGAAGTTATAATCAAATTGGAGAGTATAAGGTGATGATGATAAAATTTATAAAGTTAGATTGTGACGAAATATTGTAAAGAATTTGAACTATAAAACAGTTTTGTATAAGTTACAATGGTGATGTATTCACCAATCAGAAGTAGTATGAAATATTTTTTGATTAAGTAAGTGTAACGAGTGTGATGTATGTCTTGAGAAATTGAGTTGGAAATAGATCTTTAATTAGAGCTAGAAACCAAAGACCATTTCTTTATTGATATGAAATTCTCATTGACAAGTCTCCCTCGGAACAAATTTATTATACTATATGGATAATTTCTAAACAGGTCATTATTCTCCTTCAACCACGGGGAGATCACTTAATGTATCTGTAACAAACCACGCATGTTTAAGTGATTTTTCGGACCCCTATTTACTTTTTAATAAACTATAATTTCAACCTATAATTTTGAACTTTGTTTAATAATGACTATAGGTTTCTATTGCCAAAAATTCCAAATTCAAACAACATATGAAATGATTTCTAGAATAGGTTGAAAAATGAACTAAAATGGTATGTTTTTCAACTTCAATATTTATAGAGAATGCATTTAGATGACCATTGCATTATTATTCAAGAAAAACGAATTTTTACAAGAGAGTTATTTTTAGCAATTTTTTGTTCATTTTTTAGACAATTTTTATGGGCCCCGTTGGAAACGCTGACGCTCCCAACGGGGCGAACTGCGGCGCAGGGAGGGGAACGGGGAGATCGGGGAACTCCGGGAACGCCGGGGAGATCAGCGACAATTCTCCCTGGAGTGCAAGAGCAGCATCAGCTTCTCGTGACATTGCTTCTGTGTAATGCAGCGGCTATGGAGGTAAGGGTCTTTGCTTGAGAGCTATTTCAATTCAGAGTATATTTGCACTTGGTGTTGGTAGTGGTGTTTGCAAAGTGAATCTGGTTTGAAGGTGTGCCTCAGTTTATTCCCAGGTGAGACTCTTGTTAATTATCACCGTTTGTAACGCCATGTGAGAACTTGACCTACGTATGTTTAAGTATGTTTTCGTTTCTTGTTACTTGGATGCTCGATCTCTCTGTAGAGTGAGCAAACAATTGAGGCATTTGTTCTGAATGCTGATTTCGAATTTTTGGGATGGACACATGCAGGCGCTTCCCATATTTCTAGATGATATGTTCAATGAGTTTGTGGCTGTGTTGCTGTCAGTCACTTTGGTACTTGCTTTTGGAGAGGTATGGCTGAATTTCCCCTTGCCTATTTGAATCTTTAGTTTTAATTGGAAGAGGCTAGAAATGATTAGGATTGTGGAATTGAATTTTTACAGATAGTGTTCTGTCATACCATTCTAGAGAGTCCTTGTTGAGCACCGTAAGTTGGCATTAAAGTGATTTCGTGACTCAATGTTCTGCAAAGTTGCCTGAGCTCAAGATTAACAAGAGCTCTTCAAGTCAATGAGCCATTTTCTTAACTTGTGAGAGTGTGTTTAAGGTTTAATTTTTGTTTGATATAAGTTCTGATTTGGAATGATGGTTCTGTAAATAGCTCTTAGTTGGAACTGCTCTTTAAAAGCGCATGCTATTACTACTCAAAAATGTTATATTGTTGCCCTAACTTTGGTGTTCGTGCTTGCTACTTAGGTAATTCTACAAGCAGTCTGTTCTAGATATGGACTGGCAATTGGTGCAAATCTTGTTTGGTTGGTCAAGGTGCTCATGGTCATTTGCTTGCCTATCTCCTACCCTGTTGGCAAGGTGAGTTTTGCTTCGTTGCTTGACATTGTGTTGCCTTGCTTGATCTTTCTGCTTCCTGGTCCTAATTCGTGCATTAATTTTATTTTTTATGTTTTCTGATTGCGATAATTTTGAATGCAGATTTTGGACTATTTGTTGGGGCACAATGATTCCGGAATGTTCAGGCGGACGCAACTCAAGGCACTTGTGGGCATTCACAAGCAAGCGGTAAGAGGCCAGCAGGTCATTGTTAGTCACAGCATAGATCCTTCTTCAAAAGCAATTTTTGCATGTATGTCTTATTACACTGCAGATCTAATCATTCATTGGAGAATTCTGCAAATGAGTATGCCCAAATTTTCATTTCGAAGTTCTTGTCCAATTGTTTTCTGGTAGGCTGGCAAAGGAGGAGACCTTTCGCATGATGAAACGACGATTATTCAGGGAGCTTTAGACCTCACGTCAAAGGTGACCTGCCTCAAGCATTGACTCCCAAGTGTTCGAGCTTAGAATGCGAAGTGGGTGCTATTAGTCGACTTTAGTAATTTTGAAGACATGATTTTATAGTATAATTATTAAGGATATGGATTCTTCCTCCTATTGGTACATTTTGTTTCCTAAATAGTATACTTCAATTCCTGTAGATATTGAAGCAGTCACTGTTATTGATTTAGACTTTGGATTTAACTTGAATGATTTCCTCATGGACACGACGTAACTTGAACTGGTGTGGAGGTATCCGTCCAGATTATATTTCGAAATTTGTCTGAAAATGACCGAGAGGTCACAGTCCACACATCTTTCCATTAAGAATGTGATCATGCTGACTTATTGCATGTACTGTGCTGATCTCAGAGAGCGCTGGATGCCATGACTCCTTTAGAGTCAACCTTCGCACTGGACCTTAACTCAAAGCTAGACCGGTACGCTTCTTCATCACATCTCAAACTTTTGGAAGTTGTGATCCTGCAGGTTCAGTTTTCTTGGATGCTCTTTTGAAGTGGTGGTTTGTAAGCTGCCGAACTATTTATGCTCGATTGGGATGTTTCAATTCTCCAGGGACACCATTCAGAAAATTTTGGCTCGTGGGCACAGCCGCGTTCCTATTTACGAGGGGGATAAACGAAATCTAGTTGGTGTATTACTGGTATTCTACTTACTAGTCCCTGAACTCTTCCTTTGCACTACCATTTTTTGTGTTTTGTAATATTGAACTGTGCATGTCTTCTTCCAGGTGAAATTCCTTGCCCAATGCTGTAGTGCCCCCAAAGTACCACCAGCACATTACAAATCAGAGTAAGGAAAGATGAAAAACCATACAGATCTATAATTTATCAAGTTCAATCATGGATACAAACATTCAGTTACTCGGAGCAAAAAGTTGGGTGATTCGAACAAACCTTTTAGCAAACGTATGTCTGGAATTCTGGATGTGATTAATGGTGCAGCTAAGTCAAGCCTTCTTGCTTCAGTTTCGGAACTTTCATCATAGAAGCCAAAATGTGACTCCTGATCCGATTCAGATCTTGATCCAGAAGTGTACCCGCTGCGTAATCCGCCTGGCGATCCTCTCCATCGGACTAGGAATTCTGCTCTCCTGACAAAAAATGGTACGTTCGACATGGTACGTTTGGGGATGTTAAGAAAGAGGATCGGAGCTGCTTCGAAAGTTTGAATGCAACCGGCCAGTGTGAAGGCTAGTCAAGGCTTTCAATTTCATTAGACATACAGAAAACCACTATCTCTGCCATGGTCTAGTGATGGATAGTTGAAACGGAGTTGTGATCGAGAGAAAAGTAAGGATGTTCCGGAATATAATTTACCAACAAATTCAGTGGGCCACTAACTTTGTTGTCCACTCTAATAATGCATGCCAAGCGGGAGTCGACACTAGCTCCATAACTAAAGCCGACACTCAGCTCTTTGTCTTTGTAACAAGAAGCTCGATCACACAGTCCCTGGCATGGTCACGGAAGTCAACTAGCATATACAGTACACGTCTCTGATGAGAGGCCCGGGGGATCAAGTACGTTACATAGAGAACTGAAGCACAGTATCATGATGAGCCAGATACAAAAACTCTCAAGGGAATTACAGTATATCCGCAAACATTAAGCATTAGATCATGGTTCTTGTGAAGCCTTGAAGGACGCCACGGGCGTTTGTTGTCCGAGGGATGACTGAGAACGTTTTGTATACGCTAAAAGTCAACAGATGTTCATCCTTGGAATTTTGTGTGGAGAGGGAAGGTCTTGCATAGTAGTTTGACCTCCAATGAATGCTCTTGTGTTTTTTTAAGCAAATGATTCTAACACGGTACCACAATGGATGAATTTCACAGTGAACAACCCATCCCTTAACTCTTGAATGACAAGCCGGTCTCCACGTGAAATTTTTTGGAAGATGAATAGTTGCACTTCTATCCTACATGGAGAGATTCTTTGTCATTCATCGGCCAAAAAACGTCCTCTGCGTCGTTTATAGGTCAAAAGTTAAAGTGTGTTGAGGGCCTCTTTACATTAGTGACCGAGAGTGGATCTAGAGTCTAGACCCTATAATTCTTGTGGTCGTGACTCTTGGTCAAGAGCCAATGTTATCATACATTGATTAACTCCAATAGCGTAAAGTGGAGTTAGAACATTTCCTTACATAACATTGTTTACCAATGAGGTAAGGGTCCTTTTGTATCCTTAAAAAGGATCCCCCTACAATGAACAATATTGTCTTATATAGCTCTTAAGCCAACCCCAATCTTTGAATTAATTGATAGGAACCTTCCAAGTATTTAGCAAAGCATAATACCTCCTTAGCATGGGGAGGGCCATTTCTTGGTTAAAAAATGTTGTGAAGGAGTTGATTTTTAACCCCTAAAGTCCCGAGGCCTCTTCTCGGGCCTCTTTTCCATCAAAAAACACTCAAAACAACCATTTCTATAGCAAAGAGCTAAAAGAAAATTAATATTTTCTTTTGCATATTTACTGTACAATCTTGTATCAAACTAGTATAAGAATGTATGAAAGAAATTTCATAAACTTTGACCATGTAGATTACAAGATATCAAAGCTTTCCATATACATAAAAATATAATGTATACAAAACAAAATTTTAAAGCTTTTTACCTTAAGGTTCTTTGAAGGAATAATTTGCTTGCCAAACTCTTAAAATGGCTTTTTGTGCCATAAGCCCATAATTTTTGCTTCTAGACTTTGATTGAAATAAAAATTATGTTTTCAGAGAGCTAATGTGTTTTTCTACATTCACCAAAATTTCAAAAAAGCACAACAAATATTGAGATCATAGGAACCTACCTAAAATTCATTTTGTCCTCCCAAAAGACAATGGAACTTTTTGGATTAAAAAGAAAATTTAAAATGAAATAGATTTGATGGTTTCATTTTTTTATTAATTCATTCTTTTGTCCCCCTCCCCACTTTCTTCTCACCTCCTAGCAGTAAAATTTCAACAACTAGGATGCCAAGAAATAGAGAACAAAATTTGTAACCAAGAAGAATACAAAATTTATATTTAAAGTTTTGTCAATAGTATATAGTGAAAAATACTATATAAATGACCATGCCTTTATTTATTTTTAAATAAATATGAAACATTAAGATTCATTTATTTATTATAAGTACTTCAATAAATAAATAAATTTACTATAAAATTACAAATACTTCAACAAAAATGCATTGTCCACAATAAAACAACAATAAAATCAAAATTCTGGCATTCCAACAATAAAACAACATTAAAGACTAACAAAATAGACCAATCATCATTGGAGGGATGGCTTAGTCACCCTAAAAATTTGGCAAGAGAATTTCTTGTATAAGTCTCATAGAAAAATCCTAGTGACCATGAAACATTGTCTATTTTAGGAATGTAGGATTCCATGTCATTTAATCATCCATTTTGAGCCTCGATTATTCATCATTTATGAAAATTTGTCTACTTGGTCATTACTGGTGAATAAAAGAGACCTTTATTTTTTGTTAGGATTCATTGAACACAAAAAGTATATTTTGTAATAAGATTGTCCAAGGTATTGGAAAACAATAGAAATTTGAAGAGCGATAAAGTTTAGTAGGTTGCATTAGAAAAAAGTTGGCCCCTTGTGGAGGGTCGTTTGACTTTTGGACAATGTGCAAATCTATGGGGGGAAAAAAGTTGTTGTTTTTTTGAAAAAATAAAAATAAAAATAAAAATTGTCCCTAGTCCAGCGTGGCACACTAGGTGAATTTATAGTTTTTATATTAATTTTTTTTTAATAATTTTTTTCTATAATTATAAATTTTCATGTAGTCAAACAACACTGAGCGGAGTCTAGATTTCTTCTAATGTTAACCCCTAAAAATGCTTGAGGTCTTTTTTTTTAGTTTCTTGAAAATTCTTTATACTAAACAAAAAGTCCAAGTTTTGATAAGTTATATAAATATATTTCTTATATTGTAAACCAAATCAAGACTAGACATGTTACTTAGAGATGACATAGGAAAAAAACCCACAACAATATCATTTAAGGATTGAAAGATTATAATGTTCGATCATGGGGGAGTTAAAACTATGAGAATCTTTCAGCTCTCTTTTTGCATGTCAATTATAAAAAATGATCACCAAAAAAATATGAGGTTGAATGGCCTAACATGCATAATCCCAATCAATTTATCTCTTCTCAAAATCTACTCTACAATTTTTTTAAATGAATTTCTAGTGTGATTTTTTCTCCAAGATCTAGTGTATTTGAGGCTCATTTATAAATCATTAAGATTATTGTGGTGAGAATTACCTTATATATTGTATTGTATTTTGGGCTCTTCTTGGAGCAAAACTTAATTCAATTGATTTTTTCTAGACCATGGGGACATATTTGACTATTGTAGGGGTTCTATATCTCCTAAGTTTTAAGATTTTACGCCAATCCCAACTAAGAGTATGCATCCGATGTTCTACTCAAAAGCCTCACCCACACTTGAAGACTCGAATCAAAATTGCAGTGACTCACGGTATTGAGTTAGCATCAAAAGATGTAGTTTGCATGAGCGAGCAATAGGAGCCCTACAAAGTGCTCTCACAACATTGGCAAGTTTGGATTGCATCCGATAAGTTACACAAGTTGCCTTGTAATAAAAGCATATCATGGTGTCACAAAGCAACAAGCCATAGTGACTATAGGATGATTCTAAATCCATCCTACGAAGTGGACCATGCATGGTGAAATTATTCCTAGAAAAAAATACAAGAATTTATTATTTGTCACACATGAAAAAAATTCAGAAATTTTGAATACATGCTTGCAGTTCGAGGCCCCAAATTAGCTAGGATAGGGGAAGAACATACATTTAGTATGGCCAATTTAAATTTTCAAAACCAAAGTATCTCAATTGCTACAACTAACCGCCAACATGAATGGAAGTGATCCACTAGTAGAAATTTTGTGTCCAAATCAACAGAAAATGGACAAGAAAGTGTTGATTTTATTTGTATATTTTTTGTTGATTAATTAATTTGATTGTTAATTTGGACAAGTACAAAAAGGATGCAAGAGAGACTCGTCAAATGTAAGTACTAAATAAGTAACCGGATAGTTCAAGTTATGCAATTATAAGGTGAAAACACCCATTCCCGTCCCTGTACCTTGCCAGGGACCCTAGACTCATCCAATTATGTCCCTAGACTTTAGTTAATCCGTCAGCCAAATGCTTGGCTTTAATTGGCTGACATATTTGAAGGACACTTACCAATATCTGACTGGCTTAAGAACTGATTTCCGCAGGGTTCAGTTTTGGGTGCACCTACATGATGGTTCCAGTGATCTAGAGATCCACAACTTTGAAAAATCATAGAAATTACATATGACATCCGAAAAATCTATTTTTTTTTTGGAAAATTCATGATTTTCTCTCGCTAACATCAGAATTTTTTTATTTTTTTGAAATGATGCCTCCAAGTATGCTGAATTCCTTAAAGTGACGGTTTTGGGTGCTTCCACCTTACACCTTCTCCGTTCTATAGGATTCAATGAGTTTTTCTGCGAGTGCAACACATTTGCAACTTGCTTCAATATATGATTCGAAGGTGATTCTCTAGGGCCCACACGTCTTGTTTCTTATATAATATAGGGGTGTGAAAGTTATTTTCAGCTCTACAATGTATTTCTTTTCTTCAAAAATTTGTAACTAATTACAATTAACAAATAAAAATATCAATAATTCAAGACATAAACTTTCAAAATAGAAAAATCTACTCATATTTTTTTTCTTTTCCTTTTATTTAAGTTTTAGGACATAATATAGGGGGTCTAAAACCTGGACACTCTAACTGAACTTCCCGGGCCTTCAATATTATTCTTGTCAAGGTTCTCATGGACACTCTAAGTAAACTCCCCAAGTCTTCAACATTGTCCTTGCCAAGGTTGTCAGTAGCCAATTTTACTTCTATGTAAGAATACAAATTGGGCTTCACTTCTTTCTTGTCAAATTTTGTCATCACCAATTCAAAGATATTATCAACAAAAAATCCTCTCATGAATTTTCTAATATTGGACGACCACATACACATACAAAGGTATGCCAAAGCATTAAAACATTTTACAACTATACAAAGGTAGGGATCTGTTAATTGCAAACTTAAAAATTATATGGATTCATAAAATAAAATAGTATTCTATAATGAATCAATAAATCCAAATGAGGTGAATGAGTTGCTTGATTATTAAGATTGATAACCTTCAATTTTTGATGTTTAGATGTTGCCATTTAAAAGTTTCTTTATTGAACTAGCTTATGTCAAGGAAATAGATTTGCTATTTGAAGGCCAAAGCAATCTCACCTTCTAAAATGACATGAAAAGCTTTTATTCTATCCATCAAGCGCCATATATAGATAGCCGTTACCAAAAGTACTAATACAAGAGTTGACGATGTTGATGTTGTAAGTATAACCTTCATCTTTGTATTAGACTTCGAATAACTATTTCAACAATAAAATGTCAACAATTATCCATGAAATTTTTACTTAATTGGAATCTGTGCATACAACTGTACCGTACATGAAATATGTAATCATGACATCACAAATTCAACAAAAATTGAATAGAAATCCATATGTCATGGTAATTGTGAGATACTATTGAAAATCTTAAAATTTGATTAAATCATGACAATTTAAACTTGAGTTTGAATGCAACGGCAATGAAAGATGAGAATTCATGTTGACAAATTCATTTCCAAATGCATTCCTATAGAAAGAAAACTTAAAAAAAGTAAATAAATTTAGACTATTTTAGCCTATTAGGGGCCCCTTAGTAGGAAAAAGTAAAAATAAAAGTAAAATAAAAGCTAAATTGCATTCCTAAGTGTAAATAGGACTACTAGCATAGGATGGATGAAAAAATAAAATAAAATAAAATAAAAATAAAAATACGTGGATGAATGAGGTGTGACTTAGGTCACACCTCTTCGTAATCACACCGGTTCGTTTTTTTTAGAAAGTATAAAAAGCCGAAAACTAAAATTGGCATTGGCATTATGTAAGTCCCGAATTTATATGTAATATATTTATGAATTATATTTATGCTTATCATTGTGTAGTTTTTACCTTGCCTTGCTTTGTCGTCTTCTGTGAGTTTCTGTGTTTCTGTTAATTGAGCTTTACTATTTGTGGCACATGCCAAATAGAATCTACTGTGGAATGTGGAGGATCTGGATTGAGAAATTTTTGTTGTTAAGAGATTGTTTGGAGGAGTTCGTGCAGAGAGTTTGCATTCGTAAAAAGGGTCGTGTAGGATGTCCTGGATCTATTGAGAATCTTCAGGCTGTGGAAATTGCGCAATTGAAGACGGAGCACTTCGGAGGAAGCTGCGATCTGGTCGAATTCAATCGTGAAGTATTTGTTGTGAGTAAATGCGCTGGGTGTGAGCGAGAGGTTGCGACGGAGAACCTGGTTGGAGTGTCGCGCCATCTGCAGGAGCGTGAGCACTGAATTCTTTCAACAAAATGGAGATCAAAATTGACCTCAAGTACGGGAATTACAAGTGGGTATGTTCTCTTGCGACCAATTTCACAAATTCAGGATGAATTGCATCTAGATTACGAACAAAATGCAGAGAATTCTGCCGTGGAGCAACTGCGCCTGCTCTGACCTCCTCCCGAAACACCAGATCACCAAAAAATTCTTGAAATCATTTGCTTATAGGTTGCATTGATCAGACTGATAGATCGTATAAGCAAACCGAGCAAGATCTGACCAACAGGATTCTAAATTGAAACCAGAGGTCGGAAATTCGGCAACGCTGCAAGCTCCAATGAAGCTTGCGGAAAGTAACAGAAATTCAGTCTACGAGAGTGATTACAAACCATTGACTGAAAACTGAGCAAATTGACCCCTCCATTAACTGAAATCAGCAAACGTTAGGGAAAACCTCAATCGCAAATTTGGGGTGAATTGGAGGACGCTGCAGTCGCAAGCTGTGGAAACGATGAATTCAACCTGTGATAACATTTGATAAACGAGGCGTGCCCTATACCGTTGGAAAGAGGGTAACAAATTGATCAAAATGCACGCTGAAATTTCTTGGATCAGGTAAAAATTGGATAAGATATTAGCCATCGAAGTTGCTGATTTCTGCAGACTGCGCGGACAGCAGTTGCTACGGAGGGAATTAGGGATTTGATTTACGGCCATAGGATGCGGCGCGCGGTCATAGGGTCTATATCACGCGGTTATAAGGACCAGACACCTAATTTGAGCTGAAATTCATGTTTTAAGGTGAAATATCATGGTTTTAAGCCCTCTCCACGGATTTGGGGTTGAAGCCCACGGTTTTTGGTCCACTGCACGTCCGTAGGGGCTGAATTTGCATGGTCATAGGGTTGTTGTTATAGTCATAAATATATATATTTATATATGTTGATTGGTTTTGAATATTATTTTATATGCTTATTGTTACAATTGGATCCTTGTAGTCTTAGATCCACGGGTGGGTCTTTGTAATATGTATGCTTGGTCTTAGAGTTTGCATGTTTTATTATAAGTGATTGTTTAAGTCTTGGTCATAAGTTTATGTGTTGGGTCAACTTGCAAATTGTTTCAATATGTGTTTTGTATATTTTCAAAGATTAACAATGTGTTTGGATTCATTTGACCTAATTTAACAAAAGCAAAAGAATTAAAAAACTATTTGACATCATCATACATTGCACAACTGGGAATCATTTGACCTAGAATACAAAAACGTTAGTCATTCTTGCATGATCGTATTAGCTGTAGATTGACTGGACTATTTGACATAAAAACATAAAAAGGTATAATGAACAAATTATATATATATATATATATATATATATATATATATATATATATATATATATATATATATATATATATATATATATATATATTTGTTCAATACTACTTGTCATGATTACATCCTAATGCATGCATCATATAAGATTCATTTGACAAAACCTGATTTATTTGACAAAGAATGATTTGACCTCCCTTAGAACACTATATAGGACTGGGACTTTATACATACATTGGTAACGGACTGGCCAACAAATTTTACACACAGGAATAAGAGTGATATAATATTATACTAAACTTGTAAACATAAATCTATTTATAAGTGAGTTTTAGTCATAAAACGTTAGACTGATTAAGCCTTTCCCTAGAACGAAGAACCCCTATACTATTGTTTCTTGGGTTTTGTGAGAGTGCAAAATCTAATTTACAATTCCCATTTTGCCATATACTAATGTTATTTTTTTAAATGCTTCATCAAATAGTTGACAATGATGATTATATGTATTCCCTGGAAATAATTAATTTCAACTTAAAGAACGTAAATTCACACCAATGCCTTTTGCATTTGATATATTTAAAAAAATTTATTCAGATTTTCATCCATTGAAAGTGCCAAGGTGTACATAGTTGGTTAAAATTTAAAAGAATGCATTTCAATCTTAATCCTTTGATATAGGCCAAATGAGACACCTTTTATAAACAAGATAAAGATTGATTTCTTAACTTGCTTGAAATGCATCATTCAAATTCTATAATCCATACTTGTCTCAAATTTGAAGTGATTAGATTAATGCATGCATTTGTAGCTTACAAAATACATAAATGAGTTACATAATTTTTATATTAATACAAAAGTCTAAATTCACATAACAACAAAAAGAAAAATTTGCTTGTCAAAAAAATGCCATTGGTTTCCAACAAATTTATGTAATTTTGATCACATTTGTACAAACATTTCTTAATATGAACAAAACTTTAATAAATTAATGATTTTATATTATTGTGAATATTACTATTTGTTTCATCCAATATTTTAAATTCCACTTGCATGCCATGTATAAAGTAAATGAAATAGATATCGTAGGAAGTTGTGGTTCTTCAATTCGATTTAAATGACATATGCTGGAGAGAATCATATTTTCAATTTTGTTGCATATAGGATTGTCTGCAAGGCTATCAATTTCATATGCAAATTTCATCAAGACACTATTAAAATCTTCCAATGATCAATAGAACTAGGTATCAAAAATTCAACTTCAACTTATTCAATAGAAAATTAAATATTAATTTTTTTGAAATAGATTACATAACAAATAAAATCAAAAGTATTTACAAAAACAAATTTGAAAGTTGAAGGTTGTAGGATGATAAACGTCCACTCTCTGGATATTACACCACAACAAGTTACTTTATTGCTTGTTATAAATACTTGTGATAGGTTGAAATTATCTAATTGAAGAATTGAAATTTTAAAGTTTGATATCTATTTTGATTAGCGTCCTTGAAAAATCAATGTAGATAGTGAGCATCTTGCAAATAAAATCCCAAGGAATTATAGATCAAGAAAAATGAACTGTAGAATTCATTTTAGCTTCCATAAACCAAGGATCTGTTCATCTGAAGTTCCATTCAAAACCTCAAAAGATAAAGTCAAGTTATAAGTAACACCAATAGGAATTCCTAAACAATTGGATTTGTAGTGTTTGGTTGTGTATCTTCAACACATTTTTAAAAACGCTGTAAGGTTAATAAAAGTGAAAAAATAAAGACTACAAATTGAAATAAACTATGATGATATCAATTGTAGATTTGGTTTGGGTTGACTCACAAAATTTGTAGACTTGGTGCGCTTAAAATTTCAGCTGGAAATTGTTTATTTAAATTGTTGTTTTGAAAATATCTAGACAAAGATCAATACAAACAAAATTTTAATAACTATCATTAGTTCATTACCGCACTCAAACATTTGAACCAACCTCAAAATTTCAACAACTATTGAATCTTACATTTCTTCAAGTGATGGTAGGTCGCCATTTGAAGGTGTAGTTTTCTTGTATATGTGAAATGTGATATCATTGAATTGATTATTGGATAAATCCAATATATTGGGATTGAGATAAGCACTCATGAAGAATGTCCCATTGAAAATATTACTGCCAATATTCCTAAGAATCCAAAACAAAATATTGTAAGTGGAGGTTGAAGATGAAGGGATTATGGTTTTCAAATGCTTATATTCTTCTCTAATAATTAATTGCAAATTCCAAACCTCATATCAATACGTATTCAACTTTTACTTTCATTGATGAATTTGTACAAGGTTCTTAAATCTATACATTGTTAACAAAATTATAAATTTCTAATTATTTAATCTATTCAAATATTATAATAATTCAATATAATTAGAATTTAGAATAATTATATAATTATTGATTTAATTATTAAATTGCTTTTGAATTGTACATTTAAAATGACAAGTTACAAATGGTTTCTTCAAGTTTTTTCTCTAATTGGTTCTACTTGTTGCATCCAAATTCTCCATGTGTTTATTAAAAGAAAATTTAATGAATGCTTTCCAAAAACAAATGCTTGTCATTTTACTAAATCATAAACTAGCTTTGAAAGATGGAGTTTGATATTGCAGTTTCCAACTTTGCATGTTGAAGCAAGAAATGATTTAAATGAATTTTATATGAATACACCATAGTTAATAATATTTTAGGATATTAATCTAGTTTTTTAATACTACTTGCATAGAATGAATTTATTTAAATTAGACATATTTTTTTAAATAACAATACAAATATTTTTCATATACATGAAATTAAAGTATACAATTCCATAATTTTTTAAAATCATTTAGTAGCATCCATTCATTTATTGAGCTTGGTCACACCTAGTAGAAAATACAAAAAATGATTTTTTTTTCAAAATTAAAGTTGTTAAACTAAAGATTAATATTTTTGAGATTAAAGTAAAATCTTAATGTGCAAATAAATAAAAATCCTATTAAAGAATTATTATCATCTAAATAAAAAAAACTTTATATTTTTTCCTTCTTTAGATAATTTTACAATATAGAGAATAAGAGAATTGATAAAATATAATTTAAATTTATACCACAAGAGGATGTGTATGAAGACAAAAGTCCAATCAATGTAATGATTTGAGTTCTTACAAGTAATTAAGTTTTGTATTCACATTGAGGTTTTCAAAGTCAATTAATCCATAATAGTTGTTTATACTAAAATCATTAGATGATTTTTGGGGGTCTGGAGGACCATTTCGGGCCTGTTCCCGGCGCTGTTCCCCCAGTAGCAAAAGAACGTCCGTAGTCAGAACAAAAAAAATTGGAAAAAAAAAAAAAAAAAAATCTTAAAATCTTAAAATGGAAAAACAAGATGAACAAGTCTTTTGTTTTCTTCTTTTTTTAAATATTTTTTTGCATGATGTGGCAGTCGCTTGGCCACGTCACACAATTGTTGCGGTGCAGTTCCAAATAGTTTTAGAGTCTAGGAACCCTAGGGAACTCACAGCCCTCTACGGGGGCTGAATAACATGTAATGCCCTGCACATCCAACATCTAATATCATGGCTTCTATATCTATTAATGAAATGAAAACATTTTTCATGAAAATAATTTATATGACATCTTTGTGAAGATTTTAGACCGTGTAGATAAACATGTTAACTATAAAGAAATTAATATTTCATAATTAGTACATGATTTAACATTTAATTTTAGAAATCAACATCTTAGTGAACTTCATGTAGCTAATAAAACTTTATAAAATATAATTTTGCTAATTAGAAAAAAACTTGTAACAATTCTCCATTTGGTCTGTTTTATTTTATTTTATTTCTTTATTAAATGACTAAATTGGTTGTTTTAACAAAGATTGATTATAAATTTTAAATATGTAATTAGTATTGTTGCACTAGAATCTCTAAAATGGTTACTAACTTGATCCAGAGTATAGTAGATTTGATATAAATGAATTCTAAAAAAATCAATGCCAAATTTTTTGTTAAAAGACAATATATGTTTTAGAGTATATTTTGTAGAAATATATCATAGAATGTTTTGTATCTACGAAATATTGTTATATTTTAAAGAAAAAATACTTGAAAAAGAGTTTTTGGCTCTACCCTTTAATTACAATAGGTGTTGTTATACCTTTTTAGAGAATGAAATTTCTATGAAGAATGAAAAGTTATGGAGTGAAAAGAGGAGCCAATAGGAGTCTCTTTCCATGAAGGTGTTACATACCTTCAAAAGAATGAGAATGGATAAAACTTCTTCATGTCCATTTGTTCACCTCTTTAGGAGAAGAAAAAAATTGCTCAATCTTCAGAGAATGAACCCTCCGCAATTTAAGGAGAGAGTGCCATGTCCTTATTCTCTAAGGATTGAGAATGGGGAGAAGTTGTGACAACCCCTAATATACATTGTATTTTAAATTTGAAAGAACTAACATTAGATTTGTAGTCATCCCATTCTCATGTTTTGCTGTGAACAACAAGCATAAAATAATTGATGACCTTATAAGTAAGAAAGAAACTAAACTTATAGTAATGATAAATCAGGTACTTGCAAAAGTTCCTCAAGAAATGGCCCACTAAAATTGTTATTAGAAATATTCTTGTATCAACAAAAACTCAGAATAAAGGTATAATTTAGTTTGGATTGTTTATAAATACTAAACTAATTTTGAAAAATGTGAAAAAAGTATGCAAAGTGTGGAATATATAGTCCTATATACTTCAATAATGGATATCAGGTCCTTTGGTGGTATAATACAAAATTTATGGCTAAAAACACACTTTTTTGACAACAAACATAAAAATCTAAAAGTACCTCATGGATTTATTCATAAATGTAATACTATAAAGTTGAAGAAGCAAGGCCAAAGAAACATCCAAGTAGGTTACATGAACTCACAAGTAAGACAAAGATGGCATGTCTCCAAATTGGATACCAGTCAAGTCATTGTATGGCAAATTGACCCCTAAAGCACAAAAATAAGGATAGGTGGAGAATGTCCTTCCAAAACGGTTATAGCTAAAATCCCTAAACATTCACAATCAAAAGCTTGTAGTCACAAGCATTAATAAGATTAAAACATTGAACTTCAACTACATTGACAATGATTTTATATGGATCATATCATAGTGAACAACAAATTAGAAGCAACATGTTAAAATGATACAATCTTGTAGTAAAAAGGAATCTTACAAAGAAGGAGCTCCAACTAGATTAGTGCCTTGCCAATCTTCAAGATCTAGTGGTCCGTCTAGTTGATTATATTTCACACTTCTACACAAGACAAGAAAAATCAAAATAAATTTACAATAGTGAATTCCAACCAATTAAAGAATGAGAATCAATAGAATTATTCTTATAGAAACTTTAACTCTTAGGTGATCAGATTATCAAATAATAAATATTGTAAAAAACTATAAGAATGTTACATCAATGACAGAAACTTGAATTTTCATCAACACATAATTTACATTGCAGTTTCACCAAAATAGATGATAATTTAGTTGAAGATTTGTTGAAATAGACTATTACCATTTGTCAAACATTTACTACTTTTTAATAAATGATTATAAATTTATGAATCAAATGTGAAATAGTTAATTTAAATGTGTTGAATTAGAATCATGAGAAATCAAAATGAAAGATCATTTGAATTAGTGATACATGGAGGACAGTTGCATCTAAAATTGTCCTCACAATGCAGTCTGCTTTCACAATTAGGAGTCGATCGACATGAATCACTTCTTCTCAATTGATTGGCACTTAATTGGTATACTCACAGATAAAGGAGATTCGAACTAAAGAATGTCCCGTTAGAGCTTGCTCGGAGGCCCCCATATACTGAAATTGGTGTAGCTGAGGTCTCATCATTCATCAAGACACACATATATATGCATCAGATTAGAATCAGATTGAAACTGCAACACCGCAACTCAAACAAGCGCACGCATGAATTGAAAGCAGAAAATTCTGTCACTGTTGATGACTGTATGATGCTAGTATCAATTTGCATTCTGATCTCACAGGTATTCCAGTTCGCAGTCTGCGTTGTAAACGTGTGAGTGTAATGTTCCGCTTAAAGTGTTGCTGCTCAAGTTGCTGCAGCAGCACGCTTTGTTATCATTAAATTGGCGACTATCCAGGTGCCGGCCAAACATTGTGACATTCACCTGCACAAAGCTTGAGATTGAGCTTCACGCCGAGTCATGGAATTTTGCCAATTCAAAGAAATTGACTTTCTATGTTACTGTTGGCTAATGAGATAACTTGAAGAGTCAAATGATATGGCAGGATCTATGCATTGGGCAAAGTAAGTGCGGACTGCGGAGGCTAATATTGGGAAATGTGAGACAGGGAATTTTATCAAGGAAGAATTTGTGCATTTTTTAGTGTTATTTGCAAATGTCCCTCACCACGAAATCAACTCATTTTATGAAATTTTATGCCTATAAAATCCAAATTTATTGTAGATTTTAGTGCGCATTATCTGTATAGTTTGTAGATTTTGCATTATCAAATCTCAATATTATGTAGATTTGAATTTGAATTTCATTGATTTGTACATATAAAAAAAAATATCTTCACCCTTTCTAGATTTCAGGAGTTAAAAATATTAGTCATGTGTAGATTTCATTTGTTTAAACATTTCATATATTATATAAAACAAATTCTTAGGTTTCTAAAATATACAAACTCTAGAAATGTTAGATTTCTATGAAGAAAGTCAATTGAAGCAAAGACTAACAACTTACAAGTCTTATGTGTCCAACCTCACAGTACACTTGACAACTGATATGGGACAATTGCATCTTATAAAATCTACCAAATATTAGGTGGAAACAACATTCAAATGTAAGATGTATAAATGTGTTGCAAAGTCTACCAATTTGGATTGCACAAAGGGGATTTGAAGAAAATTTATAAAAATCCTTCCAAAAAAAACCCATTATTTTCTTTTGTACAGGGTTTTCTTTGAAGATCCTCTCCACAATGACATTAGAACACAAGGAAACATACGAACTGGCAAAAACTAGCAGGGAAAAACAATAGGTTCACATCAATCACAAGGAATTCCAAATAAGTCCATTGTGATGGAAATGGGACACGAATGTTCACAATATTAGAAAGCATTAAAACCAAATCTTTGGAAAGTTGTGTGAATGGGGCGAATGGGTGTTCTTCGAATGTTCCAAGGTTTGGCCTCACTTTGGGAAAAGAATTTAACCCCTAAGCGCTCAAATGACCATTTTCTAGTCATTGCTCGACTTCGGGCAGAATTTTCGGGCAAAAAAATTAATTAATTTTTATTTTTTTATTTTTAAAAGATTGAATTATCTTTCAAATTTTATATTCAAAGCTAAGATCACTACGGTCAAACAAAAATTATAAGAAAAATAGCACAAAGTGTTTAGAATTAGCTAGTGTTGAAAAATTTACTATTTGGGAAGAGTGTTGGTGTTCTCATTTCTAGATTTTATGCATATTTTCACAAATCAATAGAAATTGCAATTTTGATCAATAAAAAAAAAATTCCAATCCGAAAGGTAAAAATTATATTTTTGGTTAATTATTGAAGTTATATCTTCAAAATTCGTTAGAGGAAAAAATCAAGCTGAAAATTGCTTCATGTGGACTTCTTGTAGCCAGTTCAAGATCAAGTTGGGTCCGGACATGCGAATAGGACCTAATGAGATGGAGGAAATCGCAAGATGAATTCAAAATTAATCCTTAAAGAATAGAGGATGTTTTAAACTACCAATTTTTGGTTTTAGTACTTTGACCAAAATTAAAAATTAAAACATTCTTTTTGAATTCTAATTGTACAAAAGTGTAGTAGACCATTGTGTTGATGTGTAGATTAAAAAATTAGATAAATTGACCTTATAGATTGCAATATTATAAGATTTGAGGTTTGGAAAGAAAAAAATTAACCTACCAGGCAGGAACAATAGATTATGAGCCTTCTTGAATTTTTGTAAATCCTCATTCTTGGATTTATATCATTCAGTAGTATATCTTATTAAATACATTCATGCCTAATTTTGGAAGACAATAAAGGGGCTACCTTACACTCAATCCCACTTTCAATCACCCTACAAACATAAAGAAGTCAAGTAATCAAAAAATGAGTAGTTGCAAGGAAGACCAAACAATTTTGGTAGCATATTGCCAAAACTATAGTTTTTGTGCTGAGTACTATAAGTACTACAAGTACTATGAAATAGAACAATCTCATTCATTGATCTAAAAAATCAACAGCTACGTACTAGTACTGCTAACTACTTGCAAGTAATGAAAAAATACTATTTGAAAAAAAAGATAGCTAATCACAGAAAATAGATACATCTAGGTATAAATCAACAATTATTAGATGATCATGAGCAAAAAAAGCTTAAAATTGACCATTTATAAAGACTTGATAGTAATCACATTTCACCAAAAAATGAAAGTCAAAACCATCTTCGATGTTCAGATGTGTGTGCAAGGGAGCCCTATTTGTATGAATATGGAGGCTATAAAATAATATATTTTTAGATTTCCTTCAATAAGCACATGTCCTTATACTATGGAAATATTCCACAAAAAATTTAGATCTAGATCATTAGTTTTGGGTACCCCCAGTACCAAAACCCCTAAAATGCAAAGTGTGACAAATTAGCTAAATTGAAATTTAATTACAAAATATTTTTTTCAATTTAAAAAAAAATAAGGAATGTTATGATGCCAAGTTATGGCTAATAGCAACTCCGTCATTCCAACTATGACGGAAAATAGAATCTGTCTTTCTTGCAATCATCCCAATACACTAGCCTAATATTCAAATGCTTTGGCACTAGCCTAACAAAAAACTCAATCTGGTCCTTTAGGGGTTAAAGAAAAAATTGCACCTAGGACATGCTTTAAAGTATCTTTACTAAATCCCTACATTATGTCAATTTAGTCAATTTTTCATGTTCTTTTAGTATTCTTAAAAAAGCACCTTCCACTATGCTAATTCAAGATTTTTTTTTTGCCTTCTAGCATTCTAAAAAGACAATATTAACTAAATACTAAAAAATAAAAATGATATTTTTGCAAGTTGTAGGTGTTGAACACCTCACCTAATGGTCGGTACTTGGTAGAAAAATCAAACTCTTAGTATCTTGCTACATCTTGTTACATGTGTGGATTTGAAAGACTTCTTGTAGTTTTGTATGAAATGAGGCGTCTATTAAGCATTTCTTTGCACCTATGATCACTTTATTTTGCATTGTAGGACCTCCCAAGACATTTCTTAGTAAATTTTTCTTAAAAAGCAAGAAGAAGTCAAATCAAACCCAAGTTGTTTTGTATTTTGGAACCTTTATGGATCATTTTAAGAAATTTTAAAGTGCAAAACATTTCTATTAACATTTTCTTTGACATTAATTTAGACACTATTGTAGACCATTTAATAGTGAGTGATCAAATAAGACATATTTTCAATAATGTAAGGACTCATTAGCATTGTGAACTTACAATATAATAATTATATGCAATCAACTAGGTCATTTATTGATCATCGATCAAAGAGGACATAACTTCATTGCAATACGTATACAAAGAAGTATTCTCTGAATGGATGAAAACCAAATTCTTCTTCCAAGTGGATCAACAATGAGTGCTAAATAAGGTAGAACAACCCATTGCAATCAAAAGACCCATGTTGGACACCTGGGGATTGACTCCATTACATGGGGTTCCAATAATGACAATTGGGCCACAATCAATGTCTTAGTCGATCGTAATGAAATGATTAGTGACCTCACTAGGAACTTCCAGCTTTTTTGTATATTTTTCATTGTAGGAAGTGACTTTTTTAGGCCTTCTCCATTAAAAAATACTGCAATTGCTTTAGGTGAAGAAAATGAGCTTTATAAATATAGTTTATGTTGGTCTTGGGATAGTCTATAGACTCTTCCTGACTATAATGGGTAGAACTCTTCAAAAATTTTGATCAAATTTATACTTTGTCAAAAAAATATATAATTTCAATTTCTCATGGTTTCTCACACTTGTCTTTATATGGGGAAAAAATTAAGAGTTTTAGTAATGGCATGAGGACAAACTCCTAATTTTGACTGCAATGGGTTGTTTTATCTTAAAGTAGTATGCTTTAAAAGCACCCATCCTCTTTAAACCACTCCATATAATTAACTATTGAATAGACATGAGTTGGTAACCTCTTTAACCAAAGATTGAATCAAGGAAAAATTGTTATTTATTATAGGAGCCAATCATTTGCCTTGGTTTCCTCCCATCTCTTTACAAGTTATAGGTGGATGGATTTTGAGAGATCTACATTCATAAATAGGTGGCTATGTCACAAATCTTTAAAAAATCATAACTAATTCAATAATGCATGAAAAAATACAAAATAAGTTGGATTACATTGTGCATCTATTTTTATTTCTCTAAATAATGAGTTGAATTTTTTTCATCTACGGAAAACCATGAAATTTGAAATAGGTTGATCTCCAGTGAGCAATTTCTTTTTTTTTAAAGTACATGATGTCATATAGAACCAAACAGGATGATTTTTGCGGTCACCAAAGGAGCATTTAATCCTTAAAGGACAAGTCGGTCATCTACTCTAGTTTCTACTCCAATTTGAAGTTTGAAAATTTTCCCAATATTGAATATTTTATTGCAACTTGAACTTTGGATGTATTTTCCATATCAAATTGAATTCTAATTATAGAATGACATGGAAATTGCGTTTACACTGCGATATTTGTCATTGTAATCGACACAAGTGGTGAAATTTTCAGATTTTTTGAAACAGTTTCTATTTGATGTGATTTTTCTTCACTTTCTCTTCAAAAATTCTCAAAAAAATCAATTTTCCCCGAAAAAATCTGAAAATTTTGTGAAGTCAAGAAAACATGTAATTTCATCTTTGAAAAATAAGTATAATTTGTTTTTACATATCTAGTTGCAAAATGGCAGCAAACTGAATGATAGGTAGTGAAACTTGAAATCAGTGGTCACGGGTCCGTCATTTTGGAGTTAATGCAATTCCTGGTGATCCGCACAAGCATTTCAAACGCATACTTCCATCACACATACATATTACTATATCACAATTGGCTTTTTCACCTACTCTATAGATTGTAGGCCAACAAAGTCAAAGAAGCAACTTAGTATCACTGTATGCAACAAAATGAGCTGGCCTTCAAAGCATCCAAACTAATATAAGGTAGTGTGCTCTAAAAGCGCCCATCTTCTTGAAACCGCCCCTATTTTTAGGTGAAGAATGGAGATGGGGTGATCCTTAACCCCTAAGCGCCCAAGCGCCCCAAATCTGGCCTCTGCAGATGAGACAGTTGACCATTACAATGTCCTAATCTATACCGTGAAAACTTTCATAATTTTGCTTGAAGATGCCCTCTCTAACTCTCTTGTAATCTGAACGGTCACATTTCTTGGATCTTATTTTTCAATTAGCCAGGTCAATTTGAAGAGGCAATTTTTGGCTTGCTTTGAAATTTGCATTGGGCGCTCAGGGGTTAAATGGACCAGTTTAGCAATCGAATGCATTGAGGAAAAATTGTTTTTCTATTGCAAGAGCCAATCATTGTCTTTGATTTCTGCACATCTCTTTACAAGTTGCAAGTGGACAGAGTTTGGAAGACCTATGGTCAAAAATAGGTGCCTATGCCCTAAATCTTTGAAAATTCATAAGTAATTCAAAAATGCTTGAAAAAATACAAAACCACTTGTGTTAGGTACCACATCTATTTTTCTTTCTCTGAAAAATGATCTAAAAATATTTTTGTACAAGAAAGCCTGTGAAAAAGGCGGACCGGCCCTTAAATGGTCTCTTTAAGAGCATACTACCTTAATTGTTTTTTTTCATTTTGCATGAAAGTGCCAAAAGTGGCAATAATAAATGTTACAGTTGTGCTCCAAATTTCAACATTCATCTATATATTTCACCTATTTATGACCCTAGGTTTTCCATAAATAATTCACTTGCAACTTGTAAAGAGACATGGGAAAAGCAAGGATAATGATGGGCTCTTGCAATAAATAATATTTTAAAAACTGATCCATTCAATGAGTGTAGAGCTATAGAGGTCAATTTAAAGACCACCTCATGTCCATTTCAAAGCTAATTATAGAGGTGGTTCTTAATGCCCAAGCGGTTTTCAAGCCTCCATTTTGAGTTGAGGGCCCCAAGGTTTGATTTGTAGAACTTACATTATGGAGAATCTATACTATTAGGAAATTTAGAAAATTAATTGCAGAGAGTCATCGAGCCATTGAGCCCTCGGGCCTATAGATAGATGAGCTATTGTACAATGGAATCCCAAAGACTTTTTTCTCTTTGTCTCTCAGAGATCATCACATTTTGTTGTATCTTTAAATTCAATTGATAACAATTGATAAAAATGTGGATCATAAAATTGAAGATTATTAACCTAAAAAAATCTTTTCCAATCTTTAAAATTTCCAAGGACATAGCCCGTATTGCCAAAATTACAATTCTAAGTTTTCTTACACATTATTGATTGTTTTGTGTTTCATATGGAGGAAATCACATGTATAGGTCCCCAAACAAATAATCTCGCTGCTTTATCTTTTATTTTTTTCTAAAAGAGAGCAGAGGTTGGAGGACAAAAAATTCTATCACTGTGAGATTTGCATCCACATATGCAACATGAGAACAACAAAAACTTTCCTAAATGGCATACATTGCACAAACTACCCAAAAGATTGCTTACTACTAAACCAAACAAATGAAGGTATAGACTTACAAAAGTAAAATAAATATAGAAACAACCATGGGAGTTCTCATGAATAAAAGCTTAGTAAACAAGCATACAAAATTTGTTATTATATATGCATTTCAAAATGTTCATTTGATTCATAAATTGTAGATTTAATACTTCATCATTAGGTCATGGAACAATAATGCACTCAAAATCATTTAGAACTTGCAAGTGCCATTAATTTAATCTTTGAAAAATCTTCATATACAACAATGCCACATATTGTAAACAAAACTTGAAATATATAATTGCTACTTGAAAAAATTGTCTTCGATTCAAAAAAATGTCAAGGCCATGTTGTTGATGATTTTTGTATGACATTCCAAACTCAAGTATATTTATTTATTTCAAATAACACAAACAAAATGTCATTTAGTGGTCACAAACTATCTAAAACAAAATCACCAAGCATGCCTTAGTTTGAAGGTCATCGAAGCTATAAGCCTAAAAAGATACCAATGTAGTTGGACAATTATGGGTACAAAAAACATCCATCATAGGCTTTAGTTATTCAATTGCCATCATTTGCATGCCAATTGCAATCATTGGGGCACATCTCAAGCCACCTTATTTAACTATTGAACTCGTTTCAAGGCCACCAATATTGCTCAATAGAACACAATCATCCACATGGAGGTTCTCATTGCTCCAAAGGGAAGATGTTGTATCCAATGTACCAGGAAATTCTGCACTCATTTGAACAATCTCATCTCCATCTTCAAACCTTGTTCGAAATTGGTTAATTGACATATTTCCAAAGAGCATTGGTACAACATTATGCATTTTGGGACGTCTTGTAGCCTTGTAATCTACGCATGCAAGTGCCACAACTATGACACGCAAGATGACCTCCAAGTCTGTTGGAGAATGTTCCATCTTTTGATCAATAAGCGTCATTGATGCGTTTGCTTCATATTGTTTCCAAGCCTGTAAAATATAGAAAATTTATGTGAATTAGTCATAGTGTATTTACTATTAAATAAGTCAATCTTGTTAAATAAACCAAATGCATGAATAGAGTCTTAGTTGGTATATCTCAAAATGTATGCAAGATCAATATCCAACTAAAGAAATACGCAACAATTCATTCACATATATAAGCGCAAATCTAATTGAAAGTAATTAATACGGAATTTCACAACAATTGTAAACAATCAATGAGATGGAATTCTTATTATCAATTATTGAATATAAATTTTTCATCGAAACTTCTCACCCATTCTCGCAAATAAATTTCTTCACTTGGTTTTTGAAGATCGATGTTTTTCCTTCCACCCACAATTTCAAGTACAAGAATTCCAAAACTATATACATCAAGGGCTGTTGATACATGACCATGAAGTGCATATTCGGGGGAACAATATCCTCTGTATATCAAAGCATACAAAAGCTTGTGAGTTTAGCATCCAAGTGTTTTACAAATCTATGGCATCTACCATGTATTTAGAGTATATACACCATGTAGCAAATAATTTACTTAACATAGTTAAGTAATCCATGTGGTTACAACAACCGATATTGTATGAAAATTCATGATTCACAAAATTATCTTTACATATTTTAACAATTTCTATACTTCCAAATTTCTTTGAGAAGTAGGTTCATTCACCTTGTTCCTGCAACTTGCATCAAAGTCAAGTGCGATGCTTCAGTATCAAGAGCTGGAAATAGATACGCCAAACCAAAATCTGCAATTTTTGCATTGTAGTTCTTGTCCAAAAGAATGTTGGTTGCTTTAATGTCTCTATGAATGATTGGTGGTTGCAACTCTTCATGTAGGTATGCAAGCCCTCTTGCAATACCCACAATGATATTGAACCTCGTTTCCCAATTCAAACATGGAGGTTCAATGTTGCTTTGCAAATCCCCTGCAACAAAATCTTATTACAAAAAGGTGTATGTAAATTTCAAATCAAATAAACAAAAGGAATTCAAAAGAATCATACCATGCATCCACAATGCTTCCGCAAGATTGTTGTTTTCCACGTATTCAAACACCAAGATGCGTTGATCTCCATCTCCAAGACAACAACCTTTTAGCTTCACCAAGTTGCGATGTTTTAAGCCGGAAATGATGATGACTTCATTCAAAAACTCAGAAAGCACTTGATTTGATGACATTGTCAATTTCTTCACGGCTACTTGCGTTCCATCAAAAAGCTCTCCCTATAAAGTACAATGATCAATCTTAGATGAACCCTTAAAGTTTATGGTGTCAAAATTAGATATGATTCATGGTATTGTTTAAAATGATCCTTTTCTAAAAATGGACTACAAAAATCATAATCTATATTTTATAGTTGATAACTATATGATTCTATTTTTGACTAATATTAGGTTTGAGCGAAGTGAAGTACCACATTTTGTGTTGAAAACTTGCAAACTTCTTCCTAATTTGAAGCTTTTCTGAAATCTAAAGTTTATTCATCTTCTAGTAAGGGATTTAAGCAACAAAAAAACAAAAGTATTTTACCAATCACCAAATCTTTATGAAATTAGACTCCCTAAAAATTGTTTGATACCCAAATCTTAAGGAATTCAAAATGAGGAGAAATTAAATATATTTGATGCTTCAATTTAGATGAACTAAAGATCCAAATCCCTATCAACTTTGAAAGAGTTTTAGAGGCTAAACAAATCCAACACTCTAATAGAGTGCAATTAGAGTACTAAAGATTCATTGCTTTTTAAATATAACATAAACAAAGTTCATATAAAAAAAGGCAATTGCAATGAACAACAAAATCTATGCTTTTCAAAATTTGAAAGATGTTCTTTTTGGTTCAATTATAAATCTAATATTGAACCATTTCACTAAATCATTTCTTTGAATGCTTGAAACTTAATTCAAAATAAAATTGAATACTTGTCAAAAATGGTATGGCCATCTTTAGAATTTAACTTGGCTATTAAGAAAACAAATGAACTCTACAAAGCCATCAAAGTCTTTGAAAAAGATGATTCTAAAGCAACTAAATTTTTTTACACTATCACAATGTAAAAGACATTGGCATTCAATCATATATTGTACCTTGTATACTACACCAAAACTTCCTTCACCAAGCTTGTTGTCCTTGTCAAAGTTGTTTGTAGCCAATTTCACCTCTCTATAAGAATATAAATTGGGTTTCACTTCTTTCTTGTTAAACTCTGACATCAATTCAAATGTATTATCAACATAAATACCTTGCATGAATTTCTCAATATTGGATACACACGTAAGCATGTAGCTATATATCAAATCCTTGAAATATCTAACATCTATACAAAAGGAAGTATTAACTAATTGCAAATTTAAAAGTTAGATGGATTTATAAATAAAATAGTATTCTATAATGAAACAAAACATCTAGTGAGGTGAATGAGTTTTTCAATTATTTAGATTCATAGCCCTCACTTTTCAAAGCATTAGTGGTGGCATTTTAAATTTCCTTTATTGAACTAGCTTTGTCAACAAAGTAGATTAAAGAAACATAAAGGCTATCTCACCTTCTAAAATGATATGAAGAACTTTGATTCTACCCATCAAGCGCCATACATATATAGCCGTTACCAAGAGTACCAATATAAGAGCTGACGATGTCGATGTTGCAATTATAACCTTCATCTTTGTATTAGACTTTGGAACAACTATTTCAACAACAAAATGTCATCAACAAACCATGAAATTTTTAATTGATTGGGATTTGTGCATATAATTATATCTCACATGAAGTAAGTAATCATGACATCACAAACTCAACAAAAATTGAATAGAAATCCATATGTCATGGTAATTGTGAGATACTATTGAAAATATCAAATTTGATTAAATCATGACAATTTAAACTTGAAATTGAATGTGACAAATAAAGATGGAAATTTACATTTATAGCTTTTCTAGTTCCAAATGCATTTCCATTTTACCATGTGCTAATGTTATTTTTTGAAATGCTTCATCAAATAGTTGACAAATGATGATTGTATGCATTTCCTAGAAATTATTATTTCAGTTTAAAAGAACATAATTTCACAACAATGCCTTTTGTGTTTGATATATTCAAAATTTCTTATTCAAATTTTCATCCCTTAAAAGCGCCAAGTTGTGCACAATTGGTTTTTTAAATGCATTTCAATCTTAATCCATTGATTTAGGATAAATTAGTCAATTTTTATGAACAAGATGAAGATTGACTTTCTAACCTACTTCAGCCTTCAGATGCACCATTCAAATTCCATACTTGTTTAGATTAATGCATACTTTTTCAGCATACAAAAAGAAATTGGTTCTATATTTTTATATTAATATAAAAGTCTAAATTCAAGTAATGACAACAAACATTGTTTGTCAAGAAAATGTCATTCTTTTCAACAAACTTGTGTAGTTTTGGTCACATTTGTACCAACATTTCTTAAGATGAATATGAATGACATGTATAAAGTAAATGAAAAAGATATCATACTAGGTCGTGCTTCTTCTGCTCGATTCAAGCGACATATGCTTGATAAAATCGCACTTTCAATTTTGTCGCATATAGGATTGCCTCCAAGACTGTCAATTTCATTTGCAAATTTAAACAAGCACTATTTAGATCTTCCAGTGACCTGTAAAATTAGGTATTAAAAACTCCAACTTCAAATTATTCAAAAGATAATTGAATATTAAATATTTTTAAAGCCAAAGATTGCAAATCAAATCAAATCAAACATACTTACAAAAGTAAACTTAGGATTTGAAGGTTGGAGGATGACAAACGTCCACTCTCTGGATATTGCACCTCACCAAGTTTATTGTTTGTTATAAATACTTGTGATAAGTTGAAATTATCAAATTGAAGAATTGGAAGCTTCAAAGTTTGATATTCATTTTGACTAGCATCCCTGAAAAATCAATGAGGATAATGAACATCTTATAAATACAATCCCAAGGAATTATGGGTCAAAAAAGATGAATTATAGAATTCATTAGGATTTTGAAAGGTAGAAAGGTTGCATTTTCCTCTATTGGAAAGAAATAAATAAGTAAATAATCCTCAATGTTTATTCTAGCTTTCATAAACCAAGAATCTGTTCATCTAAAATCCATTCAAAATCTCAAAAAATAAAGACAAATTACGAGTAACACCAATAGGAATTCCTATACAATTGGATTTGTAATTGTGCTTGGTTGTGTATCTTCAACACATTTTAGAAAACACAATAAGGTTAGTAAAAGTCAGAAATAAAGATTACAAATTGAAATAAACTATGACAATTGCAATTGTAGATATGACTCACAAAATTTGTAGATTTGGTGCAGTTAAAATTTCAGCTGGAAACTCTCCACTTAAATTGTTGTTTTGGAAATATCTAGAAGCAAAGATCAATACAAATGCAACATCAATAACTATCAGTACCGCACTCAAATATTAGAACCAAACTCAAAATTTCAACAACAATTGTTTGAACCTTACATTTTTTCTAGTGATGGTAGAAATACGCTTCCATCTGAAGATGTAGTTTCATTGTATATATGAAATGTGATATTGTTGAATTGGTTATTGGATAAATCCATGATACTAGGATTGAAGTAACCACCCATAAAGAATGTCCCGTTGAAATTATTATTGCTGATATTCCTGAGAATCCAAAACAAAATATTGTAAGTGGAGGTTGAAGATGAAGCAATTATAGATTTCAATTGTTTATAACATTCTTCTAATAAGCAAGCGTGATTTCTAAATCTTATGCCAGAACATATTCAACTTCTACTTCCATTGATGAATTTGTACATGTTTTAAATCTAAACTTTGTTGATAGAATTACAAAGTTTTAATTTTTTTGTACAATTATAATTTACTAATTTAGTATAATTTTATAGTTATTGGCTTAGTTATTTGCATTACACATTTACTATGACAAGTTCAAATGGTTGCTTCAAGTTTTTCTTCTAATGGGTCATACTTTTGCATCCAAGCTCTCCAAGTGTTATCAAAAAAAAATTTAGTGAATGCTTTTCAAGATTAAATGCATTTCTATTTACAAAATTGTAGAGTTTCAAAGAGTGAGTTTAATATTTCAATTGTCAACTTCGCATGTTTCAAGAGGAGGTTATTTGAAAGTCATAGCCAATAATACTTTAGAAGATTAATCTAAATTATTATTACTAGTTGCATAGGATGAACTTATTTAAGCAAATAATAATAGAATGATTTATACATACATGAAATTAAAATTTCTACAATTACATTATTTTTGAAATCATTTAATAGCATCCATTCATTTATCAGGCATGGGTACAACTAGTAGGATATACAAAAGTCTTTTTTTTTGCAAAATTTAAATTATCAAATTGATATCTGTATGTGTAACTAGAAGAGTAATATTTTGGAGATTAGATCTTATGTAATAATTTAAAAAAATTCCCTTTTGAACAATTATTATCATTGAAATAAAAAAATTTTACACTCTTTATTTTTAAACCTAATTTTTCAATATAGAGATAAGATAAAATTGAACTTGTATCAAGAAAAGATGTGCATGAAGACAAAAGTCTAATTAATGTAATGATTTGAGTTCTTACACGTTGTCAAAGTATGTAGTCACATCGACACTTCCATAGTCAATTGACCCAAAAAAGTTGTTCATACTCAAATCCCTGCACATCTAGCATTTAATATCATGGCTTCTATGCCTATTACTCAAATGAAATGATGAAAACATTAATTAGAAAAACAATTTATAAGACATATTTAGAAAGACTAAAGACCATGTAGATAAACATGTTACCATCAAGAAATATTTCATAATCAATACACGATTCAACATTTAGTTTTTGAAATTGGCATCGTAGTCAATTAGATGTACATGAAGAAATCAAATCAAATTAGTCACAATCAAGAATGTTGTAAGATATCTTGCAATTAACAAAAATGTATTTCATAAGGTTTTATTAGCTACATAAATTTCATTAAATGATTGAATTGGTTGTTTTAACAAAGATTGGTTATAAATTATTTGAGTATAATTAATATTTCTATATGAAAATTTCTAATATGGTAATTATGGTTACCAACTTGCTAAAAAGTAGAGTAGATTTGACATAAACAAATTCTATGAAAACAAATGCCAATTTTTTTTTGTCAAAAAATAATTTTGTGTGGCAAAAATATATTGTGGAATATTTCTAGTTTTAGCATCTAAAAAATATTATTTTAAAAAAAAACTTGACAAAGATATATTAATCTTGTCCTTCAATTGCAATATACATTGTATTTTAAATTTGAAAGATTTAGCATTAGATCTATAGTCATCCATTTCTCATGTTATAGTGTGAACTACAAATGCAAAATAATCAATGACCTTAAAGATGGAAAAGAAAGAACTTACAAATCATTTAAATATGGAACTTGCTTGAGTCCCTCAGGAAATAGCCCACTAATATTGTTGTTAGAAATATCCCTACATCAACAAAAATTCACAACGCGAAGGTATAAATTGGTAGGGATTGTTCAAAAATACTAAACTAATTTGGAAAGATGTGGAAAAATTATGCAAGGTGTGGAATATATAGTCATATATACCTTTAGTTAATAATGGATATATTGGGTCCTTTGTTAGTATAATGCAAAATTCATGACTAAAAATATACATGATTTTTAGACAACTAACACAAAAAATAGTAGAAGTATTTTTGGAATGACTCATAAATGGATTAATGGAATACCATAATGTTGTAGATGCACGGACAAAGAAGCATTTAGATAGGTTAGATGAACTCACAAGGTATATACAGATGGCATGTATACATTGTCATTGGACTCAATGGATCCAATGTGATTTGCAAATTGGATACCAGTAAAATCATTGTATGACAAAAATAACTCAAAAACATCAAAATAAGGACCAATAGAGAATGTCCCTCCAAAACGGTTATTATTTAAGGACCTACACATCCACAACAAGAGTCTCATAGTCAAAGTTATTACTAAGTACAAAATATTGAAACTTCAACTACATTTAAAGCAAATTCTATATAGATCCCATCATAGAATAAGAAAACAACAACAACAAAATAGAAACAATGTATTTAAATCATGGTACAATCTTGCAATGAAGAAGGATCTTACAAAATAAGAACTTCACTGCCATTAAAATCTTTGAGATCTAATGGTCCATCTAGTTGATTGAATTCCACATTTCTACACAAGAGACGTGACATCAAACTAATTTACATTAGTGAATTTCAACCAATTAATGAATATAAATCCCTAAAGTATTCTCATAAAAACTTCAATTTAGGTGATTAAGTTATCAACAAAAGAAATCTTGGAACTAGGAAACTATAAGAATATTCTATAATTGATGGAGACTTGAATTTTCATCAAAATACATGATAATTGTTAAAGTTTTGTTGAAATAAACTATTTGCATTACTAGCATTTGTGAAATTTACAATTCACAAATGATTTCCAAATAATACTTTAGTCTCATTACTCTCATACTCTCATATAGTAATTTTCAGTATGATTTTTGTGAAACAGTTGTAAAATATTTGTGAGATTATTCTTAAACCATTTATTATGGTAAAATGTAAGTTACATTAAATAAATGTATTTATGAATTAAATGTGAAACAATAAATTCAAATAAATGGAATGAAAATAAAAATGGAAAATCATATGAAAATTTGAATTAGTGATACATGTTGAATCTAAGACTCCTGGAGCCAGGACAGTTGCACGCATGTGACATTGTCCTGAAATTGACGAGACCTTCCACCGTTGCAATTTAAGCCATGCTATTCTGTGCTATCACGATTTGGAGGACATGATTTATTGACTTCTCGTCATTGGATTGGCACTTGGTGTACTCACAGAGAAGAGAGAGACGAACAGAAGAGAGTCCCGTTCGAACTCACTCGGAGACTCCCATTGAAATTGTTGTGGCTCAGGTCTCTGTTATGAAGAGATACATGCATGCATCAAATTAGAGACGGAGTAAAACCACAACTGCAACTGCAACTCAAACAAGAGCATCGATCCATGAAGGCAGAAAATTCTGTCAATGTTGTTGAAGAATATTCGTATCAATTTGCATTCATCTCACATCTGTTGCAGTCCGCAGTCTGGGTTGTAAACGTCCGATGGCAGTGTTCCGCTTAAATTGTTGTTGAACAAGATCCTGCAGCGTTACACCTTGTTATCGTTAGATTGGCGAGAACCGTAGGCCTAGCGCCGGCCAAAATTCGTGGCATCAATCTACACAGAGCTCTAGATTGAGCTTCAGGCCAAGCGCTCGATCTCAAAAGACTTACAAAGAGGTGGAATTTCGCCAATTTAACGAAATTTCAGCGTTACAGTTGACAGTCGAAATAACTTCAAGAGGCAAATAATATGGGAGGGCCTGTAGATTAGGCAAACCTACATCTCGGGCTAAACAAATTAAACACACCCTTGGACATGAATGAAGAAGTCTCTTCTTCATAGCTTGACACAACTTGGTTTCACTTACAAGTCCGTAAGGTAGGGCAGTTGGAATATCTCAACCGGCACTGGTCCCGTCAGCTTGGGATTATACGTAATGCTTCTGCAAAATATAAGGTGAGTGGGTGAAATTTATGGTAACTGCAATCGTGACCACGTGATAGGATTACCAAATCAAAGCTCTGTTCGGGGATGAGGATTGGGGACTTACATGGTCTGCAGGTTGGTCAAGTTGCTAATCTCCAAAGGCAGTTGTCCAATTATCCCGTCGAAGCACTGGTTATTATTGCTCGAATCTCCGCAGCTAAAATTGCTCCCAAGTATCCTGGGACGAAGGTGGACCGATTAGAAATAGGAGCATGCCTACGTCAATTTCATAAAAGTGGCGATTTTACCAAAGCCAAAAATGATTGAAATATATCTTCACTTCACGAAGGTCTTATTTCAGACCACAAACTAGGAGGATTTCAGGCCGCGAGCCCTGAACCGCGCCAAAATAATGATGGAATATCAGCATTTTAAAGAAATTGATTCGAGCGCAAAGATTCAGTACCCCCAAACACAATTCTAGACAGATTGCAACTTGATCTTCTACCACAACGTTAACGGTGAGATCGGAAAAGGTCGTAGCATGACATATCCATTATAACAATGTAACTTGAAGAAAGCTAAAATGTGAAACTCACTCCAAGGATGTGACGGATACGTGATAATGTCTCGGAATTTCAGTGAGGTTTTGGATCTCTGAAGTACATCCAACTCCGCTCCATGCCCCTTGGAATTTATTACCAATCTTTTTTTTAAGGGCGCCGGTAAGGTTATTGCACGGGTGTTGCTCGAGAGTCCAGTTGAGAACGGTGGAGAACAAAGGGTTCCGCTTCGACCACATTTGGAAGACGGCGTTCAAGGCATCCGCTGCCACAGTGATCGAGCGTCCAACAAAACACACTTTGATCAGCTTCCCATGAAATATCCATAAATGAAATGAAACTTCCACTAGCTAGGGAAGCAAGCATTAATCAGGTGGTGGAGCGTTTCTAAATGGGGTAGCTAGATAAAGCAAGTGTGCATCTAATTAATGAGTGCATCTATGATCTTTTATAAATATGTGTGTGGACAATCATTTCGGGATGGAGGAGTACCCAATTGCTAGTAACCTGGCTTGTTCATGAAACCGAGCAAATCTCAGTCGGATATTCAGGGATGATACTAAGGTACGAGGTTCTAAAAGCGCAGAGGGTCTAAAATTCTCCACCTCCTCAAATGTGCACTATTTGTACCTGTTACTTTTTTCGTAGTCTTCATCACTGTGCAAATCATATACATTTGAGGAGGTGGGTGATTTTAGAGTCCTATGCCATTTCAACTTCCAAATTACATAACTAAATCCATAAAGTTCCAAAAAATATGAAACGACTTGGATTAGATGGCAATTCCACTTGTTTTTCAAGGAAAATTCATTGAAAAATATTCCAAGAAGTTTCACCTCCCCAAAATTCAGTTTCGGCCCTTACATGCCCGATTTATGGACCTCCTACCTTATTCCTACACTCACAGAAACTGAGGAAGACTCAGAAGTAGGAACTTAGTTGAGCGGGGAACTCAGGAGTAAGAAACGGCAATAATTAACTCCGAGTCGTTGAAATGGCGGTATTCCAAACTGTGGTACTTCTGAGAGCACCTTTATGGACGCGCTTAATTACGTTCTGAAACATAAATCCTTATCTATCTTAGATTTGAGATCTTCATGCACACAATTGTATGTCACAATTTTTGGCGCCAGATCGAAGTGCTCCACTTCTAACGAATTTGACGTTAACATGCATGTGCAGCACATCATGAGGACTACCTTCGTATTGATTAAACGTCACAATGGGTTGCGTTTGCTGCGTCGACGGCGTGGGTGCAGGTGCGACGGCGTCGGTAGTGATGCTGCAGTGAACGTCTTCGATTACGAACGTGGTCACCGTAACAAAGAGAAGCGCGACTACGAGGAGACCCCGAAAGCCCAACAACTTCACCCCATCCCTCCGCAAGCGGACTCCTCCGCCACTTCGAGTCGACGCCATGACCACGCCCCCCTTGCAAAGATTCTCCATCTCCACCAGTGATCGAGAACTTGCGAATCCGGCCACGACAGCCCCGGGTGCACGGGCGGGAGGTTGATGTCGATCTAGTACTGATGACTTAGTGAATTCAATATGTACTCAATAATTAAGCCAGGAAATGGAAACTGCACTCATCGATCCTGCCTATACCTCCACAGGACGGTCTCTCCTCCTTCCGTACGTTCCAATGCATATGCTAGCGATGAGGATGAAACTCCACGGGCAGAGAGAATCCGAGTACGTACTGAGGCTAAGTTAGCTGCTCTGGAACTGATCACCACATACAGCGGATTAATTAAGTTTCTGATCGATGAGTGCTGGACGCATTCTACGTACTTAGACATACCGAGAGTACAGGACTTCATAGGTACGGTCAGTAGTCCGGCGCGTTGGTGGACTTTAGCTCCACGCGGCCTATCTTGAAAGTACGTTCTCTCCGTAACTCACATATTCTAGATTTTTGGGACGTAGGAAGCCCGGTAGGAAGTCTGTTGAACATGGGTGCAAGTGAGGGGCACCCGAGAGGAATCAATTCTTACTGTAGAACAGAAACAAAATGCTCAATGACAGCCGAAAATCATGCAAACAAATGGGTCCCTCTTCTAAGTCATCGGCCGCGATTTATATATATGTTTCGAGTTTTGGCCTTACTTTCCGATTTTTTTCAGGTTTTGTTTTCGAACAAATAGGGAGGAACCGCATTGGAGTGTGACGAAAAATTCCAAGGAACAAGTCTAGTAAAAATACAGTCACCCCCGGGGGAAGGCTGCCTACGGTACCCACTGCCAGCAAGTGGGTTCTTGTACGTGATTCCAGGAGACTTTTGTTGCCTCCCTCCCGCAAAGCGTGTAAGGGAAACCTACTGAGGCTATTCCAGTAGGTGTCAAATTTTTCAAAGCGTGTTCTAGAGGGAGGCCGGGTTCCGGGGACATGCTTGGAAATCAACTCACTGATTGTTTCAGAAATGAATTTGATACGAATATACGATTCAATTGTTCCACATTACTTGTGTTCCAAGGTTCCAGAGTTGTGGAGCCTGGGGCTTATCCGATTGAGGTGGAAGCAACCGAGACTGACAGACACTCTTTTCTGCCCGAACTGGCTGCCTGGGTGGTCCACATGATGATTTTTCCCGTAAGAATATTTAGTCCCCTGGAGAGGAAGTCAATCCAAGTAGTTTCGTAAGTTTGTGAAACACACAATTTCCTTCCCGTTTTCAAAGTTAGTGATACCATGCCACTAGACTCTCGTACTTTAACCCTTAAACGACGGGCTCATAACCGTGGAAATCATCTGTTTTGACACCGTGTGAATTGTTGGATTAAAATAATGCAAAAGCACTCATTGGAAGTCAAACTACTGTAGATGATCTTCCCTTTCCCCACAAAATTTGGAGGATGAACAGTTGCATTTATGTCCTACACATGAGATTCTCTTGTCATTCATCAGCCGCAAAACGTCCACCTCGATGTTTAAGGGTTAAACAGCCACCCTTTCAGTACAAAATGCTTTAACTCCCAACGGTTGTAATGTTGTAATAAACCATCTACATTCTATGATTTTATTTTATTTTTTACTATTGAAAATTGAGTAAAAAAAAAACCCTTCAAAGTTTATTTTAGAATAGAAAATCCCTAACTATCTGCAAACTAAAACTCTTCATTACTTTTGATTCATTGATCAAAATGGAATGATTAAAAGCTTTTCACATATTTTGGCATCTAAAAAAAGTGATTTATTTTTATCTACCCGAATTGCCAATTTTGGAAGATAACTGAAAGTTATATATTAGGCCATAAATTTTTACTCACATTTTCAAATGTCATGAAATTTAGTGCATATGAAATATATTCCTTGTTCCCACCTTCTGTTAAGATTTTAACCTAAAATATACAAATCTCCAATCATATGTACCTGCTAGAAAATGCATGTTGGTATTTGAGGGGTTAATAATGAACGTACATCAAAGATAGGTTTAATAATCAAGTGCATCAAAGTACAAGATGTTTAATAAACAAATTAAACCAATATAAGTGTCTTTTGAAGCTAGTTGCCAAAAAAATTAGAGAACTCTAATGTTTTTGGCAACTAGCATCAAAAGACACTTATGTTGGTGTATTTGAAGATGAGAAGAGAAACTATTTGTACGAGTGGGGTAGTAATAGTTGAAGCAATCCATGTGGAATATGTAATTTAGGATTTATAAGAGCTTAACCGCTCATAGTTAAGTCAAAATCATGAATTCTGTTCAAAGTATAATTTCAGATCAAGCTAATTTTCATCTCCAAATATTCATTTGAGATTTTGAGACTCCAACTAAAAGTTATGGACAAATTTCAAAGAAGGGTTGGAAGGAAAATTTTGTTTGACATTCTCAAATACCATCTTTGAATTTTATCCATAACTTTTTATTGGAGGCTCTAGACCTCAAACAATTTTTGTAGATAAAGTTAGATTGATTGTCCAATTTTTTTTTGTTCAAAGTTTAAAAAAGAAATTATTCTACTATGCTGAAATGAGGTTTAAAATTCTATTTTGAGCACAATTCTTATGTTTGACAATGAGCAATGAAGTTTTCATCTTCAAATTATTCCATGCCCTTTGAGGATTTATAATGGACAATTGATTTCATTATAAAAATAGCTTCTTCACCCTCCATTCTCACCAAATGTCAATGAAGTAAGTCTTCCACATAGCCATGATAAAAAAAATTTGATAGTACACTGTAATTGAATGATTTTGGACATTTTCTTCTTTTTCAACTATTTGGTTAGGGTGCAAGATGCAAGAAGTTTAATCATTAGAGTTATTGTGCATCAGAGTTAGAATACACCTCTAAAGTTGGATTTTGAGCACCCCATATACTGACAATCATCCAACATTCCAACATAAAATGAGGAACAATAGGAAAAACTTTATGCTTAAACAAAATAAAATATAATCTTGGGGGTCCTTTCAAGATTCTAGGGCAACTCTTTGGAGGGTCCAATTTTTCTCTAATGTTTTGGGTGAATGAAAGTGGCCTCTTAAGGTTGAAATATAGGTAGCACAAAATGAAAGGTGATGCTTTTGGGTGGATATACCTTATGTGAGAAATACAATATTTTTGCTTAGAGTGTCAAGAAGTTCAATTGTAATGAGTGCCTTAATGTCTAATTGCAAATACTTAAGTTAATTGCAAAGTATTTTGGACTTTTGGACTATTGTAAGTTGTCTGCTAAAGTTTTAGCTATGCTTTAAACAACAAATCAATTTTGGCCCACCAATTTTTCTTGAAGTAATTCCTAGAATTCCTTCACCTTGGATTGTTAGTACAAAGTTCTATTTGGGAATTGTAGAAAATCTTGGTACCAATTTCAAATAACCCAAGCTTTATAGTTTAAAGTTTGTTCCAAGGAGGCAATACAAATAGGGATGCTTCCTAACTATTCCTACTTGGTCATTGCAACCTAAGGAATAGAAAATGAACCGTTCCTTTAACTGCATGTACAATTTGTTTATCTTCATGCAAAATGATAATTACTAAATTATTCTCTCCCCTCTTAAAGTCCACAAAGGTTGAGTGATTCCCAAATTGTATTTTATTTTATTTTAACCACTAAAGATTTTTAACTATATTCTTAGCAAAACGCTCCAAAACTATCATTTCTAGGACAAGTACCAAATTTTTTTCCTTAAACTTTTTTGAACACAAATAACCGTAGGATCTTGTAGTAAACTAGTCTGAGAACATGTGGAAAAAATTTCAGGAATTTCCACCACGTAGATTCCAAAATATTAGCATTTGAATTGGAAAAAAAACTTTTTTTGGCCCTGCAAAAACCGGGTGCTGTAATTCAGATGGTCACATGTGTATGAAAAAATGCCCCAAATGGTGGTCACTCTTTGGATTTATTCTTGAAGGCAAGCTGGCAACATGGTTGAAAATTTTCAGATCATTTGAAATTGTACAGCATATAGGAAAAAATAGTAAGTAGAAAGAAGTAGAAAATGATTCAAAACACTAAATTGTTAACAATTTATTCATGGAATTGAAAAATCCCAATCCCAATGGTTGTAATGTTGTAGTAAACAGTCTACACCTAATGTTTTTTTTTTTTTCAAAATATTTAAAATTAAATTAAATAAAGGGCTTCAAAGTTTATCTTAGAGTAGAGATTCCACAACTACGTGCAAACTTAAACTCCCATAATTTTTATCTCATTAATCAAAATGGAATTATTCAAAGCTTTCCATGTATATAAAGATCTAGAGAACCAATTTAAAATTTTAATTTAAAAAAAGAAGTGAATTTCAAGAAGTTTTTTTTCTGCGTGGGTTGCCCGCCGAGCAATGAAAACAACATATCATACCATAACTTTCTAGCCATGTAGTCAAAAGTTATGAAAATTGTTGGGCCTTAAAGCTACTCCTCGGGCACATATTGTGTAAGAATTTCAAAGAATAAAAATCAAAACTCCATTTGTAGTGAGCTGCCCAAAATTGCTACGTTGCCAAAAAATGCAATTTAGTGTTTTAGGGGTTACATTGTTGCAACTTGTAGTCTTTCTCCAAATTGGCCTCAATTGATATGCAACTCTATTACAGACTTGGCTTTTTGAGCTTCCAACTTGATCTTTAGCATTCACTGCCTTGCTTTTGTCTTCTTCAGAGGGAACCACCAAATCTTTAACCCCTAAAGGTTTTTGACTATGTTTTCATAAAAAGCGCTCCCAAACTGTCATTTCTAGTACAAGTACCAAATTTTAGAAAAAAAACATTTTTGGACACATATAACCGTAGGATCTTGTAGTAAACTAGTTTGAGAAGATGTGGAAAAAATTTCAGAAATTTCCACCGTGTAGATTGCAAGATATTAGCATTTGAAGTGACAAAAAACCTTTTTTTGTCCCTGTGAAAAACCGGGCAGCTGCACTTCACATGGTCACATTTGTATGAAAAAATGTCCAAAATGGTGGTAACTCTATGGATTCATTCTTCAAAGCAAGTTAGCTACATGCTTGAAAAATTTCAGATCATTTGGAATTGTACAACATATAGGAAAAACATAGTAAGTAGAAAGAAGTAGAAAATGATTCAAAACACTAAATTGTTAAGGATTTAATTATGGAATTGAAAAATGCCAATCCAAACGATTGTAATGTTGTAATAAAAAATCTACACCTTGTGTTTATATTTTTTTTCCAAAAATATTGAAAATTGAGTTAAATAAAGGACTTCAAAGTTTATTTTAGAGTAGAGATTCCATAACCACCCGCAAACTACCCACAACTAAAATTCCTCATAACTTTCATCTCATAAATCAAAGTGGAATGATTCAAAGTTTTCCTTGTGCACATAAATCTAGAGAACCAATTTCAAATTTTTATTTCTCTAGAAAATGATTTTTAAAGAAGTTTTTTTTGCTGCCCGGGCTGCCCGCCGAACAATGAAAACTACATATCATACCATAACTTTGTAACCATGTGGTCAAAAGTTATGAAAATTGTTGGGCTCTAAAGCTACTCCTTGGGCACATCTTGTGTGAAAATTTCAAAGAAAAAAAATAAAAATTTCATTTGTGGTGACCTGCCCAAAAATGCTATGTTGTCAAAAAACGGTGTTTGGTCCTTTAGGGGTTAACCTCCAACTTGATTTCAGAATCTTTTGCGGTGCAGATTAACTTCTTGTAATTTTACTTATGGCAAAATTGACAACTTTTACAAACAGGCTTGGAACCATTTCCTTTAATATCCTTGTTATTCATCTCCACACATATGCCATCCACAGCTCACAACTTAATAAATCACTCATACTTCTTTATACACAGTACGACACTCAAACCTTGAATTATTCACAGTACAACACTCAAACCTTGAAACTCCAGTTTGGTTTTCTCTCATCACTCATCCCACATCCCACAAACATGATATCCGTTCGCAAATCAATTCATAATGAACTGCCTTGCATACTGGTACACTCAAATAAACTCTTTCTAACTCTGGCAGATAACAACCAATCACAACAGGTCCCAATTTGAGCTCAACTAACAGACAACATTCAGACTTACACACATCCCAAACTGGATGTACTGTTACAGACTAAAAACACCAGTCATGCACAATTTGGACACACAGCGCACACCCTTGCACGATAACTTCCAACTTAATTAGTACTCAAATATCTTCAATTAAACTCACATTATTCACTTAAGGATTTCCAACTTGGACTCAACATCTTAACACACACTATCACAGATCAAACATCCAACTTGGTAACCTATACTTACTTCCAACTTCAACCAATCCCCACTTGGGCGAGCACTTGGGCCACACTAGAGCCACAACAATGCATTCATAAATTTTCAATCAGGTCCACAGAATATTTTCACATCAACATACTGATTCTATCTCATTCATACAACTAGGATTCATGTTCCATAACTTCCAGCTTGCACACAATTAGACTCTAACGCACTCATAGACTGAACCACGCTCATCAGCGCACATATTTTCAAATTTCTCATTAAACACTAATCACAGCACTTCTTTCAGCAACTATCCAGTGAAAAGATGCGACGCACCTGCTGGTTCAATCCCCTACCCCTCCCCCGCTCACTTTAAGAAAAATGAGAGCCATTGATCTTAAAAGAAAAATTTCCCTTCCCCCCTCCGACACCGTTGATCTGGATATGGGATATAATACGGATACGGGATACAAACATCTTGAGATACGATATAGATACACATACATACAAGAAGTATGGATACAAAACACACAAGTTATTTAACCCATATTGTTTGTCCTGATATAGGTTGGTTTGACAAATATAAGTATGGTTGGAGGGGGGGCGATTAAAATAAAAATTAAATACATTTTGAATTTAAATCCCAACCCAACCCCAAAAAATATATAAACAATTATTTAAATAAAATAATAATTGGACGGGGGATAATGAGAATTTAAAAAAAAATTAATTGGTGAGGTTTGGGGAGGATAATGCGTCCTCTGAGTGACTATCTGTTCAGAATACAGCATAGTCATTCTTTCAGCAATTACACATCATGCTCACACACACAAACCGATTTGATATGTAATTTCCCAAAAATTAATCTGAATTGGTGATCAAATCACTGTTACACTTGTTTAACAGTTTGCCTCATCAATCATCATACTCATCACTCTTCATGCAAATATTGACTAAACTTCCCATTAGCTTCCAAATCATGTCCTCACACATTCTTTCACCAATTTGTAACTCTGAACTCACACACAAACGTATTGCCATTCCTACTCATCATCACCACACATATTGTCAATCAGGGATCCATCTCCAACCTGTAGGGTGTACTATTTCCAACCAAGGCTACAATAAATTTTCAACCAAAGCTTAGAATGTTTTTTTTTCTCTTTTTCAAAGTTAAGACTAATCGAGTCATGACACATGTCTCAAAGCAGTGAGCAGAAAGTAGTTCTTGAATTGGAAGACTCTACATGTCAGCTATAGGTTTGGACAAGCTATCGGCTTCTGCAATTCATAGTAATTTCAATTCAAGGCCTAAAATTACAGAAAAAAAACCAATCCCCTTGATTTCTATCTTCCTATACGGCAGAAAATTTATATGCCTTACACTCATAACATTCAAGAGCTGTGAAAGCAGCTGCCTTCCCTCTGACGGAATGATGTCGAATATTCCACACCCAACATTAGCTAATAAGCCACGCGTCAATAATGTCAGACTTCTGCTCAGTGCCAAGGTCATGACTGCACAATCGGGTTACTGGGGTTGTAGGAGGTAGAACAAAATATACAGACAAATAATTATAAAGATAGATGGTCTGTCAAAATCCAAATAATTCATTCAGTATTATACCAATGAAATCCAACCATTTGCCATCAATAACTTACTTTGATTTCTTTCAGGAAAGAGAAGCTCTTTATGTACATATGGGGTGGTAGGAGGTAGAAAAACCCATGTGGGATATGTAATTTAAAGTTTGTAATTTCTCAACCGCTCATAGTTAAGTCTAAAGTAGGAATTGTGTTAAAACTATAATTTCAGACCTCATTTAGGCATAGTAAAATAACTTTTTTCAAAATACTTTGAACTAAAATAAGTTGTATAATCAAATTAAATTTCATCTCCAAAAATCCGTTTGAGATTTTAATCTTCCACTCAAAAGTTATAGACAAATTTCATAGAGGGGTTTGAAAGGATTGTTTTTTGACATTTTCATACATCCTCTCTGAAATTTGTCCATAACTTTTGAGTGGAAGACCTAAATCTAAAAAGGATTTTTGAAGATGAAATTTAACTTGATTACCAAACTTTTTTTAGTTCAAATTCTTTTAAAAAAAGGTATTCCACTATGCCTAAATGAGGTCTGAAATTATAATTTTAACACAATTCCTACTTTAAACTTAACTATGAGCGGTTGAGAAATTACAAACTCTAAATTACATATCCCACATGGGTTGTTCTATCTCCTACCACCCCAAGTGTATAGGAGAAAGCTCAAAAATAGATCGGGAATTAAAAACCGCCCCTGTAGGAGTGTTTAAAACAATGCAAATGGGATGTAGAAATAGAAATTACTTCATGTGGTGAGAAACTGCAAACCCATGTGTGATTTTAAGCTATTGAATAGGTGACATGGTTCATCATCATGTGTGATTTTACTCATAATAAAGACCTGAATTTGGTGAGTTCTGCAGAATGACTTTGAAATGTCAAAAAATAGTAAGAAAAATTGCAAAAACACATGTGAGGCTGAACCTCCCTCTATTAGAATGATTCTCAGTCACTCATAACTTCTTGGATTGATGTGAAATTTTAACCACACAAACTAGACTAGTATGCGCAACTTTTTCAAAAAATTTAATTAAAAACGGACATTGTATGAAGAAGAAACAAGACGCCACAGTTCACTGTAATCCAAAAATGTGGATTTTAAACTTCGAATTGCTTCCAAACATTCAAAACATTTTGGATTGACATGAAAATCTTACTACAACAACTAGACTTCAAGGGAAACATAACCCAATAAATTTTATTGAAAAAGAACATTCGATGAAGAAGATACAAGCCCCCAAAGTTTCAGCCATCAAATGCAGTTTTGTGGACTCAAATTGAACCTGTGAGCTTCGATTGGCTTCCAAAAAATCAGTAAATCTTGTATTGATCTGAAAATTTTAACACACAAACTAGAAGAGAGAACGCAAATTTTCCAATAATATTTATTGAATTTGGACATTATATGCAAAAGTTATAGCACTCTGAATTGGATTTGAAACTATGTTCAGAAACCCTGGGGTGTACAGCAATTACAATAAATTTTGATTTACAAGTGGGAGTGAATTGAATGGAAACGTACAGTGGATCATTCTTGGAATCATTGTTTCCATTTAAAGGCATGGTTAGGATCATTCTTAAACTCTTTGGCTCCATTCAATGGCATGTTTTGATTGATTATAGTTGCACCTATGAGCATTAATAGGGACCTATGCACCTCTCACTTTGAAAAATCAAATCTTATTCATTTCAAGTTAAAAAATTAAAATTAAAATTTTTACAGTTGTGTTCCTCATTTTTCTTTCTCCTACAAAATTTAAGAAAAACTTTGGGTCCATCCATTTTTGTACAGAGGTCTTTTTCCCCTTAGATGAGCGCTTTCTGAGCCTTCTACCTTACATAAAGAGCTTCTCTCTTCTACGAAAACTCAAACTAAGTTATTGATGGCAAATGGTTAGATTTTATTGGTATAATACTCAAAAAATTCTTTGGATTTTGACATACCATCTATCTCTATAATTAATTGTTTGTATATTTTGTCCTAAAATTAGCCAAAAAAATAGATCGCACCATAAATGTACTGCCATTGTCTCGGTCCTGAAGCTTACATTAATAATATGTGGATGCATTTCGTGGATGAAGACTTCAGAGAGGCAAAGACAGCCTCTCTGAAGGCTCTAGAATGTTATGCTGCTCCAAAACATGCACAGATCACTTAAGTGGTCGACAATGGGTGGTTCTATTATAATCTCTTTGACTTGGAATTCACTTCCAACATTGCACTTCATCACTCTTTTAACACTCAAACCTCATCTGCACATGCATCCCATAGATCTTCTGACTTGGACACACACACAAAAAAAAAAGAATACACATCCACTTTGATTGGGACTCACACTAGACAATCTCTCAACAGTGGGGCCCAACCAAGTTGCAAACACCAACCTAGTAAGAGCCCCCATCCCACTGGCGATTACCAAACAATTAGGAGAAGACCTAATTGCATAGCAAACCGCCAAAGAGGAACTACTTCATTACGTGACACCCAAGCTCCAATTGGACACTCTAACTTCTAATTGGCATCCCTACCACCTAAGCACATTCAACATCCCATCTAACTTGTAACTCCACAACAAAAACTATCTCTAAATTGGTCAAATAGCACCCGAAAACTACCATACTGGACACAAAACTAACAATCAGCATGGCAACATGAGATAGAAACATCCTTAAAAACACAAAAAAGAAAATCAAAATTGAACCAACTTAGAATTCTACATGAATGAAGATTGTGTATTACTTAATATAGTTTGGTCAATGGTTGATCTTTGAAGGCAATTCTCTATTTATCCCATCAAAGCCACATTAAAATATATAACAGCAGCTAGAATTGCACCCATGTAACCTAATAATTTGGTTGGAAAGTGGATCATGAGGAATTGAAAATATGAGCGAGACTCCAACGCAAAGATTTAAGACTATCAAAAAAATTTAGATAGATCGCAACTTGTTTTTTCTTACTAGTTATTAGTTATTTATTTTAATTAAGTATGCATTCAAAAGAAAATTACACTACATTAACATTACAATTTGAAGTTATAACTCACCACAAGGATCATTGTCACAATGAATCATATTAATCTCTTGAAGGTTTTATTAGAATTGTGGAGTATTGAATTACACTCTATTCACGTCTATGTCCATTCAAATTCATTATTTTCAAGATCTTTAACAGCTCAGATAAAGATCAGTTATTGGCTTATTGCACCGATGTTGTTTGGGAAAATTTGCAAAAAAATGAAATTTGGATACAAAATTTCCTTTGTCCAATTAGCATAAATATATTTAATTTAAATTTAAGACCATTGTCTATGAATATTTTGGATTTCTATACTCCATCATATATAATGCTTTAAATCAACTTATTATGTAGTCCAAAAGGGAGGAAGATTTACATTTACAAAAGCTACTTTGAAGGACTTTGGATAGCTATATTACTCAAAAATAAAGCCAATGCTACTAGGACAAAGTGTATTGTAGTGTTGCTACTTATTTGTTTGTGGATAAAACAATACATAGACATGTAGTTCATCTAAGAAAATTAAAAAAATATATATTTTTAGAATCTAACCGTAGGATATTATACTTTACTTGTCTAAAATCATGTCGTAAAAATTTCATGGAGTTTGCCCTACAAGTTTGGAAGATATTAGCATTCAAAGTTGAAAAAAAAAAAAAATTTGAACACTACCATTCAGTTTCAAATGACTTTGACCGCCCTTTGTGAAATTTTTTTGCACTATGGACTTTGAATTTTTTAAATTTTTTATTGAATAATTGAATTGAAAGTCTAAGAAAAAAATTTCAAAAGAAAAATGTTTGTTTTTCATTCTTTAAAAAATTGTCAAGTAGAAGTAGGTCCAAGATTGAAAGAAAAACTAAATCATTAATAGCCTTTAAGATGGGATTGAAACACAATAATCCCAATGGTGAGATTGTTCTAGCAAGAAAGCATAACCTTATCAAAAAATAAAATTGAAAAATTTCGAAAATTGCATTCAGAAATGAATCTTATAAGTTATTTTTCAAGAAGATGCCTAGATTGCCCGAAAACAAGATTGTTCATAAATTTCACATCACTATTCCAAATGAAATGAATCAAAGCTTCACATGTAGACAAAAATATTATCTATGAGGGAAAAAATAATTAATTTAATTTCACATTTTTTTGGATTTCTTTTTTTGCCCAATGAAGTGAAAATTATTTTTCAGATGGCATAACTTTTGCTCCCGGTCACCGATTGAAATAAAAATTATATTCCCACAAAGACAAGAAGTTTGTCTATCTTGTGAGGAAGTTTCAAAAAGTTTCATTAAAAATTGAGGTCCTAGGAACTTGCCCAAAATCCATTTTGTCCCCCGAGGGAACAATGATCCTTTAGAGGTTAAAAGATTGTGCTTGAAAATAGGACATTTACATGAGAATCGAAAGGGAGATGTGTGAATTTTTTTGTTTGGACACCCTAAAAAGGAGGTAGAATAAATGTATGCTAATATCTTACACTAATTGAATATTACACTGAATATCACATTAGATGACTTGAACAGGACAAACAAGCTTCAATCTAAGGTACATAAGGGTGATTGGTTGATTGCAAACAAGATTGATTCTTTTTTTCATCATATTTAGAGTGACAAATTTATCATTCACTATAACTTTTGAGTAATGAACCAATGAACTTGAATTTTTTTTATTGGAAATAGTTGTTTTGATTGTAGTCATCTTTTCATTTTTTAAATTTAAAAAAATCATTTTATATTTAATTTTCAATTTTGCTAATTTGTCGCATTTGAGATTTAGGGGGGTTTAGTACTAGGGAGTATTTAAAATTAATGATCTAGAGTTGAAATTTTTGTGATCTATTCCCATAGTGGACATGCAAGTTCTTACCAAGGGGAATCTAAAAAATATATTATTTTTTGTCCTCCATGTTTGTGCAAATAGGGCTCCCTAGTGTGCGTACTTCTAAACATTGAAGATGGTTTCCAATTCATTCTTTAGGTGAAATCTCCGAGAGTGCTATTTTGTGAGCCTTGGAGCATGATTTTGGGACCGAAAGAACCCTTGGGAGCTCTAGGGTTTGAAACTTTCAAAAATAAATTTAAATAAATTTGAAAATTTATATATATTAAACAATTAATTTTTCTATGACTTCAACACCTCTAATACTCCTATTGGGACGGAGAGGTCCTTTGTAGTGTTGGGATTTGAAATTTTTATATTTTTATATTTTTATATTTATATATTTATATTTTTTGTTGTTGTAGAAAGTCCCAAACCCCAAACTTGACAAGGGATCTCTTTGTGTTGAGAGGAATTTCTTGAAGTGACAAAGTTGCAAATTTAAAAAAAAAAATACAAAAAACTTTGTATATACTCAATTTTAGCCTATGTTGCGTTAGTCTCACAATTGTTTTATATTTTTTTTTGGAGCTCGTGTGTAGGAGGGTTTGGAGCAATGTTTTACTTATAAAAATGGTATTAGGTTCTCAAAAATTGTGGTCAATAGATGTTATACTAATCCGTTACAACTTGTATCCAATTCTTTGAAAGTCGAATTACATGGGCTTTTTTTTATGATGGATTGAAGTTTTTCTTGGGTGAATATACGATAACAAGTAGTGGTAACTTGCAAACACCTCATATACATCTTGTGGCATAATAATGGTTTGCTGTTTGGCATGGTTACATATGAGGTTTACCACCTCCTGAGGAATTTTTTCAAAAAATTTCAAAAAATTTCAAATTTTTTTGAACTATGGCTATGAAGTTTGATGCAAATATCGATCCCCAATAGGTATACTTGGACCTTCAATCTAAAGCTTCAGATTGATTCTCTTCTTTGTAAAAAAAAACTCTTAGTTTCAAATTTACATATGATGGCATGTTCATTTATCTCCATCAGTTTCAACATTTGAGAACCTTGGCTATTCTGTGTTTATAGACTAAACTCACGTATCTACTGCACAATGTGGAAAAATTTGTATCACAGGATATTGTTTCTACACCCTATTTTTTTGGTGGACTCCGTCTAAGATATAATGCTGATTTATTATAAATATGAGGACTGGTTCCACTTTGGTTATAGGTATTGGTCATTCTTCTCGATTTGCTTGGTATATATTAGGTTGTTGTTTGTATATAAAGCAACACACCTTTGGTTATACCTAAGAATTGATGGGTATTAGTACGTGTATCTCTATGTATGAATTGACGTTGATTTCTTGTCTATAACAAATCTGAATCTTAATGCCAAAATACAAGTATTAATTTCAAAAGGATATTAGAATCTACCTTGAATCTATCAAGGAAGTATCAAAAAAGCAATTTTTTTCCCGCAACCTTGTCACCTTCAAATCCCCTCTTCGTATAGAAAGATCCTTTGAAGGGTTTGGATTTGGGATTTGGAACTTTCAAATTTTATTTTTTGTTTTTATTTCTTTAATGAATTTTTTTTGCAACTTTGTCACCCCCCAAAAAAACCTCTCAGTACCAAGAGACCCCTTGTGGGGTTTGGGGTTTAGGAATTTTACAAAAAAAACATTTAAAGATTTTATTTTATTTTATTTTTATTTAATCGCAACTTTGTAATCCCTTGAAAACTCCTTTCGGTACCAAGATACCCATTGCAAAGTTTGGAGCTTGGAATTCTAAAAATAATTTAAATTTGATTTGATTATAAAAGAAATTTTATTGTTTATTTGTTTTTGCACCTTTGCCATCATAAAAATCTTTTTGCAGGGTTTGAAATTTGGTACACTAAAAAAATATTCTTTTAAATTAAATTTTTTTGGTGTATGGATGTATGTTGCAACTCCCTCCAAAAACCTTTAGGCACTAAGAAGCCCCTTAGGGTATTTAGGGGTTAAGACATTCTAAAAATTTATGTATTCTACAAGATGGTGCCTACCGCAGGTGTCTCCATCAATTGTCCAAAATATTCGTTTTCCCTTGGGATCCCTTTAAAGGCTTCATCATGAACAAACAAATTCACAAAAAGAAAACAAATGGGACTTGAGGTGGATTAAAATTGTTGCTTGCTAGTATGCCAAGCCAAGTGTGGGGTGCGTGTTGACATAGTCCCATGGCCATAGGTCCATGGTCATAGGGCTAAAATTTTACTATTAATATTAAAATTTTGAAATGTCTCCACTTTTCTCTTTGTTGGCTTCAAAAATTTTAATTTTTTTTCAGTCAACATTATGGACTTACGAAACATACGCTCATAGCTTTAGAGCTCACATTTTTAGGCTCACAAACTAGCATCGCTAGTGAAATCTCATCACCATCAAGCCCTTACAAATTGTCAATTTTTAGTTTTTATAATTTATTATTATTATTATTTTTAATTTTATTATTATTATTATTATTATTTATACCTCATTGTATCTATTTTCTATAACCACTTTTCTAGACAAAAACTTGACAATTGGTCATGACAATGTATAATTAAATTAATAGATGTATATAAAACTTCAAGGTTTTGGCCATGCTTGCAAGGAATGTAAATGAGGTAACCATCTCGGGAGGGTCACCTCCCCTTAAAATTGGATACCACGTGTGATAATGGGATAATTAAATGGGGGATATTTAGATTTTTTGATGTAATTTTTCCTCCCTTTCTTTAGATAAAAAGCTACCACTAGGATATTTGAACGATTGTCAAAATTCAACAACGACAAAAAAAAAGATAAGGCGACTTGCAATTGGCACATTTTATCCAAAAAGTGACCACAACGAGCCAATGACTAGTAATTGAGCGTACGAGAGATCTTAGGTGAATTTGTCGCCCTTGAGTAAGTTGACGCGCTGTCGCATTGTAAAAGTGAATGTTATGTAGAAAATGTGTTTATATGTTGTTAGAATGGATTTTAATATTAATAATATATTGAAAGATATGACATCACTCAATGTAGCTTCAAGGTGACACCTTCCCACTAATATAAACGAGAAAACTATAAAGAAGAGGGAACCACCGAAGAGCTTCATCAATTTGATGTAATTGAAATTTTCTTCATGTTACACTTTGGATTTTAGTATGTCAAATTGGAGGGGTGGCGGTGTTGAATCTCAAGATGAAGAGCCTCAATCAGAGTATGGATTCGAGTTTTCCGAGGAGTTTTCTTTGTCGCAACTATCAGATCAACTTCATCTACCATTGGGCCTTGCACCATTGCATAAGCGTCTATAAGAAGAAGTTGGGCTTTCTCCACCGCCGAAGAAACCTCGCGTGAAGCAACAATAGCATAGTAGTTGAGTGTATTGAACTTGATAGCAAAAAAATAATGTTTGAAGGGTGTTTTGAGGGTTTGAATGACAACCAATATTATTGTATGGTAAGGCCTATAACAAAGAGTTGTGGTCACTAGCATTGGTTAGAAGGGCCAGTTAATCCTTTAACCAAGGCTAATTGTGCAGACTACATTGCAACCACTATCAAATGCATCTTCAAATTTTTGTAGATGGAATGATATTCTTCTTGAGACTTTGTTTTTTACCTCTAATAGGCAACTGACAAGCCTTAGTTTTTTTGTTTTTTGTGTATAGAAGTGTTTTCAAATCTTAGTTTGAGTTTATAAAGTTAAAAGATAGAAGGTTGGAGATAGTTTACCTTTTTGTTGAATTTAAATGGCTTATGGCTAAGATAAAAGGGGTAGATAGGATTGTAGAAGGGTCAAAGGGGATAGCCAATGAGAAATTGAAGCCCATATGGCTTAGGCATGGGTTGATGTGACCTTTGGTAAGGAGTTGGGATTTCTTTCTTCTTTTTTATAGTTAGTTGGGAATGTACCGTGTATTAGAGGAGCTATATTGTGGTGTATATTATGAATTTTTGAATGAAGTTATTTTTTTGTTGTGATTTCAAAAAATTATTACTCATACTATTTAGAGCTTAGATGAAGAAGTTATGCTTGTTGGAATGAGAAAGAATCAACTACCAACTAGTTTTGAGGGTAGTAGCTTCGAGGGCTTGTAGAGATGTGGACATGATGCTTTTGGATTTGAGATATAAGTGAATTATATATAGAGAATTTATCTTTTTGTGAAGATTTAGAAATCTGAATTTGAAGTTAGGAAAAAAAATTATGGGCTTAGAAATAGAGTGGTGTTAACCCCTAAAGGACCAAACACCGTTTTTTGACAACATAGCGTTTTGGGGTAGCTCACCACGAATGGAATTTTTATTTTTTTTCTTTGAAATTTTCACACAAGATGTGCCCGAGGAGTAGCTTTAGGGCCCAACAATTTTCATAACTTTTGACCACATGATTAAAAAGTTATGGTATGATATGTAGTTTTCATTGTTCGGCGGGCAGCCTGGGCAACAAAATAAACTTCTTTAAAAATCATTTTCTAGAGAAATAAAATTTTGAAATTGGTTCTCTAGATTTATGTGCACAAGGAAAGCTTTGAATCATTCCACTTTGATTTATGAGATGAAAGTTATGAGGAATTTTAGTTGTGGGTAGTTTGCGGGTGGTTATGGAATCTCTACTCTAAAATAAACTTTGAAGTCCTTTATTTAACTCAATTTTCAATATTTTTTGGAAAAAAATATAAACACAAGGTGTAGATTTTTTTTTACAACATTACAATCTTTTGGATTGGCATTTTTCAATTCCATAATTAAATCCTTAACAATTTAGTGTTTTGAATCATTTTCTACTTCTTTCTACTTACTATTTTTTTCCTATATGTTGTACAATTCCAAATGATATGAAATTTTTCAAGCATGTAGCTAACTTGCTTTGAAGAATGAATCCAAAGAGTTACCACCATTTTGGACATTTTTTCATACAAATGTGACCATGTGAAGTGCAGCTGCTCGGTTTTTCGCAGGGACAAAAAAAGGGGTTTTGTCACTTCAAATGCTAATATCTTGCAATCTACACGGTGGAAATTTCTGAAATTTTTTCCACAACTTCTCAAACTAGTTTACTACAAGATCCTACGGTTATATGTGTCCAAATTTATTTTTTTCCAAAATTTGGTACTTGTACTAGAAATGGCAGTTTGTGAGTGTTTTTTGTGAAAACATAGTCAAAAACCTTTAGGGGTTAAATTATGTTTGATTTGAGGAAACGAGACTTTGACGGGCTATAAAAGTTGGACAGAAAAATGATTTGTTTTTGAGCCTTAGAGAGGTTATATAATTTTGTGTTAGCTTTCCAAAAAATCATTACAATTGTAGTTTGGAGCTAGAATGTAAAATTTATAGGCTTGGCAATGAAGGAGTGTTGAGCTGCCATTGAATTGAAGAGTGGAGACTTTGAGTGGCCACAAAAATTAAATAGTAGAAGATCTAAACTTGAAATTTTGAGAGCTTATAGACATCTATGTTAGCTTTTTAAAAAGCTATTACATTCTTTGTTGGGAGTTTTAAGCCAACTTTTGCACTCATTTGAGTTTTGGGTCTATTTTTCAAGGGTTTCAAGCGGCTTGTATTCGACTTACACAACTTCCAAAAAGCTTATAGTATTTTATTTGACTTTTATAATCTTATATAAGACATACAAATATTTATACGATTCCAAATATTCTACAAGATATATACAAATATTTATTCAACTTCAAATATTATGCAAGGTATATACACGTATGTATACAACTTAAATGATTGCACGATCTTGTATAAGTATGAAAATGACTCTTATGTTTCATATTTTCATAAAATATTATATTCCTTGTGTTTTATATGATCATTGACACATATCTATCTATAGATGGAGTATTGTTACTATACAATGTTTTCTTTCACTTGATTATTTGATCTTTTATACCTTTACCCAAATTTAATTGCAGCAAAAAATCTTGTGTTTTTCCAAAGCAAGCCTTCTCTATTTGACAACACTACTTGTACATGCAAACATGCTATAGATAGATTTGTCGATGTTAGAGTTTAGGAGCAAGAAAAATTTGTTAGTATGTGGAATGTATAAACAATCACAAAGATTGACATACGGGAAAATAAACAATCAATTGGAAAACTCGGCAATTTTATATAGATGGTAAGCACAATTTTATAAATTGGTTTTATTTCATTCCATTTCAAAAGGAAGTCAACAAACTTCAAATGTACACAAAACTCAGTGACTACCTACAAAGACATGTATAAACAACAACAATATATGAACACCTACTAGGACAACTAATTACCTTGCCACCTACTAAAAATTACAACTATGAACTTCTCAAAATGTTTAATATCAATATACTTGCAAAATTAATTAGCATACCACACAAAGCCAAGCAAAGAAATATATCCATGAAGTTTACAGCACATTTAACACTACCCAAAAGAGATACTTCATCCACTCTACTCTTTCTAGAACCTACAAACTGAGAAGCCACCATATCCAACAAAAATCTAGTATTTTTATTAGAACTTTGAAATATTCTTTCTAAATTCCAAGAAAAAACTCAATTATTTAGTTTCTTATTTGGAAGCATAGCAAACTATCATCTATAGTCAATGAATGTGCTTAGGTTGACCTACCTGTATTCATTCAAATAAACATTTTAAAAAATATTAAAAATAAATATCATTCTCCCCCTATTCATGGCTATAGTTGTATACAACAAGATTGTGCCAAAGAATTACCCCATTTACTACAACAAATGAATTTGTATCCTCAAAGTTGCATTTTCCACCACACCAATATATCATAAAATTCCACTTCATTCAATTGATACACGAACATCATTAATGAGGAGACCAAAGTTGGAGACTTTAACACATCCCAATTTCAATAATACATTGAAAGAACCTCAATTGCACTTAAATCTGCAAATCAATGTAAAACTCCTCTTATTGGCATACCACCTAATAGATCAATTTTGAAGGTGAAGATGCATCTTTCAAGCCATAAAGATAGACTTTATTTTTCACCACAATCACTCTAAAAGTTCTACACGGAAAACACTAAATCAAAGCAAAACAAACACAAATACAAAATACTCATGTCATCTTAAATCACAATTCCAAATAAATGACCTTTTGCACCACCATAGGGTCAAAATAATCCTTAGTCTAACTCTAAGTGATTGAAAACTTTACATCTTCACCAAACTAGAAAATAAGTCAAAAATACTTCCATCACAAACAATGGATGAATAAATTATTATCTTTATTGGCAACAAGAAAAGGATTCCAACACACTTTAGCATACATAATTTAGATACCATATAATTAGAACATGAATATTTAAAGTTCTAACTTTAAGTGTATTAACTGCTAAAAGACCAAACATCGTTTTTTGACAACATAGCGATTTTGGGTAGCTCACTATGACTATAATTTTTATTTTATTTTCTTTGAAATTTTCACACAAGATGTGCCCAAGGAATAGCTTTAAGGCTCAACAATTTCCATAATTTTTGACTACATGGTTAAAGAGTTATTACATGATATGTCATTTTCATTGATCGGCGGGCAACCCGAGCAACTGAAAAAACTTCTTTAAAAATCACTTTTTAAAGAAATAAAAATTTAAAATTGGTTCTTTAGATTATATATATATATATATATATATATATATATATATATATATATATATATGGAAAGCTTTGAATCATTCCATATTGATTAATGAGATGAAAGTTATGAGGAGTTCTAGTTTGAGGGTAGTTATGGAATCTCTACTCTAAAATAAACTTTGAAATCCTTTTTTTAACTCAATTTTTAATATTTTTGAAAAAAAATATAAATATTGTGTGTAGATTGTTTATTACAACATTACATCCATTGGGGGTGACATTTTTCAGTTCCATATTTAAATTCTTAACAAAATAACATACTGAATTTCAAAATTTAGTGTTTTGAACATTCTCTACCTCTTTCTACTTCCCTTTTTTTTCCTATATGTTTTACAATTCCAAATGATCTGAAAATTTTTAAACATGTAACTAACTTGCCTTGAAGAAGGAATCCAAAGAGTAACCACCATTTTGGACATTTTTTCATACAAATGTGACCTTGTGAAGTGAAGCTGCCTGGATTTTCGCAGGGACAAAAAAAAGATTTTTGTCACTTCAACTTGCAATCCACACAGTAAAAATTTCTGAACTTTTTTTCACAACTTCTCAAACTAATTATATACAAGATACTACGGTTACATTATTTCAAAACTGTATTTTTTCTAAAATTTGGTACTTGTTTTAGAAATAACAGTTTTAGAGCGGGTTTGGTGAAAACATAGTCTCTGACCTTTAGGGGTTAAAAATCTAAGCATACTGAATTCCAAAATCAAACAATAATCTCTCCAAAACTTTCATTATTTTGATTATGTCCCTTCGAGTTGTGATTGACCCTAGAATTCTAAGGCCTACTCATTGCCTTAACCAAGGAGAGGCTTCTACACTGTATTTGAAACTGCATTCCTCCTCATACCTCAGTGTAAAAATGGGAGAATTTCATTAGTAATTCACGTTCTCAATTCAGTGATGAGCATCCTCAGCTTAAGCTATTTGATGTCTGTTTGGTTAGTTTGGTTTGTTGGATACAGTGAGATATCCTACATCATGCGTCCCAGTCACGTGCTTGGTAAGGTAGGTGGCTCAAAAAACTACACTTTAAGGCCTGTTCGACCTTTTGTTGGTTTCCAGATGTCCAAAAATATTATCTCTTATTTTTCACCTGCAGAAAAATTGATGCAGAGTCTAATACAAGTGGTTTCATATTTTTTGGAGCATTTATGAATTACTTGTGAATTTTCAAAAAATTCCACTGTAGGCACCTATTTGTGATCCTAAGTCTTTTAAAATTCACTCATGTACAGTCTGAAAAAAAAAATGGCTTGACCAAAAACAAACACTGCAGCACTTAAAAAGTTATCCACAAGGTTCTTAAATGCGACCCTTACTAAACTTAAACAGATCCTACGTTCTTTCTAGCATTTGTAAGAAGACAATTGGACAATCAATTCCCATTTTGAAAAATTAAATGGATATGCTTTGGCTTTGAAATGAACCCTCCCTGGCTCTTATTCCATCCATAGACAACCCTTAACTATGCAACACTATACACTACACTAAGAGAGAGAGATTGGCATTCCATTTTAAAATCATTTAGTCTCCATTTCACAGCTCCCTACAGGACTGTCTGAAGAAGAGGGTCACATTTTGAGCCACCGCTCTTACCATCGGAAAGCTACCAGTGAGGAAGGAGCGATGCACGAGCTTTGTTTCGCGACGTTGTGATCAAGAAAAGAAAAGTTCTTGAATTTAGAAACTTTTATGGGTAAGGAAACTAGAAAATTGACTTTTCTTTTTTATGACTGTTGCAACGGCACAGGGCATAGTACCGGTAGTTCAAATGATATTACCATTACGACGCAGTCATAAAATGACATAACGTTCAAATACACAATCTGCCTCTGCCAGATAGAAATTCGTAATCCCAAATGAAAAATTCTGAGGACTAAATGTGAGCCCACAATCTGACACCCGAAGAGCAATGAAGCCTCTTCTCTGCAGATAACAGGCACGGTATTTCTTCTACGGAACCTCATGACGAATTGTGAGACATGAGAGGCTTGAAAGGCCTCTCCCCACATCCAACTTAAGCTCCGACAATGCATTCTCGGCACCAAAACCCTGAACCCTAACCCTAATCTTAAACCTACACTACAACTGAAAACATATATATACAGCGGGGTCTGGAGTCGGCACCCACTCTCAGATGCTAACTAATTCACCCACCGACATCCATCTACGCATCCTCCGAATCTCACATGACAAGTCATGTAAACCAACACACATTGCTTCATATATGAATAGGCAATCTGAAGTCAGGGAGTATGCAATCACAAACCCTAGACAAAGAAACCCTTCTCAAAAAGAATGTCGAATGTCCCAGCAGACAGGTCAACACACACTCATAGAAGGAGCAGCATTGGTTTGAGGCTGGGCTATGAGTAATCTCTGCTTTAGCCGACACCCACTCCGTTGAGGGAGACAAAGTGGTAACGCCTCGCAGCCAAAGCAACCAGAAATAAAGTGCAGAATGAAAAAATCCAAAAACCGCCTACAGCAAACAAAACTCCACCCACATCAGCAATCTCCTCCTAAAACGACGGAAAGCACACTCCGAAGCCGAAACTAATATCTTTAGATGAGAAGAGGCAGGCAAGGGTTTATATGACGAAGAATTAGGGTTTCAAGGGGTTTAGGTTCCCGCATCCGTTCTCCTGGATTGAGAACGTTGGACGAGTCATCGAGAACAGACGTGGACTACCCTTCCCTCTGAAAATTTCTTACTTCAACTTGATTTCTCGTGCACGTCAGTCGTAGCCGTCATTTGCATTGGTTTTCATGATTTTGGATTTCTATTTGCGGTTTTAGTAGCACACTACTTGGGTTTTTTCACAGCGGATTGCGAGTCCTCGTAATTTGAGAGTGTCTAATTTCGAGATTGGGAACGGTGGGCGGAGTTTTAATTCAGAAGATTTAGTGCGAAGATTATGTACTTTGATAGTTTGCAGTAGATTCTGATGACAGTGCCGATTAGTTTCTTAGACGGAAGTCTTAAGTCAGTTGTCCCAGAAGTTTCCAATTCATTGGCTGGAAGGAACAATGGAATTGAGTGATTTCAACGCAAGGCAAAGCTAGTTAGTGTTTGGATATTGGAGACATGATGAAGATGGCGTTTCTGAAGTTCCTGAATTTGACGAGCTAGTTCTGTAGGCTACGAATCTTCTGAATGATGAGTTAGCTATTTTATTTGGATAATTAACGACATTTATTACTCGGATTCTGCGGTCAGTGCAGACGAAGGGAACAGGGAGTTTCGGGAAGCGCCGAAACAAAACGCACACCTTGTGCCGGCGTTGTGGGCGCCGGAGCTTCCATATCCAGAAGAGCCGGTGCTCGGCATGCGCGTAGCCTGCCGCAAGAATCCGAAGCTGTAAGTTAATAAAACCTGACTCCATGCCTCTTACATTCTCAATAGCGCAGTTCTTGCAATTTGTATATTCCAAGGATGCGATGGATGGGTGTTGAGGAGACAGCATTACGAGCAGTTTCTTCAGGAACAAAATTGCAAGGACTGCCTTACTGAGAATTTTGACTTGATCTTGGTGTAATCTTGGTGTCCTCCGAGCTAGCTTATAAGTCAGTTCTAGCTACTGTGACAGTTCTGAGGAAGCATCTGACGTAGTATATTGAAGAGGCCCTACGGAAATGGATTCTACGATGCTGCATGTGTGGATTATGTTTGTATGTTCACAGCAGGTGGCTTCTGGTATGAATTTTTGGATTCCGAAGGTTGAATTTTAGTTGCGATCACCCCGTTGGAGTCCTAGTGCCTTGAAGCTCTTGAGCATGTCACCGCGTAGCCGATGGGACGATGTCTTAGACACTTTGGTCGTGGCTGTTCGTATTTGTTTGTTGACTGGGAGGATGGTGCAGATAACTGGAACGTGAAGGCTATTAGGAGAAAGGCCACTGGAGCCGGACGTATGCGCCATCTCCGCCACCTTTCCCGCAGGTTCTCCAACAACTTCAGAGAGGGTACGTCATCCCTTCTCCCTTGCTGTCATCTTTATACCCAAGCTGGAAGTAACGCAGATCAAAACTGTTACAATTGTAGCCAGAATCTTTGTATTTGTGTATTCTTGTGGAGGCTGTCACCTTGGAGTGTAATGTAGGTTGTGAGGATGCTGGTTACGTATTTTAGTTTTCATGCTTCACCAACAAAACAAATTGATGACTGTGTGAACTACTCTCATTGCAATTTCTGAATGTATTGTATCTTCTTTGGACTTGTTTTTCTTCGAATCTAGCATTAATTTACTGCTCCTTGCTTAATCTCACAGGAACTCGAGCAGCTCCTAGGAAGACAGCCGCGTCGACCTAGAACGATCTTGGGAGTCTTGTTGTGGAGATTTGATCCTCATTAGCCCTTGACGTTGTTTGGGTTCCTTGTTGACGCATGTAACTATGAAATCATGTAATGGATGCACGGCGATTCGCCAACTTGTTGCCAAAGGACACGCACGGTGTACTGTGTAGAGTATTGGAATATCTTGGGCAGTATGCTTTTTAATTGGATACCTCTCGCTGTTTTGACTCCTCGAATTTCTGTATTTCTTGCATTTCTGTTAGGCTCTGTCCCACAGAAGCAGAGACTACCCGACGACCGACGATTTCAATTTGAGTGTCCCACTTCCAACAGAGCCCCCGTTTACACTGCAAGAAGATAGAGCATCTCATTCCTTTCCTCCCAGTACCGTCCTTGTTGATCGATGTGCTTGTAGACATTGATTGGCTATATATCTGTCCTGTGAGCTTCAAGATGTAGAATTTGTGGCATTGACATGAATTTTGGTAAGTTCAACTGTGTTTTGGGAGTCAGGTTTTCATTGGAGAAATCATCTGAATTACGCGTCTGCCGCATCTTCTGGCGTGCTTGAATGGAGATTACATCAGATGGCTTTTACTGTGGATCTACAATCCCTTAAAATCCTGTGCTTTTTTGGTGGGAATATCATTAGGTTTCAAAATAAGAGTGCTACAACTTAATATATGAGGGAGTGTTGAGGTATTTGATTTTTCATGGACTAGGCACTTCCATAAAGGTCCATGCTAATGAGCAAAATACTTCTTTGAAATATTACATGGAGATAAATTCTCTTAGAGCCTGGTCGAATTGGTAAGACATGCTACTCTACCTGACGAAAATAAAACTGACCTGAGCATGAGTCCAGTATTCAGGTAGTAACTAGTAACCAACGCAGGAATTCAGTGAGTTCTATTGAAGCTCCTCATTCTCCTATTAAAGTATATTAGGGTTTCGTTCCTTCTCTTGCTCATGTAAGTTAGTAAACGTGCTAAATTCAGTGAGAGCGCGCGTTTCCTTCGGAAATTCATGAAGAATGTTCCTAGATTCATCGTGAAGACATGACTGTATTAGATCACTTGGTTCATGTGAATGTTCTTCCTCTTTCTTTCCGTCACATGATGTCTGGCCTCATGTATTAGTGATGCAAACAACTCTTGAAGACCATGCGCCATGACTTTCCTATGAGGATGTTCACAAGGCTTTCATGGATCTGAAAGTGTAGTAGTTAGAGATGCAACTTCCATGAGGTTATATCACACATGAGAATTATGCTGAACATTGGATTGCAAGGTGGGCGTTGTCGTGAGGGCGCTATTGTTTTGTCCTCTGATTAACCATTGCATAGTTTGGCAAGGTCGTGGAGGAGAAAGATGGAACCAGGGCCGGTGTGCAGGCTTGGATACAGACCTCGGATGCTCATATGCTACCTTTGCGGGCGGGAATACGGCAGCAAGAGGTAATCAACGTCACTCACATGAATTTCACTAAAATGTTACATTCGAAACAATGAGTGTCATAGTAGTATCAGAATGCAAAATGTAAAAATGCTTCCAACCCTGCAATGGGAGGACCAATAAGAGGACCTGTAAGAGGGTAAATAGTGGTGGGTACCTGAACATCACATCTTCTCTCAATTTCCTGCTTGACAGTGGTAGATGATGGGTGTCTATTCTTACAAACATGAAGGTGAGTTTCCACTGTTGAAAAAGTGAAGATGATAAGGGTAAGGCTCCACTGTTGGAAGCATGAAGGTTAGTGTCCAATCACAAAGCATGAAGATGAGTTTATCATCGTTGAAAATTGTTACTTTCAGTAGTGGAAGAGTCTTTGAAGGATATCATTGCGTCACATGAAAAACTCTGCCCTATGATGATAACCTCCAACGATGGAAGTGACTACTGTACTCTGAAACCCACTCATGTGATCCACAGCAAATGTAATATGAAACCCTAATCTGAAAACATGAGTAAACTCTAACTTCTTCTGTTGGAAAATGCAGTTTAAGTATTCACATTCCACAATGCCAGAAGAAGTGGTTGATCGAAGAGGAGAAGAGGCCCAAGAACGAAAGGCGGGCTCTACCTCCTCAACCTAATGCCGAGCAAGCCATTGGGAGTGGTGGTGCCCGAGCACTCGAGAGCTTCAATGTTGAGTAAGCTCATTAACCCATTAAAGACGACAGATTCATGATTTAAAATTGCTCATTTCGATTGGTCATATTGTGAAAAGTATACATTACATGTAAAAAGTCTTCATACCAGTGTAGATTGATTGAAGAAAATAGCATGTGCTGGCTCAAAGAATTAATGTTTTGAACAGAGAGAAATCCCCATATTAACACTTCAAAACTGTTGAAAAACATCAGGCCGCCAGAAAGTGGTCTCCTTCGTCCTTAAAGGGTAAGTAGAGATAACAGGGCGTGAGGGTACAAAAATCAAGGAGGACGAAATTGAAAAATGCAAGATGAAAGTGGTCAAGCATAGAATCCAATAATAAACCCACTCCACTTGTCATATGATCTGCATGTTAGACTTTGATTCCCGCGCTGTTTCTAATGTTGTCCGTTGTTTGCCTTCCAATTTTTCTCTACCAGTCTCTACATCAAATTCTGCATCAAACTCAAGACGACTTAATGGATTTCTCTCTTGTATTGCAGAGCTTATGCAGCATTTGAGCAGACTTTGGAGCAATGTCCTAATTGTCAGAGACGTTTCTTGCCCAAACCCTTCAAGACTCATCAGAAAGGCTGCACTGCAGCAAAACCGGCCAAGCCCGCTGGCACAGGCCTCATCAAATTCTCACTCACCAACAGACTCGTTCCTGGTGCTGTCGCTGGGTCCATGCATGGAAAAGCAAGTGGGTATTGTTCTTCTCTCATGACTTCTCAAGTTTAGAGCCTCAAACCGCATTTCCCACAGATTAGTAATCTTGATCTTCGTAGTAGTTTTAGGTACTTGTTGTCAATCACATACCTAAATCCAGTAGGAGTAGTCTGTAGAACTACACTCACTACAAACTCTGTAATCACAATGGTTGAAGGCCCAACATTACTTTTCGAATATCAATTTCATTTCATTGGTGCAATTTAGAGCGCCAGAATAGTGAAACTCAACCGTGCGAAGCTCTAAAGCCTAGGATTTAATGTAGATTTAGGTTTCAAGGTGTCCATCTTGGAAATTGCAGATATAGTGAATAATCATTCCTCCAATATGATGAAATTGATGTTTTCTTCTTATCAATTCAGTTTAACCTCAAAAAGTCCAGAGTCTTCTCCCGAATTGACGATTTGGAAAAAATCATTATAAAGTACCATTTGGAAGAATATTTTGGAATTGATATACAAATGAAAGTTGTAGATTTTGAAATTTGAATTCCATCCATACGGTTAAATTCACCAAATGCTATCACCAATTTTTTCTTATGAATTTTGAAAGGGAAAATTTAAAATTCCTTCAAAATCTGCTTACAAGCAAAATATTATCATTTTTGGAGTAAAACTTATTGGAATGGGTTTCAAAGGAGGTTCTCTTGGCATGGTGATTTTTTAGAAGAATTATGTGTTCTTTACATCTATGACTTCATTTTTGAAAATCCAGTTTTGAACTAGAGTCAATGCAATTTTGGCTTGGTCAACCACTTGACATACTTCCACATTTGTAATTTTAGAAAAATATGTACTCTAGTGACAAAACTCCGACCAACAGATAGGACAAGAACTTAATAAATATCTCCACAAATTAGAATGACTTTCATCCAAGCAATAACGAAAAAGAAACAGGAATATGAATCTGTTCATCATCCATAAATTGGACGTCGGAGTGCTCCAGGGTTAACTCTCCTTCACAGACCTTGTCTATTGCATTGTGTGCTGTACATTTAATTGACCTATTTTATTTTAGGGGGAGAGTGTTTGTTTCAGTAGTCTTCTCTCTCTGCTTGCAACATATCTGACGAGTGCATTAGTTGTGTGGCAATTCTTGCCAATTAATAGTACATGGATTGAGTCTTTCTTTATTTGTGTAATAGATAATTCCATCCAAAATCCAAAACTAGAGTTCGTTGTTCATCTCCATTTTACCTCCAAATAATTGAAACAAATCACTACTTCTATTACAGTTTTACTCCCATGCATGGTCGTACAAACAATTACATTCAATTTCATCTACTGTTGAGCTGGTGTCTTTCCATGAGCGAAGCCAACTGCGCCTTGGTGGAATGCGTCTTGAATTGCTAGACTTTGGTGGATTGCACAGATGGCAGCAAAAATTTCTTGACCAGTGGAAACTTTTGACATTTGTTGAATGCACAGACTCATTCGTTCTTTGATGAGCTACCTCTTAACCAACTTTGAGACTCGCATTTTGTGCCACGTCTTGAGCTCTTCAGATTGAGGTACCAACAGCAATTAACAGCTGAAGCCATGGTTTGATGCAGAGAAGCCACCTTCACCTTTACGCCTTTGTCGGCCTCCACCGAAGTCGAAACCCCAGCTGAAGTCGACTCAGAGGCCCACATGGACAGGTGCAGGTGGATCTCCACTTGATGAAATGGAGGACAAACAGCTTCCCCTTGTGCGGCATAAGCCCAGTGCGCAAGAGTGGTGCTTGCAAGCGGAGACTAAATTCTCTTCTGGAAGAGGCACAAATCCGGTATGCGCATTAGTTTTTGTTGGGAAAAGTACCTTAGTTGGTGACAGGTCTCGTCCTTTTGGGGGCTAAGGTTACGAAGATACCAATAAAAATCAATGATCTGATTTTTGGACCAACAGGTGCATTCTTCATTTCTACAGTGGTCTAGAAAGTGATCCATCAGGCATTTTTTGACTGTGGCGTCCTTGCACGGCTAATGAAGATTGTTTAGTGAACTTGGCATAACCCCAGTAACCCTGAAAGGACGAGACCTACCACCAAGGTAGTCATCCAAAAATGACCCAATTTTTATTGGATAGGCGCATTCTTGTTTCTACAATAAACTTGAAAGTCATCCATCAAGCCCCTGGAAAACATTCACGATGCCCTTCCTATATTACAATGGCATTGGTGACTTCAAAGAAAGAAATGAAATCATTTAGGGAGCTAGGAAGGGAAGGGGGCTAGAAAGCCTAGTTCAGAGGTATTGAATGTTGATGATGAAATGAAATTTGTATATCTATTAGCACAAGAAGCAAATGGAATCATTAAAAAGGTTCTTGGGATTAATCAACTTAACAAAATTCATGTTGAAGATAATCCCTCGTTCAATATGAAGAGGCATGTAATTATCCTTAATATGAGACTTGATAATATGGTGTTGTTTTAGACCCATGATTGAGCATGAATGGACAAGATTCAATTATTAAGGTTATTGGTTGGTAACAAGAACATACAATCTCATTATGAAAATAATTTTTGCAACTTAGAATGTTGTTTCTCATAACAAGCCTCTACTTCTTGTTGCCTCTAGACTCATTCTAGTTTTGTCAAGAATGATGAGTGATGCTTTGGGGCTTTATTTCTAACACAAAGACATAGGAGTGACAAGAGATGTTTTTTTGCATAACGAGGTTGTACTTTCACATAATTGGACATAACTTCAATGCTTGAGTCTTCTTCAATATTTCTCAATCACGGGTTTAAAAATGACACCTCATCTCAAAAGAAGGCAAGTTTAGTCAGATCTCTATATCCAATGCTAGGTTGTCACCTCCAAGGAACCAGAAGTTATGATGTCATGATAACATCCTGAGGGTAGCAATTGCTGGAATTCGACTCACTAATGGCAGCTTTGTTTAAATGATGTAGCGCTTGCACAAGAACAGCCAACCAGGCTCCAGAAACTCCTTCCAGAACAGAAATGGAATCATAAAATCTGCTCCCAGATCTGTTGGTATGTCTGCTTTTCTAACACTGCCTCCTTCATTGTATATCTTCCTAAAATGCTTTGCTACACTAGCTCCGATCAATTTTGATATCTTCAGGACATCCTTTAGAATGGTAAGTGCACCCGTAATTTCCACTGACTGGAATTTGGACAAGGGAATAATATGTGTGTCTTTTAAGCTAAAGTTGAACTTCAACCCCAAAATGGAGAGATATTGACTTCCTATGTTCACTTGAGTCATGATAAGTGCCATTTAATTACCATACTTTGCTTGCCAGTAGTGCTCACATTTTAGGTGTTAGTATTTAGGCAGTGCTGGCAATGGGTGCTTATACCTCAGTACTGGCATGACACCTTATGAGATCAGAGTCAACAAAAAGTTGTTTAAAGCAAAGTCTTACCAAATCCGAGCAAGTCCAGCAAAATCAAAGCTCTCACATACTCTCACATGTGATGACAATGGCTTGTTGTCTTGAGAAACTCTACCTTGATCGAGTTGAGCTCAACCTTGTTTAAGAAATTACAAGGATTCCTCACAGTTGGCTCACAATGAACCCTTGTGCAACAAATGTAGACTGCAAGAACACAGTCCTGTGAATGGTAACGTATCATGGTGTGAGGACCATGTACCCTCAGTGCCCAGTTTTCACACGGGATTCAAACTGTATTTCAAAACAACGAGACATCCAAGTGCACAAAGCTCAAAAACGAGGACTAGTGGAGAGTGCCAATCTAGCTCTTGACCTTTTCACAATATAATACGGTTACTTCCTTCCCACACTCCTCCTGGACTTCATTAACATGAAGGGAAGGGGCATGGCGTGGCAGAAGCAGGTGGTGACAACGCAACTCTCGTGAACACATTTGGAGAAACATGGAGAACGCACAGGTGCAGGGAGAATACCAATGTAAGCTTGCCCGTGCCTCGGACGACTCACCCAAATCACAAGAGCAGTACCCACGCAGCAAGAGAATGGGTCGTGCCAGCGTCCAGCGCCCCTGCAAATCCACGGCAGATCAAGCCTTCCACAAACGGCGCCTTCCGTTCGAATTCTCAGGTGCCCCGCAGCAGACAGTCCGTCACTGCTCTCCGCTCATCCCACGTCGAGCGGGCGCTGGATTTCGTCTCTCTCGCTGGGAAGACTTCGCCAGTTTCCAAGCAGCGGCGTGCTGGCGGTACAGGCTCGCAGGGGACGACACGAGACGATCTGCAGAGGCAGCACCGCAGGAGCTAGCCCCGGGTTTAATTAATTAAGCTTAAACTTAAGTTACGCAGTGTCTGGTGGACGTCAGCTTGACAGATTGCAATGGAGTACGCTTAATTTATATATTTAATTCATTGTAAGGTTGTGTATACTATTTTAGATACAGAGAAGTCGCTCCAATCAATGCAATTATTACACTTATATCGATCGGACTGTATGTGTCACAGGAGAATTCCAAAATGTCCATCTAAGGACGGAGAATTCCATAATCTGAGAATTCCATAATCAGTGTCCAGTGATGATATATACACTGAATAGGGGTATTAAGGGGACCAAAAAAATTAAAGGGACTTATTGTAGAAAACTGTAGATGTTTGAAACATGATGTATACCCCCTCCGGACACTTCCATGTACAGTAAAGGTAGATATTTATATAGTGTGTAATGCCAATTAATTAGTATGGGTCCCCTTGAAATCCCCATTCAATGTACACTAATTAGTGAAATTGGTTTGCTTTAACAATTAGGTTGTTTTCACCATAAAAGACTTATGGGAGGCAATCCATTATTTATCGGTCTCCCATTCTCGTGATGTAGGTTGCTTTCTTTCCGTTCAAGAAGTAATGAGCAACCATAATTTATGGCAGAATTCCGATGCAATTGTTGTACATTATGATTGGCTACAAGACTTTCAATATTGTAACTAGCTCTTGTTGAATTTGGCAACCATTCCTTGGTTGGAAATAGGAAGGTCTACATGATTGGTACAAGTAGAATAGAATCTTCAGCTAAAAAATTCATAATAATTATATTTTGAGATAAAGTATTGAAAAATTAAAGAAAACCTACTTAATTCTATTTCTACGTAAGGAAAAACTTCTCCAACAAAGAAAACTTGCCCTGTAGATATGTATTTGCTTAAGTAGGCAGAAATGGGTTGCCACCCTTATTACTTGTCAAAATGGAGGCACATGCAATTCTCTAAACCGGAGCCATGAACCAAGGCACCAACCCATACAACACACGTGGTTCCTACATTATTGCATCCTTGTACATTAATTGTACATATTTATATAGTGTAGAATGTCGAGAAATTAGTGAGGGACAACCTAATTTCACTGTTTAGGGTAGAATGGGAATGGAATTCATTTGGACAGAAAAAGGACATTTAAGTTTACATTCCAATTTCCTTACTGGACATTCTCATGTGGGTGGGAAACGGCACAGATTGACTGATGATAGCCCACTGTCATTTCAATTAACCCCTAAAGTCCTGTTGTCCCCTCGGGGGACAAATGGATTTCGGGCAAGATCCTATGGTCTCAATATTTTTTGTGATTTTCTGAATTTTTTTTTGTGAAGATAGAGATTCACATTAGCTTTCTTAAAATGTAATTTTTATTTCAATCGGTGCCCGGGAGCAAAAGTTATGGCACAAAAATCCCAAATTTTAGTTCGGCGGGCAGAAAAAAAATCCTAAAATTTTAAATTTTAAAAATTAGTTTCATATAGATTTTATTTTTATTTACATGGGAAGCTTTGATTCATTCCATTTGGATTTGTTATGCAAAAGTTATGGTCAATCTTCTTTTTCGGGCAATTAGAGCATCTTTTTGAAAAAATACCTTGTAGGATTCATTTCTTAACTCAATTTTAACAATCTAAAAAAAAAAAAGTTTCACAAGGTCAAGATTTCTTACTAGAACAATCTCACTGTTGAGATTAGTATATTTGAATTATATTTTAGAGCTATTAATGATTTAATTTTTCCTTCAATCTTGAACCTACTTCTACTTAACAATTTTTTAATGAGTGAAAACTAAGTGTTTCTTCTTAAAAACGAAATTCTAGATTCTCAACTCAAGTCTTTATCATAAAAAATTAGAAATTCAAAATCATTAGAGCAAAAACTTTAAGTTAAAAAGGTTCAAAGCCAAAAAATGTAGTTGAGCAAGGTGCAAAAAAACTAAATTTCTTTACTTTAAATGCAAATATCTTGCAATCTACACGGTCAAAATTTCTGAAATTTCTTTCAAACATTCTTCCACTAGTCTAGTACAAGATCATACGGTTAAATATGCAAAAAAACAAAAAAACATTAAATTTGTTTTTTTTGCTCTTTGCTCTAGAAATGGCAGTTTTGAGTGATTTTTGATGGAAAAATGGTCTTGGGACTGTAGGGGTTAAATTGATCATTTTTTTTTTTTTGGGGGGGGGGGGGCACAAAATAAAACGAGATTTCATTACCATAGAAGTAAAATACAAACCAACCAGCCACAAGTGGCCTGGTGGTGACGAACCAATTTGATCATTGTTGGGCTCGTAAAGACAGACCTGGCCTCAGGGGTTCCCTTCAATTTCAGGGCACATTATTTCCATAATCCACCTTATTTCAGGCAAGGACCTTATGCGGAATTGTCCTCAGGCATCCTGTGGCCAATTCTTTACGTTGGGTAAGGCACATATATTTTGGGCCTTTTAGAAATAAGGAGCCATGCCAGTTCAGGCTTTCGGGCTCCGCTGTCCGCTCTCTAGACATGGCTCCTTATTTCCAAAAGGCCCCCCCCCATGCACATGCTTTCCTGTATACTGAAAAGCTGCAGAGTTGAATTCAAAGCCACTTTCCTATTAGATAGCCAAGCTCAAGAAAATCATTGGACAGATTCTTAACTCCTTTATTGAAAGTTGAATGCCCAAATTTGTGTCTTTGGTTTGATTTAATGGACTCTCATTAGAGGAAGCTAATGAATGAGCAAGTGAGTATGTGGGTGACACAATTTTCTCCAAACTTGGACCTATCTATGAACAACCTGGGACTAAAAAAATAGAGTCTTGTTGTGAGAAATATCATTTCTAAGCGATGGGAGGGGTGAGGGGTGTCATCTTCCCAATAAAATTGCACATTTTTACAAATAGATGTAACCTCAATGATTGGATCTTATTCAATCACGTTCAATCAATAATCTCAAAAGAAGCATAGCGTATAACAAAAGCATCCCATGTTATGAAAAATAGCATGCAATGAATGACTAATTGGTGGCAATTGAAAGAGGATTCAAGATATTTTTAGATTTTATTTTTTGAATGCCATTCAAATAAATTACAAATTTTCAAAATGTTGATTCTTGCCCAAAATGTAAATACTTTAAATATGAAGACCTAGGGTTGATTTTGGGTACACCTATAACAGCATACCAGATGGAAAGATTCTTGTAACTGAGTTGAAATTAGATGCACTAACCACGGATTGGAATTTGGTAGTGGTAGTAATTTCCAAGTTTGCCCAAATCATGCTTGGAACTGCATCAATATCTTGGTGCTATAGAAAGCTTGTGTCCATTCATTTGATATCCAACTTCCACCTTTGAAATTATTGGCTTAACTTAGCAGCAACATTTGACCCGCAGTTTGAAAACTGGAGGTGGTGAATGCATCCCACTTTTCCATCTAACTTAGCTCGGCCCACCGCAAAAAATCTCATCCAACTGAGACTTTGGGTTAATTGACATTCAGAAAATTGGTCTCACTAATATTTCATAAATCAAACATTGGTGAGTTCAAAGGTCTATTTTTTCATCAAAAATCACTCAAAACCGTCATTTTTATTGCAAAGAGCAAATACCTTTGAAAATTGTTATTTTTGCATATCTAACTGTAGGATGTAACACTAGACTAGTATAAGAAAAAAATTCAGAAACTTTGACTGCATAGATTGCAAGATATTTGTGTTCAAAGTGAATAAAACAATTTTTTGTCTCCTTGAAGACCAAATAATAAGGCTTTGAATCCTCTTACCTTACGATTTTTGCACTACAAATTTTGAATATCCAATTTTTTATGTTGAAGAAATGAGTTGATAGTTCCTCCAAAAATTTGGTTTTCATTCTTAAAAAAAATTGTTTAGTAGAAGTACGTACAAGATTGAAGAAAAAACTAAATTGTTAATAGCTTTGAGATGGAATTGAAACACACTAATTCCAATGGTGAAATTGCTCTAACTTGCATATTTTACCTTGTGAAACTTTTTTTTTATATTGTGAAATTTGAGTTCAAAAACAAATCCAATACATTATTTTCTCATGAAGTTTATGTAATTGCCCGCAACAGAAGAAGCTCCATAACTTTCACAACACTAATCCAAATGGAATGAATCAAAGCTTCACATGAAAATAAAATATAATCTTTGTGAAAAAGTTCAAAACTCAAAAAATTCAGTTTTTTTGTGATTTTTTTCATGCCAAATGAATTGTTTTGGGACTCAGGGTGGCATAACTTTTGCTCTCAGATATTGATTGAAATTTAAAAAAATTATATTCTCCAAAAGGCAATGTGATTTTCTATTAGCATCAAGGTGGTAAAAAAATCATATAAAATTTTGAGGTTACACAAGTTTGCCCAAAATTCCAAGAGTCTCTTGAGGGGACTTTGAGACTTTCGGATTAATTCTGATAATTATGAGGTTTTGCATTCTTGGGCAAGCTCTAGTGTCTATGTTTTTTTATTGACTGATATTTTTAATTTAACTCCCATCAAAGTGTCTTGCTAGACACCACAACATTTTCTCTAACACAACACCTTAATATTGACATGAACTCATGTCCATCTAATAAAAAAATTCTTAGAATATACTTAGGTCTCTTGAGAATATTTGAGCATACACTTTAAATGTTTGGAAATATTCAAGAATACTATATAAAATGTCTAGTATGCTTGCTGATATGTTATACAATGTCCAACATAGGCTCCTACTCATCATGTTGTTCACATAAAGGTTTGTTTTGTGAGATTCCAATAATTATTTCAAAAGTTTTTACTTATTTATGTTGGAAGCCAATTCAAGCAATTCAGAGAAACAAATATTAAATTTTGCCTCTTTTATAAAGAAAAATTTCAATTCTATTTTGGAGATGTATTTTTTGAGAAAAGCATTGAATCGCTATATTTTTATTGATGGAAAAAAAAGTATGGCAATTTTTTTATTGGCAAATATGGAATATCTTCACAACAATAATATTTGAAGTATGACTATTTTCTACTTAATTTTTAATATTCCTAGAGATAGAACAAATGTGTCAAGAGTAAATTTTTGCCTACTAAAACACTCTCACCATTGGGATTGACAACTATTTAAAAAGAAATGAAACAACCAAAATTAATCCAATTATAAAAAACCAAAATAGGATGATATTGCCACTTGTGAAGAATGTATACACATTTGGATAAACAATCAATGTTTCATCTACAATCAAGGTATTATTTTGTGAATGTTTGTAATTTCTTTAGCTCTCTTAGGATTTAGGGTTTACTTATGCTAAATTAATTTATTGTATTAGTGATAGTGCAAGATTAACGTCATTGCAATATAAAAATTTACTTTGTAGAAATACAATATAGTAATATGTCAATTTGCATTAGTTTAAAACACTAAACCTTTAATGAAATAGTATCACATGCACTACATTAATAATGACATTTAAAGTCATCCACACTGCTTGATTATAAAATATAATTAAAGTTTATACTCTCAATGAATATTTTCACCAATAGCATAGATATCAATACCATTCAAAGACAAGGATCTCTATAAATATTGTTACTAAAAGTATTCACGAAGAATAAAATCATATAATTTTTTTTAATCAATTAATGTAGGTGACACTAAATAGCAATACTAGTAGTGAAGGATAAATTATAATACCTTAGATAATTGCTTACATTATACGAGGCTTTATCCCAATGTTTTGTGGGGAAACACTAGTTGTTCATTGTTAGCTAGTGTCTTCAAAAAATAATTGTTTGGAGTATGCAAATAGAAGATCTAAAACAAGACAAAAAATTGGTAGGACCAACATCCAATCACAATGTAAAAATAAAAAATGGATATGTAGCTACCACTTTTATGAAATTGTGAGATTTTAAACACTTGTCATTTCAAATCCAAAGCTAATACCCAAGTTGCTAGAGTCATGTATGTTCTAAGATAATGTGGGTATCATTGTAGGGGGGAGGGGGGGGGGGGCAAGCCCCTATTCCATCGTTTGTGTCTATCCAATGTAATGAAATTTGGAGTTTTGTTTTAGAGCCTACATGTCTTTGAAAGAGGAGGATTGTAGCCTTTGCAAATTTGAAGTTGAAGGAAATTGGCCAATGACAATTTGATACTAGAGGAAATAAATTAGAAGATTTCGACAAGGAGAAGATGCAACTAGTTTCTTCAAAAAAAAACTAGCTCCCTCTACAAAGTGGAGTCAAATTACCGAGAAAGCTTGAAAAACTTCTCAAACATTGTTTTATCACTTTAGCACGAGTGCAAGATTGCACTAGATAAAAATAATTTGGCTAAAGAAAGGCAACAAACCATGAAGTCATTTGCCAAAAAACTTCAAAATAAACCCTAAAATCCCAAGGCCTCTTTTCCATGAAAAAAATACTCAAAACTGCCATTTCTAAAGCAAAGAGCAAAAAAACAACTTTAAATGTTTTTTTGCATATCTAACCATAGGATCCTATATTAGACTAGTATAAAAATGTGTGGAAGAAATTTTACAAACTTTGACCATGTAGATTGCAAGATATTTGTGTTTAAAGTGAAGGAAACAAGTTTTTTTGCACATTGCTCAACTACATTTTTTGGCTTTGAACCTTCATAACTTATAATTTTGCTTTACTAATTTTGAGTTTATAATTTTACATGATAAAGAATTGAGTTGAGAATCTAAGAATTAGAAAAACAAAACAAAAGACATTTAGTTTTTATTCATTAAAAAATTGTTAAGTAGAAGTAGATTCAAGATTGAAGGAACATCTAAATTGTTAATAGCTCTAAGATGGAATTGAAATACACTAATTTCAATGTTGAGATTGTTCTAGCAAGATATCTTAACCTTGTGAAACATTTTTTTTTTAAATGTGAAAATTGAAGTAAAAAATGAATTGTACCCCTTTTTCTTCAATAAGATGCTCTAATTGCCCCCAAAACAAGATTGTCCATAGCTTTCACATAACAAATCCAAATGGAATAAATTAAAGCTTCCCATGTACACAAAAATACAATCTATACAAAACAAAGAAATTAAGTTTTTTAATTTAAGCTTTTTCGAAGTTTTTTTTTGCTTGCTGAACTAAAAAATGGACTTTTTGTGCCATAATTTTTGCTCCCAGGCTAAATTGAAATAAAAATTATATTTTTGGAAAGCTAACGTGTTTACCTATCTTCACAAAAAAAATTCAAAAAATTACGACAAATATTGGGACCATAGGAACCTGCCCGAAATCCATTTTGTTCCCCGAGGGGACAATGGGACTTTAGGGGTTTAAATAAATAAAATCTTGAATGAAATTGCCACATTATGGATGAAAACAAAATTATGGACATGTGATATTGTGTGCTAATGTGATATTTTCTATCCAATATGTGCATGAATGTTGAAATTTGGAGTACCATTGTACCATTTTATATTGCCACTTTGCCACTTTATAAGAAATGAAAAAAAACAAAAAAAATGTTTAAGAATAGCGAGTTTTTCAAGTAAAATCCTACTCAAACTTCCTCACACGTAGGTGCTCGCGTAGTCTCCTCAAGTCCAGAGCCAATGAATTCCCTGTCCCAAGGACCCAGAACTCCAGATGCACCTTTAGGTGACCTTTGGATGGAATACATGTAATAACCCCACGTCAACACTTTCTTGGCACCTTCCTTCGGGTCTCCCAGAAGCTTCCCGTGGCGTCGTCTTCTCCTGAAAAACTCGTCTGGCCTCTTCCTGAGGGAAGCCCCAGCACTCCAGCAGACGACCACATTGGGAAAGGAGTTCTCCGCTGTCTCCAGCCCTGGCACTTGCTTCATCCTCGCATCCTATTTCTAGCTCTTGCATTGCACAGCCAGCATTGTCTGTCATACTCTGTTTCCCGAGATTCGATGTTATTCTGACCTTTTCCACCGACGGAAAGAGTCCGAGGCGTACAGACACGGCTACTTTGGTCAACAGCTGCCTGCGTGCTTCCGCCGAACAAGTGCTTTCAGGCACACCTTCGCTGAGTTCGCTCCGCTCATGTGTGGTGTTGGATTGGGAAACGAGATAAGGATGAGGCGTTGCGTAACTGAACGGGGGATGTCATAGCGCTTCTTCGGGTGCGGCCGCATTAGCTGGTGAGTGACGTTCTTGGTGACCTGCTCGTAAAGTTTTACTAAATTTGGTGGAGGCTGTGATGTGGCCGGGTGGTGGAGAGTGCGGGTCGGTAATTACCGTGTTCGGTATGTGTGAGGGTGGATACGTGTGAGCTTCAATGTAACATGAGTTGGTGATGTCTGGGGACGCAAACATGGTCTCTTTTGGTTCCTGCTGACTTGAGTAAGTTGCCGTGGTTGAATGTGCCTTGCTATTCTTGTGCTGGTTGTGTATTTAATTAGGAGATTCCAGCGAGGTTTTACGGATATTGAGACGATTTGTTAGAGAGTCTTGTTCTTGGAGTGTGGAGAGTCATTTTCTTGGAGTGTTCTGTAGTGACGTTTGGCACGCGGAGTGCTCAAACGAGCTTTGCGTTTCTCAAAGCTCTCATCAAGGTTTGAGCCTTTATCAGCTGTTGGTCCGCCAGTGTGTGAACAGGCTTTCTGAAGAAGTATTGATTGTGTGAAGGTTTTGGTGAAGTTGCAGTGAAGCTTTGACAAGTCAGGGTGAAGACGTTCTTTTTGTGATGTTCTATTGGCGATTTGGTTGCACGAGAAGCGGTTCACGTAATTGTCAAAGTCAGTAACAGCAGAGATATTCGGAGTTGAAGGCGGAACGAGGCTACTAATACATCAGAAGTTTGGCTCGGGCGTGTGGACTTCCAGACATTGGCGGTTGGCGGTGGCGGTTGGTTTAACGGATTTTAGAGCAGGACACGAATTCAAAGCAAAAGAAATTGTGTAACTGAAGTAGAAGATGGCGAGTGACTCCCCTACGAAGTCGGGCGGGAAGAAGATGACAGTGACGAGTGCTCGTGTCACAGAGAGACTGGCGCACTTAAGAGCCGACATTCGACTGGGACTGTACCGACTTTCGCATCCTTCTCTTGCTAAGGAGGAACGCGAAGCGGCGCAGGAATCAAACATTGTCCAGAAGTCGGTTGCCACAGGTAGGCTGACTCACTCATTTGGCATGCTGATTTTGCTGTTTTTATCCAAGTAGTATCGTACTGTTCAGAGTTTAGTTTTTTTTTCTGGATTAGTAGCTTGGAGACTTAAATAAACCGATTTCTCTAGGGAAATTAAGACCTCTTTAGTGAATACAATACTGAAGTACCTTTAGGGGACTTGATGACTTGTCATACTGACATTTTTCAGTCGGTCTCCACAGAGGCAGCGAAAGATAATGGGAAATTATACAGTTATTGCCTTGTAGAGTAGCCGTTGACGAACAGTTTGTCATCTCAAGAGAGAATTTTCTGTGATTTGTATGTACCGGTAAATGTGGCATCTAAAGCTGTGAGTGTTCATGAAAGACCATGAACAATGTTAACTAGAGATAATTTACATTTATATGCCCCTAAAAGTGGTCTAAACCTACAATATTACTTCTCTTAGATGAATTGATTCCAGAGTATTTCCCTTGTGGTATTTGTCCTTATCTTGGAGTCTCGTTTCTGATATTGCAGAAAGAAGGCGGCAACAGGAGGCAAAGGCACGCGCCATTGCCAATGAGAAAAAACTAGCCAAGCGGAGGTCACATGCTATGCGGGCAGGATTTTCATCACCTTTGTAGACTTTAGTAGTTCTAGTAATGTACAGCGTAACAGGATGCCTTTAGGAGCAGCACCTCTGTTTGATTAGAGAACACACATTTCTAGGTAGGTTTCGGAATGTTTTGAGGGTGCTACAGTGCCAGGGACACGATACCTGCTGTTTCTTATGGTCGTTTATTACACTACGCTACTCATCCTGACACCGGGCTTGAAAGCAAACTTGAAGGATTCGTGAATTTTATATTGTCTGGATAGCCCGAGCCAATATTCTACGACGGAGCCTTCGGTTCCGGATGGCCGTAGGAACTATTATAACGTGGAGCTTAGAAATGCATTCCAATTCGTGGCCGTGAGATTAGGACATATTCGTAGCTAGTGCCATTGGTTGAGGTTATTCAGCTCCAAAGACGAACACGAATGCTGTAGTGCCGTCACGATTAAATTCCACCGGTGCGTTGGACGGACTGTTTGAACGGACGGTATATCACACCCCACTTCAGCTGTCGCCTCTCCATCTTTATAGACATTTACAGTGCAATTGTATCTTCGATCTGTAGCTGATGAATGTCCTTGTATGATTTAGATTTGGCTACACAATTACTTCTGTACTTTTGTTCCAATTTCAAGTTCGAATTGAGCTTATATTGTTTAAGCTCCTACTTTGCTCTTGGAGTACATGTATCCCTAGAAGGATTACATTAACCCCTAAAGGACAAGCCTTTTTCTTTCTTTTTCTAGAAAGCCTTTTCTCTGCCAAAAAACACCAAAATTGCCATTTCTTTAGCAAAGAGTAAAAAAAATTGAATTTTTTTTTTTGCACATCTAACTGTAGGATCTTACACCTAATTAGTATGAGAATGTGTGGAAATTTTTTTAGATGGAATTGAAATGTACTAATTCCAGTGGTGAGATTGTTCTATCAAGCAAACTAAATCGTGTGGAACTTTTTTTGGGGAAAAATTGCAAAAATTGCATTCAGAATTGAATCCTACAAGTTATTTTTTTCAAGAAGATGCTCTAATTGCCCCCAAAACAAGAAAAATATAATCTATGAGATTAAAAAAGTTTAAAAATTCAATTTTTGCAATTTTTTTTTGTTGCCCGCTCTCCCTTGTTTTGAGCTTATTTGAGCATAATTTTTGTTCTCAAGCACCAATTGAAAAGAAAATTGTATTCCCACAAAGCTAATCAATTTTCTATCTTCAAAAAAAAATTCAAAAATGAATTTGGCATCATCATCTCATATATCAACAATTGTGTAATTTTGCAATTTCTTGATCTTTGAATACATGCTTCACAAGTTCTCCCACTTGTGAGATAACGACTTCACCTTCTTTCCCAATTCTTAGCTCTAAAAGAAACTAGTGTTTTTCATGACGCATTTTTTTTGATGACCACCTATTTTTTTGGTCAACAATGACATCAGACATAACATCAAAACATTAGTTGTAGCATCAAACGTATCATAAAAACAAGTGAATGTCACCAAAAATGCGTCAAGAAAAATATGAGTTTCTTCTACTATAAACAAATTGCACAATGAGAAGTTTATAGATCTTCTTCTACTAATGTTGGCCCATTATAGTGGTGTTGTGAGACTCTACATACTCTAGACATTGCAATAATAAAAACATGACAACAACATTGCTCTAGTGTTGCTCCCACTAGAAAAAACAAACATATCCGCCACAATCAGCTAAAAACGACTAAGTGTTCTATACAATTGTCATGCAACTATAGCCCTCTCTATTTGCACCAAATCTTACATCATTGTTTTACATCATAATACATTGTTTTTGTTACAAGTAGACATAGAATGAAGTGTATTCATTGTTTTAGTCGCAAAGAAGTTGTAGAATGAAGTGTATAAATTGTTTTAATAGCAAAGCAATCGTGGAATGAAGGGTAGGATTACAAGAGTTGTATCAAAGTTCAAATATAAAATGAATGTGAGCTATTCTTCATCCAATATTCATTATAGTTGTGGACAAATCTACATTTTGTGGAAACCACTATGTCAATCAATAGTCACAAAAAAAGACTAGAAAACAATTGCAATTGTATAATGACAATAGTTGTTTCCTATTTGTTTTCTAATTGTTTCCAAAGTTATTTTTTGATTGTCTTATATCAATTATCCCATATCAATTGTCAAAAATATTATTACGTTGAACATATAAGACTTTGAAGTTTTTGTATTCTTATGTAATAAACTCTTTTAATAAAAATTCTAAATTTTTTCCAATTTGTAGATTTTTATAGTATGTAAATTTCTATAATTTGTAGATTATTTTCTATAGTCTATAGAAATCTAAAAATATTCAAAATCCAAAAAAATTTAAAACCTGTAAAATTACAAAGTTTCTAAACCAAAAAAATCTATTAATAATCAAATTTTTGAAATCTAAAAAAGAAACTAGATCTAAAACTTTGATACATGAGATCCTTTGCAATTTGGATGCAACTTCTTAGGAAAATTGCAAGGCATAAAGGTTGAATGGCTTGGTCACGAAACAATTGATTAGATGGACCTAAGAATTCAATTTCTTTTGGGCCATTTGTCTAGAAAAAACCCATGGTAAAGCACCCACACAATATAGAAAAGAACATATTTGATTTTATGCAACAAGTAGCTCCATCTCTTTAGAAATGAACTCCATCGAACTTATATGGTTATTAGCTAGTAGAATTGAATAAAAAAAAGAGGTTGTATTTTGAAAACAAAAGATGTAAAATATGATTTTTTTTGTTAGGGCTAAAAATCAATAGATTCACTCAAAAATTGAAGGATATTTTAACCACCTACTTCTAATACTTGGCAAATTTCAATTGCCATGAGATAATAATTAGTGGCTAATACAGAGGTGGGGCAAGACACATAGATGACGTGGGTAAGGTACTAATTTTTTTCAACAGATATTGACATAAGGGATAAAGAGCCTAGTAGTCGGAGCTAGCAATTGATAAGAACAATGCTTCACAATAGTCATTGACTTTATGCATTGCCCTAAATTTCTTGATTTGTATTTAATTGATATCCATGTAGAACAAAACATTAAAAAATGACCTTACTCAATAACATGAAAAGGAATTTTTTGAAAAAAGTAGAGCAAAGTTTCAACAATTGAAAATTGTGGAGAGCAAAAAGATCACTTTTGAGCTTTGAACACAATCACTTTTCATACATTGACCAAATTAATCATGTGTATTTAGACCATGAATATACAAAGAAGTCTCATTCAATACGGGAAGAACCTTTTGCCTTCACTAAACCTAAACATTTAAGGGCTTCAAAAAAAATTGCAAAATTCAAAGAGTACCATTCAGAGTCAAATGAAAAGCTCCAATCTTTATATGAACTACGTCAAAACTTTAAGAAATAGATTACCTTAGCAAGTGCGGGAGGAAAAATCCCCCCCAAAGCAAAATTTGGACAATCAAAATTTTTGAAAAGCAAAGGTGAGACATTAGAGCTTCAATATGTAGACCCGCTTGACATCTTTTGGTCAAATTGAAATATGAATTCTAACCATTATTGAATACACTATGAACTCTTAGCCAATGTAGGACAAACTCTACGTTTAAACCAATGATATATTATTCATTAGTATTTTTGGTTTGAAATTGGCTTTTTAGCTGGTATCAATTTGAGGTTGGAGGAAATTGACGAGTGAAGAAATTAATTAGTAGATTTTGTGGTTACAGATGGAACCGGTGACTATTGAAGAAAAAAATGGTCTATTTCCATGGAAGGAGGAAATCAACCGGGAGAGCTCCAAAAATTTCTTGAACTTGGCTTAGACCCTTAATTGAACATGGGTGCCCAAGATTCAACCACCTAAAATGGAGATTATGTCTAGTAATGCAAAACAAGAGCCTCATTATAAGAAATGACATCGCTTGCCTCTCCCAAAGCTCCCTACATTATTTCTCATTTTAGAGCTCTTCTTTTACATTACGTAATCCACAATGCCCAATTATGCAAATTTTGTCTGTAATAGTTTCTGCAACCATGATTTTGAAATGGAATCTGCCCTAAAATGCAAGAATTTTTTTTTGCATAGCGTTATTGACTTTGAGGCAATAAAGTAAACTAAGGTAGAGGCACCTAATGGCATCCCTGTACCCAATGGCGTCCCTTTCTAGGAAGGGGCGTCATTCTGAAATGCAATTCTAGGCGGACCATACATGGCTTATTATTTCAGTCAGAAAATAATAAGTTATGTTTGGTATGTTTACATTTAGGTTTTGAAATGACACCCCTTCCTAGAAAGGGACGCCATTGGGTACAAGGATGCCATTAGGTGCCTCTACCTTACTCCATTCCAGACCAAATGGGAGCAAACTCATTGTGGACTAAATTATATTGGTGGTGTACATTCAAGTTCTCAAATGTACACCAGTAACATAATTTAGCCTAAAGTGGGCTTACTCCCATTTGGTCTGCAATGGGGTAGTTTATCTTCCAGGCCCTTCCCAGTTCCCACTCACGAATCCCAACGATTGGAATCTGCTGACCCACGATTGCAAAGTGGAAGAGCTTCCATCAGGGTCTAGGATTTAGGGTTTTCCTTTCGCTTCAGAACGACATTGGAACCGCGTCGTGGAAGACGGGCGTTGCACATCGCCACTGCGGAACTCCACGGGAGGTGGTTCTTTCGTGTCGTGGAGGGCGGGCGTCTTGCACATCGCCACTGCGGAATTTCACGGGAGGAGGTTCTTTCGCGCCATTGAGGACGGTCGTTTTGCACATCACCACTGCGGAACTTCACGGGAGGAGGTACTTTCGCGCCCTTGCTTCCTCTTGACTGCACCACAGTAAGTTCTTTCCTTCGATTTGTGACTAAGTGAGAGGTGATGTTTTGAAGTATTTTGGAGTTTTTTTAGAGCTCTCCGGAGCTGTAATGTCGAACCCTAATTTTTTTCTTAGTATCATCGCTTGAACGGAAACTGTGGTTGGCTAGGCGCAGATATCGTGTTTACCTCTGCTATACGAAATTAATTTAATGTGATCTTGTTTGAACCGAATATCGAGGGCTTGAGAGCTTAATTTTTCAATTTTGTTTTGTCAATGTATTGTATTCGAGGTGTGGAGCATCTACTTTACCGCTATAGCTCCTTGAATTGCCAGGGAATATTACATTTGTTTGAATATTGTTTCACTATCCTCTGAGACAGGACATCCCCCTCCTCTGTCTCTCTGCTCTCTGACCGGGATTCAAGAGCTTCTGCATTTTTAGGGTTTGTTGTGGTAGAGTTTTTTACTCTGGTATTTTTCTAGAGTTTTGCGCTGTTTCGTGCTGTTTTGTGTTGTTTCCGTGAGTTTCTAGGGTTCTTAGTGCCATCTTTTCTGTCTCCGTTTGCGCGATTTGAGAAGCAGTTGAAGCTCGATGCTTCGTTAGTGTGCTTGGTGCACTGGAATGTCTGTTATTCGATGTACTATTGTGCCACTGAATCATCAGTATACAGAGGAAGAAGGACAAGTAAGATAGAGGCCCCAATAGATTGCTCGACCTCTTGTAGTAAACCAGTTTTTTTGGTCCCGTAGTTTTCTGAAGGCAACACCTGATTTGATTCAGAAATGAACAAGAAATCTCCCCATGCAAACTGTTGGTTGGTTCTCTGTGTAGCCTGCTGTCGTATTTCCCGTGCACTTTGATTGCTGGCTGTGATTTCAATACTCTGAGTTAGGAGTTTTGTAGCTCAATAGAAGTGCATTTTCAGTAGCTTTCTTCAAGCTATTACTCAACACATTTGGGTAAGAATTGAGCTCGAAATCTCAATCATGCAAGCATTAATTACTTCACCTGTGGTTACCGGGGCCTTTGTGGATTTGCTTTAAATGTTTTTTATTGTATGAAAAAGTTACACGTGTACTCCTTGATAGTGTTTTTAAATTGATTTTGATTTTTCAGAGTTTTGGACACTTAGTGACTGTCCTCTCAAAAGGGACAGCCCGTTTTGGACCGTATGTCGTGGTGGGAGACCAAACCTAGAAGTAAAGCTGATTGATGGATTGCCTTGCGAGTAAAATGACTGATTAGTATGTTGTAGCTATAAGTTGCAGGCGTTGAGCTGAGCTGGCCGTGTATGTGTTTGCTTCTTGACTGTATACTGCATGCCGTAATCCTACCCTGGGAGGAGTCTGAATGTGTGAGATCATGATTGGCTGGTTTATAATGTGCTAATTCGGCTGATGTATGTGTATAGCCAGCATCGTGCAAGACCTGCCTCCGATGGCGAGTATGATGGAGACAGATATCGTAGTAGCGACAACAAATGGAGCAGCAACACCTGCTCCAATAACCCCTCTCCCTTCACAGGCATCACGTGCCAATGATCGTCTCGCTGATGCCCTTAAACTGGAGCACCAGCTTATTAAGGTCAGCGGTAATTTCGTACTTTCATTATTCGGAATGACACTTGATATTCTTCCTGCAATTGAGTCTGTTCACTGCGTACATTCTCTGACTTCATCTGGCGGGACGGTAAGAGGATATACTTTAATTGCCTTTCTGTTGAGCTCTGTTAGTTAGTCAGGTTAGGACTGGAGTCTCAGCACTATCAGAATGACAACTTTGGTGTAAAGTGTAAGTTATCCTTCTTTTTGTCTTCATCTATTATTCATGCTTCGAATTCCTGAAAGAAGCGAATGTTCAGATGTCTCATGTTGAGTCACTTTCCACAGGTTCCATTTGAGCATTTGAAGAAGGCCATGCGAGTGAGCACTCGTTTGGTGGAGAAGGAGGTGAATGCTGTAGTTGCTGGTGTGGCTGATGCGATTGACAAAGATATGTCCAAAGAGGAAGCTGTACAGCGTCTCACATCTCTAGTTTCTCGATTGCAAGGCCTTAAACGCAAGGTATTGTTTTTGCGCATTGCAGGCTTCAGATATGGATAGATTGGTGAATTCTCCAATCCCTGGAGTTTCACCTTTGATTAAAATATAGAAGGTCCTGATGATTGGATTGATGTCAGGTGGTATCGATGTACGACTGTAGTTATATGTTTACTAAAGACATGAGGTACTGACACGGTGCGTCGAGTGTGTGTATGTGTTGGAATGACTATGGTTTGTGCAAGGCTGTGTTTCTATTTCTGAATGGCTCATGATTAGTTACTAATTGATTTGACATCGAGTTGAGGAGGACATGCTTGTTTGGAAGCCTGCTTTCATTTGCAGTCGTGAATATATATTTATTCTGTATAATTGGGGGTGGGATTGGCACCCACCTTCTTTGGACTGGATGACCACATCTCTCGCCCTCTTTCTCTCCTTCAAGTTGTTGTGAAATGGTGCACCACCGAATGTGCTGTGCAGAGTTGTATTCGTGTATTTCATTGAGTTTTGACTCGAGTTGCAGTTGGATGAGGGCAACAAAGGTGAACAAGTCCAGGTGCAAAGGTGTCGTGCCAGAATGGACCATTTAAGCATGCTTCAGGGTGAAAATGCCAAGGAGAATGAGGCATCCTGGAATAACACACGAGTGCAGCGTATATTGGTTGACTACATGTTACGGTCCTCTTATTATGATACTGCCCTTAAGTTGGCAGAAATGAAGGGTATACAGGTATGCCGAAAATGCTTTCTCCCTATTTGCTTAGAATGCAGATGTTGATTAGTTTTCTTGCTAGTGTTGTTGATAATAGTCCGATGGCCCCTTCTGTTATGGAATGATGCTTTTTTTGATGTTTGGCAATAATTTGTACCACTATAAAATTTATTACCTTGTTTGTTGATTCTTGAGCTATGGATTGCACCATTTGAGATATGAACGCGATCTTAGTATAGCTGCTTAGGAATGTGATGGAAGTGTTTACAGATTTCAGTGATTGGTAAATTGATGCTTTATGCGTTTGCAGGAACTTGTGGATATTGACATCTTCTTGGAGGCCCGAAAAGTCATTGAGGCCCTGCGGAATCAGGACTGTACTGAAGCACTATCGTGGTGCTCTGAAAACAAGACCAGGCTGAAGAAATCAAAGGTTCTATATATTTCTGCCCGAGTTTCTAGTAGATGATTCCAGTAGCATGAGTAAATTAGAGCGTTCATTGTTTCTATTTCTTAATTTAAAACAGTTTTTTTAATTATAGAAAAGTCCGCTGGTTTTCATATCCTTTCCTTTTCATGAGACGTGTGAATTCCTGAAGAATTCCATTCATCAAACACTGTTTTGTTGGTGACAGTTTATAGGATGTGTGACAAGTGCAGAGTAAGTTCGAGTTCAAGCTAAGGTTACAAGAGTTTATCGAATTGGTGCGGGCTGAGAGGATGATGGATGCTATTATGTATGCTCGCAAGCATCTTGCTGCATGGGGTTCTACCAACATGAAGGAACTTCAACAGGCCATGGCCACCTTAGCTTTCAAGAGCAACACTGATTGTGCTGGCTATAAGGTGGGTCTTCTGTGCTACAGCTTACATTTTCTAAGGACAACTATTCTGATTAACAGAGTAAAATTTAATTTTCTTTACGAGTGTCTTAGGATTTTCAGTCTTGTTAAAGCGCAGCTCCTGACTAATGAATGTAAATTTGGTCTTAACCTTGGCAAAGACGGTTGGATGTGATCTGCTTCATTTCACCATTAATGAAGCTGCTTTTTATTAGAAGGATTGAGTTTGTTTGCTTCAAGCATTCCTCTGCCACTTGCGTTGGTAGGATGAACTGGCAGAATATATGGTCTCATGATTCAGGAAATGTTACCAAAGTTTCCATCTCAATAATTAATTTGAAGTATTTTTCTTCTTTTGCAGATACTATTTGATATGCAGCAGTGGGATAACTTGACGCAAGAGTTTAAACAAGAGTTTTATAAGCTATATGGCATGACTCATGAACCCCTCCTCAACATTCATCTTCAAGCTGGTCTTTCTGCACTTAAGACGCCGTATTTAACCTCAACCCTGTCTCAGTTGCTAGTTTTCACTGGTTATTTAGTAGTGTCGCTTGAACGTTAAGGTGACCCTCAGGGGTTCGTCTAGTTGACTGTTCATGTTGAAGTATATTCTTTGCCCAAGATTTACCCTGATTTTTGTCCGCTTTGATACATTGCGTTCCACGTAAGTGTGTACTTTCCAACTGAACACCTAAGCCTGAAGCCTCCACCTTAAACTTGTAAATGGTCCCAGATTTTGTTACGAGGAAGGATGCACCAAGGAGGACCCTTTGTCGCAAGATATCATTCGTAAGCTGGCAGAACCATTGCCGTTTGCAAAGCACATTCACAGCAAGCTGGTATGCTACATTACCAAGGAGCCCATGAACGACGATAATCCGCCTTTAGTACTGCCGAACGGCTATGTATATAGTACCAAGGTTTGTTCTCTTGCTGGTGTTGGAGCTGATCTTCAAATATTTCCTGCCTTCATATGTTCATTTGTTGAATCTGGAAGTAGTGCGAAGAAAAATTACTAGTACATTGCGAAGATAGTGTGGCTGTTGTCAGTTCTAATGGTCGAGCTTAAACGTTTGACTTGAGATGCAGTAGTAATCATTGTATATGTTAACAGCCTCTCGACTCTTTTTACTTCGAGTATCTAGGCTTCAACCTAATACTCTGTTCTCCTTGCAGGCTATGGAACAGATGGCAATGAGGAACCAAGGCAGAATCACATGCCCAAGAACTGGAGCTGTTTGCAATTTTCAAGATCTTTCCAAAGCTTACATATCATGATGCTCCGGATTTCCCAGAGGTTGTCAGCTCAATGACCCTTCAAACCTCAACCATTCGATTCAGAATGTGATTAATGGTGTTCAATATTTACATGGTAGAGGCATTATAGCTTTGGGTATCTGGTTCTGGTATGCAATTGGTTCTTTGTTTATTGGCTAGCTGTGAAAGCATATGGGTAAGGTAGGTTCCATCCCTAAAAATGGTTAGCTCATTATTATCCTTGTGGCCGTGTAGCATAGTAGTAGTATTCCTTCAACTGATCCATGGAGTTTTCTGTATAGTTCATGCTTAAGATTACTTAGGGGCAGGAACCAAATGTAAATCTACATGACTAACGTCTCAAGACTGTCAGCATCAAGATTTACCTTGTACTGTACACGTGAATGTTGTATCTGTTCCTGTAAATATTCAAGCAATTGTTTCTTGCAGAAGTCACCGCCTTGGGTGGGACATGTTATTTGAAACTCTGCAGACATCATGAAAGCATGTAACCCTGTTTCACGGTGACTTTTGTCAAGGATTGAATGTCACTTCCTTGGTTAGTTTTGATCTCATCATTTGAACAGTTAATGTATGCAGCCCTCCTGAGATCAATCAAAATCCCTCTTCCATTCAACCTCTTGCTGTTTCTTTCCTGTACGTGCAATGTCCATCCATATTAATTGTTATCTCTTGGCTGTATGGTTCCCTGGGAATTGAGATATTCTACACTATGTGAACACGGTATCTCAGTTCCTTAGGTCCGTCAGCCTAATGAATATTAATATTATCTTGCCAATGCGGTGTCAGCTTCACCTGCTGAAACCCAGCATCCATCCAAGTGTTCAATGCTAGGATATTGAAATTAGGGCCTGGATTTGAACAAATATATGAATTGTAGTTTGAGCTCTTATAATTTTTGCATGCAACATTCTTTGACTTCACGTAATTGCATGCCCCCAAAGCAGTTTCTCAATTAATTTTCCTAGAAATGGCCATTTTGAAGTATTTTGGTGAAATGCAGTTGTAAAATTGTAGCTCAAGTGACTCTTAAGTGCAGAAATGGCTCTTCTAAAAATGCATTGACCCATTTGGGGTTGCTCAAAATTAAAAGGGTTAAGTGCCATTGAAATATATAATGTCAATAGACTTTTCCAATTGTTGTTTGTAAGCTACTTAATCCTCACCACCCAAGGGGACCAAAAGTGTCCTCACATAGTTTCAAGTCTAATTCAAAGTGTTGTAACTTTTGCATCCAATGTCCGAATTCAATAAAACTTGTTGGAAATTTGTGTTCTCTTACTAAGTCTGGTGAAATTTTTAGACCAATACAAGATGTATTGATTTTTGTAAGTCAATCGAAGTTCAAAGGTTCCAATTTGAGTTCACCAAACTGCATTTGACAACTGAAACTTCAAGGGATTGTATTTCCTTCATCCAATGTTAGTTTTCAATAAAATGTGTTGTGTTATGTTCTCCTTGAAGTCTAGTTATTGTGGCAAAATTTTCATGGCAATCCAAGTTGTTTCAAATGTTTGGAAGCAATTCAAAGTTCAAAATCCCAATGTTTTTGGATTATAGTGAACTCCGGCGGCTTGTTTCTTCTTCATACATTGTCCGTTTTCAATAATCATTTTTTGTAAAAGTTGGACACACTAGTTTACTTTTGAGTGGCTAAAATTTCATATCAATCCAATAAGTTACGAGTGATTGAGAAGAATTTTAGTAGAAGGAGATTCAACCTCAAATTGTGTCTTTTGTAGCTTTTCTTGCTATTTTTTGACATTTCAAAGCCATTTTGTAGACACAATGAGTCAATTGAATAATATTTTCTTTCACCAATGTATTTGTATGTTGGTTTTGAATCACATTATAGTCAGATTTTTTTTCATTTGAGTAGGTTTAGAAATCAGATTTCACTTCCAAAAGTGTTGCTAGGAAAATTTTAGCATCCTTTTTCTACACTAAAACATTATAATCTTGCAATCTATGTGGCCAAATGACTCCAAACTTATTACATGTCATTTGCAACACGTACACTACAAGATTGTATGGTTGAGATTTCTATACCTTAGTGACATTTAGCACCATAACACTTCAAAAGCAATGATGTTTTTAAACCCAAAAAGGCCCTGGACCTTGAGGGATTAACCACTAGAATTCAAAGACCGTTTCTTCATTAAAAACAGACTTAAAATTATCATTTCTATTGCAAAAAGAAGAAAAAAAAAATACTAATTTTTCTAATATTTAACCATAGGATCTTGCAGTGGACTGGTGTAAAAATGTGTAGAAGAAATTTCAAAAACTTTGCCTCCATAGATTGCAAGATATTTGAGTCTAAAATAAAGAACAGAAAAGGGTGGACCTTTTGTATCTAGATTATAAGACTTTGGATTTTCTTAACCATAAAAGGACACTAAGGCCAAAAGATGGGTAATGAATGACTTTGCAAAGAAATTAAATTATTTTTTATGAAGTACCTAGATGATATATCTTGTCCTTTCTAGTTTAACTTAATTTAATACATTTAAGACTTTAAATTTGTGATTTTTTATACTAAAGAATTGAATTGTGAATCTTAAAAAAAAAATCAACAAAAAAAAGTGACTTTCTTTCATCAAAAGATTGTTGAGTAGAAGTATGTACAATATAAAAGGAAAAAATTAATTGTTAATAGCTCTTAGATAGAATTGAAATACACTAATCTCAATAGTGAGATTGTTCTAGCAAGAAATCTAAAAACCTTTATTTTTTGGAAAATTTGAAAATTAGGTTAAAAATGAATCCAATACATTATTTTCTCAAGGAAAATGCAAAGAAGCACCAAAATTTTCACATAACTAATCCAAATGGAATGAATCAAAGCTTCCATGTAGACAAATATATAACTTATGGAAAAAAAAAAAATTAGTTGAACTTCAAGTTTTGTCATTTTGTTTATGCCCAACAAACTACTTTGGAATTTAGGGTGGCATAATTTATGTTCTTGGGCACCTACTGAATTTCTTTTTAAGTTTTATTTTCCAAAAGCTAATTTGATTTTTTATCTTCAACTTTTTTTTCCCAAAAGAATGCAAAAAATTGATATCATAGGAACTTGCTCAAACCTTCAAGTGTTCTATGAAGGGGGACATTTTGGACTTTAGGGGTTAATTTGCTATGTGGCCAAGAATATAAATTTTTATGGCATAAGTTTTTCTAGTGAGAATTTTCAAAGTTATAAAACAATACAAAGTGTTGATTTGTAAACCCCCAAATGGAAGTTGTGTAGCTTGTAATAATTAGCCAACACCTTCTAGGAATACGTGACAAAGGTAAGAAGAAAATCCTTTTCACCTCTTTGCCATATCATCAATACACTAATAGAAAAAAAGACTTTGTTAAAGTTTGGATTGATTCAACTAATAGTGTCCTTGGTCCAATTTAACAAGATACTTGATACATAGAAAAATGGATGACAAGTTGCATCTTTCTATCGAGTCGTTCAAATTAATTTTCTATATTTTTTTCACAATTAGATCAAACTTCATAAACCATTCTCTAAAACTAATTTTAGATGAAGTTCTTCTATTTGATTACATTTATGATGAAATCTTGTCGTATATTCTAAAAAAGATGAATCATGATTGGTTCACTTACAATGTATTCAAACAATAAGCGTGCCTATTTTGGACCCTTACCAAATTGCATCCTCTCCCTGAATATGTCCAAGATTTGGGAGCTAAAAATATTAGAATACCGTTGATAGAGAAACAATTGGAAGAGTGTCTACGATAGGTATACAAATCTTTTACAGAGTGTGATTGGGTCTGTCAAAGTTGCTAAGGTTCATCTCGACCTCACTAACTTCTTCTTTTTTCTCCACAAGTTAAAGTTTTATTTTGTTGGAAAGAATACTCAAGTGAACTCGTAAGGTTGGAAATGAAATTCTCTCGTCATCCATTGGCCGCAAAATGTCCACCTCGACGTTTAAGGGGTAACCCCTAAAGAACAAAGTGTCCATTCAATGTACGCAAATTTGACTACACGGTCATGGGCTCCGTCGTTTACAGGTGAAGTGTTTGGAAATGGAAATACCTTCCTCGTATTTGTGAAGATTGAATGTTGAATGCCAAGCCACATGCAAGCATATTCAAACAGTTCCTTCAAAAGGTTCTTCCAATTTCTGCACAAACAATGTTGGGACTGTTCTACCACTTGTCAACCATGCAACAAATGTGTATATTATTGATTTGTGTAGAGTACTCAGTGTTTCTTCTTTCCAGTGATATATAATATATCTTTTCCTTGAATTTTCTTCAATGAATATTATTTGGATGAAGTCTACTTTTCATCATCCACCCAATGGATGGATGGTTGAGCACTTTGGAGTTTAAAAAAAAAAAAAGGAAATAGCAAAATATGATGCCTATACTAAATCTTCTGTTCTTTAGTGTATTAGTTATACCAAAAATTGTATTTTTTTTTAATGTTTTTTGCTACAACAAAATTTGTAATTACTATGGACACTACTAATTACAAAATTTTGTTCTCCTCTAAAAAACAACCTATTGTATGTGGGGGGGCAATTGTGACTTGAAGATTTTGCAACCCAGTGTATATTTTTGTGGCCCTGTGATTTTGCAATCGGTAGTTGAAATTATATTTGTTATGAACCTCTACTCATTTTTCATCATATCTTTAAATTTGGTACATATTGAGGTACTAAAAGTGCATATAACGGTTGTAGGTGATTAACATTTTTATTTTTGAAAAATCATAAAACGTTGAAGATGATTCTCATGATTCATAAGTTTTTCAGTGATCTTATTATAGTCAGAGAGGCACGTTAGGGCTTAAAAATCTACATGGACAGTGAACCATAGATTTGTTACCCGCTCACCTACTGAATGAATTTTATCTCTCCCCATTGTCTGAACTATGGTAGAACCACACGTAGTCGACCACTTAAGCGATTTTGCACACGTTTTGGAGCAATACAAGGCAATGTAAATTATTTTGCAACGTAGGAAGATAGCAGTCACAAAGATTGCAATTTTTTTGGTAATTTTATGTCTTGAAGAAATTATCATGACTTTACAAGCCAAAAGTTGGTATGGACCTATAGCCAATATATAGAATCTTTCAATTTTGATCATTTAAGAACTATTTTTCCACTCACTATTTCCTACTTTTTTGCTCATTACTTCAAGACATGTGCCAAGATCTTATTAGTTTCAACCTTGAAAAGGAGAAAAAATAACATTCCAAGCTTTGGTTGGAAGTAGTTGCACCCTATAGGTTGGGTATGCATCTATGGGTGGAAAATGGGTGGTTCTACCACAACTCTTATTGATCTCAAGAAGAATGTTCATCTTTGAATGAGCTATATTTTAAACGCTTGCTAATCCCATGAGGTAAAAATTTATACACCTTCCATCTTTTTCCTCAATCCACAATGTGAATGGCAGGAGAATTGATCCCCTTATTGTCCCTCATTACCCCCCGCAGTTTGTTCCTAGGAAAACACTAGAATTTTTAATTTGCCACCTATGATAAAATTTGGACATTTGGAATTCATCATTACAATCAAAGGCACCCAATCAAGGTAGTATGCTCTTAAAGTGCCACTGACCTTAAACCGCCATCTATACCATGTGTACATCTTCATAATCAAATTATGTACCTATGTGGAAGAAACGCTTTTAGAACCAAACTTTGTTCTTTAATAACTTTTGCTTACAGTATCCAAATGTCCCATTCTCTGGTGCGTTGGAACCTCCTTTTACTTGCCAACAAGAGCATATGAAAATTTGACCAATTTAATAGTAGTAACTAGGCTCATAAGCAAAAAGTGGCGGTTTGGGGGGTACCCACCTTAGAAAGGAGAGGTGACGAAATTAAAAAAAAAAACGCAGCACAAAATAGGGGGCAGTTTTTTTACATTACATTTACCCTTGGCGGTTTAGGGGTCAATTCCCCCAGCCCCAATGCGGATGTTCCAGTAGAGCGTAGTACATTTGAATACTGTATTCAGCACATTTATTCTTTTGAGGGAGGCTAACCGACTTCAGTTGAGTTCATTGGACCCACCGTGGCATTCTAAATGAATAACCGCACACTGTTTTTGTTTTGTTTGTTTTGTTTTAAAATTATTATTATTGGATAAGGCTGCTGACTTCCACTCCTGAAGCTCTGCAAATGGCTTATGGTTGTTGTTGGAGACCATTTCAAGGCTAGATTCCCAGCCAGGGACCTCCCATTACCCCCTACACAACTAAGAATCAGGACCACTCCACTGAGCCACGGAGGCCCTTCCTTTGGAGTTGTGGCGGTTGGGCCGGGCCCCCCAGTACCTGTCCTGTCCTGCATTCCTCGGTCCCTACTCCTGGTCCTCCTCTTCCCTGCCTCGGGACTTGGGCCCAATGGCCCCAATGCCCCATTGATTCCCTGCCGCAAGGCTGGCAGGGCCGCTACAGTACTCCGCTGGGGTCCGTGGGCCACCAAGTGCCCCCTGTCCTGAATTCTTGGTCACCCCCCCATTGGCGGGTTCTCTCTTGGCTGCTTCGGCTGCCATATGACGACACTGTTGACTCCACACTAACTTACTGTCCACAGTACTACCGGTACTACCCCAAGGTATGGCTGGATTGGTCCAATGTGGATTGGCTATGGGGACTTGGGAGTTGGAAGGGGTCGAGTCTACACTAAGGTAACAGGCTCGAGAATAGTTCGGGCATTAAGAACCGCCCACCTGTGAAATGTACACGCTTTGTATATGCTGTTTTTTCATAGCCTTCACTCATGTACAAACAGTGTACATTTCAGGGGTGGACAATTTTGGAGCCCTATGCCAGTTCAACTTCAAAATTTCATAACTAATTTCAAAAAGCTCCAAAAAAATATAAAACGACTTAGGTTACATGCCAAATTCACTTCTCTTTCAAGGAAAATTTACTGAAAAAAATATTCCAAGAAGTTTTGCCTTCCCAAAATTCAGTTTCAGCTCTTAGGATTTCTAGACTTGTTACCTTAGTGCTACGAGCCTGCTGCGGAGGCTCTTGTTTTATCCTTGGGAAAAACGCATGAACCTTTTGTTTGCTACCGAATTATTTTTCTTGCAAACTTTGAGTTCATATTTGCAATAAGAGGTCCCAAATTTGCTAGGAGGGGTGTAGAGAAATACAATTAGCTCGGTCTAAAATAGGAGGCCTTTTTTTTACATTCACCTTTGACTGGAGCTTTGCAAGACGCTTGTAGCACTACTTTAAACTCAATCGTTGGAAGGCCACTACACTAGACCTCAAATGGTCGGGTTTAGGTATGATTGATGGGTGGCTTTGTTTCAGAAATGAAGAATGCACCAATTAGTTCAACAATTTAGGGCAAAGGAAGGATGGATTTGTGTTAGAGTAATGTAAGAGCATCACCATTGGGCATAGTGTCTCAATCTAAAAATCAAATGAATTACCACTTCGTTAGCTCAATCGGATAATCAACCACCAATCAACGGAGGCAAGTTATTTTCCTAGGCGGTGGCATGCTTGCAAAATGAGTCCTCTTTTCAGGTCCAGTTGCCTACTAGCCTTGCAAAGTCACTGACCTCTTAATCCTTGAGTGCTCTAGCAACGGGATCCTGTCTCTTGAAATTTAAAGATTTATTTGTTTGACTATTATAATCTTTTCAATAGTACGGTCAAAGGATGTATTCCTTTCCTTGAAGCTTCGAGCTTGTCTCCACTACCATTAGGTACGGTCAGTTGATGTGGGTCTCTTGTTAGGTGATATTTTGATTGAAATGAGTTCACAAAAGTTTGGATTTTAGTAAATATACACTAAGTATTCAGGGGTTAAGATGCTCATCAGCTTCCCAAGTCCAACCAACATATTATAAAAAGACTGAAACCTTCCAAATAAGGGGTTGAAGAGTAGGGTTCATATCAATAAAATTTTGTTGGGTTTTCTTTGTAGAAGGAAGCGTACCCCCCCTCCCCCCTCCCCCTCCCCCCATAATGCAACTAGGGAAGACAAATCTTTTTTTTCATCATTGGACCTTCATTCAACCACAATGTTACCTAAAAATAGTGAACTTCATGCCAATATCGGTGGCTCTTATATTTTTTAGAGGTGAATTTGACAATTTCATCCATTTTTTTCTCTTTGTTTCTCTAGTGTGATGGGGACTCATGTTATTGAACTAAAAACTTTTTGGTGGGTCTTCACTAGCATCAAAAGGCTATTTTATTTTATTTTATTTAACCCCTAAAGCCTTGCTTGTCCCCTTGGGGAACAAATTTGGGTCTGGGTAGGTTCCTTTTGTCTCAGTTTGAAGTGAAATTTTTTGACATTTTTTGAGGTTGTGTAGCTTTGCAAGAGCTTTGTGGATATATAATTTTTTGTTTCAATCTAATGCCGGATGAAAAAGTTATGGCACAATGAGCAAGAAATGGAGATTGGCGGGCAGCCTCCAAAAAATTACAAAAAGTCAAAATAATTTTTTTTGAATTTTTTTCCTAAAATATTACATTTTTATCTATACATGAAGCTTTGATTCATTCTATTTGGACTAGGGATGAGAAAGTTATGGACAATCTTATTTTGGGGGGTAATTTAAGCATCTTGGCTTGAAAGAAAAAAAATTTGTTCAACTTTGAATGCTTATATCTTCCAATCCGTATGGTCAAATTTGATGAAATTCTAACTACATGATCTCAGACAAGTTAAATATAAGATCATATGGTTAAATTCCAAAAAAAAAAAAAAAAAAAAATTAGTTTCCTTAAGTGAATACAACAAAAGTGATAGTTTTGAGTGGTTTTGGGCAGAAAACACCCCCAAGGCTTTAGGGGTTAAGAATGCATGTTTGGGGACATTGTGTAAAAAAAACTACAAGCTCTCAATGTGCTCAGAACACATGTTTCCAAAGTCAACCCTAGCTCTCGCAAACAGAGTTGTGCGTGGAATGAGTACCCATCTAGAAGGAAAAATGGAAAACATGAAATCCCTGTGCATGTCGTCCATGATCAGTATCGAAAATAAATAGAGTTGCCCTGCGTCTTGACTTTTCATTGTACAGTACAGAGGCGATTTTTTTTTTTCCCCTAGAACATAAGGGGTTCCTCAATGATGGAGAAGGGGCCAGTTAGCTAGTGACAACATGATGTGGTCACACTGGTGCAGCCGTGGTGCCAACAGGCTTCAATGAGCTTCAACTGGGAATGGCAACATGTGTGTCTGATTGCAGTTCAATTCTCCTGCACAGCCACATAACATTGTTAACCGAGCATAATGTCACCCACCCAGCTGGAGGTATAATTCCCCCCTATATACTTGGGGGGAATTCAGTTATAATATAATCAATTAGATTGGTTGGGCTCTTGCAAAGGCACTGTTGAGAGGAAGCTTAACACAATCCCATTGGATGGACTACTGTTGAGAGGAAGCAACCAGGCAGGGGGGCTTCCATTTTTGGAGGAAACAAAAGGGACCCCCCAACGTCTGGTTAACAATGTTATGCAGGCACATGGATTGTCCTTTGATCAGACTAGAAACTGGGATTAGCAATTTCTGCACACCAGAGGCATGCTCAACTGTTCATCATGCCCTCACTCACCTCCCACCCGCAACATTAGAGTGTCGTCACTTAACCCCTCAGGGCCCCAGGGCCTTTTGGGGTTTAAAAATCGATCATGGCTTTTGTAGTGTTGCGGTGCTAAGGGCCTCCTTACATGTATCAGTGGGTGGGAGGAATCAACAGGGTCGAAATATAGAAAGCACTTTTATGCTCCATCTACAGTGTCTAATACACTGATATCGGTGGAACTCTCTCTCTCTCCTGCTTCAACGCTTACCAATCGTCAGGGGCATTGTTCTCAGTGTCTTTGAGTTGCTTTCTTTGCCCACCGGGCTCATATGTAAGCTGGCTTTAAATGTCACGAAGGTATAGAAATCTGAACCGTACAATCTTGTAGTGCACATGTTGCAGATGCCATGAATCAAATTTGGACTCAATTGGCCTCTTAGATTGCAAGATCGTAATGTTTTAAGTGTAGAAAAAGGATGCTGAAATTTTCCTAGCAACACTTTTGGAGGTGAAATTAGATTTCTAAACCTACTTTAAAAATGGGAAAAAAATTAAACTATAAAGTGATTCAAAATCAACATACAAATACATTGGTGCAATAAAATATCATTTAGTTGACTCATTGTGTTCTAAAAACGACTTTGAATGTCAAAAAATAGCAAGAATAGTTGTGAAAAACACATACCTCCTTCTACTAAAATGCTTCTCAATCACTCATAGCTTATTGTATTGATAAGAAATTTTAGCCACACAAAGTAGACTGGTATGCGCAACTTTACAATATTTTTTTTATTGGAAATAGACAATGAATGAAGAAGAAACAAGCCGCCAAAGTTCATTGTAATCCAAAAATGTTGGGATTTTGAACTTCGAATTGCTCCCAAACATTCAAAACAACTTGGATCAGTGACATGAAAATTTTATCACAATAAATAGATTTCAATGGGAACATAATAGAATTTTTTTTATTGAAGAACTACAATGGATGAATGAAATACCATCCAACAAAGTTTTAGCCATCAAATGCAGTTTGGTGAACTCAAATTGAACCTTTGAACTTTGATTGACTCGCCAAGAAACAATACATCTTGGATTGATTTGAAAATTTTACGACACCAACTAGAAGAGAAAGAGAGAGTGCAAATTTTCCAACAAGTTTTATTGAATCCGGACATTAGATGCAAAAGTTACATCACTTTGAATTGGACTTGAAGAACAATTTTTGTCCCCTTGGGGGTGGGGCCAAGGAGGATTGACCCTTGTATTGCCCCATGTTTTATCCCTGCAGAAAACACTGAATTTTTTTATTCCCACATAGGATTAAATTTTCAAATTTTGAATTCACATTTGCAACCAGAGGCCCCCAATTAACGGCCGGGGTGAACTGACCCCCTCGCTCGTACTGCCAAAGTCCATCCAGGGGTGCACATAAAAAAAAGCCCCCTATTTTGTGCCGTGTAAAATCTATTTTCTAGAACCCCCTAACTAATTTGGGGCTTCTGATTGCAAATATGAATTCAGAATTTGCAAAAAAATTCATGCATGGAAAATAAAAAATTTCAGGGTTTTCCCAGGGGTACGAGCGAGGGGGTCAGTTCACCCCGGCCCAATTAACTATGACGCAGAAAAAAAATACAAAATTCAAGCGGCACAAAATACGGGGCACTTTTTACATTTGCCCTTGGATGGGGGGAATCCAGGGGGCCAATCCTCCCTGGACCCTTTGGGGGCGGTGAGGGATTAAGCTATTCATTAGCACACAATGACAAATGAAACACAGAAGAGGCTTTGTTCTTGCATGCTGTCCATCTGTTGTGGCCTGTTGTCAACACAGCATCATGCAGCCATGCACTGAGATAGTATTGTTTCAGGGGGTGTTTTGTATGTAAAAAAAAAAAAAAAGCCCCCTATTTTGGGCCGTTCAAGGGTATATTCTTGACTTCATTCAACAAATTTGGGGTCTGTGATTGCAAATATGAATTCAAAATTTGCAAAAAAAAAATCATGTGCAAAAAACAGGGTTGGCCCACTAGGCCAAGCAAGGGGGTCAATCCACCCCGGCCCATTGTAGGGTAAGGGCAACCCCACCGGGCTTGAAAAAAAAGGCCGGGGTGAACTGACCCTTGGATTGTCGCCGAGGGAAAACGTTGAAATCTTTTATTTGCCACACATGATTAAATTTGCAAATTTGAATTCATATTTGACAATTGGAGGCCCTTGATCAGCTAGGAGAGTCCAAAATTAACTAAGCACAAAATAGGGGGGTCTTTTTTTTTACATGCATTCCTAGAATGACTTAGGCGGGACAAGCAAGGTCCGGCGTCTCTAGATTCCATATCTATCCGCAAACTAAAATTCCTCATAATTTTCATCTCATTGATCAAAACGGAATGATTCAAAGCTTTCCACATGTATATATATAAATCTAGAGAACCAATTTCAAATTTTTATTTCCTAAAAAAATGATTTTTAAAGAAGTTTTTTGAGTTGCCTAGCCTGCCCGTTGAGCAATGAAAATTACATATCATGCAATAACTTTTTAATTGTTTAGTCAAAAGTTATGAAAATTGTTTCACCGTGAAGCTATTCCGTGGGCATATGTTGTGTGAAATTTTCAAAGAAAAAAAACTAAAATTTGTTCATAGCGAGATGTCCAAAATCACTATATTGCCAAAAAAAAAACATTGTTTGTCTGAACCTCTAGGAGTCAAATTGGTCAAATTTTTCATTGATTTTTTCTTGGCAAGTGGAAAGATGTCCCAACACACCAAAGAATGCAACATTTGGATACCGGATACAAAAGTTAGGAAGGGCCAAAGTTTTTTTGGTTGAAGTTCTAAAATCATTTCTTTCACGTAAATACATATTGATTTTGGAGATGTACATAAAATAATGATGGCACTTTTAGGCAAGGTGTGATTTGGGGTGTACCTACCTTACCACCTTGGAAAATAATATAATGGTAAGAATCCATTTTATTTTATATAAAATAATTATCAGAGTGGATGGTACTATGTATTATAATGTTTCTCTTTTATTTCAATTGGAGCCTGGGAGCAAAAGTTATGATCAAAAGCCCTTTTTTTAGTTTGGTGGGCAAAAAAATACCTTCAAAAAAACTTAAAGTAGAAAATTTGGGATTTTTTCTTATATAGATCATATTTTGTGTACATGGGAAGCTTTCTTTTATTCCATTTGAATTTTTAATGTGAAAGTTATGGACAATCTTGTTTTGGGGCAATTAGAGCATCTTCTTGAAAAAATAACTTGTAGGATTCATTTATGACCTCAATTTTCACAATTTTTTTAAAAAAAGTTTTGAAAGGTTAAGATCTTTTTCTAGGATAATCTCACCATCAAGATTAGTGTATTATAATTCCATCTTAGAGCTATTAGCAATTTAGATTTTCCTTCAATCTTGAATTTATTTCTACAATTTTTTAATGAGTGAAAACTAAATGTGTGTTTTATTAATTTTTTTCCTATACTCTCAACTCAATTCTTTATTATATAAAATTAGAAATTCAAAATCATTAGAGAAAACTTTATAATTTATGAAGGTTAAAAGCCCAAAATTTTAGTTGAGCAAGGTGAAAAAAACTTGTTTAATCACTTTAAGTGCAAATATCTTGCAATGTACACGGTAAAGGTTTGTGAAATTTCTTCCACACATTCTTATACTATTCTTGTAGAAGATGCTACTGTTAAATATGCAAAAATAACATTTTTAATTTTTTTTGCTCTTTGCAATAGAAATGACAGTTTTGCATGTTTTTTTTATGGAAAAGAGGCCTTGGGACTTTAGGGGTTCTATTTTAGATGCCTATATCATAGGTGTCTATGTTTATAATATAAGCACCTAATTATATTGTAGGTGACTATGTTATAGGTATCTTCCATGGTTATAGGATATTTATATCATAAATGTCTATATTATAGGTACCTATGTTATAAGTACCTTCTATGGTTATAAGATACTTATATTGTAAGTATGTATATTACAGGCACCTTCAATAGTTGTAGAATACCTACTTACACCTATGCTCAGGACTCTTATGTTCGTATTTTTAGACTCACATGTTAAAGCTGTTGCTTTCGGAATCAACTAAAAGATCATATACTAAATTTTATTAAGAATAAAAGGAGACAATTTTTTTTGCCTTGTATCGAGAGAGAATATTTTGAAGCAATTTTAGGCTTCAAGACATGACCACATTTAAGGAATTAAGTCCCTTTGTGGTCAATAATCATTGTCCATCTTTCTTATTGAAATGCATAAATAAATCCAAAACTATATACTTACTAAAAAAACAAAAGATCGACAATTTCATTTAATTGTACACCATTTTTCAAAGATCCATTTAGGTTTAGGTTTGTAATCTTGAATATAATATTGGAATCAGGCACTAAAAGAAATCATCCTTATTGGTGATTTTCTGACATTAAGTTCTATATAGTATATTAAATAATTTATTAAATGTAAATCATTGATATAATTTTAAGAAAATATTTTGTGCATACATGCATATTTTCTAGGAACCATTGGCCATGGAGATTTTGGCCTCAAGAGTCAATTTATGTAGTCATCGAAGAACTAATGAGAGATTATTATATAACAATTAAATTCCTACTTTAGTTGAAGGCAAAGTCATCATAATTCATCTTCTAAATATAAATGCTCGTTACTGCCAAAGATGTCTACGGTCCTTTAATTTGACTTGGAAACAAGGTATTTTCTTTTATCTTATCCCCGGAAAGTTCAAAGTGGTTAGCAACATATAGGCATCATTGAGAACTGTGATTTTATAAACCTTATAGATTGAACACAATGACCTCATCTTTGATGATGTCATGTGACATCCAACAAAGCAATCACAATGCATATGGTATAGTAGACTATGGTAGGATAAAGCAGAAAGTTACTAGCAAGCTTGTAGGGAGGCACTCACAACAAGCTAAGATTGTGTTGGCTCTGGGTCGCTTTAAAAATAGATGGTGTCATTTTGGGTTGTTTGCTAAGATAATCGAGGGGCAACCCCAATAGGCACTTGTTGGTCCAGGGGTTGGTTTTGTTTTTCAACCTCCTTAAAGGCAAAGTGCTTCAACGGGCGGCTCACGACACCCTAGTGGCACTTTCTAAGAGTCGTTGTCTGTGGCTCTTCTATATTGTTTTTCCTCTTTTGGTCACAAACTGCTTGTGGGTGGATCTTGTACTTCTATTCTTTTGCAATAATAGATTCTTTTATTTATGTAAAAAAATTTCATTATCTAGGACACAAAAATTAGAGGTTTACAATTTCTTCTTAAAAAACACACAATCCTTCTACTTTACATTATTCTAATAGGTTATTATAACTATCCACCAGGTACATTTACAATATTAGAAATCAATCTAAATGTAATCTAGACTTAATATATGAATTGTTGTGTTTTATTTATCAATTATGTTATCAATTGAATTGATAATGCAACATAAATCACCTATTGTATACTATATTCTATAACAATCTATCATGTACAAAACATCCATAAAATTTAGTGGATTTTGGTATTCAAAAAGTTTTAAAATAAATATTTATAGTGCTTATTGAGCACAAAATTTCATAGATTATAAAGATTTTATTACCTTAAATCTATATAATGTAAAGAATTTTTTGGCCTAAAAAGTCAAAAATATTTTTATGAAGAGGAGCCTTTGGTTCCTTTAATTGTGAATGCATCCCATTATTCTAATTGTAGTAAAGGCCATATACATTTTTTTTATTGGTGAATTAAATTAATGTTTTTAATATTTTACACTTTGGAGAAGAGTCATGTAATGCGAAGTCTATAAATCTTTGACAAAGTGGATATAGGTTCTACTTTTATGTATGCTAACTTTCAATTCCTCCATGTTGATAATACTAAAAGACACTACATTTCACATCTTTTAATTGCATTGAATTTTGAAGTTGAGACAGTCTTATATCTCACAATCATGCTCGGAGGGCAGATAATCTGCTTTGAGCACTAGATCACATAGATGACAAATATTTTGAGTTTGAATTTTTTTAAATATTTATTCTATACAATGGTAATATTAGCCTTTTAAAGACTAGAGTGCAACCCAAATTTTTTAAATTGTGAGGATATGTTTTGAAATACAACTAAGAAGAATAAACCAATGAAGATTTTTTAACAAAAGTTGTAAAATATAGTTCAAAGATCACATCCATACAATTAACCAATATTTTTTAAAATGATTCAAATAAAATTTGAAATTCCTTCCAAAATTGATTGTAGATTGAATATTTACAATTTCCACAAGAATTAGATTTCTATTTTGGTTCTAAATATTAAGTCCTAAATATTGTGATTTAAAAAATTCATTCATTCATTCATCTCTTCAAATCATTTAATTAAAGATCATTTTTGTTCTCCTTAAACTATAGAATATATTTAGAGATTTAAAAAGAAATCTATATTGTGTAAAGTTAGAAAACTAATATAAGAAATGAACACACTTAGATGGATGATAAAACCAACAGAATTAGTGTTTGTTCATCCATTATTCAAAATTTGAACGCACAATCCTTTGAGGATTAAGATCAAATAATAACTGTTGTAATTTATAACAAAATTTCCCATTAATAAATATAGACCTGAAAGTGACCATGTTCAATGTATTTTGATCTCTAAAGGCATCTGATCACAAACTTAGGTGTCAGCAAGGGGATTTTCGTCACATTAAACTTCTGAAAATTTCTACAAATTGCAAAATAAACTACTTGCAAGGGAATAAGTATAGGGCAATGCTCGAGGAGGAGGGCATTTCGGGAAATAAAGGGCCGACGAGGAGGGCGGAGCCCGACGAGGAGGCCCTTTATTTCCCGAAATGCCCGACGACGAGAGTCATTGCCCGGCGTAAACCGCAGCTAGCAAATCAGCAGAATACGAAACATTCAGAATGATGTTCGGGATGATATTTTGGGATGATATTTGAATGGAGGATGAAAAATCCGTAATGCCCGATTACGCGGGCAAACCCTCGTAATCGGGCATTACAACCTGATTGCGGTACAGAAGCAGCCCGCGAAGTGAACGGACCATTTGCTGGCAGTGGTTTACGAGCAGATAACATAGTTAGACAAACTTTATAGAAAAGGACAAAATAATTTTTTGGGAGTTTATATAGAAGTGTGCAATATCTGTAAGAGATGAACTGGAATTGTTAGCTAACAAAGTTTTACAAAGAAGCTCTTGAGAAGTAAGACTTCTGGAAAAATAATTTTAATGTTACTTAGGCTTGAACTTTTGTGTTGCTAATAGGTTTACAACAAGGCAAAGCTACTCTTGAAATGCAGTTTTTTCCTTACTAATATAGAAGTATAACCCTAAATGTCTAGAGTCTTCTCTAGAATTGACTATTTGCAAAAAATCATTATAAAGTACTATTTGGAAGAATATTTTGGAACTGATTTATGAGTAAAAGTTGTAGATTTTTATTTTAAATTCCATCCTTACAATTAGATTCACCTATGCTATCACCAATATTTTCTTAGAAATTTTGAAAGAAGTTTTTAAAAGTTCCTTATAGATTTGATTACAAACAAAATATTATCAATTTTTTTAGTAAATCTTGTTGAAATGGATTTGAAATGAGGTTTTCTTGACATGGTGGTTTTGAGAAATTTTTGGATTCTTTAAATCTATGATCTCATTTTTTCAAAACTAGTTTTGAACTAGAGGCAATGCTATTTTGGCTTGGTCAACAATTTGATATACTTCTACATTTGTAATTTTTTTTGACCCACATTCATAATTTTAGAAAAATATATACTCTACTAAAACCAAATCCAACTATGAGATAGGACAAGAACTTGATAAAGTATCTCCACAAATTATGATAACCTTCATCTAAGCAATGATGCAAAAGAAATAAGAACATGAATCTATTCATCATCCAAAAATTAGACATTGAAGCGCTTAAATGATAAACTTCATGAAATTTTGGTAAAGCAACTTTGATTTCAAAAATCTTGAAAACTATTTTTAGACTCCAATGTAGCCTAGAATTCCATCCAAAGTCGTTTTTTTCCATCAAATTCCACTCAAACCTGCCATTTCTATTGCAAAGTGCAAAGTGCAAAACACTTTAAAAATTATTTTTTTTCTGCAATTCTTTCCATAGGATACTACACCAAACTAGTACAAAAATGTCTCGAAATTATTTTAGAAACCTTTGAATACTTAGATTGCAAAATATTTGTGTTAGAAGTGAAATAAAATGTTTTCTAGCACCTTGCATGACTAAATTTGAAGGCTTCAAATATTTTTAACTTAAAATATTGTAATAAAAATATTGAATTACAAAAATTTATGTTAAAAAATTGAGTTGAAAGTCTACAAATTTATTATTCAAAAATAAATAAATTTATTTTCATTCTTTAAAAAATTGTTAAGTAGAAGTAGGTTCAAGATTGAACAAAAAAAACTAAATTGTTAATTGCTTTTAAGATGGAAATGAAACACAATACTGTAGTGTGACATGGGTTTCAATTTTTATTAATTCAAAAATGTAAAAAACGAATTTCCAGAAAATGGTAGGAAACAAATAAAGAAATGTGTGAAAAATGAAGAAGAGATATGACAAAAAGTTCAGTAATTGTTCTTTGGCAACACAAAATATTTTTAATAAAGCAAATAAATGAACCATTACTCCTTCAATTGTTATCGATTCAATTAAAACATGTTAAACCACTCCACTTTCATTCACCTTGATTGTCCCTTTAAATTTGAAAGGACGTGATATTTTGTTCAAATTGAATGTATGACGAAAAGTCTAATAATTATGTACTTACAAAAACAAAATCATCATTATTCCATTTAAACAAAAACAAAATTCTTCAAGTAAAAATAACAATTATTTCGTTTTTGCAATAACGAACCCCATGTCACACTACGGTAATCCCAATGGTGAGATTGTTCTAGCATGAGAACTTAACCGTTTCAACTAAGTTTTTTTGAATTTTAAAAAAAATTGCATTAAAAAACAAACCATTAAATTTTTTTCCAATAAATTGTTTAGGTTTCATAAAAAATAAGATTGTTCATAACTTCTCATCACTAGTCCAAATAGAATGAATCAAATCTTACCATCTAAATAAGAATATTTTTTTTGAGAGACTAAATTTATAAAATAAAAAAAATGACATTTTATAATTTTTTGTTTGTTGCCATTTTGGACTTAGGGTGATAAATCGTTTGCTTTTAGGCATTGATTGAAATAAAAATTATATCCCTATGAAGCTAATGTATTTTTTTATTTTTTTATTTAAGTTTAAAAAAGTCACAATGAAAATTAACCCCTAAATGTCCCCAAGGCATTTTGAGCTTATTGGAATTTGCTCTAAATTGAACAAAATGCCAACATTTTGATAAAAAAAATTATCAATTCTATTTGAATTGCAATTATACAAATTCAAACTAGACATATTAGAGATTACATGGAAAAAGAAAACATAACAATATCGCTTGTAGATTGAAAGATTATAATGATTGATCATAAAGGTGTTTTAACTGTGAAAGTGATTTGAAGTCTTTTAATCCTCTTTTTACATATCAAATCTACAAAATTGGTCACCAAAAAATATGAGGTTAAAGGACATAATATGATTAATCTTAATCAATTACATAGTTTTTTTAAATGAATTTCCAATGTGATTTATTCTTCATGATCTAGTGTCTTTGAGGCTCATTTTGAAAAATCCTCAACACTAGAAAATCAAGATTTGCAATAGACACCCTTGCACAAAATTCTAAATAGAAAAATTATAATAATTCATTTTTAATATTTTTGATGCCAAAACTAGACTTCAAAAAGAATTTTTCAAAAATAAAAAATATTAAAAATAGAAATTTGGTTACGTTTAATTAACTTCAAAGTATTGACAACACTAAAATTTGATGCCTTGGGCATTTAGGAGTTAAGATTGTAGAAACTAGAAACCTAACCAAAATCCATTTTGTCCTTTTGAGGGGACTATAGATTTTAGGGATTAAAATTTAACGAAATTCAATAGAGTATTTAAGTAATTATTTTTAAATGTGTAAGAATGTAAGTTTATAACTAAGGATTGCACTTTCTATCCGTATCCACATGTTGTAGTTAAATTGTAAGGTAGAAAATCTATAAAATGGCCTTTTATTAAGTAATTCAAGAATTGGAAATTTTAACTTTTTGAAATTTTTTTTAGTAAATTTGACTAGAAAGATAAAATGGAATTGGCATCTAACTCGAGTATTTCATATTTGGAGACCTTTGTGGAATTAACAATTAGTTTTAAAGTTGGAATTACATTGGGCACTAAAGGTGTCCACCTCCACATATGCTCACCATTGGCACATTGACAAATGCAATTGGTACATAGAACACAATGATATGTGACATATGATATACCTCTATATTAGACAACACTTTTACAATTTAAGTCGTTCTATGGACCTCCTACTTAACTACTTTATCATGTTTGTAATACTATTTATGATTTAATCCCTTGAAATGGTGTAAAAAATCTAATATATTTCTACATAGGGCCAACAAAAATTAATTTCTTTAATAAAGTATGAACTTATCAAGAATTTTTGAAGAATGTGCCTTAAAGTGTATAAGTGCTATTAGGTCTTCTAAAACCATCAAAAAGAGCATCTTTAATGACAATCATTTCATCCATGTGAAACAACTACAATATTAAGCCTTGTCATATTCTTTAGTGGTTTTACACTTTAAAATTATAAGATCCTATTGCGGTCACTCAACCTCTTTTAAATAGTTATTTTTTCATGCTAAAAGTGTCACATTTACACCACCAACAATATCCATTAACCCTTAAAGGTCACAAGTTTTTTAAATGCAGAGGTGGTTGCAATGTTTAATAATTAAATTGATAGCATTGCATATATGGGCCTTCAATAAAATAGCTAAAATAGAGTGATGTACATTAGTAAACCTACTTCTAACATTTAAAAAAAATTAATGCTAATCTCTAGACCAATTATTATTTTTCTTCTAGAATAAAAACAAATTCATCAAATTTAAAAGCAATAGATCAATAATGTACAAATACAACCTCCTAAATAAGGAAAAATTGACCTAAACTCCTTAAATGGATAAACGTATGAATTTTCAAACATCATATCTTGTGTTTGTTCGACCTTAATCTATTTGCTAATTCTAGAGAGCATATTTTGAGGAATTATGAATTTGAACCGTAAATATTTATTTCATACTCATATTGTACAAATTTTTAAGTCATATTATATAGAAGTTGGAATTGACAATTGAATCTCAAATGTGAATACTTGTGCCAATTGTTCAACTTATGCCAATGATGCATTAAAAAATCATACTTAATAGGTAGTTTATCCCAAGGACAATTGTCTACTAAATTTTTTAATGCAATGATGGTCAATAGATAGACTGCAATTCAAGTTAGGTTACATTTAGGGCTATGAACATATTGCTGTTCATGAATGAAAATTTAACTCTAAATCTACAAAGTTTTTAATCTTCTTGAAGGAGACTCTCTTAAACAGACAACTATATTTTAATGTGGTTAATATAATTGTCCACCATCTACATTTGGTCTTTGAATGGTCGCCTTCCAAAAACAACCACAAGGTTTCAAGATCAACCAATAGAAGTACAAGAGTTATTCTAGGCAAGCAACGGAAGTTGAAACATTTCATACTTCAAAAGAGTGTGTATTTAGTTGAGTCAAGTGGCATGTATAGATATCCAATGCTTTCAACTTTTGAAATCAAAAGATATTACACAAGGTTGTAACTATAGATTGACTTGAATTGGATTTCTCTCAATGAGATTACTAATAATCAAATTTGAAAAATTAAAATTGGAATTTTATCGTCGAAGATTGTAGAACTTCAAAATAACACAATTTGGATGCAACTGCTATAGAGCATGACGTGCAACCCGCTTGCAAATTAGCCTTGTGCTTTTCAAAGTGAAAGTCTTGGAATGAAGTTGATAGAATCATGCATCAAAGAACCTTGCAATGATGCTTTCTTGTTTGTGTCAACCATGAAGAATGATAGAGGCAAGAAAATATAATAGCATAAAAAGACAAGTGTAACTTGTGAAGACAAATGTGACTATCCGATCTGAAAGGATAGATTTGACCTGAAAAGACAAATTTGACTTAAAAAACAACAACTGTGTATGGAATACTAATCACTTTTAAAAACTACCATGCATACCTAGGATTGTTGTCCAAATGCTTTTCAAATGGAAAAGTGGTGAAAATGACATGGTAGAGGCTCCAACAGACCTCCAATTTGGTTCAATCCACCATTGTTTAGTAATTAAGGGGAGGCTTTTTGGTATGCATAAAATGCTTTTACCACTACATTTTTGTCTTGAATTCCTATGCCCTTCTCATGATTACATTCAACAAAATGGAGTGTTACTAGGGAGAGTCCTAGTTGGAGTTTCTCAAAAGTTGTTTTTCTCCTTCTTTTCAAGAGAATAAGGAAGAATGCGAAAAGTGATTCCCAAAATTATAGTTGTTCTCAAAATCTAGCCCACATGTGCACTCATAATCAATATTGCCCCAAATATAACACTTACATTTGGACCCCCAAGTGCCATAAAACCTAGATATTGATTTCTATAAGATGAATCCAATCAAAACTTGATACTCTAATATTGATTTTTGGTACACAAAAAGATGCAATCACATTTGGTTTTGCAATTAAGAGCCCCCGCCGTTTTGAAAAATCTAGAGCTTGTTGATCTCTATTTAAAAAAATTCCCCCACCCTCCAATGTTGTTGATCTCCAAATTAAAAAATAAATAATGATCGTTGATCTTCGTCATGAGAGGCAATTTTGGGTGTTGCTCAATGATACGGAATACAAAATGGATACGTAATATAGATAAGGGTTACAGATATATACAAAAATAATACAAAATGAATATATAGTTTAAAATATGGATATGGATACATGCATATGGAATACATACAAAAATCACACAGATCCAATATCAATTGCAAGCAAGATTGCTTCCTAAAAAATACAAGGGGGGTAATTAAATCAGCCCAATATAGGGAGGGGGGGAATTAAACCAGCCCAATGTATGGGGAAGTATTTTCAATCTGAAATCACAATCTCTCACTATGTACCTAGAAGATGCAAACATCTTATAGATATTATTACTATTTTAAATATTGCCATATAATAACAATACAAATGCTCTAATAAACTTCTTGAAAGAAAGGCCACAAGGTAGTAGGTCCATAAATTGACCAAGTAAGGGCTGGAATTGAATTTTGGGGAGGTGAAACTTATTGAAATATTTTTCAGTAAATTTTCTTCAAAAGAGAAGTAGAATTGGCATCTAACCCAAGTCGTTTCATATTTTTATGAGCTTTGTTTCATATTAGTTATGAAATTTTGAAGTTGAATTGACATAGGGCTCCAAAACTGCCCACCCCCTAAAATGTACACCTTTTGTACATCAGTGAAGGCTATGAAAAAACTTCATGTAAAAATAGTGTACATTTAAACCCCTAAAGTCCCACTTGTCCCCTCAGGGGACAATTTGGGTCCGGGTAGGTTTCTATTGTCTCAATTTGAAGTGAATTTTTTTGAGATTTTTTGAGGTTGTGTAGCTTTGCAAGAGCTTTGTGGATATATAATTTTTGTTTCAATCGGATGCCGGATGAAAAAGTTATGGCACAATGAGCTAGAAATGGAGATTGGCGGGCAGCCCCCAAAAAATGTCAAAATGTCAAAATAATTTTTTTTGAATTTTTTCCCTAAAATATTATGTTTTTGCCTATACGTGAAGCTTTGATTCATTCTATTTGGACTAGGGATGAGAAAGTTATGGACAATCTTAATTTTTTCAGGCAATTTAAGCATCTTCTTGAAGAAAAAAAATTTAGTTTAACTTTGAAAGCTAATATCTTCCAATCCGTACGGTGAAATTTGATGAAATTTTTACTACATGATCTTAGACAAGTTAAGTACAAGATCCTACAGTTAAATTTTAAAAAATAAAAATAAAAAATAAAAAAAAAAATTCGTTTCCTTAATTGAATACAACAAAAGTGGTAGTTTTGAGTGGTTTTGGGCAGAAAACACCCTTGGGGCTTTAGGGCTTTAAGGGGTGGGCGGTTTTGAAGCCTTTTCGAACCTCCTACCTTAAAACCATTGGTCCGAAAAAAACACCAAAAACTGTGCAACCAAATTGGCTGCCTGTGATCGGGGGAATCGGAACCCACTACAGTAGTGACTGGATCCCGGGGTCTGATTCGTGCCGGTATCTGATTGGGGAACACTGTTCCAGTACTAATTACCGACCCCTTGACAGGCCACATTATCTTCCAGGTCATCAGGGCCAACTCCCACTCCGGTCAGGGCGGGGGTCTGGGGGACGGAGTGGAGGGACTGGGAGAAGTGGGGTCCAATTTTAACTTATGCGGGTGCCGGGCCCCACCTTCGGGGTCAGGGTCCAGTCACCATTCAAGCCGGCTGGTGAGAAAATTATTTCCAAGCTTTTTGGAACTAACTTACTCCGTATTATTTTAGGCTGTGCTCTTATTACACCTGCGGATGGGCACATGCCTTTGTCCCACCTCCTCCCGGACCGAAACTTCTATGAAGAATGAGAAGGTATGGAGTGAAAAGCGAGGAGCCAATAGGGAACCCTTCAATTCTCCATGAAGAAGGTGCTACACCCCTTTTGAAATTCGATAGTAGAAGTAATCACACCTTCTTCAGCAAGCAAACTTCCTGGTAGAATGAGAAGTGGGTGAGAAAAAAGAGCAGTCAGTGGGCAACAATTTTAGGTGAAGAAGGTGTGACACCCTATTTGGTGTGTTGACAAAGAAGAATGGAGAAATGTGGTAACAAAACTGTGAAACTAGGGTAATAAGACTGGACTCAATCACGAAGTAACAACAACAGTGAAATTGACAATAAAGGATGAAACTTGCTAAGTCTTCCATGCACCCAATCTTTTACTCCGGAGGAAGACAATCAACGCTGCAAAGCTATCGTAGCACAAGCATATTTTGCCAATAGCAAGCCCGTGGGAAGTTGTCACTTCCCAATTCTCTAGAGAATGGTTGCCAAGTGAAGAAGGTGTGACTACCCCTAATGGCTTAGAGAAATGGAGAAACTTCTTCACCCCATTCTTCACCTCGAGAGGAGAAGGAAAAAAAACTTCTCAATTTTCGAAGAACGAGTCTTTTGCAATTGAAGGAGAAAATGCCACGCACTCATTCTTTGATGATTAAGAATGGGAAAAAAAGGGTGTGATAACCCCTAATATGTAGCCATACATATGAACTTCTATAATTGTTACCTCAATAAGTGTTCAAATGGGTTTATGTATGTTGCAAAATTTTATAGATTATCAAAGAAAAATGCTAAATATTGAATATTATTACTTTCTCTATTTCAAAATAAATCCATGATTTCTTTAAGGGAATTGTGGAAGTATTGTGAGCATTTAATCTCCATCCTTGAGATAAGATGAACACAACTAGGTTCTAGATTTTTTGTTGTAAAATTTCTATGCTAGGAGTCTATGTGTGGTCCATTATGCCTTACAAGCAATGACGAATGTTTGATGAGTATTGACTCTATACAATTCAAATTGCAAAGGAAAAGATTCAACCTTCAAGAGTTTAGCATTTTTTACCATTCTAGCCTAATCCAGTCCAAAGTCTAGTATTTTGATATGAATCTCATTAAAAATACATTTTAGTTATCTTAAGTCATAGAAAATAGTAAATATGTCATTTCCAAATAATAAAGATCATTCAATTTAGAGATTCTCAGTAGAAGTTATAACTGGATGAAGTTTTGACTTGGAATTGCTCTTTCAAACTTCATCCGGTGATTTTTGTTGACTTTTGGATCCAAATTGACTTTTGATTTCGGAAATGAGTCTAGATTTAGTTCTACTATCTAATTTATAAGTTTTACTTTAATTGGACGGCTAATTACTACTTTCATCATTTAAGACTAAACTTCATCCTTTGTTATCTTCTTTAGTTTAATTTAATTTTTTAAATACAAACTACATTTGAAAAATTTTAATTTTCTTTTAAATGATGATTAATTTCATTTGTTCCTTGGTTGTCTTCAAAAGATTCTAATTGTCTATCTACTTAATACTTAAAGCTCTAAATTTCTTCTATTATCTTATTATGTTTATATTTTTTATATTTTATTTTGTAGAGCATAAAATTACCTATCTGGATTGCTAATAAATTTAAAGTTTGGATGTTCCTATTGAAAGTTATGGACATATGAAATTTGCTTGCCGATTAATGCTTTTAAACTTCATCTACTATTTTCTATCAATCTACATTCTACAATTCTAAATCAACGTTTTTTTTGTCCTTCAATTTTAATCTAAATTATAATTTTTCAATTTTTTTTCTTGGAGATAAATTTTACTATTTTTCATCTATTTTTACAACCAGAATTCATTCATTCATATCTTTTTCTTTTAAAAAAATATCTCTTTATGAGCTTAATGTGTTTTTGAAAAGCTTTAGAGATGATCTATACTAATTTGAATTTAAACTTATAGTTCCAAATGAGTCTAATGGTGTAAATTGAGCTTTTAAATTCTACCTTGTACTTGGAACTTAAACAAATGAAATAAGAAAAATGGTTTGTTTAAGCACATATTTTAGAGTTGTCTTCTCCCAAGAGGTGCTCAAAAATTGCCTCGAACCTCCCGTCATTCTCCATCTTTGTTAAAATGTTGTAGTTTGTTTAGATTTTTTTTATGCTCATGGCTTAACCCCTAAAATTCATTGACTATGTTTTCACCAAAAATACTCCATAATTGTCATTTCTAATACAAGTAAACATTTTTAGACACATGACTTTTGTGTATGTGTGATTTTGTGGTATAATAAATCTCAATGCATCCAATAATTTTTGAAATAATTTTAACATTACAAAAAATAAATTCCAACTACTTAAATTTAGATTTGGATAATATATAAGCAACATTTGCAATACCTATTCTAGACCAGTGAACATAATAATATCAATTTTACAATTTGCTACACGCAAAATAAAGACATAGATATATTTCCTACTAGCATGCAAAAAAAATCAAGGCTTAATAAGATGCAAATCCACATGAATTGAACCTAGACCAATAAAGTAGTCTGTTGTAAAACTATCCTTTTCCTTCAAATTGCCCCAATTATTAGTTGGAGAATGGAGATGAGGTGATCCTTAACCCCTAAAGGACCAAACACCGTTTTTTGACAACATAGCAATTTTGGGCAGCTCACTATGACCAGAATTTTTCTTTTTTTTCTTTGAAATTTTCACATAAGATGTGCCCGAGGAGTAGCTTTAAGGTCCAACAATTTCGTAACTTTTGACTACATGGTTAAAAAGTTATTGCATGATATGTCATTTTCATTGTTCGACGGGCAGCCGGGGCAGCAAAAAAAACTTCTTTAAAAATCACTTTTAAAAAAAACTAAAATTTGAAATTGGTTCTTTAGATTTATATGTACGTGGGAGGCTTTGAATCATTCCATTCCGATCAATGAGTCAAAAGTTATGAGGATTCTTAGTTTGAGGGTAGTTATGGAATCTCTACTCTAAAATAAACTTTGGAGTCCTTTATTTAACTCGATTTTCAATATTTTTGAAAAAAAATAAAAACATTGGGTGTAGATTGTTTATTACAACATTATGATCGTTGGGATTGGCATTTTTCAATTTCATAAATAAATTCTTGACAATTTAGTGTTTTGAATCATTCTCTACCTCTTCCTACTTACTATTTTTTTCCTATATGTTGTACAATTTCAAATGATCTGAAATTTTTCAAGCATGTAGCCAACTTGCTTTGAAGAATAAATCCAAAGGATAACCATCATTTTGGACATTTTTTCATACAAATGTGACCTTGTGAAGGGCAGCTGCCCGTTTTCTTGCAGGGACAAAAAAAGGATTTTTGTCAATTCAAACGCTATTATCTTGCAATCGACTTGGTGGAAAATTCTGAAATTTTTTCCACATCTTCTTAAACAAGTTTACTACAAGATCCTACGGCTACAAGTGTCCAAAAATGTTTTTTTTCTAAAATTTGGCAGTAGTATTAGAAATGACAGTTCTGGAGCGGTTTTGGTAAAAACATAGTCAAAAACCTTTAGGGGTTAAATGGACTACTTTAGCAATTGAATGAACTAAGGAAAAATTGTTTTTCTACTGCAAGAGCCAATCATTGTCTTTGATTTCTGCATATCTCTTTACAAGTTGCAAGTGGACGGATTTTGAGAGACCTATTGTCACAAATAGGTGCCTATGCTCCAAATCTTTGAGATTTTATAAATAATTCAAAAATGCTTGGAAAAATACAAAACCATTTGTGTTAGGTTCCACGTCTAGTTTTCTTTCTCTGAAAAAAATCTAAAAATATTTTTGTCCAAAGAAACCTATGAAAAAGACGAACAACTCCTTAAATGGTCACTTTTAGAGCATACTATCTATACACACACAACTATCAATCTCTTGTACCACTCCTTGCAAATATACTCTAACTCAATAGGATGATTGGTCACTTAAGAAATACATATATCAATGGATATGGACAACTATTTATTGGTTACAAGTCCATGTCATAAAGTCTATCATTGAAAAAAAGACACCAAGGATACCACCTACTACTTAAGCATTTATAGCTTAGATAGTAGAACTCTCCTCAACAAACTCTTCATTCCAATAAACCCCTAAAGTCCTAAGTTGCATTTTTGGGCTATATAGCAATTTCAGGCAATTCACTACAAATGGATTTTTTTTCCCTCTAAAATTGTCACATAACATGTCTCCAAGCAATGGCTTTAAGGCCCAACAATTTTCATTACTTTTGACTATATGGTTGAAAAGTTATCGTATAATATGTAATTTTCAATGATGTGCGAGCAGCTCAGGTAGCTTAAAAACTTCTTTAAAGATCACTTTAAAAAAAATTAGAAATTAGAAATTATTTTTCTAGATTTATATATTTGTGGAAAGCTTTGACTCATTCCATTTTTATTAATGCGATGAAAGTTAGGAGGAGTTTTAGTTTGTGGGTTGTTTGCAAGTAGTTATAAAATCTCTATTCTAGGATAAACTTTGAAGTCCTTTATTTAACTCAATTTTCAATATTTTTAGAGAGAAAAAAATGTACATAATTTATTACAACATTACAACCATTGGGATTGGCATTTCCCAATTCATTAAATGAATTGTTAACAATGTAAGTATTTTGAATTATTTTCTAGTTCTTTCTACTCACTATTTTTTTCCTATATGTTGTTCAATTCCAAATGATTTGAAAATTTTCAAACATGTAGCCTACTTGGCTTGAAAAATGAATCTAAAGAAGCACCACCAATTTGGACATTTTTTCATACAAATGTGATCTTGTGAAGTGTACTTGCCCGATTTTTTCGCAAAGCCCTCCCAAAAGGGGTTGCCACTTCAAATGCTAATATCTTGCAATTGACATAGTGGAAAATTTTAAATTCTTTTCACATCTTCTCAAACCAATGTATTATAAGATCCTACAATTACATGTGTCCAAAAGTGTTTTTTTTCCTAAAATTTGGTACTTATACTAAAAATGGCAATTTTGGAGCGTTTTTGGTGAAAATATAGTCAAAACCTTTTAGGGGTTAACTAAATTAATGTGGAAAATCAATTTAATTTTCATCTCCAAAAATTTGTGAGAGTTTTCAAACCTCCAATCAAAAGTTATGGACAAATTTGAAAGAGGGGTTAGAAGGGACATTTTCTTTGACATTTTCACACAATTTTTTCAGAACTTTGTGCATAACTTTTGTGTGGGGAGTCAAAATCACAAAAGTATTTTTTGGAGATGAAAGTTTGATTTATTTTCCAGCTTTTCTTAATTCAATTTCTTTTTAAACAAGTTATTCTATTATGCCAAAATTAGGTCTAAAATTCTACTTTGAACACAATTTCTACGTTTTGACAATGAGCGATTGAAGCTCTTATCTTTAAATTATCCCATATCCTTTGAGGATTCACAATGGACAATGAATTTCATTATAAAAAAAACCTCTCCACCCTTCATTTTTGTGAAATGTCAATTAAGTAATTTCTTTGCTCCATCATTGAAACTTTCTTGATGATAGATGGTAATTTGGATTTATTTTGGACTTTCCAGCTAACATTGGACATATTCTTTGATTACAACACCTTGGTCATTTCATTGTAAGTTGCTGAATTCAACAATTATTCTTGTTCAAATTAGTTTAGTTCAAATTTTTTTGCAGAAATAATTATTTTCTGTTGACCCTGCCCTACTGGTACGATAGTTCTTGTCCTAGGAGCCTAGGACCCAAATTTCTCTACAGGGCGGTACAGCCCAAAAGTTTGAAAGGAATTGTTCATGATTTGCTTGCCCAGTTTAAAATACACCCGATTCATCGAAGATGCTGGGTTTACAAGGATTGAAGTACCCTATGTAAAGGTCATATTCACCATAAATTAACCCCTAAAGGACCAGGGAGATTTTCCAGGGAGACTTCCCAAAAACTGCAACTTTTTGGTATGTTATTAAAAGAAAAAACTGAAACTTTTTGGTATGTTATTAAAAGAAAAAACTGAAACTCTTTTTTGGAATTTTAACTATACAAAACTAAAGTAAAGTATTTTACCAAAGGGTCAAAAAAATTCAGCCCTTTTCACTGTGCGGATTGAAAGATTATAGCATTTGAAGTGAGAAAAAAAACTTTTTTCCAATCATGCAAAATAGGGTCAGTAGACTTTGGGCTCATTTGGAGTAAAAATTTTGTTCTACACAACATGAGATTTTTGACCATTCATAAGTATATGATATTAGGTTCACTCACAAAAAAATTTAGAAAAAAATATAGAGTCTAGCTTATCTAAATCACCTTGCAATGCAGGGAGGTTAAGTGAATTGGCAATACACTAGTCATTTTTTAATGCAATGAGGAAATATTTTATTTGAAATCCAAACAGCAAAAAATCAGAGACAAACATTTGGAATATTTGGCAAAAATTTCAAAATTTTTGACTTCACTAATTGCAAGATAACAGGGTTTGAAGTTTGAAGAAAATGTTTTTTCTTGAAACTACCCCAATATAGCTAATAAAGTTTGACTCCTTGTAGAATGTGATTGGACAACTAAAATATATATTTTTTTGGACAATTGTATGCCATATTTTATTGGTTACACACATGCCAAATTTCAAAACTTCATGATCTTTTTTGCAAAAGATTCTCCAAAGATTCTCCAAAGATTCCCAAATTGTCCAAGCTGCCCGAAAAGTTCAGGACAAGATAACTTTTGATCCAAGCACCCGATCGGAAAAAAAATGAGTTTGTCACAAAGGAAGTACATGTTTGCACATTCTGTTCAAATTTCATGAACATCCAACCAAAATTGACTTTGTAGGAACCTACCCGAGATTTCTTGCATACATTGAATGGACACTTGGTCCTTTAGGGGTTAAGTCATTTTTATAAATGAAAATTGCCACATGTCATCTTGAGAATGGTGTGAGGTGACATGGACCCTTAGAGAATCGAATGTGGAAATTCAATTTTTGCACCTGAGTGCCAAATCAAAACTCCTTCACGTACAGTAGGTGCAGGATTTTGTTTACCAATCCATGACATTTGCCTACATACTCTAGTGTGGGCCACCCTAATTTCTCTATTTGTGTATCCAACATGGCAATATTGATACTGATGAGATAAAGCTCTGAGTATCATAGCCCTTCCTTTCTTAGTCTGTTATCATGAAGATGCAAAAATTGATGCAACATTTCTACAAAGTACGATCAATGGACCTGATAGGGGGATAGGAGGGGAGTGTGTGGTTTGAACATTTGCATTGCAATAGGAAGAAAAGAATAGAAGCTTCTTGAATGAGTGGGAATGTCATTGCAAGCTCTTTAATTTGTGGGGACATTATTTTGATTTTCTTTTTTCTTTTTTTTTTGGGGGGGGGGAGCACAAATTTAAAAGGACAATACTAACCACTGTTCTCATGACACAACATAACCCAGCTGTACATTACATCTGTTTTTCATGTTTTGAATAAGAATTACATATGAAATGTTGATGCTATTGGGATGCTTGCAGGCAAGTTTTGTTTTTTATCCATTTATTTTGGGCAGGGCAGAAAGCCATCTTTGCTAGCTCTAGTAATGAAGTTATTTACACCTCTGTACACGGATGAAACATGCAAGAATAGTGGATGAAAATTTAGGATGATCTTAGTGTACATTCATCTGAAAAAGCAAATTTGTTCTAAAACTTATTCAATTATACAGAGTAGACTTGTCAATTATGGCACATATTCAAATTATTCGATTTTATAGAGACTTGCCATGTGTTGAAATTTGGCTTGATTATTAAATGCCATGTTAAGATTCACCTTCAATGCAGAAAGATTTTTCCATCCAAATTTTATTGCAATTTAAAGGCGATGAAATCTAGTTAAAATACCTTGCAACCCTTCGCTGCATAGTGTGTGATAATACAAAAAAAAAATTCCATGACAATTGAAGTAGTAGCTAAATTGTGCGATTATTGTTTAGTAATTAGAACGGTTGTTGTCCGTTTTTTGGATTTGCATGGTAAATGGTAGGTTTACTCTATACTATTCATTATTTCCTATGAAAAAATATTGCTTTTGAACAAAAAAATTCCCCCTAAAATGCCTTGCTTTCAATCATCATATATCTTACTACAATACCACGCAATTGTGTAAGATTCTATAACTATGGAATTTTATTAATTTGAAACTTATAGTTCATACTTATATTCAACACTCATGTTTGACAAGTTTGGCCAACACATTAGAGATATCCCATAAGTGGTATTAACTCTTATGTGTAGAATGTTGTAGATTTTAATTTGTGACTCCTTGAAAATGCTAAAAGTAATAGCCAATGATTAACCCTTTAGTGACCGGTCGACCACTTTGTGGTCGATTTTGGGACTCTTGGTCTGATGCTATTCAAAATACATTTGATCACAAAGAACTCAAAGAGTAATGCAATTAGAGTGTCTTCATGCGCTTCAAACAAAACCAATTTTAAGGGAGTTGGAGCATTGATGAATTAGCTATGAGGTTGCAAATTCAAATGGCCTGGACCTTCAAATGGAAAGTATTTAACAAAAATACAAAAAATTGTCAACCAAATTGTGAGATTTTTTTTGTAACTTGATGTCTTGACAAGGCATAAGTGTTTCTTTGTAATCTCATGAATGCCCAAAGTAAACTTATGCATTGGTATTTATGTAGCGCAAATTCTAAAGGGTCATTTAAATCATTGATTTTTGAGAATTGAGGAAAGCAACTCAAACTCCAACAAGGTTCTAGAAGCAAACATGATGTAAAGGTACATTTCACTTTCTTCAATGTACCAAATCTGCACATTTTAGAAGGGTATTCGCATTGATGACCACAGATGACCATTTTTTGTGAACTTCAAAAATTTGTAACTAATTTTACAAAGCTTGAAAAAATATGAAACGACTTGGGTTAGATGCCTATTCTACTTGTCTTTTGTGGAAAATTTACTAAAAAATATTAAAAGATGTTTCACCTCCCCAAAATTCAATTTTAGCCCTTAAAAGGTTCATTTAGGGACCTTCTACCTTATTTATAGAGATTTGTACAGTTGGATGAGTTTGATTTTTTGTTAGGTTGAAGAATATCCCTTATGGAAACACCTTATACGGTTTGATCTAAGACTACATCTTTAGAGTGGCCACAAAGTTCACTTTCTTGAAAAACTACGCCCGCCCCTCAAATCAACCACGGTCATTATAGGGTTAAAAGAACTTGATTTTTTTGAAAGTCATTGAAATCTGTCAAAAAAACAACTAGACCTATGTTGACAACAAAGCCTTTTCTAGATAGACCTTGTTGACTTCACCAATGCCATGGGTTTGATACATGTCAACATATATTGAGGTTGAGGTTTTGAAACTTTGTGTTTGTTCAACACAACTCCTAAATTCTTTCAATTCCCACCCTCTTTGTACCAAGTTTAACTCATGTAACAAATATCTCTGATTCTAACGTAATTAGTAATGACATTAGGCAAGGGGCTCAAAACACCTTATTTATGGTATCTAAAAAATATTTATAAATTTATTTTTGGCTCACATAACCCAAGTAAGGACTTTATATTTATTTATTTTAATATTTTAGTGCAAGTAGTACAAGTGTGATCAATGATTATTATTTATTATTCTATATTTGTATTTTGTTGATACAAATGAAAAGAATTCATTTTCAACTAAGATATGCTCATTAAACCTAGAATCTAATCAATTTTAGCACACAAAAAAGACGTACCTTTATACTAATTATCTTGTGGGTGTAAAATTTTTTTATCCCTTAATCCCTAATGATTTATGCTAATATTTTTGTATGGTAAAAAACAATTGATTTTTTTAATGCATAAGAAAATAGATCGTCTTTGAACTAATGAATTAAGCACTGAAATGATTATTGCCTAATTTTTTATTATGAAAATTGAACACAAAGCATATGATAAAATATATCTAAGTGCTAAAATTTAGTATTAGAAAAAACAGGTTCATGTTTTCACAATAAAATCTTTGATTGTTTTATAGCAATCAATTTAGATGGAAATTTTAGCCAATTATAAAATAATTTACAATCTAAAAATAGAAATAATAATAATAATAAATTATCAAAATAATATGATAATAAATTAAAAATATATTTTTTTTTTATTTTTGTTTTTATTTGTATTTTAAATTTTTATTTGTTTGTGTACGCATACAAATTTGATTTTAGATAATGATAAATTTTATTGATAATTCAAGTTTTGTCAAGACCTTTTAGGTAATTACGATTAAGGTTTAGTGGTCCTTTAGGTTTAAATCTATTTCAACTCATTTTGATAGTTCTATTGAAAATTTAAAACTATTAGTTAGCATATCTTTTAAATTAATCTCTAAAGTCTAAATGAACTCATTTGAGACAATAGAGCAAAATAAAATTTTAATAAAAGGTTGAGGCAAGATATTTTTTGTAGTTGTTACGTGGTGAAGATTTGACAAATCTTGAAATGACACATTGACATTGTACAATTGTACAATGAAGGAACATATAAATCAAGTATCCACAATTATCACAATGATGGACGACACCAATTAGAAATGATTTTTTGTATAAATTATTACTCCTTTGTTAAAAGCATCAACACTTTTACTCAACAAATCTGATGTACCAAATGTCTTATGATGGGCTAAATTTAAGCTCTCTGTTGAGTCCACTTGCCCAATCTCTAGCATTATGTAAAATATCCAATCCAGTCAACAATATGTAGGCTACTATTTATACAATCAAGGCTATTATTCATGCCACTATTATTGCTTGTCTAGTGAATAGTTGAAATGGTGACATTTCAATAGTGAATCTTAAATTAGGGGCACGGTGAGGGTGATGAGCAATATGACAGGATTCGATGCCAAGTTCAATTTTTGAAGGGACAGCTCAAGATTTTAATTTCTTGCATGTAAAAGGGGGAGGGGAACATTTACAGCCCAAGCGCATCAGAAGCCAATGCGGCCAACTTTGGCATGCAATGGTAGTAGCCCTAATCAATTAATTTTTTTAACATTAATTCCATGTACACCTTACTTCCATTGCTTAATGATGTTTGGTCTCATTATTTAACTCTCTTGAAGATTTACATTCAAAACATGATATTCCAATACGAGGGATTAGTTGAAGCCATGTAAGTACAAATTTTGAACAAATGATCTTTTTACGTACTTTCATCCAATATTTTATCTTTGATCAAATTGGTGTAGAAATTTAATCACTCTCTATTTCCCTAAGAGAATTGGCATTGATTGATAGGATGATGAAAGTTTTCAAGAACTTGTTGTGGTAGTGAACAAAGATAGATGAAGTACATCTAAGTAAACTAAAAAAATAGTTTATGTCTATTATTCAATGAAGTTACTAACTTGGTTACTGGATTGATGCTTCATAATTTCCATCCAAGGTTTTAAACCAAATCTTGTAGAGATGAAAAATAAATAAAAAAACTTGTGTAAATGAAGATTCTATTTCTAGATCTTTTCAAGTCAAAATTGATTTTTGCCTCAAATTCTATACCCACCCCTCCTACCAGGCTCAATTAAACTTTGGGTAGAGGTTTAGAGAATTCATCCACTGAATATATTTATTTTACGAAATATTCGAAATTCTCTTTTCAGGTGAAAAATTGGCCCTTAAAAAAACTCGCTGACCCTGGGACTTAGGTCACGGTAGGGAACTCCGGGAACGTAAAGAACAGGGAACGCTCCACGGGAACTTTGTCTCGCACCTTGTTTACTTGTTTTCGGGAGGGTCGCAGAATTCGTAGGAATTTGTGTGCGCGTGTGTGTGAGTGCTCGGAGTGACTGAATTTCGGCGTCGGGAGCTTATTTGGTTCGATTTCCGCGACTGCATTGAAGGGACGATAAAATGCAAGTATGATCCTTTCGTTTGTCCGGATTCGCGTCGCTTTTGCGGTTTGGAATGTCAGAGTGATGGCGAGATTTTGATGGAATGATGAGAGTTGCGTGTTTTTAGAACCAGCGCTTTGGTGATGTGTAGCATGTCTTAGGTCTGAGAATTCGAGATGGTAGTGTAAATAAGTTCGATTTCCCTCCCTCCCTTGGTTTGGGATTGTCAGGGAAGGTGAGTTGGTGCATACATTGTAGTAGCCTGGGTTGGGGCTCCACGGGAAGGGGAGAGTGTTTGAAGTTGGTGCTGGGGTCTTCTTTTAGTTCTCAGATTTTCGGATTATGTTGCTTTTTCTTCTTTCGATCACAATTTTATCTTCTCTCTTGCATTTCGTATTGTGGACGAAAGCGGTCTTCATGGAGTCGTGGAGTACAATCTAGTCATAAAAAGTGCCTATGGTTGTCTCAATTCTAAATTTGGGAACCAATGCCAGCCTCACTCATGGTGGAATGTGCACCGTTCGCTGGATGATGACTTCCTTCGGTGATCCGTGAAGCGTGTTGGTTCACTCTGTTTTTTTGAGGCTTAAGTGTAGCAGGAAACACGTGTTATCGCACTGGATTGAAAGAGAAACAGTGTCATTATTAATATTCATGGAGAGGTCCTCAGGTCACGTGGTGTGGCTACTTTTGCTTTCGAAATTTGTCGAATTTACATACAAGATTTGAAAGGCATCCGTCCCCTTCGAGCAACTAGAACAGTTGTTTCGTGGCTCGTTTTGCTCACGAGTGTTTCTTAGTTTTGCTTTTTCTTAATCTCGTATCACTTTCGTTTTTGTTTCGCGGTCGTCAGATCTGCTGGCGTAGTAATCAAGACGCACTTAATGATCTGCAGAATCCCTTCTTGTCCATTGTCCCTCCAATTGTCGTTTGCATTCTTCAGGGTTCTGTGCACATAACGTCTTATGTAATCTTAAGGTGTTTGGTCAACCTTACACGACAGCAACATGGAGTGTTCTGGCGTGTAGGTGCACAGTGCTTGCATATGGTCAGTCCCTTGCCACTCGCTTGGAAGTTAGCAGTACGCTGACCTGCAGGGTGAATTACATGAATAAGCTCATAGAAAGCTGTTCCTGTCTTATTCAATTTTCATGGCCCCCTTTTTGACGTTGGTTTGTTGATCTATGGCTGCAGTTTGTGAATCGGAGCGAATTAACGAGGTTGACGGTGAGAGAGCTCGCAAGACAGAGAGTATGGAGCTGATACCTGCGAAGCTTTTTTCTCACGCAGGACCATTTGCAGCATTTTCGAGGAAGTCCTTAGCAACTCAGGTATGGATTCCCTTTATCTAATTCTGAAATTCTCAATATGTGTTCCTTTTCTGGAAAGCGAATCGTACGAGAATATTCACGTGAATGGTATTCTCCGTATTCCGAAAGGGTTCCTTTGACTCAGTCTTAGTGTCGTTCGCTGGTTTTAGGGTTGAGGAACTTTAAAATCCCAGTCTATGGTCTTTTTGAAATAATATTTGCTTCTACCTTGGGTATAGAATTTAGGGTGCGCTGGGTTGATGAGGTATGCATCTTTGAAGGTAGAGGTTATTTTCCCCTTTGAGCTTTTTCTTTTACGTCTTAACCTCAAACTTGTAGTTGATCTTACTAAGTACTTTTCAGTGATTGACATGTGAGAAGATCCAGGTACATCTTAGCAGATTCGAGTGGAACATATTTAAAAAATTGTTTTTTATTATTCCCTTCTCAATGCCGATCCAGCAATGCCTTATTGTGGTTTAATCGAGATTTTATTTATTGAAATCACGCCACAGGTAGAAATATAATGAACTATCAATACTGAATTGGTTTACATCTTGCTTCGACTTACGGGTTTTAACGCCCGGCATCAGTTTGCTTACTGTATTTGGATTCGTGGTTTAAATTATGGCTGTTTTTTTTACCTTGCGCAGAGCCCAGGAGTTTATTCATCTTGGGGTTGAATAGCTAACCTTTGAGTTCCAGAAACGGTCTCATAGAATAGGAATCAGCGACTTTGTACTTTTGCATCATAGAATGGCGGACAGCGAAGCCAACGATGCTACTAGCCTTTCCGTCGGTGCATCCAAGTGTGACCTGAATATCGGAGCAAGCAAGCGCCGGATGCAGCAACATGGTAAATTACCAACCTGTACAGTAACTCGTTCTAAATTTTCAAATTTGGAGAAGATGGAACCCACCCCATTATCGCCTTTGTATTCTAAACCATCCTCCATCATCCTCCGGATCAAACAACACCCCCTCTCACTTGAGGTTCATCTCCCTGAAGAGAGCTTTCCAAGTTCTTCAACAACGGATTCCTCGGATTCAGACAACAGCCACGGTGGAGCCACCCAATCCTCCAGCACGGTTGAGAAGAGTTCTTTTGATGAAGACTCGGATGCAGAGAGCCCTTACAATGCTAGCGGAGCGATCGAATCTTTTGCTGAGCTGGAGAATGCACATGCGTCTGAAAATCGTTCCATCTTGATCCATCGGATGGCTGAGGTACTCATTCCTTGAGAGCCTCGTACTTTGAAGTAGATTTTAGTCTCTCACCTTACATGTAGGACTCGTGATAAATATGAAAAAAGAAGGCTTAAAACGCACCTAGACTCATATTTTCCTGGTGGTAATTGTGTATGATGGATACATCTGGATAGAATTCGAGTTGTGCGATACACTAAGTTTTCTAATTTCCATTGTCTTGGAACTGTTGTTCTAGTAAACTATTGCCCATGTATGATACTTACTAAGACGATCTTCTTGTTCAGGTCGCACTGAATATAAAATTAGGGCCTACAGGACTATACCTGGCTGTTCAACTGCTGGATTTGTATTGGAACCACCACCGTGGAAAAGGCAAGCTTTTGGATTCTGTACAGCTGCAAGTGCTTGCCCTCACCTGTGTTCATGTCGCCAACAACATCTTTTGTAGCAGCGAAAGGTACAAGAGGCCTCTCTGTATTACGTTGAAGTAACTCCTTGCTAACCAATACTCTATTAACTTCAAGTGGTAGATGTCATATTTGCCCCTTTTCATTAATTAGACGAAAGATGAGTTTTGTTCATTTGTAATTCAGGGGTGAAAGTCTCGACTTATCCAACTGCCTCTCTGTGAACAGGACCCCAGACGAATTTTGTCACCTTGCAGGTGTGGCGGAGGGAACCGTGAAAGGATGCATGATAGTAAAGCAGGAGGCGTCGCTCGTGGCCTTGCTGGGAGGTCCGCAAAAAACAGCTACGATTTCTACTTGGGGGCTTTGGTATGGACTTCATACAAATATGCTCCCTCAGTAGAAACATATCTTCAGCATGCATGCCGCTCACTGATTGTAAAATACACTAAGGTAGGGGATACTATTTGCGTCACTTTAGGCATTTTAACCAATGTTTAGGAGTGAATTTTGGGAGATCACTACAGTTATCTGGAGAGATATCACTTTGGGTACTAGAGCCAAATCTGCTGAGATCTAGTTCTTAGCACTATGTATGAATGTTTATGCAATCATTCAAAGTGGGACATTGTAGACCTCTATTGAAGGGACAGTAGACAACCACATTTCCATTCAGAGATGAGTGGCTTTAGGCATTTAGCCAGAGTTACGCTCAAACCCAACCTTCGAATTGAAGTCAACCGAATTTAGGAGACGGGATCCGGTTCCTATCGGTTTTAAAACCCTCTACCATATTCTTTGTGCGAGGATCTTTTTATTAAGCGTGTTTATTTCTAGAGATGAAGCATGACACAGTTGTCATCGTCACATCGGGTTTGTGCGGAGAAGGTGCTTATATCTGCTGCCATTCTATTTATTGTGTCTGATACATGTTGTATCTGGTGTATTCAGGCTCGAAATGGGGCACCCAGCCAATCAGCAGCATCTACTACAGTTTGTAGGTTTGTTGAAGAGCTCTGACTTTGGAAAAGCACACTTCCCGCGTGATCTCATGCAAGCTTCACACTTTCCACGAACTGCTTCCACATCAAATGTTGATGTTCTCACGACAAATGCAGCTAAGGTGGGAAGGTCTTACCAGGGAACAGCTGAAGCTCTTCATTAGTGTTATGTGTGAAAGAGGCTGAGTTGAAATCCTCTATTTTGTCAATTTGCGTTCTGTTTTACGTATCATTACACATGTCCAATGTTACAAAGAACGGTTGAATATTCCAGATGCTAACTGATTTATTTATTTTTTGTTCAACAACTTGTGTTTTTGAGTTAGATGCAATTGATAAAAACGTTGAGAAAACGTTCGAACTGAATCTGAGCTAGAGAGCGACAACATTCTTGGACGCAGTTCTTCGAGACTATTTACTCATCTAAAGTGGCGCCTACGCTCTTGCAGGTTGTGAATGCACTCTTGTCAGCTCAAGGTTGCGCTTCTACTCCAACTAGCAAGAAAAGGCCCTTGGAGAAGCCCATTGTGTTCGTGCCAATGAAGCGAAGTGCAGCTCAGGGTTAAGGGTAAATCGAGGTGGAGTGTATATGATGGGGTTTCGGTTTGCCCCTTGTGACTAAACAATAACGCTGGTAAGTACAATCTCGTAGGTGAAACTTGTACACACTAGAGATCGGAATGCCCAGGATTTATTTGTACAATTTCAACAACAAGAATAACACTGGAGGGAGTCCCAACTGGTAACTTAGCAAACAGGAACTTGTAAAACATTTAGATTTCACCTGTTCATAGATCAAAATCAGGAAAAAAAACATGAAAAACAACTGATACACTGACCCTTTCAAGGCTTATTTTTTGAAATCCTTTAGTTTGGTCCCCAGTACACAAATAGGTGGTCGATAGCTCCTCGATCTCATCAAGGTCGCTTGGATTGTATTTGACGACAGATTGCCAACACTAGATTTGTTGTGTCCATGATAGCAGATATCAGCTCATGTACATACATTTTGCTGCTACTCTTTCTCTTTTGAGGTTGGTAAATAGCTGCAAAGTAGTCTGCGATTCTGCATTTCCTGCTTGTTCAATAATCTGTGCCTTTGGAGGCCCATGGCACAAAATGGTGGTAAACTTGCTTCCATTGTGTACAAATTCAATAAAGGGATTCTTTCACTGGAGTTGTGCGTGTGTTGCTTGATGTTCTTGGTGTTCAAATTCTTTTTATCACTTGCATAGAACCTGGTAACTACACCTGGACTAAATTAATTTTTATTGGGCCTTTTAAAGGATTGAAAGAGGATTCCAATGCACTTCAGAATGTACTTTTTGGAAATATTTAGACAATAATTTTTGGGTTAAGGATTGCAATTGAATGTACTTACTTTAACCTTTGGGCTTGAAATCAATGGGCATGGGCATGGGAAGGATATATGCCCATGACCATTGATTTCAAGCCTCACTGTCCATCACTCTATTTGCTGCCATTTTGCAACTAATATAAATAAAAGAATTTATATTTCTTTTTAGGAGATGAAATTATATGTCTACTACAAGCCATGAAATTTTCAAATTTGAGGGAAAAATTTGAAATCATCATGAATTTCATAAGAAAAAAAATGAAAAAAAAATGATATCAAATATTGTTTATTGTGGTATAAATCAAAGTTATTGTACCACTATAAAATTAGAAAATCAACAAACCATGGCTATAGATCGAAAATTCATATTGCTATAAAATTTTGAAAATTTGAATTTTTTTTTAATAATTAGAATAGAAATTGCACTTAATAAATTTTATTTTGTTAGATGGACTCACATTCAAAAATATCATTTTTATGCCTTAAATTCACATCAAGAGTAAATAACAAGAGATAACAAAAATCTACTACAAGGGTGATATGTGGATTAAGCATCTTCTTTAGAAAAGTCAATAACACCATGATAATAGAATTTGCAATACTATTCATTGAAAGTGTACTCAAGCAATTTCTTAAAAAAAATATTGGATGAAAAAACGTTTTTGCTATCCTACAAACTTAGATGAAGTCATCCATTAGACACTCAATCATTCAATATCTACAGCGTCCTTCTAGGGTTAACCCTTTGAGGACTAAGCGTTCAAATTTTGAATAATAGATGAATGCATATACATCTCGAGCACAAAAAATTCATTGATTTTTATTCATTGATTTTTTTGAAGACTCTTGTTTTAGTTCTTTAACATTTGAACAAATATAGATTTTGAAGACTTTGCTTTGCACCTATTCTATATTCAAAGGATATTGATAAGTTTGGCTTGATAGTATCTTTTTTAGTTCAAAAAATGATCCTTCATAAATAATTTGCATAAAATAAATAAAATAAAAATCACTATGATTAGAACTTAATATTTTGAATTTTTTTTTTTAAATCTTGTGAAAATCACAAATACTTAATGTATAATGAATTTTTAGAAGGAATTTTTAATTTTTGGCTTTAAATTTTATCAAAAATATTGCATAGTTACAAAAGCCACTTAATGTGTGTAAAGAATTGAGATTTACTAGTATACAAGCTAGGTGTTAGGTAAAACAAACCATGTGGGATAGGCATATAAATTAGGATTAGTAAGAGCTCAACTGCTCAAAGTCAAGTCAAAAGCAGAAATTGTGTGCAAAGTAAAATTTCAGGCTTCATTTAGGCATAATAGAACAACTTTTTTCAAAAAACTTTCAACTAAGCTAACCCATGAAGGACCATTTGTCCCCTCGGGAAACAAATTGGGTCACAATAGATTATTACTGTCTCAATTTTTAGTGATATTTTTTGAAATTTTTTGAGGTTGCGTATTTTTGCAAGAGCTTTGTGGATATGTAATTTTATGTCAATTGGCCCACGGGAGCAAAAGTTATGGCACAAATGAATAAGCAAAAATGGAGTTTGGCGGGCAACACCAAAAAAATCACAGAAAGTCAAGATAATTTTTTTTTAATTTTCTTGCTCAAAGATTATATTTTTGTCTACATTTAAAGCTTTGATTCATTCTATTTGGACTAATAATGAGAAAGTTATGAACAATCTTAGATTTTTGGGCAATCTAAGTCTCTTCTTGAAAAAATAACTTATAGAATTCATTTTTGAATGCAATTTTCAAAATTTCTCAAAAAAGAATGTTGAAAAGGGTTAGGTTTGCTTGCTAGAACCATATCACCATTGGAATTATTGTGATTCCATTCCATGTTTAAGCTATAAACAATTTATTTTTTTCTCCAATCTTGAACCTCCTTCTATTTAATAAAATTTTAATGAGTAAAAATGAAGTGTGTTTTTTTCCAATTTATTTTGTAGATTCTCAACTCAACTATTTAGCATAAATAAGTAGAAAATCAAAATAAATAGTGCAAAAAAATTTAATTAAAAAGATTCAAAGCCAAAAAATCTAATCAAGCAAGGTGCAAAAAAACTTGTTTTCTTCACTTTAAATGTAAATATCTTGCAATCTACAGTGTCAAAGTTTTTTAAATTCCTTCCGCACATTCATACACTAGTTGAGTATAAGTTCCTATGGTTGGATATGCAAAAAAATATATATATTTGAAAAACTTTTTTCTTTGCAATAGAAATGACAGTTTTGAGTGGTTTTTGATAGGAAAATCACCTTGGTCCTTTAGGGGTTAGTGTGTAAAATCAAGCTATATTTCACTTCCAAAAATCCTCCTATCAAAATTTATGAAATTTTTTTGACAATGAGCAACCAAGCTCTCATCTTCAAATTATCCCATACCCTTTGAGGATTTATGACGTACAATAGATTTCATTATAAAATGACCTCTCCACTTTCAGTCTCACACAATGTCAATGAAGTAATTGCTTTACTTTGTCATAAAAAAATTCTTGATGGTAGCTGGTCAAATGCTGAATTGAAACTTGCACATGAACTTTTTACTTTTACGTTGAAGTCTTCAATTATTTGATTTTTTGCTCATATGCTGTAATTTCAAAACATTTTACCATTCCTTTCATGATTATTCACCAAATATTTGACATAATTTTCAAATAATTTGCCATCAATCTTTTGAATTATTTTTGGCAAAGCTACCCTAAAGGTATGGTACTCCAAGGTCCTCATGGGATTTAAGTGCCTACATGGCCAGTCCAAAGTGGTTGCTTTTGAGTAAATTATAAGGTAGAAGGCTTAGAAAGCACTCATCTAAGGGAAAAAAGACCTTTGTATAAAAATGGGTGGATCCAAAGTTTTTTTACATTTTTGTGGAAGAAAGAGAAATGAAGAATACAGTAGTGGAAGTTTTAAGTTTAATTTTTTGACTTGAAATGAATAAGATAAGATTTTTCAAAGTCAGAGGTGCATAGGTCCCTATTATTGCTCATAGGTGCAACTGTAATCAGTCAAAACATGCCATTGAATGGAGCCAATGAGTTTAAGAATGATCCTAACCATGCTTTTAAATGGAAACAATGATTCTAAGAATGATCCACAATACATCTCCATTCAATTCACTCCCGATTGAAAATCAAAATTTATTGCAACCGCAAAACACCTCAGGGTTTCCTCACATAGTTTCAAATCCAATTCAAAGTGTTGTAACTTTTGCATATGATGTCCGAATTCTATAAAACTTATTGGAAAATTTACATTTTCTCTTTTAGTTTGTGTGGTGAAATTTTCAGATCAATACAATATGTACTAATTTTTTGGAAGCTAATCAAAGCTCACAGGTTCAATTTGAGTCCACAAAACTGCATTTGATGGCTGCAACTTCGGGGGCTTGGATCTCCTTCATCTAATGTTAGACTTCAATAAAATTTGTTAGGTTATATTTCCCTTAAAGTCTAGTTGTCGTGGTAAGATTTTCATGTCAATCCAAATTGTTTTGAATGTTTGGGAGCAATTCGAAGTTCAAAATCCCGACATTTTTGGATTACACTGAACTCCGGCGGCTTGTTTCTTCTTCATACAATGTCCATTTCTAATAGTCATTTTTGGAAAGGTTGCACATACTAGTCTAGTTTGCGTGGTTAAAATTTCACATCAATCCAAGAAGTTATGAGTGACTGAGAAGCATTTTAGTAGAAGGAGGTTCAGCCTTAGATGTGTTTTTTACAGTTTTTCTTGCTATTTTTTGACATTTCAAAGTCATTATGCAGATCTTACCAAATTCAGGTCTTCATTATGAGTAAAATCACACATGATGATGAACCATGTCACCTTTTCAATAGCCTAAAATCACACATATGGGTTGCTAGTTTCTCACCACACTAAGTCATTTCCATTTCTACATCTGTTTTGGGTACTTCTGTAGGGGCGGTTCTTAACCCCTAAGCGCTCCAGCACCCCAAAATGGGGCGCTCAATTTTTAAAAATGTTCACATTTGACTCTTATCCTCTTTTTAATGGTGAAGTCAAAGGACTTGTACTTTTTCAGGTACCTTTAGGTGTGTGTCTACTATTACTCAAAAAAAATTCAAGCTATTTGACTCTATTTAGGTAATACTTTTATTGGACTAAGTACACAAGGGTATGGATTTGAGTGAATATGGCCTGGGCGCTTAGGGATTAATGCCCGAACTGTTTTTGAGCCTCCTCCTATAGATGACATAAATCAATTAGGAACTTTTCCTACAATGGAGGTGAGGGATTCAATGTTGTAGCTAATTATTCATTATCATCACATTGAATGCTAATTGAATTTTTAAACAATATTGTTGGCATCTCCAACTTAATACATTGGGGGCGGGACACGACGCATCTTTTCATTACATTGTTACATTGGAATTTAGTGAAGTCAAAGGTTATTGTATTAGAGATTGAAATTAAAGCATCTTGGTGTTTACAATATGTGGAAAACAAAAATCTTGCAAAAGCATTGTGGATGCATGGTATTATTTTCTCTCGATTATGTTTATGAAACACAATATTTTGAATGAAGTTTTCAAAGTAAAGTATCGACGTCTTTATGGTAATTTTTGTATTGTACATCATTTTAAACTTCCATGTTTGTATTGGAAAATACAATTGAATGTCATTATAGGCATTGCATACCTTCACACGGAGTTGCAATTATTATTCATTTAATTGATCCCTGAGTGACTAAGCCTTTCCAAATGTATTTTTCTTATGAAAAATGAGCATGGGCTTATAGCTATCTCCAATGAAGCAAATATTTTATTTTTAAAAAATCTAATATAGATGTTTAATTAGCTTGCTTATTAGTGTGCATGCCAATTTGAGTGAAAATTGCATGATAGTTGTGAGATTGTAACAAGAGAAATGCAAGTATCTTATTTTTAGTATGTTGTCCCTCCCCACAATGTTTGAGAAATTTGTACATATGAAGTTTTTGAAATTGGAGGTAGCATGAGCAACTAGAAATTGTGGTAACACACTAAAATGCACTTCCAAAAACCTTAAGTTCAAGTGAAGAGCTATCAAATTCATTACACAATCCACCTTGCAAATTGTTGAAATGCAATTAAAAAAAAATAAGAAATCACAAATAATTAAAAAAAAAACACTTGCATGTTTAAATTTTCAATGGTAGAAATCATGAAAACACTTTATTCTTTTCAGTTGGACGATTTTCAAAACAAATGGATAAGTACAATTTTTTAAATTTTAAATCAAGTGAAATTGGCAAGCTTTGCTCAAAGTTGGGAAATCAAGTAAAATTGGAAAGCATTACTTTTCCACTAATGATACATATATGCCTCCGAAGACTTCTCAAAAATCAAATATTTAGTTTTTTCAATTAAAAATAAACTTCCAACAGCTAACCTTCAATATTATTTACAAAATATTTTAGAATGGTCAAAGGAATTTAATTGTCCACACACAAGCGAGTTGGAATGTCAGAGCAACTATGGTTGCTCAAGCAGTTAGGGGTTGAAAACACTGGAAAGCAATCAACCACTTTTTTGGCCAAGCTACAATTTCAAATTTGTTAATTTTGGTTTGGCATATCTATTTCCTATCTTGATATTTAAGCATTGCACTTGATTTTGATGCAAGTTGCAATTTCATGATTGAACAAAGGAGACCCTTTCAATTCATTTTGAAAAATATAGAAATGTTGAAACATTCTAGAGTAATTCAATGAATCATTAGTTTTTTGGAGTGTGTCAAGAGAAGTGTATCTTTTTAAGCAACTTTGCAAAGAAAATGCATGTATCACATATAATAGATAAATAAAAAATGCTTTGAAGAAATATTGAAATCAAAATCTTGCTGATTTTGTTTTAGATATTTTGTTGGTATAAATGATGAGTGAAAATAGTGATGACTAAATGCTATACTTCTAAAATTTACACACTACCTTAAGTAGTTACATAGTTACTTATATTGGTATACTTTAAAAAAAAATTATTACATGTTTGTGCACTAGTTTCAATTGCTATGTCACTATTAATTGCCATGCTGGCCATGTTATCACTGGAAAGGCCCAGTTCTGTTTGGATTAACACTCTTCAATACATGTTTGGCATCACTAAAAAAACAAGAATGGTGTAACCATGAGGCTTTGTTGTAGGTTAATTTATTGACCATTTGGGTCCAAGTGGGGGTCATGCAAATAGTACACCATGCAGTAAATGGAGGATGTTCCTTCTAGATTTAGACCACTATGATTGTGCCACAACATTGGGGTCTAGTCCCACGAGGCCCCCATAAAACACTTGATTGGATTCTACATCCCCACTCCAACCAAACCCTAATTGCATTGTGCAATGTAAATGTGGTTGTCGATAGGATTTGGAAACTCAAATTTTGAAACCAAAGTCAATGCCATAGCCTCTGTCTTTTGGACACAACCAATAATTTATAGAGTCCTTTGATCAAGTTTTCCTATTGCCATTAATGATTGTCAAATTTTGTCAATTTATGAAGGCCATGTAAATTAACTAGTCTATGGTTCCATAAGAGAGCTCATAGCTTGTGGTCTAAATTGTCATGCATTTTTTTAGGGTTGTTTCCTTCAGATACACGTGACAACTTAGAACATGTTGCTTATAGTGATATGAGTAAAATGGGTAAAACCCCACTTTGCCTAAGACCACCACCATCAGTCTTTGTACATCTTCAAAATCAATATGTATTTATGTTGAAGAAACAATTTTTTGAACCTTTACCAAAAAAAACTTTGACCCTTCATAACTTTTGCATACGATATTCCAATCCCACATTTGTTGGTGTGATGGAATGTCCTCTCACTTACCAACAAGAAAATATGAAAATTGACTAGTCTAATAATAGTAATTAAATAGTCACAATAGCAAAAAGTGGCGTTCTGGAAGATACCCACCTTTATATCCTAGACTGACAAATTAAGGTCCTTAATTCTTTTCCGTCCATTCAAGAGCATCCTTTTGTTTGATGGGCACCTCAAGTAGCTTCATGTCATTCACAAAACCTCAAATCAACCGCATTGTGGTAGCAAGTGATATTTTTTATTTAGTGTGTTGGTTTCAAGAAACCACTCTCTACTTATTCTTCAAGTAAGGTAACTACACTTAATTTTGACTACTTTCTAAAACTGACCATTCTAGATTCTTGCTTAAAATGTACTCCCTCTATTCATGAGATTCAATGGTTGATTTTAAAAACATCTATTTTCAGCACTTTGAAAATTTGTAGTTTATTCATATGGTGTCCAAAAAATACATTCTAAGAGAATCTAAAATCCCCTTTTGACTACTAATTAGATTATGCAATAAGGTTTTTAATATAATATTGTGATGAATTGCTAAATTGCTTATTTTTGCAGGTTTAGATGTAGTTACTTTATGTCATTAGTGATGCTTGGAAGCTCTTACTAATGTGTGTTTTTCAAAATCTCCACATTAGGGGTAGTCACACCTTCTTCATCCCATTCTCAATCTTCAAAGAATGAGGACGTGACGCTCTCTCATTGGCTCTCCGTGGCTTATGGAGGTCCCATTCTCTGAAGATTGAGAATGGCCATTATTGTCCCCCAGAGGTGAATCATGGACATGGAGAAGATTTTGTTGAAGATTTTTTGACTACTTTGAAGCTCACATTCACCATGTTTTGCTACATCTCGAGTTTTGCTCACATTCTTCATCGTGCGTTCCGCTTGCTCCCACATCCTCATCATGCACTGTGAGCCACACGTGGCTTCTCTGCGCCAATTGTTCTTGTGTTGCATGCACATTCTGCGGTGGTAAATTGTTTTTTTCAATTATCCATTCTCATTCTCACCTACAACTTCTCATTCTTCATAGAAATTCCACATTTGGAGAAGGTGTGACTACCCGTGTTGGGTGTTGCTAGGTGTGCATATTCAAATCACAAAAGACATTGTGATCCTGCAAAAAGTAGTTCAATGGTGCATTGAGTGAGTGGCTTTGCATTCAGGCTGCTTCAATTCTCTCTCGTCCAGTGCCGCCTTGCAATAGGCACATATTACATCCTGTCAGAAAATTATTCATGCTGCCTCTTGTTTTTTTTGCTTGGAATGATGTTGGTTACTTTACGTGATTGAAGTTTTTTGATGTGTCCAGAATTGAAAATTTTGGTCACTGGTTTTTTCGGGATGATGCAGAAAAAATTCTTCCTTCGTGTCACGGCGGAGATGGCACACATTAAAGGTTATGATTTCGTCGTGGGTCCATCTAAATCTTGTGTCTAGCTAGGATTTTCAACGGATTAGGTCATGACATGTGTCCCTTGTCCTGAAATTCAATTATTATTATTTGGGGACAAACCTGCATTGATACTTGCTTCTGGGATAATTGACCACGACTTTGCGGTGCATGACATACAATTGATCAGTTTTATTAGTGTTTGGGTGCTCTCGGGTTGCTGCACTGAATTGTGCTTAGGGGTTTGGGACCTTGTTTCACGTATTGAATGCCTACATGGTTGCCTTGGGCAACTTTGACTTGAACCCTGGCAGCTAATAAGGTGGGCACCCCCCTAAATCGCCACTTTTTGCTACTGTGCCTAGGTACTATTACTAGATTGGTCAAATTTTCACTGATTTTTTTGTTGACAAGTAAAAGGCAGAGGTTCCAATGCATCAAAAAACGCAGCATTTGGATACTGAATGCAAAAGTTAGCAAGGGTCAAAGCTATTTTTTATAAAGGTTCTAAAAACTATCTTTCATAGGTACATATTGATTTTGGAGATGTACTCAAAGTGATTATGGCAGTTTTGGGTTAAGGTAAAGGGCTGTAAAAGCGACCCTTTACCAGCTGATTTGCATTTTGGGGAAGCTAAACTCCTTAAAAAAAAATTCAATAAATTTTCATGGTAAGAAAAATAGAATTGACATCTAACCCAAGTGGTTTCATATTTTTTGGACCTTCATGGAATTAGTTATGAATTTTTGAAGTTGAAAAACAGTGGTTTCTAAAAGCGACCCCCTCCTGAAATGTACACATCTGGTACATGTTAGAGGCAAAATCTACCAGATCGCTTTTAGAGACAGGTTGCTTTTACAGCCCCTTACCTTAGTGGTGCATCTGAGGGGCCCTCCTTATGTAAAGCTTCAAGAATTATTTGGACATAACATTCAAAAGCCTTAAGAGAGTCCACTTTTTCCTCTCTAAAGTCTTCATCCATGAAATTCATCCACACATTATTAATGCAATCTTTGGGACATGAATAGTAGCTATTCATTTACGGTGTGCTCCAATTTTTTTTGCTAATTCTAGGATCAGGCTTACAAACCAAGAAAGAATTGTAAAATTGGTTAACTAAATGTCCAAAGAATTCATTGAATAATATATCAATGCAGTTTAAACATTTGCCACCTTATACATATTTTGATGATTAAAAGGAAAGATTTCTTGAAAGACAATTGTGGGGATGAAGGATAGAGACATCATTTTTATACTGAAATCCATTATCCATTATCCATCATGAATCCTCAAAGAGTATGGGATAATTTGAAGATGAGAGCTTAACCGCTCATTGTCAAAATGTAAAAATTATGTTAAAACTATCATTTTAAGCCTCATTTAGGCATAGTAGCATAACATTTTTCAAATAATTTTGAACTAAAAAAATTTGAGAAATCAAACTAAGTTTCATCTCCAAAAATCTGTTTGAGATTTAAAGTCTCCAATCAAAAGTTATGGACAAATTTTAGAGAAAGGTTGGAAGGGACATTATTTTTGACATTTTCAAACATCCTCTCTAAAATTTGTCCATAACTTTTGATTGGAGACTTTAAATCTAAAAAAAAATTGAAAAAAAAACTTGACTTGATTTTACAAATTTCTTAAGTTCAAAGTTTTTTGAAAAAAGTTATGCTACTATGCCTAAATGACGTCTAAAATTTTAGTTTTAACATAATTTTTACATTTTTACTTAACTATGAGCCATTGGGATCCTTCTATTTCTAATTTAAATATATCACATTGTTTGTTTTACCTTCTACCACCCCAAACGTATATATAGGAGGAGGCTTGAAATCAGTTGGAGCATTAAGAACTGCCCCTACAGAAGTGCCCCAAAACGATGCACATAGGATTTAGAAATGGAAATGACTTCATTTGGTGAAAAATTGCCAACCCATATGTGATTTTAGGCTATTGAACAAGTGACATGGTACATCATCATGTGTAAATATCTTCATAGTAAAAACTTGAATTTGGTGAGGTCTGCAGAATGACTTCAAAATCTCAAAAATAGCAAGAAAAATTGCAAAAAACACATTTGACACTGAACTTCCTTCTACTAAAACGCTTCTCAGTCACTCATAACTTCTTGGATTGATGTAAAATTTTAACCACGCAAAATAGACTAAGGTGGGTACACCCATTATGGTGCAGTGCCTTAAAGCGCACCCTAGATTAAGCCCTTAAATGGTGTAGTTATCTACTGAAAATTGTCAGTGAGTGAATTTGGTAGTTCATTAAAGAACCATTGGCCATTCTGGATATTGATGACATGCTTGTAAGCTCACATCACATGTTAATTTGTTTCTCTCACAAGGTAATCACTCTTTTCTCTTCTTTGAAACACATGGACAATTCCCATTGATTACTGACAAGCTTTTCTATTACTTGTTGGTTACTAGTTTTTTTGTTTTTTTTTCATTATTTTAAACACAATTGCAACTCCATTTCTTTTCACTCTGACAAGAACTTTATTGAAAACTAACATTAGATGAAGGAGATACAAGCCCCCAAAGTTGCAGCCATCAAATGCAATTTTGTGGACTCAAATTGAACTTGTGAGCTTTGATTGGCTTCCAAAAAATCAACACATCTTGTATTGATCTGAAAAATTTACCACACGAACTATAAGAAAGAAATCAAGTTTTCTAATAAGATTTATTGAATTTGGACATCATATGCAAAAGTTATAGCACTTTGAACTAGATTTGAAACTATGTGAGGAAACCCTAGGGTGTTTAGCAGTTGCAATAAAATTTGATTTACTATGCATTGAAAAGAGGTTGTCACTACCTGTTTGGGTATTCCGGTCAATGAGGGCTGTTGATTGTGCTAAGAAAAATCAAATCCCGTTAGAGCACTGTCAACTCAAAAAAACAATTTTGGAATACGATATAGATACAGATACATATACAGCTATATGTACATATACAGCTACAGCTATATATATGGATATGGGATATATCCCATATCAATTGCCAACCCCATCCCAACTCAAAATTATAAAAGAGTGGGAGGGAATAATTGAAAAAATAAATAAATTTGAATTTTTAAAATTTTCTTTGAGTGCATAGTGACATCCGTGTCACTATGCACTCAAAAGAGGTAGTAACTACCTTCCTATGATTGGAAGGAGTGAATTGAATGGAAACGTACAATGGATCATTCTTAGAATCATTGTTTTCATTTAAAGGCATGGTTAGGATCATTCTTAAACTCATTGGTTCCATTCAATGGCATATTTTGATTGATTACAGTTGCACCTATGAGCATTTATAGGGACCTATGGACCTCTAATTAAGAAAAATCATATCTTATTCATTCCAAGTCAAAAAAGTAAACTTAAAATTTTCACTACTGTATTCCTCATTTCTCTTTCTTCCACGAAAATGTAAAATAACTTTGGATCCATCCATTTTTATGTAGAGGTCTTATTTCCCTTAGATGAGCGCTTTCTGAGCCTTCTACCTTATATAACTTCTATTCAGACTAGAAACTCAAAATGTAATTGGCCTTTGAAGTTCTGCATAAAATTGGTTGATTCTTTATTTTCAAAAAATAGAATATGGATTCCTTGAAATTCTTCATGTATTGGCACTTACTTTAAGTTACTAAATATTGTAAGTTATCTAACGGACTTTATTTCAATTCTTTGACATATTTCAACGCGTGCACACATAGTTGCTAATGGAGTGTGGAATATTCTACATCATTTTGTCGCAAGGAAGGTAGTAGTATCAACTTCTACTGAATGTTATGGATTGCTTTGTCTCTAGTTAGGCCCCTTAACCCCTAAAGGATCAAGACCTTTTTTTTGCCCCAAAACACTCAAAACTAACATTTCTATAGCAAAGATTAAAAAAAAATCAAAGTTATTTCTTTTGCACATCTAACCATAGGATATTACAACTAACTAGTATGAAAATGTGTGGGAAAATTTTCAGAAAATTTGACCACACATATTGCAAGATACCTGCGTTTAAAGTGAAGAAAACAAGTTTTTCAACACATTACGGGACTAGATTATTTGACCTTTAAACCTTCTTAACTTTAATTTTTTGCACTATAGATTTTTGAGCTTTAAATCTTTATAGTGGAGAATTGGATTGAGAGTCTAGGAAAAAAAATCAAAAAAATAATTATTTTTACACTTAAGAAAAAATATTAAGTAGAAATAGGTACAAGATAGAAGGAAAATCTAAATTATTAATATCTCTAAAATGGAATTAAAGTGCACTAATTCCAATGGTGAGATTGTTCTAGCAAGTAAACTAAACTATGTGGAACTTCTTTTTATTTAAATTGTAAAAATTGTAATAAGAAATGAATCCTACAAGGGTTTTTTTCAAGAAGATGCTCTAAATATTGTCTAAAAAACAAGATTGTCCTTAACTTTCTCACAACAAATCCAAATGGAATGAATCAAATTTCTCCATGTAGACAAAAATACAATCTATGAGAAAAATTTGAATTTGAAATTGAAATTTTTGAATTTTTTTTTGCTGACCCCTTTCTCCCCTCTCCACTATTTTGATTATGACTTTTGTTATTGAGCACTGATTGAAAAAATAATTACATAACCACAAAGCTAATCAAATTTTTTATATTCTAAAAAATTTATAAAAAAAATAAAGACAAAAAATGAGACCGTAAGAACTTGTCCGAAATCCCACTTGTTCCCCAGAGGGTCAAATGGTCCGTTAGGGGTTAAGCCGGTGCTCTTATTATCAAGTGCACATATTGACAAGATATTAAAGTGGTAATACAAAGTGGGTCCTTTAGGCTTAATTCTATGTTCTACAAAGTTATTGTAAGAAAAAGTCCTCTATTTTGTGTTGTGCTAATTTTATGTTTTGTACCTCTCATTGCTAGCTAATTTGGGACATGCAATTACAGATATGAATTCAAAAATTTCAAAAAAATTCATCTATAGCAAATGAAAAATTCCTATGTTTTTTCTAGGGAAAAATTCATCCTATGGGATCCACTTTGCATGACCCGACTTTAATGTCCTGCCACATGTTGGGTGTGGGTTTTGATGCTTGGAACCACCACACATGTTTGAGAAAAAAATTCCCTCAAGCTGTCCATTGATTTTTTTATTCAAACTAAGGTAGGAAGTTCTAAAAGCGTATAGGCTCTAAAACCGCCCGCCTCCTTAAATATACATTGTTTATACATGTTGTAGAGTACCTACTTATACCTATGCTCAAGGCTCATAGACTCACATTTCTAGGCTTACATGCTAGCATTTTTGAGCCTCCGAGGAGTGACTTGGGAATGATTTTAAGCATGCAAAGTCGGATGAAGGATTGCATTTCATTTATATATATTTGTTTATTTGGAAAGGTGCTTGAATTTATTTTCACAAAACTCTTTCTAATCACACCCTAGGCAACTCAACATCAATTACAATTCTGGTATATTTGTCATTTCTTCATAGGAATAAAAACACTTCAATCAAACACATCCTTGTAGATCTCCAACACTTTTAGGATATAAGATAGCAACATTCTTAACTGTCACAATACCCATAACCATCACTTCTAAAATCTTCTAAAATTTTGGGAAGTAAATAGGTGTGGTTACAAAGATGTACTAAATCTAAATATCAGACCCTAATGTTGGTATTAGGTGCATATAAAATAGCTTCTTTAAAAATCATGGTTGCTAGCGTGTGAGCCTGTGAGCAGGAATTTTTTTTAGAAAAAGAGGGATGATGGACCTATGACCATGGGTGTAGATAATTTATATTTTTTAGAAATTTGAGTTCATTTTCCTAAAATTCTAGTCACTTACAACCATTTAAAAAAAATTCAATTGATACAACTAATTGGACATAATCAGAATTTGATGTCCAAGAATTTGTTCCAGAGAAAAAATTTAGGAGTATTTTGGATTTCTTAGAAATAGGAAAATAAAATTAAAATAAATAAAAAATAAGGCATTTGTAACTTGAAAGGACTTTGTGGTATTGAGATTTAACCAAAAAAGTGAAGTCAAAACCACTTCTATATTTTAGAAGTGGATTTAGGATAGCCTACTTGTACGAATGTGGAGGATATAAAATATAAAGTTTAAAATTATTAAATTCATTTGCTCAAAAGTATAAGAAAAGACTAAATTCAAGGATGTGACAAATTAACAAAAGAGCTTTTATGCATATAAAGATCTTATTAAAATTTTAAAGAGAAAGAACTCAATAAAAATCAGAAACTTTACAAGCAGGTTTTTTGTGAAGGGTTTAGGGTCATAATGAGAAAGTTATAAGAATGAACAATAATTAGATTATAAAATTGTTATAAAAATAGTTTTGGTTTTCTGCAACAATCCAAAACTATGTAGAGGAAGAAATGATGCCCAAAATGTAGCCATAAAATACACAAATCCAATCATAATATAAGTCAACACATAATAGTTTGACTCACGAGATATGTCAATCTCATGACTCTAAGTGGCAATGGATTCAATCGCGGAATCCTCCGTCGTAGACGGCTTCAGAAGTCTCTCCACACTCAAATGCTGACTTATTAATAAATTCTAAAACATTTAGAGCATATTTAAGTTTAGAAGATTTTTGCTTAGAACATTCAAACTCTTCAAACACTGATGCCATCTGTTCGGTGTACACGGGAAGATCAAAAGACTTCTGAGGACTCAAAAAAAGACTTCCTCTTCTTGTCAATGCATCTGCATGCATCACTTCTTCACGTCTAAAAACACAAATGAAACAATGTGAGACTCATACAATATAAGTAGTAGCGTGCACCAAAAAAATATGAAGGTCTTCAAACTTACTTACTAGGTCTATCTTTCTGTACAAACTTCCGAGGCACCACGGTCACGGCATCCGGATCTTTTGAAGACTCAATTGACGGCTAAGCTTGTGTGACTTCGGCTACTACTATAGCCAGAATGATCTTCTTCATGGAAAGAAGGACGGCGTTAAAAATCTCCTTGTCTGCCTCCAAAGCCACAATGTGGCGTCCAATGCCACGACATGCTGTGATGGATGCCCTTGTAATAAACAATATGCAATTCATTAGTTCTATGTTTTTTGAAATGAATTATAAATTGAATGCACAATCATTGACTTTCAAAATTTACCTATAGATGCTGTGCAATCTAAAACCAAATCTCCTTCTTCAGTTGTCCCTTCTATAAAAAACTGCAAGAACCTAGCATCTTTTTCATGAGCCCCCCACCATGGCATGAAAGTTGCCTTGTTCATCAATTGGGTGTCCTCGCTGGTATAGTTCATGTATATGTCATCCTTTCGAAGGTACACTCTTGCCTTTGCCATTGCCTTGGACCGCTTGTATTGGAACCTTGCTTTCCCTTTCTTGGTAATATTCTTCACTAAGACGGTGATTCCAAACTTCAATGCCTGCAAGCATTAAAAAACTCATACATCAGAAATAATAACACATGGAAAAATGTCAAATATTAATCAAGTCTTCAGAATTTCAAAAAATTGTACCGTTGCCATCTTGTCCAAGGGTGAGGTCAAATGCATTTGATTCATATCCAACCAGTCTTCTTTCTCCACCAATGTCGGGTACAATAAACACAAACCTGCAATGTTGCTCTTCGAAGCACCACAACGTGAATGGAAAACAATTAAACAACCATGGTCCTGCAAGTGTTTCTCAGCAAAGAAAAACACATTATTCAAGGCCTCGCACTCTTGGTCCGAGTTCCATGCAAGTATCGCGTGCATCAAAAATGAAATCTCTGGAATATGCAAGTTCATAGGGTATGAGCTCCCAATTTGTCACTTGGGACTCGTAGAATTATTTTTTTGGAAATTTGCAATTTAAAGTTAAGAAAAGTATACAAAAAAGCCATAAAAAGAGTGTAGAACCAAAATAGGGTTGTAACATACCCATTATAGTATTTGGTCTATATTTGTGTTTAGACTTAGAATTCCACCAAACCTGGTCTAAAAATAGGTAGAAAGAACGAAACGGTTAGAGTTGGAGGATTTGAGTCACATAGGCCCAAAAGGGTTAAATTCCACCATGAATGTGGCAATTCATGGCTAAGTCGGTCCGAGGGATCCACAACGAGGCCACTAAGTCGGGTCCTAGAGTTAGGTTTAGAATTCCCAAAACCCCGATTGCTAGTATGCAGGAGCCACTGACGCAAGAATGGGCCCGTGGAGGAATCTATAGCCCAAGGATGGTGTCTTAGGGTAAATCCCATGACAGGAGTCCAACAACAAAATCGATTTGCCAAGATTCCTCTATCTGCAAAAGATTCCCGCACCGTTGCTAATTCGAGGAGATGGCCAGTTCATCTCCACTGACCAATCGTGCCAGGTACGGAAATACACCTGCAAGTCCTTCACGTGACTCCCTGAGAGGTCACATGAAAAATCCCATCATCTTCCGACTTGCAGAAGAACCTTTTCCGGGTGGTCAACCCTGGTAACCTCCAACGGGAATTTCATGGAAATTACTCCGGTCACCAGAAAATCTCACTAAAAATTAGACTAGCTTGTTTTATGTTAATAATGTGCTCCGTGAAGTTTCACAACATTCCGATAGCGGCAAGTACCCGAACCGGCAAGATTCTTCGGGAATTAATCACGTGGCGGGGTCCCCGCCACGTTGACCGGCATCTCGGGACCATACAATGGCGAAACAAAGTCAACCAAGAGTCTTTTCCGACTCTCTCACACCTACCGGAGACCCTAGGCTATTCACATTTTCCAAAATAGGAGACCCCCAAGATCTAGGATTTTATCACGATTTGTTTTTTAAATTAAATTAGCCTACAATGGTTTTTTGGCCTCGGTGTGGGAGGTAGGGGGATAATGGGTTAAAGACGGCAATTTGGAGCCAACGGCGCAATCCGTTTGACGATTGGAGTAAATCTCCAAAAGTTAGGAGGTTGGTCCAGCGTAGATAGGTAAAAATAGTTTTGTAGGATTAGGATGAAAATCTTTGAAGATGAGGATGAAAATCCAAGTTGATAAGGTTACCTCAGAACTCTTGAGGGAGGGGTGGGGCCTTGGAAACCTATTTAAGGTCCCCATTTTTTTCTCTAGAACACCCCCAAATCTTGTTTTGGGTCTGTGGGTCCAACTTATGTTGGGAGATTTTGGCGTTTTAGCCAAGAAACCTCTACAATGTTTTTTGAGCTCTTTTGGGCTCCATTGTTGTTAAATTTCAAGCTTTGAAGTTCTTGTGGGGTCCTTCTACTTATTGTACGTGTGTCATTAGTCTCTCATTTCTTCTTGGCTGTTGGACTAACGAGTTCTTTGGTCAAGTATTCTTGGGTTGTTGTACTAATCCTAAAGATACCCCCCACCGTACCTTGGCGATGCCGCTTTGGGGGGCCTTTAGTGTGGATCGTTGAATGTTTACATTAACCGTTATCATACTAACCCATGCATGTCAAGTGGCACTAACCTTTGGAAGCATTCTTGTATTAGAGTGACTCCATTTGGGAACTAACCTTTGTGTAAAGTCGTGTTCACCGGGTGTGGGACCCCAATACACGGCGAAGCTTTGAACCTGTGAGTAGTCCTAGAGTGTGTGTTAAAATTAGGGCAGCGGAGCTTTAAACCCCCGGTGTGTCCCCAAGTCCTAAAGTTGGTGTTAAAATCAACTTGGCGGCGAAGCTTTGACCCTCCCAAGTGTTTAGTTCCAAAGTCTAGTTTCCAAGACCTTTGTGGAAACATCCAAAGTTCAGCTTCCAAGATAGGTAGGGCCCTTACGGTTAATAAGCTTAGTGTTCAAAGTTATTTCCTTTTAGCTTAGAGAAAACTAGTCTTTTAGTTAGAGAAAAACATGGTTTTTTTAGCTTAGAGAAAACTAGTCTTTTAGTTAGGGAAAACCAGTTTTTAGTTAGAGAGAACCAGTTTTAGCTTAGAGAGACCAGTCACCCCCGGCCAATTAAGGGCTCGTCCAGCCAGTAAAGGGAATCGTCCAGCCAATAAAGGGGATCGTCCAGCCAGGAGGGGGACTCGTCCAACCAGTAAGAAGGGTCGTCCAGCCAGTCCGGGGAACCTTGGCAGTCCGGGGAGTCGGGGAATCTTGGTAGTCCAGGGAAGTCAGGGAACCAAGGCAGTCCAGGGGAGTCAGGGAACCTTGGCAGTCCAGGGAGAGCTCGGAGCCTAGGGCCTCCGGGAGAAAAAAACCCTGGTTACCAAGGCTAAAGAAAAAAATCAGACTCTAAAAGATCACATACAAGGCTACTGAAGTTACAGTCTGGGTGGGGAGTCGGGCTCGGTTTTGAAACAAAAAAACCCGACAAGGTAACGATTGAGAGGAGAAAGGAAGAGAAAATGGGATCCAATCCTGGCTAAAGCTCCACGCAAGAAAATCGTCCGTCCAAAAACTTGCAAAACCACTCAAGATAGGAGGAGAAGAAAAGGAGGGGATGGCTATATGGGCAACTTAGGTGAGAGTGATGATAAATAGTGACCTAGGTTTAGCTAAGTAGGTGTTAGGAGGAAAATCTCGAGAATTCGTAGTGACCATTAGAAGGCGTATTAGGATGACACAAAGACGAGGTAGTGTAAGAGGGTAGGAGAGACATTAAAACCTCCTTGGGGTTTGAATCTATAGTTGTAAGACATCCATAAAAGTTTAGGTAGAATAGTGTTAGTGTAGAAAGAGAGAAAAGGAAAGAAAAAGAGAAAGAAGGGAAGGAGAAAGAAGGAGGAAGGGAAGGAGAAAGAAGGAGGAAGGGAAAAAAAAGGTTTAGATCGCGCGGGGTCTTAATTTTTGAAACATAAGCGGTGAGCTCGGGAAAGATTCCCACGGCCCAAGGACTACCATGGAGTATGGAAATGTGCACACGGATGCGGACGAGCGTATTTCCGACACCGGTAGTGACGAGGTGAGTTCTTGAATCAATACTTGGTATTTTCTCCTTATTAGCGTTGATTTCCTTAATTAGCCCTTTTTACGTGAATAGTAAACCGTGATAAGTAAAGGTAAAAATTAGAAATAGAAGTTAAAATTGTAGAGTTAGTTTTAGGAGTAAAAATTTAGAGTTAAATTTAGGAGTAAAAATTTAGAGCTAATTTGGAATAAAAACCCGAGGGTCAAAATCAAACCGTAAAGCCAAAATTGGAAGTAAAAGTTAGAGTTAGCACTCGGGAGTCAAAATCTAGAGTTACATTTAGAAGTTGGAAAGTAGAGTAAGAATTAAGCTTAGGGTTAGCCCGTAGAGTTAAAACTTCTGAGAGAAGTGTCAAACCTCAAAAGATAGTCTTGGAGGTTCATGGAAGGAGCGTGAGGGTTCTCCTTTCACGTAGTTAGGGACATTAGAAATGACGCCAGCTACCCAGCCAACCCTAGACAGAGGATAGATAGTTAGGGATTTAAGATTTTACTATCGACCCCGGTCATTGCAGTTAGCCTGTTAGTTACCCATGTATCTCTAGTAGTTTCGCTGCCATCCACGACACTTAGGAGACGTTAGCAAAAAATATCCATTGCTTGGAAGGCACAGTGGACCGCGCTCACAACACCCCCATATATTCAAAAGGTAGATAAAGGCATAGAACCTGGTCGGTGTTCGCCTGATTACCAAGGGTGGGTAATCTTGTACCTACATAAGGCAGTCAAATAGAATGAGGTCCACCCCTAGACAACTGTTCACTACACCATCGTAAGTGTAAGCCTTCCCTACCGCCATCTACAACCACACAATTCTATAAGCAGTTAGTCATTGCCAAAAAAAATTCATAGCATTTGATAATACTATCTATTTGTAAATTAGAAATAACAAATTCTTACCTTTGTTAAGAAGTCCATCACCTCGGTGTAGTAATTTGGTACTTCTTCATTTACGTTATCTTGGACTTTGATAATAGACACGTTGAGAATCAACTCCTTAGAGGTGACGTCGTCATCATCACCAAGACACATTACTTGAGTACCTTGTGTAACCATGTCCTCCGTGAGCTCTTGAAGGACTGCTTTCTTCTTCATTCTATTTTGAGAACTAATTTGCATCTGAGAGCTCTGGTCCACCGTGGAAGATACTGGAACTTGTGCACCATCTTCGACCTTCTTCTTACCTTTGCCCTTTCCCTTCCCCTCCTTCTTTTGCTTTTTTTCTTTCTCTGCCAACTTCATCAACCGCTCTGATTCTCTCTTTTCTTTGTTTTCTCAAACCTCTTGTATTTTTTCTTCCTTCTTCTTGTCAGCCATCGTCTTTCTTGCAATGGCCCTCTTCTTTGTGTGTCATTGAGATCAACAAACTCATGAACATCCAAGTCAATGACACCAAGGCCGTCAAATGTCTTCCAAAAAGTTGTCTTGGATGGATGGGTGAATGTCACTGGACATTTAAGGTACCACCTTCCACCGGAAAGATGTGATGTTCTAAATGTCCAAAATTGGCTTCCAGTATACATGCACTCCTCGGAGCTCTGGTCCAACCATGTGGATAAGAATAGAGGGAGATCCTCTTGAGCAATGGCATTCTTTAGCAGAAGCTCAAGCTTGAAGTAACTGCAACACAAAACAAAAAAATGCATTACTGACAACATTGCAATTACAAAAACCAAGCACATACAACTCAACATTACTTTGCATGATGTTCCATTGCTATTGGAGGGAACAACAATTGCATGCAATTCTACATAATTGATAATAATTTTTCACAATACAAAAACAATTGTTAAAAAAATAAGTGAAAAAATTTAAGAATTCCTAATCTATACCAAAAGTGAGGGTACCATGAGGTACTCCAAATACCCCTTTCAGATCCGAAAGGGGTATTTGGAGTACCACACGGTACTCCCATTTTCGGTTTAGACTTGAAATTTTAAAAATTTCTCTCTCCATCATTTGAACTCACAATTGCATAAACTCTGCATTAAAGTGAATGAATGAAATTATGATTGAAAAAGTCGAAGCAAGTACCAAAAAATTGCTCTTCAAACGGCTTGATCTGCTCCATCATAATTCAAAAAGGAATTTGACTTTTTAAATGGAAATTGTCCCTTCAGAGTAGGGCCAAAAGCCTGATCCCATATCTTCCTCCTCCATCCTTCAATATACTCGGTAAGAAACTCCAGTTCAAGTGGGGATTCCATATTGATGTTGAGGCTATCGTCCTTCACCACCTGTGCGAAGTAGTCTACTGCAATATCTTGAATCTAAATGAAGGCTACAATCATGAAATTTTGGATTGGAAGCAAAATGAAAAATCAAGAAATTCAAATTTTATACATTTCTAAAGATAAAGTTCACACGCATCATAATTAAAAAAAACTACAGAGAACAACTTACCCCTGTCCACCAAAGACACTTGTTGAGGAAGGTCCCGAGCTTGTCTTCGGAAACAGGGCTCGGTAGAAACCGCCTAGCATCTTGAGAAGGCATCGAAGAATTCCACCACTTCAAGAACTTGTTCTTTTGGAATGAGGAAGTGCTGCAAGTGAAAACCATATGCAATTTCTCCAGAGTCATCTCGGAGACTTTGTTTGTTGCCCATTGTTTTTCAACCTGAAAAATTGAATAATTCATGGTTATCATCCAAAAAATGTTACCAAAATGAAACTAAAAATACAATAATGGCTTCAAAAAGAAATGCACCTCTTCAAGAAATCCGAGACCATTTAGAGGGCTTGCAGCAACCAATAATTTCCCCGTCTTTGCGTACATCTTCCCCGCCATAACTTTAGCAACAATTCTCATGGCTTCTGCAACCCCTTCTGGAGTCCGTTCCTGCAACGTTGTTGTCTTGTTGTACTTACACACTGCAGCATCCGATGCCTCTGATATCTCTTGCTATAGAAGTCCAAGAGCATTCAAGTTACGAACCTCTTACCAAAATCACATCCAACAATGCAACATGATCAATTGAAGTGACATATATTCATGATCATCTAAAAAATAAGATTCTTACCCGAAAAAGAAATGTCGTGAATATCCCATGAGGCATACAGTACCATTGTTTCCTCCCACTCTGGATACTGCATTGTATTTTCTCCGAAGGTCTCAACAATTCGTCAAACCGGTGAAGCAAAGTTAGTCCATACTTTTGGACTTAGTACAGAGTGTGTACCAAGTTGGTCTTCACATGGGAGCCTTCCGTCGATTTGCAATTCACATAATACAATTTAGGATTTTTAAACATGTAAAATCATTGCAGCTTATTAAAATTGAAGTCGCAATTCACAAGATACAATATATATATATATATATATATATATATATATATATATATATATATATATATATATATATATATATATATATATAATTAAATTTTCTTACTTGTTTATGTCATGCATCATTTGCATGACGAGCTCGATTCTCCCCTTGGTTTCTAGCACAATGCTATCAACAGCATTGTGAAATCTTGGATCCTCCAAATACATGCAGTTAATCACATTCATCCACGCAATGCGGCGATGGTTCCCATCACATACGAAGAATTTCAAATTCTTCATGAACTGGAGCTTTGGAATCGACTCGACATACTCAACGAATTCATTGTTGAGTTTCTTCCACAAGGAGCTCCAGCCATTCATCTCTTCCGGAGTGAATTTGGAGCTCTTCCCAGCTTCGTTTGTTACAGAAACATAATAAATGACCGCTCCTTTACAATACCCGTGAGCAAGTTCATTTTCCAACTTCACAAGCTCTGAAGAAAGAGTCGGCCTTACCATGGGCATTGGTACTAATCGGATAAGTGAGATGCTTAGCCGAGAAAATTTTTGAGGCCTCATCCTTAAGCTAGCAATGCTTGTCATAGAGTCCATCTTCTGCCGCCGCCGAAGATCGTCTTCCAACAAATCATTCACCCCTTCTCCATAATTAGCACCTTCCATAGCAAAGTCATCTTCCTTGTGGCCACAGATCTTGGGCTGCACAGTCTCATCCGTCTCGGGCGTCATAATTGGTTGATCTTTTTGGGCCAAAGCCAAAAGGGACTCATTCATCTGCAACGGCAATGAAAGGCTTGAAATTAAAAAATTTAATTGGATGAAATCTAACTCAATACAATAGAAAGTAAGAGTTCTATTAAAAGAATAAAGCTGTCATTCATATGTCATTACTAATGGCATTCCATAAGCCGATGAAGTGAAATAATCTAATCAATGGAATAGAAGGCTGTGAAGGACAAACTCCATTACTCATAAATGATACCATATTCATTCAAATAGAATCAATGGTACAATCTGAGTCAGAACTCAGGTGAATCAAAACAATCTCATGCTTGCCCACAACACCACTAGAGGCACAATCACAGAACTCCTCCACTTGAGGGTTGCATACAGAAACATCAGAATAGGAATCCGAATTATTCTCCATGCTAAAATTGTCTGGTGACCACATTGGCTACTCTCGTTTTCGAGTTTTTGGGCCACTATATCGACTCATGTGTGGCTCTTCTACGTAATCGTAGAAGCGATCAATAATATCCAATCTACTGCCAAGACTTACTTCGTTTGCAAAATCATGTGGTACGAAATCGCTTGAGATTTCTATATTGGTGACTTCTTGTGTCGCTAGCTCTGAAGGCCCTGCCACATCCGTAGTCGGGATTATAATAGCTCCTGGTGTGGACAAACAGACTTGCCTTGTATGAGCTTCATGTATTTCCACCTGCACAAAGAACAAATTTTTTGTCAACAATACCATTCAAGTCTAAGAGCAAAGTTCTTGCACTTAAAGAGACTATCAACAAATATTCAAATACAAGAAAGTATAGAGAAAGAGACTGCGCCAAATAAGTTCAAATATTAAATTCAAATACATGTAAGCCAGTCCTATAATTATTGATATATGCTAAACCATTAGTTTCCACTATGAATAAGTAAAACTATATTAAGGAGAATATTAACCTCTTATAGATCACAAGTGCAAATTTTCATCCATTAGTATTTTTAATGTCTTTGTACTTGTTCATTATTATTTAAATGGTAGGGAATACATAGAATTTGCTATAAATTTTTTAAATAATTCCAAAATGTTTTGTTAGGTCCTGCCTCAAAATTTAAGTACAATTCAAAATATAACCCTTCAAAAAAAACATACATCCAAAAAATATATTAAAAAATAACTATGACTAGAGCTTAACATCTTGATCTTCTAGTAAATATATACTTGTAAAAATCATAAATACTTAATCACCAATCAATTGTATATAGAATATTTAACTATTGGTTTCAAATTATAATGTAAAACGTTTTTTTTTGTGTTTATTGTTGTAATTGTAAAGATTTGATTAAAGAATTGTATTTTAGAACTACTACCTGAGAGTCATCATAAATAATATTGTTCTCAATTGCTTCCTATAATAGACCTTTACAATTTTAGAAATCTGGTAATCCTACTAGTTTACGTATGGTTAAATGTTGTTAGATTTAATATTATTAACTAATAATCATCCTACACATTCATAATTGGGTTGAAATAACTCACATACTTACAACTCATCATTGTGAGCTACAAAAAAAAATGACTAACAACTATGACCATTAAATAATACATATCTGAAATGTGTTCAAAATATAAATGAAGAAAATCACAAACAGTTGTGTATACTTTTATGACTTCTAATACATATTAAAAATTAAGGAGTACCAACTATTCTAAACAATTGAAAACCAATCACAAGAATTTGTAATTAAAGACAAATTAAAAAAATGCTCACCTCAAATATAATCTAAAAAACTAGCATTTAGAGAATCTCTTTCCTTTGACCAAAAACAAGGGTAGTGCAAGCTACCCTCATTACCCTTGTCGGATTTTGTGTAAAACTTTAGGACTATCTCTATTATTAGATCATTATTTCCTAAAAGCGCCTCTAAAATCTCCAAAGACTTCCTTGAACAATACTTCATTGATCTTCAACCCTAATCTTCAACAATATTTAATCCCCAAAAGAAAATATAGGACAATTCTTATCCAAAAGCCCAGCGAAAATGCTCACGGACAAACCAAATTTTGCCCTTGCAACCATATTCACCTTGGACCCTGAACAACATTGAGTAACGGCCATATTTTTTAGTCATTTAACATTAGGTCGCTCCCGGATTACAAACTCATCTATAGCAAGAAAAATAATCAACTCTATGCATAACCCTTCTTGCGTAACGGCCACATTGTTGATAACGCAGTGACAAAAAAAATTTGAACAACATTAGTTTAGGTCTGGCGGAGGTGCACAACCAGAGCCCTGGTGATCGACCTGATCATCAAATTGATCGAACAAATTGATCACTGAACTGATGTTCAAAATTCCTGTCGTGCTCCACCAGAAAAAAGCTTCACCAGAAACCAGCTTCTCGTGCTCTGGGAAACATTTTCAGATGGATAGACTGAATGCGTCGACTCATGATTGTTGTGATTTCGGAGTCAAGTAGAGGCTCCAAGCATTAAGATGCTTCAATTGTGCAAGCAAAACATTGACGCTGCTAGACCGAAACTACTCGGAAGAAGAATATTCTTACACAACCCTGAAACTTGGAAAATGAAAGATGGATCTGTTGACCAAAAAACAGGGTAGCGCGAGCTACCCCCAGGACCCTTGTCAGGTCTGACAATGGTTCTTGGGGTAGCTTGCGCTACCCCATTTTTTGGTCAACATATCAAATTTTGAAGCTTGAATATCCCAGAATGCTTGAAATTTTTGAAAATATGGAAGAAAGGATTCCGAAAATTACCTCGTTTGTGGAAGCCGGCATTTCATCCCGTAGCATTTCTTTTGCTTGACTCCTAGTGCGCTTCAAGATGGTCATCATCCTCTACAAAGGAAAATCTTAGATCTCAAATTGCGGCTCTCGCAAAAATCATAAAATTGATCGTAAATTCACTTTAAATACAGGAACTAAAACAGGTGCGTATGAGCAAGTCGACGCATGCAACTTGTACTCCAAGGGCGGGAGAAGTGGCAAGAATTTTACTTGGCGTGCGTTGGAGTTTCCGAATTTCCTGTAGTATGGCCAAATTGGCCGCTCATACTTTCCGCTTTGAACAAGCTTGAAACAAGTAATTTTTATTATTTAATAGTAAGTCATTATCCCTTTGTCAGATCGGACGATTGCATAGGATTACATTTTAATATTATCAAACAAGTGACTGCTTCTTGCAGGAAGTTAGCATGTCGATAAGATATTGAAATTTAAGAGGCCAGGGTGAATTCCGGCGGACTGATGTTTCGGTGAAGAACTGACGGGGAGGATAGGTGCTAGGATGGGTAGCCACTAGCCACTCCTCGATCTCGGAGGTGAGGACGCCATTGCTGGCGAAAACCTAGCAGCACGCGGAAACCTCTTAGCTCACGACAATTGAGACGAGGTAAAGATTTTCCTGAGGAATGCGTACTATGTGCAACGGATTGATTTGGCAACCAGGGTGGGGAATTGAAGGAATTTAACGAGGGGTAGGTAGGTAGGCAGGGGAGCCTACAAGCATGGTAGGGCTTGAACGACGGTCTTAGTCAGCACGTCAAGGGAACAAGACAAGTTTGAAAAGCACAGAAAATGAAAAAGTTGCCATTAGCCCATGACTAGGGTTTAAAGAGCTCATCTCTATGAGAATTGTCCTCCTGTGACATGAGCAAGAGGCATAATCAACCGCCCAAAATGCGACTTGACCAACAAAACCAAACAATATTTGGGTATGGTTCACAAATGTCTCTCTCCATGAGTGCTTAGAGCCTAAGAGTTTTTATGTGCTACCAACTACTTCACCAGATAATTCAATCCCAAATAAAAAATTGACCCAAAAAAAGAGGGTTCTTAATGTGTAGCTGTGGCTTGGCAGCAAGAAATGGCTTAGAGAGGTCTTTCCAGTAAAACTGGAAAATTAGTCTCCATGATGATCTAGGAGTTTAAATGTACATCAATCTACAATTGCAAGCCGACATGATAGTTGCAATTTTTATAGACTGTGTGAGTATTGCAAACATAGTTGCAATTGTGTGCCATTTTTTCTTCATACTTGTGTTCATTAGCTTGAAATTTCTCATTTCCTGCAGATTGAACAAGTAATGTAAATCCAGTTGCACACTACATTTCTACATAAATCCAAATCTTGATTAGATTGAAAGCGAGACGCCATGGAATCCGGAGACTCTAGTAGGTCAATGCATTAAGTTGAATGAATTTTGCATTATTCAGTGGAGACGTGTGAACTTACCTCTTGTCTTTGAACTCCTATACTCTGCTGCTATATATACTCTCATACGTGGCTGGAAAGTAAAATTGATATACTTGGCTTTAGTTAATACTCCCAAACAATGGTAGAGATTTTTACTCCCAAACATGGCTACCATTGATACTCCAAAATGGAAGCAGTTGATATCCTTGTATACTAGTATTAGATAGCCTTCTATGGTAGCGGTTGATATCTTCATGTTCTTGACATTAACTGATATCCTAGAAAAAGGGTTGAGAAATAATTGATACAATTAGATTGATACCCTAGGAGGCTAGGACTAGTTGACAACAAATTCTGATACCCTTACATTATTTTTAAGCATTAAAAGACAACCTGACCTACCAAAAAATTATACACACATAAGAACATGAATTCATATAAATTCAAAAAAACATAACCAATATCCAAACACTTCATACCCTAAGAGAACCTAAGAAAACCACAAAGTACTTCAATATTACTTGACAACAAATTGAAGTACCCAAATTTTATAATTTCAATAATCATTGAAGTCCCAAATGGAAATCAACAGTTAAAATATGTACTTCAACCTACACATAATATTATTTACTCACTCGGACCATTTTAGAATCTTTTATAGTATTAACAATTATAATTTCATTTCATTGTAATAGTGATTCATTATAACAATATCCATTTTAATTTTTTTGAAAATACTAAAGAAGCTTTTGGCACTTATTAGCACGGCACAGCCTAACCTTGTCATAATGTCTCCACATGCTTTGGTCATTGTAACGTTTTCTGACTTAATCGTCCTATACTAATTTTTGTGTATCAAGTTCATAGCTTAATACAACTAATGTCAACCTTGAAAGACTACAAAAGGAAGACACATAGAATACCACATCACAAGAAACTGATTCTTACAGTGGTAGCAGCTTTGACAAGAGAAGAACAACAATGAATACAACAATGTTTGAATACAAGAATTGGATAAAATCATACTTACGTCTTTATTTTGTCCGGTAGAGGTATCCTCCAACATCTCTTGGATTGACTCCAAGTTCTGCAGCCCATCAACATCTGGTGCGCCACTACCTTCTCCTTGGAAGCGAAGTACTTTTTTCAAGTTCCCGGGTGTTGACTGATCTGTTTTGTATATAGCTTTCTTTCTTTAAGTCATTCTATATCTCCTGAGTGCCTTTCTAGAAGAGAAATAAAGAGAGATACGCTTCCTACGCTTCCTAGATTGCTTTAGAGCAAGAGATGGAGAGCTACAGTCCTCTATGAGTATGAGGTGAGAGCATGAACATCCAAACTACACCTATAAGAACAAAAGGTATTCAACTATCCGGGCATGAAGAAAGACTTAGCTCTGAAGAAGTGGAGAGCACTTATATGCACAAGAACGACCTCGACACAAAACCTACAATGCGACATCCTAGCATACGCTAGTCATAGGTGGCGCTATTAAAAATTTAACAAGCATAAAACCTGACAACTCCTTTGATGCGCCGTCGATTAAAGTAACTGCAACTTAGAATAGCACTCTGACATTGCCCTTTTTCTTTATGCCTCAATGAAAAAGCTGGAATGTATGGTAATAAATATTGGTACACCAATATTTCATATGCAAGCTTTAAGAATGTGCCTGATGCAACCGCCTTACATACTTAATGTTTTTGAAAATGGAGGTACTAATAGTAGGCTTGGACGGTGGAATGACAATTGTGTTCTTAATTGACACTAAATATAAATCCAATTGCTACATTGAGCTATCGTCAACCTAATATGATGGTATAGGTACCACGTAGCCTAAAATATCTCACAATGATATATAGGAAATCACCACCAAACATCCACTGATTTCTTCATTTTGCACTATTATTTGAATCCGTAGTTTGTATAATGGCTTCCATTTGTGTAGATGGTCATGAGATTCCCCTTGTGTTTTCAGTAGATGAAGGAGGACGTGCAAGAGTGCTTAGCCATCTTCTTCACTTAGATTTGTGAAATCCTCTATCTATGTTGAAGAAGAAAGGAAGTCACTATCAGGTGAAGTGTAGCAGTTGGTTCCTATAGTGAAGTCTATAGAAGAAGATGGCCACTATTGGTATCTTGCCGTAGGAAATTATAGAGCTTATGGACTTCTTCTATCCATGTTAGCTGCATCAACTAAGATCTTGAGTCCCCAGTCTGATGCATCAACAGTTGATATGCCTTACATTATGCAAACTGTTTCTCCTAGTCCACCTCGTGAGGTTTTTTTGGTCCTCCAAGATCCTACAATTCTCCGAGTAGTAAAAGTGGAGAGGGTAGATATTATCATAGAGTTGTCAACTGAGTCGAAGGGAGAGTCTCTAGATTTGACACTTCTTAAGCAACTAAGTTGTGTGCAAGCTACGTTGCAACAAAAGACTGTGGTGAACTTGGTATCTGGTACCCCTTCCAATAGCCCTTCACAGTCTCTATTGTCACGTCCACCGTTTCATCCGAGTCTTGTTGATAAAATTAGCATAATGGAATGTTTGAGGAGATTGTCTGCTATGCATCGTTCTAGGAACGAATTTTCCACAATGGATTTGAATGCCGTGAAACATCAGCATGTTCAATATCTTCCAGCAGTACTCAACGGAAATGTCAGTTTTGAACTACCTCCGTGTTGGGCATCTTTGACTTCCTCTGCGGCCCAAAACTTGGAAGGAATGGACCGGCGTTATGATGGCCACCCTTGGTGCAAGTTGGTGACAACAAACATTCACAACTCCGACAACCTCAAGTTCCATAAGTCATACTGTGCCGGTCATCTTGCTTGTATCCAGACTGTGATTACTTGAAGAGGGCTTCTAAATGCAATGAAATAGAGTGGACGGGTTATACGTTGTTCCCTCTCACAGTAGGAGACAACCCTCCCAAAGAGTGTACTCTTGTATCCAAACTATGTAAAAAATCACCTATGTGTCTAAATTCTTGTGATGCCATGATTTACTACTATAGTGATAATCCAAAAATGAGTAGGGTGCCATTCACTTTGGAGAACATGCTCACCTTGTGGCAAAGGGCATGTATAGAGATTTTGTAGAAAAGATTTGCGAATTCATTGCAGAGCAAGTGGCCAAGACCCCGATGGCCACCAACTCTACAATTGCTCTCTCTGCTAGCAAGGACTTCCTCACAAGCTATCTATTTCATAATGGAGAGGGAGAAAAAGAGATGTTGAAGGGGGGAAGAACTAGAAGAGGTCATGGATTGCTACCAGTATTTGAGCAGTCCAAATATACGGAACGTGAAATCCTCATTTTGCTCAAACAATCGGGGAGGTATTATCGACAACATCATGACCATGAAGAAGGAGTCCAGATTCGAATATATTCACGACAGCGTCTTCCCCGGCCAAAGGAAGGAGAAGGTGTACGTTTTCAAAATGCTCACTGAAGCACCTGGAAGTGGACTTGGTGCGGCGCATGCAACTTGGAGGGAATCTGCAGAATGCGTGGATGATGTTCAACCACGTGAAACGTGTGAAAGATTGGACCACGATGGCTTGCCACATGTACGATCTAGAGTACAAGAAGGTGATGACCATTTCAACATGCGACATGCAATCTGAAGATACGGAGATCCAGGTGCAATTCTGGAAGTGCTTGAACAATGTCATGTCACGACACGGAGTAAAGTAGAACTACTCAATTCCGTCAGTGATTCAAATCCGTGGTCTACAGCTTTGTCCCAATTTCGTCAGAAAAACATGCAAATCCGCTTCAGATTTTGACAACAGTAGTTTATTAATGCTATTAAAAGATAATGTGTCAATTAATGATCGATGGATCTTCAAGTGCTATTAGATACATTGGAAAGCGGTATTGAGTTGTAAGACGACGTTTATGAATCTAGTCTAGTAGCAGTTGTGCAATTTCACATCAGAAATTCACAGAAATTACAATTTTTATCAAAAAATTATAATTCTACTTGGATTTGACACCTGAAACAAAAGCACACCTTTGAAAAATATGTGTCTTTCCTAGAGTTGGCCCCAATATAGTTAGATTGTGAATCAAAATGGTAATGGGTAGTTCTACCTTAGATCATCCAAATTTCAAGGGATTTATGGCAGATAGCACTATGGCCAATTGGAATGTGGTCTGTATTGTTTATGGATGAGGTTCTGCAAATGATAAAATGGAGAATTGTGAGAGAACGTGCTTATTGCATTGGAGTACTTCTCTTCAAAAAAACACTCAAAAGCACATCAAGGAAGCATTCCAGCAACAACACAACACACTATGCAAACAATATAAAGATGCAAAGAGTATGGAAGAGGCAGAGACACATTACCTTGCCATTTGATCTTAGTGGTTATCTTCTAGAGTTGCCACTAAAGATGCGCTTCATCACCTGGACTATTGGCTTGCATTTTGGCATTTTAGGTATCACCAATGGGGAGGCTTTATGCAAATGGTAAGCGCAAACCATTTTTGAATTCTTCAGTTTTATTAGATTCTTTTGAATTTTAGTGTCTGAAATTTTTAGCTTTATATTTGGTTTGAAGTAAGCATACGTGAATTGAAATTACAAATTTAAGAGTGACCACAACCCAATTTTTAAATTTTTCTTAAATTTAGTTTCTTGCGATTGACTGAAACTGTGGGTACCGCAAGGGAGTGAAAATACCCCCGTCAGATCCAATGGGGGTATTTTCACTCCCTCGCAGTATCCACAGTTTCGGTCAATTGCAAGAAATTAAGAGAAAAATTTAAAGAATGGTATAAAGAATTTATTGTTGTTTGTTTTATGATTGAAATTGGGTAGTAGTTGAAATGTTACTTTGTAGAGGAAAAAAATATATGTATATATTTTGTTTTAAGCATTGGAATGCTCATCATTTCATTTGAACTAGATATTAACTTAGCTGTTTCTATTTGTAGAGGTTGTGAGCTTTTATGTATGAAATATAATTGGTGAAATTATGTTTTGGGAGGAAGACTTTGTAGGATTTGAGTTTGGAGGAGCTGGTGGATATGCCTTCATGCAACTTGTCAGAAACAATTCATAACAAGTGGCTACAAATGTCCGGCAATAGAGGCAACAATTTGTTTGATGCCACTTGTGATGACAGTATCCGAGTATGGACACAAATGACAAACTACCGTACTTACATAAAGGGACATACATGTGGATCTGGTCCATCTAAAGGGGAATTGAAGTTGAGAGCTGCACGACGAAGCGGAGATCTAAAGAAAATGGCAGAGGCGCTGAACACATTGCCTGGAGCCGAGGGTGTAGGAACTCGCATTCCGCATTTGGAAGGTGAAGAGATTTTTGGAAGCACAAAGAAAAAGTTAGACGTTCCCATTGGTGATACAAGAGATTCATATAGACCTGACAAAGTCAATTTTTCTCAACCTCGTGTGCGAACTAGGTCAACTACGACTTCAATGGAGACTTCCGAGGACAAAGGAAAGCAGATTGAGGTGCAAGCATCACGAGATGTTACGATTGCATTTGAAAGCGATTGTGATACGTCAAAGTGGCACACTACAAAGATCAACCACAAATCAAACCCCAAATGTCAAACTCAGTAGCGGACGTCCAACATCAAATGCACTACCAAAATTGCCTAAAGACGGAAGGGAACCCCTGCTCCCACTTATTGTGGTAGAAAAGAAGATTATAAGACTAAGCGAGAAGTATTGGCAGACTTCTAGTTTTGTTGGGATGACATTGAACGATGTGTGAAAGGTACAAAACGCAAGTATGTTATTGATAGGCCTGACGTTCCCGAAGTTTGGCCTATTTTGACCGGGACCAACCTCAATCGAGAGGAGACATTGTATCTACAACACCTTGGCTTCCATCTCCTAGAGCGCCCTATATTGTGGCTACAACGACTTTTCAACATGTCGAGTATATTCAAGAGTGTCTTGTATGATCAACCGGTGCCACAGGATGCAAGTGTATATCCAATGGTTAGAAACAACCGAACCATACGGAGAAATGCAAATGTGCCAACTATAGAGCAACGGAACAAGTGGGAGAGTACTGGAAATATTAAAGGACAAATTATAGGAGTGACCTTGCTTCCTTTTCCAGGCCTAGGTGCAATAGTGTCATTGGAGACCGGGACAAACCCAAAGAGAAATGTATACCGAATTACATTGGGTATGTTTCCTTTGTGCACATGCCCGGACTTTGTTCAAATGTCTGTTTCAACTATTAGAGGGCGTCAGGCGTACGTGAATTGTAAACACTTGTACTACCTGTATCGATATTTCTGCAAAATGGACATGCATATTGAAAAATTCATTCATGTACCCAGTTATAGCTTCAATGAGTTGAAGCTTTTTTTACTTCGAGCAAGAATCATCAGTGTTCCAAAGTAGAGGTGGCCACATTCTTCTATGTACTTCATTCATATTGAAACAATTTTAATTTGGTACAATTGAAAGGATTTGTATTCTATACAAAGCGTAGTATTCAAAGTTGTTCTAGAGCAGATGTAATAAAGATTAGTAGGTATTACCCACCTTTGTTTTCGGGAGTACTGTTTGTTGAATTGAATATACTATATTTGAAAAAATTCCTTAATTGCATATAAAATAGATTTGTAGTAAGTGAGCAAAATCCTAAACTAGGTGTAGAAGTTTGAAGGTCTTACCTTATAGTAAATGACAATTGCTAGAGAAAAGCAATTTTATAACTAAATCCCACGATCATAGGGATATCGATCATAGGTCCTAAAATTTATTATAAATAGTAATTTTTAACCTTTTTTTAGAATTTTTTGGAAATAATTTTTTTTTGGAATTTGGTTTTTTTCAAGCTCTAGGCTCACAAGCTCCATGCTCGCAGCTCTACGCTCACACACTAGCACCGTTGTTTAAAAATTAGCAACTTATTGTCACATTGTTCAAATAATACATTTGAAAGTGCACATGAGTTATTTTTCTCTTTGTAGTTGGATCCAATAATTTATTGGGTGTGTATTAGTAGACATCATGTTCCAAATCCTTAAATTAATGCTTATGGGTGTTGCTACCTTAATTAACAAAGTAACATGGCTTTTTCTTTGAGCGTTTGTCATATTCTCAATAATGTGAATTTAATTCTAAATTCTCACTTGAGCCAATTAGTGGTGGATTCAAGTTCCGTTAGTTCATGATCAAATTCATGACTTAAGATTACATGAAAGTATCTATTGAGAAGAAAGCATTCAAATTGAAAAATATTTGTTTAAAAAAAATCATAGTTGTTTTAACATACTACAAAAAAACACCAAAAGTGTTTCAATGCTCTCAAATAGAATAAAAATTGTTGGCCAAGCTATAAGCACTATAATCCACTTGAATGTACATGGGACTTATTGTGCTTCCGAAAGACATGTGTCTGTAGTGGTCTCGAGTAACTATACATGAGATACAATCGCATCCAATAATTGGCATCAATAATAGTGACATCATTTAGGTATAGACACAAGTCTTTCCAAACATTATTTGCAATCACAAAATCATATGAATTAAAAAACAAATATGTTTGTCAAATTTTTATTTGACAAAAAAATGAATTCTTAAAAAGATACATTACTTGCAACCACATGCTCATATGAATTACCTACAATCAAATAATCACACTCCACACCTTCTCATGCCTCATCTAAATTCGTTGCAAGCCTTTACTTACCCAAATTTGCAATGTGAGATCTTGGATTTGTATACTCAAAAAATATTTGAATCACATCATCCATGTCTATAAATTCTAGATTCATCATACATTTTTAGAATGTTAAGGCTTTGGTATATTCCATCCCCCCTTGGCAAATTGGCAGAACACAAGAAATTGAGGGGATGTACTGTCTAGATTGTAACATTGGCAAGAAGGTGCTAAGAAGAGTATTTCTCAATTGTTTCTTCATCTTGTACCTGTAGAATGTTGCAACCCCTTCAATGAGGTTCTTGTGAGTCAAAATGATTTTATTTTTACAAACAAAATATCATGTTTTACATACTCCTCAACTCCTCCTACGATCTATTGCAAGGTCACATAAAATAAACTTTATAAATATTTGTTTTTTGCAAATATAACGTTTAGATCTTCCACTAGAGTACTAGAACTAGAGAAGAATGTGTGGAAGAAATTATTGAAACTTAAACTAGATAGATTGCAAAATATTTGCATTTAGGGTGAAGAAAGCAAATTTTGGTGCTTGCTACTCCACATCTCTACTAGAAAATAAATGATTTAGAATATGAATTCTTTAGTTTAAATATAAGAAAGAAAAAGAACTTCATATAAAAATAAATCATTTACTTTATTCTCCACTATATTTTAGGACTATAAGTTATAATTCTATTGCAAAATAAATAAATCAAATTAAATTTCTCTTACTTTGAATTAATTTTTAAAAATAAATAAAAAAATTATTTTGAATTTGCTCCAACCTTTGAGCAAGTGTTGTGGGAGATGTTGTGATTTGTCACTAATGTCACTAACCCCCCGAGAGGGAGTTAGTGACATTAGTGACAAATCACACATCTCCCACAGCTTTTGAATGAAGGGACCAAACCCTCTAAGACTTTGCACATGTGTTCAAGCGTATTCATGAGGTCCACCTCCATGCCAATTTTTGGAAGCTTTGGTCACTTTTAGAATTTTCTACAATTTGTTGATTATTTTCATTTTCAACCCCCAAATGAATAAGAATGGGGGCTGACATGTTCAATTTCTTGAGCAAAGATGCTTGCCTAGGTCTTTGTGCAAGTACTAAAGGCCTTTGAGACAATTGCTTCAACCTATGAACATGTGTTGTGGAAGATGCTGTGATTTGTCACTAATGTCACTAACCCCCCAAGAGGGAGTTAATGACATTAGTGACAAATCACAAGAGTAGCAAGTAGGCCCCTCAAATTACACTCTGACCTTCCCTTAGAAAAGAGCCACTGGAAGATGAACCACCGAGCTCTCTGCTCTCTCTTGCATTGCACAAGAGGGAAGGCAAAAGTGAAGATTGGACGGGGCGTCCGACCCTCTTATATTATGCGGATGGCCTTGCCCGACCACTACATTGGACGGCCCCCATGAAGCGGATGGATTGTCGTCCGCCTCCTCACGGCCATCCGATCATTTGGACGCCACCCGTCCGACTCATGAGACAGCCCCAATGAATTGGACTTCCCCCAACAAGTTGTCCAATCACCCATCCAACCCGTTGGGGCCATCCGTTACGTCGGACAGGTGCGGCGTCCGACTCATCGAACGGTCTCGGCGGAGCGGACAAGATACCAGACAGTCCCATCCGATCACAAGGATGGACGGGGCTTCTGAATCATTAGATGGCCTTGACGTTGCGGTTGGTCCGAGGTCTAGGCCCATCCGATAAAGTCGACGAGTGGGCCTTCCAACTCATCAGATGGAATTCGTGAGATTTATCGAGGCCGTCCGATCAGGCGGACAGGTGGGTCGTCTGACTAATTGGACAGCTTAGACCATGGAATAATTGGGCGGACGGGAAAGAGGAAAGTATCATCGAGATCCACTTTCAGACTTAAAGAACTTGATGCATTTAACATAACTAAGTGAATTTTTTAATGCAATGGTCTTCAATCTTATACCCTAAACCTTAAATTGTATATCCTAAAGCCACAAATGTAAAAAAAACATAACTAACTTAAAATATTAAAAAAACTCCAAATTAAGTTGATATTTTCTCAAGAAGTATATGTAGTATCTTAAATTGGTGACTTAGCCTAAGAATTCTCGATTGGATTTAGGTATTTCTTGGATTCAAAGCACCTACAAGTTTGCAAATATAACTTTTAAGTCAATTCCTACATGAATATTTCTTATTAAACAAATTCAAGCGTAGACCTTTTAATTAACTTCATCACGGTCATTGTTTCACAATTATAGAATAAATTTCTCCCCCAAAGACAAGTTTAATGTGCATCAACTTTAAAATGTTGACCTCTCTAGCTTTTCTAAAATGTGATGTTTGGTCATTCAACCTTTTTAGGAATATTCATGTATATCTTATACCTTGTGCATTTTAGCCAAAATTTGGGCAATTGAGTTCTGAATAAAGGTAAAATGTTTAAACTAAAAAAAACTATACATTACTTTTTTTAATTGTAAATTAGAAGGTGTTTCACTATTGTAGGAAAAATAATATGCTACTAACTTTTGGAAGAATTTATGCTATTAATTCCAATGGTGAATATATTCTAATAGACAATTGGTATCCTTTGTTTTCAATTTTGAATAGAGAATTTGGAATTTTAGAAACATAAGACAACTCTTCATATATTTTCTAACTTCATTGTCTGCACTTCGCAATATATAACTCCAAAGGGGGTTTTACATCATTATTTGGGATTGAATGGGGCAATTTTTTTATAAGTAGGTAATTAGGTATCAATCTATACTATCATGCAAAAAATGATTTTTTAATATTGCATCAAAATATTATCACCTACCCATTTTCAAAATACACTTCTAATTTTTGCAATATTTATCGGAATGGCACACTATAAGAAAACCCCATTTTTGTTGTCATTGGACCGAAACGTGCCATGTTTGCTGAGATGTCACGCGTTAAGCAGTGAACGGGTGCAAAAGAGTGAATTTGATTTGATGTTGCAAAAAACATGTGCGACTAAGTTGGAAAACAAGTAGATGTCACCGTAGACAGAGATGTTTTTAACAATGTTTAAAAAAACAAGCTCATGTTTTGTTGTGACATCTCAAAAAACATAGACTGCCACGTCAGCATGAAGTTCACTTTCATTATGGATAAATTACTAAAAATTACTAAGGTCAATGGAAAAATATTGATCTTATATAAAAAATTTAGGAAAAAGGCAATGACGTGGCATGCTTTCCAAAAAAAAGAAAAATGGATGGATGAAAATGGATGTGTTCCATGGATGAAAATATAAAGTCTTTATACAGGTGGTGAGGTAGAAGAGAGACAATTGATATGGGATATATAAAAAAAAAATTGTATTCAAAGTGAAATGTCCACAAAAACGTCGAGATGAACATATACACATCAAAAACAACATCAACATGTAAACAAGTGAAATAACCATATTCTACTTATCCCATATTGTTTGTCTTTCCATGGGCAGAGTATGGATATAAATACAGTGTCCTTATCCTTCATTTTTATTAACTTTTAATGAAGTAATTCCTTCATTTGGCCATTAAAAATTCCCTTAATGGTTGATAGTAAGTTTTCTTCAATTTTTGTTGAATTTAGAAATTTTTTTTGTTCATATCATTTTTTAATTTTTATTAAATTTTTATTGATATTGCCTTGTAGGTAGGATATGTAGCAATTGATGTTTGAAAAAATGTGTAATTTGACATTGCAAAAAATGTCTAATTTGACATCTCAAAAAACACCATTAAATTATTCAAATGACACAAAATGAGCTGACGTGGCCTCCACGTCAGTGACCACGTCAAGGTTTCCCGCCTCCATGTCAGTGACCACGTCACAATTTCCCGCCTCCACGTCAAAGACCACATCAGCAACGGCATGGATGGAAAAAAAGATGACGTGGCAATGGTTGAGCATGTGGAGCTGACATGGCGCTTATGTGGCCTCCACATGTCAACCTCTGCAGACCTTTGTTCACCTTGTCATGTGCGACATCAGGAAAAAACAAGCTTGAAAACGACGCGTTTTTTGTGATTTTTGCACGTTTTTTGCCCGTCAATTCAAACAGATTTTAGGAGACATCTACGATGATTACTTCCGCGTCAAACAAGACGGCGTCTCATGTTATCTACAACATAAAAAAACAAACTGTTTTCTTATAGTGGCATGACCCCTAAACCCTAAATCCTATACTACAATCTTGCATGCAAATATATTACAAGATTGTTACTTTGATGCAATAGTATTATATAAGTATATAGCAATTATTTCTAATTCTATGGCATCAAATTAGCGAAATGATTTTCAAGACTTTGTTTTTTTCATGAAAGGCGCACTAATTTATATGGCCACATCAAATCCATCAACATTCATTTACATCATAATTGCATTACAAAGAATAAAGACAAAAAAAGGGCGGTGAGCACGTGAACGTAAATTTTGTTTTCATTCATTGCATCTAAAAAACATTTTCTCAAATATTCGTTTACTGCATAGGTGGATTACAATAAATAGAAATACAAGAGGGTACGTCCACATGTGTGCATGAAGTATATGTTTTTATATTCATTTGAGTTCAAGGATATTTTTTCTTCATAATATTCAATAAGAATATGGGTTACAAATTTAATTAGTTAACCCCTAAAGGTTTTTGACTATGTTTTCACAAAAAACGCTCCCAAACTGCCATTTCTAGTACAAGTACAAAATTTTGGAAAAAAAACATTTTTGGACACATGAAACCGTAGGATATTGTAGTAAACTAGTTTGAGAAGATGTAGAAAAAATTTCAGAAATTTCCACCGTGTAGATTGCAAGAAATTAGCATTTGAAGTGACAAAAACCCTTTTTTTGTCCCTGCGAAAAACCGGGCAGCTGCACTCCACATGGTCACATTTGTATGAAAAAATGTCCAAAATGGTGGTAACTCTTTGGATTCATTCTTCAAAGCAAGTTAGCTACATGCTTGAAAATTTTCAGATCATTTGAAATTGTACAACATATAGGAAAAAAATAGTAAGTAGAAAGAAGTAGAAAATGATTCAAAACACTAAATTGTTAAGGATTTAATTATGGAATTGAAAAATGCCAATCCAAACGATTGTAATGTTGTAATAAACAATCTACACCTTGTGTTTATATTTTTTTCCAAAAATATTGAAAATTGAGTTAAATAAAGGACTTCAAAGTTTATTTTAGAGTAGAGATTCTATAACTACCCGCAAACTACCCACAACTAAAATTCCTCATAACTTTCATCTCATAAATCAAAGTGGAATGATTCAAAGCTTTCCTTTTGCACATAAATCTAGAGAACCAATTTCAAATTTTTATTTCTCTAGAAAATGATTTTTAAAGAAGTTTTTTTTGCTGCCCGGGCTGCCCGCTGAACAATGAAAACTACATGTCATACCATAACTTTTTAACCATGTGGTCAAAAGTTATGAAAATTGTTGGGCCCTAAAGCTACTCCTTGGGCACATTTTGTGTGAAAATTTCAAAGAAAAAAAATAAAAATTCCATTCGTGGTGAGCTGCCCCAAAACGCTATGTTGTCAAAAAATGGTGTTTGGTCCTTTAGGGGTTAAACAATAAGTCAATAACTAGTTCCTGAAAATTAATCATTCATAAATCCTATTCAAATTGCTAAACTTAAACTAGAAACTAGAAATTCTAGAAATATAAACTACAAAATATACCACCTTCCGCTGGATTTATTGACATTGACATCTTTTAATTCAACCAATTCAAATGCCTTTAACTTAGAATGGATATTTCATGTCCGGGTTTGGCCAACTTCAACAAATTTCTTCATAAAAATAATTATTTCAAAATTGAGATGTCTTACAATATATAGTAATATGGTCAAAATCCAAATAAATTTTTGGATAATTAGATCTATGATCTATCATATTGAAATTTGGATGATTTTAGGAAAAAAATCTCCAGAACTATAGGTAGCATTCTATTTTGATCTTTCAAGATGGAATCTTCAAAATATCATCGAGATGTTTAATTTCAAGATTGGACTTCAATATATCATGTGCAAATTGAAGAATGGACTTTGAAAAGGCCCGTGGGGATTGCAATGTCTTTTAAGGATTCACATTGGATGCTTATTGTCATCAAGTGGCACTCTTTGGAGGTGAACCGGTGGTTTTTGGAATCCTATGCTTCACTAAACTACTGCAATGGAAAAAAAACATGGCCTCCAAAATTGGCGGACACTTGATCAAACAAGCAGACAGGATGGTTCGACAGCCGGATGGTCCTACGAGCGGACATTGGGTCCAAATCGGACAGTCAAGGCATCCAATCAATCGGACGCCCGGTATTGTGGAAGATTTTGTCTTTTGTCACTAATGTCACTAACCCCCAATAGGGATTTAGTGACATTAGTGACAAATCACAGCATCTCCTACAACACATGTTCATAGGTTGGAGCAATTGTCTCAAAGGCCTTTAGTACTTGCACAAAGATCTAGGCAAGCATCTTTGCACAAGAAATTGGACATGTTAGCCTCCATTCTTATTCATTTGGGGGTTGAAAATGAAAATAATCAACAAATTGTAGAAAATTCTAAAAGTGACCAAAGCTTCCAAAAATTGGCATGGAAGTGGACCTCATGAATACGCTTGAACGCATGTGCAAAGTCTTAGAGGGTTTGGTCTCTTCATTCAAAAGCTGTGGGAGATGCGTGATTTGTTACTAATGTCACTAACTCCCTCTCGGAGGGTTAGTGACATTAATGACAAATCACAACATCTCCCACAACACTTGCTCAAAGGTTGGAGCAAATTCAAAGTAAATTTTTTATTTATTTTTAAAAATTAATTCAAAGTAAGAGAAATTTAATTTGGTTTATTTATTTTGCATTAGAATTATAACTTATAGTCCTAAAAATATAGTGGAGAATAAAGTAAATGATTTATTTTTATATGAAGTTCTTTTTCTTTCTTACATTTAAAATAAAAAAATTATTTTTTGAATTGTTTTTTTTATAGTAGAATAAAAAAAACTTAGTTATAAAAATATTCTTTGAATTTAAAATGCAACAATTTATTTTAATTTGAAGTTCTTTCATTTTTATAAAATTAATTTCAAAGTAAGAAAATTTTAATTATATTTATTTATTTCACATTAGCATTATAACTTATAGTCTTATAAATATAAATTGAAGTAAATTATTCAATTTTTATAATAAATTCTTTTTAATTAGTTAATTTAAAGTAAAGAATTTTTTAAATGATTTTTTCTTCACATTACAATATAATTTGTAGTCATGCAGTTATTCTTTAAGTTTAATTTTAGGGAATGTTGAAATCTGGAACACCAATAATTCACTATAATATTTTATGACAACTTTGACATTACTTAAAAAATGAAATAGAAGGCCCTGCCTAAAACCCTATCTGACCTAAGCCACCTGTCAATCTATCCGCTCGCCTGCCTGCTCCCGTTGGTCAGTCCGTCGACAGCCGTCTGAAGGACGGTGACCACTGCGTCCGCTGCATTGCCTGTGGATGCTGCATCCGAACGTCCAGATGTCCAATTTTTGGACGTGATTTGTCCTAGGACATTCAAATTTGTCAACCTTGAAAATAAATCCTATATATACATTTTTTTTTAATGAAATCATCAATTTTTTTCAAAACCTCAATGGGAATGTTAGAGCTCCAACCCTATAGAATGATTACATTGACATCCAATTAATTGGGATGTACAGGAGCTCTTTACCTTGGAGTTTTTTTTATAGCAAGTTTTTTTTATTATTGTTTATTTATGTGCAATCTTCTTAGCAACATTTTCAACAATAGAAGTTTCCTTCCTATTAGTAGTAGGAAATTTGAATTGCATTGCAATGCTTGCAAACTTTGAATCTCCTTTCACTTTGTCTATTGCATTTTCTATTTCTTAGTCTTTCCCTTTACATGTTGTTGCCTTTATTTTGAGACATGATCGGTGCCATTTCTCAATTCTTGTTCAATATCCCAATGAACTCATTATAAAAAATTAGCATTGACAAAAATTATTTGCATTTTCAATCTAAAGGACTCAATTCCTTCTAACCATAATAAAAGTGGTCAGTGTTGCCTTTCAACATTGTTGATTTTTAAAGCATAGAAATACTTTCTATTGCTATTGTTGATGTTGCTATAGAAATGCAAAACACTAGAAAGAAGAATCAAAGGTGCAAAAAACTATAAATACGTCAATATACCAAAAATATGAACAAGAACCTTTTACACATTAATTACTTTGTAGTCTAGATTCTGCCTAACTTGCAAAACACCCAAGACTATAGTATAGTAGGGGTTCCAATCTAAAAAATAAACAAATAGTCTAACATATTTGTAACAGTTTGTTTTCACTCTTATACCTAAGGGTTTAAATTTTGTGTCCCGTCTTTTACCAATACTATAGACGCATGCGTGCTGTCTCAGTCCTATCTAATAGGTATCTCAATTTATCAACAAATAGTTGGATTGAACCACAATTTGTCATGTGCATGCTCTAGTATATATATATATATATATATACATGATAAATTTTGTACATGTTCTTAATTATTGATGATTGTCATTACCAAACAATTTGTCATTGTCACTATTTAACTAGCCAAATTATCATTTAGGATGCACAAGGAAATAGTCCCAATCCTATCCAAAACAATTTGCCACTAACTAAATGCAAGGCATGAAATGTTTGTAATACAAGTTTCTTGGAAAATTTTCTACACAAGTTCCATAATAGTTTGCCAATTTTTAACATGAAACAGTCCCACACCAAGCTTTCAATTTATACAACGCTAAATTCCATCTCAACCCTTGCTTTAGATTTAACTTAAATCACCCACATGGGCTTCCACCCATAGATAAATTATTCCTAGCTCATTTCCAAGCTAGCTCTATAATGAATATATGACAAATGGTTGGACCCCAATTCAACCATCCAATACTCTGTTTGTTAATTAAAACACTAGTCTTAACAATCTATAACAATTAACACCAAGACTAACCTTAGACCTATAGATTTGAATCACTCAACAACTTGCCAATTTCAATTGTTGGTATGTTTAATCGACAATCAAATCCATAATTTGTCTCGGATTAAAGGCTATTTCCTACATAATTCTTTTGTTGATTTTCAAACACTTTATCTTATCCTTCAATTTTATATTTTGGACTATCTTCATATAAACAACTAGGTTTAAAATCTTTGTCTAAGTTTATAACCATTTTTAATCTATTTTTGGCCATCATTTAAATTATTAGTGTTACCCCAATTAATAATTTCTACAAGCAAAGTTGACCATTTGTTATTCACAGGCAATCAAACATCCTCAGTCCTCTTTATAAAAAATTAGAACATGGGACAAAAGAACACAAGGAAACATCACCCACAAGCGAACAACAAAAAATTTGAAGATTATTACTCCACATAAAAACACAAAATTAATCAGCAATCTGTTTCCAAGGAAAACATTCCTTGTCATGACTCATCTGAGGGCACTAATACATAAACTCCAACAATTAGCTAATTATAGTGATCCACAAAGATTCTTATTCACTCATCTAACAATGTTCTACAATTCAAAAATTTCAAACATGAATATAATATAACCTTTGCATTTATATAAACAAATTGTTCAATATCCATCTACACACATCTCAATGGAGAATTTCTAACACTAATCTTCTATAAATCAATTACTCGCAATGTACTCAGATTAAACAATTTGTCTATTCCTTATAATCCTACCCAAGATTGAATCCAAGACTAGGAATATTCTATAATACATCCAACTAGATATTCAATTAAGAAACATTAGTTAATTTTTTTACAAGCTCTAAATATTTTGTCTCTCATATTAGGACTAGCATCCATACTTTCTCAAACTACAAGGTCTCACAAGCTAGTAATTCACTATAATAATATTGAACATACAACAATTAGTCTAAAAATTTCATTAACTGATAAATTTCTGAAGACCCATACATCATCTCCAAATTGGCCGGAAATAATTCTCACTCGCACTCCGTTCACCATCACATATCCATCCTCTTGTTCTCACCATTTGTTAAACTCACGCTTCTACAAACCACTTATTTCCGTCACAATTACACCAAGAAGATTACAGACTTTGTACATAATAAAACTATTGATCTTACAAATTGTCTGTAACTCTAATAGGTATATAATCACTACACCAATTGTTACACACATACAAGTAAATAGATTGGCCTACATCCAATTTGTCTCCCAATTCTACACCCACAAATCAATTGCTAGATTCACAAGTTAATTCTAGAGATTAAACAATTACACAAGCACAAAACAAATTGTTAATTTCAAATGTATTGAAAATGAAGGTGTTACAAGAGAAAGAACCTATAAATTGGCAATCAAAACGAAGATCGAAAGAGTGCGGGCTCAAAAATTACAAATTGTCAAGCTATAAATGGAAGAACTTCCTAAACATCCCTTTGACAAATTGTCCAACGGCTCTATATTTAGTCTAAACTTGCCTTCCAACTAGTCACTAAACTACTAGTAGTCTAAATAGTTCAATTATTTGTCTTTTTAACCAATCTATTACTAAAGACAAGTACAATTTATAGAGTTTTTTAACACAAAAGACAAATAGTCAAAAATCCAAAAACTAAACACAATTACAACAATTGACACTAACCAATTCAGAGAACACCATGAGTAACCTTTTTCTCAACTTGAATGCAAGGATTTAGTACCAAATGAATAAAATCCTAAAAATAATTCTTGGACAAATAAACAAAATGACTGAAAAATTCAAATAAAACCTTACAATAAAATGAAACAATCACAACCGTTGAGCTCAAAAACTCCTAAAAACTTCATATAAAATCTACAATAAGAAGATGCAATTTGAAACTTATCGACTTATCTCAAAAAATGTGTGTGAACTGTATAGTCCTAGCCTATCTTTGCCTTCGTCCATGACTATCTTTACACATATAAATTTTATTGAAATTGTTCAATTGAATGAATGAGCACCTTAGTTAATTTGTTAGATTTTGCCAGTTATCAATGAAGAACCTATTGCTCTCAACTTTGTTTGCAAATAAAAACAATGCTCTCTAATATAAACAACCAAAAACATGACACTAGAAGAAACTCGTCTTTAGGTGACATAATTTAGGTAACAAGATGTTGCGTTGGACATTATTGTTGACATAAAACCATAGATTGTTACATTGGAAGTCACCTAAAAACCATCACCTAAAATAAGAGTTTCTTTGACCTAGTGCAAATGTGTACGGATTGCCACATACCTCAACTTCACTCATTATTAGTTTAGTTGCAATGCAAACAACACGACTAAAACAAGCAAGATAAGCTATGAAAGCAATAAACGACTCTATACAACGAGGGTTCAATCTTTGTTTTCTTTTTTGTCTCTTCATGCACTCATTCTACAAATAAGAAAATTGAACTATCAACACAATCACAAAGCCACATAAAAAATGTGTACACGAAAAGAAATGTTTACCTTCTCTTTGATGTCGGCTCCCCTCTGTCCTAGCAACTTGAAATGCAATTGCATGCATGCAGATTTATGAGCGTTGGAATGCTAATCTTAGCATAGCACACACCGATAGACCCCTCATTTCTCAAAGTACAAAGATCATCTCCTAGCGTTGTCGTGATGTAAATAAGTACACTGTATAAAATGTGTGCTAATTTGTATTTTAAAGAGATTCTATACTTTGAAGGTTTAAACCTACTAGTGACGCTTCCAGTGGCTTCATGGTGACGCTCCTAATGGCTTTAAGGTGACGCTTGTTGCTAATAAAGTTGTTAAAAAGACGAAAGCCTTGGACTTGTTTTACCAATTTAGAGTATTATTTTTAGTTTATTTAGAATCTATGCGTGGATTTAGAATTCGACTCTAGAATGTCGAACTAGAGAGTTTTTATGGAGTCACAAGATCCAGAGTCTCAACCAGAGGCTGAACTAGAGCTTTCCTTATCACAGTCGCCAGTTCAACCATCTCAGTTGGCGATTTCTGTACCAATGCCAATATATTTGCAGGATGAGGCTGGACCTTCTTGTCCGTTAAAGAAACCTCGTGTAGAGCAATGTTGGCATGGTAATATCCAGAAAAACGCTTGTGCTTTGGTGATCCTACTCCAAGTTGGATGTGTTGAACCGGGCACCCAAGAAGTGGCATTTGAAGCAAGTTATGAGGGCCTAAACAACGACCAATATTATTATATGGTAAGGCCAATCAAAAGAAGCCCTGGCCACCAGCGTTGGTTAAAAAGGCCAGTGAATCCTTTAACAAAGGTCAAACGTGCAGATTATGTTGCAAATACTATCAAGCGCATCCTCAAGTTTTTGTAGATGGAATAGCGTTCTTTTTTTATTTCAGTTTTTACATCTATTTCATTTTTATTGAAGTTTTATAGTTAATTTATATTTTTTATACTTATTTGTGTGTTAAAAATTGAAAGTTAGGGAAATAAAGATAGTTTACCTCCTAATTTGGATCTTAAAGGTTTTCTGGCCTTGAAAGATGAATAGGAACTTACCTTTGAGACTTTTCTTGAACCAATGGGTGTTTAGAGGCTTATGTGATGTGTACATGGGCTGATTATACCTACCTTATGGGTCTAGGGGCTTAGGTAGGCATCTTCTTTCTCCCTTCTAGTTGGGGGTTTGTGTGTAGTGTGGTTATGAATTATATGTACTGGGTTTTGAAAGGCCGAGGGTTCGAGCGGTCACAACTTTTTATGTACAAACTATTTTGAAATGAAAGTTTGAGGATTTGTTCTTCTTCTCATTGCCGTTTCAAAGAGACATTTTTTTTGTGTGATTTGGAGTTGGGAGCAAAAAGTTACGAGCATGTGAGTGGAAGAGAGTCTGCTATCACCCGATAAAGAGGAACAGAGATTCGAATGGCCACCAAAGTTTGTAGTTTTTGCTTTTGTTTTGAAAATTTGAAGAGTTAAAGTGAACTTTTTAGCTTTCTAAAAACTCATCACTCAAAGCAATTGGAGCTTTGTGGAGAAAGATATGGGTCTTCGAGTGGTAGAGAGTTTGCTGCCCTTATCATTTGAAACTTGAATGTTTGTAGAGCTATAGATTTTGTTTGAAGAATCACTTGCAAGTGAATTTTTTAGTGAAGATAGAAGAGTTTGTTAGCTTTCTGAAAAGCTATTAAACTCTTAGATTGATGAAAAACTGAAGAAGTTATAAGAAGTAAAGCTAAGGAAGGTCTGCTGCCTTTTTATTTTGGGAAGAATATAGATAGGATGGGTATTTATTTGCGGTTTCTTTGAAGATTGGAAGATTGGAAAACAAGAAGAATGAAAACTCGTGTGTTGTGACTTGTGGCTTGTTATTCCTAGCCGGTTTTGGAGGCTCATTGTCTTTTCATTGTTATTCTTAGTCGATTTTGGAGGCTTGTTGTTTTCATTTTTGCATCGTAAACATTGTTGCGGGTTATGTGGGTATCTAATAATAATCATGTTTTGTGTTTGTGGCGACAAAGTGGGATTGATCATCCACATGGTCATTCTTTTATGTCATTCCTAGTGGTGAGGCATGTTTGCTAGTCACCGTGGGTTTGAAGTTTAGGAGCCTATCTTCCGGACAGTTCAGCTTGTGGTCTGGCCGTCTCGTTTTACCCGTCCGAAGCTTGTGGTTTCTTATCCCTTACCCTGACCTTTGAACCCATATAGAGCCATTACAGAATAGGCCAACATAAGCTGTTTGAAGATTTGAAGATTAGAAGACTAGAAGATTCAATTCAATCTCCAAGCAAATAATTCCCAATTGCAGCCAGATACTCTACGTATTCCCAAAGCGTCCTCCTCTCTACTCAACAACGTGATAGAGACCAACGTTGTTTTTTTGAAGATTAATGGCATTTGGGCTTTGGAGGATATTTTTTTTCTAGGATCCAAATAGTAGACGTTGGACAACAATTGATTAAAAAAAAGGCATGATCGACAACATTAAGGGAGGTCAATGTGGTGGCAATGCCTACCACTTTTTAGAAGATAGTAGACTTGTGATAATATATGGAAGGGTTGCTATTATATGAGCATAGGAGTGTGAGTCCGTGAGCCTAGAATACTACACACATATATTATAGGTGTATATACTATAGAAATAATCTATGATTATAGAATAAATATATTACAAATATCCATATTATAAGTGTTTATGATACATACACCTTCTATAGTGTGTGGTATCCATATTATAGATACTTGGGCTCACATACTAGCACCACTGAATATATGGTGATAACAAAGGATTGTGACAATGTAAAATTTGAAGTAGAAAATCTTAACTTTTAGTAAAGTACTATATTTTAAATTCAACTAGCAAATCCAACTCTCTAGAAATTATTTTTATATGACTAGTAGTTTTGTAAAATATTTAAAAACTCCCTAAGAAACAACCATATCATTTTACACCAATGAAAATATGGTTTGGATTTATAGTCTAGAAGATGATGATAGGGGTGTTTTTAAGCCACATGCAATCCAATGACTTAAAATATGAACAACATTTGCAGTGTTTAATCCCTATAAGATCTTGTACTAGTCTAGTATAAGAATGTGTGGAAGTAATTTGAGAAACTTTGACCACGTAGATCTCTAGATATTTGTCTTTAAAGTGAAGAGAATGTTCTTTTTCTACCTTCCCATGTTAGACTTTAAAACTTCGATTCCTCTTAACTAAAAATTTGTGCACTACAGATACTGAATTTAAAACATTTTTGTTGATAGATTGAGTTGGAAGTTAGGATAGAAAAATTAAATTGAAAATTACAAAACTTGACTTTACATTTTTGGATATTGAAAAATTGCAAAAGAATTCAGAAATGAATCCAATATGTTATTTTTTATTTATTGTCTAATTGCTAAGATGCTTTGATTGCTTGTAAAAAAGGTTCCTCCATAACTTTCTCATCACAAATCCAAATGGAATGAATCTAATCATTCCATATGGTCCAAAATATATGGTGTGGAAAATAATTTTTTTAAATACTATTCTAACTTTGCGTTTTATTTTATTGCATGAATTTAAGCATTATAAGCTCAATGTTGCATAATTTATGCTTTGGGCACCAAATAAAATATATGGAGTAAGTGATTATACTCCTAAAAAGCTAAATATATATTTTTAATCTTAAATAAAGTTTTTAAAAAAAAATCAAAATTTGAGATTATAGATTTCTACCCAAATTTTCATTTTTCCCTTGAGGATGCAAATGGAACCTTTGCGGATTAAATGATCATTTTGAACCAAGTTTTATAATAGATTCTTTTGAAATTAAGCAATAGAAAATTTTCATGTAGATTGGTTGTAAGCTACGGTCCACTAGTTTTAAAACAAGTCATTCACTAGGTCAAAATCGTGTTTTTTTCAATGTTCGATAAAAAAAACCAATGTCCAATTGTCCACAGCAGAATATACGAATGTATGCATCTATGCGGGGACATAAAGATGTCAGAGGTGCGGATAGTAATTTTGGATAGATTTTTGTAAATGTTGCACATGACGGTACCAATTTGTAGTGAAAACAACTTGGTCTTGCAATGGACATTGAGATTTTTTAGGACATGGCTAAGAACATATTGATGCCTAGAGCATTGTCTAGAAAAACATTAAAATCCACGTCAACATTGTCGACCCATTTTCATTTTGGGTCATGGTTGTTCTAGCGGACATCGTGACAACATGACAAACAGACGTTAGACAATGTCTAGTAGAACCCTCACGACGTCCAATAAGTCAACTTTAAGTTTGACTTTCAAATAAACGACCTTTCATTCATACTAACTCAACATATTCAATTCTCATTTTAGTAAGATGTCTCAATATGATAAACACATATTACATTCTAACTTTAAATTCATAATTATGGTGAGACTTCAAATTATCTGAGTGGGTGGTTGATGACCTTATTAGATGCTTATAGAGAGGCTTTTTTGATACATTGTCCATTAGACATGCAACATCGAACGTTCAACACGTCATCAAAACCTAAAAATGTGGTTGACAAGACAACCTTGTTTTGGATAAGTTTGTGGAAATTACAGTGCTTTTAGATAAAACTATTGCCCAAGTTTTAAAAAAAGGGGATGTACAGCCATATGGTAGTTTTTAGGTGAAATATATGACGTGGCATATGACATGCCATTTGATGTGGAAACTAACTGACTTGGCATCCAATAATGATGACATTGCATTCCGAGTGCACGAAGAGGCTCTATGCTTTACATATTTACTAATATTTTTAGAGACGTCTAATGAGACTCTCAAACATTTTGATGTCAAACATTTCTGAATGACCTCAAAAGAGATGTCGGGACTTTTTGGAAGACATTGATGGAGACAGTGAGACGTTATGGTAGATGTACATTGAGACATTGCAACATCTTTGCAGGCACTTGACGACATTTTGGAAGACAATATCCGAAGCAAGATGGTCTTCATCTTTAGAAGAATGTGAACTTCTACCTCATGCTATTCAACAAGCGTTTCATGACATTCACTAGAAAAAAAGATATTCAATGAGTAACTTAGGACGTCTTTTCAAATGTCTAGCAACCTACGATATGACCTCATGTCATGCTCTATATGATGTGAACATCCATCGCTTACAGCTTTTGTGTACACCATATCCAACAACGCATACCAAAAACATACATAGTCATTGTTATTATCTTTTTCAGTCTAAGCATGCAATGTCTCTTTATGGATTTCAATGGATAAAACATGGATGTGGAACTACACATGAATATGGCAAGGGATGAAAGATTTGAACACAATAGTTAGTGCATTTTTTGGAGAGAAACAATGCAATAAACCATCTTTGCAGAACTAATAAGAAAATGAAGGATGGAGCAAGATTTAGGATAATTGATAAAATCATACATGTTTTTTATATAAGCAACCCAAAACATGACAATGATATCAAACGTGTATGCCTCTTTTCACTAGATTGTTGTATAAGTTGCTTCTACAATGGTTTTGATATATAAATAATAATTAGTCAAATAAATATTTTGTAATCATGTTTTCACTTTTCACCAATGGCATTCAACAATGGTGCTACTATTCTAAAATGTTACCCCCTTGCTTGTTGGATTATATTATATGGTCTTCAATTTTTTGCATGTTGGATTGCATTAATTTTATTACATCATTTAACCTATCATTGTAAAGTGCTTTTAAACAACAATAGTGATTTGTGGGATAAAATAATTGTCTAATTATTACCATAGTGTAAATTCTTTGACTTCAAGTGTTTTTTAGCCAAATTGTGACCTTCATTCATTTTTTTTCTTTGGTTTTATGATCACCATTAACTCCTAAAGTCCCAAGGCTTATTTTCCATCAAAAATCATTCAAAATTGTCATTTCTATAGTAAACAAAATAAATTTAATATTTCTTTTTGCATATCTAACCATAAGATCTTGTATTAGATTAGTATAAGAATGTGTGGAAGAAATTTCACAAATTTTGACCATATAACTTGCAAGATGTTTGCGTTCAAAGTGAAGGAAAAAATTTCAAAAAATACACTTCTAGTTTTTACTCATTAAAAATTTATTAAGTAGAAGTAGGTTCAAGATTGAAAGAAAATCTAAATTTTTAATAGCTCTAAGATGGAATTGAAATACACTAATTGCAATGGTGAGATTGTTTTAGCAAGAGATCTTCACCTTGTGAATTTTTTATTTTATTTTTCAAAAATTTATAAAAACCAAGATAAAAAATGAATCCTACTAAAAGAAAATTTTAATAAGATTCTCTGATTGCCCAAAAAACAAGATTGTCCATAACTTTGACATAACAAATCCAAATAGAATAAATCAAAGCTTCCCATGTATGTGCCATAACATTTGCTTCCAGACTTTGATTGAAATAAAAATATATTTTAGGAAAGCTAATGTGTTTTTCCATCCTTACAAAAAAAAATAAAAAATTTATAACAAAATTGAGACCATAGAAGCCTGTCTGTAATCCATTTTGTCCTCCGAGGGGCTAATGGGACACTATTGGTTCATTGTGTGAAAATGATGAATTTATCCTAAAAAAACGGATCTATAACCACATTTTCAAACTTCAAAGTCCTTCTCTCTATAGGCTCCCATTTTGCAATTGTATATAGATGAATATATATATATATATATATATATATATATATATATATATATATATATATATATATATATATATATATATATTATGTTTGTTTGTTTTTCTAAAGATGTAATTTCATATCTCCTGTAAGGCTATAAGTCATCGAAAACACAATTCTTTCTTGAAAATTTGAAATTACTATAAATTTTTGAAATAAAATGTGAAAAAATTCTTATCAAATTCAAAAAATTACTTAGAAATTCTGATTTTTCCCATGCTACACATTATAGTGTGTAATATTGTGATGCAAGTCAATTTATCATGTCATTAGAAAATTAGAAAATTAGCAGTCTTTGGTGATACACCCAAAGTTCAAATTGCTACAAAAATTTGACTTCTAGGAATTTTTCAAATTTCATATGGGAGTAGAAACTAGACTTGTTAAATTTCATTTGAATAGTTGAGCACAAATACAAAAAGAATCAATTTTTATGGCTAAAATTGAGATCAAGAAAAAATAGCAGAAATTGCCAAAATAAACTTTACAAAATAGTGAAATTAGATTGCCTTATCAATTAGGCTACCTTATTCTATCATAGTTACTCTACAAGCCATCAAATTCAACAAATATTTCTACAAATACTTTTGTTTGTACACTTGGAGGTTCATAAGTCCCAATTACAACAATCAGTAATTTAAAAGTAGTGCATTCTTATACAATAACGGTAAATGTTTGTATATTGTCAAATGTCAAGAAATTAGTAAGGAGCAACCTAATTTCATTGTTTGTGTAAAACATGGTGATCCATGGATTTGCTAATTTTTTAAGTACAATGTTGCATTGTAAATCTGTACATTATGTAAAAGATTATATAATAGATTATTTTGTTGGATTTTATTATAATAATATTAAAAAAAAGATAATAGCACTTTAAGTGGCTCTATGGTGATGCCTTCTCAATGACTCACCTATGTCAATTATTAAGAGAAGAAGATTGCTTTAGAACCTCGTTAGTTTAAGGTGATCTTTTCAAAGGATAGGGTATCATTGCTGTTTGGTTTAGTTTTCATTCTTTCAATTTCAATATGTCGAATTAGAGGAGTTTTTGGGAGTTTTAAGATTAAAAAACCTCAACTAGAGCCAGAGCTTGAGTTTTTTTTATCACAACTATCGGATTGACCTCTTCAACCATTGGACCTTACACTGCCACAAGAACATCCACAAGAAGAAGCTAGGCCTTCTTGACCACCAAAACAACCTTAAGTGGAGAAACGATGGTACAAAAATCTTTGACGTGGTGTTTAAACTTTGGTGATTGTATTGCAAATTGGATGTGTCAAGCTTGATAGCCGAGAAGTGACATTTGAAGGATGTTTTGAGGGTCTTAACAACAAACAATATTATTGTATGGTTAAACCTATAGAAGGAAATTGTGGCCACCAACAATGGTTAGAAGGGCCAGTCAATCCTTTGACTAAAGCAAACCGTATAAAATATGTTGTTGCTATTTTTAAACGCATCCTCAAGTTGTTCTAGATAGAGTAATGTTTCTCTTAGTACTCTATTTTTCCCCCTCTAGTAGACAATTGTTATACCTTAGTCTTTGTTTCCATACTTGAAGTAATTTTATAATTTTATTTTATGTATATGCAATTGTAGGAAATAAAAATGAAGATAGTTTACCTTTTAGTTGAATTCAAGGATGATAAGTCTTCAAGATAAGGATAAATAGAGTTGTATGTTCAATAATGATGGCCAATAAGTGTTAGGCTTGCCATATGGTCAAAGTATAAGCTGATGTCCATTTGGTTTATGTGGTAGAGGTTGAAGATAAGGTGGAGGTTAAGGAGGGGAATTTTCTCTTTCTTTCTCATAGTTGTTTAATTTTGACTGTGTGTTGTAGAGCCATAATGTGTTTATATTATGAATTTTGAATTGAAAATTTGTGAGTATGTTTTTGTTTTGTTTTTAATTCCAAAAAGTTATGACTCGCTTCATTTTGAGTTTGTATGAGAAAATTATGCTTGATGGAATGGAAGAAGTTAACTTGGTATAGAGTTTGAGGGCAAAATTTTGGGCACTCGTGATTATGTGTTGAGGAAGTATCTAATTTTGATATTTAATATACTTAGGTATTGAATTTTTAGCTTTTCAAAAAGGTATCACACTCTTGATTTGGAGTTTAAAAGTGGAAGTTATGGGCTAGGGAGTGTATTAGTGAGGAGATGCCTTTGAATTGGAGAGAGAAAACTTTGACTAGCTATAAAAGCTAGACAATATGAGATTTTCACTTAGAATTAGAGGGTTTATAGACATTTGTGTTAACTTTACAAAAAAGGTGTCACACTCTTAGTTTGAAGTTAGGAAGTATAAGTTATAGTTTTGGAAGTGAAAGAATGAGGAGCTGACTTTGAGCTGACTTTGAGATTGGAAGTGTCAATTTTAACAAGCTATAAATACAAAAAGTATCTTATTTGATTTTGAAATATGGAGGCATTGAACAATATTTTGTTAGCTTTTCAAAAAATTGTCACACTCTTGATTTGAAATTATGATGTAAAAATTATTGGCTCTGAAGTGCAAAAGAAAAAAGACAAGAGCACAGTTGCAAGTGGCATGGGTGGGCAAGTAACCATGACAAACCAAGACTTAAAACATCTTTTGGGCTTTGAATTTTGGAGAGTTTGTACAATATTTTGTTGCCTTTCCATGAAACAAAGACAAATTTGATGTGGAGTTTTAAAGCAGCCATGGCACTCATTCAAAGTCTAACTATGTATTCAAGGATTTCACAATACTTATACGATATTGTATACAACTTATGTGGTATTTATACATAATATATATGAGCATATGTACACTTGGCTTCTATGTATTTTGTATGAAGTCTTATACCTATGTATATATAGTTGTATACACGTTATTTGTACTTGTCTTTTACACAACAAATCATGCATTTATTTTCCCTTTAAGGCGATACATCCTACCACTTTTATTATTGCATCTTCTCATATTTTAGACTAGATCTAGTTGTAGCCAGAAATCCAAGGCAAATTCTCTCTACCTGACAATAGGAAAGTCAATAAACATTACAAGGAGGAAATATCCAATATCTATCACTAAAATTGGATTTAAGCAAAATCCTTAAAAAAATTTAGATGAAAGAATGTTTTTTCCCATCTTTAAGGCTTCTTTGAAATCATCTAAAGGACACAAACCGTCTTTTTATACATTTTAAAGTTCAGACTTTAGTAAAGGTGAATTCAATGGAAGATTAGAGTCAAAAAATAAGTTTCAAATTTTCTATAGTTGGAATTGCTTTTCCTAAGTTCCATGATGTTAATACCTCTATACGAGTTGGGAGAAACTACATTTTTGGAGTAGCTTTGTCTTGTTGTCAAATTGGAAGCAACCAATAATTTCAAGTCTAATGTTAGATTTAGTTTCCGGAAATCGGAAATTAGCCTCCCCCACTTTTCATGGATGTATCTTTATATTCTTGTTGGCCAATAATTTCAATTCTCCTCTTGCAAATATTGCGCACTTCTATATAGCCAATTCTAAAAAATCTTTTGTCTTTTTTCCAAAGTTTGTCTAATTTTTGCAAATAAAAGTCCGCCTTAAAAGAGAGAAAAAAATTTAACAAATAGAAATCTTATGGTTTAGTTACAATATTTATAATTCCAAATTTCTAAACTTAAATTCATCTCATCATTCAAAAAACAAATATTTTACTAAAGTCTCACAAAATTGAACAAAATCCAATAATCTAGTTGGTTGAAGACAAGTTTAACCCCTAAAGCCACTTCTGTTGCATTCACTTAAGTAAACCAAAAAAGAATATATATATATATATATATATATATATATATATATATATGAATTTAACCATAGGATCTTGTACTTAACTTGTTTGAGATCATGTAGTAAAAATTTCATCAAATTTGACCGTACAGATTGGAAGATATTAGCATCCAAAGTTGGACAAAAATATTTTTCTTGAGAAGATGCTTAAATTGCCCCCAAAACTAAGATTGTCCATAACTTTCTCATCCCTAGTCCAAATAGAATGAATCAAAGCTTCATATATAGATAAAAACATAATATTTTAGGAAAAAAATTCAAAAACAAATATTTTGACTTTTTGTAATTTTTCTGGGGCTGCCTGCCAATCTCCATGTCTTGCTTATTGTGCCATAACTTTTTCATCCAACATCCCATTGAAACAAAAATTATATATGCGTTAAGCTCTTGCAAAACTACACAACCTCAAAAAATATTAAAAAAGAATTACTTCAAATTGAGACAATAGGAACCTGTCTGGATCCAAATTGTCCCCTGAAGGAACAAACGGTCCTTTAGGGGTTAAGATTTGCGTTTAGTGTTTTCTTTATCATTTAAAAAAACAAAACATGGACAATTTCCATTGCAAGTGAAATAGTACAAAGAACCAAAGCACATAGTACACGGTGGGCTCTTCTTTACTTTTTTTTAATCATTTTGAAGAATCAATCAATTGTTTCTTCAACACTCATGTCATACTTGGTGGTATTTGCATCAAAATTAGGTGATACCTCAATAAAATTTGATCTTAAAATACAATAATAATATGACTAGTTTGACCCCCCAAAATGAAAATGTTCTTTACAATAAATAGCCAACATCTTTTATTTATTTATTTATTTGAAATAAATGGCTAACCATTGCATAATCATAGCCAACATCTTTTAGCTGTAGCCAATTGGCAGAAAATCGTGCATAAAGAAACACTGTCTGAGTTTTATCTAGTTCCAACTACTTATGGAAAGAAATTTCTGAACTTGATAAATGAAGAAAAAAGAGACGACACCGACCCTCTAAATTGAGAGACTTGCCCCACTTGGCAGGGAATCCAGCGTCAACAGCACAGTTTTCCGTACCAGGACAACCTGGTTTATCATCCAACCACAGTGCTGCAGCATGATCCACGAGGTTCTTATAATGGCATCACATTAGGAGCAATAAGTTAAGGGCCTGTTTGCACTCAAAAATTTTGGGTTGGAGCCCAAAAGAAATGGAGTGTTTTGACTGGGTCTTTGCTTTGGATCCATAGCTATCTTCCAATCAAAACACTCCATTTCTTTGGGCTCCAACCCAAAGTTTTTGGATGTAAACAGACCCTAAGTTAATAGTTTTAATCATAAAGTGAACTGTAGTTTGTACTAAGGGTATTAGAGGGAAGACTTAACTAAGAGCATCTTTTGCAACCATCCAAATACCAGGTTCCTTCAATCAAGATTCATCAAATGTAGAGAGGATAATGATCACTTGTATCTCCAAGAGTACAACTCCATAAAATATACTTCCAACCAATCACAAGTCACAGAACTTGCAAAAGCATATATGATAGCGACTTGCTAATCCCAAGAGAATATATAACTTGTAGACGGGTCAGTGTCCCCTTCAAAAATGGCTTATTTGAAGGGGGGAAAGTGAAGATAGAGGTTGACATACACTAAAATTGATTACTTATCATCTAAAAATTAGAGGGGAAGGGATATGTAGAAGGATGCAGGAGATATTCAGAGATTGGAAAAAAGAAACACCAAACTCTTTCAAAACTTGTTTGGATGCTTCAAAGAGTTTTGTCCTATATTTTTTTCAAAACTCTGACTTTTCTTGTCCTAGTTCCTCATCGCATATACTTTATTATTAACTCTAATACCAATCAAATTATTATTATTATTATTATTATTATTATTTTAAAACATACCAATCAAATTTTGGCTATATGAGTAGAATTCAATCTTCTCTTATACCAGATGGGAAAATCAAGTTAATTTGTTGAAAGAATGCCTTGAAAAGAGAGAAATGATGGAACCTTTTGAAGGTCTCCCATTAAGGTGAGCACTCCAAGAATTTCCACTTTTTGCTATTGTGTCTTTTTTTCATGTTATTAGATTGACCAAATTTCAGAAGTAGAAGAGAAGTTTTGTACATGCTGTCCGGTTTGCCCCAAAAGTTTTGGACAATGTAACTTTTGATTTGGGCGCCCAATCAAAAAATAAAAGGTTACATATTCACGCCTCATGTCAAAATTTTGTGAACATCCAACCTAAAATTGACTTTGTAGAAACCTACCTAAAATATCTTGCGTACACTGAACGGACACTTGTTGTCCTTCAGGGGATAAATGTACACATTGTTATGAATAATGACTTGTCATCCGTATGTTATCATTTTCATTCATGACCGTGGAAGTAAATTATAGCTTCCGCCATCACTCCCGCCACTGAAGATTGCTTTCAAACGAATGAAATAACAAACTGCGACCAGACCCAATTGCACGGTATACCGGTATTGAAAAAGATGCCTCGCATTTATGTACGTGCAAGCAGGACTGCTGTACAGTAGCAGTTGGCCTATCAGTCCGTTTGATTATTTTTTGGCATTTTCTTGTTGTTTTTTTGCCAGGGCCTTGGGCCCCAGACGGAGGCTCTCACTGATGTGTTATTTTTTTGAATGAAATCTGATGAGTCTCTTCTGTATAAAATTTAAAGAAAAAAAGAAAAGAAAAATGCTTGCACTCACAAGTTACATCACTCCAGACATGCCTCTTCTTGCAATTTCTCTTGATACTCTTGGAAATTATACAATATAAATAAGTTAATGACTGTAGACTTTAAGTTATAAAAGGAGACTATAATTGTGGCCTTTTTTTTTAGCATAAAAGCTTTTACTGGGATATTGTGGTGAGGAATCATTCCCCAATTGCACAATGGCTTCCTCTTGAAAGCAGTGTTTTTTTTTCTGGCGATATTCGCCGAATCCGTCAGAGCATTTGGCCATTGGGCCCGGCTCCCTCCCGATATCGACCTCTGCTGGGAGGGCACGCAAGGTGGCCTGTCGCCAAAAAAAAAAACCCTGCTTGAAAGCAGTTTTGAGAACAATAAACAATAGGATGCACAGAACTTGTGAGTAATTCAGACCATCCAAGCACCCGCTATTGAGGACATAATTACATGAAATATGTGTGAACAACTTGATTCCATACGAGGACATTCCGGTTTGGGTAATTGAGCATAAAAGAGCCACGAATTTGGCTCCAAAGTTCTCTTTTTGATGCCTGAAAAAAAAAGTCAGACCTCCTTCATCTCAAAGTAAGAGTCTGCATGTGACGTGCAAACGAATGTCCAAAATATAATTCGACTCGAATACTGAGGCACTGAGGGCACTGATGCACAAGCAACAGTTTAAGTTAGGATCAAAAGAAATTGGGTACTTGAATCCTAAGACTCTTCGTCTAAGATAAGTGTTCCTTGTGTCTCGTGCTTTGGAAGGATAGTACGGTAGTCACTCAATGTATCCAAGCTTGAATTAATCCTTGAACAGTCTAAACATCCTTTGCGATTGTATAGTATACTATGAATTTGGTAGTATTTGATTAGAAAAAATATTGGCCAAATATTTTTCAATACAAAATAAATTGATGATCATGATAATATGTAAATAACAATGTATCATAATTCACAAAGTAAATCACAATTGAAGAGTTATAAGGCTAAATATGGTTTGTATAGTGGGATTCCAAGGGCCTTTCAAGAATTAATAAAATGAAAGTCACATATTTTAGTGTAATTTTTTTAATTATTTATTTAAAATTGAAGAATTCAAATCTCAGTGTCACTCACGTTGTTAGCAATAGATATGAAATAATCTGCATCCTTGTCAACAACCATATATATATATAATTTAATTTTTAATTTTTTAATTTTTATTCATTTATTTTTTTCATATCTAAATGTTGTATCGATAAATTTATTTGTTGTTGTATCTGATAGCAATCATATCCATATTTATATGTTGTTTGATTTCTTAATCTTAATATTTTGTGACCCTCTTACAAGACCATTTTTTGAAATGGAATGGTTGGTGCAATGATGTTAGTTTGTGAACATGGAAATGTGAGCATGTGAACCTTGAGCAAATGTATGAATAGATATCCTACAACCATTGAAGGTACTTATAACACAAATACCTATAATATAGATATCTATAATTTAGTTATACTATAATCATGGAAGAGTTCTATAATACAGACATTTATAACATAGGTGTATAGTCTTATAGGTTCATCCATGGGCTTATGCCCCTAGGTTCACATAATATCAACCCTCATGGTTGGTGTTTTTGAGTGAATTGTGTACTTTAATGCGGCCCTTGGACTACCTTTAAAAATCGTGATGTTGAAGATTTAATTTCAAAGTGAAAGAATAGTGAGAACTTGATCACTTGTTTTCAATTTCAATATTTGGAAGGGATTCATATTTATTTTCAAAAAATAAAAAAACAAAAAAAGTGAACAAAATCTTATTCACTTTCCAAATTTTGAATTATTTCAACCTCATATTGACCCCTATTTTTGAAGGGAAACTAAATAGGAAGGATACTCAAAATGAAGTACACGACAAGGACAAATGTAAGGTGAATTTCGAGTAGTGTAGAGCTCTATTTATAGTACTATGGAGGTGGCAACTTTAGAAGTGGACAATTTTGGGTACACTTTTTGTTATTTTAACTTGTTTTCTAGTGTCATTCTTCATGTGCATCAGATGCATTTTGGCATCACCTACATCACACTTTTAGCACCCTACACCTTGCATCTTTGAAATTTTGTAACTTATTCACAACGTGTCCCAAAATAATAGAGCCACTTGCATTTTGATTCATAGTCCTTCACCAATGTGCAAAAATTGTTGTTCATTTTCTAAAAAAATACTGTCCTGCCACAAAACTTATTCATGCGATTTTAGGTGTAGTTACCTTACATTGTACAATACTGTGCCATAGAGAAGATGCAGGAAAATTTCAGCAAACCGCAATGAGGTGCATATCAGACCACTTGTACAAATGGATTCCCTGCTCGTACATGCATTTGTTAGCATGTTATTTTCACGTACAGTACAGCAAATGAAATCTGCCATAGAGAATTTCAGAATGGATAATTGCTGTCTAACTTACTTAGTGGATGGTGGGAGGTTTTAGAAGCCTCTCATTTAATTAAAACTGTAGTGCAATGCAAGTTACAATGCAATTAACACCAAATGGTCATCTCAATACATGAAACATGAAAGTGCAATATGTAGAAAAGTCAGTACCTTGAAGACGCAAACACATTGTGGGCTTGTGGCCTCATGGGTTTACTAGTTGCAGTAAATGACAAATAAAGTAATGAAATGCTTAATATAATCAGCTATAGGTGGCTGAAAAAAGAAAAGGAAATTATTTAGTCCTTTTGTTTTTTGAATAACTGAACTTAGAATGGATGAGTGTTCCTTGCAAGTGGACAATCAATGTCAATAAGGACTACACTAAGACTTCCTCAACAATCCTCTCTAATATCACATCTGCAAAACTCACTCTTTCATGCTCTGTTTTGTTTTCAGCTCATGTGATCACAGGGGGAATAGGAAGAATATTGTACCTTAGGAGGGCTTTTGACACCCAAACATCTTCTCAATGAAATATTGCAGCTTCATGGAACTTTTTTGTTGCTATTTAAGTAGGGTTTATTTTGCATAGATTTTTGCTCTTTTGTTATAGAGAAAACACAAACTCTATTTTTTGTAAAGGAAATTTTAGTATTTTTTACAAATTTGTCATGTTTGTGTTATACTCTAAAACCAATAGTATCACCTAGATTTCATATAATATCTCTAAATATCATCCAAATATTACATGAGTATTGAAGAAATACGATAGTTGGCTACTTCTCCAAAATGAAAAAAATGAAAAAATCACTAGTTGCAATTTGCAAGCATTGGTAGAAAGGGATTTGTGGAGCACCAATCAACAATGCAAACGATATGGTGTCCAAGGTCCAAATAATAAGTGTCACCAATTTGGTACCCTCGCACTCTTGAGTGGTACTCGTCTATGACCCTCCTTCTACTAAGGTAGATGTACCCATTCCCATCCTTGCTCCTAATTTTATCTACATGTACCAATGGAGTAGATTCTAAAAAAGGATTGTACACCATTTATACACAAGGAAGGAATTCTTAAAAGGGATGGAAATGGGTATGTCTACCTTACCTTACTTTCCCCAAGGCATCCAACTTACTCATCTCTAGTATATTCTCAAACTTCGACTACTCTACAATATATTCCCCATATCAAATTTCCTTTTTCCTCCCTATAATTTTGATTTTTGAAAAACAATTCCCAATGATTTTGGCATCTATTTTAGAATTATTTCCCAGCAAACTTGCCCCACTCGCCGTCCCTCCACAGGCCACAGCAACTGTAGTATCAGATCATCAGGCCATCAGTCAGGCTCCGAGGCTGGTGCCAGACCGGGTCAGAAGCAACAGCGACAAACCCCAAAACGCTGGTGATGACTACGGTGCGTCCGCAGCCACCCCCGCCCCGTCCCGCCCTGTCATAAATGATTACAAAACCCAAATGCGAGCGCCTCATCGCGCAATCTGTCTGCTCAAAACGCAACAGCAGCAAGCCCACCTCCATTTCGATCCATATCTCACACTAGCACTCCACTCACAGCCACGGCAAGTTCGTTCTCAGAGTCGCGCTGACGACGCGGAACTCGGCACGCGCTCTCGTCTAATTCGTCCATTCCTGCGCGGCGCTCTAGCGATAAATTGTCGAGCCCGAATGCAGACTCAGCAAGCCGACATAAGCTCCCAAGCGTTGGACCCGGAGCAAAATTAAAGCGGGCTGGCGTCGCGGGAGCCAAAGCCTCAGTTGGTGGCAATGTTGCATGAATACATTTTGGGTGGGCACGCTGCGTGTAAACTGGTGTCGATTAGTGCGTGAATTTTGGGTGGGCATGCTCGCAGTTGGAATTGCGCGCTTAAAAGATTTGAAATTTTGGGTGGGCTTGCTCCGGGTAGGAATTGGCGCGTGAGAGATTTGGGATTTGGGGTGCCATACTCCCATTTGGCATTGCGCACTCAAGAGATGTGGGGTTTTGAGTGATTTTTGATTTTGGGTGGACATACTCCAAGTTGAAATTGCGCACACCAGGGACTTGTTTTTTTTAGTGATTTGGGATTTTGGGTGGCATACTCTCGTTGAAATTGCGCGCACACGTAATTTGTGTTTTCAAGTGATTTTTGGTTTGGGATGAGGAGGTTTAAGGCCTTTGGCACTCGCGGCAATTTCGACAAGAACTCTTCAGACACTCCCTCTAGTCCCCAATGTTTTCCTCACTTTTATTCCCCTGCCCGCGACTCCTTCCACCGTCGCCGCAGCGTCGATGGTCGCGTCGCGGACGCTCGAGAATCGACGACTACTGACGCCGCATCCGCCATGCGGCGACGGAGCGTGGACGATTCGCGGTCCGGAGAGAGCGTGGACTTACAAGCAGTACGAAAAGAATGGAAGTCGAACTCCTCCGCCACCGTGAGCTCGTCGGATTCCTTCTCCTCGTCGCTGTCTTCTTCACGGCCGTCGGACGCCAGCGCCGTGTCTACTGACAACATTCGGGACGCCATTCGGGAGCAGAGGAGTGTTGGAGTCGAGGTTTTGCAGCGGGTGGTGGTGGTGGGGTTTGATGCGAACGCGAAAGAGGGAGGGGTGGGGGTGACTGCGATGTGGGCGTTTCAGAATACGGGGATGCACAGAGGGGATGCGCTCGTTTTGGTTGGAGTGGTGGATACTGTGCGTGGGCCGTTGGGGTATAAAGTCCAGGTGCGTTGTTGCTTGCCCCTGTTTCAACCGGGATTTCAAGTACACGGTTGAATCGCACACTTTGGTTTGAAATTTTAATAATCACCGACGGTTTACACGATCAGTCGTTTATTGAGTGATGAATGTGATGTGGGGTTTAATGTGATTAAGCTGTGAACTAGTTCTGCATTTGATGAGGCATACGTCACACTTCTGAGTCCCACGCTGAAAGCAAAGTTTTGTAGAACTGAGAACGAAATATGCGGAACAAGCGACGAAGTTTGTTGAACGGAAAACTCTATCACGGTTGCTCCTGGGGTAGAGGTTTTCAGAGTTCGACGAACCTTTGAAACCGGGAAATGTGAAACCCAAAGTTACAGATTCTGAAAAAATTGCACTACACTAGCTAGCATGGGGACCAAATTTTTATGTTTTTCAAAATCCTAGAAACTGAAGTTGATTGCTTTCCCTTGCTGCAGGTGAACGACCAGACGTGGCTGGGCGCGAGCAAGAAGTTTCTGGAGGAAGACACCAAGGCGAAGAACCTCGCGTGGTCTCGCGAATTCCCACTCGTTCGAAAACGCTGCTCCGACGCAGGGGTGACCCTCCAAGTGCACGTGAAAGCGTCGCAAAAACCCCACTTCGCCATCGTGCACGAAGCCACCTCGCGAGGCGCCCTGCACGTCGTGCTCGACAAGAGCCTCCACAACAAGCGCCGCCGCTACTACCAGGAGCATCTCGCCTGCGACGTGACGCGCATGCGCCGCAGCGGCGGCGTGGACGCCATCCGAACGCGCGACTCACACAACAATCCGACGTCGTCACCAACTTCGGTACTCCCGCAACGTCCACCAGCGCCAGCGCCAGCGCCGCGGAATTCGTTCAATTCCAATCTGGGTTCCAATCTTTCACGTCTCGTGAAGCTTGCGGACGAGAGGCAATCGAACATTTCGAATTCTGCCAGGCGGCAAAGCTGCAACCCGACGATTGACGAAGAGGAGCTCTTCTGTATCGACCATGATTTTTTGACGCGGCGTGTGGAGATGTTGCTTGAGCCGGAGGCTGATCTTGGTGACGATGGTCGCCGTGATCAGTTGATTGTAGACGACGGTTACGAGAGTGACGACTTGTTTAGTCTGGCTGGGGATGGCGCGTCGCGGCGTCCGTCGCTAGCTGTCTTGGCTATGGAGTCGGCTAGGAACTCAATGCGGTCATCCATCTCGCGCATCACGCAGCTCGCGACTGGATGATCACTCACTTGGTTGGTGTCCCGTACAGGTCAAGCTAATCTCATAAGTTAGAGCTCTTTGCTTTACAGAAGTTGCTTGTGAAGAAGCAACAAACTCTTCTTACATTCTATAATATTAGTGTAGCATGGGTCCATTGAACACTCGTGAAGCACCCAAGAATGTTGCTCAAAGAAATGAATCATCCTTGTTGTGAGTCAAGGAAGACTGAGTGTGTCTGCCACGTTCTTTGGAAGACACATTCTTCTTGGTTTTCTCAAGGTTTTCTGGGAGGCTCTTGACATGGTTAGGTCACTCAGCACGAAGGCATTGAGGATGGAATTTGCCATCTAGGTACATGAGGTTTAGATAGTTGAGCCATTCCCAACCGACCACAACAGTCAACTTTCTTCGTCTTGGAGTCTGCACCAAAAATAATCCACTAGATTGAACATGCTTTTTTGGCGAACTCCCACGCCAGGAACCATGGCAAAGTGCACTGCATACAGTTCACCACTGGGCTTCCTCCCAGTTATGAGATTTTGCCATTGTATAGGTCCATGACACTTGTATAGTTGCTTACTCTTTTTCATTGAATCTCTTCCTTGATTTTTGCACTAAAGAGCAAGGATTTATCAATCCCTGGTAACAGGCAACTCGAAGGGAGGAATTTCAAGTGGCTGAATTTGAAGGCAGGTTTTTTTGTGGTGTCTGAGCAGCAGGACCATTTTTGCAGTGGACTGTCAGATGGCCACCATGTGCTCTGGGAAGAACTTATTGGCTTTCCTCTACACCTCTACTGCTACTCTTCTACTTCCATGTGGGACTGAAGCAGAACAAGATTTGAGCCATAGATTTGACATGATTTACAAATTCCCGCGAGCTCAAGAATTTCATGTTACAGTTACAGGTCAGGCTGGTGGTTGCAGGGAATTGAGCAGCTGTAAATATTAGAGACGACTTTGATAACTTAGGTTGGACTGTTATTAATAGTAGTAGAGATGATCTTATGAGAGCATATGACCGCCCTTGGTGTGTGACATCATGAATGGCATTTCGTGGGCTTTTTTTTTGAAGGGCGGACTTGCGTCAATTGGTAGTAACTTAAAATCTTCAAGACTGCACTGGTAATGATGTGTTTGGTTGTACTGTACTGTTTCTGTAGTGGCGTTTTATAGTTGTTCTCTTTTGAATGTAATGTAGTCAGTGAACTTTTCTGAGGGGACCATTGTACTTGGGCAGGAGGAGGCAGAGTAGATGAAAACTGCCTGACAATCTGGGTGCATTTGATTTTCAGTACGTACGTTATGTTCGTTGTGCATGGACTCCCTCCATCATATAATACTATTTCCCCTTTGTTTTTTTGCATTTGTCCCGAATTACTTGTCCCCTTTTGCAATTGTAGATCAAAAAAATTCTAACAATTGAATTCTTTTGTAGCAATTTGAAGTTGGCTAGGTCAAAGACCAAAAGAGATTGGACTTTCATTGAATATATTAAATTTCAAGTCGTTCTTGTGCATATCAAAACACATGCATAGGACAAGGTAGTTGCACAAGAAGTCTTCCTTCTCTATAAAGCCTATCCTTATTTATGTGTGGTACTTTGTACCTATTGCAACCTGGTATGTTCTATTCTTCCCTTGATTGCAATTAATAACCATGTCTACTTGTTTTGCACTTGAGAGGGTACATTGCACATTCATTGTAGAATCATTTCATTACAACAAAAGTCACTAAAGATCATTGCCAAAATCCCTAACATTTTCATTACTACAAAAAAAAAGGACTAGTATTATGGGATGGAGGGAGCATTACAGTTCCTTCAAGAATGCTGTATGAGGTTCACCGAAGTTGAGAGGATGACTTGTACCAAATGTTACATATACCTGCTTTGCTCTCGATAGTTGCTAATGAATATTATCATGAAATCTATGTACGAGGAGATTCAGAGCTAAGTGAGATAATCTTGAGCAATTAATTGCTTTTTAAGAGCAGGTTGTTAATTAAACTCAGAGAAGATTATGCGCACCAAGGAGGTTTGATAACCCCGAATGCTAATCTCTTTGTCATATCTTTTTAAGTCTTAGTTTATTAACTTTGTTATGAGCTTGCTTGCTTCCGAGGAGAGTTTTAATTCTGCTCGTGAACAAAGTCACCAGTTTGAAATGCACGAGTCGACAACGTATGCTTTCCAGGAGTCAAAGCCAAGCTCCTTGAGATCCTCGTCGGTAACATCCTGCACCCAAATGGGTTTGCCCATCACTTCCTGCTTGCGCTTGGTGTAGGTCTCCATGTCAAGGTCAGACCACTCGGGTGGGCACGGGGGGAAGTCTTCCTCTTCAAATGTGTCCGGGTCGTTCTCCCTTTCCTGGCACCACTGTACGCTTTCTCGTTCTATGTCCACTGTGTCCCTGACCTCACACAACCAACGGTGTTGGCAGAAATAGAACCATTCAAACCCAACATCGTAACATTCTAGAGTGGTTTACAGATTGCACCCATTCTACTGTAGCACAGAAAAGAGGTTGGTGCACTAAAAAACTGAAGAATTAGCTAGCCCACTTTTGAAGCAATTTATTTCATTGACAGACAAGCAAACGTGCCAACTAAGAGCTGGATGCAAGGAAATAGGCACTTCTTATGTGAGCCACATCCACCTTTGCAAACATAACATGAGCTCAAGATTGTGCACAGAAAGAACATGAACTCCTTTTCTAGCTTACTATTCAGTGATTCCAAGGGTGCTCAGGCAGCTCGTGAAGAATGTTATGATTTTGATAGTTACCAGGCCGTGAACACAATTGAGGTGTAGTGGACTTACAGGTCTGTGTACTCCAGACCTGCTGTTACAAGCTGCTTGAAATAGAAAAGCAACCAGAAACGAATTAATAATATGGATATACTTTTAAGAGGTACTCCAACAAGTATAATACAACAACAGCGAGATCAGGACATTGTCACCCTCTCGATAGTCTAAATACGTTAAAACTACATACTCAAAACGCCTCAAGAGTGTTTAGAGATGAAAAAGTCCACCTGGTCTTTGATTGTTTCGCCATCTGGGATCTCAACTTTCTCGTCTTTCTTGGACCAGATAACAACATCTCCCTGAAGGTATAAGAACGAGAAAAATGGATCCTTAATCCAATGCAACTTCATGAAACCTCCTAAAACTAAGAAACGGAAAAGTACGAAAAATCCCAGAATCAATTGTGCAGTGTACGTGTCCGCAACAACCAAACAAGAATATCATCACCTTCAGGACGACGTCTTTCCCAAACCAAACATCGCCAATCGCTCGTAAGCTGGTCAACTCCAAGAGACTGGGTGTATGCTTCACGCGTTCAGCAAAGTATTGCATCTGCAATGCATTCACCAAGCCTAAACCCTTTTCAAGGACGAAGGATTCGATATTATATAATGATCGTATTGATTGATCATATTGTGTAAAAGCATAATTTAAATGGAGAAAACATTCATATCATTAGATTGAGCGAAGAACATTGCATGTGTTGGCTCAAAAAATAGTTATTTGACATAAAAAATTCCCCATAAAAACTATTCAAAACTGCAAAAAAAAAGAAGTCTAAATATGGTCTTAGAGGGCCGAAACTGAACTCTCTTGAGATCAAATTCTTTTCTCATTCAATGTATGATGATATCTTATGAAATCAGTCAAAGTCGGAGGTTGTAGACCACTATAGAAGGGACAGGAGACAACCCCATTCTCATTTGAAGATGAGTGGCCATAGACAATTAGGCAAATCATGCTTACACCCGACTTGCTAATTGAAAGTCAAACTGGTGCTGATTGGAAAATGATGTGTTGTTGGTAACAGGGATTTGTACCGCACAGCAGACGGGAATAGGTCCCTAACGCCTTTAATATCCTCTACCTTAGAATGATTTAGCCTGTCAAATGAGGAGGTACCTTTCGAAGCTTCATTCCTTCCAACTCAATATTAGGATTGACATCCGACTGTCTCGATGGGTTTGGGCAAACAATGCCCTCCTTCACTGTATACAGGTCTGACTGCAAACAATAGGAAGCGCATTGACAATCGATTTTAATACACAGAAGTGAACCAGGAATTTGTCTACACCAAATCCTATCCAAATTGAGTTATCATTTTGCCTTCCTATGTCAAATTAGTAACAATGTACGACAAACCCGGAAAAGAAGTAAGTCTGCCGTTGCTCGGATAGGTTGAAACCTTCTCCGTGGAACCTCTACAGCGACACACCCATCAAAGAACTGCAACAAGCAATTAACGATATTTTTTAATTTCTTCAACTCTCCTGAATCTACATACTAATTTCATACCAATTTCAATAATCCAAATCATGTTTGACATATATCTCTAGTAAACAAGGTATTCCATTAAATTAGGCAGTTTCAGGAGCTTTCAAGTCTTAAATTTCTCTTTCCATCAAAACCTATCATTAACACCAAGGTATCTTGAAATGATCATCAAGGTGCTCGTGTAGTTGTTACCTGAACTAGAAGCAGATCCGAATTTCCCTCAATCGGCAAATTCTCAAATATCTCTCCATTCACCTGAAGCTGCACACATCGTATTAGGAGTATTCCAAGGTGTAACATAAGCCCCGATTGTGAAAAATTAGATACAATCTGCTATACGTGCAATAAATTCTTTGGACGTCTGTACTCTTCTGGCAGTAGGAAATTATGTATTATTTTTTCCTACAGAAAGAGCTCTACTAAGACAACATAGGACGGTAAGGGAATCAACCGAGTAGAGCGGAGCCCCGCTTGCAGTTTGCAGCTGAAATGTAATATTATCGCCCTCTCCAGCACTCTGCAGATTGCAAGCAAGTTATCGGATAACAAGAAATAAAGTTGGATGGGATCACCTTGTGGAAATTACATCATATCAATGAACAACATTTTCATCAGTTAAATTAAGTTGTTTCATGAAATTCAAGCCAGCATCATAGAGAGGAACTTCTTCCACAGATCTCCCTGTGGCCATAGTGATTATACAAAGAGCTGCCCATAATACATTTGGAGGCCTCCTTGTGATCAATGTGACGTATGAATTATGGAGAAGACTCTCTTCTGTTCCTAAAACAGTTTCGAATGCTCAATAATATTTCTTAAAGAACGAAAATATTTTATTCCATACTCACCTTCGAAGAGCAGTAAATATCGAGGGCTTCAATCTCTACTAGCCTCTTGACAGCTTTCAAATTTACCCAGCTGCCAGCATTCGGGTACCGTTGCGTACATTCATATTATTTTTTTTAGTAATATGAGCAAACCGCACAGCACAATTGCACGAGACCGTGGGATAATTGTGGTGAGGGTCTAGAGGAGAAACTTACGAGCTATTAGTGTTGACAACCTTGACATCGCCAGCACGAGATTTCTCATCCTGTAATACCGTATTCAAAACTTGATGTATTATTCATCAAAAGATCTGAGAAGGATATCAAGTTTGACTACATTTTTTCGTTTCAAATTAAAAATAAATTAAGGACAGTGCCCCTTTCCTGATTCTCAATCTACAATTCTCCAAAGTTTCTGTCAACCAAGACTTTTGGTCTGTCTTGTATCCTACTAGGTGACACAAGGATGCTAAAACCATTAGGGACCAGATCTTGTCTCCTATACTGACCTCTGGTACCAACAGAAACTCAGCTTTTCAGATACAATCGGTTGACCTTCAATTAGCCATCTGGGTGAAAGAATGATCTAGCAAAATTGTCTATGGCCACTCATGTTTGAGAGGAAATGGGGTTGATAATGTCCCTTCAATAGTATTATCAATTTCACAAAGTCGGCGGAAATTCACACTTTTCAAGGCACCTTGAAACGTAAATCTATGTCCATAAGTTTTAAAGCTTCAAGTAGTTTAACATTTTGACGCTCTGAATCGCGCCAATATTACAGTATTCACATTTTACTGGTCTACAACCTTCCACTTCGAATGATAGCATAAGAAACCATCATACATTGAGTAATAAAAGCTGGATCTTGTTACCAAATTGATCTCTCCACATCTCTTTAGGACCTAGAGAACTTAGTTACTTACTTGAATACGTGAGACCTCCTCGAACTCCAAGAGCTGCACACACATGAATATTAGGGTCAAAAGACAAGATTAAGGCTCTTGGACGAGACGGTAATTTGCACAGTATCATTTGCACTAAATTCCTGCGCACTATCAAGCTCTTTGCGCGTTTATATGATGGTACTGGTAGCATGAGAGATGCCTTTATTAAATTTACTCCTGAATGGGCTGAAAGCTGCTAATAAGAAGTCAATGTGCGCTTACCTCAATGTTGGCTTCAGATGAGACGTAAGCACCATTTTCAACATCAGTGTCGTTCTTGGGAGTCACCTGCAATATCACGTGCTCATCACTCAATGACTTATTCTCATATTGAAACCAAATCAAGGGTTGGGGGTGCGTGGTTTCAAGATTCAAGATCCTTGTAACTCAAGTCTAAATTATTGCATCAGCAAGTATCCAGTGTTCTCTGCTTAACCCCTAAGTGCCCAAACTAGAAATAGAGAAGTCCATTTGGAAGTTCAAAGTATATTTAGTAATTTCCACACATATTTCTATTGTTCCAAAATGTAGGACATGATTTCTTCTTTCTATTGATACATTTTGTTACCTTCTTATGAGGTTTCTAAGCGCTTCATTTCAACTCTTAAAGATATGGAAGTGACCACTTTTGGTCATTTCACCACTTATTGGTTAAGAACATTGATAGACCGATTTCAAAGAGTGAAAACGAAACTGAAAAATTATCACACATATCTTACCCTGTTGATGATTCTTCTGTTAGCTAGCTATTGAAAGATGGGGATATTTACCTCCATACAGTAGTCACACTGGTTTTCAGAGAGATAATTTAACATATCTGATCAACTTCGTCAAAGATAAACTACTCTGAGTGATGTTTGCATTGGAGTATGAGTGACTGAGCAAAGAACAAGAAACATCATTAGAATTCAGCAAGTTACGGAGGATACTGAGATCCACAGTGGCTCCCAAGTTGTCACCGTTTGCAATAAATAAATACTCTTTCCCCTACACACACAATGGATGACTATTGGATAACGTTCTCAAAGAGACTCCAAACATTCAAAAGTGCTATCATGCATTCCTTTCCGCAAATCATTATGCAGAATTTTCTTTGCAACATAAGCGTATGGATGTCCATCAGGCGGTTGAATTTTCCACACCTGAGCAAGAAGTTCGTCAAGTTTTCCACTGAACGAAAATGCAGCAAACAAGTCTCCATTGTTCGTCAGATACCTACAATACTCGTGCAACAACATCATAGCTAATTAGCCTTATCCTTGAAAACAAATAACGACCCCAGGGTAGAGTAGGTAATCATCCACCCAAAAGTCGTCAGAAGTGCACAAAGCCATGTGCACTTTTTCTGCCTTATTATTCCATTCCACGTATACAACTTTCAAAATTACACGCATTTCGCTTCTAAATGGGAACTGAAGCTAGAGGGAGTAGAAATCTTTATATCTTTGATGATCAATTGTTGTGCAAAAATCACTTGATAAGATGTTATGCTTAACGTACACTTTGAACATAATTGTTAAAAGTTCTGTATCTAAGGTTCTGTATCTAAGGTTCTGTATCTAAGGTTCTATCCTGATTCAAGTAGTCACTCTTGCCTTGCATTCAATTGAGGTTTAGTTTCTCTCACCCGCCATCTTCACCAAGTTTGGGGGTCACTGGCCAAACCTCACGCGGATATTCTGTCTGCAACCCATGGCTAGCCAGTCGGTCAATCGAATTGTACATTGTGAACACATCATAAATTGAAATTCCAAAACAGACCAAGATCGAGAATTCTCTATTTAAACCAGCACAACAACAGTTCAAGAAGGGCCATGCAGAAGAGAAGGAAGAACTGAAAACTAAAAAATTTGTTACATGCAGACTCTAGATCCTGATATTACCTGATTGAAAACGATAATGTCCGCATCGGAAGTGCTGTACTTCTTCACAGCCTGCCAAAGAGGATCTCATCATTTTTATGATTATGAATGTAAGAAACATGATCTTCAGTAAAATTAAATAGGTTTAATCATTTTTGGACATCAAAGGGAGGCTGACCATGGGGAGGCAAGATAACCGTAGTGTACTTTATGCAGAGACCTTCCCATGATTCATCAGCGGGGTCCTCTATGCTCATTTACTTGTGCCTACTTAGATGTTTATGTCACTATCCAAAACATTCATTTCACAACATTTCAACAACTTCAATGAGGTAAATGGGAACGTCTCCATAAGATGGATGTCCAAAGATTAATAAAAAATCTAATCTTACTGAAACCTTTTTTAAGCCCTCAGACAATGCAGCTCGTGGAAACCACTCTATCAAATTTATACCTGTTTCACAGCTCTGTCAGTGTTGTCAGAGGTTGACAGAACCAACAAAACCTTCGCATTGTATTTGGCGTTTAGCACCTGCATCATATCAGCACCTTCAAACTTGAGTAAAAGAAAGTGGTAATCGTGCCACAAGTTACTTCCTGATCTATTCGGTCTTTGCAAACACAGAAATAAACTGAAAGGGACAAAAGAGTTGATGCCTCTATTTGTTGCACAGCCAGATCCACAAAAGTCTGCTCATTGTGAATTTCAACAAGCGACCTGCGTACAATACGTTCTTGAATATCTTGGTTATGTTGATGCTGTTACGCCTTATTATGTAACAACATAGTTACTAATGACTGATTACATGCGTAGCAGAAGATCATTAAAACTTTGACAGAAAAAACATCATAAATCTATGTAGCTCGATCAAGAGGAACTACTTTGAGAGAACCTAACAAGAATATTAGAGCCTCTGACAAACCACTACTTTATTCCCTCTGTCAAGATCAAGTGATCTTGCAAAAAGACAAACAAAATAAATTTCAAACACATGTTCAATATAAAAAAGAAACTTTTATCTCATCCAAAGGTCTCCTTGCATGGGCAGGTTTGAATTGATATTGTTATGCTTTATAAACGCTAGATGATTAATTTCGGCTGTCAACAGTGAGAGCATATACAGTTGGTGGACTTATACTTGGGTTGCGTGGTCCCCAAGGATCGACCAAGAGAGCCGCATAACTTGACCACAATCAGTTTGTCCAACAACACCTTGCACTTCTCATAGTCTACCAAAGACAAAACCCACAAGCAAAGCAATTAGGGTTTGTGCTCTTAAAAGTCCAATTACACTTGCAAGTGACGAGTCCACAGCGAATTCGCAATGGTAAGAGGAAGGTATCAATACCATCGAGGATGCGAGGAAGGTTGTGGTAGGGCAGCACTTTAAGGTCGGTGCGTGGGTTGATCTTATCCCACGCAATGGGCTCCTCGCTCTTACTGCAAACCCAGAGAAATCCTAGCGGTCACCAAAAACTCCAAATCCCAATCGCTGAGTTTCACCTCACTTATCAGGCAATCTTAAGCGGATCATTATTTGCAGTCTCATGAATGTTGGAATACACATCGATGAAGCTCCGCTACTTTCGAGTGCCGGAAATGACCGAATTCGGCAATGGAAGTGGAAATGTGTGACGCAAAGAGAGTACCTTTGTTGATGCAAAGCCCAGCGCTCGAGCTTCTGCACGGCGCGGCTAAGGCGCGGCGCCACGGACATGCTCTCCATGCCCGTCACCCCCGACGACATGATCCCCGCGGTTGCAGGTGGAGGTGCTTGCAATTTGCAATTGCTGCTGCACGAGCTTCTCGTCCACTGCTCCTCCACTCGACGTTTCTTCCGCAAGGGTTCCAGCGCCTCGAATCTTTCAATCGCTGAGACAACTCAGACAGGAACAAAAATTTGTGAATGAATTTGTTAAAAACATTTCGTAACATTTGTGAAAAAGGCGGGTTAGTTTTCTCTGGAAATCACGTAGGAATCTCTGCGACTGACGCACCTCCAAGCCCTAATTGAAGTTTCGCGTCACGAATTTGAATTTGAATTCGAATTGCAATCTTGGCGATGGCGATGGCGATGAGTTCTGATAAGGAAACGCTATCAGAGTTGAGAGTCCTGGTTGGGATCGTCTGTCTAGTTGAGTTTCTTCTATCAAGAGGCCGAAACTGCTGAAATTTTCAAAGGGCTTCAAATTCTTTGGGGGCTTTTCATATCTCCTTGGCCTCCTCTTGGGTTCTCGGAGGGCCAAGTGTTGTGTGGGTATTGGGTTCTTGATACCATTTGGTACTTGTAGTGAAATAAATGAATAAAAATTGATGCAATTTGGATCTACACTAAATGCTCATAGGTAAGGTAATTGAAACTAATTGTGGCTCCTTTCTAAACTAGACTATAAGATATTCTTGTCTAAAATGTATTTTGCTTCAATTCATGAGATTTTGAGCACTTTGACACTTATTTTTGGCACTTTGAAAATTCATAGTTTATTCATAAGGATTTCAAAAAGGCATATTTAAGATGAGAATCTAAAATACTCTTCTAACTTCCAACAAGATTCTACAAAAAATTAAACAATTTTAATAATGTGAACAATATTGAATTGCTTATTTGGGTGCAAATTAGGTGTAATTATTTTTTACATGCTATGACTCGATGTCCACAATGAGATATGTGTATTTAATACAAACGTGAACTAGTGAACATTGTACAAGTAAATTCAATTAGCATGAGATACACTAATTGTTTTATAGTGCAATTTTTTACAAAAAATATTTCTATTTTTATTTTCTTAGTGGTTAATGTGAGAATAAAATATACCTTTTTTAAATCATTTCCAACTATGGTTCATTCCAATATTGTATGTGTTAAAAAACTCTTCATAATTGATTTAGAAAAGGTATTTGCTTTATAATATTCATTATCAAGGCAAAGATTTATATTCCTTCACAATATTGTTCTATATTCTATACTTGTTTTGACAAGAATAACATCAATATAAATCATTAAGAAGATAGTTAGCCTTGCCCTAAAAAAAACTCCCCCTCTCAAATCATTAATAAAACTAAATCTTAAAAGAAATAGGCAACCTTGCCCTAAAAAAACCTCCCCCTTTAAAAAATCAATAGCCATGCAATTTGAAAAGAAAACAATAACTCTCCTTTTGAAAAATCAACATCCATGGAATTCAAAAAGAACAGAATATCCCCTTGGTGCTATGCGATTTGACTTGAACAAAAAGCTGTTAGTACATGTGAAAGAGAACTAGAAGAAATGTGAATCAACACAATGATGCATTGATTTTGAAGAGTACTATTCCATTTTTGAATGTCAGTCCAAACAGAAAATACTATACCACAAGGGTTTCAACTTTTGGAGTGATTTGATTCTTTGCTCATTATGTTTTGGAAATCCTTATTTTTTGCTAACAATGTGCTATTATACGGCTTGTATTAGGGCTGGAGCTTCTCATAGACTAAGGGTATCCATGTATTTTCTAGGTGCAAATTAAGGTTGGTATTGCAAATTCAGATTCAACGAAGTTACAAGTATTGCCTTCTTATTTTATTCATGTATCATGTAAGAAAGCACATGTTGGAAGTTCATATATCTCTATGTAACTAGAGGTGAAAATGAGGATAAACTTATTTTGGCAACAAGTATTTGCAAGTTTTTTTTTAATGCGGTTGAACTATTTCTCAGGTTACACATGCTTCTTCTATAATTTTGCCATTGTCTTCATTTATAAATGAAAATCTTTTGTGTTATCCTTGTGGAAACATAACTTGATAATGTGCATGTTTTAATTTAATTACTTATGTTGAACTTGCAACATTCTTGATGGAAAGCGATTTGAAGAGGATTTCCTTAAAGTAATCAAACGTAATTGATTGCAAAATCACTAAAATCATAAATTCTTGCTTTCATTGTGCTTCTTGTCTATTCTACATGACGTTATTATTTTTTTCAGGCACATGTGAATTGCAAATTCTATTGTAATTTGGAGAATGTTCAATAGAATTATTTTGAAAGAATGTGCTAATCTATTTTGCTTTCATCAAGTATTTGTGATCGCGGTTTGCTGTTGACGTTGCATCGACTATACCCTTGGCAACAATCTTAGTGATCTTCACAAAAAAATACTTGATTAAATTCGTGACCAATTTTTATCAATTTGTTTATCAATTTAAAATGTCAAGGCTTTTATTGTTTAGCAAAGTTATTAGAGATTTATTGAAAACTGTAAAATGTTTTCAAAGTGTAATGTGCTCTTTGAATTGACCTTTGTTGATACAAATGCTTTGATATAGGTAGTCTTGAAGTCATTTTTGGCCAAAATCTACAAACGCCAAAAGCAAAAGTGATGGGTGGTGTGTAGTCATTGAGGAGTATCCGTAAATGCACTTTTGAAAGACCAAACAATGCATTTTTGCTCAATAGTCTTTTAGTGTAACCATTGAAACACTTCTCGTGTTTCATGTAATATATGTGATGCAATATTGAAAAATGAATATCATTTCCGACCATTGATAGTGTGTCACGTGCGCCACATTATTCTCTAACTATTTGTCTATTGCATTTGTACATGGTATTACACTATCACCTTCAAATTTACAAATGTGTTTAATCTAAAAGGCTCAAGACAAAAAATTAATTACTTATAATTTTTATTTTCTCGATTTTTTAGCTTGTTGATTTTTGAAGATTTTAAAATTGCACATTGCAACTATATATGGAATAAAAAAATTAAAATTTTAAATTCAAAATATTGTCTTTATTTGTTTTTAGTATCAATAATATTAAAATCTTTTGAAAATCAAGGTTTTGATTTATACTTGTAAAGTTTTAAAAAAAAAATCATTTTTTCTTCAAATTTTTATTTAAGTGATTTTAAAATTATATTAAAAAAGATCATTATTGAAGTCATTGTTTGAATCTTCAAATGTCAAAGTTCAAAGAGCATAAAACAAATTATTAAATTATCTACTCACATTACAACATAAATACATTATATTTAGAAAAAACAAAACATTACAATAATATTTATTTGTTAATTACCAACTTATTGATAAATATCATCTTCATTTAGATTTTGGTTTTACAAAAATAATGTGTTTTGAAAGAATTAAATATATGATTATAATAATATTTTTTTGATTTATAATATTGTTTAAATCTTTGAATGAATTGCAATTCAATACAATGAACAAGTCCAAGAAGAACTATATTTTTTCAAAAATTTAATGCTTCATTATTTTTAAATAGGTCATTCATTAAATGATTTTATTTCACTTAAACACAAACATATAAAATTGTATTCAATGACAAGCCTTGAAGAACAACAAAAAAATCTACAAAATCAAAACTATGTCAAAGAGAATTCACAACCAAGATCAAATAAAGTATCATTTTATGCAAATAGTGCAAAAAATGAAAGCTCAAAGTCTTGGCAACAAATGCCTGAAGATGAAACTTTAAGATATAATTTAGTTTATCCAGAAAAAACTAATGAATATTTTCAAGAACAAAGCTTTGTTGTACCACAACAAGGTGCCATTCTAAGTCAACAAAGTCCAAACTTTAACTTTGGAGAATCACAACAAGATTTTCCAAGACCAAGTTATAGTGTCCATGCAAATTACAATATCAATGTTCCATCACGCATTAACGAGCCTTACTTTCTTGAAGGATCAAATCAAAATCAACAGATTGATTCAATGAATGCCTCAACTTCTTTTCAAAAAACATCACCAAATCTCAAATTACATTCTAAAGAGCAATTTCAAAATGATGCTTTCTATGATGGCATGAATCACAGATTGAATCCTCTTGAATTTAATCAACAAGTTAGGGTTGAAAATTTGAACAACTTAAAAATGACGAGTGAACCTATTAGCCAAATTCCTCCTCAATTCCAAACAAACAAATGTAAATCTCCCTTAAATTTGTCAATTCCTAAAGAAAATCAACAAAAAAATTCACCTTTGTCACAACACATGTCACAAAATCCTATGCAATTTCAAGGTCAAGATCCAATGATTCACATAAATGTTGCTTCCAACAATGACCATTCAAACAACTATGAAAAAAATATTTTTCCGAAAAGTTTTGAACAAGGATTTGATATTACTAAAGTATGTTTGCAAGATACAAATGCTTCTAAATACAATTCTCAAAATGATGACTTTAAAAACCTTCATCCTTCTAATAAATCAACAAGTAAATATCTTGGAAGTAGTAGCCCATGTGAAAAAATGTACAATGTTGTTTTGTCAAATTTAAGATGGATTCAAAAACTAATTATAATTCCATCAAAACAAGGAGGTTGTCATGACATTACATCCACAGTAATGATAATTGACATTGAATTTTGGCTTACTACTTAAATAACTTTTGATAATGATATAACATAGAATCTTAAATATGTTAAATATAAAAAAACCAATCATTAATAAATCTAAAAGTTTGACTTTGATACATGAACTTCTGAATATGTTAATAATTTTATAAAATAGCATCTTTTATTATTGATCTTCAAACATAATGTCATTATATCTTTTGAAGAGATTAAAAAAACTATAATAATATTGAACAATGCTATTAGTTTTTTTTTTAATATTATAAACTCCAAAATTTTAGTACTATTTGAAAATTACTGAAACTAAATGTGCTTTTAAATATTTAGAAAGCATAATATATTCTTCTTAATATTTTGCAGCTATTACGGCATCTTCAAAAAGAATTGATGTATTTTAAGTGTGGCATTGCTCAAATATTTTGTAAGCAATGTTTTAATAATATAATTTTCATACTTTATATTTATTCACAAAATAAATAAAAATTTAATCATATTTTAAAACTTTGATCATTTAAAAATATAAATTATAATGTACAAAATATCACAATTTATATAAATAATATTAATACAATTGAAGTCAATCAATTAGTTTTTGAATTAATTTTTGCACAATGACATATGTGATGAAAATACATTTTTAATTTGATTTGCTTCATTTTATAAAATCAGACTACATTTAATTTTCATTTTGTTTTAATATTTTTATGCGATTCATCTATGTGATGTCTATTTGTAATATATGATAAAAAATTTAACAATATTACATTAATCAATAACTAGATATTGAGTTAATAGAGAACATTATTCTTGTCACTCCTTTTATATATAAATAAAAATCCAGTTTCATTATTTTCAAAGTTGAAAAACTTACGCATAACATATTGGATTGAAATTTGTATTGGAGTTGTCTAAATTCAATTTCTATATTCAATTTTAAAACTATAAAGAGCACTAAGTATCAAGTGTGGTTCAAGTATTCAAATTTTATTATTGGAAATTTAATGAACATTTAATATTAAATGCTTTCAAATTAATTTGATAAAAAAAAAATTCGAAATTTCAGAATTTCACCTATATAAATCATTTTTGATTGTCATATTTAACATCTCATCTTTAATGCAAGCATTGAAAAAATTGAAGGAAATTTTTTTATTGTCCATCTAACTTTTATTTAATACTCTTTGGACATTTAGAGGCAAATAGTTTCTAATTTTTGAATGCTTTTTAAAAGAGAGACTCTTCTTTTTCTACCATTATGAATGATAAGAAAAAAAACATTACATCTAATTATTTTTTCTTTGATTTTATTTTTAGATTTTTAGAAAAGACCCATGTAAATAATATTTTTTTTTATATGGCTATTTTATATTTACGTATTTGAATAATATTTTTAACTTATGAATGTTATTGAAAGATAAAATTTTGTTATTTTACTAAAGACTACAATTCATTTTTTAATATTGGAATAGACAGTACAACATATAAATGCATCGTTAGAAATACATGAAAAGTACAATGGCAGTTCAATGTATGATGCTTCAAAGGATTTTGAAAAAACCTCCAATACTCGTACTCAAGAAGTATGCAATCATACAATTTTATTATTAAATTTTATTTAAAAAAATTTAATATATAAGCAAAACTATTATAAATGTAATATTTCAAAATAAAATAATGTAGTCACCTTAATAAAGATTTCGTGATAGTAATACAAAATATCAAAACAATATATGCAATTGATTTTATGTACTTGAAAATAGTCAAAGCTTGTTACATATTTATTGTTGTTTTTGATCCATTAATATATCTTATTAACAATACAACCAAATGCCATTACTTGTGTTTTAATGTTTGATTTCAAATTCTCAATAGGCACCAAATTATAAAGAATCTCAAAATTATGAAGGTAAAATATTATTTTGTTTAAAAATAGTTTTTAAATTAAAAAATTCCAACCATTTTTTAAATGAATGAAAACTATGAATTTATTTTAAATTATATCTTTAGTTTAATTTCAAACAAATAGGTTAATACTAGATTGATCATATATAACAATGTAATTGTATATTTTAGCATTGTAAGCAAATATACGTGAAAATCTTTATTTTGAAATTGTATATTTATTATTTAAATATATATTAAAATTATCCACTAAATTTTGAAATATGCCAAATAATTTTGATATTTTATTAAAAAACCAAAATTTTAGTTGCTATCAAATAATTGTAATTTTTTTATTTTTTATAATTGAATTTGAATGTGACTTTTGTATTATTTTAGATACAAATTCTATGAGGAAATACATCAAATCAACAACTTCTGGGTGCTCACTCACGTATGTACAATGTTTTTAACAATATTTGTAGTTAACTTTTTTTAATTCTAATTTTAATCTAATTTGATTCATTAATGAAAATGATTTATTTTATATAATTCAAGTGCTTCTGATAAATCTTTTAATTGCTAAAGGACCATTGTCCCCTTAAGGGACAAAATGGATTTTGGGTAGGTTTCTATATATGATCTCAATTTTTTGTAAAACTTCTTGAAATTTTTTTTAATATTGAAAAACTTTTTAGCTTTGTGGGAATATAATTTTTATTTCAATATGTACTCAAGAGCAAAAGTTATGCCATCCTAAACATAATTTTCACATCAGTGGACAAAAATAAAAGTCTACAAAAATTTGAAATTATTTTATACAAGAAATATATATATATATATATTTATTGTAGATCATATTTTTGTCTACATGTGAAACTTTGATTCATTCCATTTGGATTAGCAATGTGAAAATTATGAACAATCTTGTTTTTTGGTCAATCTAAGCATCTTCTTGAAAAAATAATTCGTAGATTCACTTTTGAATTCACTTTTCACAATTTATAAGAAAAAATTATTTAACAAGTTAAAATTTGCTTTCTAAAATAATATCACCATTAGGATTATTGCATTTCAATCCCATCTTAACAATTTTTTAAAGAATGAAAAGCAAGCGTTTAATTTTTAAAATTTTTTTTAGACTTTTAATACAATTCTTCAACACAGAATTAAATTAATTCAAAAACCATAGTGCAAAATTTCTACAAATGGCGGTCAAAATCATCTGAAATTGCAAGTCAATGTTTATAAAAAAAAAACTTCCAATCATCTTTGAATTGGTATGGTAAAACTTTATAAAATTTTCATTACATGATTTCAGATAAGAAAAGTACAAGATCCTATGGTTAGATTTTCAGAAAAGTATTTTTTTTGTTTTTTGGAGTGAATGCAAAACAAAAATGGCAATTTTGAGTGGTTTTTGAGTGGAAAAAATGGCCTTGGTGCTTTGTCATTTTATGGTATTTAATTTCTAATTTCTAAAATAGATGTTTTTATATAATATTAAAATAATTATATATATACAATTTATTTATTTAATATAAAACTTAATTATTTTTATATTGAATTTATATTTGATTTATAACCACTATTATAATTTGAAAGGCAATAAAAATATGTAACCCTAAAATTCTTTCATGTTTAGAGGCCCAAAACTACTTCAAAATATTGGCCTCCAAAGCAAGGCTCAAATCTTCATAATTTATTTATTTTTTAGCAAATCCAACCGTAGGATCCTTTAATTAGCTCGTACAAAACAAAAAACCTTATCCTTTGCAAGCTGATGATGCTTGGGTTTCAAAAAGAAGTATTTTCGACTCTTTCCAAATTGTTAGGTTTCATGTTTCAAACATTTCACCCAAAAATGTATAGATACTACAACTTGAAACTCTCCATAATATGTTGGAGAAATAAGTTGGAAATACATGTAATTTTTTTTTAAATTTAAAATTTAATATTTATGCTTGAAAAAAATAATAAGTAGAAAGAAATAGATAATGAGTTAAAATACTAAATTGTTAAGAATTTAGTTATGAAATTGAAAAATGCCAATTCCAATGGTTGTAATGTCTTAATAAACAATCTACATCCTATGATTTATTTTAACCCCAAAATATTGAAAATTAGATCAAATAAAAGACTTCAAAGTTTATTTTAGAGTAGAGATTCCATAATTGCCTACAAACTAAAGTTCCTCATAACTTTTGTCTCATTAATCAAAATGGAATGATGTAAAGTTATATATATAAATCTAAAAAAACAGTTTCACATTTTGATTTCTCAAAAAAATAATTTTCTTTAGGTGAATGTGCTGCTCAAATTCCAAAAGAAACTAATATCATGTACTAACTTTTCAACCATGTAGTAAAAGTTATGAAAATTATTGGGCCTTAAAGCTACTCTTCAATCGTATGTTGTGTGAAAACTTCAAAGAAAAATAAACAAAAATTTCATTCATAGTATGCCCAAAATTGCTATATTGCCAAAAAATGCAATTTGGTCCTTTAGGGGTTAAGGTCATTATTATTGAATGAATAAATTAAAAATACAACAAAATAATATAACTAGGTGAGTTGTGCTATAAGTTAACTATAATATTTTATAAATTTGACTCATTTAAAAATCAATGTTGGCATAAAAATTACAACCAAACAAAGTGAGACAATTAGAGTATCATTTCCCTTTTCTATTAGCCTTCAATTCAATTGTATTGTTACATTTGCTTTACATTTACATTATGATTTAAATATAACTATGTATAATAATTGAAATAATAATTATATATATAAAATAAATTTATACTACAAAAAGATCTTCATTGCATATATTAGTGTAAAACTAAAAAATTTAGAATTCTCAAACATATGATTTTCAATCCTTTAAGATTTTGGAATCTCCGAAATGTAAAGTATATAAAATGCAACGTAAGAAAATAATTAAATGATTTTTCCAAATAACTTTTTTATCTTTTGAAACATAAATCATATCCATATCTATATATATCTACCATTGTACTAACCAATATTTTCTTAAACAAGAAATACTTCAACCATGAATTTAACAGTTTTTAAAATTGGTTTTGAAGTTATATATTGAAAATTTGAAAATTTAATAAGTATTTAAATAAAAACAAATACAACTTGTCAATTGTAAAATATTATTATATACTTTTCAAAAATCTATGAAGGTTTTCATTTCTTTTATTTTTGGAAATTTTAGAATTTAGAATATTTTATATTGCTGAATTTATTTATTTTCAGAATTTGTTACAACATTTTTTTGTGATTTCATTTGTTTTTTAATTAAAAGACAAAAATAATTCAATGAATAATGAAGAAAAATTAAGAATTCTAATAATATGATTTTTTTACATCTAATGCAGAATTCCTATTACAAATGGAAAATTTAATCTTGGACCACAACAAGTTAATATTCTAACTAGTATTTCCCAATATAAACATTAAACCAAAAGTGTTTTGACAAATAATTTATACTTGAATTTCATATATTGTCTATTCTTAATATTACATATATATTTATTATTCACGATAGATGAATTTAATTCAAATCAAGATTCTTCATGATTTGATATCACAAGAAATGCTACATCCAGTTGCATATTTATTATATTCATTTTATTTAATTATTATTATTTTAATTACTAAAGGATTTGATTGCATTTTATATAGCTATTTTATATATATATATATATATATATATATATATATATATATTCCATATTATATACATATATATTGTATTTTATTTAATTTTTCAATAAGTTCAAAGATTAAACTATTTTTCAAGTAAATTGTATGGTATTTATTTAATATTTAATATTTAATTAAAATTATTAAAATTATACATTTAAGTTATATTTTTGTATTTAAATGACATGAATTTCAATTAAATCTTTCATTATAATTTTAACAGGCAATTTGGTTGTATGAGCATGAGAATTTTAAAATTGATTACAACATCATTGTGACCATTAATGGGGAAATTAGTTATCCATGCATTCAAATGTCAAAAAGAATTGAAGTATGAAGGTTTCCATACAAATGAGATAATGATCTGTTCTATATAATATAATTATATAGAACATTTGATTACAAAATTATTGTAAAATTACAAATCTTTAAAAATATGTTCAAAAAGGTATTTTTATATGTAATTAGAAAAATTTGCAACATTTTTGTGTCTAGTAGAAGGATTAAGTGATGGAAAATAAAATGTTATATATTTGAAGGCCATTCAATAGATTCAGCTACTAAATATATATTGTATATTAAGTTTTTATTGTTTAAACATTTTTATTTTACATCATGAAAATAAAATGTATACAAGTTTATTTATTTTATTATTTATTTCCTCAAACTTTGTGTTAAGTTTATAATCTCTTGTTAATACATGTCATAGCCACAATCCCAATCCAGTGAAAAGAGGCAACACAATTGTGTGTGTCCCCCACCACACACACAAACCACAAAAATCAGGAGCCGTCCGATTCATTTCAAAAATAATTCCCCCCCCCAAAGAAAAATCAATAGCCATTAGATGTACATATGAAATACGGTACAATACATATACAAATACGATAAACCATATATGAATACGGATGACAGGATACATATATGAAAATATGAGATTATTCCATACTGATTGTTTGCAATTCCACCCTCCCAAAATTATAAGAGGGGGAGGGGGTGGGGATTAAAATTTTAATTTTATTTTAAAAAACTTTTGCACCCTCCCAAAATTATAAGAAGGGGTGGGGTTGGGTTTAAATTTTCATTAAATTTTCTTTTGTCATAGTGCAAAGTGTCACTATGCCTATGCACTCAAAAGTGGCTGCACCAACAAGACAACACAATGTATTGACATATGACATCCCATATCAACATGCAAGGATAGGTGGATCAAAATCAATAGGATTATTTTAAGATACTAAGGCAATCAATCATGAAGATGTTTTGATGTCATTTCATTTCATAATTTTATAATATACCACTAAAATTATAATAGGAGTAACAATCTCAAACTAGATTTTATTGAAATTGCCTAGAAGCTATTTTCACGAGCCTAAAGAAGGCTTTTACTGCAATCTTGTAATTTCATGGTAGGAACAAGTTGCTAACTTCTAGAGTCATTTGTGATGTTGTGAATAGTTTATTTTTCTTAGTAAAAGATGAGTTGTGATAGTAGAAGATTTCTAATATTGCACACATGGCTATTTGTGGTTATTTTTAGTGGTTCAAATTGCTCAAGTTATGTAGTGAACAAAAGAACATTTGCAAGAAAACGGTTTGCTAAGGAATGCGACTTTCAAAATGACGCCATTGAAAACTCATGCGCTTCATCAGGTGTCAAGGAAACGCAGAGGCTTCTTACATTGCAAACTGAAAACATCATAAGAATGTCATTGCACACATTACAAACTCGAGCTTCAAGCCACACATTCCAAATTTAAAGCTATGAGCCACACATTTGTAACTCAAAACATAAAAGCAGACATAAAAAATTTTAAAACTATAAATCACATATTGCATACTTAGAAGTTGCACTAACTAGAAAATTGAACCCTACTTGCAATAAGCAAGACTATCCATTTGCAGTGTTAGTGGAATCTACATACAAGACAAACAAAACAACAATACAAGTAGAAGTTAGAGTAAACAAAAACAACAAGATGAACAAGTCTTTCACAGCTGCCTAAGTGTTGATGACGCTCTCCTAGACTCTGATGATGCTCTCCTGCACTCCAACTTGTGCACATGTGCAACCCAAAGCACACCCCAATATAGACTTTGAAGTGTCAAAGAAAGTCTTCTAATTTGAGAGAAAAAAATGGCAAAATCTCATGAAAACTAAAGAAGGTGGATATAGGAGGATACTCATGAATCTACTACAGTTTACAGATTCCCGGGCCAACTATTCTTCACCTAATTTCTCCAAAAGTCTATGGCGTCCTTATAAGGAAGATTGTCCAAAGTATAAAACTTTTGTCCAAACATGCAAACTACAAGCGGCAAGTGCTTGTTGAGACAATTATGGTGGCAAGATTTAAAAAATTTCAAGATGCTAAAACACACGTCTCTCGTCCTCCACTAAGCCCAATACCATGCAACAGCTAATATTAGCAACCTTGAAGTACTCAAAGATCAAGTTGGCCAAGTACCTTGACTATGAGAGGTTTCTCTAGAGCTTCATCAACAAATTGACATGGAAAGGCGGTGCAAGTGTTGCATTGACATTTACTTTCGTCATCACTTTGAACAAATTCTGTTGGTTGTCAAGCTTGGAAGAAAATCACATTTTAGGGGCAGTGTAAGGCCTTCCCCCATCCAAGTCTATGTTGTCTGCACTTAAGAGCTTGGCATTGCAATAAAAATTCCTTAAAGTTGATAAGTGCTGTGTGAAATTCTCATCTGCCTCCTCTTGCTTCTAATATTGGGGTAAACGATTCCAAATGCATCAAATAATTCTTGTTGAGGGAACCATTTGTCAAGTTTGTAACATAGGGATTGAGTGATCTTTGCATCAACCAAGGCCAGATTGATATCAGTCAAGCCAGTCAACAACAACAAGCCAACAAGAAACTGATTAACAAAAATTGGGAGATTAGCCACAAGTTCATAACGGTCCACTTGCGGTTTCACAAAGCAAACACAATGAGGAAGTTGCAGACAAGCTAAAGCCTGAAGAACAAAAAAAATTGAAAAAAAAGAAATGCAAATAAAACGAGACACTACAAAGAAAAAAATGCAAATGAAATGCACTTCATTGCCAATGCAATGAAGTGCCCCCAAAAACTTCAAGCACAATTCAAGCCAAGCCAAGCTCAAGCACAATGAAAGAAACAAATGGAAATGTCAAGGAAATTGCTTACCAAAAAATTGACGCTCAATTGTGTTATGGCAGCGGTAAATCTTCTCTTGAGTGACAAAAATTTCAGCCCCCTTGAGCTTGTCCTTGCACCTTGCAAAAACAATGGTGATCTTCAAATTGAACACCAGATAGAAAATTCCACTCTCACTGTCTAAGTCTTTCCACTCCAAAGGAACATCAACATTTTTCACTTGCATTAGCTCATTATAATGCACAAACTCCATTGTATTGTACGTAGAGGATAGGTCGATGAACATTCTTGCTAGTTCACCTTGGCAAATTTTTATGGACTGCATAAAGTCACACACAAAAATGTCACACGTTTGGATCAATTTAATCAAGTAGTGAACCGCATTCAACATCAAAATGAACAAGGTCAGAGAAATGATGATTTCAATATTTGGGAGGAATCCAAAGTTGCTGGCAACAATCGTGGTGGTCTTTTGGTCGTTAGAGGCATCCAATCCCATCTTCACAAGGAGAGTGTTGTATTCACTCATAATGCCTTGGGCTAAACTCCTCATAGAAATCCAACAAATATCAACATTCTTGACCATTTTCTTTGATTTAGTTTCCATAAGATTTGTTAGCTTTTATAATTTAGAATGCCGCTTGTGGCTTCAATAGAAGTACGCGTACACATATTGACACAATCCTTCTAAACAATCAAAGAGTGGGTACCTGGAGAAAGTCTCCACCACTAGATTAATGTGATTACTGGCACAACTTGCACTAACCAAAAAAAGGGCCCATTTCTCTTGAATTTGAGTAGTAACGCCCTTTTAGGGGCCTTAAAATGTGGACATGCCATTGACTTCAAAACATACTACTTTAGATGATATGGACTTGTGAGTTAGTCCACCTTCCTCCAACAACAAGTACATAATACTTCTTATTAATTGGTTTGCGGTGCTATTGGCAATACATGACAAGTGAAGTAATTGTGAGACCTTCTCCCAATTATCTTACATAAACATGCACACCAAGCCAAGAAGTATTATCCACAACTATTACTTTGTTTGCACTGATGGAGAAAATCCAAGCAAGTTGGACCACAACCTTGAGAGTTGACAAAACACTTAAATGGACATGTTTGCTCATTTCCCACCTACTGTTCTCACATCAATGTTTCTTTGGCAAGTTCTTAACCTTAAGGTGCCCCAAATGATATTGTTCACATTCATAATCAATCATTGAACACCCATGACTCAAAATTTGGAAAATGGTGGAGAACTATACTCCCTTGTGTTTTAGTTTGTCTTCCAAGCCGTCAGTCACTTGAACTATGACACTTCCACACAAGTGGCCAACCCAAATCTTACAGTATTTCAGATGCTTACAGTCCAATTTGGTGAAGGTGTCACCCTTCATAAGATGCGAGAAGGGCACTTCATCCTCCTAGTATGTCATCTTTCCCTCGTGCTTTTCCAAGTTGTCAATCTTTGGCACCATCACCTTCCGCCTCCACTGATCGTGGTGGAGCTTTGGCAAACCACTCCATCCAAGTTGCCTTTGTTGTTGAACTCGCCCTTGGCCTAGGTGAACCTACATGCCCACACTGCTTGCCATCTTCTTGTGATCGTGTTGGGTTCAACCTTCTTCCTCTTCAATGCACAGGAAGCGGTGTCACCAACACCCCCTTTCCTTCCTTCCCATGTGGAAACCTTGTCACCAACATTGCATCTCTTGGGCAAGACGACAATACTTTCAGATGTGCCATCGAATTGCACCGGGATATGCAAAAAATCAAAGAGGCGGATTTTAGAAATGTGCGTCATGTTATCCTCTAAACCCAAAGACATCTGAATGACAATGGTGGATGTAGTAGTCACCATGACCCCATTGCCACTTACCTTTGTCATAGGTAGTATTTTCTCCATGCTGCAATTGTTTCGGTTCAAGAAGAATGTCTTCACTCGAAAGTTGTCGGGAAGCTTTAAGCAGGGTGCCATTGTAGAAAAATTTGCACTGCAAGTCCCACACTTCCAAACACCCACCTACCACGCGCTACTCCTACAAATGCAAATGGGAGAACAAGTCACTATACCACAAAAGCAAGCAAAGCAAGAAGCAACTCAAGAAAGCGACGACAAAATGCAAGTGATGGTAAACACAAAAACTTGTTTTTCATCTCATCCAAAATGGTGCCCAAAGAAAACGTCCAATGCCAACGATTTGATTGAAACTTTAATCAAAGCCTCCATTTCTGTCGTCCAATGAATGCAAAGAGAGGACAATCTCCAAAATTCACAACATGTTAGGATTGACGGATTTGGCAGTCAAATTTTCAAACGACGAAGCCCAACATTCAAAGCAATGTAGAGTGCTACAACCAATCAACATTTGACAAATTGGCAATTTTTTCCAAAACGAGAGATTCAGATTTCCGAGAATGATAATTGCTTTTCAAGTTTATAGAGTCATAGACATTTTGAATTTTTGTCAAATCACCTATAAATTCAAGGCAACAATCTTAAGAATAGCGGAGCAAATTGAAGCATGAGCAATTGAGCACAAAAAAAATTGCAACACTAAATGCAATCACCTTCAAAAGACAATGAGTGTTTCCTACAAACTTGTAGCACCAGGCAAAAAAAAACGCTATTGAGCGAATACAAGGGAGAAGCTAAGGTTTAGGGTTCCCACAAAACGGACGGCGGATCAAGAGCCAACACTACTCTTGATTGACGGCTCAGGATGCGCCTCCGCTCCCACGTCACACCAATGGGAGCAGATGGATGCTAAAAAAATATTGGATGAAAAGTAGGGCGGATGACCTCTCTGTTACCGAGTTTCTTTCCTTTGCTGAAATCTTGTTTTTTCCAAAAAAAATTCCTTATGTATAGGTAGCGCAAGAAAAATTCTTGTAGAGACTAGGCAAATTTTTGTCAATTTTGAGAACACTGAACATGAGGTATTGAATAAATCCAAAAATATAATCTACGTAGTTCAGTGGTGGATAATATTGACTGAGAGAACTTTAAAAAAATATTAAATTTAAAAAAATCGATGACAACGCCGGCCAAAGTTCCATATTTCAATCGCGGTAAATCCTCTCTGATAAAAATACCATGGACCGAATAAAAGCAGTTGACTCAAGGACCAACACGCAAGCTCTACAAGACAGACTCCCTGTTCTAATAAACAAGCTTCCCGACTTCAGTTCTTCTGTCGGTTTTAGGTTTTGTCGCAGAATTCTTTCGTCAATGCGCTATGGCTCGTTTAGAATTCGACATTCAAGTCCACGGACAGCTTCAGACGCCGTGTTCAAATGCAAGAGCCGCAATTCCGAATCGCAAAGAAGAATCCAACCTCGTCGGTGTTGGCACGCAATGGTATTCGTCTGCAAATTCATGGCAATGCGAGCCAGCGGGAGCTTCTCCATGAGTTAGGTTTTTTGTTTCTGAGTGGTCTGTCATTGGAGTGCTTTCTTATGGAGCTGAAGTAATATTGCACGGACTGTGTATTGAATGGAGGAACAATTGTAACTTTTTGCTAGGGGGGATCGTAAGGCATTGGAAGTAGCTAACTGCATGTCCGCATGGCGGTTCCGGAGTTAGGGTTTTTATTTTTGGGCGACCTTTCATTGTAGTACTTCTTACCTAGCAGCAGCATTGCATGGAGTGTGCATTGAATGGAAGGATAGTATAATATTTTCTGCAACGAGGGATTGGGCATTGGAATTGGTAGCTATGGCGTATGCTATGCGGCCGTCGCAGACGGGGCTGATGGGGGATCACTTGACGATTATGACGAGCATGCCGAGCTTGTCGTCCATGCAAGACTCCTCAGACATGGGCTTTGAGATGGCGGTGACGCCGCCGGATGGACGAGGCAGGGTCGCGGGGAATAACAAGAAGGAGGACCGGATTCCGCAGTGGGGGTACCATGAGACGAAGGAATTTATTGCCATCCGTGCGGAGCTGGAGAAAGATTTCACGCAGACGAAGCGGAACAAGACGTTGTGGGAGCTCATTTCAGGGAAGATGAAGGAGCGCTCGTATCGGCGCAGTGCCGACCAGTGCAAGTGTAAATGGAAGAACCTCGTCAATCGATATAAGGTTTGTGCATCCCACTCTGTTGCTCCCATTCAGTTTCTTATTTACAACGACTCTCAACAGTGTGGCGCTGGTAAAACTTTTCATTTGAAATTTGCTGAACCGTGGGGTTTCAATTTGTTTTTTGTCATGGTATTTCTTAAAGTCAGACAGCTCTCTTGTTAACTGCTAATGGACCCAGAAGCCCAAATTGTGCCTCCTATTCTTTTTGCAGTTTATCGTAGGGCATACGGGGACTTTCTTTTGTCCATTTTTTATTTAATTTTTGACCAACCCGCTCGCATGCATTTTTTATTCACACCGATTAGTAAATATGTAGAGATGATGAAACTGTTCCTATTCAAATTCGCTAAACCGCGGGGGGTATGATTCGGTTTCTGTCATGATATGATGCAGCTCTCCTGCTAACTCCTAATGGAACAAGAGGCCCGGACTGAACTTCGTGATGTTTTAGCACTTTCCAGTGGGTCACATGGGGACTTTGTTTTGTCCAATTTTTTCGACCAATACTCGCAATTCTCTCAGTGATCTGGTGATATAAAGTTTGGACCTTTTTGAATTATATCCTCCACATCATGATCAACCAAATTGGTCATTTTTTAAACCAGGAATCTTTGGTCTGTTACGGGTTAAGCAGATGTGTGGGGTGTTGATATCCAGGGTAAGGAGACCTCGGAACCTGACAACGGGAGACAATGTCCTTTCTTCGACGAACTGCACACGATCTTCATCGAACGAGCAAAGAACATGGATCGACTGTACTTGGAATCCGAACCCGGATTGCGGCCCAAGAAGAAGGTAAAGCGAGACGAGCTGAAGCTGTCGGACGTAGACACGGAGGAAGAAGACGAGCCGAAAGAGGATAACGAAGATGAGCGCCTGCAGCGCCGGAAGAAGAGGAAGTCCGACAAAGAGCGGCAGCGGGTGACCGCCGACAAGTACCGGGCGAACAGTATGCAGGAGGTCTTGGAGGATTTCTTCCAGCAGCAGCTGAAGGCGGAAGCCATTTGGCGCGAAGTTTTAGACAGGCAGGAGCTCTGATTACCGTCTCGTCGAGTCTTGTTCAGTTGTATTTTCATCTGTTTAGGATAATTCACTTGGTGTCTGGCGTGAGGGCGCACACTTCATAATTTTTAATACTATGTCATTTACTGTGGGATTACCTTATATTGCCGGTGCAACTGACAGGCGGGAGCTCGAGCGACGGTTCAAGGAGCAGGAGTGGCAGAAGAAGATGGAGGACCTGGAGCATAATCGGATCGTCATGGAACATGCGTGGTGGGAGCGGGAAGAGGAGGGCAGAGCGAGGGAGGAAGCGCGTGCGGAGAAGCGAGATGAGCTTTTTGCACAGCTTTTCTCCAAGTATGCACAACGCATTACTGGGAGGTAAAATCAGAATGCATACAAGTTTTTTTGGTACCTAGCACCGACTGGAGCATATAGTTCTGGGATATCTGAGCCTATGTGGAATTGTGACCCCCAAGAGTTATTTCAGGAAATGCCTGTATTGTGGGTAGAAGAGGGTCAGGGGTGCCATGCTAATCCTTCTCACTCTATTAGGCTGTACTGAATGTTGAAGGATCACTGTCTGTATATTGAAAACCAGTGCTTTTTGAGGGTCGCTCGAAAACTTTCGCGTCAGTGCGCAGTTCTGTAATAAATGTTCAAAAGCTTCAAATGTAAATTCCAGTATCCGGCTGATAAGAGTTCGAGGTGACGAGCAACGCAAGAATTGCTTTCATTGTTCTTGGGATGCCCAAGGGATTGCCGCGTAGATAATTGCGAAGAGAGCTTGGCAATGAGCTCAAGCAGCTTTCTGTTGCACACCCCGCAATCTGCATTTCAAGCTCCTCATTGAAACAATTTGCCAAGTAAAGCCTTGTTGGGCTGCAAAACTCTTTTCTTTCACGCCATGTTCACAATAACAATGCGTCATGCATCTTCAGTTAACCCCAAAGTGACATTCAATTTCTGGGGTTCAAAAACATCATTGCCTTTGAAGCTTTATGGATCTAAATGTCTTCAAGTTATACAAATCTCAACCGTACAATCTTGTAGTGTACATGTTGTCGATGACATGTACAAAATTTGAAGTCAATTGGCCACATAGATTGCAAGATCATAATGTTTTAGTGTTGAAAATGGATGCTGAAATTTTCCCTAAAACACATTTGGGGGTGAAATTTGATTTCTAAACCTACTCAAATGAAAAAACTTTACACTACAAAATGATTCAAAACTAGTATACAAACACATTGGTGGGAAAAAAGATTCATTCAATTAACTCATTGTGTCTACAAAACGGCTTTGAAATGTCAAAAATCAGCAAGAAAAATTGCAAAAAACATATCTAAAGCTGATGTTCCGTCCTCACCTGGCGTTAGTGACCAGCGTGAGTTGAACGTTAGGAGCGGCAGTAAATTGATTTTTTCAATTAAGAAAAGCTGTCAGAGTACAAAGCAAGGCAGAAAAGTTAAAGAGAAGTTTTACCCAAGAAATGGGACAGTGTTGTTTACACTTGGTAGTCAGAAAGTAGCTTTCATGTTGTCAGTGCAGAGAGGACGGCCAACAGCACACTGGGCCGTCACACTTGTTTCCCGGTTTTTATTTTAATCCGTCGCCGTTACTTTGTGAGGTGTTTTTTTCGCGTTGGGACTGTGTTGACGTTGGTATTTGCAGAATTTTGAAATTGTGCAGGTTGTTCTGCTTGGCCATCTTCGTGCTAGTTTAGAGTGACAATGCATTTTGCAAATTAGAATTCACCGGTGTGCATAGTGAGTATTGTTCACCAAGGATTTCAACGCACTGTAGAACAACTCTACGGGACTGAACCGAGCGGCACTCACTCCATCTTCCATTCCAACGACTTCTTCATCGTATTGCCATTGGACAACATCTTGACGCGTTTCTAATCAGATAGCGTGGAGGTGCGTTTCTCAAGGTCGCACTACGGTAGCAAGGGTTTTGCAGGTCTTTGAAATTGTGATTTCTGTTCACGTTTACCGTTTTTTGCTTGGTTTTCAATAACATTTTTCTGTACAAATTTGAATTGGCCGCGGCGTGTTCCATTGGCAGTACCGTTCACAGAGGATGTCGACGCAGTCTTGAACAACAATACAATGACACCGTTTTCCATTCCACCGACTTCTTGTCCACATTGCGACTTCTTGTACACATTGAAATTTGTGGCGCGTACTACCTTGGACTGAGTGATTGGTCTATACTCGAATCAAGTAAGTTGCTTTTTCATTTATATGTTCAAGTAGGTTGGACATGAGAAACACATGGTCGGTTCAGTGAAGTGGTGATTGCTGTCTTGCAAAAACTAGGGTTTTCTGTAGCTGCTGTGAGATTCTGTTCAAGTTCAGTGTTGCATTATATTTAATTTACGTTTGTTGAGGTAGAGCATTTCTAACGTGCTGAGGTATACGGACATGCTGTGCAAGTCCACTTTCTGTTGCTCCGTCCACATCTCTATGAGTGCATTTCGATTTTACAAGTTCAAATTTGTTATACAGATAGTTTTACATCGTGTTCATTGTGTCAATCGTAGTACCAGAAGAGAAGTAAAATTTGGCATTGTGAAGTTCCTCTTCCTTAACTGATGCAACTGTTATTCCTCAGTACAGAGACAATGGATGCAGAAATGTACCCGACTGAGTTTCTTGCGGTTGGTTCCGTCATTCTCTTGTTGCTTTTGAGCACGCATGCGGCGTTGGAGGTGCTCAATATTGCCGATGAAGACGATGACAATTTCAGTGATTTGGAAAACCTCCGTCAGCCTATTCAGTCCTCTGCCGTTGATTCCTCAATCATTGCCTCTGCGGCATTGCATGCATTTCGGCTATGCAGTGCTGCTGAAATTTTCGGCGACGATTTAGGGTATTGGGTCAAACCCAGAAGCACAACGTGGTTCTCGAAATTTCTGCTTCATGAGTACGAGGAAGATCGCTGGATACAACTATTTCGAATGACAAAAGCATCTGTCTTTGCACTGGCTGACATACTGAAGCCTACAATTCTGAAGAAGGATACCAAATACCGTTTAGCCATTCCACCTGTGGTTCGTGTTGCGTGTACTTTATTCAAACTTACTCATGGTGCAAGTTTGCTTCTTTGCAGTGAAATGTTTGCTGTAGGACGCAGTTCTGTGTCCATGATCCTTCGAGACGTTGTGCACGGCATAAACGTAGTGCTGCGGTCTGAAATTTGTTGGCCACGAGGACCAAAACTTCTTCAAGTTGAATCAGCTTTCAAACGCATGTATAGTCTTTCTGGAATTGTTGGTGCCATAGACGGCACCCATGTAAGTATTTTGAAGCCAAGAGTGGGAGCATCCGACTATTTCTACTTCAAGTCTGGCGGTTTCACAATAAATTGTCAAGCCGTCGTTGATAGTGAGAAACGGTTTTTGGATTTGTTTCTTGGCATGCCAGGATCCACTAATGACTCCCGCGTTCTTCGGAGGTCAACCTTGTATGACAAAGCCAATTCTAGTACTTTGTGGGAAAATACTGTCTCTTTTGATGGTTTTAGTCCTTCTTTGCTTGGAGATGCAGGCTACCCGTGCTTATCGTGGCTCATGGTACCACACCATGACCGAGGTAGCCTTTCCATTGCAAATTCACTTTACAATCGCAAACATCGAAGAGGTAGATCAGTTGTTGAGAATGCTTTTGCTATACTTAAGCAAACATTTTGAGAACTACTGCACAAGACAGATTTGGAAGTGACTTTCGTACCAGATGTGATTATGGCGTGTTGTATTTTGCATAACATGCTTCAAAATCAGTCCACAGATGATGTGCAGCGGCTCCTACAAGTGCTCAGAAGGGAAGGTTATTCTGATGCTGCTGACGATGATATCCCTTCTGAGTTTGAAGTGCCGCAGAGTCAGCAAGATGATTTTCATGTGATACAAGGTTTTCAAAAGCGACGGGAACTTGGCATGTACCTTGCTGGACAACGAGGTTTGGTAGGAACTTGAGATTTGGTGAGTTCTTCTTCACTGAAATAGCCGTTTTCTAAGTGTTGACAATTTTTTTTCCCATTTCTAGTCACTGTACAGAAGAAATGAAGTCTGACTTGGTGTTTTCGAAGTTCCTTTTTTATTTCCTTATATGAAGTCACTGTACAGGAGAAATGAACTATCACAAGCTGTTTTCTAAGTGCCGAATTTTTTTTTTTTTTTACAATCTCTGTACAGGAGAAATTCAGTCGTTGTTCCTGTACTAGTGAGACAGAAAACGAAAATCTGAAAATTTTTGAACTGCCTATTTAGCTTCATAATATATCACTAGCTCTATTGTATGCTGCTACTCTGACGTAGTTCTTGTGTGCATGTAGGCAAGGCTGTTCTAATAGTGAATTACTTATTTACAGTCCTGTGCTTCTAGTCTTCGCCATGTTCACAAATTTTGGTCGCAGCAGTGCCGGGCGACTGTGCAGAACCAGCACAATTTTCCTCTTTACTAGTGGGCTTCCCTTGTACATATACGGATTCTTGATGAGTAGAGCTAGAGCGTTGAAGACCAGCGCTTAGAATGGCAGCCAAATTCGATAAGCATTGGACAACCTCTCCTTGCTTAAGAATAGATAATTTGGCATTTTCATTTGCAGCTTGTGCACTTTCTTGAAGTTTTCGGTCTTTATCTCTCATGTATTCCATCTGCTCAGTAAAAAGCTTCAATTGTATCTCTATCTTGGATCTTTCGATGTCGCGACTGGATACTGCCATCTCTTTCATTTCAGCTGCCATCGCTTCTCCTGTGGCCTTCGTTGCTTCCGCCACCAAGTGGTGACCTGTGAGTGATCTTCTTCGAACGGCAATATTTCCTGGCCTCCGCAGTACTGTTTCTTGAGCATTATCGCTTGAACTAATTACATGTGGTGTAACTCCTGCAGGCAAAGAGGTTCTAAATTTACCTGTTTCAGTGCATGGCATTTGATGACGAACATTGTGCAATGTGGAGGCGCTGGGGAAGTGCAAAGGCGGGCTGGTTGGAGAAAACGCGCTGGTGCTGTCAGCCGTTGTCTTCTGGTCACTTGAACCAATGTCCATGGGGTCTTCTGTGTCTTCGTTAGTGCTCTTGTGCTCGTCAGTGCTTTTGTGCTCGTCAGTGTGCTGCAACGTACTAGAAGGTGCCTTATAATTTGCGTCATGAGCTGAAAGTAAGTCTCTAGAGTGGGGTGGATTCATGGTGGGTCGAAGCATGAACCACTCATGAATCCCATAAAAAATTTCTTCCACAAAAGACTTTGGCAAACCAAGCAACCTCCTATCAGATGGACTCATCATCCAATAGTTAGTAGCATTAGTTCCTGTTCTAGCAAAATAATGAGCTATTTTCTTATACTCCGGAATCAATTGGTTCCACTTGCTCTTGCAAGCTGCAGCATCACGCACACAAGGGCACAAACCGCAAGTCATTACAATGGCACTGATGCGTGTCCACTTGTTTGAATCAGGGTTCATCAAATCTCGGGCGTTTGCACAATCTTCTTCTTCAAGAAACATGAGATGTTTTGCAGCAATTAATGACATGACTTCAGCAGTTTGCCAATTTGGACCTCTGTCCTTACGCATGCGTTTGGCTCTGCTGGTATTACAATGTATGTCTGACCCAGTAGTTGCACGAGTGACCCCTACTGTAGGTACTGCTGAAGCCCCAACGGAGTGAATGGCAGCAACTCCTGCACCTGCTGCAGCTACCACTGGGACCCCAACAAAGTGAACGGGAGGAACTCCTGCAACTGGACAATCACGAGGTATGCTCTAATTAAAAAAACAGACTTGAATAACTTCTAAGTTTAGTACTAGTAAATTGATTTTTGTTTGCAGCTACACTTTATACCTTCTGAAATCTCAACAAGGGCAGACGACATAGCAGCTGAGGTGCTGAGAAGGCTTACGAGGAGGCTGCGAAGTTGTTCGACGTGCAGTATGAGAGGCTGCCATGAGAAGGTGAGCTGCAACAACAAATGAAATTGAAAAAAATATAACTTCAAATCCAAGTATTTACTAGATCGTCGGAGTGCTTCTGTGGGTTTTGCAGGTCAATTTCGAAAAGCAGGAATTTTGTGATGCATCGCAAAGGACAGGAACTCACCGTCAGCTAGCGATGTAGGACCTGATCTTCTAGCTGCGCGTCCAGCACGTTGCATGCGGGGATCCATGTCCAGATTCCGGTTAGTTCAACGTACTCTCAATTTTGGATTACCGCAGCACTGATTTTGAGAAAATATATCCTCAAGCAATAACTCACAATGTTCGTTGTATTACTTCTTGGTCATATAAACGTTCATTCACAAGAATGAACTACTGTGCCACTAAATCACTTGGCTTATTCTAAAATGTCCTTCTCCTCTCAACGTTGATTTAGAATAACTCATTGGTCTGCCACTAACTCACAATGTTGCATGTTATGCAGGGCATGCACACGAAACTCACAGGATTGAACTTCGCTTCAACACTGTAGATACACAGAAAACGTCAACTACAGTGTTCATGAAAAAACACAAATCACTCACACTGTCCATTATGAACTACAGTTTCCTTTAATTGGCATGAAGAACATGTTAGTGACGGTTGCATTAATCCTTGATCCACCTCAATACTCAACAACAGTACTTGACGAAAGAAGTGGCGGCGTTTTGCCTTAAAAGTGTGACTTCTAGGACCCCACTAAAGCTAGTGCTACTTAATCTGCCCCCACCCCCCTCCATTAAGTAAGACCGATAGTACAAGAGTAAAATCTACATTTCATGCACTTTCAGCACTTCGAGGTGCTTATTTTTTAAAGTTTAATCTCTATTCATTATTTTATTCATGCGTTTTCCACACTGCAAGTCACCGCTCTTTGCAATCGCCACATCTGCGCCACATTTGCAGCCATGTAGGATTGGCATTTCCCAATCTCCTCTGGTGTGAATGAGCTACCTTTTTTGCTGGTCCTAACGTCCACATGTTTGACTACTAGCGCCAAGTGTGGACGGACCTTGAACCTCATTCTACTAGAATGCTTCTCTGTCACTCATTAGTTCTTGGATTAACATGAAATTTTAGACACACAAACTAGACTAGTATGTGCAATTTTTCCTAAAAGAATTATTGAAAATGGACTCTGTATGAAGAAGAAACAAGCCGCCGAAGTTCACTATACTCCAAAATTGGCAGGATTTGGAACTTCAAATTGCTCCCAAACATTCAAAACAACTTGGATTGACATGAAAACTTTACCACAATAACTATACTTCAAGGGGAACAAAACCCAATTTTTATTTATTGAAAATGAGCAATGGATGAAGGAGATACAAGGCCCCAAAGTTACAACCCTAAAATACAATTTGGTGAACTCAAATTGAAGTTGTGAACTTCGATTGGCTTCCAAAAAATCAATAAACCTTGGATTAATCTAAAATTTTTACCACATAAACTAGAAGGGAGAATGCAACTTTTCCAATAAGTTTTATTGAATTTGGACCTTGGATGCAAAAGTTACAGCACTTTGAACTAGACTTGAAATTGGGTGAGGACACTTTCTGTCCTCTTTGTCACTTTGGGGTTAAACCTGTCTAAACACCATAGTAACACCAATGTGTGATATCAAGTGGACACTTGACCTGTATCATAAATTCGAAAATGAGACGTCTAATAATCCTAATGCAATTCTCAAACTTCCTAGAACCCCAAAAGCCTAATACAGATACCAGCAGATGCTGCAAATTCCATCTTCCAAACGTCGAAGACTCACTGCTCACATTAACTCACATTAACTTAAAATATTCGTAATCAATTACAAGCTGTCCTTTGGATGCACCTGTGCGTAATTTAGCAATTGCTACAAGTGTCCACTGCATCTAGGTTTAGGGTTTAGGCTTCAGCTCCCAGACGGAGGGAGTCCTTTCAGGCATCTTTTGTTGCTTCTGTTGCTTGCCACTTTTCCAATAGTGATTGCGTGAAATGGCGATGAAGTTGCGATTCAAGGTAGAAAAAATTGCAGGAGAATTAGGTTTAGGGTTTGTAAGTGAGGTGAGGGGTCTTCCACCACCCACCTTCACCTACTCTGGACCCTCGCACCAATCCCCTCGGGTCGCTACATTTGTATTTCACCAACCTTGCCCGAGTGATGAAAAAAACTGCACCTAATCACTGACAAAGCCATCCTACAAGTCATTACCACCATCAGGTATGTCGAATTTATAAGGGAGGTGGAATAGACGGCACTTTCCTTTCCCTTTCAGTGTGAATAGTGGACTTCTATTTGGAGTCGTCGTGAGCAGGTCGAAGATTATTGCTAGTTCTTTTTCTTGTTTTTGGAAAGCATACTCATTGGCATTTCGTCACACTGTTGGGATGATACTAGGTCACCTGAGTTTGAGTTTTTTGTTTCATTCCTGATTCAGATAACGGAATTATCGCAGGTTTCGTGTGGATTTACACAGACAGGCATTGAATGCTGTTGAAGGGACTGTTGAAGTGTCTGTCAAGTTCTGGTTGAAGGAACTGCGGTGGTCTGGTAGCCATTTATTCATGAGGAGTTGACCTTCGGAAACCATTTGGAATAAAATGGCATGGCAGCGGCGCTCTCGTCATTTGTTGAAGTATTCCCTTGGCAAGCTTTGTTTGCACTATTCTCATCATCTGTCAACAATTGGAATAACAATTTCTGCAGCTTAGAAGAAGGGTTGATGCGTTTTTGAAACATCAGCCGTGCTGAATTTTGGGACTCTGTCTCTTGTGGAATATTCTATTGCAACATGCAGATGAGGTTCCCAATGGTGCTGGTCGTCTTGCTGATCATTTGCCTGTCAAATTCATGCGCAGGTGTGTACTCATTTCCTCACTCGGCTCCTCTCAGACTAGGTTCAGATCCGTAATTTCAATTCAAGCCTTGCTATGAGATGAGATTTTACCATGAAATCTGATATTAGCTGTTTCTACTACGGTAGAGGATGCTAGTCATTTTAACTGGGAGTCAGATTTTCGGGAGTCGGATCACTGTAGACCTCTGTCTGGACAAATCACTTTAAGTGCAAGAGCATTATGAATGAATCAAGTGGGAGGTTTTAAATCACTATTGCCAAGACAGTGGACCACCCCATCTCCATTAAAAAAGAATTGGCCATAAGCCAGGTAGCAAAGTCTTATTTGTTTGCACCGAATGCATGAAGAGATGGGAACAGGTCCTAACGGTTTTAGTATCTTCTATCTCAAGATGTATCTGTCTAGTTTGATTTTGGTCCTCAAATGTTCAGATGTGTGCGGTGCAGCAAGAACGCCTGCACTTAATAAGGAAGCTTGGAACTTGTTTGAACTCTTTGCAGCCAAAGCAGGAAAACCAGCCCTGCAAGCGGTTTCATATTCCAAGGCAGCCATCGACCTTAACAAAGGTGTGCTATAGTGGATCAAACCCTTGTTAATCAGAAATGATGAGTAACAAATGGATTCCAAACTGTATAATCATCACATCTCAAGGTGACCGAAGTTAGGTTTAGGGTTTGACATTACATGCTCTGGTTATGCTCTGGTTCAGACATGTTGACTGGAGTTATCTTCTTCAGTTGTGGTGTACAATTCATGTTATCGATTGCACAGAGCTCAGCAAAAGAATTTCATGGTGATTGCAGATTGCGCTAACAATTACCCGAAGCTGAACTACAAGCCGGTGACCAATTTCTGCTCATCCAAAATACCTGCAACCAAAGCATGTTGCGCAGCATTTAACAAGTTTGCTTGCCAGTTCCGAAGCCAAGTCAACAACTTCAACACCATTTGTCCCATTATGTTCTTGTCTTACTTGAATTACGCAGGTGGCTACCAAGATGGCTACTTCGTAGGCCCTTGCATTGATGGCAAGAAAGGTTTGTGCGTGTAGTTGGAAAACCTTTAAAAGTGATACATGTTCTCAGTCTCAATGTCGATGTAAACTTGAGGTGATCGAACCCAGAAGAAGCTCAATCACTTCAGACATCAGCTACCGTAGTCTAGTTTAGTGATTCTTAGAGGCTCTTAACAGACTGCGTTGAATTTTATAGCAAAGTAAAGCTTGTACTTACGAAAATAATCTACATACTGTGCTGATTCTTCGTTCCATTTTTGAGAGGTCAGCATGCACACTGGGTCACTGAAGAGTAGAGTCCGTAACACATTGAACGAAGTTTCAGTGAGATGAAAAGAATCACGTACCTCCCTCTTCCTGTGTTGAATGAAGCTTGTTGAGGTGTGTGCTCAGATGCGCAAGTGGCCAGCAAATTGAAGTTGCTGGTCAATTCTACTTGCTGTAACACGTTATCACATCACATTTGTGTTACGAAAACTCATTTCCTGTATTATCATCCCATTAGCAACGCCTTCCCTTTCCATCATCACCTAGGGTTAGTCTGCAAAACCCGGAGGAGGCGCATTTCACCAAATTGCGATTATTTCAGTCCAATCGTGGGGTTTTGCACGGCACTTCTAGCTGATTTGCAGCAGGAGGCCAGAAGCTACACGCAGAGACCGGAATTGTCGGATTCGGAGGACTATCGGCGGAGCTTTGGCGGAGTTAAGGTAGCGTTTTCGGACCGGGTCCAAATCACCAAAACAAAGCCAATTCTTTCCGGCAACCAGCCGGCGAGGAAGCGGAAGGCAGAATTAATCGTGGCGCAGCAGCACAAACAAGGCGCTTGAGGAGATCGCTCACCTCGGCAAGCATTCTTCAGGGTTCTTCAGACTAGGGTTAGGGTAAGGGTTCTTCATCACCTAGGGTTAGTCCGCAAAACCAGGAGGAGGCGCACTTCACCAAATTGATTTTTTTTTCAATCCGATTGTGGGGGTTTGCACGACGCTTCTAGCTTATTCGTAACAGGAAGCTAGCTACACGCAGAGATTGGAATTGTCGGATTCGGTGGGGTATCGACGCATTCTTCACGTTTTTTCAGACTAGGGTTAGGTTAGGGTTCCTAGGACGTCGATCGCCTAGTTTTCGATCAAGAGTGGATTTTACAAGCTGGGATTGCCATCAATACTTCAGCAGGCTCTGAAGGTCGTTATAGCATGCAAAGTTTTTGGGTATTAAAACATTAGGCTTGTATCTAAATTTAGGATGCAGCCGCCGTTCAACGCACTGGAGGACACTGGAGGAAACCCTGAGAAGTATTTCCCATGGAGAATACAATGGAGGATGCATAGATTTTAAATCTCCCCAACAATTTTAGGGCATGTTGGTATGCTTTGACTAGTGCAATGCAAGTCAATAGGTGGTCACAAGGAGGCGATTCATCTTCTACAGTAGGATTGACGAATTTCATTGTTTGGTTCAAAATCGTGTCCAAAAATTAGACATCTGGACGTAGCGGATGTTGCGAAACCTTAGCGTCCGGTGGATGGGCGGGAGGACGAACGGGCAGATGGCTAGGTAGACTAGTGGATGGCTAGGTGGACAGCGTTGATGAATTTCAACGTTTGGCTCAAAATTGGACATCCGGACATAGTGGATCTCAACATCCGGCATCCGGCCTAGTGATGTTTGGACGGGCTCGGCAAACAATAAAGTCCATTTATCACGAGACATTCAGGGACCTTGTATCCATGGACACTAGATGTTTGGACAACCCTGCTCTACATGAGAATCTTTTATCAAACCTTAATTTTTCGGCATTGGTGGATATAGGACCTTCAAACCCTAATTTTAAGAAGATGGTGGAAGGAGGGCTTCAGAAATCAAACTTCCCGGTTATTGATAAAGAGTAGAAACTGGAGTTCAATCTTCATCTTGAACAATTGGAGAGAATTCAAATCTCCAAAGATGAGTCTCTTCAAGTTGGGTGTGTTGAATCGGACACCCAAGAAGTGACATTTGAAAGAAATTATGAGGGCCTGAACGACGACTAATATTATTGTATGGTAAGGCCAATCATAGGAAACCCTGGCCACTATTGTTGGTTGAAAAGGCCAATGAATCCTTTAACAAAGGCCGAATGTGCAGATTATGTCACAAATACTGTCAAGCACATCCTCAAGTTCTTGTAGATGGAATAACGTTCTTCTTCGACTTCAATTTTTACCTCTATTTGATTTTGGTTGAAATTTTATAATTAATTTAAGTTTTTTATATTTTATTTGTGTATTAGGAATTTAAAATTAGAAAAATAAACATAGTTTACTTTCTAGTTTGAATCTTAGAGGGTTTTTTGACCTTGAAAGATGAATAGGAATTTACTTTTGAGATTTTTCTTGGACGAATGGATGTTGGAGGCCCATGTAATATATGCATGGGCTGATTCCACCTACCTTAGGGGTCTAGAGGCTTGGGTAGGCATCTTCTTTCTCCCTTCTAATTAGGGTTTGTGTGTAATGTGGATATGAGATGTATGTGCTGAGTTTTAGAAGGCCGAGAGTTCAAGCGGTCACAATTTTTGATGTACAAGCTATATTGAAATGAAAATTTAAGGATTTAATCCTCTTCTCATTGCCATTTCAAAAAGACCTTTTTTGTGTGATTTAAATTTATAAGCAAAAAATTACAAACGTGTGAGTGGAAGAGAGTCTATTTTTACCCGAGAAAGAGGAGCAGAGATTCGAGTGGCCACCGAAGTTTGTAGTTTTTGCTCGTATCTTTGAAATTTTAGAGAGTTAGATTTAATTTTCTTAGGTTTTTAAAAATTTCTCATTCAAAGTAATTGAAGCTATGTAAAGAAAGATATGGATTTCCGAGTAGTAGAGGGTCTACTGTCTTTGTTGTTTAAAACTTGAATATTTGTAAAGCTATAGATTATGTTTGAATAATCACTTGCAAGTGAATTTTTTAGTGAAGATAGAAGAATTTGTGAGCTTTCTGAAAAGCTACTATACTTTTAGTTTGATAAAAAAATTGAAGAAGTTATAGGTAGTGAAGCTAAAGAAGGTCTACTGCCTTCTTATTTCGGGAAGAATATAGATAAGATGAATGTATATTTGTGTTTTCTTTGAAGATTTGAAGACTTGAAGAGAAAAAAAATGAAGACTTGTCTATTGTGGCTTGTGGCTTGTGACTTGTTATTCCTAACCGGTTTTAAAGGCTTGTTGTCTTTCTATTGTTATTCCTAGCCAATTTTGGAGGCTTGTTGTTTTTATTTTTGCACTATAAACATTGTTGCGGGTTATGTAGATATCCAATAATAGCTCTATTTTGTGTTTGTGGCGACGAAGTGGGTTTGATCACTCACATAGTCGTTCTTTTATGTCGTTCCTACTAGTGAGGCACGATTGTTGATCACCGTAGGTTTGAAGTTTAGGAGCCAATCTTTCAAACGGTTCAACTCATGGTCTGGCCTTCCCGTTTTATCCGTCTGAAGCTTGTGGTTTTTTATCTCTTACCTTGACCTTTGAACCCATATTAAACCATTACAAGATATTAGATATGCCAATGGAAAATTATTTGAAGATTAGAAAACTAGAAAATTCAACTCAACCTCCAAGCAAATAATTTCCAATTGTAACTAGATACTTTGTGTATTCTCAAAGCGTCCTCTTCTCTACCCGACAACGGAAAAGTAAACAACGACCTATAGATAAAAAAAAAACTGATACAACTCCGAGTGTCATCAAGAAGGACAACAACAACAAATCCAAAGGGCACGCAGCGAAGAACAAACAATGGAACTCGACACAGAAACGCTACACTTACACCAGCAAAAGGTTCTAGAGGTAGATGCCGATAAAGACATGCAAATGCAAGATCAAACCAATTCTAGATCCTACAGAAGAATGTCTCCAAAGGAAGAGGAGTCGCATGCCAGTAGACAAATCTCGCAAGACAAGCAATACGCGCCTCTTTCTTCTCTCAAAGGCACCCGAGAGTCGAGGCAAAACACTCCCATGACCCCCAACAGGTTCTCTCACAAGAACAGGGGGAAATACCTATTCCACCTTCGTTCAATTTTAGTCAACCACGAGCAGAAGGCGATGCGACTTCTCCAACACAGTTAGTGACCCTATCGAATCCGTTTCACGCACAGCTGGATTGGCAAGAAAAAGACTTCCCCCTATTGGGAACCACATTCACGATGGCGAAGGAGCAACAACTCACGGTGCGTACGCTAAAAAGTCAGCTCACTCTACTAGGGAAGAGCCGCAGGGAATTTCTTTCAGAGAACCCACTAGAGGGCAAGTTCTAGAATAAGAGAAAAGAGCGTCCATCCTCTCATATTTCTAAGCTTTGTTGGAAGGCATGGCCGAAAGGCAAATTGTAAAGCGTCTTTAACACTCCCTCATCCAATCCACCTCCAACGAACAAAAAATGCTTCTTTATTTGGCCAATTTTATATAAGCAAAATCAAGACAAAAGGGTTGCCCTCCTTGACACATCTAGCAGACAAAGACCATGCATTCCAGCCCCACTCAGAGTGGAGTTTGGAGAAGGAGACTGTGCATAGTCTCAATTAAAGATATTATTTTCCCAGCGATTAAGGAGTTTGTTAGGGAGAAGGTTAAGAAACATCCAAAGTTGACCAAATGGGAGTCTATTTAGTGGCTCTTCAAATGGAACAAACAGAGTGAAGCACAGAACTAATCATTCTCGCAATCATCAAGGTAGCATGCAAAGCTCGATATTTAAAGAGTGTCACACACACTTGGAAAGACACAACAACGCTCATTGACATGGATCCTTGCAAAAGTCGTTCCAATGCAAAAGCACTACTACAGACTTGAATTGGCGTGTAGACATCTCAAAAATTCTCAGAGGAGTAGCAATCCAGGTAGCAAGGTTTGCCCCAGCCTAAACAAAAATGTATGTTAACGGCACTCGAGGCGATACCAATATTTTAAGATATTGCTTCAGACTCATCCACATGCTCACAAAGTGATGGCCTTCCATCAACAACAGTTTAATGGATTTGGGCTTCTCGATGGCGACCCTCAATATACATGGTATAGAGGTCGGCACCAAGGACTTTCAAAAACATGTACACATACAACGGTTGTTTGAGCGCATACTAGAGTAGCCCAAGTTGATCATGCTCCAAAAACATTGGTTGTCTGATGAGTGCTGCAAAAATAGAAGTTGTAGCATGTCGTTTGCAAACGGTTTCAGAGCGTGGAATCCTGCAATCTAGCACGCAAGAGCCACGGCGTGTTGCATGTAAGAACCGCAATCTTGGTGTCAAAACAACTTGTAGGAAAGGTGACGCATTCAGCCAACTTTATGGACGGCCGAGTGCACACACTATAAGAAACCCGTGTTTTTTATGACGTCTAAAATTTGGACGTCAAATTTTTTGGACACCAAAAATAACATTAGGATGCTAGTTTTGATGTCAAAAATAGCAACCTAATGTTATGTTTGATGTCCAAAAAATTTGACGTTCAAATTTTAGACGTCATAAAAAACACAGATTTTTTATAATGAAATCATCTTCTTCCAATTGGACTTGGTAGCAATTCTCACCATATTCAATATATATGCTCCTACGTCCTCGGCGGAGCGTATGGTCTTGTGGCATAAAATTGTTGACAACAATGTCCCTAAAGATGGCTATATTTTAGCCATGGATTTCAACATGGTAGAATCTGTTGAAGACAGGCTTGGTAGTGCCTAGAAATCCACAACAACAAACCACAAGTAGCAGGCATCTTGGGAGCGTCTCCTTCACCATTATGGTCTGGAGGATATTAAGGCCTCACATTTCATCAAAAACATGAACAATCTAAAATTGTCTTGGAATAATAATCGCATGGAAAAGGCACATCATGGAGCACGCACTGACAAGATATACACTTTGAGAGCATTATGTGCTCAAGGTAGAATCTTCACCACTCACTAGCTTACAAACCTCTTAGACCATGTCCAATACAATTTATTTTGTTCTTGTGCATCAAGCTACCTGACAGGAAGGACAACTTCTAGGTGGAGATGTTACGAAAGTAGTCCTCACAAGAAAGACTAACTCAGACATGGAATCAAGCAACCCCCTTCCCTCGAAAGACAAATCTTGGCTAGATTGGGTGTACTCAACGTAGGAGCATACGAGAATAGAAGCAATCAAAATTTAAAAAAAAGACAGAATACAACAATATTGCAAGGAAAGCAAGGCACTTCGTGAAATCAAGGAGGCCGAATTGGTTCTTCAAGAAACTCCTTGGGACATAATGGTAGCGCGTAAGCTCAACAGTGCAAAGTCCAAACTTCATGAACTTACACTCGCAATGTTAGATATGCAATACCATTATGTATTAGCCAAATGGTTGAAAAGTGGAGATTGGTGCACCAAAAGAGGTTTTTTAACGTCTTCAAAGACGCTCACAAGCACACAACCATCTTCCAACTGAAAGTGGATGAATAGCTACTCATAGAGCAACAAGACAAAGACAAAACAATCATAGAATTTTACAAAAAAACTTTACACGAAGGCCTTCGAGACATCGGATGTGCAGCACGCGCGGCGTCAGGTGCTCACCAATGTACCCCAAGACATCGGATGTGTAGTTTCAATCAAGATCTTTTGAAGATTATTGCACTACAATAGGGATTGACTTGAGTCACTTGACCTATTCAGTTCCATACAAACATGGTCAAAATGAAGTAGCTAGTCTTTTATCAAACGGATCCAGCTTATTATGACACCATTGTTGCTTTATGCAAATTTGTTTGCATCTATGTGGGGACATGCAGTTCTACATGTTGCAACTCTAATTCGACTCCGTCCTTCATCTCTAGAAATTGCTTCATCACAAGAGCTTCTTTCAAGACGTGTTCCAAATATATCTCATTTACAAATATTTGGTTGCCGTGTATGAGTTCTAATTTCAGAACCTCAACATCATACTATTGGAGCTCATCGACAAGATGGCATATATGTTGAATTTGAATCTCCAAGCATTATTTGTTACATCAACCCATCAACTGGTACGCTGCTTCGTGCCCGTTTCACCAATTGTTAATTCAAAGAAGACATATTTCCATCTTTAAAAGAAGAAGCATCTACTCATGAACATTCTAAGGGCCTCTTGTTCAAGGCACTCGAGACATTTATAATGAATCCTGATCCTAGAACATCTTTGGCTAAAAATGAAGTTGCCAAATTTTGCACTTACAAAAGATTGCAGATCAAACACCTAATGGATTCAATGATGCACCAAGGATTACTAAAAATCCCATTGAATAAAGCTTAGAATATCACTGCTTGAATTTCATTGACAGAAATCATTACAACTCCAACTTCGCAACCATTGAGCAAACGAACATGTGGACCAGATAAACAACCACGAAAGTGCAAGACAATGGCTAATAATACTATTTCTCCTATGTCTACAATAGTCACTATTAATTTTTTAGGACCACTCACATCTAATTCTCCAACTATTTCCAATATTACTATAGCTCCTCAGGAAGGAACTATTGTTTGCCAGCAACACAAGTCTAATTTGAACACAGAATTATCTGTGATGTACTGCAGTACGGGTGATATTTGGAATAGAGTAACAATTGATATCAATGAATCATTCATTTGTATGATTGTAGAAAATCTTTCTTGCGAAAAAAATGATCCTAAATCAAATACTATTGAGGAAGCGATGCGTCGCTCTGATTGGCTTAAGTGAAAAGCTGCTATCAAAGAGGAGTATACTTCTTTACGTAAGAGACAAGTCTTCGAACCTATTCTCAATAATCTTATTTCTCGACCTTTTGAATGCAAGTTGATATTTGTAAGCAAAAGCAATGACAAAGGTCAGATTATCTATTATAAAGTCCGTTTGGTTGCTTAAGGTTTCACACAAAAGTTTAGCATTGATTATGACTCTACGTATTCACCAATTATGGATTCTATTACTTTTTGATATCTTTTTGGAATGGCAGTATATATCATTCTTGAGATGCATCTTATAGATGTAGGCACTGCTTACTTATATAGAACTTTGAATGCTCATATTTATATGAAAATTTCACCTGGTTTCGAAACCACTATTCTAATTGCACATATTTTGGGTAAACATCATGGTATTAAATTACAACGTGCATTATATGGTCTTAAACAATCTGGACTCATGTAATATCAACAACTACTTAACTATCTTATTCATCATGGCTTTATAAATGATTCGTTATTCCTATGTCTCTTTATCAAACGAGACAAAGACAGATTTGTGATCATTGTGGTATATGTTGATGATCTGAACCTTGTGGGCACCAAATATGCATGTATTGCAGCCATTCAACTTCATATTCGGGAGTTTGAGATGAAATTACTTGGCAAAATTACTTTTTGCATCGGCCTATAAGTTCTTCACATGAAAGACGGTAGCATTTTTCTTTCACAAATGGCTTATATCAACCGAATCTTAAAAAGATTCAATATGATAGATGCCTATCCACTATCTACACCTATGGTTAGTCGTAGTAACAAAGATGATGATTCTTATTGTCTTTGTGAGGAGGAGGAGGAACCATTGAGTGAACAATATTCATACGTCATTGCGGTTGAAGCACTTTTATATTTGGCAGCATCTACAAGGCCTAATATTGCGTTTGCAATTAGTGTCCTTGCAAGGCATAGTGCTCGTCCAGTCGTTCTACAATACAACATTGGAATGGTATTAAACACATTTTTCATTTTTTGAAAGGAACTGAAGATTTGGGATTACATTATACTAGATCAATAAATCCCAAATTGGTTGGATATGCTGATTTTAGTTATAGATCTAACCCTGCAATATCCAAGTTTCAAATGGGCTATATTTTCTTATGACATGAAGCTAATTTTTTTTTTAATCGGTAAAGCAAACAATAACTGCAACATCATCCAATCATGCAAAAATTATTGCTTTACATGAAGCATCTCGTAAATGCATTTGGTTGAGATCTATTGATAAATTTATTCGAACAAACTATGGATTACCACATAATGATTCTCCAACTGTCTTATATGAAGACAATAGTGCTTGTGTTTCACAAATGTAAGTGGGTTTTGTTAAGGGTGATAGGACTAAACATATTGATCCAAAATATTTTAGTTATCCCCATGACTTGATTACAAATCAAATACTTGAAGTCAAGAAAATTATATCAACAAATAATCTTGCCGATCTCTTTATCAAGGCTCTACCATCATGTATCTATTGTTGACTTATTCATGGCACTGGAATGCGACGACTTAATGTTTTGAAGCAAGAGATTCAATAAATTTTCATTATGAAAATTGTATAAACCTTTGATATCCTTCCATGGATTTTTCCCACTGGGTTTTTCTATGAGAATGGATTGATAAAGGTGTTGTACTCTTTTTCTTTCATTTGTGATTTTTTCCTTGATTTTAGTCAAGGTTTTTCCAGATAAAGTTTTAATGAGGCAACAACTGTATATCTAATAAGATTACAAAATTATTTTACTTTATATAAAATTTTATGTCAAGCGAGGAGGAGTGTTAAGATTATATTATTATCTTAATACGCTCTCATCCTAGCCGAATAGTCAACTAGTGATTAGATAGTAATCCTTCTGACAAATGGGAGAAGAGTACTATTCATCTTCTCCCTCCTTTGTTTATGTATGTACACCTTCTTCCTAATGATGATGATTCATTCTTGTGTACTTGAGTTGTAGACTACCTTTTGTGTTTGGTTTAGATTTAGTTCTTAACATTCAACATCAGAGTATTTTGTTTTTTCGGAACAATAGAGGCTTGATGCCCTGCCCTCACTACATAGGTGCATTTATGGAGGAATTATTAGGAGTGATAAATTGGGAAGAAAAAAAAGATTAAAACTTCCTCATCATATCCTTCAGCTTGGAGATGACATGTAGCAAAATGTAGCTAATGCAACTTGCATGGAGCAATGTTGCATCTGCTATAAGGTAGGAGGTCCATAAAACGCTCGGGCTCTAAAAGTATCCACTTCCTGAAATGTACACTATTTGTATATTTTGCTTCCTCATTGCACCAACAATGTACAAATAGTATACATTTCAAGAGGTGGATGCTTTTGATAACCATTGCATTTCAACTTCCAAAAATTAATAACTAATTCCACGAAGCTCCAAAAAATACGAAACGACTTGGGTTAGATTGCCAATTTCATTTTTCTTTCAAGGAAAATCTCTTGAAAAACATTTCAAAAAGTCCAACCTTGCCAAATTAATTTCCATCTCTTAAATAGGTGTTTTATGGACCTCCTACCTTAGACAACTTGACTTGTTACACAACTACAAAATACAAGATAAGTGTTCACATAATTATATCTCCACGCAGTCCTCCCTTATAACATTCATAATGTTATTCTAAAAACTTCAAAAATGAGTTTGCACACATGACATTTAGACTCTCACAAATTTATCTTATGATTACACTAAGGTACTTATAACTAAAATTGACAAATAAACATCAAAATTTGTTTCCAATTATAAAATTATCTTCATTTTTGTAAGTTCTTGATTGTTAAAAGAAGATTCCACATTTTCTTAGGGTGTATTTTTGGAACACCATTTGGATAAATTATAAATTTTCAAAGTGTTAATTATAAGTGTAACCCAAATTGTCTCAAAGATTAGATGTTTCGGGAAAGAATCTCCGAGATCCATTATGTGACAACATTGTTTTTACAATTGGTCATCTTCTTATAATTGCCCAAAAGAGGGGTTTTATTTGAGGTGTTCTTTACGCTTACTGGCAATGGAGGAAAGGCTCATAAAGGACCAAACACTGTTTTTTGACAACATAGCGTTTTTGGGCAGCTCACCACGAATGGAATTTTTATTTTTTTTCTTTGAAATTTTCACACAAGATGTGCCCGAGGAGTAGCTTTAGGGCCCAACAATTTTCATAACTTTTGACCACATGGTTAAAAAGTTATGGTATGATATGTAGTTTTCATTGTTCGGCGGGCAGCCCGGGCAGCACAAAAAACTTCTTTAAAAATCATTTTCTAGAGAAATAAAAATTTGAAATTGGTTCTCCAGATATATGTGCACAAGGAAAGCTTTGAATCATTCCATTTTGATTTATGAGATGAAAGTTATGAGGAATTTTAGTTGTGGGTAGTTTGCGGGTAGTTATAGAATCTCTACTCTAAAATAAACTTTGAAGTCCTTTATTTAACTCAATTTTCAATATTTTTGGAAAAAAATATAAACACAAGGTGTAGATTTTTTATTACAACATTACAATTGTTTGGATTGGCATTTTTCAATTCCATAATTAAATTTTTAACAATTTAGTGTTTTGAATCATTTTCTGCTTCTTTCTACTTACTATTTTTTTCCTATATGTTGTACAATTTCAAATGATCTGAAATTTTTCAAGCATGTAGCTAACTTGCTTTGAAGAATGAACCCAAAGAGTTACCACCATTTTGGACATTTTTTCATACAAATGTGACCATGTGAAGTGCAGCTGCCCGGTTTTTCGCAGGGACAAAAAAAGGGGTTTTGTCTCTTCAAATGCTAATATCTTGCAATCTACACGGTGGAAATTTCTGAAATTTTTTCCACATCTTCTGAAACTAGTTTAATACAAGATCCTACGGTTACATGTGTCCAAAGATGTTTTTTTTTCCAAAATTTGGTACTTGTACTAGAAATGGCAGTTTGGGAGCATTTTTTGTGAAAACATAGTCAAAAACCTTTAGGGGTTAATTGGAACATTTCTTTGCCACTTGGATCACATGTGGGTCAAGTTTCATGGATAATTTACATGGTGTTCCACCAGTGTATTGCCACATTTGGATGAATGTATGTCAAATGTGGATGAATAAATGTCATTTTATCCATCCATAGCAAACTGTCGGATGTCAAATTTTTCACCACTCCAGTCAAAAAACTCAAGTTCCCACTCACTCACTAAGTTAAGTTACCTTCCCGACTTGGAAATCAAATCCCTGCCTCTACCTCCATTCCATCTGTGCTTGTGTGCCACTTGGTGCGTTTTTGAACACTTTCTATGACACATCATATTGTTGTTATCATTGTCCTATCATAACATTCATTAGCCTTCAGAGAGTCTGCCTTTTCCTCTGTGGAGTCCTCATCCACAGAAGTCATCCTCTCAGCGTTAATGCAAGCTTCGGTACCGGGATAGTGACAGTAAATTATGATATTCTCCACTGTCTTTTGTTAATTTTAGGACCAAACACACAAATCAAGTTTGCCAAAAACACTAAAAATCCAATGAGTAATACTCTAATGTAATCTTACCATTTGCCATCAATAACTCATTTTGAGATTTCTAGTGAGAAGACACTCTTTATATACACATGGGTTGGTAGGAGGTAGAACGAATCATGTGGGATAAACAAGTTAGAATTTGTTGTTTGTGAAGCACTCATAGTTAAGTCAAAAACAAATAATTTTGTTAAAAGTGAAATTTCAGACCTCATTTAGGCATAGTAGAATGATTCTTCTCAAAAAACTTTGAACTAAAAGAAGTTGGTAAGTGAAGATAAGTTTCACCTCCAAAAATCCGTTTGAAATTTTGAATATCCAATCAAAAGTTATGGACAAATTTGAGAGAGGGATTGGAATGGACAATTTCTTTAACATTTTTCCAACCCCTCTCTCAAATTTGTCCATAACTTTTGATTGGATATTCAAAATTCCAAACGGATTTTTGGAGGTGAAACTTATCTTCACTTACCAACTTCTTTTAGTTCAAAGTTTTTTGAGAAGAATCATTCTACTATGCCTAAATGAGGTCTGAAATTTCACTTTTAACAAAATTATTTCGGTTTTTGACTTAACTATAAGTGCTTCACAAACAACAAATTCTAACTTGTTTATCCCACATGGGCTGTTCTACCTCCTACCACTCCAAGTGTGTATATATAGCTTTCTTTACCATTAGAAACTCAAAATAGTATTAGTTTTATATAAATGCTAGCCCAAAGTTAGAAAACTAATGAATCATGTTTTTGACTTGCATTCATACAAAACCAATAATGTTTTAAGTTTTCAAAACATACAATGTACAGGTGTAGAATGCTGATTATTGTGTGTTTGATTTAATGGGTGTCTGGGCATTGGTGTTGTTTTAATTTTTAATGTATGTTGTACAGTTGCAGCCAACTGACTTACCCTCTGACAAATTTCGACGCATGTCCCCATAGCTACTGATGGTGTGGAATATTCCACACCCTTCTGTCAGGGGGAAGGCAGCCCTTCCCTCTGCTACTGAATGTTATGATGAAGTGTTGTATTATCTGTTAAGAAATTTGCAAGATCTGTTGACTCAGGAGGAGGCTGCAAAACGCTGGAGCTCGGTTCAGTCCAGTTCAATTAGGTGAACAAATCTCCGCTTGGCAGCCTTAATGCTGCTGCCGCTGCTACCAATATAATATCCTGGGGTCAGGACAGTGTCCCCCATGCAGTGCAGTGCAGCACAGTGCGTCACCAGCCAAGTCCAGTTCAAACCTCGCAGACCGACAAGCAAAAAGCAAACCCTAGTAAAAGAGCAGCAAGTCTATTTCTCTGATGAGTACCATCTCTGAGGGCATCTGGTTCAGTTCTACAAAAAGGTCCGTCAGGACTCCGAAAGGTAACACGCCCCCTAATCCCAAAAGCACCATGGGAGGTAAACCAGCCTATGATAGATAGAATGATTGGTTTGCCCTCTTGGCATTGTTTTAAATTTTTCAAATTTTGTTTTCCGTGGAAAGGTGAACGGGGAGAGCATTTGGAATTTTATTTTTTTGACAAAGTGTGTATTTGTTATGAATTGTTGAAGTATGTTGTCCAATTGGCTCCAAACAGTCTTGGGACTAAGGTAGTCTGCTCGAAAAGCGAGCGGCCTCTTCAAATCGATCCTATATTTAAGTTTGAAATGGACATTAGGTGATCCTTAAATGATCCTCTCAAGCCATTGAGAGAATCGAGAGAAAAGCATTATTTATTGCAAGACCCAATCATTGATCTTCATTTACTCAAATCACTTTAGAAGTTGCAAATGGTTGGATTTTGGAGGACCTAGGGTCACAAATAGGTGCCTACAACAAAAAAAAATTTAATTCATAAGTAATTCAAAAATGATTCAAAAAATATGAAACCACTTGTGTTATGTTCTGCATCCATTTTTCTTTCTCTGAAAAATGATCCAAAAATATTTCTATTCCTGGAAACTTGTGAAAAAGGCAGATCAGCCCTTAAATGGTCGCTTTTAGGCCATACTACCTTACCTCAAAGCCGACAACAAGTGTGTCTGTAATGGTCATATTATGGTCAACTAAAGTAGTGGCAATGTTTCCTCAATAAATAAAAAAGTCAATTCCTCTGATGAATTTACACTAAAAAAAGGAGAAGCTCCTACACTAGTCACTAATTACTCCATCACCATTATTACAAAATATTAATTGCGGACACTAATTCAACCTAATGTAGCCCAAATTTTGTTTATAGAAAAAAGTTTGTCATGGGTTGATGCAAGATTGTATTGTGGTTGGTTTCCCTATCAAAGGTTGGTTTTATTTACATCCTATAAATCAATATCAAATGATTTCAAAACCTTTGGCAGAAACAAATGGATAGTCTAAAAGTGGATAGTACTCAATTTATATCTTAGATCAACACTACGTTAACCCCTAAAAGATCAGCCTGTTGAATTTGGCAACACATCAATTTTGGGCAAATATGTGTGATTGGAGATTTCTATGTTTTGGGCCCAAAACTTTCATGTTGCAATTTATAGAGTGAAAAATAAAAAGGTCAAAATTTTGAGGTCAAAGTTCAATCAATAAGATTTTAAACAATAAAAATCCAAAACTCATGGAACTTGTAATATGTGATTATAGTCAAGGTGTACATTCTTCTTATAAAGAGAAATAAAATATTTTGGCTTTCCACAAAAAAAAAAAAAAATTTACATAAAAATTTCATTCAAATAATAATAGGTCTAAATATAGTCCATTCTAAGTGAAATTGCACATAAGGGTAGAATCCCCTTTGTAAAATAACATGTCTAAATTTCACTTCATAATTCCAATTTTTCAATTTATAAGAACAATTTATATACTGGCCAACTACTTTTGGGAGTCAATGCAGCTTGGAGCTCTAAACCTTTTTCTTTATGAGTGCTTTTATCCATCACTAATAAAAATGCAACCCAAGAGCACCAAACTCTTCCAATGTAACATGATGCTTTAGAATTGTATTTCTATTGCTACAGCAATGAGATCCATCAAAAACATCTTCATAAGATGTAGTTATCTTTTGGATGTATGTATAGACTCAAATGTTGAATAGATGACTTTCATCAATGCTTTTCATATTTAATTTATATTTTTCAAATTTCATCCATATCTATAGGTGTCGATCATAATTCATCACTTTCGTGAAGATTGTTTTGTTCCTTATCCAAGTAAATCATGTCTATTATATTTTTTGGCAACACAAGAATTATAGGCAGGTCACTAAGAACAAGTTTTTTTGTTTTTTGTTTTTAAAATTTTTACATGTGTGGTTGAGAAGTAACTTTTAAGGCATAGCAATTCTCATAACTTTTGGAATAATTTAGTATTTTAAATGATACTCTACTTTTTTTTGCTTCATATTTTTTGCAAGCGTGAGTATGAAATTTTTTTGTTGAAATTTTTTTAATATGTATTCCCAATTTGTTTCTTCAACATATTTTGGAGGGTATCAACTCATAGGATCTACAAGTTTTTGTGTAAAAAGTTTGAATGATGAAATTTTAACTATTGGGGAAGAATTGAAAATAAATCTCTTTGAAATCCAAGCAACATGATTTCTTATTCTGGAATTTTAATAGTGTGTACCTTAACAAGTTAACTAAAGAATCCTACTGTTGGATTTGTTCATGAAAAAATATAGATGAAGATTTTAGCCTTGCTATGGGTTTGAGTACTATGAAGTAGTTTTGGATCTCATAGTATTGAATTCATTGAGGGGTCATTGTCATGATTTCTGCTAAAAAATTTGTCACACTTTCACCCCAAAGAAGTATCATCCAATTATTTCTTCCAACACTCACAATTGAAACCAAGAGCTTGACAAGTGAGCTTTCTCCCTCAACATGAACAGAACGATTCATTGCAATTTGTACACTAAATAGGGATATTAAGGGGATAAAACAATTAAACGTACTTATTGTGGAAAACTGTAGATGTTTGAAACATGATGTACAGCCCCCGAACACTTCATTATCCATTGACGTACAACAAAGGTAGATATTTATATAGTGTGTAATGTCGATTAACCCCTAAATGTATTTGACTATGTTTCCACCCAAAACGCTCTAAAACTGCCATTTCTAGTACAAGACCCAAATTTTTGAAATAAATCAATTTTGGACACAAGTAATCGTAGGATTTTGTAGTAAAATGGTTTGAAAAGATGTGGAAAAAATTTCAGAATTTTCTACCGTGTAGATTGCAAGATATTAGTGTTTAAAATGACAAAAGTCCTTTTTTTGACCCTGCAAAAAAACGGCAGCTGCACTTCAAAAGGTCATATTTATGTTAAAAAATGTTCGAAATGGTGGTTACTCTTTGGACTCATTCTGCAAGTCAAGTTGGCTACATGCTTGATAAATTTCAGATCATTTGGAGTTGTAGATGATATAGGAAAAAAATAATAAGCAAAAAGAAGTATAAAATGATTCAAAATACCAAATTGTTAATAATTTATTTATGGAATTGAAAAATTACAATCCTAATGGTTGGAATATTGTGATAAACAATCTACACCCATTTCTTAAAAAAAAATTCAAAAATATTGAAAATTGAGTTAAATAAAGGACTTCAAAGTTGATTTTTTAGTAGGGAATCCATAACTCTTCACAAACTACCCACAAACTAAAACTCCCATAACTTTCATCTCATTAACCCAAATGGAATGATTAAAAGCTTTCCATGTATATACAGATCTAGAGAACCGATTTCAAATTTTAATTTTAAAAAAAAGTGATTTTCAAGAAGTTTTTTTTGTTGCCCATGCTGCCTACCGAACAATGAAAACAACATATCATACCATAACTTTTTAATTGTGTAGTCAAAAGCTACGGAAATTGTTGGGCCTTAAAGCTACTCGGGAAAATGTTGTGTGAAAATTTAAAATTAAAAAAATAAAAACTCCATTCATAGTGAGCTGCCCAAAATTGCTATATTGCCAAAAAAACGCAATTTGGACGTTTAGGGGTTAATTAAGGTGGGTACACCCATTATGGCGTAGTGCCTTAAAGCGCATTCTAGATTAAGCCCTTAAATGGTGTAGTTATCTATTAAAAATTGTCAGTGAGTGAATATGGTAGTTCATCAAAGAACCATTGGCCATTTTGGGTATTGGTGACATGCTTGTAAGCTCACATCACATGTTAATTTGTTTCTCTGACAAGGTAATCATTATTTTCTCTTCTTTGAAACACATGGACAATTCCCATTGATTACTGACAAGCTTTTCTACTGCTTGTTGATTACTAGTTTGGTGGATTTTTTCATTGTTTTAAACACAATTGCAACTCCATTTCTTTTCATTCCAACACCTTGGGAGGGGAACTTTGTGCACGTGACTGCTGATTTTCAGTGCAGCCTATGAGCGCTTTTGAATACTCTACTTCCAAAACTTTGTATCCCTATTGTGGTCTCATATTTGTCAAAATCTGAATTTTTTTTGTGCATTTCTTCCTTTTCTATACATCTCTTAACAATCTTGTATTTACTATTGTCTACTTAGCCTTCAAATTACTCATAGCCCAATTTGTGGCGCTTTTGGATGTACCTACCTTAGAATGGGTCCCCTTAAACCCCCTATTCAGTGTAGTTGCTAGTAATAAATCCATAAAAAAATAAAACTGTTCCACATGCCTGGTCCATGTTGTTTTTCTTCTGCATGCTGATGTCATTTCCAATGTGGACCAGCCTAGTCACCCCCTGACATCCCCCAAACATGAGTCCAGAAGCAGACGACCATCAGACATGGAACACCCAGCCAGGTCAGTTTGATTATATTTTGTTGAAGCTACTCTATATATTCTTCTTCCCTCCAGGTGAGCAGAGCAGAGCAGAAGATAACCAGCCATGATCCCCATCTGCCACTCCCTCCAGGTGCAACACCCCTTCAGTGTTGCAGTGCCAGCGGCTTTCAGGAAAAAAGTACCGGTCACACGGATGAGACTCCTGCCGCTGAATACCTGATGCAGATGCTGATTAAAAAGGAAGAAGAAAATAAAAAGTAAGCTATGAAAAAATCATACACACTGAAGGTGATTGGTGGTGGACAACTGGGTTCAACTTATTATTACAGACACTGCAAGCTTACAAGCTTAACTTTCAGATCTGAGAGGAAGAACAAGCACCTGGTCATCGTACGTACGTATGTACACAAGGAACTCAGGAGGGCTCCGATTGCAATCCCTGACATGGATGATACTCCCCGGCAGACATGCAGACAACAGAGAATGACTGTAGCTCAGCTTAACCCCAAAGTGACCGGAGGGACATAATCTGTCCCCAAACTTTTTTGGAAACTGAATAACGGAGAATGTGGGTAGAATTAGATGAATCTGTAAACTACACAATGAGAGGGGATCGAGTGCTGAAGAAGGAGGAAGTTTTGGATTGTGAAGCTGACGTGGTTACTGATTTTTGTGGCTATGAAGTCAACGGCACCCTCCATGAACGGTAGGGAGCGTACTGTGCCTACGCGGATTGAGACGCCCGGTGACGGGCCATGACCTGGAGATATACCGTTCAGGGACGGGTGTCCGTCCTTTGGGACATGGCCGTTTCCGCCATAAAATAGCCTATTTCGTCTGTACTCCCATCCTGCCTTGTTGCTCACACACCAGGAAGAATTTAGATGAGTAAAGGACTTTGCCGATGACGACAGGGCTTAGGGTTTAGGGCACCGAATTTGCTGCGGTCGTTGTGGGGAAGCATTGGATTCCTCCAACGACAAATCGAATTGCGGAGTGGGAGAGAATGGTGGAAGAAGCGAGGTGCAGGACAACTCAAAAATGAGAGCGGAATTTGGGTGGGAGAACAACCAAGAGGCCGTGGCAATGGCAACAATCGCCAGGGTGCGGCAACAACGTTTGCGAAGTCGCGATTGGGCGCTAGGGCGTGATTGTTTGTGGGTAATCACAATTCGTCGTGGACTGAGCAATGCCGTTGTGCGGGCTCTTTATGGGCGTCCACTACTTGCAATCCAAGGGTTTCAACATCTATACCTACGCTTTGTGGATGATTGTCAACTGCCATGGAAGATTTATGGAGCGAGGAGATTGCCCAAGTCCCACAATCTCGGAGGGCAGAAGCACAGGTCATTCACCGTTGGCTGTTGGAGATTGGTGCTACCGAAATGCAGAGGAAACGAATCTTCTTGTGCTTGGACGATCAACACTTGCTCGTGCTCCCTCGGAGCTCCAGGATTGCCCATTTTCTAGCGATGTTCAGGGCGACACATTGGAGGATTTTATTTTACAGTAACGTTGCGTTCATTTTAGGGTGGAGCAAGAGGCGAGATTTTCCAAACGAACTTTTTAGGGTGGTGAGAGCAATCTGGACTGACCAACATGGGCAACCAGATCTCGGCGAAGAAGGAGGCGGGCCTTGCTGCACATGACAGATTGCTGGTGCGGTCCCTTGCATGCAAGCGTTGCGTAAAGCGCCGGGAGCGAGGCCGGACGGTGCCAATTTGCGACTTGGGCTTGCGGGTGGAGGGTCAAAATTGCCCACTTCTTTCTCCTCATGCGGGAGTAATGTCAACAAGTCCGGGGAGTGTAGCATCGCCAATCCTACGCCCACCCACAAACCACAGAAGGCTGGAGTTGTTCCATGTCCCCTTGCCGCCAACATTGGTGGAGACCCTCAACGTCCCAAGTCATTTGATAGCACAAATTCCACCGCCTGATGTGCTCAACAACACCGTCGCAGAAGAGAATTTTACAAGAAACAAGTTGAAGACTTCTTCTGCCAAAGGAAAAGGGAGGTTGACAAGAAGGGCAAAAAATGTGCAAGTAACAGTCAACCAAGAAGTGGAGGTAGTGGAGAAGGGAGTTCTTCCCTTGCCTTGTAGAAACACAAAAGTAGACAGGGTGGGAAGGGGACGAGGGCGTGGTAGGGGAAGGGGTAGAGCATTGGGAATTGTTGAAGGTGATGCGACTGAAAATTCGGAGAAGGGGTGACGCAGTTGAGGATCAAAAGGTGCCAATCTGCAGAAGGGAAGGGTCGGCAATTCCGAGGGCCCAGTTGTGGAAAAAATTGTGACGCCGGTCGGTTGGTTTCCTCCGGCCATTGAATTCAAAATGCCGCAGTCACCTTGCCGTTTGAAGAAAAATCCGGCCGTCAATCTAATTTTCCGAATGCAAGACGAGTGGCACGGACTGGAGTGATTGATGTTGAGTGAATCACCGGAGAGACTACATGGCGAATTGGTTCACGATACAAACATGGAGGAGGCCAAGGATAAGCTCTAGGATTGTAAAGAGACCCTTGGCTTTGGCTATGACAACGCGGAGAGACTTCAAGCAATTCGGGAGGGGAAGCGGCCGATGTCACTTGGGCAAGACATGTGCAGCTTCAGGCGTGCAAGGGACAGCCTTGGCTGGTATAACGATTGCGGTGGTGGAAGTTTATGTATGCACATTGGGAACCTTGCAAGTGAGTCTGCACTTGTGCAACGGGTACAAGTGGCACATCCAATGCTGGTATTGAGCCCTGGTGTTGGCTTGAGTAACATGTTACTTGGAGAAGTGACTCAGGAATTCCAGCATCTTGTTACTGGAGTTGCCGTGTACCTGGTTAACTTTGGAGTCGTACTGGGAACTCACGCCTTGGAGAAAGAGCGTTGTCATCCCGTGTGTGTAGAACACGTACCCCTGGCCGAAATGGGAGTACAAGTGGCTGAAACGGAAGTTGAAGATGGGGGGGAAGCAACTCTTGTGCAAACACAGGACATCACATTTATATTGAATCTGCTGGAGTATCTACATGATGGAGGGGACGACAACGATGAGGGCAAAGATTGAAAGGCGGAATTCATCGACTGGTAGGGCAATAGAGATTCAGGTAATTTCGATTGGGTATTGTCTAATTTGGGTAGTGAGCTGGAAGTAGTTCAGGATAGTGTCCTCGATGCCCTAGATTTGGAGTTCGAATCTTTGTCATTTGAGCATCGATACACTCCTAACAATTGGGAAGAGTTGAGCACCACGTTGCTCCCCCATCGTTTCCCTTTCATGGGGCCCAAACCGGGTCCTGTTCGTTGTCTCAACCGTTGCCCAGTATTGGCTCATGATTTTTTGAACCGTTTGGCCAATGGAGACTTTGATACAACTCTGTGACCAAACCAATCGTTACGCCAGGCAAGCTCGGTATAGCAACCCTACGAAGTGCAATGGGGGTGTGAACTGGATGGATTTGTGCCCTAGAGAGCTCTGCTGTTGGCTAGGAGTTTGTGCATTCTTATGGAACTCAAAAAGGTGCCAAACAATCGGTTGTACTAGGACAAGCGGAAGTTTTTTGGTTGTCCTCTGATACGAGCAGTCATGCGCAGAGCTAGGTTTGAGCAAATTAGCCATAACATACATTTAGTAGACAATTCGACTTTTAGTTGTAGACAAAGCAGATCAGCATTACGATAAGATAGGGAAGGTACGTTGGCTACTTGAGTCATTCGTGAGTATTTCCAAAGGATTGTCTAATTGTGAGAGACATATTTGCATGGATGAGATAATGATCCCACACCGTGATAGAGGGTGCGAGATAAAGCAGTATATGCCTGCAAACCCCGTGAAGTATGGCATCAAAGTTTGGTGCTGTGCAAACAGTAAATCCTGATATGTGTATGACCTTGAGGTGTACATTGATAAAAAGGGTTAGACCATTGAGAAGGACTTGGGCTTCAAAGTAGTGAATGCCTTGGTATCAGACTTGAAAGGGCTAGGCCATGTGGTAGTCACCAATAGGTATTTTACATCTCCGCATCTCTTTGATGAACAACTCAAACAAGGGTATCTTGCAACCGGCACAATAATGCCCAACAGGCAAGGGATGCCTCCCATTTTTTCAGCTTATTCCCGTGTAGATGGTGAGCGGGCTAGCGGGGTGGTGTTATTGTGCAAATGCACCATTCACGGGCCATGGCTGCAGTAGTTTGGTTTGATCATATTCTTGTGTTCCTTTTGAGCACCTTTGTAGCCCCGATAGCGCAGGGGACGTTTAGCTTCAGGTGGACCAGGCGAGAAGGCCGGAAGGTGTATCATACCTCTCTTATTCTCTTAGAGTATTAAGAAATGATGCGAGGAGTTGACTTGGTTGATCAATGTTGCATGGAGTACACGGCGCAGCTTCGCACCCACAAATGGTGGCATTGATTGTTGTTATTTTTGTTGGACACCAGTCTCAGCAATGCCTATGTTTTCTATAAGGCTTATGCAGTCGGTTCCGGGCAGAAGCGGTTCATGTCACGCATTGAGTTCCATTACACCCTTGCGTGATGGTGCTATGAGCCTGAAGTGTTGCCTGGCCGCACCAGTGCCTCCTTCAACCGCCATGACAGTGGACTCCACTACTTAGCAAAGCATCCAAAACTTTGTGCTAAGTGTGTCATCTGCAGCCGAAAGCAAATCCGCTATTGCCCAGGGTGTGGTGGAGCTTATATATGCAAAGGATTGTGTTACTTGAAGGTCCATACCATTTGGAAGTATGCTGCTACGGTTTTGAAGTGAGATTGTCGTATAGTAGGTGTTTAGGAGCGTGGCGAACGTATTGAGAGTGTGGTTGCTCTATTTCACTCTGCAGAAGACAATGCCGTTCACTTGGACGTCAATTTCAGTGTGGCGACGGTGGAGTATCTTGCCTGGTTGGCGTCGTCTTAGTATCTGCAGGAGTAATGAGGTGGTCTTTCCATTTGCAGGGGTTCGGCATTTGATTTAGGTTAGGCGGATTTTCTTTTTTGTTCATACTACGTGATTCTGGTTTTGGTAGAGTCATGCGTGCAATGCGGTTAGCGCCTTCTGGTTTGCATTGGTTGATTAGTATCGCTTACAGTGACGGATTGATCAGTAGGTGGGAAATATAACTAGCTGCATTGCTCCTGTTACTCTGAAGCTTTGGACCACATCGCAATTTTTTCAGACTTTTGAATTTGATCTCACGTATTTGCAATGAGCTATCTGTATTATTGTAATTGTGCTTGGGATGGGACTAGCATATGTATATGAATCAATTGTCCGTCAATTTGAGCAAATTGTGATGCCTTGTGAGAGCGTTGGAATACGGACCAGAGGTCTCCTAGTTTCGACCCATAAACGTTTGAGGATAAATGGTTAGTCCTTTTACCACCCGGGTTGTGCGTACCGTTGCCATTTTGTCATCAGCTGAGCCAGATCAATGTGTCCGCGGGGTTTGAGCATGACATGTATGCAATTTTAGGTGTACAATACACCTAAAATTCATCCAAACACAAAAAAGCACCTTGATCCGATACATCCTTGTCACCTTAAGGCTCCAGAAGATTTTCTAGTGTCCCGAAAATGCTTGATTTTTCACTACTGATCGACGCCGAACTTTGTCAATCAGATGTACGACCACAAATAATTTGAGCACCGCAAAATTTCAGGGTGATCCTTGAATACCTTACTACAAATTTGTATGGTTACATTTTCAGCTAGATGCAAGGATTAATTACCAAAATTCAAATAAGTTTGCCTATCTGATACATGCTGGAATTTCGGGAATCTCCAGGGTCATTTTGGGGTTAAGGTTCAATACTAAGCTTAGAGCATCCACAAATATGTACTCGGGGGGCATACAAGCCCTGGAATGGCAAATGGCGGGCCATTCCATGAGGAAGTGCCATGAAAGTGTTGGTTTATTCTTTGGAAAAATTGTACCCAATGCAAAGCCGGCAACCCTAATGTCAAATGGATTTTTATGCATTATAAAAAGAAAAAAAAATAATCTACATTAAAAAGAAACTTTTCATTGAAACAAAGGAAGGTCGAATTGATTAGCACGCACAATGATGTGGAAAAGGGTTGACAATAATGATTATTTCTACCATGGGTTAATATGCGGGCCCTTCACATTTTGCAAATTTGCCAATCTTGAGGGGTTGCATAGACGCATACCAAGGCCGTGGATGTGGAGCCCTCTACAACGGTTGCATTGGAGTGCAGTTTTAATTACAAACGACAAACCACTCGGTACAATGTTGATACCGTCACTGGAAAAAGGTGCATTGCAGATGCTATTAGTTCCCTTAAAAATCAAAGTCCGTTTGGCACGAAAGAAAAATCAGTCATAATTTATAGGGCAATGCAAGATGCTAAATTTGTCCTACAAAGTGGGCCATATAAGGGGAGTTTTATCCTGGGGAAAACTCAAGAATTTTTTGTTTGCCATACATGATAAAATTTGCAAATTTTGAATTCATATTTGCAAATTTTGAATTCATATTTGCAATTAGAGGTTCCAAATTACCTTGGGAAGGTGAAGAGCATAAAATTAACACAACCTAAAATAGGGGGGCTTTTTTTCCACAATTACTCTGCAAAATGCAAAAATCACCGTGATGGGCCCACTTCATAAAATGGGTTTAATGCCTTGCTTGGGCAATCTCTTCATTTCATTTGCGTACAATAGTTTTGAAACCCCTCATCAATAAATTAATAAGTTGCATGATTATGTTGACCAAAAAAGACTTCAAAACTCTTATTGTCATTGCAACAACAAGAACAATATAAAAATGTGTTTTTGTTGCATGTGGATCATAAGTAAGTCCATTGTAGGCCAAATAGAAGAAAGCCCATTGTACACAGAATTATATAGTTGGTGTACCTTTTAGAATTTGAATATATATCACTAATATAATTTTGCTTGCAATATGCTTTCTCTCATTTGGCTTGCAAAGGATTCACTTATCTTAACATTGCATTAGACTAATGTGGAAATGTTTGGAAAAAAGATTCAAAAACTTTCATTTTGTAGATTGTAAGTTATTAATGTTTAAAGTAGAAATGAAATGTTTAGAACCATTACAAAAAATATGAGGCCTCCGGAAGGCCGTTAAGCCTTGGACCCCGTAGTGATACTACGGAGTTTTTTTTCAAATTTTTTTTTTCTGAAACTGAAATTCTGACGTGGTCGAAGTTCCACGTCAGCGCCACGTCACTTTTTTAATAAAAAAATACGGAAAAAAAAAAAAAAAAAAAAAAAAAAAAAAAATAATAATAATTCCCTAATATCACCCGCGGGTCCCAAAAATCAGCACTCACAGCCTTGTTGAGGCCTCATATTTTTTGTAATGCTCTTCACACCGGCCTTGTCATGTAAGGTAATCAAGACTTGGAAGAAGACTTTGAACCTTCATAGCTTAAAAGGTTATGGTATGCACTATAGATCTTGACTGTAAGAGCTTTAATGATCAAGAAATCAATTGAGAATTTGCTAGAAAAAAAATTCAGAAAAAGAAACTTCATTTTGTTTTCCATTGAATTTTTTGAAGTAGAAATAGACGCAATATGCCAATATGGAAAGAAGTACTAAATCATGAATAGCTTCAAGATGGAGATAATAATAAGAAAAATCATGGTGTAATTTGTATGCTTCTTTTAGCTCAGACCTACAAACATTTTTTACTGAAAACTCACATATGTCACATTTAACTACTTTTGTACTATTTAATGAATTCTAAACAAAACATCCAAAGATCTCCAAATAATAACATTGTGAGATCTCATAATGTTTGTATAGATCTCCTAATGTTTGTGCTAATCTCCTAATGTTTTGTATTGATCTCCTGATATTTTGCCTAGATCTCCTGATATTTTGCCTAGATCTCCCAATGTTTTGCATTATTTCTTGTTGACCATTTTCTTTATTCTTGATGACCAATATTAATTTTGGACATTCTAAAGTCTAAAAGTAGTTAAATGTGGCATACATGTATTACGATTTGTTAAATGTGGCATACATGTATTTCTCCCCAGACATTAGACATTGGAAGTTTTAAAACACACAAACATTTCAAAATTTTATAACAATTATAAGGGTGCACATATATTGGCATACATTGACGGTGCATATATATATACTAGATAGTTAGCATACAATCATATAGATTGACGTACTCACCTTTACATTTACCTAATACTTCTATAGTTCTATGTAGTCCGCTTACATCATAGACACTAATATGAATGTCGAAAGTGTTCATCCAGAGTAGGCCAGTTGTAATTATTGGTAGAACGTTGGATGATTTTGGACAAGCTACCTCGAGAATCGATCATCAAATCACAAAGATGCTCCAAGTAAAGGTAAAACACCTTTGCCAAATCGTCATGGCTGAACCTTGTATGTCCTTCATTTTCTCAATGCAAGCTCACGTAGGCCGCCGATATGCAACCATTGTTGATTTTTTGAGCTATTTGACCAACCGCATATTCCTCCAATTTACGTGATAAATTAAGTATCGTTTGTACATCCGCATCTCTTCTATGCAAGTATTCAGTAGAAAGGTCCACCCACCATCTATTCTTCAAAGTCTCAGTCCGCTTACTTTGAGAGGTGAACGTGTACAAGGACTTAACTGATTCATCATATAAAGTAGTCATGCTCCAATCGCAAACTCCAATATAAATACGTGACTCATCATCAAAAAAGGAAAACGTAATGTTGTCCAGAGAAAGACCATTGTGCAAATGTCCAGCGTTGTGCACATTTTTTATGAGGTGCACCAATGCCCATGCAAGCTTTGTGTGTTTCTTTCTTCAACAACCGCAAAAAAAAGCTTTAATCACTTCTTCCGGTGTTGGTTGAGAATAAGCCAACCAAATGACAATGTTATCTGGATAATCCTTATCCATTTTTAACATTTGCCCCAATGTTCCGCCATTCCACTAGTACGAGTATCCTTTGTAGCTCATTGCATAAACAGCAGAAAACCGTATAACTCCATCATGTGAAATTCTCACTACCATTGACTCGTTTTGGTGTTCCAACCTCGCGAGCTGAGGTTGTAGGCGTTGTTGATGAGATACATTTGCTACGAACTTCCAAAATGCAGGTATCTCATGACATCCTTCAATTCGGACCCTCCGAATTGTTGCGTATCCACCCCTCAGGATTTTGTCATCTTGCGGAATCACCCTTGCTATTTCCGGAAGCGCTAAAAGATGTCATCGCCCACGTTGCAACTCCACAAGTTCCTCATCACTACTCCACCAACCCACAAAACCTTGCCTACTTTGTCTCTTTGCAAAAAGAGTGCACCAAAAAACAAATAAGTTTGCCTTGAAAATGACCTGTTCAAAAGTGCCATCATCTACACGGTGTTCCTTCCCATACTTTTCTAAAATCACCTTTGCATTCTACAATGCATCTTGTACCATGTTCCTCAGAAATTGTTGAAATCCCTTCTTCTCCATTTCATGATCCACTGAGGTACGTTTAAGGCATTCGTAATCTTTTGTGTCATATCTTCCTAAAATTTCTTTGGGCACTCCTCCTAATACCTCACATATTTGTTATTGAGTGACGAAGTGGTTTTCGACTTATAAAATTTGACAATGCACTCAATGAGAAATGCTTTGCAAACATGAGAGGGAATGTCTCTACTCAACTCAATGTCAGGCACCACCCGTTTATCCTTCGCAACCTTCTTTGGTCTCGGCATCATGATGAAATCATGATTAGAAGTTGAAGTTTGTAATCTTCAATGCAAAATACGATTTGCCAAATGTATATACACCAAAGCTATAAAAAAGGGCAAGTAGGCCTCCCAAATCACACTTTTACCTTCCGTTAGAAAAGAGTCAATGGAAGATAAACCACCAAGCTCTCCGCTCTCTCTTTCATGGGACAAAGGGGAAGGCAAAAGTGAGGATTAGACGGGTCGTCCAACCCTCTTATACAATGTGGACGGCCTCGCCCGACTGCCACATTGGACGGCCTTGACAAAGCGGACAGACTGTCGTCCACCTCCTCAAGACCATCTGATCACTCGGACGCCATCCGTCCGATTCATCAGATGGCCCTGATGAATGGAACAACCACCGTCGTGGCATTCCGATCAGCCAAACATCAGAGCTAGCCAACTGATTGGATGGCTAGAAACAAGTCGTCCAATCAACCCGTCCTTTGGGGCCGTCCAACTCATCAGATGGTTCCGGTGGAGGTGATGGAATATTGTACGGGACCGTCCAACCAACGGACGCGTGGGCATTCCACCTAATCGGACGGCCTCGATAGAACGCAGAGGAAATGAGGAGATTTTTCGAGGCCGTCCAATCAAGCAGACGGGTGGGTTGTCTGATTGATTAGACGGCCTCCACCAACAAATTATCAGGCGGACGGGAAAGAGGAAATTCTCATTGACATCCACTTTCTTACTTAAAGAACTTGAATCATTAAACATAACTAAAACAATTTTTTAATGCAATGGTCTTCAATTCAATACCCTAAATCCTATACACTAAAACCTAAATCCTAAATCGTATACTCTAAAGTCACAAATGTAAGAAATCATAACTAACTTAAAATATCAAAACAAATCCAAATTAAGTTGATATTTTTTCAAGAAATATATATATCATTGATCTTCAATTTGGGACTTAGCCTGAGAATTCTTGATTGGATTTAGGTGTTTCTTGGATTCAAAACACCCACAAGTTTGCAAATAAGACTTTAAGTCAATTATTAATTTCTTATGTGAATATTTCTTGTTAAACAAATTCAATTGTAGACCTTTTACGTAACTTCATCAATACCATTGTCCCACAATTGTAGAAGGAATTTTTCCTCCAAAGAATTCACCAATGTGCATCAACTTAAGAATGTTTACTTCTCTAGCTTTTCAAAAATGTGATGTTTGGTCATTCAACCTTTTTAGGAATATTCACGTACGTCTTATACCTTGTGCATTTAAACCAAAATTTAGGGAATTGAGTTATGAATAAATGTGAAATGTTTAAACTAAAAAAAACTACACATTCTTTTTTTTAAAATTGTCAAGTAGAAAATGTTTTACTATTGTATGAAAAATAATACGCTATATACTTTTGGAATAATATAAGAATTGTTAATCCCAATGGTAAAAATATTCTAAACGTGAATTTCATTAAAATGGCGGCATTCTGGAACTTTGGCGAGTTTACATCTATACCTGTCCCAGATGTTTAGACAAAGTGGCGGATTTCATATGCCATTTTAACGAAATTGACGTTTCTAATAGACAATTGGTATCCTTTGTTATCAATTTTGAATAGAGAATTTGGAATTTTAGAAACATAAGACAACTCTATATGTATTTTCCAACTTCATTGTCCGCACTCCGCAGCATGTAACTCTGAAGGATTTTTGACAACATTATTTGAGATTGAATGGGGCAATTTCTTATGAGTAGGTAATTAGGTATCAATCTATACTATCATGCACAAAATGATTTTTTAATATTGCATCAAAATATTATCACCTACCCATTTTTAAAATACACTTCTAACTTTTGCAATATTTATAGGAATAACATGAACCCTAAATCCTAAACCCTACACTACAACCTTGCATGCAAATATTTAGAAGATTGTTACTTTGATGCAATAGTATTATATAAGTATATAGCAATTGTTAGAAGATTGTAGTTCCATGGCATTAAGTTGGCACTTTTATTTTTAAGAACTATGATTTTTCCACAGAAGGTGCACTAATTTATATGGCCACATCAAATCCATCAACATCCATTTACATCAAATTTTCATTACAAAGAATAAAGACAAAGAAGGGCGAGGAGCACGTGAACGTAAATTTTGTTTTCATTTATTGCATCTAAAAAATATTTTCTCAAATATTCGTTTACTGCATAGGTAAATTACAAATTTACAATGAATAGAAATACAAGAGGGTACGTCCGCACGTGTGCATAAAGTATATGTTTTTACATTCACTGGAGTTCAAGGATATTTTTTCTTCATAATATTCTATAAGAATATGGGTTACAAGTTAACTAGTTAAACAATAAGTCAATAACTAGTTCATGAAAGATAATCATTCATAAATCTTATTCAGATTGCTAAACTTAAACTAAAACTTAAAAATTCTAAAAATATAAAGTATAAAAAATACCACCTTCCACTAGATTTAATGACATTGACATCTTTTAACTCAACCAATTCAAATGCCTTTAACTTAGAATGGATATTTCATGTCCGGGTCTGACCAACTTCAACAAATTTCTTTATAAAAACAACTATTTCAAAATTGAAATGTCTTACAATATATAGTAATATATAGTTAAAATCCAAATAAATTTTTGAATAATTAGATCTATGATCTATCATATCAAAATTTGGATGATTTTAGAGAAAAAAATCTCCAAAACTATAGGTAGCATTCCATTTTGATCTTTCAAAATGGTAATTTCAAAATATCATTGAAATGTTTAATTTCAAGATTGGACTTGAAAATATCATGTGCAAATTGAAGAATGGACTTTGAAAAGGTCCGTGGGGATTGCAATGTCTTTTAAAGATTCACATTGGATGCTTGTTGTCACGAAGGTGCATTTTTTGGAGGTGAACTGATGGTTTTCACAATCCTATGCTTCACTAAACTATTGCAAATGGGAAAAAAACATGAACTCCAGAATTGGCTGACACTTGATTGGACGATCAAACGGGATGGTCCAATGAGCAGTCGGACAATCCGAGGGGCGGATGGGAGGGTCCAATGAGCGGTCAAAATTGTCCAACAAGCAGACGACAAATTCGACTCGAACAGTCTGACCATCCGATCAGTCGGACAGTCAAGGCATCCGATCAATCGAACTGCTGTGAGCGTTTATTTACTCACCCTTGGTAAATACACGAGTACAACTAGGTTCTAGGGGGAGCTTTAATTTCTATCCTACGGGGTGCCTAACGTCGGTCTATTGTGCCTTCCAAGCAATGGATCTTTTGCTAAATACCCTACTTATCCTAACTTTGTCAAAGGAATTACGGGAATGGTAACCTTCCCTAGGTAACTAGCACAAGTATGAACACTACGGTGATCCAGCTTGGGAATTCTAAAGTTTTAATCTAACTAGCCTAGGTTGGACATTGCATCATGCCAATACTGGAAACCTAAGGCTTGCCTCCTCAGGACCTCCTTAACCTAACTTGGGTTGGTCTAAATCTTTTCCAAGGAATTCTACACTTAATTTGGACCTTGGTCTGTGTGGCCAACTCTAGTATGGCTTCTATTCTTATCTAAAGGGGGTTGAATTAGTCCGTGCTACTTGCTATTGTGGGGGACGCTCTATTTTTATCTTGTAGTGCCTACTCTACCCTATCCGGAACCCTAAGTGGTTTTGGATTTGGACTTCCCTTCAAGGAGCTAGCTACGGATGAAGTTTGGCCGCTAGGCAATACTCCGAACTTCATCCTCTAATTTCTATTAATTCGGGAGTTTGAAATTTACTTCTAAGGGTCTTTTGGGGTTTTAAGTCCCTATTACTACCACCTACTTGAGCCCTCCCTCGATTGGTCACATCTTCTAATTTTTCATCCAATTTCGGATCTAACCTTCATCCACTCCTATCTTCTTTGTTACAACTCTGATTTCTACGTATCTTATGTTTTCGGAAACCTCTAGACATGTACTACATGGTTTTATGCTCAAACTTGTTCTGACTTTTGGTCTTGGTGACCCTAGCTCTCGGCCCTAATCCTACCTTGCTAATTAAAATGTGAAAAACAGGAAATAATATCATACCTCATACCATCCTCATCGAGCTGGGTGGGGTTGTGCCCCTAAGCTCCCCATCCCAGGGTCCTCTGAGCTCCCAATTTGTCACTTGGGACTCGTAGAATTATTTTTTTGGAAATTTGCAATTTAAAGTTAAGAAAAATATACAAAAAGCCATAAAAAGAGTGTAGAACCAAAATAGGGTTGTAACATACCCATTATAGTATTTGGTCTAGATTTGTGTTTAGACTTAGAATCCCACCAAACCGGGACCAAAAATAGGTAAAAAGAACGAAACGGGTGGATTTGTAGGATTCAAGTCATGTAGGCCCAAAAGGGCTAAATCCCACCATGAATGTGGCAATTCATGGCTAAGTCGGTCCGAGGGATCTACAACGAGGCCACTAGGTTGGGTCCTAGAGTTAGGTTTAGAAATTCTCCAAATCCCGATTGTTAGCATGCAGGAGCCACTGACGCAAGACCGGGCCGTGGAGGAATCCACAGCCCAAAGATGGTGTCCGAGGGTAAATCCCATGCCAGGAGTCCAACGACAAAATCAATTCGCCAAGATTCCTCTATCTGCAAAAGATTCTTGCACCATCGATAAACTCAAGGTGATGACCAATTCATCTCCACTGACCAATTGTGCCAGGTACGGAAACGCACCTGCACATCTTTCATGTGGCCCCATGAGAGGTCCTGTGGAAAATCCCGTCATCTTCTGACTTGCAGAAGAACCTTTTGCGGGTGGTCAACCCTGGTAACCTCCAACGGGAATTTCATGGAAATTACCCAGGTTTCCAGAAAATCTCACTAAAAATTAGACTAGTTTGTTTTATGTTAATAATGCGCTCTGTGAAGTTTCGCGACATTCCGATAGCGGCAAGTACCCGAACCAGCGAAATTCCTCAAGAATTAATCACGTAGTGGGATTTCCGCCACGTTGACCGGCATTCCGGGACCATACGACGGCGGAACGAAGTCAACCAAGAGTCTTTTCCGACTCCCTCACACCTACCGGAGACCCTAAGCTATTTACATTTCTCAAAATAGGAGACCCCCAATATCTAGGATTTTACCACGGTTTAGTTTTTTAAACTAAATTAGCCTACGATGGTTTTTTGTCCTCGGTACGGGGATTAGAGGGTCTTGGACCAAACACGGCAATCTGGAGCCAATGGCGCAATCCGTTTGACGATTGGAGTAATTCTCCAAAAGTTAGGAGGTTGGTCCAGCGTAGATAGGTAAAAGTAGTTTTTTAGGGATTAGGATGAAAATCTTTGAAGATGAGGATGAAAATCCAAGTTGATAAGGTTACTTTAGAGCTCTTGAGGGGAAGGTGGGGCCTTGGAAACCTATTTAAGGTCCCCATTTTTTTCTCTTGAACACCCCCGAATCTTGTTTTGGGTCCATGGATCCAACTTATGTTGGGATTTTTTGGCGTTTTAGCCAAGAAACCTCTACGATGTTTTTGGAGCACTTTTGGCTCCTTTTGTTGCTCTATTTCAAGCTCTCTTTGAAGGTCCTTTGGGTCCTTCTACCTTACCTTGCCTTGCATCCTTGTTGTGAGTTGAACGGGTCTCCCCTATACTTGTGTGACTTCTTATGCCTTGTACTAATCCTAAAGTCACCCCCCACCGTACCTTGGTGATGCCGCTTTGGGGGGCCTTTAGTATATGATAGTTTACCCGTGATCATTGACCTTGTGTGCATGTGTGCCCCCGTATTGAGTCCTAACCAGAGTTGTCTTTTCCGTTGTTGGTTGTGAGTGGGCCCCACCCCCGGGGAACGGCGAAGCTTTGAACCTGTGACCAGCCCTAGTCCTAAAGTACGTGTTAAAAACAAGCCTTAGACGGCGGAGCTTTGAACGCAGGGGTATTATAAGTCCTAAAGTTGGTGTTAAAGCCAATTCTACGGCGAAGCTTTGAACTCCTATGTATTTTTGTTCCAAAGTCTAGAGTCCGAGACGTTCTCGGAAAAGTCCAAGGTTTAGCGTCCGAGATTAAGTCTAAGTTAAGAGTCACCCCATCCCTTGTGAGCCGGCGTCCGTAAAACAAGAAACCACACCAAAAATCGGGAAAGTTTACCAAAAGTCCGATTTAGATTTGCTTGGGTGGGTTCCCTTAAGGAACCCAAAAAAGTGGATTCAGTTGTAAGGGGGTCTGGTCCAGTTGCTGGGGGGTCGGGATAGTCACTGGGGAGTCGGGGTGAGTCGCTAGGGGTCGGGCTAGTCGCTACGGGTCGGGCTAGTCGCTGGGGGTCGGTCCAGTCACTGGGTAGTCGGGAAGGTCGCTGGGGAGTCGGGACGGTCGCTGGGGGGGAGTCTAGGCAGGTCGCTGGTCACAACCGAGTTGGTCCAGGGAGTCCAGGGCTTGGGTGAGAGAGAAAAAACAAAACAAAGAGAAAGGTTGGAATTAGTGGGGGTTAGGGGAAGGTTAAAGGGGTTGAAGTCAAGGGAAAGAAAACAAACACAAAAGGAAGGAGAATGGGGGGAAGGAGAAAGAAGGGATAAGTCGCACCTCCATACCTGCATCAAACAACTCTCAACTCTCACCAAAATCACAACTACACACAATGGAGGGAGGTTAGTGAGTCATAGAATTAAATAGGAGAAGGGGGAGAGAGACGATAAATAGTGCCCTAGGCTTAGCTAAATAGGTGTTAGAAAGGAAATCTCAAGGATTCATAGTGACCATTAGGAAGTAGGATTAGGATGACACGAAGACAAGGTTGTGTAAGAGGTTAGGAGGGACATTAAAACTTCTTGGGGTTTGAATCTATAGTTGTAAGACACCCCATCAAAGCTTAGGTAGAATAGTGTTAGTGTAGAAAGAGAGAAAGGGAAAGAAAAGGAGAAGGAAAGAAAGCGGAAAGGAAAGAAAGAGGTTAGATCACACGGTATCCACAAATTTTTATAACATAAGCGGTAGACTTGGGGAAAACTTCCTACGACCCACGGACCACCATGGAGTATGGAAATGGGCGCGCGGATGCGGACGAGCGCATCTCCGACACCGGTAGTGACGAGGTAAGTCCTTGAATCAAACTTGGTGCTTCTCCTTATTAGCATTGATTTTTTCCCTTAGTTAGCCGTTCAAGTGAATAGTGACCCAGGATAAATCTAGATGTAAAAATTTAGAGTTACAATTAGGAGTAAAAATTTAGAGTTAAAAAAATTAGGAGTAAAAATTTAGAGTTAAAAAATTTGGAGTAAACATTTAGAGTTACAATTAGGAGTAAAAATTTAGAGTTAAAAAATTAGGAGTAAAAATTTAGAGTTAAAAATTAGGAGTAAACATTTAGAGTTAAAAAATTAGGAGTAAAAATTTAGAGTTAAAATTAGGAGTAAAAATCTAGAGTTATATTTAGAAGTCAGGAATTAGAGGAAAGGCTTAAGCTTAGAGTTAGCCGTAGGGTTGAAACTTCCGAGAGAAGTGTCAACCCTCCAAAAAATAGTCTTCAACACTCATGGAAGGAACGTAAAGGTTCCCCGCTCACGTAGTTAGGGACGTTAGAAATGATCCAACTACCCAGCCAACCCTATACATAGGATAGATAGTTAAGGAGGTAGGAATTACCAATCACCTTTGCTCATCATAGTCAGCTTGCGAGTTATCCATGCAATTCTAGTAGTATTCGCTGCCATCCAGGACACTCAGAAAACGTTAGCACAAAAGATCCATTGCTTGGAAGGTACAGTGGACCGCGCTCACAACACCCCCCTATATTTAAAAAGGTGGATAAAGGCATAGAACCTGGTCGGTGTTCGCCCGATTACCAAAGGTGGGTAATCTTGCGCCCACAGGTCCCCCTAGTCATAGAATGTCCTATTACGCCTTCGGATTCTTTTGTAAGGGACTTCAATTTACAATTTTGGAGCCCCCCTTGGTCCCTTCTTTCCCTAGTGTACTCTCCCTTCTCCTTGGTTTCCTCCCTTTCTTTTACCTTCGCACTATTTCAACCATATTTTGATGGTGGTCTTACAACTTACCCCCTTGTATTCCGAGAAGATTGGTAGTACTTCCTATCTTCTTATATATTTTTACTTTGTGTCATTCTAATCTCTCCCTCAATGGTCCCTAATGAATTTCCTAGATTTTCGTCATAGATGGTGCTAATCCTACTCCTAGGCTACTATTGATCATCTCTCTTCTTTCCTCTCTTGTTTCTATCATTACATGTTTTTCAGTCCATGTAGAGGGCTGCGAGTTCCCTGGGGTTCCCAGAGTTTGAAGTTGTCTGGAACTGGGCCGCAGCAGTTGCGTTGTCGTACTGCAGATGCAGACACTATGTAAAAATATATATATTTATGTTATTTAGATGAGTTTGATATTTATAAAATAATGAAGGAAATGACATCGTTCGGAGTGACTTCAAGGTGACGCTTCTCGCTACCGTGATAGACAAACTATAAAGAGAAGAATTCACTTGTGAGCTTCATCGTATTTGAAGTTATTATTCTTGGTTTCATTTAAGTCATACTATGTCAAACTGGAGGGTTTTTTCTGATTCTCAAGATGAAGAATCTCAACCGGAGCGTGAGTTTGAGTTTTCTTTATTGCAACTGCCAGACCAACCTCAACTGTCGCTGGGTCTGCCATTGTCACATGGGCGTTCACAAGATGAAGCTGGACCATCTCAACCACCGAAGCAATCTCGTGTGGAGAAACGATGGCACGGGAATCTTCAACATGACGCTCGAGCATTGATGATCTTGTTGCAGGTTGGATGCATTGAGTCCGGCAGTCGTGACATGACATTTGAAGGCTGTTTTGAAGGTTTAAACATCAACCAATATTATTGCATGGTCAAGCCTATCGAGGAAAGTTGTGGTCATCAACGATGGTTGGAAGGACTAGTTAATCCTTTAACTAAGGCGGATCATGCCAATTATCACTACAAGAGAAAGGGGTGTTTTAAGTATAGTTCTAGAGATAACATTTTAAATAATGACCTTTTTAGGAGATTTTCAGTAAGAATTTACAAGATATTTGTGTCTTTCTAGTAAAAAATTTCCTACTCCCTAACTGGATTCCAAAATTTCAATCTTAGTATGATCAAATCTTTTTTTAAAAAGGTTGGTTGGGGCCCTAAAGGGCATTGTTCCATTTGGTCTAGAAATCCAATAGTAATCAGATTTCATGTTCAGTCAAGCCAACTGGCTCGATGGCTGAGGTTCAAGTTCAGTCAAGCTGACTGCCCAATGGCTGTATGATGGTTGGTATGCCAGTTGGACGCCAGTCAGTATGCTGGCTGGTGTACAGGTTGGCCTTTTCTAAAATCCACACCCCCTGGATTCCCTTAAGGGAACCCACTAACACAAAATTAAATCGGATTTTAGTAGAGAGTTAGTGCCAGGATCGAAGCTTCGTTGTCCAGGGGTTAGACCCCAATTTTTAGGAAGGTCATTTAAGCTAAACGTCATAGGACAGTTACTTGGTTTTCTTTTTCTAGGGACTCATGACCAATCTTGGAAGCTAAACTCTGGACTTTGCTAAAACTCGGACTTGGCTAAAACTAAATCTCTTGGAAGCTAAACTTTGGGTGTTTCCAACAATATCTTGGAAACTAGACTTTGGAGCTAAGGACTAGGGAGGTTCAAAGCTTTGTCAGGCGGTTGGGTTTAACACCAGCTTTAGGACTTTGTAGCACTTCCAAGTTCAAAGCTTCGCCGTGCGGGACGGTTTAAGGGTGAATGCAAGAAAGACCGTCCACTTTGCGTAGCGTTTTCCACAGTATTCATATTTTTTTTGGGAGTACTGTATAATTAGAAAAACAATTTTAAACAATTCTGAAAAATATGTTCAATGTATACACCTTTAAGAAGAGGTTACCCTAGGAAGGAAAAGCATAGAAAAATTCTCTAAGTAGGAGAACTGAAAAAGTGCAAAATCTCATGAAAATAGGTATTTTCACATTTTAATTTGTAAAAAATAGGAAAAACAATTTTTAAGGAATCTAAAAATTTTCCATTTGGGAGGACTTTATAGGAAAGACATTTCACCCAAAAAATGATCTTGAAATTTTTTTGAATGTTCAGAACTGCGCACGCAAGGGAGCCTTGTTTGCACGTATGTGGAGGGCATAAAATAAAATATTTTTAAATTTCCTTTGGTAGATACATGACTTCCTACTATGGGAATAGACCACGGAAATTTCAGATCTAGATCATTAAGTTTGGATTCTCCCCAGTACTAAAACCCCCTAAACTGCAAAGTGTGACAAATTAGCTAAATTGAAATTTAAATACAAAATGATTTTTAAATATTTTTGAAAAATAAAGGATCTAAACAAGATCAGGTTAGCCATCTCCAAAAAAAATTTCAAGTTAATTGAATTCATTCTTCAAAAGTTATAGCCGATAACAAGTCCAACACGTTAAGTGTGACAAAAAATAGTACTAGTCTTTCTTGCATTCACCCTTAACACATACTATAGGACTTGATTTGATCATAAGTTTAAAGCTTTGCTGTTCCATAGGGGGGTCCACATAACAAGGGAGCTTTTAGAAGAGGGTAGAATAGACACACTTAAAGAAAATACACAATGAGGTCAAAGCTTCGTTGTCCCGTAGGGGGTCCACTCAACAAAGGAAAGGTTAGTAGAAGATAAGATCACACTTAGAGAAAGAAACACGTGCGTGAGGACAACGTGGCAACAAAAAGACCTACACACTAAAGGCCCCCCAAAGTGGCATCGTCAAGGTACAATGGAGGATATCATTAGGATTAGTACAACCAAGACAATGATACTTCAAAAAGCACATTAGTCCAAAGGAACACAAAAAGAAGGAAGAACCAAATGACACATACAAACAAGATGGAAGGACTCCCAAAGAACTTCAAAGTTTGAATTTTATGAACAATGGAGCTCAATAAGAGCTCAAAAAACACCGTAGAGGTTTTTGGCTTCAAATGCCAAAATATCCAAAGTAACTTAGACCCACAGATCCAACAACAAAATGAAGGGGGTGATTTTAGAGAGGAAAGTGGGGCCCTTATATAGGTTTCCAAGGGCCCATTCTTCCCTCTAATTTCCTACTAGTAACCTTATCAATTCAGATTTTCATCTTTATCCTCCAAGATTTTCATCCAAATCCGAAAATCCCTAAATTTTGACTATCTACCATCTATATTGGACCAACACTCTAACTTTTGGAGAGTAACTCCAAATTGCAAACGAACAGCTTTAGAAGGCCATTTTTAGTCCAAAGGTCCTCCTATCCCCAACTCTGGTGCAAAAAGTTCACTACCACCTAGCCCCAACTTCTATTTAATTAAGTGGTAAAAATCTAACTCTTGGCGGTTGACTCCTATGACAAAAGTAACTACACAGGGTTGTCCGGAAATCTCAAGGGAGTGGGAAAAGATCCTTTGTTGACTTCGTTTCGACTTCGTGTACTTCCAAGATGCCGGTCAACTTCACGCAAATTCCCCCATGTTATAATTTTGGAGGCATCTTGCCGGTTCGGGTTCCTCCCGCTATCGGAATGTCTTGAAACTTGTCGGGGCGTGTTATTAACATAAAGAAAGTTGTACTAATTTTTAGAGAGATTTTACCGCGCCTGAGGTAATTATTAGAAATTTCCCATCAGGTTTTGAGGCGATTGATCATTCGGAAGGGGTATTTCTGCCATCTAGAAACTTCTGAAACTTCTTGGAGAACCTCTCATAGAGTTTCCCAAGAGATGTGGCAGCTCATGTCTTTTATTGGCACATTTGTCAGGGGGGGGGCAAAACCTTGGCTCTTCGTATTTATCGGCAATCAAGGAATCTTTCATATGTGGGAGAATCTTGGCGAATGGGTTTTGCTTTTGACCCCCTAACATGTTTTCGAATCAAGATCACAATCCGGTAGCCATAGATTCCATTGCTGGCCCATATTGAAGGAATGACGCTTGCATGCTAACAATTGGGGTTTCTACTATTCGTCGCTAGAATGGGGAACTGAAACCTATCTTCGGAAATATGTCTACAAACCTCCATGGAATTCCATTAGACCAATTTGGCTACAACAGTCGCGTGCCACGTGGATTTAGGCTATTTTGGGTAAGAACCCTCATATTTAGCAATTCCCATTAATTCCGCGGATCTAACCTATGTACAAGTGGAATTTGGGGTTATTCTAGGGGAAATATTCTATTATAGACCAAATGCTATATTGGTATGTGTCATACCTATTTTGGTTCTACACTCTTTTTTGGGCTTTTTGTATGATTTTGTTAATTTAATCTAATATTAATGGAAAAAAAAAGACTGTGAGTTCTAAGTGACGAATTAGAGGCTTACAACGGCCGAATCCGCTTCAAGAGGTTTGGGAGGCCATCCATTGCTGGACCTACGCTAAGTCTAGTTCCCAACGGGTATAAAGACAAACGGACTTTTCTTTTCTTCCTCATTTCTTTTCTCCTTTAGAGATTTCACATCCGTATCAAAGGTGCTACTGTTGCTTCATTGTGCCAATTGCTCCTACACGGTAGAGAGTTGGGGTCAATTATTTTACATCAGAAATCGACAATCATGAAGATTGAAGGTACTAGAGGGAACTATAGGGATGACTTCAGGAGGTGACAACTGCGGGAAGGCAAAACCAAAAGGGGACACCTACGAACTCTACTACGAGATTTTAGATGATCCAAATATCAAGGCGGAGAGTGGATGGGAGAAGGAGGAAGCAAATTATTGGACCTCCAAAATGTGCAAGAAATATGTGAAAATATACCACATCAACAAGTTTTGGCCTTGTGAGGCCCACGCTATTCACACACAGAGTTTCAGTTGCAAGCCATTGACTTGCAACAATGGGCATTTTGTCCATCGATCACTTGAGGTTTGGTGGGCCCTCTTGGGGGACAAATCAATGAGTAAGGGATACATAAACTACAATGTGGCCTCTATGGTGTATGTTGAGCTCGTATTGGTTCGGAAGGTGGATCGGGGCACGTTTTCAACAACAGTTGGGGCTCAAATTTTACTTAGAGAAGGGCAAAAAGATATTTCTGATCTATATGATTCAAAGGCAAGTCCAAGTGAGCCACCAAAATCACAAAAGAGGTCAAAAGATCATATAATGGAATATAAAAAAGAGATCATGGAGGTAGAAAATGTTGCAGTACATTTGAATTCTATGAAGATCCCAACTACAATGACAAATGCCGTGGTGGAAGGTGTTGACGGAGAGGTGTTTCTAACTCTTCGGGTGGATTTTATATACACACCCAATCTAACAACCATGGATGAACAAAGTGGTGCTCCAAAATGTGGCCCATTTTTAAAGAACCGGTGGCCCTATCTGTGCCACAGAAACGTCAGGAAGAGGTTGCTCCAGAACAAATGGCAAGGGCCATTGCATCAATCGATCATCTCATAGCCAACAATGGTATAGATTTCATGACACAAGTACCTTCCAATTAAGACTTGCCAATCACACCGAGTCCTGTATTGAGCCTAAGAGTTGAAGGGCATTTGTCGTCAAGAAATGGAAAGCATTTCTATGGAAAAGTGCAAAATGTGTCACTACAAGAGAAAGGGGTGTTTTAAGTAGTGTCCTAGACATCATATCTTTTAAGTAAAGTTTTACTTAAAACTTTACTTAAAAGACGTTACTTAAAAGACCCCTTTCTCTTGTCTAGAACACTACTTAAAACACCCCTATCTCTTGTAGTGTGTCCATTGGTGACAATCCCTTGGATAAAAGCTATCCACATTTGTCAATTCCGCGGACGACACAATTGGAGGGTCTTTATCAGTTGTCGAATGCCAGAGAATTGGAAATCTTGTTGGAAGCTTCTTATTTGTTTAGGGCACATCGAGAAGACCTGAAACTTCAACCGGACCAAGTAATCCTGATAAACAAGGCCGGCCCAAATAATCCCGCAAATGAGGCCGGTCAAAGTAATCCTGACAAAGAATATAGTGGTGAGTGGCCCAATTTTTTGATAATTGTGAAGAGATTGTCAGTTGCAACTGAATTTGTAGTTGGCATTGCTCCCAAACTTATGGAAGTTGCTCATGAATTCACCAAATTTGCACCCGAATTAGTGTTTGGTGTCATGTCTTTTTTGGATGTTTTCACATCCTTGAAACTATTATTGGAGGAGTGGGTGAAAATAAGGCGCGAGATGCACATTTTGGTTCAAGAGAATGAGAAATTTATAGCCTTGAAGGAAGAGCACGAGAAATTGAAGGTACACTCGATTGAATTGGCAGCTAAATTGCAAATAGTTGAAAAGGATTTGGAGCACCAACATGACACCGTACTTACTCAAAGGTGGTTTATTGAAAAATTGGAGAACAAAATTATAGAGCTCAAGGAAAAAAATTTAAAGGATAGACTATGTATTCCTCCGGAAATCGGCGGAGCCGTGTGTATAGAAGGGGTTGAAGAAAACAACCAAAGGGAAGTAATATCTAATATCGCCATGGATAATCCTCCTCCCACATTCCAAGACGCGTCCATGCAAACGGAAGGCCACAAGATCGAAGAGGTGAAGCGTGAATTAGAGGAGGTAACTCAACAAAACATCTATTTAGAGTCTGAGTTTCAAAAAATGATGCGAATAGTGGAGCTGGATAAATGCTTGCCAAAGAGCAGTTCCAACACTCGTTGATTGACGTAGGTTCAAAAACTATAAGACAAATCGTCTGTAGTGACCCAAATAATGAAGGGGTTTTTCAAATTAGCAATGAAGTCGAAGGATCAATGCGATGCCCTGCATTCTGACCTCGTAGCTATTAGAAGGATGTTTGATGTACATTATAGGAGATCGATTGAAGTCACATATTGGGGGGACATGGATGCAATGTCCAAGCAGTTGAATGACACAAAGAACAATGCATCACAATCCATCAATTGGACCTTAAAACCAAAAGAAGGTTGGGCCCCTTACAACACGCATTCAGCACACATCAAAGAGGCTGACAAGATAGTAGTGCATGGTTCTAGTCCTAATACGATACTATTGAAGGATAAATGTAGTCTTTGTTTAGTTCATTTTGGTCCCGAGGGCGCCTTTATCATGGGCCAATGTCGCCATACTTTTCATATCACGTACATGGTGAAAGCATCCCTCGTTCGTTTGGTTTGTCCCGAGTGTCAATCTCCTTTGAACCCTAGGTTTTACGAAATGGTTGGGCACGAAGAGAGCATGCCTCCTAGCCATGAATACAATCAATGGACCCTTTTACTTGACCAAAAGCCATTTCAAATTCCAAAGTTACGTTCATTGGGGGCGACCTCTAATTTGGAATTCAAAAAGACTCATGCATGAGATGAGATCTACAATGACCAATTGGATGACTTTGTGTGGATGACACGTAATAAAGATGTGGAGTTGCGAGCCAGGGGTATTGAAGACCCGGAGGCTCGAGAATTGTTTTGTCATAGCATGGAGAGGCACTGGAGCATCTCACATCAAAAGTTCTTCCAATTTCTTGGAAAAAAAGTGTAGAAAGGAACAGATGGCGTCTGGGTAGAAGTGCAACTATCCCAAGAGTTCAATGAGCAGTACAGGGCATACAATCACAATTTAATAGGTAAGGCCTTCTTTTTGTCAAAATTGAAAGAAGTTGCAAAAGTTCGTGATGCTTTGAATGTAGACAGGCACATAACATGCACTTGTGGACGTGGCAAGTGCATTTGATAAGAGGATCACCGACATTATAATGATTTAGAGGGCTTTTCTAGAGGGCAAAGGTCAAGCGTTTTGGTTGGTCCCTAGAGATGATGACAAAGTGGTCAATGCTATGATAGAAAAGATTTATTCAACTTTGAGAACATTGAAGGCAGAGGAAGTAGATTTGTCTCCCACGAGGAAGAATAAATCGAAGATTGAAGATGAGGATGACCACTCTCCAGAAATCAAATGACAATTTACCGCCATGGACATGGAAATCTGGTCAAGGGGGGGCACAGGCTCCGGGTCAGGTGGTCCTCAAACTCACAGAGCAAGTTAGAGACTTAAGAAATAAGAAGGTACTTCTCATATTTCCGCAGAAGGTAGCGGTCATACAATATAGTGTTTATATTAGAGGGTGACCAATGAGAAGTGTTTTGCACTTGTTTGGATCTCATGAGGATTCAATATTAGTAATGCACAACACTCATGGTATGCTATGAGGGTTTTTTTCATTAATATAAAAATATATATACAATACAAATATGTTTGGATTTGTTTTTCCATCATGGTAAATTTTGCCTTACCTTTTTATTAAATATGTTTCTTTTGTGTACCTATTGTAAAAGATCATTTTATGTTATTATTATGTTATTTTCTATATCCCCGTGCCTATGAATCATCTCTTTTCATTTGTACTTGCAATTCCGTCCTCCCATCCGTTTGTCCGTCATTCTGTCCGTGTGATCCGCTTGTCCGCCTGTTCGTACACTCAAAAATCTAGTGATATTTTTGCCATTAAACCTCCCCATCTTACCAGTAACAGCCCTTACGGCCTTTGTAGCCCTATGTCCTATTGCACTATTTGTCTGTTGGCCCATAAACATGTGGACCGCCCTTACAAAATCTTCTGCAAAGTTAGAACCACAACTCATCTCTCCAGTTCCAACCTCAGATGCTAACCCACCCCCCACTACAAGAGAAAGGAGTGTTTTAAGTAGTGTCTTAGACATCATGTCTTTTAAGTAACGTCTTTTAAGTAAGGTTTTAAGTAAAATTTTACTAGAAAGACTATCTTTTTAGTAAAATTTTACTTAAAACCTTACTTAAAAGATGTTACTTAAAAGACGTGATGTCTAGGACACTATTTAAAACACCCCATTCTCTTGTAGTGCCCAGGGTCCCCTATAATGCCTCAACCAAATCAATTGCCCCAAAGCACTCTCAGTGGAAGCACCAAATATGTTGAGTAGAGAGGCCTTGCCTTGGGAAAGCACCGGACTTCTGGTTGCAACTAGACTTGGTCGAAAAATAAAAGGCCCTGCGATTTAGTAAAATATATGTACATGCTCATAAAATCTCCAAAAAATCTCTATATTCCACTATGAAGTCCCAATAAAAGATCACATGTTTTATAAAGTAGTTGATGTTGTTCATAAACCCTATAAGTTCCCTTCTAGAAAGGTCCCTCCACTATTATGAGTGCCACAACTGCTCTAGAATTCCAAACTAAGAATAAAGCATCTTTTTGGAAAGCTAACAGCAGTATCTACAAACCCTCAAAAATTCAACTCAAAATATTATATTTTCCGACTTTTATAATCGATCAAAGTTCACTCTCTCCAATTCAAAAGCAGCTCATTACTACTCTTCTTTGAAGCCTATAACTTTCACGTATAAAATCTAAACTAATTGTGTGATATTTCTATAGAAAGTTAATACAATAATCTACACATCTTCTAAATTTCAACACAAAATAAAATACTGTTCGACTTTTACAGCCAATCAAAATTCTCTTTCTTCAAATCAAAGACAGTCTCTCACTACTTCGCCTTTAAGCCTATAACTTTTGCATCCTAACTCCAAACTAAGAAAAGGAAAGCTTTTTAGAAAGATAACATCTAAACACATATTTTCGTAAAATCTCAAAGACAAAAAGCTCCTCACCCAAACGTTATAAGCCCTCAAAAATTCTGCCCTCTCATTCCATGACAATTATCCCTATCTCATTCCATCAAGCATAACTTCCACACAAAAACTCCAAATTGAGCGAGTAATAGGTTTATGGAAACCTCAAAACAAAATAAACATGCTCACAAGATTTCATTACAAAACCTCTTATGTGTAATTTGTTGTGTCTCTTCAAAGTCTCGGTTTTCTTTAAGCAACTATGAGGAGGAAGAAGAAGATCCTTCATCTTATCTTTCACCTCATCCTCCATCCCTTCCACCTAAGCAAATTGATTTTGACCTCTAAAATGCCACATGGACCACAATTCATCCATTGGCCATCATTTTCTCCCCATAACTCTATCCTTATCTCCTACATGGCAACTACATGGCTTTTATCATTTTTAAAATTCAAAAGAAAAGGTAAAATAAATTTCACCTTCCCATTTAACAACTTCAAATCTACAAATAAAGTTTAAAATGCTTTCAACTAAAGAAATAAAAGAATTAATGCCTAATGGTTGTCTGATAGAGGTAAAAAAGGTAGAATCTTCTCTATGTGGATCTTTAGACTCTCCAAAAAACCCTCTAGTTTGATAACAATTAATTATTTTTACATAGTGTATGTAAATACAATGCGATACCGCCAGAGGTCATTTTTTGTTATGTCTTATATGACTACATAGAATCGTAGGGATATAAATCATCACCTCAAGGGGATTTTGAAGCTATACTTTCTAATGAGTTAATTCATTTTTTTCATTTAATTTCCACTTTGTACTTGTAGCTAAGGCAAAACAAGTGAAAGATGGCAATAAAGTGAATACATCCAAAAAATTATAAAACCTCTACAAAAAAATTAAGGAATCCGAAACTTTGACCCTTTCAAACTTTAGTGTATAGTATCCAAATGTTGCATTCTTTTGTGTGTCAAAACCTCATTTCTTTTGCCAACAAGAAAATATGGAAATTTGACCAGTCTAGTCTAATACCGATAGTAGCAACTATACAATAGTAAGAAAAAAAGTGGTGCTTTGGATGTCAATGCATAGAAAACTACACTCCCATGCACAATTGTACATTTACCAAGTCCCCACCAAGATCTGATCCTTTGCAATGGTAATCTAATTCCACTTGGGGTCAAACAATAATTACAATAGAAATGTCCTAAACTACTACTACTACTACTACTACTACTACTACTACTACTACTACTACTACTACTACTACTACTACTACTACTACTACTACTACTACTACTACTATGACTAGTCTGCCTAATGAATTTGTATGATCGAATCGGCTGACAATCTGGTCCTTGGAATCAGATTCATTCACTTGATTCACATGAAGATGGACGGACCGGTTGTTATTAGCTTCATGTAACTTCACTTACTTGTCACCTCCACCTGGGTTTCACTTGTTTTTCCACAACTTTGATAGCCTCTATCCTCTAACAGCAACAAAAAGATCGACGCAAGCACTCACTAAAACTGCAATCCGATCTAGGGAAGATTTCCTGCGAGGAAGCTGCAACTGCTGCTGCAAGGGAGTCTTGCAATGTTTTGCCAACTAACTGCAACGTACTTGCTGACCTACAGTTTAGCCATACTGCTAAGAGGTTATCCCTAAGAACAGCTCCACTGTAGTAACAAAGAAAGGACCGCTAAATCTATTTCACAAAGCAACCTCATGGCAAGTTGTCATTCCGTCTCCCCTTCTTCTAGAATTGTCGTAGTGCAATCCACACAACACACTTCGACAACACTTTATCCAACTCATTTTACATCATCAATGATGTCATAAAAGAGAATGATTTGTCTATTGTCAAAAGGTTGAGTCGTTGCGTGAGCTCTTGCGTGGGCAAAAAAGACCTCAAAAATGGTGTGGATAGAGGCTTGTAGTGTTGCCTCCCCAAACCAGAAAGCCTTTTGCATTGATGCGATGGAGCCCCAAAGTGTTGCTTTCCCGCAATAGTTTGTAGTGGAGCTGCTCTAAAGCCTTGTTTTGGCTTTGTTTGTCTCTCATCAACTTCATTTGAGGTAAGGTAGGTGCATATAAACCACCACTTTTTGCTTTTGTTCTTAGTTATTATTATTATTTTGATCAAATTTCCATTGATTTTCTTGTTGGCAAGGGAAAGGAGGTTCCAACGCATCAAATAACATGACATTTAGACACCATATGCAAAAGTTTTGAAGGCACAAAGTTTGATTCTAATTAAGACAATTTCTTCCACATAGATACATAATTTATTTTGGAGATGTACACAAAGTGAAGATGGTGGTTTTGGATTAGTGGCACATTTGAGGGGATCCACATTAATACAATGTCTATTTTCTGTGTACAACCTTGTTTGCATTCCTTTTGAACAATTCAACTCTTTGGAAATTGCTTGGAATCTTTCCGAAATAGAACATTAGGACAAGTTAGTATGAGGCAAGTTGTGACAAGAACCACAAACCCCTTTTGTAGACTCCTTGCCCCTTCTTACACTTGTTGAGATGGTTTTCATCCTTAGTGCAAAATTTTGGGTAGTTGAAAATTGCAAAATCTAATATACACACATATACTATAGATGATAATTCACTTTGTTGGGAAACAACTACAAGCACAAACTTTGTGTCAAGCATGATCTTGGAATTGCATTGAATCTATTAGATGTTAACAACAAGTACTATATTTAACCTCTTAAATTTTATCTTTTGCATTTCTTTTGTTAATTGTATTTGCATATTGCAATGTCTTGGAGATCTAATGATAGTTATTATACTTTGCAAATGTGTCATCATGTTGTCAATTTTATTTTTTATAATTAGTTTCTTTTCAATTCATTTAGAATTCATTTTAGTAATTTGAAAATTAAAATTTGAATCCAAATGATGCAAGGCTACCATAACCTCAAGGAGCAAGGTGATTAATTATGTGCCATTGTATTAAAATCATGTATTGCATTTCAAAGCCTAATCTTATTTTGAAGCCATTGAATACATGCACTGAAATTTATGTTCTTGATTTTTTATCAAGGCATAATTTATATTCAAAAGGCTTGATTTAGTACCTTATAGTTATTATTTCAAAACATAGTCCTCAATATATTTACTACACTAACAATACTCATTTGTTGTGTGCAGTCTTTTTGTATTTTTGTATTTTTGCACTATTTGTACAATTTGTATAATTTGTATTATTTATATAATAATAATTTATTATATTTTTACTAATTATTATGAAACCAAATACTATTTCTTTGACTGAGTACCATATTAATTTTAAAATAAGGAATCATTGAGTACATTAAGAGTGATTGCTTTGTGCCATTTAAAATACTACTAAAGAAAAATACAACAAAAACTTGCCCAATTCAACTTTTATTGATGGCTATTGGAAGTACAATGACTAAAATTCAAAATCTTTAGCTCACACTAGCATAATAGTTCATAGTACCAAAATCACGGAAAATTTAATTTAGAGGTGCGCAAATGTGACAATTTGTATTCAACATTACTCCACCTTTTATTTGAATTTTGTTCAAAGGTTCATACAAATTAGATCCCAATTCATACAAAATTATACAACTTATTATAAGATCTTTAATTATTCAAACTTTGCAATATTTGAATTTACTTGTATACTATCCATCCAATGGCGCTAGTATGTGAGCCTAGAAATGTGAGTCTACAAGCCTTGAGCCTAAGTACAAGTAGGTACTCTACAACCACTAAAGGCGCCTATAATATATGTACCTATAACCATGGAAGGTGCTTATAACATAGGTTTCTATAACATAGGCACCTAACTACTATATAAATTTTTACAATATAGATATCTTATAATTATGGAGGTATTTACACTACAAGAGAATGGGGTGTTTTAACTAGTGTCCTAGACATCACGTCTTTTAAGTAACATCTTTTAAGTAAGGTTTTAAGTAAAATTTTACTAAAAAGACTGTCTTTTTAGTAAGGTTTTAAGTAAAATTTTACTAAAAAGACTGTCTTTTTAGTAAAATTTTACTCAAAACCTTACTTAAAAGACGTTACTTAAAAGACGTGATGTCTAGGACACTACTCAAAACACCCCTTTCTCTTGTAGTGTTATAACATAGACACTTGTAATATAGATATTTAGACTCCTAAGCTGCCATGCTAGCAACCCTCCTTCTTGAAGCATCTAGTTGTATTGAAGGAGCACTTTGGCATGGCCAAGACCAACGACCCTAGAATACATATACCAGATTTCGCTAGAAGGCTATAAGTGTGTGTGGTAGGGAGGAGCTTCCGCGAAATGGAGGTGTTGGAGTAAGAACCACCCTATAAATTTACATTTAATTTGTAGAATATTTATTTTTTAAGAAATTATCAATAAAATACTACTTGCTAGTAGTTCCTAATTTCAATGTATGACCACGGCTAATTTTTGTGCAGTTTTAGGAGTGGCACTGCTAAGCAATACAATTTATTTTTTATGAAATTGGCGATTTTTTTGGTACATGGTGTTTGGTAAGTAATGTTTGTGTATTTCAAATTTGGTTATATTTTCAATCTTCAATGTCATGCGCCTTGGACAGTGCACATAAAATATGAATGCATGACTTGCTCTTTCAATCAACTTGAATCCATGCATGAAGCAAGAATGTAACAAGGAGCATGAAGAAAACAATCAACATGAATGAGCCACACATTCATAGCACAATCAGCCACACCACTCGCATACAAGAATTAGATGCCCAATTAGCAAAAAATGAACTAAAAACAACAAGTGTGAGGAATTCGACAAAAGTGTGAAGTAACACTACCAAAGGAATTGAACCCTTCTTGTTGCTAGAGCAAGACTGCCCAATTTGCAATACTAGTGATCTGCACACAAACAAGAATACCACATTAGTAGACAAAGCAAGAAACCACGTTAGTGAATAAAAAAGTTATTGCTGGCTCCACAGGTTCATCATGCCCTGTCCTGCGATCCAATTTCTCCAACTCTCCAAGTGTACATCACCCATGACGTGCCAACCAAGACCTTCAACGTCAAGGAAATTGAACTAAGTTCAGGGACAAATCTAGCCTAATCTCATGAAAACTAAGGCTTGCAGAAGGGGGAGGATACTCATCAGCCAGCCAAAATCACATGTCCCCATGTCGGCCCACTTTTATAATGTTTTTTCAAGACTCAATAGCCTCCTTGTATGGAAAATTTTCCAACATGTAGTACTTTTGGCTGAACATGCATACCATGAGTGGCAAGTGCTTGTCCAAGCAATTTTTCTGGCAAGATTTCAGAAACTTGAGTGTGGAAAAGCAACATTCATCGTCTACTAAACCTAGCACAAGGCAGCACCCAATTTTTGCAAGTTGAAAATATTCAGAAATCAATTTCATCAAGTGTTGTGAATGTGATAGGGTCTGCCAAAGTTGAGCCACCGGATTTACACGAGAAACTGAAGCACAAGCTTCATCACAGTTAGCCTTCATGGTTATCTTGAACAACCCCTATTGGTTGTCCAAATTTGAGTCTAAAAGCATCTCAAGTGTTGTGTAGCTGGATCCACCTTCATACAAAGGCCTACCTGCATTTAAAACTTTCGGGTTAGAATAGAAATTTTTGAATATAGATAGATGGTGACTAAAGTTCTCATCTGCCCCAGGCTACTGCTTGTACTACTGGTAATTCATGACAAACGCATCAAGCAAGTCCTGCTGCGGGAAGCGCCTATCGAGCTCATCTGATAACGACTAGGCGATCTTTGGTAGACAAAGCAGTAGGAGGAAAGTGAAAACTCATGCAAGAACAATGCCTCCCTTCAGTGTAAGCAAATCAACAGATTCATCATAAGAACACATAGAACAACATAACAACACACAAAGATATTACAAGATACAACAAGAAAAATGGTTGACAATGACAAACAAGTGGAAGGAAAATTCCTAACCTCATTCTAGCACATCTGCTGGATTTCTATCTGTTACAACACAGCATAAAGCCAATAAAATATAGAATGAGAAGAAAAAAAGTAGGAAAAAAAAATGGAAAACTTAAATGCAACAGGGAAAAGCTTACCAACAACTTGTCATTTTATGTTTGCATGAGTCTATACAAAGCTCTCTTCTGTCACAAATAGATGATTGCTTGTCAGCTTGCAGTGGCAGCATGCGAACACTGTGGGTCTGTGGTGCAGCCAAAATTAAAAAGCACGTGTGTAGGACCGCTCTCATTGGGCATCACACTCCACTCCAGAGGTATTACAGAACATGAGAGTGCAATTAGGTCTTGGTAACGTTTGAACTCAAGTGTGTTGAAAGTTGTAACTTCATCTACAAACATGCGCGCCAAATCCGATTGGCACACCTTAATGGACTGAAGAAAGTCACAAATGAACACATCACGTGACTGTGAGAAATTAATCAAACAATAAACTGCGATCAACATGGAAATGAAACATGCAAGAGAAAGCAAGACTTCAATGTCTAACAGATGGTCAAAATTAGACGCTGCTGTTGCATTAGCCTTTTGGCCAGTCGACAAGAACATATTAAGTCCCATTTTCACCAGAAGAGTTTGTATGTGGACATGATTTGCTGGACTGGGTTGTGCATGGAAATCCATCGAGTTTCTACATTCCTCACCATCTTATTTCCCTTAGTTTCTATGAGATCGGTCAACTTCTGTAGCTTAGAGTGCCGCTTGTGACTACGACAAAAGTAAGAATATAAAGCTTGGCATAGGGCCTCCAATCGAGCAACCATGGAATAGTTTGATAGAGTTTCGACCACCAAGTTAATGCGGTAACTAGCACAGCTCACTCCAAAACATAATGGAACTTGAACTTGGGTGGAAACACCAACTTTCGAACCTTGGAAAGTGGAGACCTCATCTGCCCCAAAGGACACAAGTTTACTAATGATTTCCTCTCTTCAGAGTCCTCCCTCGCCTAATAACACGTGCATGATCACTTTCGTCAAATGATCAGCAGTTCCACAGTTAGAAACGCAAGAAAGATAAAAGAGGTGTGGTAGTCTCTTCTACGAACTCACAGCATATACATGCACCCCAACCCATGACGTATTGTCTATTGTTGTTACCTCGTCTATGTTGATGGACACAAACTTTGCAGACTACATCACGAACTTCAAGGTAGACATGACACATGAATGAAGGTGTTCACTCATCTCCCAACCGGACGTTTCAGACCAATGTTTCCTAGGTACATTTTTAAGCTTCAAGTGCCTTAACAATTATTGTTCTTGTTCATAATTGTACATGGAACGACCTGAACTAAGAATCTGAAATAGTGTAGAAAATTGTACTCCCTTTCTGGTTGCTTGACCTCTAAGTCAACCATGAGTTGATCTGCCACCAATCCTACTAGTTGCTGCCCTGCCCACACTTCTTGGAATTGCAAGTATTTACAATCGCGCTTGAAATAAGTGTTGCCTTTTTGGAAATGCACCTCAGGCTCACCATCAAACTTATAGACCCTTTTCCCCTCATGTTTATCCAAATTGTCGCCCTTAGGGACGAGTAATTTCTGTCGGCCCCTGACATTGTTGCAACTCTTGTAAATGATGCCAATGAGGTTACCAACATAATCAAACTCTTCTTTGGCCCACGTAAATTTGCAAACCCAAACCTCTTGCCACCTCCTCATCATAATACTAGGGGCAATTTTTATTCTCTTACATGCCTTGACAACTCCTTGATCCTTGTCGTCACTAACTTGAACATTGTGCGCTGAATTGGGAAGCTCTGCGAACACCATTGTCACCTCCGATAGCGAAGGAAGGCGGGGTGCAGGCACGGAATCACTCAACCTTGTCTCCGAAATATGCATCATCTCCGTGGAAGCAGATGCCGGTAGGTACTTCCCCAAGCTGTGGGAATTGCACAATGAACCAAACGTCCTCACGCTGAAGTTTTTAGGTAGTTTCAACCTCGGCGCCATATTGAAACAAAAGCCCTACACGCACGCTCTCAACTCCAATGCACCAAAAGCACCAAAACCAAGCAAAACAAAATGCACTCACAACATAGTAATTGTTCAAACAAGCAAAAACCAAGTACAATGGGTTTAAGGTTTACTAATGCAATGATGAGTGATGAGTGAAGAACTAATGAGTGATGATCCTTAAGAATGCAAAATTGTTGTATTAAAAAACAACCTTTGTTGTCACTTGTCAAGTTGCTAGTTCGCTACCCACAGCGGCAATCAAGCATTTCCTAATTTCCCATTCTATAGTTTGCCTCCCCATTTCTCCAAGTTCAAAATTTTGCAGGCCGCCTCCATTTCCCTGCCAAAGTGATGGTGCAAGACAACACAAAGTCTTACAAATCTTCACCACGGGAAGGAAGTGGCGCTCCCAATTTATGAAAATGGCGACTCAAAATCAAAGTGCAGGACTGCAAGTAAGGTAAGCCACCTCAAAATCTGAGATTGCATCCAGATTCATTCAATGCGCCATTGCATGTGCTTGAAATTGGAGACATGAATCACCTGATCACCTAAATACAAGACAGCCAGTGAATTGGTGATTAACAATTTCACACCTAAGGCCCTAAACCTAATGTATTGGAAATGCGGCACTAAACTTGCAAGTGCTAGGGACATGAAGCTTTGCTAAATCCCAACGGCAGAAGGAGCAGGCAAGTGTGAAATGGACAGCCCAGATGGAGTCGTCATGTAAAGATCCAACGGTTGAAGTAGAAAACCAACTAACCTTCATTGCAAGAGGCAAGGGATGAATGCAACCTGCGCCACGGATGAATACAAAGTTTTGCATCCTGCTTCTGAGATCGTTGGTAAATTGCTGAAATTTCTAAATTTTCCTTTAATTCTCTTATGGACTTTTAGCACACAAAAAATTTGGGTAGAAACAAAGCAAATTTTTGCCACTTTCAGGAACACTTGCCAAGACTATAAGGGCAAAAGAGAAGGCAACAACTCTAATGGTTGTGCCCTCGGGGAGGTCACTTCCCCTTATGTTTTGTAACCACGTGCGTTAACCACCTATTTGTTTGGAGGCTATTTACTTAGTAATCATGATTTTAAAGGACCCTTTTAGTAGAAAAAAAGCTACTTGGTCTTAATTTTAAGCACCCTACAAGTAATTATAAATGAAAATCTAACTTAATTTTTGGCACGCTATAGTATTTATAAACTTTAGAATTTTTGTTTTGTTTGATAATGAAGGATTTTTGGGTGAATGTTGGGCATAAAAATATGCAACATACATAAAAAATTAGGATCAAACTTAACGTTTAACTTTGTGGGTGAATTTGGTCAATTTGTTTTTTGAAGTGCTTTTTCTATTATTAAAAAAATTTAAATGAAGTTGCACTTGAAGTGATGCTTTGAAGAATCAAGTTGGCCATCTTTATATGCGGTTAGATTTACATAATAAGCTGTTGTTTTGTTTTTTTTAAATCCCAAAGCATAGGTGGTTGGGTGCTTGGACAAAAAGGTCAATAGATTGGGGGGTATTGGCCAATGTAAGCGTAGCTCATGAAAAGATAAGCCTAGCTTGTAAATGGTGTTTTGACCTTTGAAATGCACATTTTGATTCAATTTTCACTTTTTTATTAATAAAAAATTTCACATTATGTCTTTTGGGCTATCCTTTAATTTCATCAATTGTTTCTTATCATTGGAATTCTCATCGCTTTATTATCTAATTGACATTTCATATTACACTCACTAAAATATTTAATTTGAAAATGTTGGTGTATCAAGGTCATAAATTTATGTTTTATAGGCCCAAAAATTATGAAATTTGTTATTATGAACTCCCAACTTGTAAACATTCCAATTTATAACAAGTTGCCAATTTTCTACAATGTTTCACATTATTTGAAGGCAATTAAAGTATAAATTTTTAATGATAACTATGCCAACAATCAAATCTTAATTTAAATCTCATCATATATATTTCATTCATCCTTTAGAAGGACTAAGGATTATATTCATCCTAAAATTAATTTTTTTTTCTTCTATGATTTTATTCACACTAATTTATATCTACTTTTTTTTAAATCAAAAGATTTTTCAATACCCTATTTTATATATAATGATGTTTCAAGAATTAAATCCAGGCTAAATAGATCTACATCATTTATAAATTTTTGCTCCAATGAATAAAATTCACCCTATAGTTTAACTCACGTGGTTTTCTACTTTTCGTAGAGTGACCTCCCCGAGGTTGTGCCTCCTTTTCTATCGCCTCATGTTTTAAAGTCCCTACAAAGATTATTCAAATTGATGATGAAGAGCAATGCAAATAATGCAAAGAGGGTGTTCTTCGATTAGAATCCTCTAACATGCATATGGAGAACTATTTTTACCTCTAATGTGTTGAGCTTGATCTTTCTAGAGTACTTGAAACTTGTCAAGATTGCCCTTGTCCAAGTGATTGGCTTTGTTCAAGATGAATAATGTTTTAGTGCTCTAAACTTCATTAAGAACAAAAACCTTCAATGCTTGACTGACACCTTGGACCTCTTTGATAGCATGTTTGGCTAGAAAATTTGAAGTTCTAAAGATTTCATATCCTTGGAGAGTTTATTTTCTTTGGATAGAGGATAGGACAAGATATAGAATCCACACAGATTAGTGTATTGTTGTGCGGGACTTGTCTAATTATGTTTTTATAAAGTTGTCAAGCATTGAGATTTCTAATACCCTAAAACCTTTAAATCCTTGTTGTTCATGTACACGCACATCTTTTCTTTTTTGCAATATTATTTAGTTGTTACCAGGATTATTAGTCAAAGACTACTATGAATGTTGTTAATCTTTATGTGCAGGTAATTAGGAATACTTTGGACGGTGAATGGGATTCAATTTCCTCCATAAATTTATTTTTTTAATTTTGTAATCATCTTGTTTTTTATTTGTTTTTTTATTAGCATTATATTGTACAAATTTGTTTTTGTATTTGTTTTTAAATTGTAGCTATTATAAACACTATAAACATAAGACAAATGGATATTCTTCAAGGCAAGCACATATCCTAGATTTCAAAGAAAAGTACAAGAGCATAGTTGAAGCAAGAAGCTAGAAGTTCAAGAGATGTGTTATCTGTTCTATTTTTTCAGACGGTGTTATATACAAAGATTAGATTGACCAATGAGCAAAGCATATATGATATAAATAATGACCATGTCCCAAAGCATCCTAATAGCATCTGTGTGTAGTTCACAATAGCTTATTATCTGATGTTGGTGGTGGTAGATGAAATAATTCTACTAAATATTAGTATCATGAATGTCTTTTCAACATTTATCCTTCATTTTCTGCAAACATAAGAGATTGACATTATGGAAAACTCCAAAAAATAAAGGCAACTATTTGTTACATAACAACACTAATTCTTTTGTGGCTTTACGCATTTTTTGTACATAAAAGTGTCTTTGAAGTGATATATTTATTTCTTGTTTTAAACATGTTTATTCTTGATTTTGTTTATTTTTAACTCAAGTTAAAAGATGATTCAATTAATTAAACTTCTACTTGAAAGTCAAAATCCTTCTTCAAGCAATGTATGATTGATCAAATCAATTTATATAATACAAGTAACTAAGACATATATCCCAAGTAATGACCCAATTTATATGGATTATTTTTATTTTATTTTTTTGTTTCCATTTTCAAAAACTTAAGCTCAATTTTTATTTATTTTTATTCAAAGGAATACTTGACAATGTATTTTTTTTAGTAGATGGTATCAGTAAATTATTGTATTATGTATACGGATACAAGAAGCTTTAATATTGAAAATTAAAAATAGAAATAGAAATAAAATTTGAGTGAAAAAATTCAAAAGCAATAAAGATCAAAATTAATAATTGGTACAAAATCTTCATATTAAATAGCTCTTTAAGCTTGAATATACTCATTTTTTAATGAATAATTATTTGTCATCTATATTTTGTATGTTTCATCGATAATTGTTGATGTAAATATCTTCATTGCTCGGGTACAAATTGCTTTCTCTAATGCTGAAAGTAAACCAAAGTGAAGACCACATATTGTCCCACAAAAAAATTCAAGTACCATTGTACCAGTTATAAAGGCTTTTTATAAGTACTAATGCAATAAAAGCGTCTAATGTACACCCACCCCAAAGCATCATTGTTGTGTGCAACCTATATTTTGAGCCTTGAATGGTCACCCAAAACCACCACTAGCTTTCAAGAGCAATCAATGAAAGTTGAAGAGTTCAGTGGAGCAATTAATGGAATTGAAGCATTTCATTGGCACCCTATGCTTTAACTTTGAATATTCATAGACTTTGTACAAGTGTGAGATAATTATAGATTAAATTAAGTTGGTATTATTTTCCTTTCATCTTGAACTTCAACATTTCCTTCCTTCTTTGGAGGCATCCCTTTTAGCTCAAGAAGTTAGAATGGATCATATAAGTGAGTGAAATCTACACATATCAAAGTTAAGTGAGTTCTCATCTTGTCATTTGTGCATAAAAATAAATGAATTTCCTATGTCAACAAAACATTAATATCTTCATCAACAATAAAAACTTATAGCATTTCAAACCAATTAGTTTGATAACACTAAGTGTCATTATTAGAGTTCCAAAATTTAGGTTTTGATAAGAGTTATAAAAGGTAACTTCCCAAAACAATGTCCCAAATTCTTTGTTAGCTACAATAGAACTTCTATAAAACCAAATTGGGACCAATTTGGCACAATAAACATTAGAGAAGTTTATTACATTAGAGGGGGTCATTTGCATTTGTAATGTTTGTATGTGAGCCAGGCCAATACTGACAATCAATATTACTTTAGAGAGATTTATTCTTTAGATAGTGTTGTTTATTAGGAGTTCTACTGTAGTACTTTGGAAAATAGGAATGTGCAACTCAATAACAAAATTCCAAATCACAAAGAACAAGAATTGTAAGAAGTTTCTTAACAAGTGTGAAGATACTTCGACAAAGTTTAACTTGAGCTCATTTAACTTTGATGTCATTTGCTCTTGTGAAGTCACTTATCCCTAGTGTCACGGACCTTTACCGTAATTGGTCTGTGTGGTTTATTTTTTATTCTTTTTTGCAATTCATTCTTCAATTTGTGCCCCTCAGCACACACAAAAGAGCAAGAAATTGCAAGGTTTATCTTGCACTGATGGAGAGTAGATCGAGGTGAAACACGAAATTGAACACCCCCTACTGGGAAGTTAAGAAGTTAAGATTGGCAGGTACTGGCAGGTATAATAGATAAGAAGCCGTTCAATACGGCATCATGGGAGCGGTACTATCAACCAGCTTCCAAAAGGTCGTCCTATTGCCACAGTGATTGCCGCTTGGCATCCGAAATAGCGGAATTTTCACACTGCAAGGGTGAAGTTCGTTTGCAGTGTCGGCTATTTAAGCTATGGGCTATAAAAATCCCCGTCATCAACCATGAACCCCATGATCATGCACATTAAAGCGACACTTCAGTTTCGGAGCCTGTACTTAATATAGAGACAAACTCTGCACACCCTGCATTCCGACTCCGAACAGTCCGAAGAATCAAACAGAGCGCCTTGGTAAAAGACAAATCCACATCAATGAATTCGGTTCTTAGACAAAATTATACGAGTCTGTATTCATCAGGTCCCAACACTTACAACGTAGAGTAGTACTATCGTACTCGGGAGTACAGCCGGAAGGTTGCATTCATAAATCGAAGGTTGCAGGAAGTTCGGTCGGTTCCGTTCACTTGTTCTAATAAACACAGCCGCAATGGAAGGATCAGGAGAAAATTGTTCAAAAGCTCTCAGTCTTGGTAACGTATCTGATCTCCGAAACATAAGGTTTATGAATGCAACAAACTGCAGGTCTATACTGCTGTCTGTCTGTCTTTCTGTCTATGCCGCAAAAAATACCAGGGTGTATCAACAAAAATTCGCGTCTAGCTAATAACTCTTACTACCAAAACTGGTGGACATCGTCGTCTATACCGGTAGATCAATACTTGGATCCTCCCAGGTCGCCTCTATAATATCCGTAGGTAGCTTCCGGCACACATAAACTCACTCACTAGCTTGCATTGCTATTGCAGTCTGTGCATTCCTGCCTCATTCTAGCTAGCTGTTGCAGTTGCAGTTCGCTAGCTCTCGAAGCGACGAGCAGCCACCGCCTGCAGGGGACACACCATCTCAGATGACAGCTTGAGGATCTCGGTCAGGTCCACAGTCGTTCCCGGAGCTGCAGTCCAGGTGAATGCATGCAACAGCTGCGCCACCCAAAGCTGCACAGTGGCAAGCCCCAGAGCGCGTCCAGGACATACACGGCGTCCAGCTCCGAAAGGTGCGAGACGAAGATCGTTCCCTCGTACATCCACATCTTGGCCTCCTTCGGAAGGCAGAAAGCGCTCGGGACTGAAACGCTCCGGTTGCGGCCAAATTGTTGGATCATGAGTGATCGCCCACATGTTGACCATGGCGGTGGTGCCTACGGGGACGTGGTGACCCGCGACGCAGACGTCTTGCGTGGAGAGACGCGCCCAGCTGAGAAGCGGACCCGGGGGGTGCAGACGAAGAGTCTCCTTGATTACGGCCTGGAGGTAGGGCAAGCGCGAGAGATGGGTGTCGAAGGAGGTGATGTCGCGGCGGCCGAAGGCGGCGTCGAGCTCCTGTTGCACTTTGAGCTGAATCTCCGGGTGGAGCACCATCTCCGCCATGATCCACTCGGTCAGAATGGCGGTGGTGTCTGTGCCGCGGAAGATCATCTCCTGGGAAAGCGAGGGCAAGGTGCAGCCAAATCAGTGGGAAGCATGTGACTTCATGACTAAGTTTAGGGCTACAGTGTAACAGTGTTACTGAGGACACATGCATTCCGCGAAACGAATGTCTCCCCTGCAGACATTCCAGGCTACCGGTGACTGGAGCCCTAAAATTGAGGAGTAAAAGATCGATTTGCTACAGTAGTCTCTGGAATATCAGATCGCATTGTTGCTACAGCTACTACTGTAGCTGCAACTGGCAACTTCAAGGTGGGTTGCATGCACTTACCCAGAGTACGGCGATCATGTCCTCGTCCCCGACATTGTCCTCCCCGGTCAAGCCCAGCAAAACGTCGACGAAGTCGGTTTCGTAACTTTCCGCCGTCTCCACTCGTCTCTCCCGGTGCTCGTCGATGATTTTCTGCACGAACGCGGTGACTTTGGGCACCAGAGCGGCGCACCGCTGGTGAATGCGCTGTGCGTCGAAGCACTTGAGCGCTGGTAAGTGATCGGCCCAATTGAAGGCGCCCAGCAATTCAAATCCTTCCCTCACCATGGCGTTAAGCTCTTCCGCTTCCTTGGACGCCGTCGTGAAGTCGTAGCGGCGACCGAAAACACTCCCCATAATGTTATTCAAAGCCGCACGCTGCAAATGCTCACGCACCTCCACTCGTCCCGTGTCCCGCACATCATCAGAGATCGCATTGAGCATCCGCTTCGTTTCTGCCAGGCGCGCAGGCTCATGAGCTGCAATGCGCTTCGGCGCGAACAGGTGGTTAGCCGCAATCCGGCGCAAGCCCCGCCAGTAGTCGCCAAACGGCGCAAACCCAATGGCGCGTCCGAAGAGCAATTGCTGCGCACTTTGCTTCAAGGGACGATCCGCGAATGACGAGCTAGTCAAGATCTCACGAGCGGTCTCAGGCTGGGAAGCAATCACAACGCGAGTCTCACCAAAGCTGAGCGCCATCAAAGCCGTCGCCTTGTGCACCACAGCGAGCTCCGCCAGGCGGCGGTGCGCGTGCCCGCCCATTTCCAAAAGTGAGCCGATGACGGGGAATCCTCGAGGTCCAGGAATGGTACGTATCCCTCGCAAACGGCCCCAGGTAGAACCCCCGGGAGCCCACCAACAGACCAACACCCCACAAGCACTTATCACACCCAAAACCAGTAAGATCAACAGCCCGTTCAGGTTAGTGTACCCAAACACTTCTTCCAGAGAGGACCGACCTTGCTTCGCCAGCATTGGCACCGCAAACATCCACCATCCGCCCACTTGAGCTCCAGCCGAAGAATCCATGGCAATCAACCCCCCCAGTCACCCAACACTCCCACTCTCCCACTCACACACAACACCCACACCCGCACTCTCGCACAGACACAAACGTAACAAGACCACCGCTTACACACCCACCACGCCCCAATTCTCGTGCTCCCAACTCACGAAGCTAGCTCCCCACTCAGTGCAGAAGAGTCGTAATCAGAGGCTTTCGCATGGCTGCCACCCCACCGCTAGCTAAACCCTGCAGCAACTAAAACCGCCCAGGAAGGGAATGTGAGGAAGATGCTGTGAGAATGTGGACTATACCGACCGGCGCCGCAATCTAAGTGAGCCAAGGGAGGGCCCACGGAGCGAGAGAGAGAGAGAGAGAGAGAGAGAGAGAGAGAGAGAGAGAGAGAGAGAGAGAGAGAGGGAGTGTGAGAGGGAGAGAGGGAGAGGAGGGTGTGAGGGAGGGAGTGAGAAGAGCAGGAGATGGTCTGGAGGGCGCTGCGGCTTTCCTTTAAGTGAGTGTTGCTAGCCGCCTAGCGCACCTCGGAGACTCGTCGGACAATGGAAGTCGAACAGGACAGGCAGCAAGGACGGCGCTGCTGTGCCACAGTGCGTCTGCAGGAAGGGCGCAGGAGGGAAATAGAATATTTTTTCTTAGACCCTTTACTTTTCGGGGGGCTTAATGGCCCTTCTGCCAGGCCCCTCCGTCAGTCTGTTGGCGCACTTTTGTTTTCTCCCCCATGCCAATGTAAGTGAACTGAGACGGAGACGGAGAGGTGAAAATGGCAGGACGGAGGCAGCTCTCTGCCGCACGGGAAATGAAATCTCGTGGCAGGGGATTTAGGCTCACTGACTGGCTCAGTGGAGTTGGGGTCCATGTTGCTAGGGCAACAGAAAAATGTAAACCATGGACATCAGTGGTACCATGTTGCTAGGGGCCAAGAAGGAGAATGTAGAAGGTGGGGACCCCCGAACCGTCACTTGTTGCTTCTTTTTGTTAGAGTAGGAAAATTTTCGTTGATTTTCTTGTTGGCACTTGAAAGGAGGTTCCAACGCACCAGAGAAAGCAACATTTAGACATCGTATGCAAAAATTATGAAGGAACAAAGTTTGGTTCTAAAAGAGCTTCTTCCACATAGGTACATAACTGATTTTGGAGATGTGCATAGAGTGAAGATGGTGGTTTAGGGTCAGTGGTGCATTTGGAGGTGCCCACCTTAGTAAAGGCATTAGATGAAATTCAACCCATGTAGAAGGCTATGAGTTCTCCAGAGTTTCCGGGTTGTGGGAACTTGTCCACAGCAACAAGCTGATGTGGCCAAAAGATTGCCACACCAGATAATAATTTTTTTATATAATTTTTTTTATTAATAATAATATTAAATATTTTGGTCAACACTGGTTGGTTTACAACATTGGGGACAGGCCTAAAGCGGCCCTCCAATGCCCCAAAAAACATCTAATGTGAGTGTCTAAAACCAACTTGATTCCTAAATTGACCCAATCTTGAAAGTATCTAGAAGTAAGTATTGTAAAATGTTTTGAATGTGTACATGAAAACATAAAATGTTATAAGGTACACTAGAAGTTGTCAGGTTGGAAAATTAGTAATCTATTCAAAAACTTACAATTTATTTATTTTAGATGAATGACTTTCAATTGCCAATTCATTATTAATAGACTCATTTATTGATTATGCATCAAAGTATGCAAAATCACTTGTAATAAGCACTTCAACCTTATCCATAATTGTCCAAGGTTGTCTTTTGCAATTGAATATGAAGCAAGTGTAAAAAGGCTTGAAGGATTTGTGATTGGCCACTAAAATTGTTCGGTCTATACAACTCCAATGTGGAGGATAGCATATATTTTGCTCACTTGGGGTAGAATGTATTCACAACTCCAACTTTTCAAGAGCCCAAAAGTGACCCCAATTCAATTGCAAGTCCTACAATTATACTCACAATACACTTATTTGTCCTAATAGTGAAGGGAGATTCAGCATCACCTTCAAAATTAGCACTTATCACCACAAAACTTCATTTTTGTATAAATTGGTGCAATACAATATCCTTACAACTTGCACTAGTTCAAAATAGTGTAATTGTGGTTAATCAATGTCAGACATTATGTTAGCACAAATGAGTACATAGGAATTGTTGTGTGAAAGGCTAGAAAAATAATCATGAAAATATCCACACCTAATAGAATTGATCACATGGTTCTTTTTTTAGGTGATTTCCTTTGTCAACGTAGACCATGTTTTTAGTCATGTCACAAATTGACATGTAAGCTAACTACACATGACTACATGAGCCACGTCCTTGTATTTCTTTTGTACCTTCTCTTGATGATCCGTCAATACAATCAAGAAAAAATTGGGTTGATTATTTATACAAACTTGTAGGTCAAGACATAAATAACAATAAAAAGTCCAAGAATCAAGTCTGACACCCAAATCACAATAAAAAGTCCAAGAATTAAGTCTGACACCCAAATCACATTAGGTCACATCACATGTGGAGACATTTTATTATTGAGGTTTGAGTGTGACAATTTTTGTCCTTTGCTTTCAGTTCCAACATCCTTCTTGATTACATCTTCTTGTCTTACCATATTTTCTCAGCTTCATTAATATTTTCATAACACTATCTTTTTCTAAAATATTGTGTAAACTTTCATTTTGGTGCAAATAAATGTTATTTCTATGGGACACATTAATTAAATAAACTTGAACAATATTATAAATTCCAAGGGTAAGGATGCTTGTATATCAAGAATGCTTCCAACACTCTTCTTAGTTTAATTTGTAATTCTTAAGATTACACACTCCAAAGTTTAAAGTATTCATTTTCCTCCAACACGTTTGCCGAAATATTTGATATTTAAGGAATAATTTTGTTGCAAACATGGCATGAATTTCCCATTAGATATAAGTACTAAAAAGAAGATGGATTTAATAGAATGTCACAAAGCACCTTCTCGAAAAAATATATATGGTATAGCCAACCTAGTTAAATATATGTGGTCATTACTTTTGAGCATAATAGTCGCTCCATGTATTCAAAAATACCACCAAGAGTTAGAGGATACACTTCTGGGATTTTTCTAGACTATTGTTAATATTTTTTAAAGATAAGGATGATATATTTGTATTGGTATGCATCTGCTACAAAGGATATGGGATATGCAATTGCATGGATGTATATGTCTATATGTATATTTGTACATATACAAATATACATGTACATAAAATCATATTCATATATGTGTATCCATATTCATCATGGACCATATATTATATTCATTTATCCATTTTGGATCCTAAATGATTATTTTTTCAATAAGTAAGACCATTGTATTCTAAAAGTGGAGGGGAGGTCGCTATTTTAAAGGGATATTTGATTGAAACAAACATCTACATTATTTCTGCAGGAATTTTTTTCAATAATTTTGGATCAATAAATTTCAATTAGAACAAGTATGGTACTATCATCTATGTAATACCTAAAAGAATCAAAACTCCAAAAGGATCCAAAACTATCAGTTTGGAGATGAGCAATCAAAAGAATAATGCTTTTAGTCCCTATTGAAATTCAATTGTACAATATCTCCATACTATGAGAATTTTTGTATGAAATAGCCAAATACAGGCAAAAAAAAGAAACTTGAAATCAAATTTTTTTAAATTTATTTCTTATTGATTATATTATTTTCTTTTATGAAAAGATTCAATTCATTCCATTTGGTTTAGTGATGTAAGAGTTATGGAGCATCTTGTTTCATATAGTATCTTTTTCAAAAAATAACATAATGAATCCATTTTTTTAACTCAATTTTAGCAATTTAAAAAAAAAATTACATTGGACTTGGTTTGCTTACAAAAATAATCTTGCCATTGGATTAGTGCGTTTTAATTCCATCTTAAAACTATTAAGGATTTAGTTTTTTCATCTATTTGGTACCTACTTCCACTTAAGAATTTTTTTAAAGAATGAAAATTAAATTTTTCATTCTTGAGTATTTTTTTCAAACTTTCAATTCAATTTTTGAACATAAAATCTTTATAATTCAAAATTAGTAGTGCAAAATTTTTAAGCTAAGACAATTCACAATCTTACTATCTATTATACCAAGGTGCCAAGAAACTTGTTTTTTCATTTTAAAAGTAAAATAGTATTTTGCAATCTATGATGACAATGGTTCTCAAATTTCTTCCATGCATTTTTATATTAGTCTCATGCAAGATCTTGTAGTTAGAAATGAAAAAAAGTATTATAATTTTATCTCTTTACATTAGAAATTGTAATATTGAATGATCTTTGATTTAAAAAATGACCTCAAGACTTTAGGGGTTAAAACTAGGAATCAACATGATGCTAATTTCAATCATACAGGAATTAAAATTGTTAGAACCAAATTATGTTATAGCTTATACAAATAGATTTTATAATGTTTAATATTTTCAAACTTCAAAACTACTTACAAATTAATTAATTCAAAATATACGGAAAAACTAGATCATTAATTGAAATCAATCCACTCAAATTTGTAATTATAATTGGTTCAACATGCCTTCAGTTGAAATATGTGTTTGTATCATTACAAATTTAGGTAATTGGAAAAATTAGAAATATATTAAATATACATTTATTCTTTCAAGATTATTAGTATTTTTCAACTTTAAATTTTGGTTTAAAATTATAACCAAAATTTAGACAAAGCCTCTTTGTTCCACCATCCTTGTTTTTGTATATTGATTAGAGGCAAGAATTATAGACTATTAGTAGTGACATTGAAAGGCAAGAGCCTCGAGAGCATTATTTAAGATAATGCCAAATCTAACTACTTAATTACAAATGTTCAAATTCATATTTTAAATTGGTTATTCTAAAAGTTTACAAAGAAGATAGAGGTCATAGATCATGCACTTTTTTCTGGGGCTTTTTTTAGCTATAATTTTTCTTACTAGCAAGGATGTAAAATTAATCATTACAAAATTAGAGTCACTACAATGCTTATTTTTGTGGAAATTTAGTATTAAGTCATAATATATCAATCACAAATTGTATGGTTTTAGTATTACACTAATAGGATAAATCTATTTAGTAAATGGGAGATTTTCAGCATCAAGCTTTAGAGTAATTGCACCTATTATCTAAAGATTAAGTATTTCACTTTACTTTCCATTAGGAATTGTCTCTTGTAAATGATTGTTGGATCTTGTTGGGAGTCACAAGAAATTCTAAATCCTCTTTGTATGCATTTTGACTTTGACCTTACAAGTAAACTAAAAAATTTCAAAATACAAAATAAGTATATCCAAAAATCACCCCTAGATTTGCATGTTTGTAGAACTTATTCTTTAGGCAATATTCTTAATGGAATTTTTTTATAAACTAATCATAATTAGTTGCAATAATGTAGATGGAATTGTTTAAGTCACAATGATTTGCACTTACCTTTAAGTAAGTGCGAGAACTTGATGCTAAATCTCTTTTCTACTAGTGTTTTCTTTCCAATAAGGCAATAACATTATTTTTGACACCAATGGACTTGGCAATTGGCATTGTGGATTGAATATTACGAAAGTAGAGCCTCGTTACAAAAAATAACATACCAAACCACAAACACAACTTCAATGTTAGATGGTTGGATCTTGGTTGACCATGCTCAATTAAGGATATAAAAGAAAAAAATCTTTATGTGAATATCCTCCCTTGTCATGAAAAAGACATGTCTTTTCTCATCTAATGAGAGAATGTCGTTGGTCTTTAAATGAGCTCTATTGAGTTGTGGTGGATCTAATTGCTAGATGATAAGCTTGACTTCCCAATATGTCAATGACATAATTCCAAACTCTTTGAAAGGGTTTGAGAATGCATCGCAAAACATGTGTAGTTGCATAGGTAGAAGCTCCTCAATCTCCCCTTTTTTGCCCTTCTAGATGGGTGGTCCAAATGATTATAAAGAATGTTAGCTTACAACTTTGAGATAATACCAATTCAAGTCGTTTTATATTTTTCTATGCATATTCACAAAACCATAGTACAAATCCACGATCTGTTGAAATGATTTTGTCCTAATATTGTATTAGTTTTAACACAATTTATACTAGCTTTAGCACAAATTTAGCACAAAACAATTTCAAAACAATTTCAATCCATGGTGGATTTGTGCTAGTGAAATATTCATATACACAATATTCTATAAGTTTTCAAAGTTGAAAGCAATGAGTATTTACTCATGCCACTAGACTTCCCGTATATATCCACCTTTGAAGCTAGGAAATGCTTTGACTTCCATTGCTTGTTCTTGACTACTTGTGTTGGTTTTGAATGAATGAAAGTAGACATTCAACATTCAAGTATAGGTGGCACAAAATGGACACTCGCACTTTTGGGTGTACTTATCTTTATGGGTTTAGAAAATGGAGACTTTGAAAAGTTATCAATTTGACTAGAAAGTGTCTCTAAGGTGCACACTTCCAAACTCATCACCTTGGTGGAAAATATATAAAATTTTGATCCAATTTTGAGGTTGGTTAATCTTGTATCCTACCTCTTCTACATAATTTATGATCCTTGAGTCCAAAAATGAGTTCTAATTTTTAAAAGTGATTATGTAGCAAAAATATTTTTTTGCTTTGTCTTCCAAGGTGAAAAGTGTGGAGTTGCATACTTTTAGGTGTAAGTTGCATCTTGAACTAAAATCAAATAGACTCTAAATTGATAATATAATAGTCTTTATGTATTTTACCATTAGTTATAGTGCCAATGTTGATTCAATGATTTTGTTGTTTTCTAGTTAATTGACAACTTACTAAAGACCATTGTATCAATGTCAAAACAATACTTAAATAATATTATGGTTAATTTCATCATCTTTATATCATTAATATTTATATGCTTTTACCACCTAGTAAAAACATGTCATTTTAGAACCATTGTAATGCTAATTTGGTATAAATAAAATTTATACTAAAATGTTGTAACTACAATATTGATTTCAATGTTATTTTAGCATTGATATAATGAATTGTATTTTATATTCATCAATTAACTTAAACAATACTTCAAATATTTATAAATCATAGACCATATAAACTTTGTCATAGAATCATTTCCACACATTTTTCTACATGCATATAATTATTATTTTGACACAAATTTCCATTCTCATAAAAATCATAGAGTATTGCAATTTGATCTCAACAATAAACTTTGGTAGCATTCCTTTGTAAGATCTAAGTTCAAAAATATATAAGGTAACCACACCAAATTTTGACCTATTTGCAACAATATTTCATCTAAATTATGCCTAAAATGTAAGTCTTACAAACATGAGTTCCAACTTCCAAGGGTCAATTTTAAATGTATCTATTTTAGCACTTTTAAAATCCACAATCTATTCAATAGTGGTTCAAATAGTACATGTATTGATAATCTAGAATCTCTTTTTGACTCTCAACCAAAGATCCAACAAAAATTTAGACACATCTAATAGTGGACACTAAGCTCAAATGATTTAAGGTGCATTTTGCATTATCTTATAATGGAAAGTGCTAGCATGTGAGGATAGAATCTATGAGCTCTTTGTTGTAAAGTATGTTGTCTATCCGAAAAAGTCTGGGGCTCTTGGTTGTGTTCATATTTGTAAAAAGGAAAGAATGCCAAAAAGAGTAAAGAAACCCTAATCCAACACCTATTCAATCCACGGAATCCAAAAGAATTCTATTCCCACAAAAACTAAAGAACAACGCTATTGCTTTAATGAATTTTTCTCACCATGTTATCTAAGTCCTAGAACTCAATTTTCAAACCTTATAAGATGCAATAGCATTTGAAACCCTCTCAAGTTTGCCTATTGCATCCTCTCAAGATCAAAAGTATAATCCTTATAAGAATACAAAAAATAAAAGCAACCTAACCACAAGCACAATTCACTCAATAATTCCAAGATATGATTTCAAAAATGACGTTATATTAAATCAGCCTCAGTTCTTCCCAACTTGGATTACAGGGCTTTGTTCAAACCAAGATCATCCAAGTCAAAAAAAAATTCAAAGCAAAAAGAAGAGAGAGAAACAAGAGAGAGCTCCAAAGATGGAAGTTGAGCCTTTAAGTACCCCTCGGAAGGACTCAAGGCTACCAATGATATGGAACAAATGTCCTTTTGAATCCATCTACTGAGCCTCCTATCAAATCCAATTGCCGAGCTTAACAATCCTTCTAATATTTTGACTTCTATTGCCAACCTTTCAACTTGGAACCCACTTAAATTAGTAAGATGTCAATCTTCAACTAGTAGATGGCCCACATTACAACACCAAGAGGCTAGAAATTTATATTACATACATATTCTATGGTTATAGGTGTCTATGTTATACACTCTTTCCATGTTATAGTGTACCTATATTATTGACACATATGCTATAAACACCTTCATATGGTTGTAGGTACATACCTATAATTAGATTCAAGGCTCATAGGGTCACCCCTACACATACGCGCTAGCATCATTGCCTTATAACCTTACATTTGGTGACAAATAAGTACAAGGATGCACTATAAAACCTTTGATCCCATGATAATTACACAAGTAGCATAAATTATGAGAGGATAGTGAAGGAACTGTCATTTACTCACTTTAATGAATTACCCCCCTAAAGGACCAACATGTTTTTTTGTCAACATCAAAATTTTGGATAGGTACATGTGAGTGGAGATTTGCATATTTTAGGCTGAAATTTTATAGAAGACAGAAACAAGGTATATCTTTCATATGCACTAAATTTCATGACATTTGAAAATATAAATCAAAAGTTATGGCTTAGTATTTATTTTTATTTTTCCAGTTCGGCAATCCAGCTAGATAAAAAAATATCACTTTTTTCATAAACAAAAATTTGAAATTGGTTTTCTAGAATTATATATACGTAGAAAGCTTTGAATCATTGCATTTTGATCAATGATTCAAGTTATGAGGAGTTTTAGTTTGTGGGTAGTTATGGATTTTATACTCTAAAATAAACTTTGAAATCCTCTATTTAACCCTAAAGCTCTAAACTTCGTTTTTTTAGCAACATAGCGATTTGGGGTAGCTTACTACAAACGGATTTTTTATTTTTTTATTTGAAATTTTCACACAACATGTGCCCAAGAAGTAGCTTCAAGAGCCAACTATTTTCAGAATTTTTCACTACATGGTCAAAAAGTTATTGTATGATGTGTACTTTTCATTGCTTGGTGGGTAGCTTGGATAACATAATAAACTTATTTTAAAATCCCCTTTTTAACCCCTAAAGGACTAGGCAATATTTTTTGGCAACATACAAATTTTGGGTAGGTGCTTGTGACTGTAGATTTTCATGTTTTATGCTAAAAGTTGAATAGAAGTTAGGAACAAGGAATATCTTTCATATGCACTCTAGTATGCACTAAACTTCATGAGATTTGGAAACTTGAATCAAAAGTTAAGGCCTCATATGTTATTTTTTTTAAATGGGTAATTTGGGTAGATTAAAAAAATCACTTTTTTCAAAAACAAAAATTTGAAATTGGTTTCCTAAAGTTACATATATGTGGAAAGCTTTGAATCATTCCATTTTGATCAATGAGTCAAAAGTTATGAGGAGTTTTAGTTTGCAGGCATTTATGGATTCTCTACTCTAAAATAAACTTTGAAGTTCTTTATTTTACTCAATTTTCAATATTGAAAAATTATAGGATGTAGATTGTTTATTACAACATTTCAACCATAGGGATTGGCATTTTTCAATTCTATAACTAAATTCTCAACATTTTGTATTTTGAATCATTTTCTACTTCTTTCTACTTACTATTTTTTTCCTATATGTTGTACAATTCCAAATGATGTGAAAAATTTTCAGCATGTAGTCAACTTGTCATGGAAAAAGAATCCAAAGAAGAACCACCATTTTAGACATATTTTCATAGAAAAGTAAGCTTGCAAAGTGCAGCTCCCTTGTTTTTTTCTTGGCCAAAGAAGTGATTTCAGTTAATTTAAATGCTTATATCTTGCAATTCACATGGTGGAAATTTCTGAAATTTTTACCACATGTTCTTAAGTCAGCATACTACAAGATCCTATGATTACATTTGTAAAGAAAATTCAAAATTTTGGTACTTGTACTAGAAATGGCATTTTTGGAGCATTTTGGATGAAAACATAGACATATTTTTATTTTCATTACTTCCTATCTATATTTTTTTGGAACATGCTAGATTGCAAATTAACAACCACATCATGTATCCATATGTCATACTATCCACTCAAAAGACAGGATACAAAATTGACAAATAACAATCTAAATGTTACTCTAAATAACAATCTAATACTACACCAACATTTTGTGTAACACATTCATATTTTATATAACCATGTATTCCACATTCCATATTCCATATTCCATATTCTATCTATGTATTTGTATCCATAATAATATTCTGTATTAGGCATCTATATTCCATATGTCATATCCATATATATTCCGTATATCATATCCATATCAAGCTTTTTTGGTTTTGCAGTGTGCGTGCAAATCATGTGTTTTATTTTGTTTTATTTACTTCAATCAGGGGGGCAGGGAGGGGACATCTCTTTTCAGGGGACAGTATTGCTGTAATTCTAAACAAAATCAAAATTCTCATTTGTACTCTTGAATGCAGCAGTACAAACTGAAGTTGATTTAATCAATTTTGGAAATGAAAACAAAGTAAAAAAGAAATAAAAAAAGAAATCCAATCTGAAACATAATCACGCAAAACATATTGAAATGCTCTAAGTATGTATAACTGTGCATTTTAGGAACTTTTTTGAACTCCAAATCTTTTGTCAAATCTCATAAAATTTCAATTACTTGAATTATGGTGAGTACCGAAGATTTTTTTTAACAAGTATCTATTAGATGACTAGACTTCCGCCATCAAATGTCACGCAAGAATGGTGTTTGTAAATTATTATCAATCACCGGCCATTCATTAGATCTTTTGGCTTTGAGGCTACCAACCACTGATCAGCTTGGTCCTCCTCCCTCCCTCCCTCACAATAATCGTTCAGCTCGTCAGTGTGTGTTTTCACATTGAATCCATGAGAACACTTATCATCTCCAAACTCCTCAACAACTCATGACTAAGTTAGACTGAGGTAGTATCGTAGGCCATGCTTTTGTTGTTTCCACCATCGGTTCAAGTTTGGCTTTGCGTAACTTATCCTCATTGCTCGAGGAGATTGCTCACACAATTGCTGTCAGTGCCGTTCTAAGTTACACTCTAGCTAAGATTAGCTGCAGCATGAGCTCACACATTTGGGCGAGGGCCTCAAGTGAAGAGTCACTACTATCCCCTGAAAAGAGACATCCCCCACCCCAACTGAATTGAATAACATAAAATAAAATGGAACAACTTATTTGCCCCAAACCAAAAAAACTCTGCTAAGATTGAGGCACCAATTGCCAACCATGCCAGTATCCAACCTATAGGGTGCACTATTTCCAAGCTTAGGTCAAAACTCAAGCTTGGAATGGATTTTTTTGGGTCCTTGTCAAGGTTAGAACTAATAAGGTTATGAGACATGTCCTGAAGTAGTGAACAAGAAAGTAGTTCTTGAATAATTGGAATTTGAAGACTCTAGACATTGACTATTGGACAAGTGCATTGTTTGGCTCCCAAAATTCATAGTAATCTCAATTTTGGAAATAAAATTACAAAAAGAATTATATCCCCATGTTTCCTATCTTCCTACATAGGAAAAATTTCCACCGCCTCATACTCCTCACCATATGTTCCAAAATTGCTTAAATGATCGACTATTGGTGCCTCAACATTACATATATGAAATATCAAATACACATATGGTATGGAACACATACATCTAATACAAAGTACTGGTATGATATGGCATATGGATTAAGGTTATAGATATGGGATGCGGGATTATATAAAATATAGATTTGTTAAACAAAATACTCATATGTTATAGCACATGTATACATATATGGGATACATGATACAATTGTCAATCCCATATCAATTGCAATCAAACATGTTAAAAAGATATAGATATGGGAGGTAATGAAAATTCACTCACTTATTAGTTGACAGTCTATTACTATCCTAACGGTTTATGATAGATATGACAGTTTATCTCTTTTGAAAGATAAACGCATAATATCATTATCTCAATATGAAGATCTACCATAACCTCTAGGGAATTAACCCATAAAGTCCAAAGGCCTTTTCATTGTCAAAACATTCAAAAATGTCATATCTAGTGCAAAGAACAACTTCTTTTTTTGTTAACTTTTCATATGTAATCATAGGCTTTTGCAATAGATTAGTGTGAGAATGTGTGGGAGAAATTTCAAAAAAATTTGATTGCATAAATTGCAAGATATTTGTGTTCAAAGTGAAGAAAACATAGTTTTTTTGACATCCTTACAAATTAGCTTATAAGACTTTAAATAATCTTAACTTAATTTGTTTTTACATTTCAAATTTTGAATTAGTTTTTTTAAATAAAAAAATATTGAGTTCAAATTCTAGGAAAGAACATTTTTAAAAATTAATGTAATTTTTCATTCTTTTGGATAAATGTTAAGTAGAAGCAAGGACAAAAAGAGGGAAAAATAAAATAATTAATGATTCTAAGATAGAATTGAAAGACACCAACTCTAATGGTGAGATTGCTATAACAATCAAAGTTAGTCATGTGGAATTTTTTTGGATAAATGTGAAAAATGAGCTAAAAAACAAACCCAATGCATACACTAGAAAATAAAACTTGTCTGCTACAACTAGTTAAACAACAACTAAGCATCCTTTATGATTACCTTGTGATTGCAACCATTATTTAGTAGCACCAAATCTTACCTTTACATTGTTTTAGTCGTAAAGTAGTCGTAGAATGAAGTGTAGGAATATGGGAGAGCACAAATTTAGAATTAACACTATAAGAACCCCCGTTTTTTTAGATGTTAGCAGCAAACACACATGTTTTTTAAAACAAGAGCATGAAGATAGGATTGCAGCTATTCGAGGCAGAATTGAGTTGGATGTTCAAAAAAATGTTCAGATGTCACAAGCAAAAGGAGTTGATGTCTTGTGCGCATTGAAAAAAATACAATTGCGTTTGGTATAGTGTCCAAGAAAACATAGAACTGCCACGTTGGCAAGGGATTTTGGTTTTATTTTGGGTAAGTTAGTGAAAATTATTATAGGTTGATTAGGTAAGACCCTGACCAAATGTGAAAACATAAAAAAGGGCAGCCACATGGCATGTTCTAAATTTTTTTAAATAATAAAAAATTTAAATTTTTAAAATTTTAAAATAGCACTTGATGTGGCATTTTAATGACGTAGCATCCAACAAGGATGAAGTGGCATGCCACATCAGCACAATTTAATGCCATCTGAGAATTTGAACAGTGTTTTTTTAGACATCTATTGAGACTTCAACGAAGATATCAACTAAGACATCCAAATTTTTTTTGCGATATCAATTGAGACGTCAACTAAGACGTCTAGATCTTTTTTATAACATCAACTTTGACAACTTTATAATATTCAAAAAATTCACATATTCCATATTGTTTGTCTTCCCTCCTACCACCCCACTTGTATAAATAGTTTTTTCATGTCAATATACACATAATAAGTGGCTTTTCAAGCCCTACACTATAAATACCAAATACAATGTATTGTTTATGATTTATAATGTATGGCATATTGTGTATGACATATGGTGTATGTCAAAGTTGATGTCACAAAAGGTCTAGATGTCAAAGTTGACGTTTCAAAAAACATCTAAAAGAATGTCTCAAAAAATGTCTAGATGTCTAAGTTGATGTTGCTAAAAACAATATCATAATTTTTCTTGATGTCTAAGTTGACATTACTCAAAACAGTACTAATATTTTTAGACAACGTGAAGTCAAGTGCAACATCAATTACCACATCATCTTTGGATTGGGTGAAAAATCCCATGTGGCGCTGCCCACCCACGTGGTGCTTACATGAAAGTAATGTGGTTGCCATGTGGTGCACTTTTTGGCTCCTTCTTTGACTATGTTTATGTGGACGTCGCACTAAAAATGTGGTGCATTTTCTCAAATTTTACCATGTTTTTGTCGCGTCAATCTTGACAAGTCTACACTCCATGGACTCCACCATGTTGACCTACAATTACATAAAACCTAAATTTGACTAGAATACGACTGCAGTTGTAGTTGCACAAAAGCCAAATTCAACTAGGAAATAATTGCAATTTTAAAATGATTATCATTTTCTAGCTGAAATCTTATAGAAGTGTTATCATGTTTCATTAGCCTTATGACACCATTTTTAGAAATTTCTACATCATCTATTGGAAGCCACGGTCTAGAAGTTGGCTTTTGTAGTGTTGCTCTGGGCGGACAGACAATGGGAGGTTCCATAGTGTTGCAGGTGTTTGTAGTATTGAAGAAGGGATTTTGCAAATGTAGGGGATCTCTATAACTTTTGGTGGTTTCTAATTGATACTCGAGATTGTGAATGAGTTATTTGGTTCTATTATTGATATAAGAGAGGGCATTTTGTTTTGTTTGTAAATTCTAAGTTAACAACATAAAGACTAGAAGAGAAGGGGCAAAGGGCTAGTTCAATGAGGAGGGTGTTTTTGTTGTGCCACTGTGCTGTGGCTGACGTTGTGATTGTTTGGAAATTGCATCGTGCATGGAGTGGTCGTTAGCTATTTAGTGGTCAAGAATTCTATTGTGAACAATTGTGATCTACAAAGTACTACAAAGACAATGATTGTTTATGTGTAGTGATTGTGTAGATAGTCAATGTTGCCTAACGACTATGAGTCCCCAAATTTGCACCAATTGCAAATGTTCCATTCAACTAAAGAAACAATTGTTCATGTAGTTGAAAAAAAACTTCATTTTCATCTAGTGGTACTATTTAAAAAAGATGCTTTCATTGCTAATAAAACCAAATGCTCCATAAGTTCTCATCATTTTACAAAATGGAGTGATTTGAATCTTTCTACATAGACAAAAATATATAAATAAAAAATATATTTTTGATAACATGATTTCTATATTTTTTTCCTAATCACTCTCAACTATATTGAATTTTATGTGGCATAGCTTTTGCTCCCATGCACCAATTGAAATAAAGACTGTATTTTCAAAAAAAAATTAGTTATAAAATCATGCCAAATATTAAGATCACAAAAACCTATCAAAACTATAAAGTGTTCTTTAAGGGGATATTTGGGACTTTAGGGATTAAAAAAAAAATTCTTTCCAAAATTTTGTCATTTTATGCCTCCTTAGATGGATTATCTTTGTATAAATGCATCACAAATTAAGATCTTTATTGAAATAAAGTCACACACAGAAAGAATTTGAAAAACAAAATGCCTTTGCATACTACTTGAATTAAATTTGGATGAATGCAATTAATATTTGTGTGAAAATTGGATGAAACTCTAATGAAAATCACACATTTTGAGATAGAATATATATATTGTAGACCTCATTATGTTGAAGTTTAAATTTTTTGTACTCTAAAACTCTACATTATTGCCCCTCACAAATCTTCACAATTCCCTAATTAGTTGAGACAATTGTTACTACTAAACAACACACTTCTTGGATTAATTTGAATGAATTTTAAAAAATAATGATTTAGCCCTGAAAGGACCAAAGCCCATTTAAGACAAAAATTATTATGACAACTAACATTTTTAGAGCAAAGAAAAAAAAATGAATAAAAAGGACTAGAAAAAATTCAAGCATACAAATTTGTAGTAGACTTCTATTGGAATATGTGGAAAAAAATTCAAAATCTTTTACTGCCCAAATTGAAAGATTAAAGCGTTTGATGTTAGGATATTTTAAATTAGGAGACTTTAAGTCCTCCTAAAGTGAAACTTTTGCTCTATACATGTTTTTTGTACAATTGCATATTATTATATTAATTATATACCTACCAAATTTTAGAAGTAGAGAAGATGTTTTACACATGTTGTCCTAATCTCCTCCAACCTATTAGTTGAAGGCAACATAACTCTTGATTTGGGTACCCGATTGGAAAAAGAACTATATTCTCATCAAAGGAATACATGTTCATACCTTGTATTGAAATTTCATGAACATTTGCTTACAATCACTATAAGAAATCCAAGTTTTTTTAATATATAAAGAGCTTTTCATCCATGGTGTACATCCATCCATTTTATTTTTTTAGCAAATCATGCCACATGGTTGTCATTTTTCTAATTTAAAAAAAATATTTGATCAAAATTTGATCGGAGCTCACAATAACTTTCACAGACTTTATCTTAGTTAGACAGAATGTGTTTACTCACTAACCTAGCAGTACTAAATTTTTAGACATTCAAAAAAATATTACCATATTTGCATTGATGTTGAATAAAACCTAAATTTCAATGATAGAATCAACTTGTTTTTATAGTACTTTGTTAGCACACTTGGCAACATCTATAGAAATCTACCTTCTCGAGCCATCAACAATTTAATGTCCAAAGTTAGACAAAAAAGAAAACACGTCATGTCCAAGGTTAGACATAAAGAAAAAGGTTTCTTACAGTGAATTGACTTTGTGTGAAGCAACTTGGGATTTATTGCGTATGTTGAATAATCACTTACTATAGTCCTTTAGGGGGGTAAACAAAAAGAGCTCAAAATGTTCAATATTCTCTCACAATTGATTTACAATTAGCAAAAAATACGACATGTTGGTAATTGAATTCCCTTTGGAACTAAGCAATATAAGATGAAATTTTTACAAAGTATAAAACATCTACGTATGAAAATCATGTGCCAAAAATATATTTTAAATCTTCTAATGGATTTAAAAAGACAAATGCTTCAAATTTTATTGACAAGATTTTTCAAAGATTTTTCAAAGTTTGATAGTATAGATAATTTTCAATCATTATTCTCAACATCTTCTCATTCAATGTAAACTTGAGAAAAAAAATTTAATTAATCTTTTTATTCATTTGGTTTCCATTCTTCAATGACATACCAACAGTTCAAAGTCTCTATTTTTTTTAGTAATAGGAAAAATAATTTGTCTCTTCCAAGCATTCAATTGTTGTAGAAATTAATTTGAAATCCTCAATTTAATATTCAAGATTTAACACCTCAATTTTATCCCTCTTTCATAGCTTAGAATATGCAGGATGTTAAAATGGTCATTCCAAGTCAAAGTCATTGTCATGCGTCTATCTTCCCCTAGCCAAAGCTAAATGTAAACAATTACTTCTATTTTGTTGTTCGTTTGTGTCATGTGTTCTTCCTCTTTCCTACTATATTATTTACTTCCCTTCTCCGATTTGGGGCCTCTAAATCCAAATTTGAATTCCAAATTTCCAAATTTGATCATGGGTGGCAAATAAACAGTTTCAATGTTTTCTCCAAGGATAAAACTATAAACTTCAAATGACCACTTCAACGTCCTACTTAGAATATATACATTAAATAGTGAAATTAGGTTGTCCCATATTAATTTCTCGACATTTGATAACATATAAATGTTTATTGTTAATATACAAGAATGTACTACTTCTTAATTAGATTATTTTTGTAATTGTGACTCATGAACCTCCACATGTGCATGCAAATAGAAATATCTGCAAAAATATGTGTTGACTTTGATGACTTGTCCAGTAACTTTCATGGGGTACGGGAAACTAATTTCACTATTTAGCGTAGTTGGTTGTAAAATTTGATGTGAAGTATGGACTATCAAATGGTCAGTGTGGAATAGATTTTTTTGTCCCCGACTCTAAATTTCATTGATTCATGTGAGGCAATCTAATACGGTTGATTCTGTGACTCCATTTAGTAGGTAAGGAGCATCCTTGTCAGACTTGGACTTCCATAATCCGTGTTTTTTCAAATTATTTAATTTAGTGTGACAGTGGAATGTTGGTAGCTGCACAGCTACAGCCTACAGCAGGTTTGTTGTCACTACAAATAAAACTACAAACAGGTGGACTGGCAAATCTGATGAATTTCTGATAAAATTTGCCTGTCATTGTTTCAGTAAATCTTAGATCCAGAACTGAACTTTGAGACTTGGTAAGCTTAGTAAGTTCGCAATCCAGCAACTGAAGAAGCTTAACCCCTCACCGCCCAAGGCCTAACCATGTCAAAAAACAACTTTCCTTTTCAAGTGTTATAAGTCTAAATGTGAGTAAGGTATGAAAATCTCAACCGTACAATATTGTAGTGTGCATGTTGTAGATGTTGTAAATCAAATTTGAGGTCATTTCACCGTATAGATTGAAAGATTATAATGTTTTAGTGTTGAAAAAAGATGCTGAAATTGTCCTCAAAACACAATTCGAGGTGAAATTCGATTTCTAAACCTACTCAAATGAAAAAACTTTGAACTAAAAAGTGATTCAAAACCAAAAGTAAAACACTTTGGTGGGAAAAAAAATCATTCAATTGACTCATTGCGTTTGCAAAATTGTTTTGAAATGTCAAAAAACAGTGAAAAAAGTAGCAAAAAATCACATCTATTGCTGAACCTACCTCTACTAAAATTCCTCTCAGTCAATCATGACTTCTTGGATTGGTATGAAATTTTTACTACAAGAACTAGACTAGTATGCGCAACTTTTCCAATAAAAATTATTGAAATCGAACCTTGTTTGAAGAAGTTATAAGCCGCCGAAGTTCACTGTAATGCAGAAATGTCTATATTTTGAACTTCGAATTGCTCCCAAGCATTCGAAACAACTTGGATTGACATGAAAATTTTCCCACATTAAGTAGACTTTATGGGGAACAAAACCCAAATTTTTTTATTGAAAAATAACATTTGATGAAAAAGATACAAGCCCCCGAAGTTGCAGCCATCTCAATGCAGTGTGGTGAACTGAAATTGAATCTGCGAACTTCGAATGGCTTCTAAAAATCCAATACATCTTAGATAGATCTGAAATTTTTACTACAAAAACTAGTCTAGTATGCGCAACTTTTCCAATAAGTTTTATTAAATTTGGACACCGGACGCAAAAGTTACAGCACTTTGAAGTCGACTGCTAGATTGTGTGAGGCCACTTTTGGGCCCCTTGGGCGGTGAGGGGTTAAGCTTACATGGGTAAGGTAGTATGGCCTTAAAGCGCCCATCTTCTTCAGACGGTCCTGTAGGTAGCTGTAGAATGTTTGCCAGGTGATCCTTGAATGGACCTCTTTGGTCTGTTTTGAATTCAAGAAAAAATATTATTTTTATTGTAAGAGCCAATCATTGTCTTTGGTTTCTGCACATTTCTTTGTAAGTCACAAGAGGACGGATTTTGGGACACCTATGGTCACAAATAGGTGCCTATGACCTGAATCTTTGAAAATTCATAAGTAATTCAAAAATGCTTGGAAAAATATGAAACGACTTGGGTTAGATACCAATTCCATTTTTCTTTCTCTGAAAAATGAGCTAAAAATCTTTTCGTCCACAGAAAACCATGAAAAAAGCGGACCAGCCTTTAAATGGTCGCTTTTAGAGCAGACTACCTTACAATCACAGCTGCAATGTCATGGTGACATGCTGGACCTTAAGTTAAACATGTCAGGATTATGGACGGGCTCTCCAAGTACAACACAACCTTCATAATATGAGTCTGCAAAAGAAAGGGTTTCATTTTGATGAAGGCTCCTCAATCAATCCTCATTCCTCAATAATTAACTTAACAGGAGATAAAACTCCCTGTTCAGTGTACGGGACTGGCTGGACTCAGGGCAAATATTGCGATATTTGAGCTTCTCAAAATTGGAAAGGGATGAATGTAAGTTAACCCGTAAAGGATCAGGGGTGTTTCAGCATAGCTCTTGTAACAAGCGTAAACCACTCCCAGGAAATGCGTCGTCCATTTCATTGGAGGCTTCTGCAGCGTAATGCCCGATTGCACGGGATTTCCTGCGTAATCGAGCATTACGGATTCCTCATCCGAATTTGATTTCTCATCCCCGATATTCATCCAGTTTTGCTCGTGATTTACGTCGGACAATGGCCTCTCATTGTCGGGCATTTCGGGAAATAAAGGGCCTCCTAGTTGGGCTCCACCCTCCTTGTCGGCCCTTTATTTCCCGAAATGCCCTCCTCCTTGGGCATTGCCCTATACATAACCCTTCATTCACATGGAAGAATTTTGATAATCACCACCGTTGAAATGTGTTGGCTTTCACATGAAAAAGAGATTGACAAAATTGCATAATTTTTGAGAAAATACCACCAATTGACAAGATTGATGAAAGATGTTCAGTTAACAATACTTTGTACATACATTGCAATTGGAATGCAGAAATTGGAATGCTCAAAAGTGATCAAAAACTCTAATTTTTTTCCACATGTACATATCATCATGATATTGATGTGTAATTTGTTTCAAATCATTTTGAGATTTGGAAAAAAGAAGATATGAGGATGTGAAGTGATGGCCCAAAGCGCCTTCTATATTCTCAAAAAAATTCACCCAAAATTACACACACTCGATCATTTATTAATCAGATTGCATCAACCAATTTAGTGGAAAAAATTATCTAGGGTTTCCTTGTTGTTCATGGATTGTTAGTAAGGTTTAGAAAATTGAATTTTCTACAAATGTAGTTGCAGAAGCCATCTTATGGCTTTATGGTCCTTTAGGGGTTAACCCTAGAAGGACATTATGGACATAAAGTGCTTGATGGATGACAAAGAATCCTACTAAATCCTTCTATGCAGATGTTCATCTTTGGAATTTTGTGTGAAAAGGGAAGGTCTTGCACAACAGTTTGACCTCTAGTGAGTGCTCTTAGTGGAATTTTTTTAAGCAAATGATTCACACAATATCAAAAGGCTGATTTCCAAGGTGACCTCGTGGGTTAACCCTTCAATTACAAATCAAAGCTTGAGGGTCTAGGTTTTCAAAGAATCTTCATGAAGGCTTTTTAAGTATTCAACATGTCAATTTTTTATATCACTTCTTCATCTTCATGAGATGCATCTAACAATCTAAGTCTTGGATTTTGAATTACAGTTTGAACTTGTAGTTTTTGCATTGGAAAGTTTAATCAAATAAATTTAACTATATTAGTAGTTTTGAGTTGCCTATGATTTTGAGAAGGTGGAAGCTCATCATTGATTGGTCAATTGTACAAGCTACATGGTGCCCATGTAAAAAAGATTTTTAAATCCAAGTTTGGATAGCCCTCTAAGGATCTCAAATGTCTTTTAAGCCCTAAAGTCCAAAGGCCTTTTTTCATAAATTCTACTCGAAACTGCCATTCTATTGCAAAGTGAAAAAATCTTTAGGATATTGAGGGAAATTCCCGAGGAAATAATCTTCATCTGAGGTAAGACCTTCCTTCTTGAAATTTCCATCCAAATCTTGGATGGATAATAAAATTTCCTTTTGCTTTCTTTTTTACCAAATGTTTTTCCTTTGTAGCAAGGAATTTTTAATATTGTCATCATGGAAGGTCTACATAATTATACCAAGCTATATAGGCTCATGTCACAAGACACATGATGAAAATTCTATTTGAAGATAGTTCTTGCTTAGTTTTAGGAGAGTGCTAGTATGTAAGTATAGAATCTATGAGTCCAAGAGTATGTATTATAGACATCTTCTATAGTTATAGGTATCTATGCTATAGGTACTTGTGTTCTAGAATTTTTTCATGTTATAGTGTACCTATATTATAAGTACATATGTTATAAACACCTTCAAATTAATGGTTTCAGGTACATACCTACAACTAGGTTCAAAGCTCATACGCTCATGTCTTTGCGCTCAGGCACTAGCATCATTGCTTAGTTTCATAATACTAGTCTTCTTTTGTACTAAGGTAGTCCGCTCTAAAAGCGATCATGACATAGAGGTACATTTTTCTTGCTTCAATGTACCAACAATGTACATTTCGGAAAGTGGTCACTTTTAGTGACCACAATGTTTCAACTTCAAAAATTCATAACTAATTCTACAAAGGTCCAAAAAAACATAAAATGACTTGGATTAAATGCCAATTCCATTTCATTTTTATGAAAATTTACTAAAAATTGTTTTGAGGACTTTAGTTTTTTCTAAATGACAATTTGCTCTTAGATAGTCACTTTAAGAGCAAATACCTTAATAATGTTCAACGTCACATCATTCCCTTTTATGCCGTGACTTAAAAGTATAGACAATCCATCTTTAGATCATTGCCACCATTATTTCTATGTAAGGTATATTCACCTATAATAGATATTAATTACAACTAAGCATAATCATTAATATTTATTACCCCCTAAATTACAATTATATATTTGGATAGGTTATTAGGAAGTCAATTTTGAATGAATGTTTTTAAAATTTTGATACAAGATGCATATACTAACTACCTTTGCAAAAAAAAATCAGATGCTCAGGTGAAGAGTTATAGTACCCAAACAATTTAGGCATTCTAGACATTTTGGGAATCTTTTGCTAAACCTCTCATCTATTCTTTAAATTTGGCATGTACGTAATTAGCATAATATAGTATGTAACTGACAAAAAAAACAAGTAATTATAGTTCAAAAATTACACTTCAATTGGAGTATGTACATCAAACTTTGTTAATTATGTTGGGGCATTTTTGGAAAAAAAATCTTTAGTTTCAAATGTTATAATCGTGCAATTTTTGAAGTAAAAAATGAAAAATTTCACATGTTCTTAATGTTTGTCTCTATGTTATTGCCATTTGAATCCTCCCAAAATATTTTCCACAATGCACAATAAATCATCACAAAATAATTTGTGTATTTTTGGATTATTTTATCTCCTTGTATTGCACATAGGGTGACTTAGAGTAAAGTAGATCCCTTATTTGCTTCCAAAATTGTGCATGAATGTACCTAATAAGATGTACTAATGAAATGGTCTAAATCCTCATTTCTGCGTAGGGAATGTTTTTTATCCAAAGAGGGCTCAAAGTCTTTTGGCTTTGTCAAGGAAGAGCAAAAAAACTTTTTGTTCACAATTCAAATATTACAAACTTGCAATCCATGCTAACTATCTCCTGTATAGACAGGGCGTGATGATTTGTGACCCCCCCGAGGCAAGAAAAATTCTACGCCATTGATTTAAAGTTTTTTTCAAATGCTTACCTTCAAAATTGCCGTTGATTTCTCAAAAAATCACAAGCCGTTGATCTTGTGAGATTTAATTTGAGCCGTCCAAATATGAATATGGATACAAATACAAAAATGAATACCAAATATGGATATCATATTGTATACGAATACGTAATGAATACAAAATGTGGATATGGGTACAAGTATGATATTGAATACAAATACAAATATATGTATGGGATACAAATATTGGTATGGATATTGGATACAGTTTGTCCCATATTGTTTGTCAAGTATGTTGGTTTCTGAAATTATAAGAGGGGGGTGGGGGTGAACCGAGAGTGCTAGTATGTGAGCTTGTGAGTGTGAGCTTGTGAGCATGTGAGCCTCCATGTTTTTTAATTTAGGGTTTGTGAATCTGTTGGAGATCTATGACCGTGGAGTTAGATGTAAGGATCTACAGTGAAAATGAAAAACAAATGAATACTTCGCTATGCAATTTTGTACCAAAAAATTAAACCAATATATTTTCAGAAATTGAGGTATAGATAAAATAGATAGTGTGTGTAAGCAAACACACAATGAAAATAGGTATTGTGGTTTAGGATGTCTCACTATAAAGTACATAAATGTAAAGCTGCAATTCATCATAACACCATTATAGGGGTGACATTTCTAAAGTCTAAAATAGAAGGAGCAACAAAAGTGAACCAAAAAGCCTAGATATAAATTTGGTGACAAGCAAAGGTTGTAAACATTACAAGCACTAAATCATGAACAATGCTTTTGAATGATTAAATGATCAATGTAGGTTTAAATGATGAAAATAGTCCACCTATTTTATTTTACTTCTATAACTATGCTTTTAAATAAAAATAAAAGTATCTTGGACATTGAATGTTTAAAACAAATGTAATAGTAATATATTATACATCAAATGAATGTATTAATCCCTAATGATTCTTCAAAGAAGTGTCTATTGCCGACATCCAAAGTTTTTCTTGAGTCATCTCTAGACTTTCATCATGAGTTTCAAAGTGACACTTCACCTACTCCAGAAAGGCCATGATATACTTAGGATCTATAATGGAAAGCTTCTTTGTCAATTTTGAATGAAAATCTACCTTTAACAAACACTTATTGCATGAAGTGAATGGTTTATAAAAATATGTATTATTGCTCTTGATGACAAATGTTATATATAATACAGCAAGAAAATGTTAAATCAAATTAACAACAAGAACAAAGGGAAGACCTAAGTATTGAAAAAAATATGAAATGAACATGGCATAAGATTCCACTTAGAGCCTCAACGGTCAAAGTAAACCAAGTTTATTGTTTTGACTTCTTCTTGGCTTCTGCAAAAGCAAAAGAAAACAAACTTTAGAAACTAAGAAATCGAATGAAATGAAAATTGATAAAGAAATTGAAGGAATTATTAATTGACTTCATAAAATACTGCCAACATAATTGCAACGTCTCCCTTGATTTCTAAAACAATACTTTCAATAGCACAATGCCATGTGAAGTTGTCCGCATGATCTTCATTGATAATAGGCAACCAAGCTTGCACACTTTGGTTGCCATCCCACACTATAAACATCTTCTTAGAGAAAACTTCCAGATCTTCATCATTTTTCAATTCTTTTCAAAATGCAGCATTTGTTCACACTCAATTGGCATTCCATGATTTAATAACATCATCCGTAACATCAATTATCTTCCTATCATTGTTCTCCAAGGCCATATAAAATTTTTCATTTCTTTCTATGTAACCACAAGTGACAAAGTGTGCAACTAGATTCATGAGATCATTTTTCAATAAATGGTCTGACAACCGGCAAAGAAATTGTATGACATAAAGAAATATTGATTTTTGATTTTGCCCTCGGTTGATGCCTCAACCACTCAAGTTGAGAAGAAGTGTTCACAATCTCTTTCTTCAAAAAGTTGTGCAATTGTAATTCCAGTTGATTTAAAAAAAAAGATTGTAATGAAATATTTTATCTTTGTGCTTGTGGATCCTTCTGAGTCAAAATCTCTAATATGATGTCTAAATGTAGTCTATTGTCATGCATTAAGGAAAATGACTAATGTAATCCAAAAATGAAATGTAAATTGCATCTAATTCAAACAACTCCGTTTGTATTGGATGAGGTTGGAAAATAGCCTAGCTATTAATGGATGACCAATAGAAACAAAAAATTGTATTGGTCAAACTTCTTTAGATCCTAAAACAAACATAAAAATCTAGCACTTGATATCTAGATTCTAAAAAAAAAATCTCTTCTAATCTAAATCAAGATTAAAAAAAACATAGTTTGTATATATATATATATTGTACAATATGTAATTCAATACAGTAGCTATTAACGACTATCCATAATTGGAAAGACCAAAGGAATTGCAACATTTGATCAAATCCTAGCATATAATGCAAGCAAACTTGAAACTAAAAAAGCATGGTCTTTAATGGATGACGATTAGGATGGAAAAATAAATTGCAGCATTTGACCAAATCTTAGTATATAGTGCAAGAAAACAGAATTTCAAAAAAGCATGGCCGTCAACGGCTATGCATTAGGAATGCAAAAAAATAACAACATTTGATCAAATTCCAAGCATATGTTGGAAGCATACTTGAATCCCCAAAAGCATGGCCATTAATCGTTGTCCATTAGGAAGGTAAAATAGATTGCAGCATTTGAACAAATATTAGCATATGGTACAAGAAAATTGGAATTCAAAAAAGTGTGGCCATTGATGACTAGAGTCTAGAAAGGCAAAAAAATCTTAATATTTGACTAATTCCAAGCATATGTTAAATTCAAACTTGAATCTAAAAAAGCATGGCTGCTAACGGTTGTCCATTAGGGAGGCAAAATAAATTACAACATTTAACCAAACCTTAGTATATGGTGCAAGAAAATTGAAATCCTAAAAACATGGCCGCTAACGGCTGGGGATCTAGGAAGGCACAAATTTTTTTAGCAATTGACTCATTTTTAGCATATACTAGAAGGAAATTTAAGTTCTAAAAAGTGTGGCTGTTAATGGTTGGGTGTCTAGGAAGGCAAGAAAATTGTAGCATTTGACTCATTCTTAATATACAGTAGAAGGAAATTCAAGTCTTGAAAAGCATGGCCATTAACGGCTGGGGTCTAGGAAGGCACACATTTTTTATCATTTGACTATTTTCTAGCATATATTAGGGGGAAATTTAAGTCAAAATAAATGACTGTTACTAGGCAATTGCTTCCTAAAGATTGATAAGCCACTTATTGTGAGTGTATCTTGAAGAGAAGACAAGTTCTTTATACAATTATGGTGGTAGGAAGTAAAACAACCAATGTGGGATATGTAATTAGGACTACTAGGGGCTCAACTTAGTTAAGTCAAAAGCAAGAATTGTATTCAATGTAAAACTTTGAACTTCATTTTGGCATAGTAGATTAACTTTTTCTATAAACAATTCAGCTAAAAGAAGTTGTAATACCAAGTTAAATTTCATTCCAAAAATCCGTTTGAGATTTCAAGCCTCCAACCAAAAGTTATGGACAAAATTCAAAAAAAGGGTTGGAAGGGACATTTTCTTTGACATTTTCGAACTTATTCCCTGAATTTTGTCTATAACTTTCTTTTGGAGGTTTAAAATAACAAACGGTTTTTTGGAGATGAATTTTAAATTTAATTTAACAACTTTGTTAAGTCCAAAGCTTTTTGAAAAAAGTGATTCTACTATGCCGAAATGAAGTCCAAAGTTCTACATTGAACACAATTACTGCATTTTCACAATGAGTAGTCAAGCTCTCTTGTTTGAGTTGTTCCATATCCTTTGAGGATTTATGATAGACAATGAATTTCATTATAAAAACAACCTCTCACCCATTCAATCCTATTGAATGTCAAAAAATTAGTTCTATCAATTCACCATCAAAAAATGTTTTAATGGTAGATGGTCAAATGATAGTTGATATTAGATTCAATGAATTATTATTAGAATCTTTGAATTTTTAGCAAATCATCTTTACATTTATTTATAGATTTGGTTGTTTGATCCTAGAATTACAAAAGAAATTGTCAATTTTTTCATCTAAGTCTAATTTGCAATCCGAGTATGGTATTTGTCTAAGATGCTTATGGATGGACTTGGAAGTGGAGCAATCTTGCATGATAGATGCAAATTAAGCAACAATCTCTAGAAGTGCTATGTGTTTGATCATGTGAAGATGATGAAATCATGGACAAACTATTACTTGTCATGTCTATCATTCCACTTATTGCAAAGTCATGACCATTGTTGTTTATGACATGCAAATTGAGGGCACCAAAGGCAAGCTCATTTTTGGCATTGTTTGAATAAGATTATTGTAGAAAATGGGGATGTCGGATCCAACCTTTAAGGAATTCATGTGTGATAGTGCTCAAACCAAATTTAATGCAATTTGCATTGTGTATGGGTCAAAGGAACCATCTATTCCAATGGTAGATTATAAAATTAGATTTCTTTTACTTGGCAACAAACATGTACAAGCACACAAAAAAATTAATCGCAAAAAAATTCTAGAACCAACATATCGAACTTTGCAAACAATACTAAGGTGCAATATCAATGTCTAAAGTGGACAAGATTTATCTAAAAATCAAAGCTTGGTAGTACTTCTTTAAAGCTACATCAAAACCGACTATTTGTCAATTAGAGGATTGAATTGCATTTTGGCACTTTTGATACCTTCAATGGGGTGGATTCATGGAAACGGTATTACCTTTAATTTCATTTTTTTTTTCTATTTCTTATCCTTGCTAAATCCTAAATTACAAACAATTAGAATAATTATTTCAGTCATCATCTTTGCAAAAATTGACAATAGAAAAACTAGCCAACATTCCAACGTGCAACTTGGAAGAAACAATGCACAAAAATTGAATGCAAGCTTCCGAAAAATGTGGATTTGATTTGTTTGTAGCCATTTGTGATGATTGAATTTGAGCCTTCATATTGATGACTAACTCTAGGGCTTATCTCTACAAAGGCCTTTTTTGATAAGAGCCTTTTTAAAGAGGATTTGAAACTAAAGAGAGCTACAACATTTGGCAATGGAAAGAAAATTGCAGATGCATTCATTGATATGCTTAGAATAGAAGACATTTATACTACATTTTTCCCCTCTAAGTGCAAAAATGTATGTAGATTCAATAAAAGAAAATTGAATCTTTTGATCAATTCTGAAGGTGACTCGACAAGGCTAGCTTCTCTCATCCTTGGATTAAAAGTAGATTGGTTGCTAGTAGAGTACAACTTGAAACTACAGTTAAGGAGTTTAAAACAATCATGCTTCATATATAATTTATGATAGAAACAGATTGCAATACATTGAAATATTACATAGTGAGAATTTCACACAAGTCAAAGAAATAGTGTCACATCTTTCAAAAGTACACATAGACCAAATGCAAGCTATTGACTGTTAGGCATGGGAACCCATTGATGCTTCTACTTACAAAGGGTAAGAATGTGAGTATAAAGCCATGGTAGTTCAAACAAAGGATTTTGGTTTTGTGCAGACCAAATTACACAATGCATCATGGAACCTAAGCGTTCACCTGTTCTTGTCTGACCTAAGATCCTCAAGATTGGCATATTTTTATTGATACCAATTTTACTTGTATCAAAATCATTGAGCTTGAAGAAGTTGGGTTCCACCTACAATTTACTAAGCCAATGTCACCTCAATGTTTATTCACCTTGTCTTGGATATTTGAGCTTGTATTATGGACTCATCCTTGACTAACACATGTTGAAATAAACCCTCCCATTTGGAATGGCAAGCAAGTTCACTAGAGAAATAAAGCACCCATTAAAAATCACCACAATTAGTGGAAAATGCAAGAAATGCTCCCGCAATTATTATTGGGGTGAACTTCCTTCCTTGCCTTGAATTTGGTGCTATTATTACACCTTTGTCCAAGATTGATCCTAACCAAAAGGTTAATAACATCACATTTTGCAATTTTCTATCTTACATTTGTTCTCATTATGGAAGTATGTACATAAAGTGCAAACACCTTTATTACATCTTTCTTTACTTTTGCAAACTAAATTGCAAAATAGACATATTTATCCACCCTCCTACCCTCAACTTGGATGAAGTGAAACAAGTGCTTGTTGTTGCTAGAATCATCAAGACATGCAAATGAGCAAGTTAGTTGATACATATTAGCATGATATAAAATAGATATATAGTATCAAAATATTATCTTCAAAATTCCCAAATTCTAATAGCAAAATATTATACTCATATTCGAATATATATTCTTTGCTATAACAAAAGAATATTTTATTATGTACACAATGTTCTATATCATATTGTATTTTCATTGCAATTGTCTTCCTCTCATCTTTAGAATTGCCTCTAAATTAATTATATTTTCATTTGATAAATCCACCCTAAGATGGCCTTTTAGAACGTGATTTAAATTTCAAAACATGCAATAATATCAACTTGTGTAGCTTTTAAATCTAAAATGCACGGTCATGGGTACTGCGGTAATAGGTCATATTTTTAATTTTTTTGAAAATATATTAGTCTTTTAATATTTTTATGAATTTAAAAAAATAAGCTACAACATATTTTAAAATTCTAGGCTCTATGCTCACACAATCCCTGCTCACCACTCTTAGGCTCACGCTCACACGCTCACATCCTAGCATTGTTGGGGGTGGACAGGGGGGGTGGGGTAAATGAAAATTCTGAATTTTAAAATTGAAATTTTTCTTAAAGGGTCAGAAGAGATATGAAAAATGAAAATTTTATTTTCATTCAAATGAACCTGTCCCTCACTATCTACTCAAACGACAACCTAAATTTTATGGGATTGAATTGTTTTTCACATTTACATAAATGTCTACACCATTTTTGTATGGTTTGATTTTTTTAAAATCACTTTTCAAGTTTTGCCAATCCACCAAAAATGGGCAATTTTTTTACATTTTTTCTTGAAAAAAACTTTGTCCTTTGAGGATCAAATCTAAGTTAATTTGTTTAGATTTTATTGGAAATTGAAAGAATATTCCAACTCACTTTAGCAAGAACTATTTGGAAACTATCTGAATAAGTTATAAATTTTCAAACTATTGTTTCTAAAAGTATTAAGAATCAGGGAATTCATGTTTTGATGGTGTACATCTTATGTAATCAATATCTAGGAAAAAATGTTAAATGTGGATGTTGCATTTTGGACAGTGTTTATATAGCTGAATGGTTTGAACTTTATGATTAGACTTAGAATCTTTCTTATAAACTTTCTTAACCCCTAAAAGACTAGAATGCATTTTTGGCAATACGGAAATTTTGGACAAGTACATGTGATTGGATATTGCATGTATTAGGCTGAAATTTGTAATAGAAGATGGGAATAAGGAATACCTTTCATATGTACTAAATTTCATGACATTTGAAAATATAAGTCAAAGTTATGGCCTAATATGGAGGTTTGTTTTCTGTATATGGGCAATCCGGACAACTAAAATAAAAAATAAAAAATTTAAAACAAAAATGTAAAATTATTTTTCTAGAGTTATATATACGTGGAAAGATTTGAATCATTCCATTTTGATCAATGAGTCAAAAGTTATGAGGAGTTCTAGTTTGTAGGAAGTTATGGATTCTCTACTCTAAGATAAACTTTGAAGTTCTTTATTTTACTCAATTTTCAATATTTGAAAAATAAAAATAAAGTCATAGGATGTAGAATGTTTATTGCAACATTTCAACCATTGGGATTGGCATTTTTCAATTCCATAACTAAATTCCTAACAATTTTGTTTTTTGAATCATTCTCTACTTTTCTCTACTTACTATTTTTTTCCCTATATATTGTACAATTCCAAATGATCCAAAAGTTTTCAGGCATGTAGCTAACTTGCTTTGAAGAATGAATCCAAAGAAGCACCACCATTTTAGACATTTTTTCATACAAATGTGAGCTTGTGAAGTGCAAGTGCATGAGTTTTTTCAGATCCAGAAAAAGGATTTTTTTGCGTATTTAAACACTAATATCTGACAATTTATATGGTGGAAAGTTCTGAAATTTTTTCCACGTCTTTTCAAACCAGCATACTACAAGATACTATGATTACATGTGTCGAAAATGGTGTTTTTTTTTCAAGAATTTGGTGCTTGTACTAGAAACGGCAGTTTTGGAGCGTTTTGTTTTTTTAAAACACAGTCATGGTCCTTTAGGGTTTAAGATCAAAATGTAGGGTAGATAATTTTTGTTGGTCATAAATATGGAACTAGTTAAATTATTTCTTTCAACTGTCATTAAATTATGGGAGTTTTTCTTTAGAACATTTGTCATGTGATTTATATTTTAATATATCTCCTCTAAAGGTTTTGTTCAATCAAGCACTTTATTTTCATGGCACTTGGAATTTTATTAAGTACATTTTTTTCTTGTGCTTTAATGCTTTCAATATTGTATATCATTACTTAATTGATGTTACTTTCTAAAATGTTAAATAATAGTGATGTTAAAAAAATGATATTTCTATGTTCAAATCAAGGTCATTTATTTTTTAAATTGTACGAAAATTGATTTTATTTTCTATCAATTTTTAAGAATTATAAAAGACAAATCATCATCTCTGAAAAGGGCTAATAAAAACTTGTTTTGAAATTCAAGGAGTATGATCATTTGTGAGCTCTTCATTCTAAAATATTATAAATTTTTTGAACAAGGTAAGAAAAAATATTATACAATAGGGTTAATAAAAAATAATGATGAAGATTTTAATCCTCGGGGGTGCACTTAGTTATACTACAACAAACCACGTGCAAACAAGTGGTTTCTAATAAACTATAATTTCAACCTAAAATTTTGAGCATTGTTTAATGATGATTATAGGTTTCTATTGCCAAAATTTCCAACTCAAATAAAATATGATATGATTTCTAGAAGAGGTTGAAAATGAACTAAAATGGCATGTTTTTCAACTCAAATAATTATAGAGAACACATTTAGATGACCATTGAATCAATATTTAACTCAAAATGAGCTTTCAATAGAGAGCTATTTTTAGGAATTTTTTATATAATTTTTATACAATTCTTTCTTATATAATATAGGGGTGTGAAAGTCATTTTTCAATTTTATAGTGTATCTTTTTACTTCAAAAATTTGTAACTAATTATTATTAACAAATAAAAATATCAATAATTCAAAACATAAACTTTCAAAGTAGGAAAATTTGTTATTTTATTTAATTCAAAATTCAAAAAGTATATAGGGGGTTCAAAATTTTGTTTGTACGTGGTTACTAATGGATACTATGAGTGAACTCCCCAAGTTTTAGCCTTGCTTTATTACAAAATATTTAAAATAAATTTGGCCTCAAGTCTCCACATACTTTTAGTAGTTAATATAGAAATTTTTTATTTCAATTAATTTCATTGAATGTGGACTTAAGATTAAAAGCTAAATTGATCTAGAAGTGATGTTTCAGTCTTACAAATTCATTATATGAGATTATAGATTTAGATTCATTGTGAAAAATATTTGTTAGTTTTGTAGAGAATTGTCATTGGTATAAATTTTATAGCAAAAAGTAAAATTGTATCTCAATTTGAAATTGCAAAGAGTTATTCAATTTAATAAAATATAAATTTCAAACTAGCTTTGCTTCACTAATTAAGTTCATATTTGAAATATTAACACCTTAAGGATTGGGGGGAGTCCAAATTTTTTAAATTGTGAAAACATATTATTAAAGACAACTTAGAATAATAATTTAATGACAACTTTCAAACAATAGTTGTAAAATATGATCCATAGATTGTATTTAGACGTTGAATCAACTACTAAGGTAGGAGGCTCTGAAATCACTCGGGCATTAAGAACCGCCCCTATAAATGGCTCTTGAATGGAACAAGGTGATCTTTAAATGGAACAAAGTGATCCTTAAATTGACTGCTATAGTGCTATGAATGAATTAGAAATAAAGGGGTCCCAGCCAATCATCGGCTTTGCTTTTTCCCATCTTGCAAGTCAGCAGTTTATAGAAGACCTAGGGTCACAAATAGGGACCTACGATACATCTCCTTTGAAAATTCATAACTAATTCAATATTGCTCAAAAAAATATGAAACCACTTGTATTAGATTCCTCGTCTATTTTTCTATCTCTGAAAAATGAATTAAAATACTACCGATTAAGGAAGCATATGGAAAAGGTAGATCAGTCCTTAGATGGACGATTCAAGAGCCTCCTACCTTACATTAACCCATATTTTTCAAAAGAAATTGAAGCCAAACTTTGAAAATTCATTTAAAAAGTGATTGTCCATTGATTATTTGTGATTTTTTCAAAAAAATCCTTTAAGTTCAAAATTATAAGTTCAAAATGACCACTATTTAGTAAATTGCTTTGGAGCTAGAGTCATAGCCAATTGGGGCCTTCTAAGTTGAATTGATTTACAAATGACTTAAAAAAAATATGATCACATAATATATCTATTAATAGATGTTTTGAAAAATAAATAGAACACATTCAATATTGCATTGCCATTCTACATTCTAAAACACCTTTAGAGACTCCAATTTAAGCTTAATCTTTTTAAGGTACCAATTTTTTCAATCACTCAAGCATGTTTGGATGAAATGAGCATTGCACAAATCACCTCTTCCAATTATGTTATAGTAAGTATTAACACGTGAAACTTGAGGCATCAATGTCGTACTTGTTCAAGTAAACTTGGCAAACTTAAGGGCTAAATTATAATTTATGTTGTCATCCATCTCCTTTCACGAGATGGAGTACTACTCGTGCAATCAAGTTAAGCTCATTATTTGCCAAAAATCATCATATCACTTCAGCTCTTGCGACAAGTCGCTTCAGTAACAAAATGTCAGATCCCAGTACTTGAGTTGCAAATTTTCAAAGCCAGGGAAGTACTTGGAGGATGCGGAAGCTTATCGCTGAGCTTCACAGTCTCACTGTCACAGTGTGTACACCAAATCACATCGTTCATCCTTGCCCATCATTCCAATGATATTATTCATTTACAAATTTCCATTTTGTTATCTACACATAAGGAAAATCATTAACAACAACAAGCCAGTTATCACCCCAATTAGATATCTGCATATCTTGGTTACATATGTTTTTTAGAGGTGTGTGCTTGTTTCAAAAATGAAATGAAATTCAAGTGGAATTATACATTTTCGATTAAAGTTATAATTTTTGTGAATTTCTAAAGTTTTTTAACTTGAAACTACAAAATCGTTCATAGAGTGGAGTCATAAATGTCCTATAAACAACTCGTAATTGCCTTTCCATGTATTCAATGGTATTTAAGTATTCACCATTAAAGAATAAACAAATTACCCCTTGTTGGCATTAACCCCTAAAGGTTTTTGACTATGTTTTCACAAAAAACGCTCCCAAACTGCCATTTCTAGTACAAGTACCAAATTCTGGAAAAAAAAGATTTTTGGACACATATAACCGTAGGATCTTGTAGTAAACTAGTTTCAGAAGATGTGGAAAAAATTTCAGAAATTTCCACCGTGTAGATTGCAGGAAATTAGCATTTGAAGTGACAAAAACCCTTTTTTTGTCCCTGCGAAAAACCGGGCAGCTGCACTCCACATGGTCACATTTGTATGAAAAAATGTCCAAAATGGTGGTAACTCTTTGGATTCATTCTTCAAAGCAAGTTAGCTACATGCTTGAAAAATTTCAGATCATTTGGAATTGTACAATATATAGGAAAAAAATAGTAAGTAGAAAGAAGTAGAAAATGATTCAAAACACTAAATTGTTAAGGATTTAATTATTGAATTGAAAAATGCCAATCCAAACAATTGTAATGTTGTAATAAAAAATCTACACCTTGTGTTTATTATTTTTTCCAAAAATATTGAAAATTGAGTTAAATAAAGGACTTCAAAGTTTATTTTAGAGTAGAGATTTCATAACTACCCGCAAACTACCCACAACTAAAATTCCTCATAACTTTCATCCCATAAATCAAAGTGGAATGATTCAAAGCTTTCCTTGTGCACTTAAATCTAGAGAACCAATTTCAAATTTTTATTTCTCTAGAAAATGATTTTTAAAGAAGTTTTTTTTGCTGCCCGGGCTGCCTGCCGAACAATGAAAACTACATATCATACCATAACTTTTTAACCATGTGGTCAAAAGTTATGAAAATTGTTGGGCCCTAAAGCTACTCCTTGGGCACATCTTGTGTGAAAATTTCAAAGAAAAAAATAAAAATTCCATTTGTGGTGAACTGCCCCAAAACGCTATGTTGTCAAAAAAACGGTGTTTGGTCCTTTAGGGGTTAACCCATGAACGGCACAGAAGACGTTTTCTAGCCAATGAATGACAAAAAATCTCTCCATGTAGGACAAAATTGCAACTATTCATCTTCCAGTTTTTATATGAAAAGGAAAGGTCTTCCACAATAGTTTGTCTTCAATGAATGCTTTTGAATTTTTTTTAAGCCAACAATTTACACAGTACCCAAACAAATGATTTTCACAATGACTGGCTCATTGTTTAAGGGTTAAAGTAGTGATGTTGCCATAAAAAATTAAAAAATTTGAATGAAGTTTATGGTAGAATTGGGGCCAAAAGTAGGATGATGGAATTAGGTAGTTGGTGGAAATGAATTGGTCTACCTTAACCTTGGAATGCCAATATGGTCACTGTGGAAATCATCCTTTTTGATACGGTGTGAATCATTTGCTTAAAATAAATCCAAGAACACTCATTGGAGGTCAAAGTTTTGTACAAGATCTCCCCTTTTCACACAAAATTCTAAGGATGAACATTTGCACTTATATTTTATATGGAGGGATTCTCTGTCATTAATCGATACTTAGTGCCTATAGTGACTATCCACTGAAAAGATGCAATACACTTGGTTTCAATTAACACACACCTCTTTGACATCATCGATGTTGAAAATAATTGCAGATATTGATACAAGATATGGGATACAAACATTTTGAAATATGATAGGGGATACGATATGGTACAAATATGGTTATGGATACATATAAGAAATACATATATAAAATTATAAAATATCAATCCATATTGTTTGCCCATACAAGTTGGTCTAGAAAATATAATTACGGTTGGAAAGGGGGGGTATCAAAATAAAAATTAACTACATTTTGAATTAATCATTGAATTCAAAATGAGCACTATGAGTCACTATCTATTTAGAATACAACTGTACAAACTTTATAGGGATGATAAGCTCATGTCTTTACTATGTTCAAATTCATTATTCATGCTATGTATTGGTACAATAATTACACCTAAAATCATCTATATAAGCATATGATCATGCCTCCTAATTTTAAACTATTTTGTTTTTGGTTGGAAATAATAGTTTACTAAAAATTGATTCTAGATCTTCTTATTTTATATTTTATTTAATGTAATTTTTAAAATTACTTTATAAAAATAACATCAATCACAATTGCACAAAAGAAGGGAATAAAATTTAAGAATCAAGGAGCTATGGACCAATAGGTAACATGAGAGTTGCCACTAAATAAAATACAGCTAAAAACCACAAAGAATTCTTCCAGGATAAGTAATAAATGGAAAATTTGATGCTCTTGTAGGTTGTATTTCTAGAAGACATATGAATAAATTGTTAATTCTCAACTTGGTGATTACAGGTGTATCCAAAACCAACTAGAGGCTTTTATGAGAAATCCTTACCTATGGGTTAGAATTTGATATTAGTAGAGATTCAAAATTATTTGTATACTCAAACTTCTTTAACCCCTAAAGGATCAGATGGTTGTTGAATAACCAATGACTGGGGGTAGGTTCCTATGAAGTCAATTTTGAATGGATCTTTTTGAAATTTTTAAACAAAGTGTAGACATTCATCCCTAGGCAAGAATACAATTATTTTTTAAATTGGGTTCTTGGATCAAAAGTTATGTTGTCTTATTTTTTTCTTGCAAGATGCGCAACTTTGGGCAGCATGTGCAAAAATTCTCCTCTACCTTTGAAATTTGGTATGTAACCCATATAGGATGCCACTATAAATTACAAACCATAATCTCATTCTAGGAGGAGTTAAAGTCTAATGACTATGTCTAGCAGAATTAATGAAAAAAATTCTTCTAACTTCAAATGGTATTATCCATTTCAATCCTCAGGGTTAAGTTTTTGAAAAAAAATCTTAACATTCCTACGGTAATCAAGTACAAAGTTGTATGATTGAGCCTAAAAAAAACTTTAGTTTTCATTGATCTAAAAAGTGACAATTTTTGGCAATTTGTGCCAAAAATGTATTCAATCTAGTCCTTTAGGGGTTAACCCATTAAGGACCGTGGTTGATTTGGGGGGTGGGCAATCCTTTGTATGGCCAATTGGAAGCAATTTTAAAACTTTTGAATGCAAGTGCCTATCAGAGATCTAACCGTATGGATATAAGTGTTGCGCATGATATAGGATTTAGTATTGAAATTTTTGGTGAAGGTGTGTTGTAAAGCAGGAATTTTTAGCAAATCTTGGTGTAATTTCAGCCCCTGTTGTTTTGGTTTTTTCAACCCTCTGGCCACATGCCACCTTAGATTGGCCTAGTTATTGTCCTAAACTCTTCACTTCCCAATTCCCTATACCCGTCCCCTTTGCCACGTCATCAAATTCATTGACATGCTCTCTCTACAAACCAAAAAGGACCCAAATCAACCATAGAATGGTCGACCGGTCCTTAATGGGTTAATCTAATTCTATTTATTTTGAAACTATGGAGTTTCTTGCTCACTAGTCATACTCTCATTGAGGATAGCACACTTACATGTCATTCAAACTATTTGGCCTTTAAGTTGACTACCTTTTGCGCAAACAAACAAAAGGAGGTAGAGTGCACTTTCTTTATAATGACCAACATAATCAATTATTGTTATACATGACAAACAACTAACAATTGTTAGTTGTTTGTCATGTATATCCGGAGGTTTTGAAGTATAGCCCATATCTAGATTCATATGTAGAATTAGATTTGACTTAAAAATAAATGATTGCACCTTCAAAACATTACAATTGCAATCCAAAACCTTGAAATTTTTTACCATAGAAACAATACATTTTGAGTCTTAGTCTTAATATGCAATAATAAAATAGTTTAAAAAGTTTATTCATTTTTCGAAGTGTGATGAGTGGCCGTGAAGATGAGCATGATATATTTTTTGGTTTATTTTAAAGGTAGACTTAATAAGCAAAAATTATCATTCTGAAAGTCAAAATTCATATATAGCTATAAAATTGCATTAAACTTGATAAATATACATATATAGAAAGGTAATATTTCATTTTAATATCAATTATATTTTAAACCATACAAAGAAACAAAAATAAAAATATAAAAAATAGATTATTTCATATTTTTATTTTCTGTATGAAACCTAGAAGACCATCAAACATAATCCGTTTCAAACGTGTAGGATTATATTTAATTGTTTCAACTATTTTGAGTCTTGTTAATTTTTTGTGAGAGGCTAGTGTAGAATAAATAGAATTGTTAATTCCATATAGAGCAACTTATAAATTTAAAAAGTCAAGACAATTAGCGATAACTTTTAATATCGAGAACTTTTTAAATCATTTCATAAAATTTCAAATACATTTATCACGTATTGACTTCAATTACTTATATGCTTAAATACATGATTATTGCTCATATCAATATATATTATAATATTCAAGAGTGTGCAATGATTATTTATTTTAAAATAAATTAATTTCCTTTAGAAATTCAAAAGAAAAACTCCATATGTTATAGATAGTAAGAGAATTGTAGTACCTTATTTATATATTGCCATACTTAATAGCAATAATTCATTTTCATCAGTTATAATAATAACAAATATTTTATTAATTTCTCATTAGGCAATAATATAGATAAATCTTAAAGGAAAAAAATACTTGTTTGTGACAAAGGACTTGATGAAGAATCAAACTCAACTACTATAATAATATATGAGATTCATGTGGCATTGGGCATTGTAATCTAGCCATGACAACAACATTATGGGATATTGTAATCTATAGGTGAAAACTAGTGCTTGGTGCTTTTTGTTTGCTTTATGGAATTAATCAACCAAATGCATCAAGTGCTTATATTCACATATTGTTTATCAATATAATTTTTTTTCCTTCTTAGAAATAAAGTTGTGTAAACGTGTGTAATGGCCAAATTTCAAATAGTATTGAAGGTACTGCAAATTACCAATGACTAATTGTTTGCAAAATTATTAATATGTCATAAATTTGCAAAATAAAATTGCTTTAATGGACAAAACTTTT